>AP028165.1:11153762-13653762 GCA_014132275.2 Samia ricini | reverse complement strand
GAACCCTAATTATTATTAAAGAAATTGTTGCTACTAACATGATGTAAAGATGTTTTTCACAAATTCAAACGCGTTGAATCTGACTTTATTACACATTTTGTGACTTTTATTTTTTTACGCAGATTCCTAATTATTTTAGAAAAAATAAAGTAGCCCAAGTTACGCGGAGTAACTTTAGCTATATAGTAAAGAAAATCCCGTCCAAATCGGTTCAGCCCTTCCGGAGATTAGTCAGAACAAACAGACAGACAGGCACACAAAAGTTTTAAAAATTGCATTTTTGGTATATGTTTCATTGTATACATTTATATATATTTAGTAAAAAAAAATATGTTCAGATTACAAACAGACACTTCAATTTTATTTATTAGTATAGATATAATTTTGTAAACGTTATTTATGGATTATTTTATAACAGAACATTGAGTAAGCGTGTAAGTATATTTAGATTTATGAATCCCATTGCGATAGACAGGCGATGGACAGATAGTTCGGTGATAGCTGCATGTGTTAAAAATTGAAGACCCTTCTAGAACTCATAAACATTGTGTGTAGTGTACAAGTTGTGTGTGTGTGTGTATCTACAGTGTGCTGGTGCGTGCGTTATCAATGTATCACTCTAGCATTGGTTACAAGATTTTCGTCACTTAGAAGTTTCTAAAACGAGCTATTTATAAACCAAATTATTTACATCGTTACGTCGCACAGTCATGTGAACAAACCTTTTTACACGAGCGAATGCTCTCGGTGTTTAACGTTGAGGACGGACTCATTTTATAAGCATTTGTGACGTCAGCTTTTAGATTTATCGGACACGATGAATCGTCGTTTGTACGCCAACGCTTAGAAACACTTTCGTATTAAATTTCTCGAGTATTTTACATCATTTCTTAAAATACAATTTTTAGCATGACGATAAATTTCTAGCGTATTTTTGTAGAAATTACAGTTTCAGCTTCAGCCTTATACCTATTCTATCAATTTTTATTATCAGACATGTGCGTTATAGAGATTTCAAACGTTAATAAATTATTGATATAAGCACTTACCGGATTATACAAATACAGATAAACATCTATAACGTAAACTATCGTAGTGGTGGAAAGTACGCTGGACTAATCTACCAATCACACGATCGGTACGATAGTTCCTCGCGCTACTGCGATCAATCAGACCTAAAAACTGATATCTTCGCAGTTGAGGTCATTTGTCAAGATGTTTCTCGTATTTATATTGCTGTGTATGTTAAAAGCTATAGTCGTGGTTTCGCTTCTATTCTTTTTAATGTCTTAAATACTGAATAGTGCGTGTCCTTAAATATTTGTTGCATCACTGATAAATATTCTGATTACCTTGTTTTTACTCGTTTAAAAACCATTTAATTAGATTTTGCTTTAAAATAAAATACATCTACGATATCTCCATTTTATTTTATCTATGGTATACTGGAAGTCATTGTATTGTCGACCTGATTCACTATAATTTTTCTCATGCATTTGTTTCTATACTATCTAATGTAAAAAAATATACATGTAACAAAACCCAGGAAATATATCTATTAAATTATATGATTTTAAAATGTAAATTGATGTAAATCGATTCAGTGTAATAATTCAACTAACAGAGAGAGAGAGAGATGCTACTTTTTTATATTATTATGTAAAGATAGATAGAGTATAATGAGAGAAATCATAATTTGATTTGAACCTTCAGACGTTGGTTATGGCATACTTTATACATTTTTATATTTCGTCGATGTAATTTTGATATGATTACATTTTGTTTTTTAGGTATACATAAAAAGGTAGGAATATCTCTAACCACAAATCTGGAGCACGTTTTTGAAAGTAGATTCGAAGGATTATGATTACGTGGAATAAAAATAATCTTGAAATAAAAAAAGGTAAAAATGTTATTAGGACTAACGAGATAGCCGTTTCCAGCTCGATGCGTGTATACGTGGGGATCGACCGAAGCTGCTGAATTCAACGGTTTTTACGGTTACCTACGCACCAAATTTCGGTATGGATGTTGATTCGCTGCTAATGCCTGTCCTGTCTCTACCCGTGTAATACGTTTTATCGGTAAACGTAACGTTTCTCATTAATAATACCGATTCGATTATTTATTATCATTGGACCCTCGCTTGAGCTATTTACGAAATAAGTTTAAATATTAATGTGTGTCTATAATAAACAGAAACAGTATCCCTTGTATATTTTTATAGGTTTTAGCTGACATCCTGGGACACAGCAGCGGTCCATGACGTGCTCCAATCCTCAACTAGGGAAGCTTTTTTAGCAACCGCCACCGCGATGCAGAGATATCACATGTAGTAGCCTCACCCACATTACAATGCATACGCCCTCTTCATACTATTTGTTTGGTTCTGAAAAGAACCTTTTAAGTTTAAGGTTCAGCTAGGACTAATTTCATGATTTTTTATACACAGACCAAGACAAAGTTCGTATCTTTTTTTAATCGAATCTCGTTAAAGTAACTTTACAGTACGTATGTACCAGAACAGATGGTAAGTGTTATGCACTCCAAAAACAGCGGCGACCGTTACTGGCAGATTCCATCGGTGGTCGTCGTTGTTGTACCAGCCTCATATAATGCCTGATATAAAGAAAGACCCTGTGTCATAGGAAGGAGGGAACACGCTAGCAGGGAGTCTATTCTACAATTGGACAGTGCGCCAAATATAGGAATTTGCAAATTTTTTTGTTCGTGCCGATGGAATCTACCGTGTATCTGTGGCACCGTAGACCGGCGCGCGTTGTTCTTTTACGGAATGGAGATGGAGGAATAAGGTTGTGCTGCTCTTCAGTACACTCACTATAATACTGACTATAAAAAATGCTCCTTCTTAGCTTTAGCGATTGTAAACTCTTAGTGACGTCTGTATTATTCACAGTGTGGACGGACCGCCGCTGCAATCTACCTAGAACATTGTATTGTACGTATCAGTCGCAGATATGTGAACAATATTACATACATGGCTGAACCTGTACCTAATAAAGAAGGTACAGGTGATCGGACGTAAAAAAAACCGTCGCACTCTGTTGAGGACACCGAGTCTCCTAGATGTTGCGGCGATAACACTTCCGATGTGTTCTCTGAGACTAAAATCGCAGCGGATACCCATTCCTAGGATACTCAAGCCGTCACGCTTTGCGAATGATGTATTCTGAAGAGTAGGGAGAAGTCATTTAGTACTACATTTATCTGTTGAGTATCCTAAGCGCTTGCTCCAAAAATTCACTAAAGTTGCAAAATTCCGAAGGTTAGTATTTAATCAGTTTTAGAAGTTATTAACACAATCTCATATGATACGTGGTGCATTTTTCAGTTTCTAGGGTGAGAATGTCAAGAGTTCCTGCCATTCATGCCGAATAACATTTTTTCTCACAGGGAAAACCGTGCCGCGACTCACTACGTTTAACATTTTTTCCAAAACGTGTATGCCCAAACGCTCTGCAAGGTTCCAAGCAAAATTATACCATTGCCGCTTTGACACCAATTCACACAAAGTCCTCTTGGGAACAACTAGGGAAATTACTGCATTAGTTGACCAATTTTTTACATACATATCCTGAGAGACCTAGTATTTCACTAGCTTTTCGGAGTAGATAGAAAGAAAAGACCGGGCAGCATGCCGCAGAGATTATATACCAGACTGAGATGGTACCTCACTAAGATAAAGGCACTTGCTGAGAGCATCATAGGTGCTAAGAGACAGAATTTGATTTGGAAGTTAATAGCTAGCCAGGTGGTCATTAGCAAATACACTTCCACCGTTCTCTATGTTTATCTTTATTGTAAGCTCATGATTTTTGAAATATACGATCCGGACTTATATCAATCAAACATAACTCAAGACAGGTTTTGTGAAACTGCAAACAAAACACAAATTATGTGAATTATGTGATGAAAAAATGATGTGATCACATTCGATTAGTTAATACCCAGACGCATCCGTGTTCTGAGTAGGCTACTCCTGGCGGAAGTACCGAACGTTATCTGCTAAAAAGGTTCTACATTATATTCAGTCTGTAAGCTATAGTAGTGTAGAGGCGATTATAAGAATTCTCTTTAGGTTGCAGTGATACAAAACTGTACAAGCCTGCATAATCCATTTTGGAGTACTAATAATAATACCCGACAATACTCAGCGTTTCTTCAAATTCATTATATTGATGACGTGGCAAGATTACTACCAACATTTTCGTACCATTTTGTTGTTGGTGCCCGTGGGTTATTGGCTGTTTAAACTTTCACACCAAAAGTTAGGTGAAGAAGACAAGGCCATTAATAGCATTAGTCAGTTGATTTTTTTTAAATCAAGATACATCACAGTATACGAATTCTATGAACGATAGGTAGTTTATATACATAAGTAAATATAATGTTTTGATAATGTTTTTATACACTTTTATTATAACGGATAATAAAAATTATTTCCGGTAATTTTCAACGTCAAGTGATGACATAATAGCACTATACAGCGTCGTAATAAAATCTTGAACATCTGCTTTGTAATTAGAACGGGTGGCTGGTGCCAACTCGATATAAGTACAAAATGTACAGTCACACTATATGAACAGACAAATTAGTGGCGCTATTGTTTCAAGAGATTCCAAGAGATTCGATCAATGGTTGCGCATTTCGCATCTTGCCTTCGTTTTCCGTTTAGTCAAATGTAATATCAATTTGTTTCATATCAGTATGACAATTCTTGTGAAATTGAATATGTGTTTAAAAATGTTAATAAGAAAATTGAATATATCGTGGATAACAAAACTACTGATCTGGTTTTGAAAAATCTTTTTTTAATATGAAGCATAATTATAAATTTATAATATAAATATTTTATTGTGTATTATAATTAATATGTAAGAAGTCGTAGTAGTTTTCTAATTATACACCAAAGTAAAGCGTTAATAGTTGACATTTTTAATTTTTAAAAGCCGTTATATAATTTTAGGAACTGTGTAGTTTTGCTGTAATCCTTATTTATAGCAATAGGTGATAGCAATAAATTTACCGTAGACTTATTATTAAAAGCATTTATGAATTAAAATAAGTACCTAAGATATATATAAATTTATTATCTCAAAAGTGAATGTTAAATATGAT
Source organism: Samia ricini (assembly GCA_014132275.2). NCBI lineage: Eukaryota > Metazoa > Arthropoda > Insecta > Lepidoptera > Saturniidae > Samia > Samia ricini. The sequence goes on along the minus strand of AP028165.1, from coordinate 13,648,623 downwards.
AAAAAAAAAGTTGAAACGTATTTCCCCTATTCATTTTCTGGATAATACGAAAGTACTGTAAGCCAGTTTCCTTACATAATCTGTTATTCCAGACAGGACGCGTTAATACACGAACCGAGTATTTCATTTTAAAGAATTAAGTCAACGCCCTACTGCGACCGCGTTAATAAAGTCTTTGATAAGGGTAAGTTTATACGTTCCAGTAAACATTTGCAATTTTTAAATTAACGTAAGTAGGTTTATGCTTAGAATCCTTAATACGATAGTGAAGTCAAAGAACAAAAATTGAACTCAATTTGTTAATAAAAACGTTAATAACTCAACTCATGATATATTGTAAAGATTATATGTAGATATACTAAAATCTGTCTAAATTATATATCTACGTTTCAAGAAAGGATCATGTAAATCGATTCAGTGGTTCTCGAGTTATAAGCCAATTAACAAACTGTAATGGAATGCAAGGAAATATAAGGGTTACAGTTATTCATTTCTAAAGATGTAAAAGCTTGAATTTTGCGGAGATCATTTAAGAAGTTTTGAATCAAATATTAAAGTTTATTCTTAATAATAGTTTAAACAGACCTTTACTTCAGTGTCGAGCTGACGCCTTCGAAGCTAAAGTATTGAGTGTACCAGATATAGACGCTCCTAGCACCTCTTTATCTTTGTGTTTTATGTTAAACGCTTTCAGAGTACGACTTGCTCGATGCAAATGCAAATTGATTTGATCAACACAAGAATAAACGGAATCTATTTTACAAGTCGAAATCGAGAAATGTGGATCGCGATATCGAATTTTAAATATTACAAATTTTTATTTATGACCTTACCTTGCTTTACAAATGCACCTCGTTCTATGTTTTCAATTGAGCCGTATAGAATCAAAAGCGGCTTTTTAAACTTCAACTCATTTTTGGAAAAGTGGAATAAATGTTTTTTTTTTGTAAAGTATAGCTGCGATGATTGATATATAAACCGTATTTTAATCTATAGATGGTTCACTTATATGGTAACATAAAGTTAGTCGCACAAAGTTTAAAAAATAAACGAATATTAACGTTTTTTTTTGTTGGCGATTGTAGATAGCTAAATAGCAGATAGCCGTCTATGATTCTATGCGTCTCAATTGGTTTCTTTATAGATCGGAATTAGATGAGAAACAGTATTTTTTTAGTAAAATACATAATTAATAATGATTAAAAAAAAGAGTTATTAAAGAATTTATAGTTCTTAAATACAACTTGTAGTTTTCCCGAGCTGAATTGACAATACAATATTTGTCGAATTACAAAAAAGGAATTGCTTGCATTAAAATTGATTCAATTTATTCAAAACTTTTATTAGGAGGTGTATTATTTCAAAGACTGAGTTTTTTATGATTTAATTTTTTTTTGAAGCAACCTTTTAATAAATTTTCAGTCTGCCTTATAATAAAATGTGGCTTCAAATGGTGACACGGTAATTATGAGTCCGAAGTGATAATAGGGATTGGTAACAATTTTTATATTTGAGTGTGTTCATTAACCAAACAAGCTATATAAATGCATATCCATATTATGGTTTCGAGATATTTACGTTAATGGCGGCTGAAAAATCATGAAATAAAAAATATGTGTAAACAGATACTCGCTTTGATGCGTTTTATATGGTCTAATGTACCAATTTAATGAAAATAGTTCTACTTAAACAAAAGCAAAATTACTTGGCAATGTTGATCATTAATATTCCATTTATTTTGTAAAATATTATTAAGTACAAGTTGCCTATTCTAAATTCTTTTGTAATTTCAATAAATTAAAATTAACATTAATAATATTGCTTATTATTCCAAAACTCTTTGTGAGAAACTTCATTTAAATACCAATTTATTGTTTTTAATAGGTTTCAAATCTAAGATATCTAACTTCGACAATGACTCGAATATTGTCCTTGTAAAACTTTTCTACACTAATGTACAAAGGCAAAGTTAATTTCGAGTTAGTAGTACACGTAAATATAGATCTCATTTGAGATACCTACTTAAGATGCAGCACAATCAGAATAATTAATAAGAAGCTCGGGGCCAAACCATTTAACTTTAGGGTACATTTTACAAACACCCGTCGAAAGCTACGTAAAAAATTAGTAAAACATTCGGGCGTATAGAATTAAGTGTTAGGGTCTCCGTGGCCATCATATGAACCTGTTCCACGTACTTATTCTTTACAGTGTATTGCAAGTTGGAACCAACTGGTAATAATATACTGTATCAAAAATACCATGCTGAAAAGTTTCACAGAATGGCGGTGGGCTAGTTGAGCTCGGTTATCGCTTCCGTAATTGCATTACATAATTGCAAATAACAGTTCTATCATTGAGATATTATGTATGTGTGTTATATGTTTACGTTTATTTACAAGGTTCTTCATCGAATTCCTTAGGTATTTTTTAACCCTAAGATGATAAACTAAACTAGCTGGTCCACTCGGCATTGATTTTATTATTATATCCTATGAACACATTTAATTTGCAATAAAAATATTTCAGACAATAATCGGAATAAAAGTTATCCTATCTTTTAAGTTAGCCCATGATTTTAATGGGTTTCGAATGTTATCACGGACAAATACTGTTACAAGAGATTTCTCAATAAAATACATATTATGATCAGCATGCAGTATTTCGTAGCGTGTGAGAAATGTACTTTACTTTTTAATACATTAACATTGTTATCGAAAATTTAACATGTTTTGTTATTCATAGAAAATACATTTCGATGCTGTGATATTTTTCATATTATTACCTTCGAAATAAATAAATCCAGATAGTACATTGCCTGAAACTAGTTTTTCTATCGATATATACTCAATGGTTGCTGAGTGAAAACTTCTTCTTGAAATGAAAAAAAAACAAGAAGGGTTATGATAACTTTTGAACGGAGTTTCATTACAGCGCAGAACTCAAAACGTTTGCGGTTGTTTTTTAATTCCAAGATTGTTTGTATCTGTTTGTGATGTTCTTTTTAAGTTAAGACTGCGCATTACTTTTCCATTTTAAGTAAAATTAAGTTATTATAAAAAGTAAATTGTACAAAATTACTATACTTCAACATTAGCGACTAGCGGGTTCTATTACTACATAAATTTATGATGATTTAAAAAATGGTTTAGATTCTAACACAATTAGCGTTTTAATTGAGTTCAAAGATTTAGTTGTAGTACTGCTGGTTTATGAATAGAACTATTTCTTCTTTAAGTGAGCTATAGATAGCCTTGGGCTGCATAGCCACAAAATATACTGTAAAGTTTTAGTAATTTTATGTAACAGAATTTTTCTTCTTTCAACTTTCTTAAAGGAGTTGGTTCCATTAATTGCATCCGAGAGTCGTGTCCCCGTTCATGCAAGAACGTTACAGAATCTCTGAACGCAGAGCGGAAACTTTGGGCTCCAGCCAAATGACTTAATGGTTGATAAGCTAAGGTTAATTTAGCTTTGTTTCCAGACTCTAGCGGTATTAAATTAAACTAAATAGGCTCGCCGAGTGCCTTGATTGTAAGCTTACGCCTTTGTACAATTATTTAAGATAAAACACCTTTATTACGTGCGGTTTGTTAACAAGAAGCATCGTTATTTCCTGTTTATATCATGTATCTCTAAAAGGATTGTTAGGGTAAGAGCTATAAGAATAACTCCAATATTCATGGGTTTTCTTTGTTTTGATTATTTTCTATAAGAATGACAACTAAAAAACATAAATTTCTTGTCGATGATATTCTAGTTTTCGCATCGTATTGTATCGCATCGTGCAAATAGTCTTCATCGGACGCGGTCACGGAATTGAGTGAACCGCATGGTTCAATCATGTTTTAGCCGTCCTCCCCTAAGCTCTTCTGCCGTCTATTTTGCTTCTCTAGACAATGCTTTGCGGACCACCGTATACTAATGAAACACTCATCATAGTCTCATTGTGTGTTAATTACTTCTCATCGTGCTCAACAAATGTATATACAGTGGCTATAACCTTAGTAGATCTAGCTCAGCGTCATGCTGGCGACAGTCAGTAAATTCTCATCTATAAGCGGTTGCAATCGTTCTTGACTAGTATTTTGTGCCATGCCAGATTAAAATAAACCATTATAAATGAACAGTCAAAAATTTTGTAATTGTAAATTTGGATAAAAGAAACAAAGGCTTGATACCCATTGTTCGGAGATTAGACCTAATTTCAAAAGGTAATAAGTTTAGATATAAAACTATCTATCACCAAGCGGTCAGTGATCTAGGGATTATTTTCTAGGAAAACATAATAGCTATCACTCCAATCATGGTATGTGTGATAAAATTTTGAGTGCAAGTACTTTGTAAACGTATAATTTGTTTTACAATCTACATTTTTTTTTATAATATAGTAGAGAGATAATAAATGAAAGAGAGAATCGGAAATTTATTTATTTATTTATTTCTAGGAAACCCAACAGCATACATAATTATATAGAATAACACACATTGTTTAGTAATTAAAGCCAAGACAGGGTTCCACCATTACTTCATAGTGGTATATAATTATAATATTAATACAAGTTAAAGAAAAAAGGCACTATTGTCTGACGCTGGAGCTGTGACGCTTGTATGTGTTGTGTGTGTGAGTGTCGTGTGTTTGAATGTCAAAGCGAGTGATTGAGTGTGGAGACTTGTCTTATGGTATATGACATATGTTAATAATTAATTTATATATTTTCGCGATTTAATTTTATTATTTCGTTTTTTTAAATGACTGTTTTGTGTGTCGAAATATATCTATGGAATCATATTGTTTATTATATGAACGAGTAATACGACATAGAACCGAATTCTGAGCATAGTTAGTCTTAGCGTATGGGACGACTAGCAAAGGTATCTTGCGTGTACAATATGTTGGTACTCGCAGTGAAATTGAACTTAGAAGGTCGGCACAGTCCACGTAACCTGATAATATAGTATGCAAAAACATCATATTATGTTGACGTCGCCGAATTTCTAAAGAATCTAGTTTGAAGTAGCTGCATAAATCGCTGTAGTTTGTGAATTGTTTGAAATCTTTATAGCATAAGAATTTAAGAAAATTTTTTTGAATAGCTTCTATTTTATCAATATACACATTATACTGTGGCGACCATACAACCGACGAATATTCTAAAATACTTCTTACATATGCGTAGTATAACATTTTAATACACTCTATGCTTTTGAATGGCTCACATATACGTTTTAAAAAGCCCAATTGTTTGTATGCCTTGCTGACTATTGTATCTATATGATCATTCATCGTTAGTTTATGGTCTAGTATAACGCCCAAGTCTCTGACCTTAGTAACTTTTTTAATTGGTGTATTATTTATAAGATATTGGAAGTTAATAATTTTAGTTTTACGTAAAAAGGTAATATGTACACATTTATTAGTATTAACAGTTATTTTATTTTTGTTGTTGTAATAATTTTCAAGCGCATTAATATCACTTTGAATGTGTATACAGTCAATATCTGAGTTGACTTTTAAGTAAATCTTTTTGTCGTCAGCAAACATTATAAAGTTAGAGTATCTAAAACAACATTCTATGTCAAAGAGGTAAGCGTTATAAAGTAGTGGGCCCAGTATGGATCCTTGCGGGACTCCAGAAGGTATTTTTATAAAGTCACTGCGAGAGCCTCCTACTGAAACTGCTTGCATCCTATTCGTGATATATGATTGAAACCACCTATATAGGTTACCGCGTATACCAAGAAACTGTAACTTTTGGAGCAATATGATATGATCCACACGATCAAACGCTTTTTCAAAATCAGTATAAATAACATCAACCTGCTGCTTATTGTCCATACTAGTTAGTATATAGTCCGTAAAAATAGAAAGGTTAGTAGCTGTGGAACGCCTTTTCATAAAACCGTGCTGCTGGCTTGGTATGGACCTAAAGATAAGCGGACTGACCTGCGTGTAAATCAATTTTTCAAATACCTTGCCTAAGGTATTTAAAATAGATATAGGTCGATAATTTTGGATCTCAGATTTAGTTCCGCTTTTATGTATCGGTATAATAAAGGCCTCCTTCCACTTTTTAGGAAAGCAACAATACTTATTAAGCGAAAGATTAAATAAATCTGTTATTGGCTTAGTTAAATTTTTAGCACAGTTTTTGAAAAAAAGTGGAGGTATTTTTATCTGTACCAGGTCCTTTGTTGATTCTAAGGGATTTAAGAATAGTAAGTACAGATTTTTCTTCGATTACCAAATTATGTATATCATCTGAGTTTCCTGCAATTGTGGAAAATTCATAATTCACTGGTGAAGAGTTATTTTTTGTAAAAACACTTTCAAAAAAAGTGCTAAAGCCATTACAAATCTCTATCTCAGAAGTATATTCTTTTTCACCTAATGTTAACCTGCTAGGATATGCTGAAGTATTTGACCGTAACATTTTAACGTACGACCATAACTGCTTGGGGTCCGATCGAATCATTTGCTGTATATGATACAAATAATGGTTGAACCTATTTCCCTTTCTCTCTTTTAGACTGCTTCCTATCACTCACTCTTGCAGTCCGTTTCTTAAATTAATAAACGAAGTATTTATTTATAATCACATCTTAACTTCGTACAATATTAAAATTAAATATGCATACCAATTCCGAAGTTAATATTTTTCCAAGAATGTAATATTGACAAAGATAATTATGTCCTCATAACATATTTAGGAAGAAAACAATTTAGACGAGAAAATAATAAAAAATCCGTTTTCCTTATTGTCTAACAATACGGTATGAAATAAATAAGTAAACATCCAGGTTGTATTAACTAGAGTGAAGATAAACATAACGAAAAACAATCTTATAAAAGCTTTTATCGTCTTACATTTCACAAAAATTATATTCAACGACCCTTGAAAATCTTGCTTCACGTTAAACTCAGTGTAAATATATTCGGTTCTGAATAAAAATTCATATTTTAATACACCGGCGTTGAAACTCCGCTAGTCACTTTGTACTTACTATTCATATCGAGATCGTATTTGGTTATGGTATTTTTCTCATATAACGTTAGTATCGGTGTTGCGTTTTTTATTACCATTCTTACAAATCTCGATTATTTAACTATCGAATTTATTTATTTACCTTATGGTGACGTCATAATGCTGAGACTGAGAGTATTTTTCTCGAAACACACTATGTTTTTTGTACATAGTTTAAATTTTAAATTATAGTCTAGTTATATTATTTTTTTGCTTATAAGTCTTTTTGTATTGTCTTGTGTGGTACAAATAAATAAACTTTATTGGTTTCACTTAAGAAATCTATACTTATAATGAAAGGCTAACCTGAATACGGTATTTATACATTGAAGAAATTTAAAAAAAACAATACTATCAGCTACAAGCTTCAGAATTCGACTACAGAACACATTTCGTTAGTTTTAACAAATGTTGTTTGTTCTATTTATTCAATTCTTCGACAATCACGCAAAATTAACAGAACAGAATTCGATGAAATTTGGTAATGACATATATCGCACCCAGGGGGAGAAATAGATCAGCTAGTACAGAAATAAGTGTATAAAATTCGATCAAACCGGACGTGTGTTCCGCAGTTCAAGATTTCTATGTAATCTAACATAACGAACCGTTTACGGAATAAATTAAAGAGGAACGCATTGGTTATATTTTTATTTTTAGACAATATTTTATATATTATAACAATGATTTATATTTTGAAGCCTATAATATAAGTTCAAGGAAGACAATTAGCTTCCGAGTTCCTTTGTAAAGTTCCGTACACTTGGTATCAACTATCAAGTTGATTATGACATTTCTATTCTTTTGAAATCTATAATAGTTTTTGTATCAAAATAGGAGTTTGATAATTATGAGAATGGTATAATGCTGAGACTTCCTATACGGATACATAGGATGAGCTTTCAGTTTAACTACATCAAGTACCTACGGTGTTTTGCAATTCTTTCCTCCCAAGACCATCTGGAGATACCTTTTTATGCATAATGTTTATAGATCAAAAATATAAGAACAGTAACACCTTATTCCGATTTGTTATATTTTTTGCGAATATGACATCATTATATTATCTGCGGTTAAGACGTCCCAAGGACATCGCTATTCGTACTACTTATAATAAACTATGTGGTTTTTGCCTGCATTTTACGGCAAAAAATACCAACAAAACCATTACGGACGCTGCGGCTCCGGTGGCGAGGGGCACGTCCCGCCGTGCCGCTGTACGCGCACCGCCGCCGTGACGCTCCGCTACCGTTACCGCTGCCGCTCCCGCTCCCACTATCTGCACACTATATCATATTAATTATTTTATTATTTTTCTTTATGTATCTTAAATACATAAAAAAATTATCATTACAATAGTTATACAAACAGGATAAGTATTTATTCAAGGCCACGAATTTAGATAACCCAATTATTCTCGGCCTTGTAATGGAACATAACGGAGAGCCTTTCGACCGTTTACCATACGCCGAAGATCACAAATCAGGGTTTTATCGTAGCAGTAGTACGGTCCAGGAAACTGTGTATCATAAGTGAACCATCGATCCGTGCCGGCTGGGATTTACGACCGCAAACCTTCTGGGCTACGTTTATATCATTTGTACTAGATGTGCCAAGATTTTTGTGAATATTAATTTTTTTCTTAATTGTTTTAAATAATAGTCGTTATGTATTTCATTTTTTTTGTTAAGTTATATGATTTAAGAATGACTGAATTATTAGTTTGATTAATTTTAGCTTGTTAACGTATCATAAATGTTAAAAAAATATTTGTTTAGTAAATGATAAAATATAAGATATGCCAGTTTAGTTTATCACATTTTTAAAATTAATTCGAGTTCGTCGAGGGAATTAAATGGAACTGTGCCTCGAGTTTGGACGAATTTCAACTAACTCGGCACCGCAAGACTACCCTTTCCTACCCCCTTTTATCTTGCCTCTTTCTTCTGGTCAAACATAGTTTAGCTTCTAGTGCCTACCACATAGCACGCGCACCCGTAAACAAATGAATCCAGAAATCTCATGTCATTCGATTGTCTGAACCTTCGCCCTCATAACCACGTAGACGCTAGGAGAGAGATACCAACTTTAATGTTACTTTTTTAATTCAATAAAATAGGTGTTCAAGCCACAAAATTATAGCCCACTGTGCACCAAAGGGTTTAATAAAATTTAGCAGATTGTCCCATGCGCATAAAGTATTATGATAAGCAAAACTTTTATAGGGATGATGGCGCAGTGGATAGTACAGACGGATTCTGCGTCAAAGGACGCGGGATCGAGCCCACCTATCCAACTCTCAAATCAGCCTGGCCTTTCGGAGAAGGGAAACATCGTGAGGAAACCATAGCATGGTGGTAGGGCATTGTCTAATGATGCCCGCCTGCGTAGCTACCGCCCTCAAGTTTGAAAACCTGTTGTCAAATAACAATAGGCGTATTCTAGCAGGAACAGAACCAGCCGTCTAAGCTTAGTGTGTTTACCATCCTGGACCACATCGTCACTTAACATAAGGTGAGATTGTGATCAAATCGCTAAGCCTATATCGTGTAAAAAATAATTCAATTAGCAAAAAAATTCAAGTAAAACTCAACTATTCTCGAATCAAAAGTACATTGGTATTGAAGTTGGAACCGCACTAATTACTCTCGCTGGGAAGAAAAATGTCCAAACGCTCCGGTAAGTAGGAAATCGTCTAAGTTACAATAAGTTATAGTCTTCTATCTCAAAATCAAAATCAAAATGTATTTATTCAATTTAGACCCTAAGAAGGCGCTTATGAACGTCTAAAACACTACCACATCTATTATAATATGTCTATTAACAAGAAGAGAATGTTCGTAACGGCTGTTACATCGATATATTTTTAAATAGATTGAATATTTATTGCTAAATTACAACATTATTTATTCAGCAAAAATATTAATTTTTCGTGCAACACCAAGCCATCCTAAACTTTTTGAAGTTTTTTGCAATAGGATCGAACAAGACAAGTTGAACTATCCAAAAATTAACATTTATAACTGTATTTTCATTTCATTTCGATTTGTCTCGTTTCCTCCATTTCGTTAGTTTCATTTTTTTTTGTAAAATTTAAATGTGTCTTGAAGCATTAATGTTTCATTCTAACCTACATATTAATATGACGTATAATTAAAAACGCAATTCATGCATAATCGCAGGAGTGCAAAGGATTAGGTTCGTTATAAAGTTAGATTGGTTAGAACCAATCCATTGACGCTGAATCCGATCATACTATCATCTGAGTAAAATTATACTTCTAATATATTCTATACTATCTAAGTTTTGTCTATCTGTCTGTTTGTTTGTTCTGGGTAATCTCCGGAACGAATGGGCGGATAATGACGGGATTTTTTTAGGTAAATAGCTTAAATTACTCCGGGTAACTTAGGGTACTAATGATTATCGAAAATAATAAAGGTTCCAGGTAAAAACATTAAAAAAATACCAAATCAATGAACAGTTTTACGGGCAAGTGTTTGAATTTGTGATAAATATTTTTACTTTATCTAATTGCAAAACAAAAATTAGGGTTCCGTATAAAAAAACGCATAGATGAATATATGTAACACGGACGCAACCGCGGGCACACAGGTCGTATTTATATAAACGTAGTAAATAATAATAGAATAATAATAAAAAGTTGCAACGTGCAAAATAATACTTAGCAAAACAAAACAATTAAAAACTCAATATCAAAAGAACAAAAAAAGCATTATAAAATTCATCGCAGAAATAACCGTTTCTTGTATTTTTATATCTATTTATAATTATCACCGTCGATATCTCTGTTATTTAAATTCAAAATACGCTATAAATAACGCCTTGTTTATATCGCTCGTATAAATACAGTATCGATGTTAGCTCAAATACCAGGACCTTTTTTATACTGAAAGCTGGTCAAGATAAAGTTTGTTTTTATATCGTATTTTTATGTTTATTGGAAGAAGCTTGCATCGGAGAACATGGTCTGTAAACAAATAGATCATCTAATAATGAATAATAATATCCGATTAGATCAGTAACTAATTAGTTTTCAATACACATGGAATAAATTTGTTTTTAATATTATTTTCATATAGTAATAATTGAAATATTTGCTAAATTTATAACTGTATTTTAATATGTACAACCACAACTTGAACGCTTGAAAAGAAGATAAAGACGATAAATTCAAAAAACATGTTTTAATAGGTACCTGTTATGTTCATATTAGCTTGAGAATGGAGTAAAAGGATTGTAATCGTATTATTATTAAATTTAATATAAAATAAATGGCCAATCATAGAGTAATAATTCTATGAAGGATGGTTTCATACAAAACTAGTTTAACATTGCAGCCAAAAAAACATTTATGTGTAAGTGACGCAGAATTACAAGTTCACCGGCATGCAACACAAGTGGTGGACTTTTAAGATCAACTTGAAATGACTTCACTCCATGGAGTCGCACATGTTCGACTACTGCCGTTCTGAGTGTTTTAATTCTACGTAAATAGAACTTTCATAAAAATTATATCCATTTTTTTTGTTCCCCTAATATTGTCCATGAATATATTATACATTTTGTTGTTAATTATTGTTATTTGTTATATAATTATTTTACACATGTTTGTACTGTATAGGCTGAGCTCTTTTTGTCCGGAATCTCACCTGAAGTTAATTGACGATGTGGTTCATATTTATTAATTTAGACGTTAACTATCGTGTTCCATCAACGTTCTTAGATTGTAAATAATAAAAAAAACTTGTAATACGGAATGATATCAAAGGGCAATATAGGTCGGTCTGTATAAATAAATGAAAACGCGAAATGTTCCGTCAGTACATATGAACGTGACGGTTTCGTATGTTTATGTGACTAGCGCATAACAAATGTATGTTTGCGGATTAATACTATATCGTAAATCCGAGAGGAAACAATAATACGAGCACACACAATAAACTGGAATCAGTATGGATGTTTAAAGGAATATTACTACTGTTTATTTATTTCAGTATTCTTTGGGGCCGTAAGTAAAATTATGGTCATTTTAACCCTCAAAAATGTTTTAAAATGTTAAGGTCGCTTTAATTCTAAATATTAAGAGACGGATAAAAATATGTAGCGAGATAGAAAGAGGTAACAATAATAGGCGTGCTATTCTTTTTGGGTGTAGAATTATTATTTTCTTTACTTTGTGCTATTTTCGTGCAAAAAGAAACGTGCGCACGATTGTATTTTTGAAAGTGGTCATATATATTTGTCTTATGGATTTAAGCTTAAGACTGCCAAACAAGTTTCACTTCTGACGTTCTTTTTTATTCCAGACTTTTTCGAAAGCGAAACTGAAATTCTTATTTAACACTTACAGTGTTTCTGTATATACTATAATGCTAGCGACCCACACCCGTATACACCCATATATTATTGATCTGTAATGAAAAAAAAAGTAAAAGAATTTTTGAAATTAGTTAAGTAGCTTTTGAAATTATCCATAACAAACATAAAATCGATTTTAACTCTTTATATAATGGAAAAGATACTATAATATGTATTTTAACATTGATCGACAATGAAATACGTGTTCAATTATTCACTCTACAATTTCTATAAGCGTACAAACTACACAATATACTTCCTTATTAATAATATGGCCCCTTTAATATCTGACGTGGTGTGGCGTATCCGTTAAGCGTTGTTCGCAGTCGGTTTAACATGCTATGATTACGTAAACGAACGTAAGGGTCGGTGTTTGCACCCTTAATCAATAGTATTCAACGATCCCTCAAGTAGATGTTGAGAGTGCGGCACTCTTATACGGTTATCCCTGTATTACGTGGGCATATAAACTGTTAATGCCATTTACTATCTATATATTTATGAATTATACTATGTTTAAGCTAGACTATAATTTAATATACATATTATTGCCTTTGGTTGTTAGTTATTACGCATTACCTTGTTTAAAATAATTAAAGGTGTTTCAGAGAGAAGATTTAACCCCTAACTCTCATCCACATATACTTTCTTCTGGCTCAGTGCGGTATGTTATCTATGTTTTCTATATTTACCCGCTCTATTTAGTATATGTATTAATTATACTCCTTTCCTTTTTTTTAGAAATTATGAGGGAAATATATCGAAGGAATAAACAGAACTTATCATTGTAATGATGGAACAGAGTTAATTTTCCAAGAAATTTTACTTTAAAATGTTTCTATATAATTTTAGTAATCTAATCGGACAATCAATTAATGTACGCTTTAGTATTATCACGAGAGGCAGAGGTAACGTGGTTGCATTCCGTTTTAAAATAGAAGAAAAAGGGGCCCCCTTCCCTAATGAATACATAGACTAAATAGAGCGGGGGCGGATAGAAAACATAAAGCAAAATAAAAAATATATATGATAATAATAACATAAGCTATTTAATTTGGCAATATATATAGTATTGTTCGCGTATCCCTAAGATCCCTCCCTTACACGGTCTTGTTTATCGAGGCTGGTTACGCCGCATATTCACCTCGGCACCTAAATTCAGCAACTGCCTACTAACAACACTGGTATTATAATTATTTTGTAAATGAAATCTATAAAAGTAACATATATTATTTTATCACATGTAACACAAGTCTTTTCTCGACATTTTAACCAAGTTCATCTCTCTGTCTATCTATTTCTAGGCGTATAACTGAAAAATCACTGAAACAATTTAATTGATTTAACAAAAGATGACATAAATATTAAGAAAGAATAATGCAGAGATACAACTGTTATCCACGAGCGAAGCCACAGGACACACCTAATTAAAATTTGAAGATATATGTTTCTAAGAATAAAAATAACTGCGACACGCTGACTGACTGTGAGTATAAAGACATAGATAAACACTGAACATACAAACCGAATGTCTGTTACTAAAGGACTGAACTATTTGACAAAATTTAGACTAGCATTCGAAACTTCGTGACTGCCTCGTTTTGAATAACCCAATCGGAATCTAGACGTAAAGGCTTTCTCACAGTACTACGGAAATACTTGACAAATAAATTAGTTTGACGATAAATTAATGTATGACACCAATGTAAAAATAATTGTGTCTTACATGTTAATTTTTCTTCATAATATAATTTTCAGTAAATATTTAATAAATAAATAAATATTCATGATGACGTCATATCGATATCTCTCGTGGTATTTAATTAGATTTTCATAATGTATTACGGCCACAAATACAAGTTTACTTTAAGCCTAAGTAGTTTGTATTATTTCTTCTAATCTCCAGTGTTTCATAAAATTGCAGAACTTTGTTCAAAATGTCTAAAAAAATATTTTTGAAATCTCAAAAAAACTATTTAAATTAAAACAAAATCGACTTCAAAAGGAAAAACCATAGAAATTCACTAAAAAGTCAATAAATAATTACTTTATTATTATTAATCGCGTAACAAACATAAAAAAAAAGAAACGAACAGACGAATTGATTACCTCTTTGATAATTTCTTTTTGATAATTTCTTTGATAATTTCTTTTTGAAGTCGGTTAAAAATTACGTATAGTAACGTGTCATTGATTTCAATATACTTCACTTATGAACTATAACCAAATTATACTGCTTTAAATACTATCAAAGTTACAAAATATAGAGATGAATTACTAACAAAGACTACTGCTCGAGAGACCAAAATAGCGTCGAAATTCCATTGATCAGCTTATATACAGTGTTACTGTTTAACGTCAAGTTTGTAAATAAGCTCGATATTAAAGTAAATAATTTCTTGTTGGTCCATCCTATATGAGAAAGGCTTTAGTAAGAGCTTGTTCGAACCGCCTAGCCTGCAATGAGGTCAATGGTTTCCTTTCACGGGACGTTAAACGGATGGATGTCTAGTGTCCGTCATTGTCCAAACCGTACCCTTCTGCTACAGCTGTTTGTCACTACGATATCCCGGGCCTCTTGTATTACTTTGATTAAATCCTGATTCATTTAAAAAATTACTCTCTATCAAATGGTTTAAAGTATAAATTTGTTTGGGTAAGTAGGACAATACATTTTAGTAGCCTAATATTCGCATTCTGCGCGGTAAATCAATTAATAATCTCAGTGACGTGATAGGGCAGGTATTCTTGCGATTATGGTGTTTGCTGTTAGGGGTATGAAAAGATCACACCTAAATTAATTTTGTTCATTTTTTTTTAAATTTATAAACCTTTATATTAATTACTTTATATATAATTTATATTGCTTCACTCTAATTCATGGTTAAATTTGTATTTTTTTATCTGATAGTTGTTATTTTATAGTTGTATAGTTTATTTGCTATATATTATATCATTTTAGTTACATTTTACGTGATAACGTTATAATGTAAAATGCTAATTTTGATATTAGTTATAAAACTCAATAAAATATTTCAATTCTCGCCTTAAATTCTGTACAAATCAACGTATTTGCTGTGTTTGTCAATTTGTTGGTTTAAATGTCAAGAACGACTAAATAAATCTCGATAATTCTTTTTTTTAATATAAATGTTAGTAAGATATGTTGTCGCATTAAGTAGTGTAGGGAAAAGTTATCAGAATTCGAGATAAAGTCGAAAACTGTTACTTTATTTGGAATGCTTTAGCTAAATTTAAGAATGTTTCAGATAAGTAATTCCGTTAATTATAATTTACAGAATACATGCAAGCCAAACCGGTAGTCTAGGGATGTACATAAATACATACACTAGAGAGAGCACAAATTGCAGTCACTTACAAATAATAGTGGTCCCAACAAACACTTATCATCTCTATCAGGGCGCGACACGCATCGTTTTTGTCGGGGAATATGTTGATTCAGTTACAATGTTTTTCCTGTTTCTCCAAAAGAGAGATTAGTTAATCAACAAAAAATTTTTGCAATTCTTCTATAAGATATACGTATCATATGAAAATCATATTCCATAACCATATCACTCATGACTTCGAAGTCATGAAACTGAACTAGAATTCATCTGGTCGTTACATAGTCATTTCGACGAATAAGGCTTTGGCATCGGCTTCCTTGTATTCAGCTTCCTAATGAATTTGGTGTCAATATATATGAAAGTTTTAGTAATTTAGCCATGTGACTACAGTATGGATCTTATAATAGTTTCACGGAATCGTACGGCCTAGCGCAATCAGAATAATAATCCTCTTTGGGGTCTATTGATATACCACTGACCACCTAAATTCAATAGGATTGCATATCTATTGACTAAGATAGTATAAAAAGAACAGAATATTCTATCTCACGCACACGATTTGCCCCAATCCTATGCAGCATTTGTTGTGATTTTTAGTTTGAATCTTAGGTAGATCCGCTCCAGAACGCATTCTTAACCATATTTTTATATATTTACATCAGGCATCTAATCATTGCAAGAAAAATGTAACGAACTCCACAAGGCGGAACTAGTGTCAAGCTATCCCAAAGGAACCAACTGAGATAACTGTCTGACTAATCCGCAATATTGATGACAGCGTCCAAGTCGCCTAGCTCTTTGTATGTATTCGCTTTTTTCCAAATTTCTAGGTTACCTGGGCTATTTTACCTTTTTTATGTTAGTGTTCATTATACTCTTGTAGTAATTTATCAACGCTTATAGTGAATACGTTGAGTAATTTCACCATTTAATCGAAGGTATCTCGACATTGGTCCGTAAGCGACAACTATAATAATTAAATTAACTCATACAAACCTATCAATCACTATCCATACTGTCGTAACTACTGCATTTGCTTAATTGATGACTACCTAATTGGATTTATACTGTTCATGATTGACAGATATAGGCTCAGTATCACATACGTAATCATGTCTTAAGTCAAGGCAGTACATAGAGCTAAAGCTGTAACAATACACAGAATTATAATTATGCCGGAGAATTACTAAAACCATACAAGTTATTTAGTTACTTATTTTTTTTATTTCTTCTATGTTATTAGCTTAAGTAAAAATGTTTCTATATCAGTTTTTGTGAAAAACTGGTTAAGTTAGTTGGTTATAATAGTTAAAAAATTCAAATAATAATCAAAACAGTATTAAGATAAAACTGATTTTATCGTTTTTTAGTCTATTGTAATGTATGTTTGACACTTATGTATGTGATCGATAATCTATAGCTGGTTGCTACAGTCATATCAGCTTTAGAAGACTTTATGCATATGAATATGTGTGAAACTCAACCACCTCTTTTGATAAGTGAAAATTTATCGGCTAATCTGGCGGATGAAAGGCGACATGCCTTACCGTACCAATATTATGGTTTTTACATCTGGTGTACGATGACCTCCATCCAGTCGAATACAACCCGAAAAGTGATTGAAAAATAAAGTATTAAATCAAACAAATAAACTCTTGGGACACTACAAAGAATAAAGTCAAAACAAAAGTTTCTACAAACCAACTTCAGCAGAACTATTCGGATAACCCAATAAATTGCGTTGTTTAGTACGTGCGTATTTTACAGAACGAATCGTGAATACGTAGCGGGCTGTCATGTAAAGGGACACAAGTTTGAAATGCTAAACTACGTTCTGCTTTTATTATTGTTTTATGTCACACGGTAAATGTATTTAGAAGGGAAGAGAAACACCAAAGAAAAAAGGAAGACTCCAAAGAAAAATGAGAAAGATGTTATGTTTTGAAAGGAAGTTATTTATGCGGAAAAAAACTGCAAATAGACAGGACTGGAAGAGACATATTACAGAGACCCCAAACAAAAATGGGATACGGGTGGGGAGATGACTTTAAATATATTTAAAACTGTGTCTAGATGAGCACAGTGTAATTTGGTAGCGTTATTATGCCAACCTATACAAATATCTCTCTATGTACGTTTCAATGAATTTAAGCGAAAGAAGGAATTAGCATTACAAGAATATTAGCAAGGAAAAGGTCTTTAAAGTATTCAAAAACTCTATAGATTTTTTATAACAAAAATTTGATATAGTTTTTTTTTTCTTACACAATATAGGCTCAGTGTTTTGACCTGATGTTAAGTGACGATGTGGTGATTGCAAACACACTGAGCCTAGAGGTACTGGTTCTCAAGTGATGTTGCCAGAATACACCTATTGATATATGGCGACAAGTTTTCGAACTTGAGGGTGGCAGTTACTGCGGTGGGCATCATTAGAAAAAGCCCTACCACCATACTAGGGCTTCACCCAAAGCTCAGGCCGATTTCAGAGCTAGTTACGTGTATTCGAACCCGCGTCGTTGACGTAGAATCTGGCCGCACTACCCACTGCGCCATTATGGCTTCGTGTGTGGAATCACCAGTGGAAGCGTAAACAGATATCACGTCTATAAATTTAATTTCGAATTCTTTTTATACTATTCAATAATGAGACTTAGCTTTTGCTGAAGGAAATCATTTTAATATGAAAAAAGCCATTTTTTATGTTTCCTCTTAAATACTAATAAAAGTTAATAATAATTTGAAAAGTAAATGAATGTTTTTTATGTGAAGTATAAAGGAATGAGTTAGTGTATATTCGTGAATGTTGTAGTATAAATTCTAAGGTGGTGTTTTATAATAAATAAGACTATGCTATCAGAATAAATATATAATAATAATAAAACTTAATAGAACAAAGGTTACATGTACAGAAAATACTAATGTGGGTATCTGCACTGGTTACAAACCGTATCGCAGATATCATAGCATAATATAAAGGTACAATTAAATACCATTCTACATAAAATTATAATTTGTAAATTAGATGAGTGAGCGAGAGAGAGAGAGCGTATATGAGTGTGTGTGTGTGTGTGTGTGTCTTTGTGTGTGTGTGTGAGTGCGTGTGTTTGATGTAGGAGTAACAAGTGTTTTATTAGTGAATATGGGCGAACGTTGTTGTATAGAGAATGATTAAATTCTAAACTGGGCCTTCAATAAACTTTCAGTAGTTTCGCAGGTCATACATTTAAATACAATTTGTCTCAATTTATGGCTTTGGAGTTATTTAATCCCTAGAAACTTATTAGCTGTATCATACAACAGTGCTCCAAGATAGTCTTCAAAACGAGAAGCAAACCAAGTATTGAATTTAGGGATTTTGATTATATAATATTAAACGAGAAATATATATAATATTAAAACTCTTTAATGTGAAATACATGGAGTGTGTAAGAAGGACAAAGCCCGGTGACTACTGTTTGGTGCAACGCAATGTTGATACTGTTTAAGTAAAGTAGAACCTGTTGTATCACTGTAGTTAGTCGGTTTATTTAAGACCATACTGGTACTGGTCTATTTGTGTTTCTACTAAAGATAAAAGTACTTAAACGAGTTCGTTCAAGTATTGTACTGACTTTGTGAGACGTAGCACAAAAGCTGCCTTTCTCATTCTAGACAATAGCAAAGCGGAGTGCTAAATATTAAAAAAGTACATACTGTTACATGCTATTTGCGTTTTTTTTATCACTGGATATATAATAAAATTAATTAAATTTAATTTAATAAAATATATATCAACTACCTTCAATGACCCCGGAAGGATTGACGAGGAAGCATTTGCACAAAAATGGAGTATCTGCAAAAAGATTAAATTTCAAGTATTCCTAAATTTCGTATTTGTAACATTAGTATTTGCTACTTTGCGTCAACCTCTCATTGATCATGGCTTGTTCTTATATATGACTGTACAAATTGAATCCACGGACTTCTTGCTAATGACTTATGTTTAACTTAACTTATATTTAACTTACAAACAAATGTTTTTAACATTGCACCGTGCACTAAACACTGCGCACCATATTCAAAGATAGGTCGCAAAAGTGCGAAATTTCTCTCGGCGAAATTGACTACATAACAAAAACCTACGCTACTCCACCTAAGCCCTGTGTCTGAGCGTAGTATTTTGAAGACCCCCTCCCTCCCTTAAACGGGTCGCCTAATTTGTGTACGTTCCCTGATGTTGAATGGCATTTCATTAATTTTTTTATGAGTTTTAATTTTTTTTACATGGACCCCTAATTATTTTCGAAAATTAAAAGTACCCTACGTTACCCGGATTAACTTCAGTTATACACTAAAAACAGTCCCATCAGAAACCATCCTGCCATTTCGAAGTTTACTTGGAACAAAAAGACATTGTATTTTTGGTATATGTATCGTATATACATTCTTATCTATATAGTAAAAAATAATAATTTGGACATAACAAACAGACACTCCAATTTTATTTATTAGTATTAGTATAGATAAATAGCAAAGTTCGTTAATAGGTACTCAACAATTAAACAAAAGAAAATCGGTAGAAATACAGACGAGTAAAAGGAGTCCATTTATTAAATGAAATATTTTAACTGTACGGTAAATTAAATATTTTATTTAATTACAGTACTATTGAAATCCAAACAATATTAACTGTGGTTGAAGATTCTTGTTGCCCAATAGTCAAGCTCACCGTTTCCTTAATTAACTCACTCTGTGTTTCCAATCTTGACCCTCTCCGTAACTTAGTTGGAAGTTAGCTTTAACTTCGTTTGTGTGACATACTATTCGGATGTTACTCGCTATCGAGCGTTATTTCAAATGATATCAATTATGTTTAAGTAGGTACATATTATAAAGCACCAATGAAACGATTTTCATAATTCTTTTTTAAGTCATAAATCTTTTAATGTGTCGAGTACCCATAAAAATAAGACAATAGCAAGACAATAGGAAAACAATGGAAAGCTGGCGTAAACGCCAGGTAAGTGCTCAAGGGGGTTAATTATATATCTATATAGGAATTTACGGAAAAACTTTTAAGGAGATTTAGTTTGAGATTTGTCCACAATCAGATAAAGTGGACAATGTGGTCTAAGATGGTCTCTCAAATGATGCTCTGGGAATAATTATATGGTTTGTGGCGACAGATTTTTCAACTTTAATATATAACTGTGCTATCATCAAGACGAGGTCAATAGTTAAAAAATATTAAACAAGCCGTCCCGGTGAAATTCATAGCGCCTATTAAACAATAAATGATTTAATATTTGCTAAATTAAATTTGGTTTTTCTTTCAACACACGAGGAAACTTATCGAGTCCGAGAGGCGAAAAATCGAAGTTAGTCAATCCGTTATTGAGAAATAATAAAAAAGGAGTTCTCTACAATCTGTACTAAAAATGAATTTTCTTAATATATTTTTTCGTATATTTTCCATTGTTCTAATATGGTAGTTATTCGGATGGAGGAGTAGCCAACAAAAGAAATATCATCATAAAAAAATTATTGAGTTATAAAAAACTTTGTCCAATATCTCACCTGGTGTTAAGTGACGATATGTTCCAGGATGGTAAACACACTAAGTCTAGAGGTACTGGTTCTCAAGTGAAAGATATTTCTAGGTAATAGTGTTAAATTTTACAATAAAGTCCCAAAGCACCGTTTACCGGACAATACGTTCAGGCACGATCTCAAAGATGTTTTAATTAATAAGGTTGATCATTATGTGAACGATGTTGATGTCTGGACCTGACACCATATCTATGCATCTACCAATAAACCTAGTAACTATAAGTTGTATAGTTCAGTAAGAAATATATGAAACAAAAACAAAAACAAAACAAACAAAAACCGGTGGTAGTGTTTTAGACGTTCATAAGCGCCTTCTTAGGGCCTAAATTGAATAAATGAATTTTGATTTGATTTGATTTGATTTGATTGAAAAAACCTGATAGTATTTTGACGTTCATAAGCGCCTTATCAAGGCCTAAATTAATAATTTTTGATTTTCATATCGGTTCCAATAAATAAAATTGAAATGTCTGTTCCAATATCAATTTTTTTTTACTGTATTAAATAGATATGAATGTATACACAATACCTACACCAAAAATATATATATATTTTTAATTTATGTCTGTCTGTCTGTTTGTTCCGTGTAATCTCCGGAACGGCCAGGCTGATTTTGACGAGACCTTTTTGGTAGATAACTGAATTTTCGAAATAATTAGAGTTTCGCATTAAAAAAAACGAATACAAATTTGAATGAAATCCGATTTAATCCACAGTTTTACGGGCAAGTGTTATAATTTATGAGATATATTTGACTTTATTTTAGTACTAAAAAATAAATTAGCGCTGCGTATAAAAAAAATTAAAATGCAGTAAAGAATATATGAAACGCGGGCGCAACCGCGGGCACACAGCTAGTTGAGTTATATATAGTGTACAACCTGAGTTTGTTTTAGCCATAATAAATTATAGTCTTTAACTATAGTAATAAATAAATAAAGTTTAAATGTGAGTTTGTAATGTCAAAATACATAACAATTTCTGCTAAATACATATGAATGTATTTGACGATACCTATACCATAAATACAATTTTTGAAATTTTTGTCTGTCTGTTTGTTCCGGGTAATTCCCGGAACCGCAGACCGATTTTGTCGGGACACAACAATTAGGATTCTACATAAAAAAAATTAAAACTCACAAAAAATTGAATAACATTCGATTCAATGCATAGTTTTACGGGTAAATGTTTAAATTTATGACAAATATTTTTAATTTATTTTAGTAAAAATATAAATAGAACAACAAGAAGGATTCCGTATAAAAAAAATAAAACGCAGTGAAGAAGATACGAAACGACAGCGAGCAGACAGCTAGCATACTATAGATGATAAAATACAATGTATTGTCGTTTGTATTTACATTTTATTATTGTTTGTCAATTGCTAAACGTAAGTGAGAAAGTATTTAATTTATTCTGCGGTTAATTAACGGTTTACGGTTAAAACTTTAAGAAAAAAAAATCTTGTTACAAAAAAAACAACAACAACAAATTGAAAAACATAGATTTATCGGGTCAAACTCCTAGCGCAGCAAGAACTTCATTAATTAAGACGGTCTTTCCTTTTCACCGCGGTCTGTCCGCTACCATACTAATTAAACTTAAAACAAATAAAAATAGTAAACTATTTAACTCGGTATTTTTAAATAAATTTAAATTGTATAGTATGTTCAAAGAATTTAATATGTGCTCGGAATGTGTTTTTTTTTAAATGTGCTCGGAAAAATTATTGCTCTTCATGTTATGTTAAATAAGGTAAAATTTAAGAACGATTGACGGACCGCAATAGATGAGAATCTACCATCTACATCTACCAGTGCTAATATTTATAGATAGCTCTGAATATCCAGTCCGAAAGTCCTTTGCTTGACAAAGGTCTCTCCCAAAGTTGGCCACAATGGCTGGCTTTGGGCCATCCAACGGTTTCCTGTGACCTTCACCAGGTCTTCGGTAGAGCTTATTGGAGGCCCTCTTACGCTGCATCTTCCGATATGTGGCTCCCAGCCTACATTCATTTAAGTTTGACAATTCTTCGAGCAATATCGGTTACTTTATTTCTTCTGGATATAGTTGATAAAATAAGTTTTTTTTTAATTATTGACTATTGGATTTCTCGATTTACGACAATGTAAAACATCACAAATATTCCGACCAACATACAACTCAGTCGAGCAAAGTTTGCCCCTCGCTGGAATGCGGCATCCCTAACCTCTACCCGCTCACCTCCCCGTGATCGTAATGTCGCGCAGTACGGTTCACATTTTTGTCACCGATACACGACCTACGAGTTTTCGTCTGCTACTTGTCAGACTTTTTAACTTTTAACAAATACAATAATTTCCTATGTTGATTTTCGATCGATTATGCCCTATGACTTGCCAGCATCGAGCTACAGATACCTACTTCCATGAATCGAGTGATCTTGAATAAATTTCGACAATTTTTCGTACCGAACACATTCCATCAAAATATGTTGCACGTCATAGATAAAATATTTTTATTAAAGTAATTGACATATGTGTATGCATGAAATTTTGCTATGACACATTGTCATGAGGACAATTGAATTAAATTTAGAGTAATAAATAAAAACTAAATGAAACAATATAATATATATAAAAGTGAAGGTGCTCCTTTACATTCAATTTATAGCAAAATTACAAAAATAATAAAAAAAACCTGCTGCTTTAATCTTGGTGCGGAAAGATCCTCCCTGGCCAGCAAAGAACCTCTTTCCATATAGCACTGCAATACTTTTTACCAGAATTTCTTGAACAGTACGCCTCTGTCGGTCGTAGTAATTTTCCGATCGTGTCTGACCTTCACTTGCCTCATCCAAAAGTCTGAACGGTATAATGTTATAGTGTTTCCAGATTACCTTTTATTTGTCCATGAATTTACTATATTCAACAAATTGCCCGTAGAGTATCTCTTGTACTTCATCACCCTTAGAGTGTCTGATTACATTACTTTATATAATCATGTAAAAATTGTTTGAAAGATCGTTTATGTTATCCATTGTACCGTTCAATGTTAATAAATTATAAATTGCAAACACTTAATAATTTCACCACTAAATCAAATAGTGAAATCCTATTTCTTTTATGTTAATAACGTCCTCTCACTCTCGACACCTTTTTCTTAATAACATCCAAATTCTATTCCTTCTCGGCGTTCGTAATTTCAAATTTTAAAGTGTTCTGTCTTACAGCCTCCTCAATGAATCCATTAAAACTCATATTAGATTAACAGAGCGCACGCGTAAGATATACTATAAAATTGACAGTCGACATAACTAGAAACTAATAGGAAACTTTCGGGTTTTCCTAATGAATGAAATAAATAAATGTAATGACGGTATAAAAATAATAATAATAATATGATAAATATTACAACAACAAAAATATATTAAAACCAATCATAGCAACATTCAAGATTTTCAACATTTGCCGCTATGAGTACATTGAACATAACTAAAAATATGCCAATTCTGTTCATTCGATGTTCCCTATAATAATTTTACAAGGCAACCTTCGTCGGCCAGACCGCTCTGTATCACCTCTAAACTAGCCAGGCATGGCTTACTATTTCAAGTAAAATATTTCTTACACTACTATGGAATTTACCTTCTTTTGTTGATAGTAGCAATAGGTACTATTATTTACATACGTAAATTATAACATACATACATAAGCTCACGCCAGTTATCCCCGAAGGGTTAGGAAGAGGTGAAATAGCGAACTACACCACCCACATTTCGCCGAGCTTAGTTCCGTCCCAGATGTGACAGGGGGCGAGCCTGTCGCCATATCGGGCACAAAGTCCAAACTCCGGGATGATACTGAGTAGAAAAATCCAATACCATTTGACTCGACCCGGAGATCGAACTCTAGACCTCAGAACAGCAGTCGCACCGTAACACAACTTCGCCGCCGAGGCAGTCAGTCAAAATTTATATAAATGATTAATAAAATTATTACAAGCTCTGATTGAGATCACAATAGCCAAAGTAAAATACTTATTCATTTTTACTTTTTTTAAAATGTTATAGGTTTTTCGTGACATATTTTTTCAATTACGGAAGTGTTTCGTTTATTTGGGAATCGCTGGCAAAATAATGTAGATAATGTTTGAAATATATTTAAAAATATTTTTTGTTGATAATGCTTATAGGATGGTATGTTCTAATATTAAGTTTCATCGAATAACTGGCGTTTATTAAAAACAAACTTTTGTTTATTACTACCCTCTAACGCCCTTATATCACGCAATATTAAAACGGGGCGAATTAGGTGAAACTTCGTGACATGGGTTGCGTCGAGATCCGATTTATAATGGAGAGTGGTGGTAGGTAAAGATTTATTTTCACTATATTGGGATTCTAATTTGGAATCGGTGAACTAATAGTTTTCGGCTTACCTACGTAAGTTTTCGGAACATTGTTTCGCCTTCGATCGCTTCTGCTCGTGTGATCCATTTGTTTTTGTGTTGGTTCTGGTTGAAAGTAAACAAACATCTTGTTGAAAATCTATGACTTAACTGTAAACAAAGAACTGGTTCTCGAGTACGCCATGCAACTTTCGTTCCGTCAAAATTAGTCCAGTCTTTCCGGAGATTAACCGGAACAGACAGTTTTCGGTATATGACCCTATATATTTCTATGATTTAGTAAAATGATGTGTTATTTTGATTTAAAGAAAAGAGTATTCCAATGTTAATTATTCTTATAGATAGATAACGACAAACCTGATCAAGACATTTTTCTCCACTATACCTACTATTAATTGGGCTTTAGTGTAGTTAGTCTATTCCTGCTAATAATTCCTCTGTATTAGACTAATCTGTGCCTTATAAATGAAGACTTCACTAATAAACGTCTATAGATCTTTGCACATGATATATTCGAAGTATTTAATCCGCCATGACTAAATGCAGATGTAGGCTGGATATTATAATAATATACCGGAATACATATTTAGTTGAATCAGGGTAATGTTTTGGTTTGTTAAAGATATTGAAATTTCGACTCTAAAGCAACAACTATAGAGGTAAAAATCGTTTATCTGTAATATTAATTGCTATACGTTAGCTAATACAATACGCGGTATTGAAACGTGGAAACGTGGAACTTTTCCGGTTCCTAACGTAAACGAAGAGAAGTCATATTATGTTATTGCAAATAGAGATTCTACCACTTCTAATAAGTAATTACCCACTATAAACAAAATTTAAATTGCCTATCCATTTTGTAAGCACCTTTCTGATGTCTGATTTTAATATCGAATTTTAACTTTTAGATTAAAATCAAGCTGAAAATAAATCTCTTTTTTTAATGAGCACTGATCTGACCTTTTAAAGAGATAAAAAGGATTAAAATTTAATATTTCTAGGCGCAAAACATATTAAGATCGCATATTGAAACCGGCCGTTAAAATATCTTGTATCTTCAAATTAACTGTAAGCAATTCGTATTAAGAACGATATATCTATTACAAGGTATGCTAAAAAAGGACTATTGTGAAATAATTAAACTAAAAGTTATTTCTGTATTAAAATAGATGTATGCTTAAGATAGTATACAACTTTAATAAAGTAATTCAAAAATTAAAATGACCTTAGAAAATTTGATTCATTAGAGTTGTTATTACATTATAAAAGGTAACGTCTATTAGATTTTCTGTTAGTTTACTAATAACTCAAATATCACTGAACTGATTTTTTTTTAAATTGTAGACATATTATCTAGTTTGGTTTAGTATAAATTATGTTATATAACATTAATTATTATGTTGAAAAAGTAATCAGAATAATAAAAGAACAAATTCTGAAAAATAGACGTTATGATGTTCCATTTAACATGTTTAGATTATAGTTAGTTCGCTTGTATCTCGAGAACCATTGAACCGATTTACATACATGACTTTTTCTTTAAATCATAGATATATTTCTTAGTGGGGTTATATAATCGTTTATAGCTTCATATACTTTAGATATTAAATGGAATAAATAAATATTAAAAAAAAAAACAAATTTCTCTTTTCACCTAAACCACATTCTCTCAGCCTTATTTTGCTCACCGCCTACTTGAGAATATGTTTTTTTCCAGAGTCCACCATCTTAATTATTTTGCCTTTTTTAAACTATATGTTTAATCTGGCCACGTGACCTCACTGCGCTATTTCAATGCCCCCTAATTTTCTCTGGGTCTTTTACTTTCACAAAGGGCCTTATCGCTCACTTTAAAAACTTAGGACTTAAACCATTTCGGAGATATGAACAATTAATTATAAATAATAAAATATAACAATTCACTATGAGTAGATAAAAATATACGTTATTATTTTTTAGTACAATTTTTTTTGTTAATTTATTTATCGTTACAAAACTATATGTATGCACGCAAAAAAACATTAAACTCGAAAACACTGTTCTCACATTCTAGTATACCGAAAAAAAGCACATAAGTGAAGTTCTCAACTTTCATGTTACGGTACAAATCAAAGCAGCGAGAGACAATGCAATCGTGAGTAACAGAGCGCGTGACCGGACTACCTGAGCATCTGCTGTCAAAGTACTACAGTCAAAGTGCAAGTCGCTTTGTAGTCACTCCTGACGTTTTCATTGTAACATCTTTCTTAGAGTTCAAAGGTCTGAAGGAACATTTATTTATTTTCAATCCTTTTCCTTATATCGTATGTGCATTTCTTTACATATATTTTGTACAATTATTTAAAATCTAGACTAATAAATAAAGTTGAAGAGATGAATTTGGTAATAAATGACTATGCGATACAGGATGGTAAAAAGTCTATAGTTACTGGCTCTCAGGTGGAACATACCTATTGGTGTTTGGCGATAGGTTTTTTAAATTTAAGGGTAGTAGCTAGCCAAGTGGCCATTAGAACATACCCTTTCGTTATTCTATGGTTTATTTACCACAATATTCCGTCACCGAAACATTAGGCTCATTATAAAATAGGATAGTATTCGAATTTACGTCGATCGACGCAGAATACCACCACACAACTAAACTTTCATCACTGCAATTGTTAATTAATTTATACTTTTTTATTTATATATTACTAAAGTTATGAGTTCATATTAATTAATGTAGGTAATAAATAAAATTAATTTTATCTCTGCCATTTTATTAGCAAAAGATTTTCCCGTACAATTAGCTCTGTAAACAAAAGCTTTCACCCCGACGCGACGCTAGGCGACGCTAACTAAAGTCGTAATTCTTAATTAACGTTGAACTGTCAATTCCACGGGAGAATGTAACAAACAAACTTTATTAATTTTCCAAGATTCGACTGGCCTGCCGCGCCGTGCCAGCGTCGCGACGGATTAAAACGCGCCCAGAAAGGTCCGCCAATAAAAAACGTACGCGTCAATCCTAACACTGATTTAGGGGGTGGATTTCATTTGCACGAATGTCCGAAAATTAGTTTATTGTAATTTGTGTTTCGGCTACGGTTCCCTTCATTTTAATTGGAAACACACGTATCATAATTTGATGTGTATATCTAAATGTTTAATAAGTTTAAAATAATCATAATCATAGATATCATTGTTCTCTAAAGTATTAATACAATAAAAATATATTTGAAATTTATACAAACATAATATATTTACGTTATGTTAATCATAAATTAGATAATGAATATTATAATATTTATAATCTACACCAATAATAAAAGGCCAGAGAGACGAAATCTGTTCATTGAAGATATTTCAGAAAAAAATACCCTGGGGTTTCGAATCGACAACAGAACACATTTCGATGGTTTTTAAAATTTTATCTGTCTGTCTTTTTTAATTTGTCCGCTAATCACGCAAAAACTGAACTGAACTGAACTGATCGAAATGAATGAAATTTGCTATATTCGTGGTAGATAGAGTATATATAAATATACTGGTATTGAGATACATTGCATCCAGGTGGAGAATATAGGCTGTTTATTATAAAATAATTATCTACATTCCACGCGAGCAAAGTCGCGGGCACAGCTAGTTATCAATATATAAATAATAATGAAAAATGAATTTATAAAAGTAGATTATGAATTACTATTTTGAAAATTCCAATGAATAATACTAACTTAGTTTTTGTCATGTCTTAAAATCGTAAATGTCCTATTTCCAAACGAGCATAATTAATCACGAGTAAATTGTTAGGATGTATAATATGAGGGTTCAAGAACAATTTTTTTTCTCATATGAACGAAGTTGCAATCTTCAGTTATCGAAACAAATCAATCAAAATATGATACCCGCAAATAAGCTGAACTTAAACGCTCTAATGTCATCTGTAAAAAACGCAGCGCGAACGGATAAAATATAATTCCGTATGTTTCAGACCCACAGTCGATCCGTCAGCTAAATTCGTCGTTTATATTTTTCCGAGCGGCTCGTGCACCGAATTGCCCTCATTTGTATGTTGAACGTATTGGGTGTTCCTTTAATTTCTAACGACCATTCGTTACACAGGCATACGCTTTGGTTATTTTTCGGTGTGAAATAAAATTTGACTTTACGAGGTAACCTACGTACTTGCTTGTATTTGTTACTTTAAATCGATTTTACGAAAAGATAAATGCAATTTAAGAAAATCCATTGTCACTTACTACCAGAAGCTTATATTTAAATATATCTTTTTAGTTCACATAAAGTAGGGAAATATAAACTAGATCCAGGATACACAAAAGCCTCGTTAATTTAATAGATTTGAAAAAAAAAAATATTTAAAATTAAAAAAGTTTCGTCATATTTTTCTATATGACTTATTTAACTTGCACAAAGGTCCAGACAGGTCGTCATGGCTTATGTGTATAATAAAGCGATGACGGCGCAGTGGATAAAGCGGCCGGATTCAATCGGCGGTCAATCGACGCGGGTTCGATCCCAACTATCCAACTCTAAAATTGGCCTGAGCTTTCGATGAAGGAAAACATTGTAAGGAAACTATAGCACGGTGGTAGAGCATTTTCTGATGATGCCCGCCTGGGTTGCTACCACCGTCAAGTTTGAAAACCTGTCACCAAACACAAATAAGTGTGTTCCGGCAGCATCACTTGAGAACCAGTATCTAGGTTTAGTGTGTTTACCATCCTGGACCACATCGTCATTTAACTTCAGGTGAGATTGTAGTCAAAACACTAAGTCTGTATCGTCTAAAAAAATATTAAAGTTTGCTTGATGCATCAAGATAAAAAGTCAGTCGGTAAAAATGAAAATAAATGAAATATACCATTTGAAAAATGTATATAATGCCTATTTCAATGTAATATAATGTTATTATTCTAATCTTAATTATACCACTTATTTATATACCTAAATGTAAATAATATTTTTACATTTATTTCTTATATACCTACAATTTTATACGTAATATAAGTTAAATATTATAATTATAAATTAAATTCAAAAATGTAAATATCTACAAGAGGTGAATTATTTCACTGATATTGGCAAAGAAATTAGTCTGGAATCAAAATCGAATATTTATTAGAAAAAGATAAATAAAGTTTCTTTATCTAATTCCACTATATCCTAAAAAGAGTAACAATTTGATATTAAATTATCATCAAAAGTTTTGAATTTTTTTTTAATCCTAACAACCGTGGAAGTATAGAGAAATCCAACCGCTCAGCCTAGCGTGAAGTGCATTTTTATATTCTTTGCTGAAACGTAACTGGGTCGGGCAATGTTCCAGGGGTTTCGATTTCGCACAGCTAAGCACCCGACGGCTTGCATGCATATAATAAACCAGTAGACAGTTGAACATATGACTTAATGAAACATTAAAGGATCCTAAAATGATATTTCCTGTTTTTTGTGCAAAAATAAACCTGTAAAGAGCTACATAAGTTCCTCTTTTTTTCTTACGTTATTTTGGTAGTTATTTCTTCGATCGAAATCGGCTGATCTATAAATACCTTTAAAAAAAAATATTATTTAAGGGAAATAGTGATAAGTTTATTTCAAGCTCCGGAGATTTATGGAAATGTATGGGTTATAATAACTATATTAAAAGTTATATTTGATGTTTATATTGTCACCAAGAAGGTGATGTTTATTTTGTCACCGACTTAATCATCACCAGAGGTATTTTACTGATACCAATTAAGAACAATATTTATTTATTATACTTTTTTTTACAAAATCAATCTTTCCACGTAGGTAAGAAATCATAATTTAATATGTCGATGATTATTCTAAAATAAAATACAAGAACGATCTTCCAAATTACAAGACCTTAGAGCAAAAAGGTCAACACCGTTGCGGCCAGACAGTGTCACTTTCAATAAACCGATTTCCAATATTTAACCCTTTCGACATTGTTAAATGGATAACCTTCGAATGCGTTAGCTAAGGATCAATTTATTGTTTAAATTTTATTTACTTTCATATCAACCGAAATATACCAATCTACATGTTGAGAAACTTTTTTTCATTTGCCCGAAACCAGTGAAAGTAAATAGCAATGAATACAATGCAAATGTTATCGAATGAAATTATACTAAGGAGCCTGTTTAAAATGAATGACACACAGGGTTATGAATAAAAATAATTGAATTAAAAAAACTTAGAAAATTCCTTTTAGATTTAATAATTGAGAGTTGCTTTTACGTCCAATCGATCCACTTCAGTTCAAATCTTACAATAAGTCTTAATTTAAGAAGTTTAGATTTAGGTGGGGTATTTTCTAATTTCCGTTTGTTTAACCCCTTGAGCACTAATCTGTTGTTTACGCCAACTTTCCATTGTTTTCCTATTGTCTTCCAATTGTCTCCTTTTTATGGGTAATCGACAAATTAATATGAATTATAAAATATGACACTTGTCGTTACTATTTATATGTCTTTCTGGGGGTCTCACAATACGAGATCTCACTCCTCTGTTAACTGCTTAATAATACTTACTCTAATATTTATAGTCATTAAGAAGTTTGTATTATTTTATGTCATCAATGTACGACTGGTAAGTATGAAAATCAGAGGTAGATCAGGCTAAAACGTTTGGCAGACTTATGCTCCGGCAAATTAGCAAAATAATAACATCTCTATTAGATGTTTTCTATTGTAAATTCAGAGTGTAAAAGTTTCGAACCAGACACCCTACATTCTTAGTAGACTATTCCTTAAAATATCTTTCTCAGTAATACAATATCTCAAGGCAGATAAATTTGTCTCATAAGTTGTCAAAGTTGCTAACGACAATATGATACAAGAATCGTTCCACGTCATTCATCACAATTAGCAAAGTGGTGTGTTACTAATGCAGTTCCACTGTTGCAGAACTCATCGGTCAGTGTACCCTTCAATTTGGCTCATCTTATGACTGCACTACTTTTAAAAGAATTATTTCGAAGTAATGCAGGATTCCTAATTTCATTTCCTACAGTTCCATACTAACTGAATCCGCAACTCCGTTTATATGTAATCATTTATAATCCGAATTATTTAGCGCATAATTGTTATTTTTTAAATTTTAAAGATTTGGTTAATGTGTTGGAAGAGAATAAAATGGATATAACGTTTTTTTTTTATTTTTTCACTTACTTCCCCATACTTTGTTCGATGTATTAGTTACCAAATGAAGAGATAATATGATTAAAATAATCATGTAAATCTGTCAAGTAATTCTCGAATTGTTAACCAACTAACGAATAGTCTAAGAGGACAATTTATACCATTACCATTTTTATGATCTAGATATAATTCTTGCCAATTAAAAACAAAACCGACTTCAATTGAATAAACCATAAAAAGTAAATAAATAATTACTTTATTAATCTGCTTCTGTTTACTTCAGTATATTTTTTTATAAATATCTAGTGATCTAGAAGATAAATAGCAAAATATCTTTAGACGTCTAGCAACAAGGCAACAGCGGCGCCGGTTAAGTCGTCAATATGATATTTATTTTATCATATTATTTTTGATCAGACAACGTCTCTTCGATAAATAAGCGTAAATCAGTTTTCTAACTCAAGTTATGATTATGAATAGGGCGCTAGGAGTGGTAATCATAACTTCTGATTTCATCGATACAGAAGCAACGAATTGGATGTTACTAAAATTGTATACCTATTTGAAATATCTAAAATAATATTTCAGCACATTTTAAATATTTTGCTTTAACTCTGTAACGTGGAAATCATAACAAGGTTAAATTTTCCACTGATTGTAGGTATTGGATATTTATTTTAACCCCTTGACCACTAACCTGGCGTTTACGCCAGCTTTCTATTGTTTTCCTATTGTCTCATTTTTATGGGTAATCGACATATTAAATGAGATATTGGTGATGTTATTTGTATGTGATGACAGTTTCTATTTATATACACTCCTATAGCTTGTAGTAAATTACTCACTTTGAATAATATTAAATTATTTAAAATGCATCCATCTTTAAGAAAGAACATTTTATTTCGCTCCTTATCCAGTCCCATTCTATTCCGTTAAATACATGCTTGGATCATCAATTGGCAAAGTTTTTGGTATCCTTACTAGCAACGTATTGTGTATCACATGGCCACACTGCAAGTAGCTTGATCTTGTAAACGACCGGCATAATTTGAATGCTAGAAACAAACACAAATGAACACTTTCGTGTTATAGACCCAGTAAAACTACTAAGAGTTTTCTAGCTAATAATGTTAGGCTATACAATAAAATACCGAGCCACACTACCGATTTACTGGACATTAAGTTTTAATTTATTAAACTTATTATAGGGTGGATCATTATGTGAACGATAGTGATGTTTAGAAAATATATCATTCTCTGTGCACTTACTAAAACTTTTTAAATATGTATATTATAATTTCATAAAAAAACATGTAAGAAAAAAAACCAGATCGAGTTTGTTACCGGCTCCTGTCGATAACGAGGTTGCTTTCCGAACCGGTGTTGGCTATTTTGACGTTCATGAGCTCCTTATCAGGGCTTAAATTTAATAAAGTATTTCTGTATATGAATTGATGAAATTATTTGCCACAGTAATACCGATGATAAAAAACGGCAATAACTGGTATGTAAGAAAACTTATCACCAATCCAATATGAAAGTGTATACAGAATACAATGTATTATTTCAACAAAAGTGAATATTATTTCGCAGTACAAATAACGGAGTTATTGCGGGAAAAACACTACTGAGAGAGAACGATAGAAAATATATTTTTATAAAATTCCCGTACATTTTTAATTACTTCTGTTGAACTGTGAGGTTTGCCACATATAAGTATAGATAAAACACAGTTGATATACATCAAGTGCCTCAACGTTGAACTATTAAAGTGAATTCGTCCGATATTACGGAAAAAAGATCTGCACAGTCCACTGTTCTATTACAGCACTCCTCTCATGGCTTCTGTTTATAATGCACTATGGCGACCCACTACTAGCCATCACCATTAAGTAAATACATCGAGTAGACACCAATAGGTGCACGATTGCATACAATAGTTCCTTCGCATAGTGGTATGCTTTTGAAGTTACATATTTTAGCGCTATATTTTGTTGCTTTGTTTACACATTATAGTGATTACTTCGACTGTCTGTCTGTTAGTTCCGGGTAATCTCCGAAACGAGTGCACCGATTTTGAATTGACTTTTTTTTCGGCAGATAACTGAAGTCAGTTTAATTTTTTGAAAATAATTAGGGTTCCGCGTGTAATTGTGAATAAAATACGATTCAATGCACAGTTTTACTGGCAGGTATTTGTGAGAAATATTTTTGCTTAATGTTAGTAACAAAAATATTTTGGAAATTAATTAGGGATCCGTATAAAAAAAAATAAAAATTTTATTAAGCAGGCAAAATATATATGAAAGGCGGGTGCAGCCACGGCTACACACCTAGTATAATCCAAATTCAAATTGTACATATATGTATGCATCTACGGAAATCAAACGGATAGATTTAGCCAAGACTATCCTTGTAAACACTATTAAAAATTGTACAGTGACGAATTTATTGCCACGAGGCATTTTTTCCCAGCTAACCAGCAAGAATGCGGAAAAATATATTAAAGCAGGTAGTGCTATGTACAAAAAATTAAAAAAAAATGTAGAATTATATACCATTTACACTGTATGTGCATACACACATATAAATAACTTTGCATATTCACCCATAAATAACACTATAGATATACATTCTAATACCTATCGCACGCTTAACAATAGACTGATCGATTCAGGTTCAGGGCCAAAAGGAGATATTCAAACGGGTAGAATTGTTTCAACGCCTATGTAAGACTTTTGTCGATATCGTGTTCCCATACTGAGATATCGCCATGTTGGTCTTTTTCACTCTTAGAAGTTTTGACTAGACTTTTTATGTTGCACTGACGTAAGCCATTATACATCAAACATCTTCGTAGTGATCTTCTGCCGTTTTTTATTTAAAGTAACCCTTTAATAGTTAAGTGTAAAAAAATAAAAATAACTTGATTATTTCATTCTAAAAACACTTAAAACATAAAACACATACATTTTCAGGCACAGATTAAATAAAATACAGACTAATGTAAAACTTGTCATTAGAAATATTGTTAGGTAAAAATATTTGCTTATCGGAAACAGACTCATTTCAAATATTAAAAAAAAAACCTTTATTTTACATATTAAAATATCTTTAAGTTTACATTTGAGTTTCAATTATCATTTCATCAACTAGTATCCATACTACACAATATATTGCCATCACGCTGTTTTTGTTTAGATTTATGCCAATATATGGGATGTATCGTAAATGGCAAAACGTTTTTACCTATTTCCCAAAAATTAGCTTTTTATAGTTAGGTCAGTCTATTGTTAAGTATGCGCTATGTAGATAGAATATAAAAAATATAATATCTATACATATATGTATAATTTACATTTGTGTGACCAAGACAAAAAAGATTTGTATTCTGATACACTTTTTGATAAATAACTCGATCCGTCAGAACAAGGTCACTAGTACATGTTCCTTTATCGCGTATAATCGAATTGGATATCGTCTACCATACTCCATCGTAATATAGCTTAAAATTGAATAAAATAATAATAAGGATTTATTATAAGTTGACTTACTGTTTTTATATCGCCCATCTTCACGCATTGACTATTACGTTGAATTTATTCGAATCGGTTTTCAATATTGAAGCGGCTGATTGACACCTTTTTGTATCTCAGATTTTCGATTTCAAAGACTTATTTTTCAAATAATATTATTAAGAAACGATATTCAAATATTCATTAAATATGTATAAATATACAAATGCGAAATACCGGTTTTCGATATAAAATATTCTATCAACATTATATTTACATAATATTATGAAAATATCTTCGATGTTTTGTGTAACTATAATTTTATTCACAATAATAAAAATGGAATATAGATTATGAATTTGTATATTGAAATGTCTACAGAATAAAAACAACAGTTGTTCAAATCATCTGTATAAACACTATAAAGTGTCTATTTTAATGAAATATACTCTTAAGTGTTAATAAAGTTACATGGGGATCGAAGTCAAATAAACTTCTCGTGGTGTAATCTGGGTCTCAACCCAGAAACTAAATGATTTACCAAAAAAACGAAACATAAGATTACAAAGAAATAAAACGTCTCGCTTAAACGCAGTTTAGCAAAAAGCATAGTTTAATATCGATTCACGGAGAGAGCTATATAAAAAATGAAATAAAAATTAAAGTAATTAGAGAATTTACATAATTTTCTAGAACAAAACTTGTATTTTCAGTACAATAATGACCGAATTGACGAAATTTTCTTTACGAACTTAATTGCATACTCTAAAGTCTATTCATTCCGACGTTCACAATTTTATTCTTTAAAAAACCTATACAAAATAATAATACACTTCAATTACGAAATACTTATCAAAGGAAATTGTGTTGCCCGCGAGCGAATTCTTTGAGGAAAACACAATAAAAAATTTCTTTTGTATAATGATGCGGACACGAATATTTGTAGAAACTGGGTGACATTATCGCAGATTACTAAATCAATCGTTAAAATAATACGTAAAAATAACTACTACAGTAAACGTGAAAAAACACATTAAACACAATCATTTTATTATTATGTTATAAAAATGTATCTTCACCATATTATATTTAGTTACAATATAATGTAACAGTATGAAATGTAACATCCTCTTTTTGACAACACAACAGTTCTTAATAACAAATTGTCCTATTCATTAATTTTAGTTTATACCATCGATCCAACGATCGAGCAATTATTTAAAAAAATATATCCGACTTTAGATCAAGTATAATAAATTTATACTGAGTAGGTAGTTTATTACTGTAAAATAATAATCAATAACAACCACGGATAGGCCAGATACTATTTATAAATTTCATACCCGATAATGGGGATAAAAATCGTGCATTCCTTTGATGTAAAGCATTTCAAAAGTTACGAGTGGGTGGACATGTTTACAATAAAATAATGACCGATGACGTTGTTAATAAAAGTTAAATAAAGTTTGGTTAACTTTAGTTAACGTTAGTATTAACCGCCTTCACTTGTCAAAGTCATCTTGAACGACCGGTGAGATGCGCGATCTCACAATTGAATCAACTGATTTCAGAATTAGACGCACTCGTCCTTTTTTCGAGAGGGCTTTATTTACAAATCAAATTTTTCCCGAACAGAGGTCGGATTTATAGGGCTTTTGTCACTCAACTCGATTTACCTAGGACTTTATATTTTATTGACAAATGTCCATATTGATTGACCTATTCAAATATACTAAGATTTGGTTTGTCTTACTTTTTCAATGTTATAATATGTCATAGTTTTTTGTTTTTTTTTTTTTTTAACATTGATTGGAATTTAATATTCTGTAAATGAATTATTGTGGCTCTAATATATATGATAACTGCGTATAACCGCAGATGAAAATAAAATCACTGAAATATAAAAACAGGACGAGAGTTCAAATATGGAAAAATATGGATATAGTTATTTTTAAACGGGTTTTGGTTCAAGAATAGACATGAAGAAATATGTTACGATTTTTAATCATACAGTTATTTAATCAAAGTTATTTAGATTTAAAAAAAAAAAATAAAAAAAAATTTAATTCGCCAGAGGTCATAAAAGTGAGCTACTTTTTCTTCTCTTTGCCACAGGTTATGGACACAAGTCTAAAGGGTACAAACCCGTAATATCAATTTTCTTGGGCATCCACCCATCAATTCACCCATTTAACCGAAAAACACTCGTTGTTGGACATAGTTCTCCCTCAAATATCTCAAAAAACGGCCGGTCTTTGACCACTCGCATCCAGCGGATTCTTACAACCTTCACGAGTTTGTCGGACCACCTTGTCTTGGGTATCGCAATTGATATTTAACCTAATTAAAAATGATTAAATCATTTCTACATACAAACTGGTGTGAGAACGATCAATTGTAAACCAGTGAAAAAATCATACCAGATTTCATCGACATTACTTTTTTTAATTCATTCAATTAAAATTACGATATACGAATATATTAAAACTCATACATACATATTTCCCGAGCATACATTATCAAGCAAACAGTGACGTTGCATGTAGTTAAAGTCCGCAACGCAAAAATGCAACTTTAAATCCGGGGAAATGTTGAAAATTTAGAAATAAAGGCTATTATCTCAATGAAAGAGTCATTATACTACTGGCTCGAGGCGGAATGTTTTTTTTTTTTGGCTACTACACACGATGGTAGAGTACAGATATAAAAGTTCGTACAATGTCGTTTTTTAACGAGATTTCGGTTGTAATAATTGGAGCTGTACATTTGTTTTGTTAAAAAATCAATAGACTTGTTTAAATTGTTGTCTATCAGTCTATTGAGTGAATTATGTGGGGCGCGCCCGAGAGGCGTAAAAAAAACCAATTCAACTTAATATTTATTAATTAAAGTTTACAATAAACTTATATTAAGACTAAACCTAATTTGCGTGCCTACTGATCGATGTCAGATTCAATAGTGTCTTCAGCGGAGGACTTGACAGGCGAGGCGAGCTTCAGTGAGACTCGGCTGGTGGGGCGGTTCCCACGATGACGATGAGTTGAAGTTCCGTATAATAGCAGGTGGCATGTAGCGTCGGTGAACCGATGTTGCAATTGTTACATGGAAACTGCAATGTAGCGGTTTCCGTGGGATTCAACGATGTGTCTTTGGTCCATGATATTAGGAAGTTGCAACGTAGACCTTTCCATGGAACACGGATACATAACAAGTGTAAAATCAATTGTTTGAAAATGTAAATATTGACATTCTGTTAATATGTAGTAATATATTTGTTCGGTGTTAAATTGTTAACATATCTATACTTATAATAAAAGGCTAGAGAGACGAAATCTGTATAGTGAAGATATTTCAGAAAAATACCATTCGATGGTTTTCTGTTAATTAATTTGTTCACCAATCACGCAAAAACTAAATGACCTGTAGTAACTTAACTCGACTCTG
The DNA here is from genome assembly GCA_014132275.2 of Samia ricini. Lineage (NCBI taxonomy): Eukaryota > Metazoa > Arthropoda > Insecta > Lepidoptera > Saturniidae > Samia > Samia ricini. Next base: position 13,608,781 of record AP028165.1, on the reverse strand, counting down.
TAGTAACATTTATTATTATTTCACAAAATTTTATACATTTATATGTATAATGCGTAAATAACGTTTATCTATATTCATATTAAAAATGTGATTGCTTAAGAGTATTTTATAAATAAATAGTGAAATGAGCAAAAATAAAACTAAATTTAATCAACATAATTTATTTACATTTAATTAAAAATTGTTTTTCTGACGATTATTCATAGATGGCGATATGATTATTTATTAATATTAGACTGTTTTGAAACATTACAATAACAGATAATTTATACGAAATAATATTATGATAATAAAAGGTTAATTTTTTTTGTCTGTTTATCTGTTTATCCCGGGTAATCTCCGGAACTGGTAGACCGATTTTGACGGGACGTTTTTTGTTACATAGCTGAAGTTACTCCGGGTAACTTAGGGTACCATATACACGGTGTGAAACTGTGAAAAATAAAGGTGAGAATCAGATGAAGAACTAATAGTCGCTATAGTCAAATCTACTACGGAACAACGAAAATTAATCTTATTAGTTTTTTTAATTCTCGATGTTTAGGCCGCGTTGTATTGGTTGGGGTCACAAATCGAAGTTTTGTGTCTTCGTCAGGATGGGAATTATTTGTAATTATCCTAGTTTTGTTGGCTCGTGACGTCGAGACGAGAAATTAAAGCCAAATGTAAATAGATAAGTTACGTGTTCTAGATCCGAAATTACTAAATGGTATCTTCACAAAATGAGAAAGTTTAAAGATAATTTTTAGTAAATACTATTTTTACAACAACTTAAGCATATAGGCATTATCTATAAAACTATGTTACATATAATAAAGGAAATAAACGCAAGTTAATTAAAAACTGAATATTGTATTTTATTGTACTGTAATTTTAATAGCATTTGGCGATAATTCAACTATTTCTCTTCTAGTAATATAAGTTTAAGAGTGTCGTGTAAATATTTGGCTTCGCGTTGCGCTATATTTCCAAGTTTGCTTTGACCATCATGTCCGTGGTCATCCTTAGTGTTGGCTCGAGACCAATAATTCAGTTACTGGACCTCGGAGAGTCATGGAGGCCGCCACTCACGAGCCGTTAACGATAGGAACATAGAATATGCGAGCGTAGATGGGAAAATCCTCTGAATTGTCAAAGTTTAATTTATGTATAAAATCAAAGTTATATATGTATTTTATTCAATGTAGGACCTAAGAAGGACTACTTATGAACGTCAAAATACCGGTTCATAAAATAATCCAATCATCGAGAATAGTCGCTAAAAAATTAGATCTGGTTATCTCTCTATGTGCGTTTTTATAAAAAGTATACAAATTATAGATAACAAAAAAAACTTTTTTTAATTAAAAACAAAACCGACTTCAAAAGAATAAACTACAAAAAAAAAAATGCACTTTAAAAATACCTTTAAAGGTCAATAAATTATTACTTTATTAATCTGCTTCGTTAATTTTCAAATCAGTGCCAGCTTCTACGTCGCTAATTACATTCAATTTTAATTATTTTTTTTAATCACCCTTGTTCTTTATTTAGCTTATGTGAAATTGTGATAAAGTTTAGGCAGTTATTTACATTTGTTAATGAGTACTATAGTTAACTCTAGCTGGCACCAACTCCAAAATTAACGAAGCAGATTAATAAAGTATTATAACTATTTATTGATTTTTTAGTGCATTTTCATAGTTTACTCTTTAGAAGTGGGTTTTGTGTTTAATTAAAAAAAAATATTTTTAATTTTTAGTTTTAGTATGTACTTTTAGGTTTAACTGTGAACCCTACTTAATAGCTTTGGAAACGTATATATGGAATAAGTATGTCTATAACATTCGAGGGTTTTTCTCAATTTCCCTGAGTTCCACTGATCAGATCCTGACCTGATAAAAATGGACCACATAGATGTGTACTCCTTCGATTAAAAATTTAATTGATAATATTTTGTAAATCGCTCCACAATTGACGGAGAAATCGAGTAACAAATATACAAAACAAAAAAAAAACATACAGACGAATTGATAACATCCTCCTTTTTGAAGTCGGTTAAAAATTGCAACTTAATATACATATTATAATGGTAGAAGCTATTATTTATTTGGATTTACACTGGTTTATTTAGTAACACATATGGTGCAGTAAAGTATGACAGAGTTTTTTTTTTTTCTGAATTAAAGCCATAGCATGGTGGTTAGGTACATCCTGGACCACATCGCCACTTAACACCAGGTGAGGTTGCGGTGACTAAGCCGTTTAAAAAAATTAAAGTCGCTTTGTAGAACTTTAGATTCCTTTGCAAATTTCATCCAGGCACTCTTCTCTATTCAAATACGTTTAATTGTTGGCCACAGTTTTTAGTACATACGCCAACTCGCTTCTTAGCTTCAACCATGACTGCTCGCTTAAACGTTCTGAATGCCATTTTATAACCCTGTCAACAGTAAAGTATTGTCCGTCCTGTTCGTTTATTCTATGACTCGGAGTTTCTCTAAGTTTACACGCTGAAATTATATGAGTCGAGTATCGTAAGGGTCATATAGTTACGAGACTAGAGGTATTTATGATAAAACCTTAATAAATAAAAGGTCAACGTATCGTTAATTAAAATATTTTATACGTACAAAGCGTTTTAATGTTATTTATTTTTATGTGAGTTATTAAAGATTATTTCTTCTAAAATTCCAGCTTGTTATTGTTAGGATGTTATCAAATGTAATATGTAATTGTTTTGTCAGTAATTTGAAAAATGATTGTATAAGGAAACCGTAGAAAAAGCTGTAGATAAAAGGATATTTTCAAAATGTAACATGACATCGTAAATAATGATGACGAGAACCAATTAAGTACAAACACGTAAATAATGCATCGAACTGTTGAAGAGAGCAGACGCTCTGTTGCATCTCACATAATTAATTTATTGTTGCTTGTATTTTGTTTGCCGTTCACAAAATTATTGAAAGCGAGCTTTTGTCAATCGTATTTCTGATAAAAACACGCGTAAATTATTTTTCTGTATAATGTTCTGTACTAATCAATTTTTAAATTTAAATATAATTTATGTAGAACTGTGTATATATAATGTAAACTATAAGTACAAATGACAACGATATCTTATGTTATGATATCCTTCACTGAAATTATTACTTTAAATCTTAAAACTTATTTTCACTAGTAAGAGAAGCATTTAATAATATATACTGTTTTTATCGGCTGTTTACGTGCTTTGTTTAATCATGAAAAGACCATCAGAAATTGTATGAAATTTAAACGATTAATGGATTTAAACCAATTAAGATATCAAACCAGTATATTTAAGTGTGGTAAAAATATAAAGAAAATAAATCTTATTTAAGTCACAACTAAAACGAGTAAGAATCAAAATTGACGGTTGAAAGAACAGATTATTAATTTAAAAATCGTAATCAAATGTCCACTGAATTTTTTTTACTGCCATCATATGGTTTTATCACGATATTGAATCCAGTTACAAGAAACATTTTTCGGCTTAAACTATAACTGTAGCCAACGTCGACAGATGCGGCGGCCGGATGTAAGACAATTAAAAAATGAATATGCGAATGTGACCGTAGTTTAAACAAAAGTTGATTACTGTTATATGATAAAAATAATAAAAAAAAAAACGACAGTATCATTAATCCTTTAGAATAATTAAAACTTGTGCTAGATTAGAACAGAATAGAAACAATAGAATGATGCACAATGCATTTGAGAAACTTTTAATACCGCTCGTGTGGAATAATACCACCCGAGTAGGTACTGCACTCTCCACTGTAGTCGAGCAGCTCATTTAGAAAAAGCTATACAGGTGTACTCCGTAAAAGAAAAGGAAAAATATCAACCATATTTAGTCACAATTTAAAATATATATCAGAAGAAATAATTTCAAAGGAACTGATTATTTGTTCAGATATTATATGACTATGAGCTTTAAATGTTTTAAAAATACTGTCTCAATTGGATGGCAATGATATTAATTCACGATTAACCCCTTGAGCACTAACTTAGCGTTTACGCCAGCTTTCCATTGTTATCATATTGTCTCATTTTTATGAGTAATTAATATCAACTGGTTTATCATCTTGCCGTTATCCTGAACTAATAGGTCACAACATCTTTTATTCTTCCACTATTCTGTATTCATCTCGGTGTTCGAAACGTGTACACGTTTATTTCTTCTATGATCTTCTTCCTCTATATCAATTCCTTTACTAATAAAATTTTTAAAAACTTTAAATCTACTGGACTTCTTCTTCTTCTTAGTTAATGGCAATCTGTGTGTACACACAATTTGTGCCAATGTCATGTAGGTAAGATTTTCAATCTTGTATCAGCGTTACCAAGCTCCAACAGAACGGTGGCCTATCCTGCTCAAACTTTCCATGGAGCTTTGTCGGCACCTCAGAATGTATGCTACGCGTTGTCTTCTATAATAAACTTAACTTGAACACAATAACTAAACTATTTCACACAAAACGCCACCAAGATTACATGATATAGAGTCAAGTACACAAGTTTAATGAATTAAAGAAAACAATTGCTACATGTCAGACTGAGATCCCGCCAAAAACTCCCTACTGGACTTATTTACATCGGACTTAAAAAAAAAAAAACTATTTCGTGAAATGTTGCGATAGACATTTGGCCATCGTATGTCACGTTATCGGCATCCATGCCATGAAATCCATTTCATCCTCATATCTTGGAGCCTTAATAATCATGGCTATATAATAATCATTTGGTTCGAGAGAAAGTTTCTCCCGGATATGGAATGAGCTGCCGGTTGCCGTGTCTCCAGGAGATAACAGGATGGAGTTCTTCAAGAGGGCGTGAGATAAATTTAAGGAGTCGACAACTGGCATCTGATACTCTGGTGTCGCAAGATTCCATGGGCTACGGTGACCGTATACGCTACAGGTCCTATGCCTGTTTACTACTTTCGTGGTATAATAAAAGGCTAATTTTATAAAATTAAATAGGGCGGTAAATACTTGGTTGTTAGTTTGAATTCAGTCAATGGTACTTTTTCATAAATGTAACCCGAGCAAGACCAGTTATGAGAGTTAGTACTTATATAATTGTTATGTATATATGTATTATATACATATAGCTAGTAGCTATACATAACAAAAATTAGAAATAAACTGACAAGCCTCAGAGTTTACAACAAAGTAAGTAATAATTTTATACATTTTTAATTTTACAATACTGCCATAAAATCGTTGTCACCGCTTGCTCTTGGTTTTAATTATAAGAAAATTTTGTCGTACTCATGTAAATATACATAATTAAAAAAGTATTTCTCGCTAATTAACTCTCCAGCAATTAACATGGACCGTTTGTGCGAAACAACAAATTCAATATTTTGTAATAATTGGGGTATTAAATATTAATTTGCTGTTTTAACGGATGGGCGATTTCAATTATAAATAAGCTATCCTGATATCGGATTTTATAGTGAAACTTTTATTTTCACATAAAAAATATTTAACATTCTTATTAAAGTTCAAAGTATCAAAGTTTTATAAAGAGTATAAATGTAGACGAAAAAAACCTTTTATAATTAAAAGCAAAACCGACTTCAAAAGAATAAACTATGAAAATGCACTAAAAAGTAAATAAATAATTAATTTATGAATCTGATTGTCAGCTTATGGATAACAAAGTGGTGTAAATGTACGTCGCTAATTTTATATAATTTTGATTAACATTTCTTTAAAATCACCCTAGTTCTTTATTTAGCTTATAAGTAATTTTAATAAAGTTTAGCCAGTTATTTCCATTTATAAATGAGTATGTACATTGGTTAACTCTTGCTGGCACCGACTCCAAAATTATAATGGTATTAAAACAAAGGATATATTGAAGTAAACAGAAGCAGATTAATAAAGTAATTACTTATTTACTTTTTAGTGCATTTTAATAGTTCATTCTTTTGAAGTTGGTTTTGTTTTTAATTTTAAAAGGTCTTTTTCTACTTTTTTGTTTAAGTAGTTACTTTTAGGTGTAGTTGTGAAGTTTGCTTAATAGCTTAGGAAACAAATAAATGAAACACATGTATCTAAAATATTCCAAGATTTTTCTCGGTTTCCGTTCCACTGATCAGATCCAGATTTGGTAGAAATGGGACCACCTCGGGAATGTACTGCTTTGATTAAAAAAAAATTTGCAAATCGGTTCAATATTGATGGAGAAATCGTGTATCAAACATAAAAAAGTATACATACGAACGAATTGATAACCTCTTCCTTTTTGAAGTCGGTAAACAATTACTTGAACTTGAACAATGGTTTATCTTAACACAAGTATATAGATTTTCTTGGCTACCTTACATTACAGTATATCGAAGCCGTAATATGATTTTACGTATTTTACTAATTAACCTCGTTATTATATTGTATTAGTTTCAGCTTAATGAAACATGTAGGTACATATACGCATTAATTTACAGTCTGATCTTCACTAGCTGATATCGATCTCGATTTCCAACGATTTCAATTAAGTCTAAGATGATTGTAATTTATTAGTTTATTGTAATTCTCTTTACATATGTTTTGTCTGGTTTATAATAAATTGATAACAACAGACTAAGAGAATAATATAATCAAATCTATATATATATATAAATAAATAAAAAATATATAATATATAAATGAAGCTCTATTTCTCCGGGTCAGGTTATAACTTGAGAACGGCTATACCGATTTCATTCATAATTTTTTAAATGTTTTCTGATACTTCATAGAAGATTCTTACATTTTAAAAAGAAGAAAATTGCGCATAAATTTAAGAAAATGTAACGACCATATTAACTTTTCTAACGTAAAACTAAATTTATCATATCTTGGTGCACATATTTTGGAATAATAATTTTTAATGAATAATAATACAATTCGAATTCAATATTCATATTATAGTTAAGACAAGACAAAGTCTATCGGTTCGACTAGCATAATATAATTAAGTGCTTAAACTTTTTGGTGGGGAATCGATTGAGGATATACATTCAGTCAAAAAATCGGGAATGGATGATTTGTTTATGGTTCCAAATTCAACTTTTTGTTTTATTTTGTTAGAATGGCGCTGAGTTTGAGTTGCGCATCTGTCATTTAGATTAAATAGAATGCTGTTTTCAGTTAGATCATATCTAGTGTGTATTACTAATTTCATAATGGACAAAACCATCGAACAAAGAGTTTGTCTTACATTTTGCATCGCCAATGGTATTCGGAGACACTAAAAATGTTACAGAAAGCTTACAGTGAATCGACTTCAGAAAAAACAGGTGGTTATGAGTGGTACAAAGCGATTTGTCTCTCCTTGGTGGTTATCAACGTCTTCGAATGAAGTAAACATCGCAAAAGTGAAGGAAATAGTGAATGAAAACCCTCATTTAAGTTTGAGAAAGATAACCGCTGAACTTTCTGTGTCTCACGAGTCGATCGAAACCGACATTACAATACCTATAGCACATAGTAAAGGATAATTGTTATACAGTTGTGGCAGGTTACAGCTACCATTTGTGATCCGCAAATACCCCTTATATTAAATAAGAATACACACAGGAGATTGATCCAGCCTATCGTTATGTATGGATCTTGGCCCATAAAGGTGATGGATGATAGGAGACTGCATGTAGCCGAGATGATAAGTTTGAGATAGATGTGTGGGGTAAAAACATGGACAAAATTAATAACGAATACATTAGACGAAGTTTAAAAGTGGTACCAGTTACAGAAAAGGTAAGAAATAGTAATGTCTTGGTACGGGCACGTAATGCGTAAAAAGGAAAAGGATGTTGTAATAAAGGTATTGGATATGAATGTAGACGGGTATAGGGTAAGAGGAAAACCAAAAAAAAGGTGGATGGACTGGACTGTGTGAAGGATGTTATGTTTAGAAAGAAAGTGAGTGTAGGTATGATCTCAAATAAAGACGAATGGAAAAGGAAGATATGTTGCGCCGAACCCAGATAAAAATGGGATAAGGACAGGAAGATGATGAATTGTCATACAGTTAGACGCTACCGTGTAGTTAGGTTGTAATTACAGAATAAATGATCTTAGATCTAAGTCTTAGTAATTCACCTCAACGTTACACATCTAGTGATAATCTTCTAATAATCTGAAATAATAACAATAATATTATTATAAGTATAACAAAAATCGACAACGTATATTCTATTAACCACTCATTTACTCTGATTACTGTCAATCAGTGTTGTTTTCATACAAAGATATAATTTATTATAAGCTGACGTGCATATAGTTGTTAACAGTCCATAATTAAAAACTTCTTTTTTTTAAATTGTTTACTACTTTAAATTTAGTATCACCATTCGCTTACGGCAAAGTGTAGAATCGGAAGTTAGTATATCTTTGAAAACACTAATGCTTTTTATCCTAGAGTGAGAGTTAAGAAGATTCCTTAGGGAAAGGTATTTATCTCATCAGTCAGATAGTCATGTCATTGTTGTTATTATTATAAGGTGTGTCATCAATTTCCCTAACTAATGTAAATTATAATCATAGAATTGTATTGCCTTCGCCGTAGGACATTTTCTAACAATGCCCGTATGGGTACATACCGCCCTCAAGCTTGTACACCTGTAGCCAAACACCATTAGTCGTGATCTGGCAGCATCACTTGAGCTACTTCTAAGCATAGGGTGTTTTCCACCCTGGACCACATCCTCACTTAAAATCAGGTGAGCGTTCAAATCACTGAGCCTATTCAGTACAATAAATAATAATAATTTCGGATTTTTCATAACTAAAATAAAAAAAATCTTTATTCAATTTAGGCCCTAAGAAGGTGCTTATGAACGTCTAAAAAACACTACCACCGGTTCGGAAAACAACCCATTTGTGAAGAGCCGGCAAGAAACTCGACCTGGTTCTTTTTTTATTAATATAATATATATCATTTTTTTAATACAAAAAAAATTAAACAAATGATAGTCTCAAGTAATGTTAGCGGAAGCACAGAGATGTGGGTTAATTCGAGACATCACTATCGTTCACGTAATGATCCACCATGTAGTAACCTTTTGAGATTAAAAGTTGCTTGACATAATACGAGTACTTGAACTTATTGTCAGGTAAATCGGTAATGTTACTTGGGATCTTATTGTAAAACCTAATACTATTTTCATTATTACCTATAAAGCTTTTATTACACTTACTTAGCCTAAAGCGTGGGACGGCCAACTTGTCTTTATTTCTAATATTAAAATTATGACGATCATTCACTAGATCGAGCTTGTCTACATTTTTACGAATACGCATTAAGTTATCCAAGATGTATTGGGAGGGCAAAGTTAAGATACAATACTCTTGAAACTTGTTCTTTACAGATTCGTGAGGTGCCATATTGTATATTGCTCGAACAGTCGTTCTCACTGCACTAGGATCATTTGTTCTTATTTCTTACCAAATAGATGCGGCTTGCTTGCGCATTGGAAATGTCTAACTCCATAACATTTACAATGAACGAAGCCGACGAAATACGTCAATTATTTGTAAAGAGCACTCTTCACTTTGAAATGGTTGTTTCATAGAAATATTTACCTTTAATGAATTTTCGGTTAATCCATCTTCAAATTACATCTTCGTGTAATCGAAAGCCTCTGAGAGGGAATTCTAATTAACTTCCTGTACAAGTGGTAATCGATAGAAGGAACATTGCCTGAACATATTTAAAGGCTTGTGTTTTCAATATATTAGTTTCGAAACTACTGTTCTGCCAAATTATATCCTGTTTAGAATTAAATTAATTCGCATAAATCGGTTTGAAAAATAAATAAAAAAGGAACATTAAGTGATACTTGTCCATAATTAAAAGTTATCTTCGTTTTATATTTCTTCTAGATTTTTTTCAAATAATACTGTACTTAGGTACAGGTAATTTACCTACCTAGTTACCTTACTTAGGTTATTTGCAGGAATAATAATAAAACTTAGGAATAATGCAGGGTATTGCAGTTCGTATTAAGGATAGTTATATCATATTTGCAGAATCTTAAAGAGTTAAGTACGAAATTTGTTATTTTAAAACAATCAAAATTATACTCACGGCATTTCCTTTTAGTCAAAGTAGTAACGATTCTTTAAAATGTTAATTATTTGTAGAAACAGGGATATATATAGCAATGTGACAATTAGCTTTAAAAATTGTTCTCAATAATCCACAAAGTTCTTTTATGTTACTGATAGTACTAACTCTAGACAAAGACTACAAATACGTCGTGCCAACGTTATGTCACACAGAAAGTAGACTCTTAGCACTTAGACGTATTCCCATTTCATACTCAGATGGGAATAAACTGTAGCTTGATGAAAACCGTGCGAGAGATCCACCATTGCGACAAAGTCGTATCGTAAATTCAATGTAACATATTGAAAATGTTATTTACACCATTTGTTTTAGAGTTTCTGTGTTCTGGACATCGAACAAATGTGACACCAGTCTCTTGGTGACAAATACATTTCATCCTCTATAGTTTTATGATTACATATTATTTTGTTGAGATAAAGTTTGAACAATAAGATATATTGCGTGACCGTAGTCGTGTAACTGACCATTAAATTTATAAATTAAATTCGTTGATCGCTATTGATTTAATCAAGTTTGTTACCTATTAACATATCAATGCAATAAATTATGAAAAAAATAATAATCTGTCTGACTCGACATTATCAACAATATGAAAAAATATCTCTGAATTTGAAATAGTGTTTTTGTTTTTTGTAACAACTAACTTTATTATACAAAAAAATATATATTACAACGCCTGGGATTTTTTATTACAATTATTTTGGCAATACTTCGAATAAGCCCAAGACAATTTCCATCTTCTTGGGTCCTAAGCCGATTCAATGACAAAGCTATATCCGTTGGCACGTCGCTTCGAATAGTGCGATCCTTTGAGAAAGACTTATATTGAACAACGTGTTTGGCATGTTCTCCTGGTAGGATTACAAAACAATAATATTGATTTTAAGGTGTCCATTTTATGGTAATTATTTAATTAAGTATATCATTTATACGCGTTTTGTTAAAACTACTGTATATGGACGGACATAAGTCATTCCCATAAAAATACACATCAGTTATTTTTAAATTAATCTTTAGTAGTGTATGAAATGTGATGGTAAAAAACAAGAATTACGTTTAAAATATTTTAAACAAAATTCGATAGGTCTACTAATATTAGAAGTATGTTTAATTGTTAAATAAATTATTACTATACCAACATATATCAATCATATATTAGTACATACATATATCAAAGAAAACATTAAATGTTAAATAAATATTTAAATCTTAACAATTCGCCTTTTAATAATACAGACAACTGAGCCTCTGTTTCATATACAATGTGTATAAAAATATAATTTACAAATAAACCGGCCAATAATAATTTATGTATCCTTGTATACAATTCATACCTGTATACCTTATTTTCAAAGTTGCTAGTTTCATTGAATTTAAATAATTTTACAGCAAATGAGCGTATAATCTATTTAATGCCATTACCAGTTTTAATCAAGGTCAAATAGGAACAATCGTATCTAACTAAAACTTAAAGATCAAATTTGAATTAATATTCGAAACACTCATATATCTTTCTCCTCACTCACACTTCCAGTTCAGAATACTATTAATATTAATAATTTTAAAGATTAGAATTAATTGAGAGAATTTAAACGAGAAATATAACGTAATCATCGTAATAATGTTAACAGTAACCGTTGCAGACAATATGCTGGAACAATTAAACACAGCAGTACATAACGTCCACACAAACTATTCACATCGCCACTAACTGCGTCGTAAAGGAATGTATCTTGAACTGTTCTATACGAACTAGTCTTATGGGAATTGTGACGTAGCCTATATTATATGGATGTTGGCCCCTACTATCATAACTATAGTCAGGCGTTGTCAAAATAATTAAAACAAAATCATTTGAACGTATCGTTTATAATATAAATTAATGCAAAATTTGAAACCTAAAGTGACTTTAAAATAAAAAAAATACACCATGAAGAATGTATCAAGTGTGGTCGTTGCAAGTTTTGCAGTAAGCATAGGGTCTTATTTTAGTGTTCTTTTGTATCCTTTCGCATCTTATCGCTTTAATCTTTTTTTAGTTTGGGGAAATCTATTATAGGTAATAGCCACGAAAGACAAAGGATTATGTAAAACTGTATCCATTAACATTCCATAGTCTATTAACTGCCTAGCGTCAGGGGTATATTGCTTTACCTTCTTGGTTATTTATGATTAATCTATAATTAGTTCAGAGAAATGTGTTATAGGTATTCGTCTGCTACGAAGGACAGAAGTCGGATTATGTGGGATTGTATGAAGTAAAAATCCACAGCCCTCTTTACTGCCAGCGTATATCGCTTACGCATTCACCTCCAATCCAAATGAGTGCTAACCCCCGTTGAGGTGATCATCCCCGACCGCAACCTTAGCTTTCTTTCTTTGTAATTTTTAGCGAGGTTGTTTTCGTTGTTAGCTGCTGGTGTACCCACTTAGAGATTATCTTAAGAGCTCTCCCCTGTGGTTATGTTAAAGAATCTTACTTACGATAAAGCTTTTTTATAAAAACTGGATATATGTAGGATTAATTGTAGAATATGCTACGGCCTTCAAATTTTTGTACATATCAGTCCACTATGTGTGACTTGTCCTATAGCGGTACCTTTTATTGTTCGCATTTTGGCAGTTGCATCGTCTACATCCAAAATTAGGAAGATTATTTTACGTACACCACGTCACACCACGTCCAATAGTTTACTTTTGTTATAGTTAACTTTAATAACTATATTAAAGCCAAAAGTAGGGGACAAATTTGCCCACGGGCCACAGCGCTGTCATCCGTGAAAATGAACAAAATGGTTTAACCACTGGGGCAATAAAATGCAGCCATCAAGTAACTCTGCGAAAGATGCGCCGCGAGAGAGTGGCCACGCTCTTATTGAATTAGTCGCTTTATAGCGTAACGTTAACGGTTTGTAATCAAAAAGTATGGCGAATGGAAATTACTATTTTACGAGTGTTAAACTCTGAAGTATCTATAGACGAATAAAAATGGAATTAAAGTGTTTATTCGCTTCGCCTTCTTTCTGTTCTACATTGAATTAAAGCAGTTTCAATAAAAAAAACAACTGTTTATCATTTACTCAAAAATCTATTAATAATCATAATATTCAGGATTTAGAAAAAACGATGGCATAGTTGGAAGTGTAGTCGAATGTCGATGTACGTAGGTTCGAGCCTACCTATCCAACACATTATAATTCCAGGTTAGTGCCTGAGTTTTCAGTCATAGAATAACATACTAAGTAAAGCCATAGCAAAGTAGTAACGCATTTTCTAAGAATGCCCGCCTTGGTAGCTACCACTTTCAAATTTAAAAATTTGTTTCCAAGCACCAATATATATGTTCCGGTAGCGTGAACCATCTTGGGAAACATCTGATGAGATCCTGGTCAAAGTGCTGAGTCTATAAAAGCTTATTAACAGTACCCACTATATTACAGACCGAAATCGACGTAATCGACTTAATGTGTTGTAAACATAGATGACAAAAACAAACATATATGACAAAAACTAGTTAATTTTATAAACAAAAACCTATCCGGTGAAGGCTCAGGTGTGTTGGTAAATATGACACGTTTCACATCCACTGCGTAATCCTCAGGAGACATTAGCGTACTTTTCTCAGGTTGAAACGCAGTTTGCTTACAAATTGCTTATATAACATGTTTCTACATAATAAAAAAAATATTTTTCTCTAGATAATCGATTTCAATGATCATTTGATGATTTATATAAAAGTCAATTGGTATGACATAATAAAACTATTGATTTTAAATATAAAAATACTTTTTTATATTTGCTTCACAGTAAATATACTCTACAGATTTTAATTTTATTTTCAAGTATTATTTTTAAATGAAAAATAAAACAACATGAATTTAGTCAATTAAGCAATTATTTACCTACGATTCATAAAATAAAATATAAAAGCATAATTTTCCAACTATCTGGGATTATTTTATCCAAGAGACTGCTTTCAAACAATTGTTTAGTAAATTAAAAATGAAGACAGCCTTTGTGAAAATTGTAAAACTTAATACAGCGCTCGAGTGAATCCAACATTTAATATAATTGTAAAAAATATACATCAATTATGGAATATTCGCTATTGAATTTGAAAAGAAACAAAAAATTAACGATTTTAAGAAATTTTCTAAATGTAATATTTTTGTAATTCTATCATTCTTTACTTAGCCTTAATTTGGAGTTAGATAATAATTAGATTTTTATATTACTTGCCAGGCCGAAATTGTTTGTATATAACAAAAATTGAAAAATGCTGCAGAACGTTGTTGTTAAAGGCAGTGTGCTTAGAACAAACAAGCTATGCCTGTGTGGAACTCACAGTTGGTGACCTTTTTCTTGATTATTATATATTTATATCCATCCATCTGTAGCGTGTAAATATAGTTAATGGAAACGTACGTTGTGCAAGCGCATATGTAGGTAGGTTATTATACCGGCACTACCCGCGCGCAGTCGCTCATTGAATATATTGATTGTCGCCTTTCGAGACTCGCATTGAAAACCCGCGTCGCTTATTGTAAAGCGCGTAAATGATTATAAATAATCATTTACTATTAGCATAACATACTAAACATCCATCTATTCAATCGAAAGACGTCCACTGCTGGATATAGATTTCCGCCAGTGGTTTCCGTGACCTTCACTCTTCACCTTATTAAATATTTATATATCCTTGATAATAGTTGCAGGGAACACATCATTTACCTATCTCGGCCTACTATTAACCTATCAATATAAAAGGTAACCTTCATAAAACTACAATACTATCATCTCGGTTATTTTTTATGTTGAATGAAATATATTATTGAGACGTTGTTACTGATCTCTCTTTGTCAAGATATTTTTTGTACGCCAGAACATTTTAATGAATAGCATAAAAAGTTGATAGCTTATAAGCAACTCCGTTAAATACTAGTAAATACCGGTTCATTGTCTATTGTTATCTACACAAGAATTCTTATCACGTCAAGTTTAAATTATTTGTAAGAACGAACTCGTCAAGTAGTCGTTTTGTATCCAATTACTTCGGTGTATGTGTAACTTGTTATTGCGAAAATACATCTAGCTCAGTAATAAAATTATTACTGAATTTTCTCGAATAATAAAAGTATATTAACATTAATCTGTTTTTTTTTTACACGGTATAGGTAGTGGGCTGGGCACATTGCTCGCAGTTGTCCGATGGGGCCAACGGGTTCTCGAATGGGTACCACGCACCGGAAGACGTAGCGTGGGTAGGCCCCCCACGAGGTAAACCGACGACGTGGTGAAGATCGTGAGAATCCGCTGGATGCGGGTGGAGCAAGTCCGGTCGACATGCAGATCTTTGGGGGAGACCTATGTCCAGTAGTGGACGTCTTTCGGTTGAATGGGCGGTTGGATGGATAAATAGGCTCAGTGCTTTGACCACAATCTCACCTGATTTTAAGTGATGACGTGGTCCAGTATGGTAAACACACTAAGCCTATAGGTACTGGTTCTCAAGTGATGCTGCCGGAACACATCTATTAGTATTTGGCGACAGGTTTTCAAACTTGTGTGTGGTTAGCTACCCAGGCGAGCATTATTATAAAATGCTATGGTATCTTTGCGATGTTTTCCTTCACCGAGAGGTTCGTCCTTCATGTTTTCGTCCATTGATGCGGAATCCGATCGCACTATCCACTGCGCCATCATCGCTTCTAGTCTCTGATAACTGCTCATGAGTAAAATAAAATGAATATAGTAAAATTAATACCTGTTTAGATACGCAATTTTTTTTACCAATCTTAACGTGTTCAGTAAAACGTAAAACAAAAAAGAACATACCAGTTCTACCATTTTTTTTATTACGTTTAGTTTTGTTAAAGTACTTTTGCTCATATAAAAACTTTTTGATCGTTAATAATAATTGTCTATACAAATACGTGATATAACGTTTCTATGTTAATAGTATTACTTTTAAATTATATAACTATTTGGAGAGAAAAAAAAATCCGTAACAATTGTACTGTTAAACTTGTTTGATCTTACGTGCAAATGCAAGGACAATTGGGGATGCAGGTTAATTACATATGTAGATACGTCTTTAAATACATCTAAATCTTTTTCTAAATATATCTTTTACTCGTTTTTAGGAATTATCAATTTTCGTGTTATGAGACAAAAAATATTCAAATAATAGATTGTATTACTATTACAACTTCTAAAATAAACTATTACAAAACCTTTTTTTTATTACAATAAAAGAAATCTTTGACTATTTATACGTAGTCGGTATTATTCATCCGATTTACTTTTTACATTATCTTATATAGAAACGTTTCCGCGACTCAACTTTTTATCGGGCTCCATTCATAAAGCTTTTTGCTGAATTTAAATCCATTGATTGTCCTTTGTTCATTCTACTGTTCGCCATTTTAATATATTGTGCAATTTTAACAGCGCTTACATCAAGTACATTCGTTTTACATTTTGCACCAGTTTAATTATCGTTAGGTAATAGAAAGGTAACAAATATAAATTACAAAAATTAAATGTATACCAATAATAACAGGCGAGGCAAAATCTAAACATTGAAGACATTTAAGAATTAAATACTATGCGGGGGTTCAGAATCGACTACAGAACACATTTCGACAGTATTACAATTTTTGTCTGTCTGTCTGTCTATTAATATGTTCGCGAATCACATAAAACTACTAAACCGACTTCGATGAAATCTGTTAATTATATATATATATATTTCATCCAGGCCGAGAACAAAGGCAAATTGCAAATTGTTTGAATTCCAAGCGATTAAAGCCGTGGGCACAGCTAGTTTGTAATATACGTAGTAAACAATATTTTCAATTTCATGATGATTTATGATATAGAAGTTTTTACCAACCAATGATGATGGCGCAGTGGATAGTGTATCCGGATTTCGCAACAATCGACGCGCGTTCGATCCCACTTATCCAACTCTGAAATTCGGCCTGAGCTTTCGGTGAAGGAAAAACATCGTAAGAAAACCATAACATGGTGGTAGGGCATTTTCTAATGATGGCCACCTGGGTAGTTACCACCCACAAGTTTAAAAATCTGCCGCCAAATACCAATAGGTGTGTTCCGGCAGCATCACTTGAGAACCAGCACCTAGGCTTAGAGTGTTTACCAGCCTGGATGAAATCGTTACTTAACATCAGGTGAGATTGTGGTCAAAGCACTGAGCCTATACCGTGTAAAATAACAGAATAAAAAAGATTTTTTCCAATAGCCGGGGAGTTCAGGTAATCCAAAAGCAATTACTCCTCGGCTTAAGAGGTGGACGAACAAACACCGATATATTTCGATAAACCTAAACAATCAATAATTGTCTTGCAATCTACATACCTATTACAATTATATCCGCATGATTTATAACAATTGGAATATATGCCCTAAATTTGAATTACGAAGTCAAGTAATGTCAAAATGTCAAAGTGCATTACCCCACGTAACAAAAAAGAAGAAAAAACAGGTGGGATAGAATATATGCTTCCTGCCACTGTCGATAATTCTGGAGAGTGTTCATCCGCTTGAACTAGGACATTGCATGAGCTAAGAGGAAAAAAAAACCTCTTTGAAAAATTAGCCCAGAAGAGTTCGCTTACGATTCACCTTAAGGAATAAAAGTTCTTTAAAAATTAAGAAGATTGAATCCTACGTAAGAGTTGAGAGATAGAATACCTCGTACAAAAATGATTTAGGAAAGATACCTCGAAAAAAGAATTACCGAGGAAGAACCAAAGGTGAGGTTCCGATCGCAGGACCTCTTTTGGGTGTCTAGGAGTTACGATGTTTAGTTTAGCCCATTCCCTCCCATTCTCCTTGTAAAACGGATAATCGTGATGAGATTTCCATATCATAAAAAAAATGTCCTAAGTCATATAATGCTTCTTATTTTTATTAATGACGATAATTCTGGAATATAGCACCTGTTAACTTTATATTTTACCTTTATAAATAATAAAAAAATAACTGTATTATCTGTACGATACAAAAGAATCCTTACATATAAAATTAACTACAGAAATATCACCTATCCATTGAAAGTTACAATGTTTTGATAATTATGGCTCGGTATTGAGCTCTCTTATCTTGCTCTTTCATATAAACCATTTAATATATGTCTAGTACAGAGAAAACCAGTACTAGATTTACATATTACATTGTTTGCAATTTGATAAAGTAATGTATTTGTTGGTTGTTCACAGTATCGGTAATGTTTATAAAAAGTTAACTAGTGTTCATATATAAGGTCAGACAGAACAATTCACTAATCAGTTCACACCTGTACTATTGGCAGTATTGTGTGATAGTAAAAAATAAACAAGTTCTATAAAATGATCGAGAAACAAGTCCCAGTTTTTACGATGCTCAGTGAATTTGCGAGTGCCTCTGTAAGTGCTAACATTTATTTCTATATATACTTGTTAGGTTATACATTAGAATATTCTTTTGGAAAAGAGTCATCCAAATTCTCTAATTTAAAGCGTGAGGTTGTGAAAGATCTTTGACTAATAAATATGTGTCTCAAAATAATACATACATAGTATCATGCCTTTCTTCCACTGGGGTACGCA
This sequence comes from Samia ricini, assembly GCA_014132275.2. Lineage (NCBI taxonomy): Eukaryota > Metazoa > Arthropoda > Insecta > Lepidoptera > Saturniidae > Samia > Samia ricini. The sequence continues at coordinate 13,590,044 of AP028165.1, read as the reverse complement.
CAGATTACGTCCTTCCACTTGCTACGATCTTGACACGCCGCTTTCGCTTCTTCTACTTTCATGAGGGCTTTTATACATGCTTCGTAGGTACTTTTCACCTGGTCTTTATTTAAGACGTCTTCGATTTGGTTGAGATACGTTCGCCTAGGTCGACCTTTACCAACGTGCCCAGTCACCCTCTTCTTGTAAATTCGTTTTGTCAAACTTCTGTCGTCCATCCTTTCTTCGTACCCGAACTAATTAAGCAGTCCTTTTTCTATTTTAGTTACTACATCCTCCACCACATCACATCGTTCTCTCATCATACTATTCCTGACTTTGCCAAACATCTTCACTCCAGCTTCTTACTTTCATACTTTATGATGATATACTTTCACGATTCTTTGGCGAAAATAATTGTAATAAAATTAAATTTCATTATCTTCACATTCTTTAAATAATTATGAGAAACTTAAATGAAAATTTTCATTTTGATTAGATAAATAATTACTTAGTATATTTTAATTTTAATTATTAAAATATTCAATTGTCTTTAGGCTGGAGGTAAAGTTTTGTTCGCAACTGACGACTTTTTTGCGACATGTGAGAACATGATAGCAGATACTGAACCGGTCTTTGTTGCTGACAAATATACGGAGTTTGGCAAATGGATGGACGGATGGGAGACAAGGAGAAAAAGGATTATTGGCCACGACTGGTGCATTATTAAACTTGCAACCAAATGCGTTTTAAAGGGTCTGTATTTTAGGGTGAAGACAAAGAACTTTGTTATATTATAATTTTTTTAGATATTGAAGTTACAAAATCTTAAATACTCCTTTTTTTATAGGTTTATTGATTGACACTGCATATTTTACTGGAAATAACGCGCCGAAATTTTCAATACAAGCAGCGATTTTGAATTCTAAAGGTCTGTATATAGAGTACAATTTTAAAGGTTAAATTTCATTCATTATTTTATTTTTTGTTTTTGCTTATTTAGGAAATAAAATATATACTTTGTTCAAAGTTTAAAAGCGACGATGGCGCAGTGGATAGTGCGGCCGGATTCCGCATCAATGGACACGGGTTTTACTCACCTATCCAACTCTAAAATCAGCCTGGGATTACGGTGAAGGAAATCATCGTGAGGAAACCATAGCATGGTTGTAGGGCATTTTCTAACAATACTCGCCTGGGTAGCTACCACCCTCAAGCTCGAAAACCTGTTGCCAAATACCAATAGCTGTGTTCCGGCAGCATCACTTGAGAACCAGTATCTAGGCTTAGTGTGTTTACTATCCTGGACCACATCGTCACTTAATATCAGTTGAGGTTATGGTCAAAGTACTGAGCCTATACCGTATAAAAAAACTTTTCTATTATAGTAACGTTATGTGATTTATTTGAATAATATTTTTTTAATATTTCTCTATTTGTAGAAGAAAAATTCATACCGGTAAGGACATCAAAAATGGGGTCTGCCTGCAGTGTAAATGATTTGGAAAAGATTTCCCTATTGAAATCGAATAAGTGGTTTGAAATAATACCCATAACTCCACTTCAACCGGGATATGAAGAAACGCGGCTTAATTTCCATAAGGTAATGTCGAATACAATCTTTTATTTTGTAAATTTGACTACCATTCTACTAAGTTTTGAGAAATTATTCTGGTAAAATAAGAATTTACTCGGGTTAAGAATTTCCTACTAAATACCAAATATCTCAAGTTCATTTTCTTTGTTTCGATATTAAAAAATGCAGCAAAAATGTTTTACATCAGCCTTAAATATTGAAATTACAAATAATAATCTAGATTTTATCTTCTGCTTTAAATAAATTCATCCATTTTATATACAATTAGACGGCTTTGATGTAAATTTTGAAATATCTAATATTATAATATATTTTAAAGTTTGCTACATAGTTTTAGATAAATTCATTTACAAAGCTAGTTGGTTTTGCGGCTGCCGCTTTGATGCCAATGTCTAGACCTAAGTACCGAACTATATCTTTATTGTTTACTTATACGGCTGCTTTCAAATAGTTCACACTAAACGAAACAAAAAAGCATGTCTTTTTTAATTTACTCTTTATAATCATCAAAGAATTATGGTAGTTTATTAGGGCAAAGATGTAAATACCAAGTATGAACTAAGTGATGGCTATCTACATTACCTTTTCGTCTGTGTTGAATATTATTGTGACATTTTAAAGTTTTACCAGAAATAGAAAGTGTGACTGTGATATTGAGCGAAGAGTTGTGTTAGGAAATCGAGTGAACGGCTCTGCGTAATTTTATGTGCGGCCAGAATGTATCTGAAAATGCACGTTTGGCTATGCACCGGGGTGTGCTAGTCCCTACACTTATGTATAGTAGTGAGTGATGGGTCTAGCAGAATAAACATCAAAGCAAGATTAATACATTAGAGATTACAAGTCTAAGAAGTATAGCTGGCATGAGAATGATAGGAAGTAAGGAATACTGTGATAAAGGAACATTGTGGTGTGGTTGAGGATGTAGTGATAAAAATAGAGAAAGGTATACTTAATTAGTTTGGACACGTAGAGAGGATGGACGAAAGAAGATTGACGTAACAAATTTGCAAGGCGAGAGTGACTGAGCAAGCTGGTAAGGCGAATGCATCTCGAACAGATCGAGGACGTTCTGGAGAAAGGCCAGATTAAAAGTACCCGCAATCGAAAAGCATCTATGAAGGTCCTTATGAAATTAGAAGAATTGAAAGACGTGTATCAGGATCGTAGCAAGCGGAAGGATGTGGTCTGTGCTCACCCTTATGGGAGAGAGGCGTGACGTTATGTATGTAAGGGTTACCATTTGTAAGTTGTAAGAATTGTTCAAAGTGGCCTATAAATATGTTATGTTTTGGCTTTTCCGGGTATCACAAAGTCACCGAATGACGTTAATAAGAACAATCTTAAAACAAAAACAACAATGTAAGCTAACTGAACAAAAATGAAATGATATAAAACAAGTCCAAAGTTGAAGTGTTGTTTGAAACATTCCTTGCAAAATCGATTCCATCAAAACCATCGAATGAAAGTTCCAATGTTTGTGAGTTGCAACTTTTTACGTTCAAATAATGATATCATCGAATGTCCCCGCGATTTCATCAAATATAAATCTAATATTAAGAAAGATATTTCACAGAAATATTTACGGTTTGTCTTTCTTTTTCTGATATCTGTTTTTTAAATATTACTGTATACGACTAATTCGGATCTATTATTATTAGACGATCTATTGGATAGTACCATGGAATTTCATTAACCTACGTATACAGAATTACTAACATACCTACCTAATCATTAGTATACCTATTAATTTAGTTCCTACCAACGGAAAAAAATATATTGCATACACAAATGGTATTTTAGCAATAAATCTATTTTTATTTAAAATGTTACATTATTGAAGTTACTTTCATTTTTAGATAATTAAGCCGTTATTTGCTGAAATCCATCATAAAGCGTTTGTTTTATTTATTGTAGTTGGAAATGATCTTCGTCTATCCAGTATTTCGGCAACTGTATAGAAAACTTTAACATTTAAAATTTTAACTGTTTATGAATTTTGTTTTTTTTTTTTTTTGGAAATACGACATTTCGATCTATCCTTGTTATACTAACAGTATTTACAGAATCTCTTTAAATTTACCCATGTAGGTACAATGTCCAGTAACAGTCAACTACAATTTATTGATTGGTTTCTGAATGAATGCAAGTACTTATATCTATAGTATCTATTTTTTTATAAAACAGATCGTAAGCGATGAGGCATGGACTCACATCCGCGTCAACATTTACCCGGATGGTGGCATTGCAAGACTTAGAGTATACGGTGAAGCCAGACCTGACACGCCATCTCCCACAGACCAAATCGACTTAGTATCTTTGTTAAACGGAGGAACATTACAAGGTATACCATTAATAACATTTTATTTATAAATATTAATAATAGTGAAGTTTATTTCTTATTAACTAACGCACCAGCAGTTTCACTTCGATATTTAATCTTCTTTTCTTTTCAATATTTACTACTTTTATATATGATAAATGGTTTAAGTAAATTAATGGAAGTGAAAGTGATTCGTTTTTTATTGACTTAATTAACTATTATCCTTTTATATACATAAAAATTAATTAATATAAAACAATATATTCTAAAACCTGATCATAAAATACATATGTAATTTGAAAAGTCAATTATGTATTTCAATCGAAACTGTGACTGACTTCTAAATCTTTTAACCCACCAATAGAAGAGTTACACAAGTTGAAAATCGTTACTATAAACATTGGCATTGATTACAGTAAAACAATACACGAAATTGTTTTTTAATCTTTATTAGCAGCAAAAATACCTATTTTGAATTTATTTTTTCCATAATATTATAATGTCAATAATATTATAAAAAATAATAACACTGAAAATGTCCCTTATTGTGTAAACATTTTTAATAGAAATTTTTAATTCAGTAAAAGTTACAATATAGCTAAATATATTTCAATCAGTAGTCATAAGAAATAGAACTAATTTTGTACATTTAGATGATGTTAAAATTGTTTATGTGTATCATAATAGCAATAAAATCAAAGCTCTGTTAATAATCTCTTATTGCAATCAGGATTTTCTAACGCACACTACGGGCATCCGAGGAATATAATCAAACCGCGCAAAAGTGAAACAATGGCAGACGGTTGGGAGACAGCAAGGAAATTAGACAGGCCCGAAGTTATTGAGGCAAACGTAGATGGTACATTGAAATTTTCGGGTACGTTACTGTAATAAGATATATCTTTGGCTTAGGTATTTTATAATTAATAAATTCCGGAGTTAAATCTTTCAAAACCCAAAATAGTTATTTATAGAAGTATGATAAGTTTTTATATTTCGGAAACTTTTATCCAATACAGGTTGCTGTTTGAAATATAGCTTACTTCATAACCTCATTTTATAGTTCTTTTTTGTGGGATTATCGTTCGTTCAGTTTACATTTCATTTTTATACCACGCGGTTTAAGGGGCCGTTTAAATATTGTGTTTAAGTATTGTTAGCAATACGCAGGAAAACTCTTATCAAATTTAACATATATCAAATATATTATTAAATAATTATGCAAAATAACAGTAATTATTTTAATTATATAATAACGTGTAGATTTGAAGCGATTATGACTTTATTGGTAGTGCAGTCGGATTTCGCTACAATGGACGCGAGTACAAAGCCACCTACCTACCTATTCAACTGTAAAAATCAGCCAGAGCTTTCGGTGAAGGAAAATCGTGAGGTAACCATATCTTGATGGTAGGGTCTGGGTAGCTACCATCATCAAGTTAAAAACCTATCGCCAAATACCAATTGGTGTGTTCCGGCAGTATCGTTTGAGAATCAGTACCTCTAGGCTTAGTGTGTTTACCAACCCGAACGACATCGTCACTTAACATCGGGTAAGATTGTGATCAAAGCACTGAGCCTATCCCGTGTAAAAAAAGTTTTCTCGGCTATTTTTTTATACTGTCCAGCCTCAACACCATCTCGCCTGATATTAAGTGTCGATGTAGTTTAAGGGCGTAAATATAAACGAACGTTTTTTTTTTACGTGTTTAGTGGCAGATTTTTTAAGTAGATGTTGATAGCTAGCCAAATGGACCTTTGAAAATGGCCTGCCACGATTCATACGTTGAGAATTCAGCCAAAATATTAAGGAGCTATAAAAAGAAATTTCATTAGATAAACGTACATATATTGTTTTGAAGGTCAAGAATGGGCAGTCTTCAAATTAGGATTCCCGGGAAGGCTACATCAAATATGTGTAGATACTACACATTTTAAAGGGAATTACCCGGATTCCATTAAAGTCGAAGGGACGTTTTTGGAGCGAGGGGAGTGGAGTACGGAGTCTGGAAGCGTTTGGGTTAACATTTTGAAACCGAATAAGGTAATGAATGATACAAAATTGTTAGTAAGCTTAACCTATATCAAAGACTATTATATAATAATGTATCTATGCTTATATTATAAAGTACTATATATTTATTTACTTTTTACTCGGTTTAGGCTTAGTGCTTTAACCACAATCTCACCACATATTAAGTACCGGAATACATATATCGGTATTTAGTGACAGGTTTTCACACATGAGGGTGGTAGCTATCCAGCCAGGCATTTTTAGAAAATGCCCTACCACCATGCAATGGTTTCCTTACTGTGTTTTCCTTCACCGAAAGCTCAGGCTGAGTTTAGAGTTGGATAGGTGGGTTGGAACTCACCACATAGTCGGAAACAAATTTTATCAATCTCGATCAAAGGTGTAGGAAGGGATTATGTGGTATGCCTCACAACATCCTAAAGATGAAATATGTTTTCGGTTGCAGTAGCATCATCTATGCTTTTATTAGATAAATTTTAATTTAGTTTACTTTTTTATGAATTATTGCCTAAAAGTCATTATATTTTTTTTTATTTAGGTTCACAAACCAGACAGACATGCCGAATGATGTACAATATATGTAGGGTAATTTTATAAGTATTACGTATGACATCTGCCTTTAAAAAGTGATCAGAGCTTGCATAGGAAGAAATAACATTACCATACATTACAATCTAGGTTCATATATACGTTCTTAGTTTTATCTTCGCTAATGCACTTCAACAAACGTCCCGGAAGTACTACAGTACCTTGGCAGACCCTATAATGCACTGACGACATTGCAAGTGAATGTAGACAATGTGTCATTCAACAAATTCTTAACGAATTAAGAAAGACCCTAATTTATTGCAACTTTTTGTTATCATAATGATACTATCGTTTATCGAATTCTTTTATAACAAGCAAATTTATTTTTGATTATAATAATGATGTCACTAATTTCGTAACTGTTACTAGTGACTAATTGTACCCTGTGACTTAGCCCGTTATAAAAACATACATAAGTCATAAACCATTTTCTTATTTTATTTTATTGACATATAACTTCATTTCCAAAAATTACTTTTATAAATTAGTCAAATATCTTTAATTCGTATTGAATAATATTGTATCGTGTTTATTTGTATAAGCCAAATTAAAATATTTATAAGAACTTACAAAAAAAATCGATAGTTAATCCAGACTAATTATAAATTATCAAAAAAAAAACCAAGAAAAAAAAAACTTGCCTCTTTCGTTCAGCATTTGAAACGAATCCGACTTTTAATAATAATATTAAGTTAAAAAGAAAATTCTATTTCAGCTTTCAGCCGATAAAGAGCATTGGTTTGCATGTGAGCCGGATCTCATCACACACGTCAGAGTGACTATAGCCCCGGATGGCGGAATCAGCAGGATCAGAATGCTTGGATACGTACACTCCGCGATCATTTAATTTCGTTTATAGAATATTTTATGCGTGAAGATCTCTCCCCGTTTGAAATTTGTTATTGAGGAATGTGTTATGTAATTTGCAGATCAATATTTTATTTCTTGTTTATATTAAATTAGCGCTAAGTAAGAATTATGTGATAAAGAAACATTTTTGTATATCATTTATTTTTTCTTAAATTTTCAAAGTTATGTTTAATTGTTATATCTTATTGTTAATTTCCCATTGTGAGCAAAGTTTATAATAATGAAGTTTCTGTTGAAATAAAAATATGTTTTACTATTAAACCCTATTTTACAGGAAAATATAGTTTTATTATAAAGAAACTTTATACAAATAGAATCTAATGGCACTAAATCATCTGTCATAGATGCAAATACCTTATATTATACAGACTTGGATGTAAAACTGGTTTTTATTCTAAATTACATATATATTTCAAAGGGGTCAGTGAAATGTGCGGAGGCGTAATATTACGCGCGAGAAGTGTGTGACATTTTACACGCTTTTAGGTAGTATTGCCAGAGTTTGTGTGAATTTCTACATTCCTTGATTTCATAAACGAATTTTTACATTTTACGTAAACAATTTATGCCAGGATTTATAAAGTTATTTATAAGTGAAATTGTGCGCAGTATTCAATATAATAGCCAATTGGCTTATTTGTTAAAGATTAAATGTAGCCGTAAATGCAAATATATAAAAATGCTCATCAAAGTGAAAGAAGCGATAGCAAGCGGAAGTATTTAGTATTTCATGGGAGAGATGCGTGATGTTATGTATGTTTGTACATACGTACTTTATTGTTTAAAGTACAGCTTCAAATTATGAAAGTCACATTGTAAAGTAACGAGTTGCCCATCAAAGTACAGAACAAAATAAGTGTTGACGACATGAAGTAGTGACGTCATGACCAGCGAAAGTCAATTAAATATTTGTTAGCCTCGAGTTACAATGATTAATTTTGAAAGTACAATTGTTATGCCAATCGAAAACTCTTTATATTGTGTTTACCTTTTTTCAAATTACGGACTTCATTCTTGATTCAGTTTACACTAGCAAAAAGTTAAATGTACTTAGCCCGTTTTGCATAGGATTTTAATGTAAGTTATTTATTATGGATTTGAAAAACATGATATTTTTGCAATGAATCTAGTCTAACTATATTGAAAGCGTTATGTTTCTATTATACTTGGAAAATACTATTATAAGTACCTCCAAGAGACTAAGAAGCATACGAAATACCTGATGATAAGCATTCGTAGCCTTAACCCGTTATAGATGCTTTTTTAAGACAAAAAGAGATACAGTATTCTTATTATTTTTTACATAAAAAATATAAATCACCTTCGTGTAAATCTATAGAAAAAAATAAAATTGAAGTATCTGTTTGTAATATAAAAGGAACAGCTTTCCACTAAATACATATGAAAGTATTATATAGTTATATGAAAAACAAAACTTTTAAAATTTTTGTCCATGTATCTGTCTTTTGGTTCGGGCTAATCTACGGAACGGCCGCACGAATTTTTTTAGTAGATAGCTGAAGTTATGAAGCATAACTTAGGCTACTTTTGTTTTTGGAAAATATTTAGTGATCCTCTTATAAAAAGTTAAACTTATGAAATTGCGAAAAAGAAACAGATTCAATTCAATACTTTTACTGGAAAGTGATCGAATTTGTGAGAAATTCTTTGCTATCTGTTAGTACCAAAATAATTTAGGGTCTATATTAAAAAGGGATCCTTCTTTTCCAATGTTTATTGGAATTACAGTGAATAATTGTGCGTTTTAAAAATATAATATGTGAACGGAGCCGCGGGAACAGCTAGAAGATTATAAATAAATACGCTATCATATCAGTAAATATAAATTCAAAAACAACAAACAATTAATTATACAACTTATGTGTTCTTATTTTTGCAAAGCCTACAATTTCATGGAAATTACTTGGTAACATTAAAAAAAAAGTATGCTTCATATAAAACGAACGCTTTTATTAAAACGAACACGTTTATATCAAAAGAAATCGTGACTTCTGAATTTAATGTATATTATTATTACATTGTGTCTAATATCGAAATCGTGGATGAAGTTGTTATTGAGTTTGTGAAAAATTGAATTTCTAAGGATCAGAGAAATACTTATTATCTATCACTTTTATTTGACTTTGTGATAAATGTCTATTTGGAATGTTTGTCTGGGAAGTTTTAAGTACCTATCGTATTATTTGATTTATCTAGCTATTTAATAATACTAGATGTAGATAGATGCGTTTGTACATAATAAAACATTTTGTCACTATAAGTAACTGACTTATCATTTCGTTTAAGTATGCAATAGATTAGTTAGTCTTAAGTTCTCGAAGTGGCCAAAAACGCCCCTTATACCTAGAAGAAATTAGAGGAGTATTGAGATAGCGCAGAGGGGGCATGGGCAGATTAAAAATATAGTCTAAAAAATGCGACAAAATAAGATTGTCTCTAGAAAAAAAATATAATCTCAAAGTGGGCGGTGAGTGAAATAAGTTTGAAAAACTGTGGTTTAAGTGTTAAGAAAATATGTTGGTATTTTTTGCCGTCTTCATGTATATCGACAAAACTATTTTTAACGGTAAGTACCACCGAAAGGTCGACTTTCGCAGATCGAATGCACAAATGTCTCTTCACGACATATTTCAAGGGTGCAATGTTTATTTATTTATTCAATATTTACATAATCTAACATATAAACTTAGATCTAAGTAAACTAAATATCTTCATATCAAGATAACAAAGTTGCATAATTTTTCTAATCTATATTCTAAATTTATAATAAAAAATCTGTTGAAAAATATCAGTTTACTATTCACTGGTACCTAAGGTGTATCAAGTTAATCAAGTCGATTCAGTTATATAGAGATATATTTCTCAGTTTATCTCAGAGAGGTACATATTTAGAAATGCGTAGGTATTGACAGATAATACATTGCGTGCGCATTGAATGACATTATTAAAGACGACATTATCAACGACGAAAAAAACGACGAGTAAACAAGATTCTTTTAAAATATCACAAATGCACGAAACAATAATTTTTAGTTAAATAAATTAATTGGTCTTGTGTTTATACGTAAAGATGTCTCACGTATGTTTAACAGATAATTGGTTCACAACTCTAGAAACACAATTACGTACATTATTCTTTTTGATATCATGTATATATTATTGAGGCAGACTTTTGTGTATATTCTATACAATATATGGAACAAATTATAAAGATGAAAGTGAATTATGTCACTACAAAAAATTTTACCAGCATATATTCCTAAATATAAATTTGCAGTTAATAGTCGTGAAAAAGATTAAGAGAAGCCGATGACAACTATAATAGTTATCACAAAACAAATGGTGAAAAAAATGTTGGTAAGCTGTGGATGTGCCACAAATATGTCGCGGACCATAGAAACTATAAGAATGGTAATCTCCATCGTAGAATATTATGGTGTGGGTGAAACAAGAGTCACCATTTTTTTATTAGGATGTTAGTCGTTAGTATTAGATAATTAATAGATCTGTTGCCTATAAGGTGACTAGTAGCAGAGAGCCTCGTTAATGGTAATAATTAAGTTAATGATAAACTGCGATTTACATACACAATTCTGGCAGCGTCATGTGGGTTACGTTATATGTCAAATCTTATGTCAACTCTTCTAAGCTCCAGCAAAACAATTGCACTTCTTGCTAGAACTATCCAAGGAGTTCTTGTGGCACCTCAGAATAAATGTTTCGCATCATTATTTCCAATACAATTCACCTGTGCACAATAATCAAACTATATCACGCAAAACGCTACCAAAATAACACAGTATAGAGTCAAATACGCAAGTTAATGAATCAAAGAGAATAATTGCTACATAACACACTGAGATCCTGCCAAAATCTCCCAAAACGCTTTGAGGGCTTCATAAAACTTTTAAGACGAAAACTTAAAGTACTCAAACGAAAAAGTAGCCAGCGCAAGGGCATTAAATTGGTAAGAGCCTTGGCACGAGTTGATACCTGTGTAAAAATTCTGCGTAATTTATCCAGGCTAAACCTTACGGGTTTAAAAGAAAAAAAAACGGGTCTAGACTTCATTAAGATGATGCGATGGCGTCAAAGCCTCAGACTCCAGTATGGTAGTGTTTTACGTCTAAGATTATATTATAATTATCGTTCTAAGATTACCACAAAATATATTATTTACATTTCAAAGTCAAAATTAAAAATCTTTATTCAATTTAGGTCCTAAGAAGGCGCTTATGAACGTCTAAAACACTACCACCGGTTCGGAAAGCAACCCAGTCGAGAAGAGCCGGCAAGAAACTCGATCTGGTTTTTTTTTGATAAATATAATAAGTATCATTTTTTTATATAAAAAACTATACAAATCATAGTATTAACCAATGTTAGCGGAAGCACAGAGATGTGGGTTAATTCCATCACTATCGTTCACGTATATTTGTATTTCCTTTCCTAAATAACATTATGGACCTAAACAATATTATGGAAAAAGTATAATTATATTCAAACCGACCTTATCAGTATAACGAAGATTATATTTAATAGGTACAACTCTGTAAAATGCGATAAATGGCTCGAGGCAGAAACACGGGGCTTGTAACACGCGAAGCCTGTTCAATTTTAATGTAATTATTCTGTATTATTTTGTATTGTTAATGCTCCGGCAACTTGTGTTGACGGCGCCGCCTTCATCGGCCAGGATTTATATTCTTTGCTTTTTTTTGTAACGTGGAAAAAGATTTTTTTTTTTTTTTGAAATTCCTTCTAACATAATTAATTTTTCTTCTTCATGTTAGCGATCGAATGTGAAATGTAACGTTGTGGAATTCTTGAATACTATAATAGGCTTTGTTTGCAATTATTATTAAATGAAGTATGATCAATTTTTATTTTCTTAAAGTTGGAATAAACGCACAGACCACGCACATAGTACGGCAGACAACCGCACTGACTGAATTTATCATTCGGCGTATGTGCATAGTTAGTTACGGACGTTATTATCGAAGAGTTAAGAAAATGACATGCAACTCTCCAAAAAGGGACTTAAAAAGCGTTATCCAAGTTCGGCAACGCATCAGTAATACTTCAGGTGATGCAGTTGCCCATGGGCGACGGTAACCATATACCATTAGATGGGCCGTCTATCTGTTCGCCGTTCACTGATATAAAAAAAAATCTTATTTATGTAATTAACAGATAGCGAGAGGTACATATTTTTTTTTTTCATAATACCTGTTAATTTTTATGGCTGGTCAACGGTGCCACTACAGCATTAGCGATCTTTGTACGTTTTGATATTGTTCGACAAATTCTAGAAACCCAGGTAATTATTGGTTTTACACTTAAAATATGACTTGTTCGTAAAAATTATATATATATATATATATATATATATATATATATATATATATATATATATATTATAATAAAACAAATATAATTGTAATTTTATGATTATTGAAGTATTGCTTTAAATAAAATGTGAAATTGTATATTTTTAGATTTTCACGAATATCGTCTAAAAGCTAAGCTATCCGCTTATGAATATCTGTTTATTCAGGTATAAGATAATACATTTTTACTGTAATATTATTCAACCCTGAATGTCATCTACAGGTTACCCCATTGTTTCTCTTAATATAAAAATCCTTGGAGTAAAATTAAATTCTTTACTATTGGTTCTATTTACTTTTTTATTTTTGTTAATAGAATATTTTTTTTTAGATTTCCTGTTTTTAGAGTTATTAATTTTTATCGAACTAACCAGTTATTGTAACGTCGTTTACGTGATATAATTTCATAATTAATATAAAAGGGTTTTTATGGTATACCATAGATTACCAGTCAGAAAAGAGATTATTATCTATATTAAAAAAGGTAAATGGAGTTCCATTAACGCACAATCACCTCAAAACTAATGAACATATCGGGATGGGACTCCTATGATTCGACGCGGAATTTTTCTTAGGTTTTATTTTTTGGATTCATCTACCGTATATTATATTTTTAATCGATTTACTCTTATGTACATTTTTCTTTGATTGTTTTTACTCTTATGTACATTTTTCCCACTAATAAAAACAAAAGACTCATTTTTCTTCGTTCATTTGTTTTTTTTTTTTTAGGTTAAGTATCACTTTTTACTCGCTATTAACTCCTTGAGCACTTACCTGGCGTTTACGCCAGCTTTCCATTGTTTTCCTATTGTCTTATTTTTATGGGTACTCGACACATTAAACAAAACACAGCTAATAATCTCTAAACGAAATGAAAAAGATTAATGTCAAATTGGTAATTCTCAATGAATTTTTGTTTCGCTACATCTCGATGATGGCTGGGCGGTAGTGCGGTCGGATATCGCAACCAGGGGTCTAGGTTAGGTTCCAATCCACCAAATCTTATTCTATAATGAGCATGGTGGTAGGGCATTTTTTCTATAGGTGTTCAGTATTTTGCCAACTTCACTTGAGAGCCACTATTTGTAAGTTCAACGTGTTCACCGTTAAGAACCACATCATTAGTTAACATTAGATGGGTTATTAATTCTCTAGTAGCTTTAGTTATTTGTTATTTGTATGAATCCGCTATGCGTTGTCTTTACTTACACCAGCGGATATTTCAAAAGTGCATTCTTAGATCATCCATTTAATCAAATATGGACTTAACTGTACATATAACAGAAATTGAAATAGCTGCAGTATTGGAAATTCAAATCTTATGCCGAGGCACGTAAACTCAGTCCGATAACCTTATGATAAATTATGTATTCATCACATAAACGCAGCTCTGATAAGCTGCAGGGGATCGGTCATCTGCCACCAACCGGTGCAAAGTACTAGTGCTGCATCACGATAATTTTAATTATAAAAACAGTTACTCAAATCAAACGAATGATTGAATGACGGACGAATGAATATGTCAATTCAAACATCAGTTTATTCGTTCGTTATTCAATATTAAAATTGTTAATTTTAAAAGAAAAAATAAATGAACCAATGAGTTCAAATCAACCAACCACTGATCCTCTCCGGCGTATAGATCGTGGTTCATAATTATTCAAAAAAAATGTTATAAATACTCAGTAGCTGCGACTATATTATTCATTATTAAACTTGGTTGCTCGCATTAAATCGTCGGTATAGAAATATAAATTATAAATCTAGATTCAAATATATAAATAAAAATATAAATATATAACTACATCACACGCACTAGAATTGCAAAACAATAACGCATGCGCCAATGGTAGAGGTTACTTATTATATTTTGCTCAAGCTATATTATAGATGTATAAGACCAGCAGGTGCGATGTAACGTTTATGTGTACCTTTATAATTGCCACTTGGCGATCCCTGTCGCACCCTTGTCAAGCCGACGCGCCGCCGTGCCTATTGAAATATTCACTATAAATTGGCTTTTACAGCCTTACCGTTTGTCAATATGCTCGGATTCTTCTAAAACGTCATATTTAATAGAAAAGATTTTATGAGGAATTTCTATAGATTAGAATTCGATGATTTGTATTTGTAATCATTCGTCGATTGTTATATCATTATATTATTGTATGTCTATGGTATAATGGGCCTGAGCTCCTCGTGTAGGAAAACATATAGGATGAAGCCATAGCTTCAAGTTGTAAAATACACATAGATGTTTTCAGAAGAATCAAAGTAATCGTATTGGCCGAAGAATTGCCAAACTTAAGTGGCAATGGGCTGGGCACATTGCTCGTAGAACTGATTCTCAGTGAGGCCAACGGGCTATGGAATGGCTACCGCGTACCGGAAAACGCAGTGTGGGTGACAAGGTGGACTGACGACCTCTTGAAGCTCGCGAGAATCCGCTGGATGCAGGAGGCGCAAGACCGTTTCTTGTGAAGATCTTTGGGGAGATCTATTTACAGCACTGAACGCCTTTCGGTTGAATGGATGGATGTATGTGTTCTAGAACCATCACCTGAGAGCTGATAGGTGCATCTAAATTTAGCGTATTTGCCATCTTGGACCATATCGTTACTTACACGTTAGGTGGGGTTGAGGTTAATCTGCTGTTAAAATATCAGATCTACATTGAAATATACAGTACGACTTCTTTTTATTCTACAAACAATTCAATGCGGTTCCTCTTCTACCCACTATTTTCGTATTTATATAGGTAAATTGAATTCGACGAATTGAACTACCCACACGTTTGTAAACAATAAATAATTCATAAAACTACCGAATGCATGGATCTATTTATGAATTTACATATTATACGTGTCATGGTTCCGTGACAGCGCGTTTGGATATTGAACCGATTGACGTGGGTTCAAATTTTAAAAAGGAATTTAAAATATTATCAGTAAAGTAAATTTAGTAGGCATTTAACGTGATATTATTTAGGTCATTGTGCACATGTAAGTTGTATTGGAAATTCCAAAGAACATGAATTCTGAGATCTAACAACAACTTGAAACGCTTTCACAAATGGCCGCCGCTCTGTTGGAGTACTGAAGATTAGTAAAATTGTGCAAAGTTGGTCCCTAAAGAACATGTATTCATGGCCGTAATAAATTATAAAAATTTCGTATAATTTTTGTTATGTTTTTGATGACTTTTTCATACATATTTAAAGTGTATTCTTTAGAGCGTTGATATAGCGTTGTTTTCTTTATTAACTTTTAAAATGTACCCGGATTTCATAAACATATAGGAGTTGTATCCGATCTACATATGAAGGCCGTCTCACCGCGACTTATATTCAGCTAACCGATGCTCCATTGGGACCGATGCCAGAATGGCTGTGCACTTAGCGTTTCGAGTTTATACCAATATTCGTAGAGTATGAATATTATTTTAAAGTAACTGCATAAAAGATATACATAACTAAACTAAATGTAACTGCGATGTTTCCCATGAGGTTATAGAGGGAATATAGTACTTGAATTAGAAACCGGTGAAATGCATTTAACTTGCGAAGAGAAGAAGCGATGATGGCGCAGTGGATACTGCTGCCGGATTCCGCGTCAATGGAAGCTGGTTCAAACCCACCTATCCAACTCTAAAATCAGTCTGAGAGTTCGGTGAAGGAAGATATCGTGAAAAAACCATAGCATGGTGGTAGGGCATTTTCTAACAATGTCCGCCTGGGTAACTAATACCCTCAAGTTCGAAAACCTGTCTCCAAATACCAATAGGTGTGTTCCGCCAGCATCACTTGAGAACCAGTACCGCTTTGCTTAGTGTGTGTTTACCGTCCTGAACCATATCATCACTTAACATCAGGTGAGATTGTGGTCAAAGGACTGGGCCTATTCCGTGCAAAACAAAGAAAGATAATTTTGAATATAAAGGTATTATTAACTATTTATTTAGTACATGTTATAAATAATAATTGCGCTACAGAAAATACTGCACATAAGTTTAAGCAATATAAATTACTTACCAGGATGTTATGAACTGGTGGGATTTTCTTATATTTTTCGTATAAAGAATATCTTAGTACAACAACACCAGTTGCTAGACTAGCTGGTTTTCCCGGGCTCGATGCCAAGAAACCCGTGTAACATATAGTTATACTGATATTGAAATTCACTTGTAATTTCTTTATTCCTTTGTGAAATAATAAATTTTGAGTTTCATTTAAAAAACGTTTTCAGCAAATATTTGTGGTAAATATATCTAAGATATATTGTAAAGACAAGTTATCATATCATATTCCTGAAACTTGTTCTTTAGATATTGGCAATAGTAATCCTATAGAATTATTGTGTCTTTACGAGTATAATAATACCATTAGAATAAATAAAGATTTTATCACGTTTTATAGAAGTAAATTACGAGAAAACATGTATTGGACAATTTTTCTTGTTCATACGAACAAAAAAAAATGACAAAATATTCAAATCTCTGCTACATCGTAATAAAATAAACCCACTTCATCAACTACCAGTATGTTGTGCCTTTGTTATTTTCCTCTCCCGGGAATGCGGAAGCGTACGAAAGTATTCTATTTGATGGAAAATATAATGGATATTGTAAAAACAACGTTATATAATTTTTGTATATCGTAATATTATTATGTTTTGATTTTCTTAAGTTCATGATGTATTATTTATTTATTTCGTGCTCATATAAAATTGTAGCGCCTAGAGTTATTAATATGTTAATCTGTGTAATATTGCATAGTTAAATTTGAGGTTAAGTGACAAACACTCGTAAGTGTATTACTGTAAATATTATATTTAGAAAAGTTACTTGCTTGAGTTGGCTCCAGAAAATATTGTATTATGTAATACATGTATAATATTTTATGCAATACGTCTGTAAGAACATAATTTAAAATCAATTCCTTTTCAGATAATGGAATTAATTATATGTGCTTGCGCCTGCGTTTCATATATTCTTCACTGTGTTTGAATTTTTTTATACGGAACCCTTTTTTTTTGACGGGGGGAAATGCATTTACGCACTACCCTTACCTATTGTATTAGTGAGACCGAAGTCCCCCAATACAATAGGTAAGGGGGCACGGAGGGACAAGCTCCGTGCCAGTGTGTGACTCGCCCGGGCGTGAATTTATACGGAACCCTAATTATTTTCCTAAAAAAAATTAGTACTAATGTAAAATAAAAATATTTCTCATACAGTATTAGCACTTACCCGTAAAATTACGGAATCCTATTTTTTTTAGTACTAAGACAAAGTAAAAACATTTCTCATAAATTCAAGCACTTGTCCGTGAAACTGTGCATTAAATCGGATTTTATTCAATTTTTATGAGTTTTATTTTTTTAAGCGGAACCCAAATATATTCGAAAATTAAAAGTACCGTAAGCTACCCGGAGTAACTTCAGCTATCTACTAAAAAAAAGTCCCATCCATATCGGTCGAGGAGTTCCCGAGATTATCCATTACAAAAAGACAGAGAGAAGGACAAGAATTAAAAAAAGTAATTTTGACATTACAAACAGAAACTTCAATTTTATTTATTAGTATTAGGATATTAGTATTTTTTGTATTTAAGTGTCAAAAAGATTTCCTTACGTGCTTTTGTCTTCTTTCTGTTATAGTATTTGTTTATAAAAAATCTTACATAATTTAAAACAAACTTTGCATTTATTGCTCTATTATAATAATGTTACTTATTTGGTAAACCACATTTTACACAAAAAATCACATGAAGTTATTTATTATACTTGATTATAGTATCGTTACTATTTAATGATTAATTATTATTAATCGTCGTGACTGAGACGTGGTCGCTTACAATGGGCATAATAAGGAAGCTCAAAGTTGCTCAAAGGGCAATGGAGAGGGCTATTCTTGGAGTTTCACTGCGTTATCGAATCAGGAATGAGAAGATCCGCAGGAGAACCAAAGTAACCGACATTGCCCGAAGAATTGCTAAACTTAAGTGGCAGTGGGCTGGGCACATTGCTTGTAGAACCGATGTCCGATGGGCCCAACGGGTTCTTGAATGGAAATCACGCACAGGAAGACGTAGCGTAGGTAGGCCTCCCACATGGTGGATCGACGTCCTGGTGAAGATCGCGGGAATTCGCTGAATGCGGATGGCGCAAGACTGGTCGTCGTGGAGATCTTTGGAGGAAACCTATGTCCAGCAGTGGACGTCTTTCGGTTGAATGAATGGATGAATGGAATCGTCGTACCACCATTTTTCCAATTTTACATTCATCTAAAATTACTGTAACCCCCGAAGGATGTTAATACGTATACACAAAAAGGCTAACAAAATGTGTGTGGTTTTCAGTATCGAATAATACTATGAGACTAATGGTCAACTGTCTTGTTAAATACTGAATAAACTATTATATAAAAACAGAAATAAAATATAAATCGTCATTTTCACCAGTTGCCTTTAGTTAATAAATTAAAAGAGTAAGCGACAGGAAAAACTTTGTAGCATTTGTAGTTTTATTTATTATACCTCTTAAGCAATAATAGGCAGAGTAGCTATGGCAACAACATAATAATTTGCTAGTAAGTTTTTAAATTATTATCTTGTTTGCTTCCCTTTGTTTTCGTTATTTATTATCTTAATGTACCTACTTGAGAAATGTAATTAAAAGACAATAAAGAGATTTTTGCTATACTTCCGGTGGCGCGTAATGATTTTATCCGTCTACTTCCGGTAGTATCAAAGGTATACTTCCGGTAGGATCTCACTCACCTGTCAAACGTCACATCATATGGAAGTACTACATAAGTATCTGTTAAGCCGACACGAGAAAGTTTGAATTATATCTGTTTCCACTTAGACTTAATATATAGTGTGAATGTTTAATAAAAGTTACCGGTAATGTGCAGAAATCAGTTATTCTACAGATAACCTGTGTAAGTCTTGCATAGTTGGAGGATGTAAATAATTAAAAATTCCATACAGTACATCTTGAATTTTAATACACACAAATATATCAAATTGTGTTCAATTTTACGTCTACGAATGGTTGCAATTGAAAGACTGAAAAGTGCAATTTACGATTTTTCCGTCAGATCTCATCTCTTAATAAGAATGAATGAGAGAGAGCTCGAAAGCTGCTATTAGAGGCACTTTACTGCAGGTTCAATATATTTTACAGACATATGTAGAATATTTTGAGCTATTTTAATGTCGTGCGTAATTGTTATTTACTTTTATGGTATCGGTATTATAAACAAGAAAAACTGCCGAGAATATGGAAATAATTATGATGTTACTATTAATATTATATTTATCTCTTATTAACACCTTGAGCACTATCCTGGCGTTTACGCCAGCTTTCCTATTGTCTTCCTATTGTTTCATTTTTATGGGTAATCGACATATTAATTAAAAAGTAACTTTATGCGAATGTGACATAATTTACTCGAAATTACGAATGAAACTCGATCAAAGAGTTTATAAAAAACAATCCAAATCGATGTTCGATCGTTGTATATAATCGTGCCTTACAGTATATTACATTATATTCTATTTGGATGCACTTCTTTTCAGATATATTTAATACATCTTGTAACTAGCTTTGTGCCTGCGACTGCGTCCGTGTTTCATATATTTTTCACTGCGTAACATCGTTTTTTATTGTTTTATACGGGACCCTAACTTTTTTGCATTTTTTTTTTTGCTACTAACATTAAGTTTAAATTTCTCTCAAATTCAAATACTTCCCTGTAAAATTGTGCATTGAATCGGATTTCATTTCATTTTTTATGAGTTTTAATTTTATTACGCGGAACCCTAGATATTCTAGGCTATCAGCTTCAGCTATCTAACAAAAAAGTTCATTCCCAATCTGTCCAGCCGTTCCGGAGTTTAACCGGAACAAAAAGACAGAACAACAAAATTTTAGAAAATTACATTTCGGTATATATATAAATACATTCATATGTATTTACCAAAAAAAACAGACTTTTCAATTTTATACATTAACGACAACAAAAATTAATTTCCTTTGAACGGATCAACATCGCGCTATGGTTCTGTTGTCTTCCTTATCAACGTGTATCAATTCGCTTTTTTTTTTTTTCCCTACAAACATTTTTGTAAAATTATATACGAGTAAACTATACATCAATCAGTACTATTTTCTATTTCTAGTCCGTATCAATCAAACTCGGTCAACACCGTTTTTGACATCCACACACATTTACTCACGCTGTAAATGTATTTCTGTTATCACTCATCCTGAAATGGAAAATATTATCATCACATTTCTATAAATTAATTTGAACCCGATTGCCATTGGGCCGGTTGGATTTTACCTAATTCATTTTTAAGTCATAATTATATTATATATTTACTGTAGTATTATTATATAATATTTTATTACATTATGTAATGAATAATAATTAATGCAAACAATGTTAACAATTTGGTGTATCTAGCATTTATAATTGCTTGAAGTTCCTGACCTTTTCGAAAGCAGATATTCTTTGTACGCGGTAAATGAATTTCAATGGTGACAATAACATGTGATTCTAAATTGTAAGAGATAATAACGTTTGCATATAAGTAGTTCCAATGCAAACACTGGATTCATCATCTCCCTGCCTTTATCCCATTTTTATTTGGGATCGTCGCAACATGTCTTCGTCCTGTTTTTTCTTCTTCCATTCATCTCTATTTAAGATCATATTTATATTCACTCTCTTTCTAAACATATCATCTTTCTCAAAGTCCATCCTTCTTTTCTTTGATCTTCCTTTTCCGCTATACCCGTCCAGATTCATATCCAATACCCTTCTAACAACATCCTCTGTCACTGGCGCCACTTTCAAACTTCCTCTAATGTATTCATTCCTAATCATGTCCATTCTTGTTATCCCACACATCAATCTTAACATTCTCATTTCGGCTGCTTGCAGTCTTTCATTTATGGGCCAATATTATGGTCCATACATTATAAGACGACAAGTCAAATCATGCTCTTGTAAATCTTTCCTTCTAATTTGCGGATTACTTATGGATAGCATTGTAAAGATTGAAATTATTTTATTGAAAATGTTTTATTAAATTGAAATATTTGTTACCCTTATAAATATTATAAATAGTAAACAAATAAACTTACTCAAGAAGCCATTTTACTATTACTAAATATTTTTATATTCCGGCTTATGTTTTTGCCCACGTAAAAAGTGTCTTATCTGTAATTCCGGTAATTACTCAGTCTTGGGGCCAATGTCCCAAAATCCCTTGTCTCCTCATACATTTTTCGTACGTCGCGGCCCGGGCAATTTAATCCTGCTTTTACGGCGTTGCCAGTCGAATTACAGAATGTATGTGTATCAGCGACATCTTTTCACTTTATTCATTAAAATATAAAAAGAACATTTAGATTAAAGCGTTTCCAAAGTTTGATAATTTTAGATATTTCAGTGATGCCTGCAAATTTTATTAGCATTGGCGAACACAAAACGTTTTGTTTCTATTACAGTATTCTTTCTTGCCAAAATATTTTTGTTTGGAAAGAATACTACTCTTGAACTGTAGGTACTTGTCAGCTTCAGTAATCTTGTGGCAAACACTCAATGCTCTCAGCTGGAAAATGCTAACTCTAACAAGAATACTACTATGGTGCGAAACTCAGCTTGAGTAATTCTTCTGTCTTATTTCCTTATCGCGATCGCGACCAAACATTAATAGTATTTTATCGGACGCGGGCCATATCTATGTAGCCATATATATATATATATATATATATATATATATATATATATATATATGTATATGTATATAATATCGAAATTTGTGCTAGCCTAAACATATCCGTTAAGTGATCAACAATAAAAAATTAAATAATCATACCTTACAGAACTTATGTACCTTGTGTGTAGTGTAGAGCAGTATATGAAGTGCAGTATGATGCATCTGGTGTTAATGCATGCACACTGATAGCAGGTACAGAATATCTTCCAGTTACAGTACAGAATATTAAAAAACTACACAGCAAGTTTTAGTATAATTATTTATCACTATAAAATAGTCGAAGCGCATTGATAACCTATACTAAATAAATAAAATACCTCATACACAGTTTAACGAGATAAAGTTTTATACTAAATAGAAAAGAATTCGAGATACTAAAATTAAGACACTATTATAACAAGATATACATTAGAGAGGCAATTCCTTTAATATTTATGAGAGTTTCCTGTTATCCTAAACTTTCTTTTCTTTCGCTATCTGTAAATAAACAGAAAATAATAATGGAGGAGAATGTGTGTGTAAATAATAAGTGTGTTTCGGCAGCATCATTTTAGAGCAATAGTACCTCTAGATTTAGTGTATCTAGCATCTTGAAATATTTTATAACTTAACATTAGGTAACATTGCGAGCAACTTGCTGACTCTTTCCATAAAATAGATATAAATAAATAATCTGACAAAATAAACACTGAGGTATGGGCAAATAATATTGTTAGATAATAAGTGACATTCACAATAAAAATAAATGTTTTATTACTTGAGATTCAAATGAACTGAAGGATATCAAAACCAAACCAGGTACCAAACCATACGGAATCTTAAATAAATTTATTTGTATATTCTAAAATTAAAAACAACTTAAGTACGCAGACAGTGCTTACTCTTAATTGAGAAACAAAAACTAAGAAACAAAAAAAAAACAAAGGACTCTCGTGCGACTGACAAAAAAAACGGTACTCGCTTTTATTTCATAAATCACGTCTTTTTCTCAAAATAACTAACCGGGAAAGAAAATTAGCAAAAAGTTTCCTGCAATAACAAAACGACTCGCCGTAAAAATAAACTTGTTTTACATTCATCGCCCGTTGGCAGATCTTGGAGTGTCTCAATGGAGGTGAGATAGTTTTTTTATTCGACCTCAACAAAATTACAGCACTTCATCTGGTGTTAAATAATAAACACTCCAAAAATGTTCGCAGACAGATGAGAATCTGTAAACTATTACTATCATCATGCCAAATTTGATCTACAACGGATAAAGTTTCTAGGTCTAGATCAGGATAACTCCTGATCCCGAAACACGACGTGCATTGACATGTATTAAAAATGCATTATATAATTAGTCCAACGTCATACACCTTGTTATATTGGTATACCAGGAGTGTGCGCTTAAAAAGATAGAATTGAAGTGCCTGCGTGTTGGTTCTACCGAGTCTTACCTCCATGCGCTCTGACATTGAACAGGAGAGTGAGGACCCACCGGAAGTACACCTATGATCCTAGTAGGAGTAACGTTTTCAAACGGATACGTCGTTTTTTTATTATTTCTATTGAAAATTATATTATTAATAAAAGCTACTATGAAGATGTAGTTTATATTATTTAGTAATACAAAAGTCACAAAAGTTCAAAAAGTTTACGAACACTCATTTTTTATTTACAATAATAATTATGTATTGTCCATTAACAGATTTTCCTATTATGCTCTAATTATTGCGATTAATCCATGAATATCTTATTCAAGTAATCAATGATGATTTATGGTAGTGCGGTCGGATAACGCTTCGATGGACGTAGATTCGAAGTCTATACGCAGTCTATAGGTATGCAGGGATAACTTGTTTGAGTGTACCGGTCTATCGCACGGTTCCGTATATTAACTCCCCTTTCATACGAGTACTCCGACATCTTAATCGCTTACTGGTTCAGTTCCCTTTTCCTTTTTAACGTGGTGCAGATTGCTTTACGCATTCTCCTACCAGCTCTAATCCGTGAGGATCTTCCGGATGTTAGGTGGTCTGTGAGACTCACCCGGCGTGAAGTGCCGGGATTACCCACCAAAACCTCACGGTACCATCCACCACTTTCTTGGGGTGAAACGGGATTAATCCAGCATACTCCGCGTCGACCTGGTGGTAGGCCTGATAAGGTCAGGTTACTCCCTGTGACTTCGATCTGTGGGAGCAGTCTGGCATCAGCTGCCCCCCGCCTTCTTCAACTGCTAACTAAAACAGGTCCAGCCCCTCTCCTTCTCTCATTCTTACCTAGCGATAACTGGTTTAGTTCCCTGCAGTCGAATTATTTGCCGATTATTGGAATGAGATACGTTCATTGTTGAAGGTATATTGTGAGAGGATAGAATAGTGTTAAGCATAGTATAAGTTAAATTTAAAATAAATCTATTATAACGTTTGTATGGGAGTTTTCTATAACGTGTAAATAGCTCTTGGAGCGGTTTTGGGGGGCAATCTAGCCTAAGCGAAGCGGTTGTGATAGGAGCTAGTAATCTACTCACCGATGGTGGCGGCAACCGTTCCCTCTTTCAGCGTATAGTGTCCAGGACGGTTTTCTTGAACTCACTTTGACGTAAATCGTATATATTATTATAATAAAAAGCGTGCAGCTGCAATAGCGCGGGTTTGCGGTAAATTCAATATTTGTAGCGGAGGCGTTCGAACTCGAGTACACAATTCAACTGTCACGGCTCACTGATGACTCGACCGTCGGGTCGGCGCAGTAGTTCAGCTAAGGTACTACAGCGCCACCACTCAACGGCACAGCAAATCACCAGCAATCCCTCACAAACCATCTATAGATGGCGTTACCAACATTATTATCATGAAAATGTATGATTTACGTGGCTATAAGTTTAGCTGTTGAGCAGTGTTAATGTTTAATAATCTAATTAATTAAGCTTTGGTGAAGAAAAATATTTTGATGAAATTATAGCAGGGTGATGGGCATGTTCTAATATCTGCCTTCAAGTCTGCAAATCCGCCACCAAGCATCTATAAGTATCTACCGGTAGAACCACTTACCATATTAGACCACAGCGTTACTTATAGTCAAATGAGGTTGTAACAAAGCGAATGCAAATATTCGCAACATTATAAAAGAACGATAAATTAATCAAGCAGGTTTTAAGACATTAAAAAATTGTTTTAACGAATTTTCTATCAGTATTTAAAAATAGTTAATATATTTGAGAGGGGACATTAGTTCTTTTGTATCCGAAAAAACAATGGATAGAGGCGATATAATCAGATATCTCTCTCTTTTCAGATCGTCGAAAAAATTCTTTTGACTGTGCCGTCTCGACGAATTAAGATTGATGAATTGCCTTGTTGTCGCTTTAAGCTTACCGGGAAAATTACATTCGAGTATATTTTTCAGCTGATAAAAAATTAAAGATTTGAAAGCATAATCATGACAGATTTTTTAAAATTAAAATAATAACCATCCTTAGATATTATAGGATGGTAACGACTAGAGAGCCACTGGAGTAGAGGATATTTTAAAGAATTGAAACTTTTCTATGCAGTTGATACTGTAGGTATGCAGTTATGTCGCAAAGCTCCAATAGTATAGTCCAATAATATCATAAAAAAGGACAAGAGAAAGACAATAGGAAAACAATGGAAAGCTGGCGTAAACGCCAGGTAAGTGTTCAAAGACAGTGTTACGTCTTGGTTCTTTCACAATGCTAAAACTTCATGCTAAAAATGTGGGTGATTCTCATTTCGCCCACAAAAAGGTGTTTTTTGGTGGAAAATAACACCTCAGATCGGCGTCAGTGCTCCGACAAAAACAAAATTAGAATTACAATATTCTTTTAAAGTATAACGACATAATAAAAAAAATACCCGTATGTGTTTTCAGTGAAGCCATAGGACACTGAGAGGTAGTCGCTTACAATGGACCTAAAAGGAAAGCTCAAAGTTTCTCAAAAGGAGATGAAGGGCTATGCTTGGGGTTTCACTGCGTCAAAGAATCAAAAATGAAGAGATCCACAGAAGAACAAAGTAACTGACAATGCCCGAAAAATTGCTAAACTTAAGTAACAATGGGGTGGGCATATTGCTCGCCAAACCGATGCCCGATGGGGCCAACAGGTTCTCGAATAGTTACTGCGCACTGGAAGACGTAGCGTGAATAGGTTTATCAAGGTGAGAACCGATGCCCTGGTGAAGGTCGAGAGAATCCGTTGGATGGGTTGGCGAAGGCTGGTCATTGTCGGCATCTTTGGGAGAGACTAATGTCTAGCAGTAGACGTCTTTCAGTTGAATGGATGGATGGATTTACGATTTTGTGATTAAAGTTAAAATAGAATTTTTTTATGAAGATAAAACTAATTACATTTATTAACTATATACCGTGTGTTTATATCAGTACATAAATAATTAGCAAAAGGTCATATCTAAACAGCTGGCGTGACACTAATCTACTAATAAACAGATAAAAAAAATAAAAAAATAAAAATAAATTCCAGCCGTCGCGTCGCATCGGTACAACCCGCATGACGCTAATTGCGTTCGCGGTCATTTATTTCGTATTTTCGGCGACCGAATTTTAAAATACGTATGTGAATATCCGACATTTGGGTGTGCGAACTCGTATCGTATAAGTAAGGTTTTACATATGTAACTTGATTTGTTTGTTTTTTTTTTTTGGTACCATTTAATTGAATTTATTTATGACAATTTGATGATGAATTGTTTGGATTATTTGCTATATTATTTATTTTTGTATTAAAGATTTCATAGCTTCTGGGTTTTATAGACGATAATTCGAAATGAATTTGTTTATGTCCGTTATACAGGATTCTTCTTTTTCGCCATCATTATTTAGCGTATTCGTCCGTAGTGGTCTATCTTAGCTTAGATAGCTCTAAAAATGAGATAGTTTTCCTTTGCATTACTAACTTGTAAACCAGATGCTAAAATTTAATTTTCCACTAATTGCTAATGAAAATTTAAGTACAAAACTTTAAGTTTAAAATGTAAACTGTTATACGTTTATTGGTAACATATTATCCTAAGATATGCGGCGAAGGAATATCGCTTGTGTTACCCAACTTCAGAGGTTCGTAGAAGTCTTAACCTATAACTAACTTCAACTGCAACGTCGTCTCGATGTAAATAAAATCTTATTTACTACGCCTGTATATGCACACTTTAACTTTTCGACCACCGGTAAAAGAAGTACAGAATTAAGATTCATTTTGTAATAATACAATATTACATGCTAGAAGGCAGTATAAATACAGATTTTACCAAGCAAAGAAAAAATTAAAAATACCACTTCATTGCAGAATAAAACTAGAAGACAGTGAGTAGATAAAAATAAAAATAAAATAAAAATCTAGATAAAATATTTAAGGATAAAAACTTCTTTTTAAAAACATCATTATGCGGCATTCTGCAAAGGATGAACCCAGAACCGGAGAAAGAGAACCTCGAAAAAAATCGCCAAGGAAGAGCATCTCGTTAAAAAATGACATCGGAGCTGACTGAGGTTTTTTTCGGAGGCCGCACTCGTCATTGGTTAAGAATGAATTAATAAAATGGTATTTTATTTCTGAAATTATAAAGCAACTAACGAACGAACAGACAGAGTGAGACGTTGCCCTTTATATAATGCTAGAAGAATACCTTACCGTAATACTTTATTTGAATATTTTGACTTTTATTTTTTTTACTAGATCGATATCATTATAGAATTTCTATGCACATTACATTATTGAAGCATCATTACAAAACCGTTAAGCAAATGTGAATGTTTTCCAATAAGATATTGTATGAATATCCATATAATTTACTTTGCCTAGCTTAAGGCTACATCTAGATAGGACACAGTTTACTGAACTCACATAATTCATAGAGCAGAACAGTCGTTAAACTCGACCGAATTCGTTCTAGAGCTCTGTATCGTTATTTACAACAAAGCTTAGTGCTTAAGTACTTGTTACCTATGTTCAAACTTTGTTAATTGAGCAAACTTTACTGCGAAATCAAAGACGTGGTTCTAGGAAACTTGCGCTATTGTTATTAGCAGGTAAAAACTGTTCATCAATATTTCTTACTTATTTATCAGCAGTGACTTATAAATTTTCTTCTGTATTTATTTACAACTTGAAATATAAACTTTACTAACAATTTAAAAAATTAATAGTTTAGTATTGTCGTTAGAAGCTCGGCCGTGGTAACAACATTTTGACAACACTACCATAATCTAATTAATACAAGTAATTTTACTAACGAATAAGTGACACTGATATAATAAAATATCTTCATAGTAATTATACAAATCGTAGATGTATTCTCAAGTCACGTTTTGATAAATATACAATTACATTTGATAATTAAAAGAAAAGGTAATAGAATAAAATAGAATAGATACGAAGTTTAATTAAAATTAAAAAAACTAAATGAGTTAATGTTGGATCAGTTAAGATCAACAGGAAATGTTTACAAATTAAATAAACCGCAGTAAATAGCAATAGTGCACGGAATGTCTAACACTCGTACGCTGTACGAAGCTTAGCTGTGGTACTCCCGCCACGCTTCCCCGGGCATGGAGCACGCAGCACAACCTGCGGTGGTCGGCCGCGGTGATTGCCCTTTGGTACTTGGTGCTCAGCATGAGCGACTTGAGAACCCAGGCCCGCACGCGAATACAGTCTATAAAACACGCTTGCAGTTGCAGCGCGCTATTATAGGGATTTCGTTTATTGAGCTAGTCGAGGGTAGTTGCTAACAGTATAATTAAAAATACCACCAGTATTATTTTTACTAAACCATTGAATACTTGACACATTTTTTTTTTTACCTAGCTAATGCTGTTGACCGGAAGGGCCTTAACAGCTTCACCGAACTTTGGAGGCGAGTGCTGAAGGCAGTCAGCTGCAAAAAGGTGACTAGCACAAGGGCTACCAAAGTGGTACGAACCTCGACTTGGCCGTCACCTGAGTATTCAAACTCTCTCGCAAGTTGTGTCCTAGCTGACCCTACATTTTTTATTATTAATAATTAAAAAAAAAGTTCCTTACAGGACCTATGTACCTGCATGTTATGTGCAGGAGTGTGTATGCAGTGTTGTGCGTGTAATGCTCAATGCATGGGCAGTGTCACTGTATCGCGCTGGCGGCGACGTCAAGAGTTTCCCCAGTTGGGGAACGAGACACGTCTTGGGTCGCCGCCTGAGGGGGACCCGGAGTGTGTGCGGGAACAAAATTAGCCGCCTGTGCCCGGCGGCAGGAACGGCGGTTTCGCGGGCGTAGGCGCTGGCACGCATATGTACGAGGTAAGTGAGGAAAGATCCTATTACTATGAGTAATGGTATCGTCGCGACACGATAAGATTCTACGCGGGCGACGTATACGATGCCGCGTACGTCCTGGAAAGTACGAGATGGCTCGCACGATGAGGGGATTCGGGTGTGTCTCTGCTCGTTCGAAGAAAGCGCGATACTGGGTTTTAAAAACGGACCTAATGGAGGGAGGTTGAGATCCCTGTGTAAATCCACAGTTCTCTCGAACCATTGGGCACCTACTGCCTTCCTTACAAAGCGATTCTGAATCCTTTGTAAGGTGTGCATACGTGATCAATTGATATGACCGAAGACATGTGCGCAATACATGATGGGTCTGACCACCATCTTGTATAGGGTAATCTTATGGTGGAGGGCAATTTTGCTCTTGCTGTTGTAGAGCGGGGTAGAGACGACCTAGCACCATGGAGGTCTGGCGCTTGACTTTCTTAAGGTGGGTTTTGTAAGTCAGTCTGTCGTCTAACTGAACTCCTAGGTACCTGACTTCTGAGTTATAAGGGATTTCAGTATCTGCGTACTGGATGGGACTGAGAGGATTTTCCTGAGTTTCCGGCTTTTAGTAAATAATAACTCTTACTAGGGGAGACAAATAATAACACAGCGAATTACCATAAATAGAAATACAAATATTACATAGTAACAGATTAGCTTAGTTAGTATTAAATGAAATATAAATGAGCATAGATATACATATCACGGCTGGTATTTGGCCTCTGCGTGATTTAACTATTGTTACTTACCCATAAAACTATATACAAACACCCTATTTACATGTCATTCGAGTTACATTACAACAATAAGAAAGCACGATTACAGCGCCGTATAATAACAATTTGTCACGGAAAACCCAATAATAGGTTTCCTTGAGTAAAAACGACATTTACAATAGCGGCCGTACGTACGTACATTCGTAGCGTATTGATCGGTTTTTTCGAGTTTTAATATTTACCGAAGTCTTATCCAATCTATACCACATCTATATTCAAATACATATCTATGAATATGTACTCGTATGTCTTTCGATTTAGTGTGACTATTAAATTTAGGTATGTCTATCCTATTGTGAACATTGAAATAAATATTTTTTTCTGTTCAAACTCAACGAATTGTTTTATAATATAGCAATATTTCTCTCCGGAGAAAAGCTAAAGCCTCGGGTCGTACGGAAATTGTCAACAGGCTTCGGCGCTTTACGCGTTTTATTACACTGAAAAAATATATCAGATCAAATACGAGCGCATGATTCATATGCGAGGGTCCGATAACGGGAGGTAATAATTTATTATGGGTTTGCATTTCTTTTGATAACGTCGTTTTCGAAGGTAAAAACGATGTCGCTACCTGCGTTAGAAATTGTAATTTTAGTTCGGATCTCAACGACGGTTGTTAGATTTTTTTTTTTTTTTTTTATCTACATAATAATATATTGTCTGTAATATCCTGTATTATTTTACAAAGTTATGTTTACTATGTACCTATATCAAAAATACAATTTTAAAATTTTTGTCTGGCCGTCTGTTTGTTCCGGGTAATTTCCAGAACGTCTGAACGGATTTTGATGTGACTTTTTTTGGTAGATAGCTGACATTACTCTGCGTAACTTATGGTCCGTTTAATTTTCGAAAATAATTACGGTTACGCGTAAAATAATTCAAACTCATAAAAACATTGTATGAAATCCGATTTAATGCACAGTTTTAGAGGCAAGTGCTTGAATTAATGAATAATATTTTTATCTTTAACTTAGTACTTAAAACATATTAAGGTTCCGTATTAAAAAAAAAACACAGTGAATTATATATGAAACGCGGGTGCAGTCGGGGGCACACAGCTAGTGTTTAATAAAGGTATGTAACTCTACCAGAAGTATTTATTCATAAATATGTGAGTCACTATGACGGGTCATATAATATAATAATCGCAAATTGCCCGGTCTTATCCACTGTTATGTGTACTTACTAAACGTTGAACTTTACTTAACTGAAGTTTCGAATCGCTATACATTAAAACCGCATACAAAGTTTGTCCGCATTTAGTTTTGTTTGAACGTCTTTACTATGTTTGTTTGTCTCCTTCTGATAGTTTGCTGAATTTCCGTCTTATTTAACTAAGAATATATACCTCTTCGAAATGAAACTTTATTTTACATCAATAAGTGATTCAATTTCGATTGTAATTTTTTCGATCTATCACTTAGGAGTTTTTTTAAATGCGAGTTTTAAGATCGCTGAGCGGTTTTGATCAATTTCTATTTTTTTTTCGAAGAGAAACCAAAGTCAATTTATTTAGTACAAAATTATCAATATCTCGACATTACATTTTGCACATTTTCTATAGTAACTACGGATAAGGATATGATGGATACTGTACCGAATTCCAAAATGCAATAAACCGAAATATTACTGGTTTATAGCCACATGTATGATGGCAGATATTCAGCTGAAGGTCTATTCAATCATCAATCGCCGCGGGTTCGATCCCACCTATCCAATTCTAAAATCGGCCTGAGGTGAATTGGTGAAGGAAAACATCGTGAGGAAGGGTATTTTCTAATGATGCCCGCCTGAATACTTACCACTTTCAAGTTTGAAAACCAGTCGCCAAATACCAATTGGTGCATTCCGGCAGCATCACTTGAGGACCAGTACCTAGGTTTAGCGTGTTTATCGTCACTTAACTTCAGGTGAGATTGTGGTCAAAGCACTGAGCCTATTTGGTGTAAAAAAACAATTGTCTTGTCATCTAGAATTTGCATCTATCCACATCTATAAGATTTTATCTTAAAAATTCTTGAAATATAACCCATAATTTTATGTCTAACCCAAACATTCAATTCTCATTACTGTTTTACTTTTTTAGTCGATTACAGTTTGCAGAGATTAAAGTTGTTAGAGACTTTGTTAATATAGTTTCTTCATAGTAACTTCTGTACTTAACTTCATGTTATTATAATATACAAACTTGATTTTATTTATTATAAAGTAGCTATTATCCATCGCCTTCGCTTGGTCTAAATGAAAGGTTCATGTAACTCTGCAGAGCTATTTAAAATTTTTAAAACCATCCTATATTAATTTCCTTAACAAAAATAACCACTAGTGAAATTTAATGTCTATCAATTCAATTTTTTATGCTGCTTTTTACACAACAAACATAAAATTATAACACGATTAAAACAAAATTAATAAAATAAAAGAAATAAACCAGTTTTCGTTTTTGTTTTCCCTTCAAGAATTTAATATTTTTTGTTTTTTTTTTTTTTTATATACCACGAATATGACAAACAGGCATACGATCCGCCTGGTATTGGCTCACATATTGATCACATTGTCTTATAGACGCCTATGGTACCAGAGGTGCGATAAAGGCGTGTTGCCGACTCTTTAAAATTCATTCAGCCTTCTCTTGAAGATCCCCTTACTGTATTCGCCGGAAACTCACAGTGGGGAGTTCAATCCACATCCGGATAGTTCGCGGGAAGAAACTCCTTTGGAACCGCACTGGCCGGGACTATTTGTGCTCTCAAAATGTGAGTATGAACTTCGTGCTCATTGCTAGCTATTATTAGAATTATTAACATTTAAACATAGTTGAGGAATAAGATATTATTATATTTTATATCGCCTCTATAGATTTATAGTAGTTTAACTTCTTCGGTTATAATGGACGATAAAATCAAAGGTCATTCAAAAGCCGCGTGAATGGTCACTTTCCACACGACAGGTAATTATTAGTATTTTATACATTGTTTATTAATTATTTAAATGGAGTAAATTAAGGTTTTGATGATGCTATACATTTGTATATGTATTTCTATAATAAAACTATTATACTAATAAAATTGGGTGTTTGTCGTATTCAAACATGTGTCACTGGAAAACTACAGAACTTATCTAAGTCTTCAAAGTTAAAAAAAGATTTAGACTCTTCAAAAATTGAACAACACATGGCTTTGGATTCACAGTTCTGCTGTAACCTGCATGCCGGCACAAAGCAAAGAATTCGAGTCATCTTACCTTTGCCATACTATAAAGCTGTGGAACAGTATTTCAGCCATTATGCTTCTTGTACCTGCGATATATATCGTATCTTTAAAAGACAAGATGAAGAGACATTTGTGCAGAAAATAACAATTGCGCACAACAGTGAATAGCCTATCTCTAGATCGTCACCGTTTTTGGACTACTCTGTCCTTTCCATCAGTTATGTTGCAGTCATTTTACTATGCGGAACTATGCCAAGCATAAAACCGTCGGAGTAACTTCCGGCTTCCGTAGCCATGCAGCTCGAGGATCCAATCTCGTTTGAAAGGTAAAACCAGGCGTAAGGGAGTGCGGTCTTATGAACGTTATAACCTTTGAAGTAAGGTTCAGAAACGACTGTGTATACTGAATTTGTATGGGACAATGCGAAAATGTCCTCGGACCCAGTCGCAAAACGCATATTGGAAAAACTTCGAGGAGTTTAGTCAGTTGAGATAATAAAGTTTCAAACAGTCTTTAGATATAAAAAACTAGCTAAATTATTTTACTGATTCCAAAACACTTTTGCACTACTGCTCTTTTTCATTGTTTGTAAACCGCCTGTCATCCCGAACCGAAATCTGATCTAGCCATCATCAAATTAAAATTCTGTCTTGAAGCACATATCAGGTGTGTCTGGTAAATTAGAGCCAACCAATATAGGATTAGCGTGTTCCTATTTCCCGATAAACAAGATGAAATTTAGGTTAAACCTATAAAAAAATTTACGATACGCACTGTTTTGGTGACTCAGTTTATGTGGTGAGATGCATAGCAAAACAGGAACTGGGCTAATTTACATTATTACATTACAGTTTCTCAACCTTAAACTCCTCACTAGCCACTTTGAGAATATGTTCTTTTTAAAGTCTATATTAATAATCTGCACATACCAACCTCTGCACTATGTTAATTCCTCCTAATTATCTCTGGCTCTTTTTTCAATTTTGCGATATTACAAACAGAAACTGAAACAATAAATAAACAAATCGAATAGATAATAAATTGTAACAATATTATATTCAAGAGTTTCCGATGTAATAACTTTTTAAAAACATTAAACTCATGCTTACCGTATACATGTCACAATGAATTTAACATGCAAATAATTATAATTGATGCATAAGTAAACATACATTGTATTCAAAGTCTCATTTTGTATTGGGGGACAATATAACTTAATTAAGCACACAGTTGCCGCCTTACAAGAAACGTAAGACTTAAAACTGCTTACATATAACTTAACATTACTGCTACTGTACAGTGCAAAATTAGGATCTTATAAGAAAAGTCTAGAAGTTTTTGAAGTGAAATCTGTTTTAGCCGCGTTAACCAACTCTCGGTAGATGAAAAACTTATAGATTCGCGTTACCAATACTATGACGTCCGTTGTCAACATGCTTCAGTATGTCAAGAACATAAGATGGCGTTTAAATGCTGGCGCTCAGAAAAATATAATTTATACTTACGCAACCTTTTTACGCATTATGTTTGGATTATAAATAAAGAAATTTAAACATTTATAAGTAAAAAAAAACAGTTTTTCCAAAGTTCGAATATTCACTTCTGTCACCAGACCCGTATTTTTTTTTACTCAGCAGTATGTAAAATTGATTCGAACTATAGTTTTAATTCTAAATATGGTGGATAGCTGGTAGATTTTTAAAACAGCTTTTCATCAAAGTACACAAATCGAAACCACTTGCGATATTTTCTTCTTCTTTTTTTTTGTTTATTAAAACCAACTATGAGATTGTTTCAATTAACTTTAATAATTAAACAAATAAACCGTAAACTCAATTAATATATATTGATATAAAACATTCGCAAATATTTTTTACCTCTATATCTATCACATATATAGAAGTTACGTGTGTTGCGTTAATCAGAAAACACGAAAGAGATAAAGAATATGCACCTACACGTATGTCCATTTTCTAAAATACGGTTATACGCACGTTTACAGAGTGGATCATTACGTGAACGATAGTGATGTCTGGAATTAACCCACATCTCTGTGCTTCTGCTAACATTATTAAGACTATGATTTGTATAGTTTTTTCATATTAAAAAAAATGATACATATTATATTTATATAAAAAAGAACCAGATCGAGTTTCTTGCCGGCTCTTCTCGAATGGGCTGTTTTCCGAACCGGTGGTAGTGTTTTATACGTTCATAAGCGCCTTCTTAGGGCCTAAATTGAATAAAGATTTTTTTGGCTTTGATTTTGTTTCTTCAAGAACCAAAATATGAAAGAATCCAAAAAGAAAGGAAAATAAAACCATCATACAGTAAAAAAGTGTAGGGAGCCCATTATTGTTGTCACTTTCTCTCTCACTACGTACTTACTTCTATTATCCTTTAATAATAATCAAAATTGAAGTAGTGCTCAAAGAAATTTCAATCTTCTAACCCGTTCTGCATGAGAATTGAACTTCTTATAACTTCTTCTTTTACGCCGGATTTCAATATCGAATCATAAAAGCTAAGATTAAGATCAAATGAAAAATATATAAATGTTTCTGATGCTGATACTTAAAAAAAAAGGATTGAAATTTAGGATTTCAGTAGGTAAAACAGATAGAGGTTGCGTATTAAACTGACCGTTAATTGTAGTGCTTAAGAGGACATGCGGTCGGTGACAGATTTGAGAAGTAGGTATTTCAGACATCAATTGGTGTCGAGTTGTGTCCCAAAGAAAAGCTATAAAACACGAAAGGAACAACTACAACTTGGACTGATTTTACCGTATGCAAAATAGACGAAAGCTTCGCAGTACCCTATTTCCTCCCCCAAAACTGAAACGATTTTTCTTTACTTATTAGAATAAGAATTACTTTGGCTATACCTCTACGTTTTTTTTAAATTTTATCTGTAACATTTGTTAGACGAACGTCTGAAAATAACGGTATAAAAAACGAGCATTTTATTTTATTTTAAAAGGCTCCTTGTTTCTCTTCCGCTTGGATATCCTTTTAATGTTACAGATAATACAAAATGTAATTCGATTGTACAAAAGATCAGGATATATTGCAAATTGACGTGGTTAATAAACTCCCAGCAGCATCGCGGCAAGATGCTAGTCTTGTTTTATCAAGAGACCGCGTATCGACTTTTGTGCTTTGCATAAATTTGCATGGAAAGATGTACCTACACGGGCACTTGCTTATTCTGAACATGATACCCCCTTAGGTAACCTACCTACTACGCTCCAATGTAACATAAAATTTATCAACATTCATCTAAAAATAACTTGACATATATAACTCATTTTACATTACACTACCTGTCCCCGGCGGCTCCGCTCGCATGTATTTTCACGGACTTAACCCCTTGAATACTAATCTGGCGATTACGCTAACTTTCCATTGTTTTCCTATTGTCTCATTTTTATGGGTATTTGACATATTAATGCCAATTATCAAGGAACGATGACAATTCTATAATTTAACGTAATAACTTTGTTATCCTGATTAGAATTCTAATAATTAAATTTGTAGGTGACCATTGTCATGGTAACCGTTGCTATGGTAATGTTATTCTTTATATTTGAAATACACCGGCAAGGCAACGTTTGCAGGGTTGAACTAGTTTACTATGTTAGTAACATTTGATGTTTTGAGAAATCCACACATTTTTACAATCAAACTCAATCGCTATAGAACAATATGGAGATTAAAAATCCATTTTTTTTTCTAATATTAAATCGGCTAACTATTGAAAAATGCTTTTAAACTATAAATTATTCATCTATTATCTAATGTATACTAAATGTAGCTAGAAGATATGTTTGATACATCTTTTATTGAAAAAAAAAATAAATATATATATATAAGTACATCGGTTCAAAATACAAGAAGTATTGTCATATCAAGAAAAGATTCTTCATTGCAATCAAAATAAAAATTGCGAATTAGATTAGAGATCATACATAATTTTTGTTTTCTTTTATTATTGTCCAATTCAATCTGTAAATTGATTAACCATAAAACAGTCATAATAGGAAACTTTAATTACACCGGTTGACAGCACAAAGTAATACGATCAGTTGTTACACATTTCTCAGAAATAGAAACCTATTAATTACAATGTACCAAGTGTTCCAGCCTTTCTGAAATAGATCTAGGCTAATTAAAGCCTGTCAAAGCCATTAAAGCACTTAGCATCATGTGGACCACATGTCTGGTTGCTATTATTGTAACGAATTAAAACAGAGTGGACGTGGGTTTCAGGCATTAATTGCTCAATTGACAGTCTTGAATTTTTTGCATTGTCATAGATATACAACGTGGAAAAGGAAATAAGATGAACTTTTCATCTCTGAATTGATTGTTTACATAAATGCCAGCGAAGCCACAGACAAAAGCTCGTGAAATAAAAAAAAAAACTATAGCATATAATTATCAAAACAGAGATAAATCAGAGTAAAATGATGATTTTTTTTAAATGAACTATGCTCAGTACTTTGCCCACAATCTCACCTGATGTTAAATGACAATATTGTCCAGGATGGTAAACACTCTAAGCCTAACAGGTATAGGTTCTCAAGTGATGGTGCCAGAACATATCTATTTGGTGATAGGTTTTCAAATTTGAGGGTGATTACTACCCAGGCGACCGTTATTACAAACTGCCCTACCACCGTGTTGTTTCATGTTTTCCTTCACAGAAAGCTTAAGCTGATTTTAGTGTTAGATAGGTGTAGTTCGAACACACGTCTATTGACGCGAAATCCGACCGTACTACCAACTGCACCATCATCGCTTCATAGTTGATTTCGCATGGCTTCGAATTATAAAATGTGATGAGTTTTAAAGATACCATTAGAGATAAATTTAGTGTTCAAACGATTACACTATTTGTCAATAATTGTTGGCGACCGATCCGAAGTAGGATTAGAAATAGAGTTTTAAATGTAAAGATTATGTATTGAATAAAGATATAGATATTGACATAGCGCTAGCATAGATCGCTAACGTATTGAATATTGAGCATTGAACTATGGAACATGCATTGAACTTTGTATTACTTTAAGTGTCTACGTGTAGAACTAAATGTTATTTGTGTGTTAGATGTATATGGAATAGATTTAGATATAAGATAGAGATAACGCACCTAGATATTAAGATTGTAGTTCTACAACGTTGTTTATATAAATATTGTATAATGTATGTCGGTTATCGAGAGGTTTTCCAATCATAACTTTGTACAGAGTAGCTTTACAGTGTTATTATGTGTTTTAGTGAATAAGGTATTGATTATAGAATGTATTT
Source organism: Samia ricini (assembly GCA_014132275.2). Taxonomy (NCBI): domain Eukaryota; kingdom Metazoa; phylum Arthropoda; class Insecta; order Lepidoptera; family Saturniidae; genus Samia; species Samia ricini. The sequence goes on along the minus strand of AP028165.1, from coordinate 13,550,818 downwards.
ATGTAAAATACATATAGGTAAGATATTGATATTGATCTAATAAATGAAGAAAGGTGAGCCGAGCATAGCGAAAATGGATAATTGAGACGCCTCATTTGGAGGTGTCCACTTTACGGTACCGACCCGGAGCACTTAAGCTCATACGGGCGGTCTAAAATAGAGCGCAACGGTACACGCAAATATAGAAGAATCGCAAGAAAGAAACAACAAGTTCGGCTCACCTCTCGCTCACTCTCAACAAGTTCCGCGTTTTATTCCGTCCTGCTCTGCCGCGATTGCGATCTCGCTCGCACATCGCTAACTACTCCGGCGAGATCAGAGTGTCAAACAACGGGCATCCGGTGTTCACCACGAGGCGGGCCACCGGCGCTCACACATAACATCTTGCGTGAGTGAATCAACCCGCCCACCCTACGGTTCTACGGTGCCTCGGACGAAGGCGAGCACCGCGGCCGTAACAGTTGGTCCTTCGAGCCGGATTTAGTGGACATCACGATGCCTGTCACGAGAAGCCAAAAAGACTTAGCAACGAAGGAACAGTCACCCGAAGCAGTTGAACAAGAATCAAGCACGACGGAAGTCGCAACGCACGAAACAACGGGAACTGAAACGACTCGCGAAACATTGAGTAAAGAGACTTCAACGTTGAGGGAAAGAAGTCGTCGCATTTCAACGAAGTCAACGCGAAAATTGAAAGAATTGGAAGCACGAGCCGAACTAGCCGAACGCGAATACAAGGAGGCTCAAGCGGCTACAGCGGCCGCGAGGATACGACTCGAGCTGATACAAGCATCAAATGAAGATGAAGACTCAGTCATAGAAGAGTCAGTCGGCCGGGAAGAAAACATTGAAGAGTGGGTTCAAGCTACGGTGGAAAGAATATCCGTCAAGGGACACCAGGAGCAAGCACCTATGGAGAATATTGAAAACGCTCCGACGTCCGTCGCTAAACCCGAAGAGAAAATAGATTCGACCCGGAACGACAATAGAGAACTCGCCGAGGCAATTGTGAAAGCGATACGCGATGTACCAGATAGAGGGCAGGGGGTGCAACCCGAATACATGCACCACCTACCGGCGTTCGATGGTGACAGCAGAGAATGGATCGCCTTCAAAGCAGTATACGAAGACACCGCACCGCTATTCTCGGACGCGCAAAAACATGGCGCGTCTGAGACGCGCATTACGCGGATCTGCACGAGAGGGCGTCGAGAGCCAGCTGTACTCCGAGGCGACACCTGGCGAAATTATAGAAGCATTAAAGCGACGATATGGAAGGGCAGACGCATTGGTTCTAGCGGAACTAGAGAAGATAAGAAATCTACCGAAGATCCGCGAAACCGCTCACGACATATGTGCGTTAGCAAGCAGCGTCAGCAACACCGTCGCGACAATACGAGGTCTCAAGAAACCACAATACCTACTGTCACCTGAGATATTGAGAAGCACCACCGACAAGATGCCTCCATTATTGAAGTTTCGCTGGTACGATTACATCGCAGACAAAGCGGATAATGAACAAGATTTGAACTTGATGGGAAAGTTCCTAAACAAGATGGCAGACCGATGCGGATCACACGCCGCACAAGAAACGGTCGACAAGCGGCCAACAATGAGGCGGCAAGCTGCACATACAGCGGTCGACTGCATCGAAATAGAGAAGCCACCGTGTCCACATTGTCGAGAAGAGCACTATCTAAACGAGTGCTCAAAGTACCTGCAGGCACCTACGAAATTGAAGTGGCAGATAGCAAAAGAGTCGCGATTATGCTACAAGTGCTTGCAGGGGCGACACCGAAAAGAGTCGTGTAAACGACCACCGTGTCCTACATGTAATCGCTGGCATCACAAGACGCTTCATTATGAAAACGAAAACGAAGAACCGAAGCACGAGAACATAGAGGTCGCGAACAACGTGAGGCTTCCCGCGAGTTACACACGAAGCGCCCGCGCCTATTTAAAGATGATTCCCGTCGAAGTATATGGACCGGCGGGATCAAAGAGAGTTCTGGCTTTGCTGGACGAAGGATCGACGGTCACACTACTCGACTCGTCGATCGCGACAGAGATAGGACTCAACGGGCCCAGGGAAGCACTCCGCCTAGAAACCGTCGGCGGAAAATCGTTATTGAAAAAGGACTCTATGAAGATCGACATGAAGATAAGAGGGCTTCATAATTCACGTAAGCGAAGAGTCATCGGGGCACGTACGGTCGACGACATGCGTCTAACGCCGCAGGGACTAGACATGACAATTATAGAGAGCTGCACGCACCTAAGAAAAATAGCGGACCAGTTGTCATATCGAGAAGAATCGCCTAAATTATTGATCGGGCAAGACAACTGGGCGCTTATCATCTCGCGAACGATGCGCAAGGGGAAGCGCAATCAACCCGTGGCGTCCCTCACCGACCTAGGGTGGGTGCTACACGGGTTTAATGGAGCTGCGACGGAAGCGATGAACCTTGTTTGCACGCACGTTACCATACGTACAGACAACATAGAGAAATCGATTGAAGATCGCTCCGTTATGGAGTCGCCGGTGATACAACCGAAGCGACCTGGCAGTGATATGAAGACATCGAATAATAGCGACGAAAACAAGCCGGCGATTGAACAACGCTCCATGTGCGTCGAAACCTACGCGCGCTGACGTGTTTGACGCGATCAAACACCGAGGGGGAGCCATACGCCTTCGACAACGCCGGCGAGATGACGCGCAAGCTAGCGACGTGAATCGCACGCCAAAACGAAAGAGGGCGCCACCACGTCGCATTAATGGAAAGAAGAGCCCGAGTGACGCTATCGAAGTTCGCGTCTACCCCGCGACTTGTAGCGGCGCTACTGGGCATGCACGCCGAGTGATTGATAGACGAAGAGCCAAGTGTCTCTACGCCGCGAAGAGAACTCACTGGATCGATCACAGTGTAGTATTGTTATGGATAAAACTCGACACTAGGACTTTGGACTATTCGTCTGACACCGCCTCGCCAAATCGAAGACGCATTGAAGCTGGCGTGGCGTAGGCTATGGAGAGCGAGAATGCTAAGATTCATCGCTCCTGTGTCGACGAAGAAGGAATCAACAAGCGTCTCAAGACAATTATTGAAAAAGATATAGAAGTATGGAAAAGCTACATAGAGGATCTACTTATATTGAAGAAACTACGCGTATCGAGATGTTTCACGCATTGAAACACCGAAGGGAAGCTACACGTGTTCACCGACGCTAACAAGACTGCGTACACGTGTGCGGCGGTATTGAAGAGAACGAGTCGACGAAGGACGCCACACATCGCGCTACTAGCGGGGAAAGCGCGGGTTATACCATTCAAACCCGTGTCTATCCCGCGGCTACAATGACAGGCCGTGCTATTAGGCACGCACGTGGCGCGATCGATCGAGGAAGAGCTGAGGGTCCGGATATCGAAGAAAACGTACTGGACTGACTCCAGTAAGGGTTCGTCGTGGATATAGTCCGACCCAAAGACCTTCAAAGCATTCGTCGCACGTCGCCTCATCGACATAGAGGACACGCCTAGACCCCAAGAATGGCGCCGGATACCTACATCATAGAACCCCGCCGACGACGCTACGCGGAATTACTTCAACGCTGACCACGCTACCTAGGAACACGTGGCCCAGAGGAGAGGTGATCCGGACGTACCCTGGACCGGATGGCCGCGTCCGCATTATCAAAGTGCGCACCCCTGGCGAAATATTGAAGAGACCGATCTCCAAGGCAGTTGTCGCTGGTTCCAGCGCCGTACGACGAGCACGGGAGCGAGCAGCCGGGAGCGATGGCAGCTGGGTCGCCAAGACGAGGAGTTGGTGCTACGCACGAGGGGGAGGATGTTGGCGACCGATCCGAAGTAGGATTAGAAATAGAGTTTTAAATGTAAAGATTATGTATTGAATAAAGATATAGATATTGACATAGCGCTAGCATAGATCGCTAACGTATTGAATATTGAGCATTGAACTATGGAACATGCATTGAACTTTGTATTACTTTAAGTGTCTACGTGTAGAACTAAATGTTATTTGTGTGTTAGATGTATATGGAATAGATTTAGATATAAGATAGAGATAACGCACCTAGATATTAAGATTGTAGTTCTACAACGTTGTTTATATAAATATTGTATAATGTATGTCGGTTATCGAGAGGTTTTCCAATCATAACTTTGTACAGAGTAGCTTTACAGTGTTATTATGTGTTTTAGTGAATAAGGTATTGATTATAGAATGTATTTATGTAAAATACATATAGGTAAGATATTGATATTGATCTAATAAATGAAGAAAGGTGAGCCGAGCATAGCGAAAATGGATAATTGAGACGCCTCATTTGGAGGTGTCCACTTTACGGTTCCGACCCGGAGCACTTAAGCTCATACGGGCGGTCCAAAATAGAGCGCAACGGTACACGCAAATATAGAAGAATCGCAAGAAAGAAACAACAAGTTCGGCTCACCTCTCGCTCACTCTCAACAAGTTCCGCGTTTTATTCCGTCCTGCTCTGCCGCGATTGCGATCTCGCTCGCACATCGCTAACTACTCCGGCGAGATCAGAGTGTCAAACAACGGGCATCCGGTGTTCACCACGAGGCGGGCCACCGGCGCTCACACATAACATCTTGCGTGAGTGAATCAACCCGCCCACCCTACGGTTCTACGGTGCCTCGGACGAAGGCGAGCACCGCGGCCGTAACAATAATAATGTATAATATATAATAATGTATGTTATATATATATATGTTATTTATATAATATATAATAATGTAATGTATAATAATGGTATAATGTATAATTGTCAAATTTAATACAAAATCTTGTAAATTGTTTTTTTTTTTTATTCAACCTCGCTAAAATGAATGTTTATCATCACATCTACCTATACAGAAAAAAATCAATGACAAAAAGTATGTTTTATTCTCTATGTACTCACTAACTATTCATCCAATTATGAAGAACCTTCACTGAGTTGTTCTGCATATTCCCGCAAAGGTTCTTGGCAAACGATTATTTCCGTGGCATCCCAACGCTTGGCTGGCTCAGCTAGTGTTAATTGCAAAAATTATGACCGCCGATAAATAAGAACCTATCGATATTACCCACCATTATACCTGGCTACATCGGCTATGGATAGAAGTTCTACCTAGAAGCTCAGCTCAGAAGCCATCTAGCTTTGGGTATATACACTTGCAGATCTCGGAACGTGACCTGCCTTACTCTGTAAAACCCGCAGTAGTGCGTTTTACACAAGTGTGCTTATTAGTTATAAGGAATACATTACTTTGCCCTCCCAATACATCTTCGATAACTTAATGCATATTCGTAAAAATTTAGACAAGCTAGATCTAGTGAATGATCGTCATAATTTTAATATTAGAAGTAAAGACAAGTTGGCCGTCCCACGCTTTAGGTTAAGTAAGTGTAATAAAAGCTTTATAGGTAATAGTATTCGGTTTTACAATAAGATCCCAAGTAACATTACCGATTTACCTGACAATAAGTTCAAGTATTATGTCAAGCAAGTTTTAATCTCAAAAGGTCATTACAGGGTGGATCATTACGTGAACGATAGTGATGTCTGGAATTAACCCACATCTCTGTGCTTCCACTAACATTATTAAAACTACGATTTGTATAGTTTTTTTTATATGACAAAAAAAATGATGTATATTATATTTATAAAAAAAAAAAAAAGAACCAGATCGAGTTTCTTGCCGGCTCTTCTCGACTGGGTTGTTTTCCGAACCGGTGGTAATGTTTTTAGACGTTCATAAGCGCCTTCTTAGGGCCTAAATTGAATAAATTTTGATTTTGATTTGATTTTGACTGGGAAGGCTCCTATACTCGCTGCCAGCGCGATTTTGTCACACTCATGCACTAGCATAACACGCGTTACACTATACTCTACACTTCTGTACCTTAGTAGCACGTTAGTTGTGGTAACTGTAAGATTTACTTTATATGACATATTTTCTATGTATTTGCATAGTATATGCAAACAATCTGCGACAAACATCTAGCTAAAAGTGTGTCTGTTCGGAGAGAACACTTTGTCATACAGATCACAATGATTATTATTTATTTGTATATGAATTTACATTTACCTATTGACTAATTTCTAAATCAATATTATTATCGAGTAAAAAATAATTTCATAAGGATATAAAAATAAACACGAATCGAATACAATTCTTTATTAAAAATTAAATGGTAACATACAATCCATATAGATACTGGAACATTTATGAGTTTAAATAAAAACCGTAAAATACATACATTATAATACTACTTGTACTGTTATAAATAACAGATTAATGTAAAACAGCTGTCTCGTAATCGCCGAATATTTGACGACAGAGTGTATCAGATAAATATCTTATTTGGGTATTTTTTTTTAAATGGCTTACATGATTAATATATAGCTCGAAATATATTCGAAATATTAGCCGCTTCAAATAAACTATTTATGACAAGCGATAAATGAAAATAAAATTTTAGTTGTCTTACTCCCTAATTGTTCCTCATGTACAATTTCAAATTTTATTACATATAGTTATAAATTTATTTACATTTTTGTTATACATATTTTGAATGACAAATTATTTAGCAAAATTAAAAAGGACTTTTAAAAAATCCTAAATGCAATCTAAAACGTCATCATAAATTTAGTGCCAAACAGTTTTAACAACTGTCAAATTCAATATAACTGCAAGCATTCTAAACCGAATATATTAAATAAATAATTACAAAATCTAAACGATTTGTTAAACAGATGTTAATTAAGTTAAAAATAATAATTATCCTAAATACTTACCTACGTTTATATAGCTGTAAGTTTCTTCGTTTACTTCTTAAAATCAACCATCGAAATAATTCCCTATATATTATAAACGTATTTTACATTCAATAACAAAACTATATGAATATTAAGCAATATCACAAATGCCACCTGAGCTATTTACCGCTCGCTTACATTACGTACTAAGTCTAAAAGACTTATTAGATTGTTTTACTTTTCTAAGGAAAATAACGATTTCGTAATAAACAATTTTTTTTTTTTTTACATTTAATTAAAACTAATAAGAACATAAATAATTAAAACCATAATAGACGTGCGAACCGAACCGAGTACATGCTACAAAGTCAGATACGGGGTTTATTATCGAAGCGCGAAAAATTGTACTCCTGTGCAAAGTTAACACCGCTATTATACTTATTATACAACATCTATCTGTCTGTGTGTCCGTTATTTGCATAAATAGCAATTTCAAATTTATTCGCGCTTTAATAACTTTCGTATCTGACTGCGTCAATAATGGAACTAAAAACTTCGGTCAATTCGCTATACTCCGCCGTACTATGTACGCGGTCCGGTCCGCTCGGCTGTTATGAGTATTAAGTAATGTTTGGATGGCTAAACAAACAATTATTTCATAAACCTACTAACTTACTTAATACGTTATAGTAACTTATTTTTAATAAGTATTATTCAATAATTTAATAACATATATTTGATTTATGGACATTAAATAATATGATAACGACTAGAACAATTATTATTATTTTTTTTTTTCGAATATTTACAAATACAAAAGATTTTACTAATTTTAGAATCATTTTTCTTAATTTCATAGAAATGTTATTTCGTTCGTTTTACAGCTACTATTATGAAGTGAATATTAAAAAAGTCCACTTATAATACCCTAAGAAATAATTTTCTACAATTTAGGATTAATAACAAAACAATATCGGGTTTATGGTAAAAAAAAGGAATTTTAAAGTTGAATATAATTATGCAGAGCCAGGTTTAAAACATATTTGATGATTAATTTCGTTTTAAATTCAAATACATAGGTAATTTTTTCATTGTGATATTATTAAACATTTTTAACAACATCGCATTTAATGATTTTAAAATTATATTAACATCAATATATTGTATCACCCGAAATACCCGCTTTCCTATAATTATGAGACCTGTCATATATTAATGTACTTAGTTATTATAAAAAATAAATCTAATCATTACTAAAATTGTCCTGTTAAAAAAACTTAAATGAAGATGGGCCTAATATACACTATGGTCAGCTGAAAGCGTTTTTAAAACATAATGTTTTACAATACATTGATTTTTATAAAAGCACAAACTTTAATTCCATTTTTTTTCTTCTAACTGAGAGATGTAACAATAATATTTTACTAACAAAATTTTACTAAAACACACCTCGTATATTATTATGCACAAAAATAATGATATACACAGTTCTCACGCCGAGTCGCTTTATTACACAAAATCTTAAATAAACTGAAGGTGAAAATTGTTTTAATATTTCCACCGGCGGCTCAGTACGTCACGGGTGATTTTATAAATTAAGAGATATAAGAGCTGCGACAGCCTTATTCACCTCGCGGTCGATCGATTCGGAACGGGCGCGTATAAAAACCTCCGTGGCGCGTGACCTGAACCTATCCGAGAGTTTTTTTTGTCTCTTTATTTTTTTTGTCACCAAAAAGGTTTTCACTTTTTGGCTTTTACGTTAGACACGATACACGTGCGTGAATGCGATTTTATCACTCTGTCAGTTTTCGTTTGAAAAAACTAAAAACCACATTTGAAACATTAGAAGTAGGTAATACTTGAAAAATATAATAATTGAAAGTCATAGCGTTTTGGTGTCTGTACATTTCAGACTTAGTCAATCAATCTAGATAACTTATACAATGAAAGCGTTTATTATCTAATGAATGTCGGTCTAAGGTAATTTATAATTACTATGAACTTATTAAAAGTTAATACGCTGTAAATCAACTATTTGCTTTTTATTGATTTATTTTCAGTCGTATCCTTTTAGCGATTTATTTTATCGTAGTTTTGGCCAAAAATATAGATTTCTTAATTATACATTATAATAAGTGTTATAAATAAAGTGACGAAGGTTTTGACGAGGGACGCGGTTAAAGGTGCAGCGTCGCCTGAGGATGCGAGCGCGCTTGCCGCCGCCTGAACGCACTGCCTGTAAGCGACGTGCTCTAAACATGTCACCGCGCAATAATGTTGGTGCGCGCATGCTCCGTCGCAAACGTCGTTACTATCGTACCTAACGTTATATGCTCCCAGGTATCTAAAGAAATAAAGGTAAATAATTTTTGAAGTGAAAGATTCTGTAGTGGCGTTGAGGGATTCTCGATTCTCCGAAAAATTTAAATTTTCACGTTATCAATGCTATGCTCGCTATGCTATGCTATGACGCGGCGGATGTCATGCTACAGTATGTCAAATATAAGATGGCATTTAAGTGTTGGCGTTCAGAGATAAATAATACAATTTATAATTACGCATAATTACGTATGTTTTGATTATGAATGAACTGTATGTATAATAATGTACAAAATTATTGCTCGGAACGCCAATAGATGTAAAAACCAGTCAAATATGTTAAATGTTAGGTTATGTTAACAATATATATTAAAATATGTTGCAATGAACGAATTATGAAATTTAAACATTAATAAAATATTTTTTTTTCCCTTAGTTTCATGTTTTTACTTCAATTAGCAGTCTCCATGGCTACCTAGCTTTATTTTTATAAATTTTAAAACCTATCTATTATCATTCCAATGATTTAGAATGTGAATATTTAGTTTTATTTTAACATATTTTTCATTATTATTACAAAAGATGTTTGCTTAATTGTTGCCTGATCGAATAGGACTACGTAGAACCACTTGCTTCGAATTCTATAATTTACCGTGTGACGAAAGAAACAATAATTTAGTTGAAGGTTGTTAGCACTTTCTAAGTAAAGGAAAACCTTAGAAATTTATGTCAAAATATGAACATTTCGACCATTTATATTTTCTACAAAATAGACCCTAACCGTAATAAAATTTATATACGATTAAAAAAATAATAACTTAGAAGGGATTTTACTTAAGAAAAGTCAATAAAATTAAAAATATTGTTCTCAGACAACATAGAATGTTCCATTAATTTTATTCATTCCACAATATAATTCTGTACTTTAACGTTAATTATTTATTATCATAAAATAGAAACTCATTTAGGTATTGCGTGATCAAGTCATTGTTTCGTATATTACAAAATATTTTCTCGTTAACATGAAATTTGAATTATAATTTAATGTAATAGTAATTTCACATGAGGACTGACTGTAAATTAACATATCGCGTTTATAGATAGCTAGGTATATCTTTGAAAATTGTAATATTCTGAAGTTATTGTTGTAAACTTACTTATTAAAGGTGGCCGTCTCGTGCGGCGTTCCTATCCGAAGTTTGTCGGCCAGGTTGTGCAGCGAATTAGCAGAAACTTCGTGGAGGCTGTAATACTGAGTCAGGTTGTATTCCGTGGTCCATTCGGCGGTGCCAACGTTACGGTTTGCAGCCGCTAGATCCAGGTAATATTGCGTATAATCTAGCACCTGTATAATAGTTTCTATATTAAACTACTTCCCGTTTTTTCCCTACAACTATTAGTGTGGTAAAAGAATTTGCCAGTGTCCATGTGTTATTTTCGGAGTGAAATTTATTTAGGCTCTTCATTTTTATGTTTATTTCAATATGGGATCTAGTTACATATATATCTAATATGCACTGGTCACGTTACACTAAATGGTGAGTATTTTACATTACAACGCGAAATGTATGCTTCGGGATATTTTAAAGAATTTTCTATTTGTATATAATGACCGTAATTATTTTGACGTAAAATTTCCATTACAGTTACTGATAATAAAGTAAAAAAAATGTTTAATAATTACATTTCGATAAAAACCAATTCGACCTATCAAATCAAAACTCAGGACATATTAAAATAAAATTATCATACTGTTTCTGACATACTTGCTATTTCAAGTAATTTTGTTCGTAGGAAAAATCAACTAGAGTCATGGTGCCAACTCGCATATTAAATGGAAGCAATAGAGAGAGTATAAACGGAAGTTATTCGACGGTCGTTGAATTTCTAAATTTATAGTTTTTCCACAATAAAAACATCACTTCCTCATTTTAAAATTAATATTTGATAAGTTTTATTTGTTCGAAATTGACTCACCTTTCCAGTATTCGTATCAAACTTGTAAAGCCTCAGTCCAGGGTTAGAAGATCCCGTCGGATCACGGTGAGGGCTGACAGAAGGTGCCAGTAATGCCCAAGAAACTGCACGATCTAAATAAATAAATTCGTTTGCAACATAAAAATGTAGGTGTACATAGTGCGCTTATTTTTCTATGATGCACTTATAAAAAAAAAAAAATTACAAACATAAAGAATGTATTAGTGATTTTTTTAAATTATTTTTAGGTTCATTGATATTTGAATAAATAAATTATTAAAAAGTATAGCGTACCGATTTTTTTATCGTCTTGTAAAATTAAAAACTGTGACGCTAATTCTGATGCTCTATGCACTATGTGACCTTGAAATTTTATGTAAGTTTCATTTAAATAATAAAAATTTTGTTACACAAAGCCGATATATTCATTTTCTTTTTATTTCTACATTGCCTATTCATCATGTAATTATCTATTTTCGAAATATCTTTTATTAAGGTTGCTATTGCTTTTCAGTTTATTTTTAAATATTTTACGGAATACGGGAAAGTTACGATTTTTATGCATATAAATTACAAAATTTGTAATAGTTTTTTTTTATTTATGAATTACTTTATACTGTAATTTGACTATAATTCAATTAAATTAATACTATTTTGTGACGTTTTCACAAACAAAATATATCATTTTTATATATTTTAAAAGACAATTAATGTCTGTCTGCGAATAGATAATTTGAACTAAAGACTTTTAGTTTTGGTTAGTTGCCTTAGAATTGGAGAACCACAGAATATTTTTTGTATATAGATTTTAATCAAATTTTAGTACATATATTGTAACATTAGGTACAATAGAGAAAAGTTTTGGTGCAGAACGTAAATGAAATCGACACAAAAATTATCATTATTGTGTTCTTTGCTTTAAATAAACCATTTAAGATTTTCGAAATATAAATATAGATTATAAGCCTTTATTTGCCAGCGGAGCGCATCTAGGTAAGCTATAGATCTGTATAACATACCATAACTAAACTAAGGTAGGCAAAAAGAAAGTCAACGCCTCTCCTTTTGAAACCTTTGGAAACGTGTATCGTTTTCTTTTGATTTAATAATCCCTTCATGAATTTAAACAAGTCTCAAGTGATTTTTCCTTTCTTACTGTCTTAAAATATTTGACCCTTGTAAGTCAGTTTCAGAATTTCTGGCACGAATTTTATTATTTAATGTATTGCATTTGTTTCACCATTATATATCAATAATGGCTATTTCAACGACCATTTAAACTTATCCAATAGTTTCGTCGAAACTCGTCGAATAAAAGTTCAATGAAAATAAAATATGTATAATACACACATATATAATATAGGGTAAGTAATCAAAATAATATAAAACAAAAATTCTCAAAAATTTACCCGTATCCTAACTTTATATAAAAAGGCAACGTCTATATCTGTCTGTCTGTTAATGTACGCGATCGTAGTCGTAAGCGCACAGCTAGTTACTTTTATTTTTCATGGTATCCTAGCCAACAAAATACACTTTCGGAATCATATCTCCTATATATTTGTAATAATTTTTTATTATTGTTATAAAGAGGTGCAAAATAAAATACTACCATTTTCTTTACCTTTTTATTTTGCTTATTACTAGCTATTAAAATGGTTATAAATTAAAAAATCGGAAACACATGTTCATTAGGTATTCAATAATAATAATTATGTTCAAATTTCGATCACTAAGTGAACAATAGTTTAAAATTGTTTTTTTAATGGATAATCTTAAAAATTACTTAACCCATTTAAACGTTATTCCCCTTTATAAAAGTATACTATTTTTATAGGTACGTATTTTTTAAATTAGACATTTTTATATACCCTTACGAAACCGGGTAGCTAGTATTTAAATATATATATTATATATGTACAATAAACATTAAATTGCATTTTTTAACAATTTACGTTCAACTGATAAGGATAAGGGAAAAAGTAAATATATTTAAAGCTCACCATTGTCGTAGATAATACGGAACGTGTCGGCGTGAAGGTGTCCAAAGAACTGTCCGGCTATAATCCTCGCGTGTCGACGCACAGTCCGGAGATATCTTGAGTTCGCATCCGCGGATATATCATATCCGTGCCGCGAATCCGAACCCGGTGCCGCGTGTCCCACTATGTACACCTGCGCATATAATACAGTATATTGGGACCATTCATTCATTCCCCCTCCCCTTGTCAATAATATTAGATTAGCATTGGCATAATTTTCTGGAAAAGAACCGAATACGAATATATATAATAAATATTACTAATACGTAATCATAATTCAGACACACACATTTCAATCCATTGGATTCAATTTTCATTAAAAATAACGAAACCATGGAATCCCCCATTCGCGCATGTATACTTGAACGGCCCCGTCATAATAATACAATTATCTACAAGTGTACCAGTCATGACTAAATTATAATAAAAATGATCTAGAAGCGTAGAAGTCATGAGTAAAATAATAGTAAAAATTATCTCCGAGCATAGAAGTGATGAGTAAATCATGTGAACTTTTTCGTAAAATTTTAACGCTCCTTAGTTGATGATACATGGTGAGCTTTTAAATATACAAAGTGTATTTTGTAGTACAATGTATCTTAAAAAAGTCGGAATATTGTCGTCTATTACCTAATTCAAGCGATTATGCCGCAGTTGGTAGTGCAGTCGGATTCCGCTTTAATGGACGCGGGTTCGAGGACACTTAGCTAACTCTAAAAATAAGCCTGAGCTTTCGTTGAATGAAAACATCGTGATGAAATCATAGCCTGTTCTAACAACACCCGTCTGGCTAGTTACCACCCTCAAGTTGGAAAACGCCAATTGCTGTGTTCAGGCAGCACCACTTGAGAACCAGTAGCTATAGGCTTAGTGTGTTTCCCGTCCTGAACCACATGGTCACTTAACATCAGATGAGATTATGATCAAAGCCAAATAAAGTGTTAAAAAAAAGGAAAAATTGACATATTGATGAGAATGTGAAAACACCAACAGTTTAACGTTTAAAAAAACTGCATCTCGTCGTCCTTCTTGTGATATTTCGAGATGCTTCCGAATCTTCCTCTTTTTTTTTACACGATATAGGCTCAGTGCTTTGACCACCATCTGACTTGATGTTAACTGACGATGTGGTTCAGGATGATAAACACATTAACCCTATAGGTACTGGTTATCAAGTCATGCTGCCGGAACAAAGCATTTGGCGATAGGTTTTTCAACTTGAGAGTGGTAGCTACCCAGGAGGTTAATATTTTAAAATGCCTACCACCTACCTACCACCATGCTATAATCATAAACATAATTTGTAATGACCAGTCATAATACTGAATTTTACTCTGAACATTTTTTTTTCTTAGTCAATGCTATGAGGTCGTCCATTAATCACTTGATGTTATAAGTAACATTCTAAAGGGGCTCCCCCTAAAATCATGTGTATCTTTTATATTTGGTACAAAGTATTATTAAAAAAAATGCAGAATTTTTCAATTTTACTTACTGTTATACAAGTGTAATTTAATTCTGGATATTTTTGAAACTCCTCACGGTCTTTTGTCGGTTTAGATGCTCAACGAAAAAAATACATGCATGTGATATCTCACTGTATGTTTCGGACTTTTTCGAACCCCCTCCCTGACTTTTGCGCCTCATGGGATTAATGGATGATCCCTTTGCTTATTATGATGATGCACATGGGGCATGGAGGTTCTGAACGGTAGTTACATAAGCAGGCATCTGCTTTAAGTTTCTTTTTATTATGCCAATGCTTACTTTATTATGAGAAGGGAGGAGTTAGAACTTACTATTACTGATAAGAGGAAGGGAGGAATAAAAATGTCTTAATTTTTATTTACGTGACGTTTACAATAATCTCAAGTGATTTTAAGTAATGACGTAAGATAAATGTACATCCTTGGCAATATCCTTTTAAACTAAATCAAATGCCAACAAAAACAACATTTGTAAAAAACTAAGCCTCACAACTCAGTTCTTCTACCGTAAAAATGTTTGTGAGATCCAAGTAACACCAAGTCGGTTACTTTATAAGTAATAATATAAGTCCTTAGATAAGGGACCTTCTGTCTTAAGTTATTACGTAATTAGCTAACCTAGCAACATCCTAAAGTGACCATATCAGTATTAAAAAAACTTTTATGCTTTAAACAAAATAGATTGACTTGACCGATTGCCACTAAACAGGTGCAGGTAGATAAAAGTGAAAGCTATTATCCGTGGTCATTACTTAAAATCACTTGAGATTGTGGTAAACGTCACGTAAATAAAAATTTAGACATTTTTATTCCTCCCTTCCTCTTATGAGTAATTGTAAGTTCTAACTCCTCCCTTCTCATAATAAAGTAAGCATTGGCATAATAATAAAAAACTTAATAACGTAACCGACTAAGTATTACATGGATCTCACAACTTTTTACGGTAGAAGAACTGAGTTGCGATACTTGTTTTTTGTTACAAGTTTTGTTTTTGATGGCATCTCATTTTTTTTAGTAGATAGTCCTACCTTTTTTCCTTCCTACAGTATTTCCTAATCTATTGCGACTAGTAGTACGGACACGCAAGAGTATTTACGATTATTAGTTAAAAGTGACTTTAAACTACTTCATTAAAACATTGCATGTACACCTTTTTTTTTTTTTTTTTGACGGGGGGGAAATGCATTTACGCACTACCCTTATCTATTGTACTTAGGGGATCAAAGTCCCCCAGTACACTAGATAAGGGGCACGGAGTGACGAGCTCCGTACAGTGTGGGACTCACCCGGGCGAGAGTCGCCCGGAAATACCCACTAAAACCCCCCGGGGCCGTCCGCTGCATTTGGGATGGGGGCGACACGGGGTGGCTTTCGCAAGCACCGCGTCGCCCCCTGCAGCGAACCCGCCGGGCCTCGTCGTGCAATGGCCCAGTGGGGATGGGGGAGTGTACACACTACTCAACCCCACCTCTTCGCCCGCCTCCCGCAGGAGGCACGACCAAGAAAGGTCAGTCATCCGGGGAGGCAGAAAAGCTGCCCCCCCATAATTGCATGTACACCTAGCTACAAATGTAACTTTGTAATACTATATATGTATATGAAATTACAAAGTTATTTATGCAGTTGGTGTATCTAGAAAACTATACCGAAATTACAGAATATTTTAGTTTTTCCTTGATTTATAACTTAAAGCTTCTGTGTGTGCTAGAAGTGTCTTAGAGTTTTGATGATTGGTCAGTCAGTTAGTGATTGACAAAATTAAGAATTTTGACTAGTTTACAGACCTTAAACTACTGGTTCCAATTGAATAAAATTTGAAATATACTGTGTTTATACAATGCCTGCTAGGTTACGTGATCGGATTGAAATGTTCATGTAACACGAATCCATTAATTTTAACATTTAATTAAAAAACGAAATCCATATATGAAAAAATAAATCCACTTTCATTCGACGTAATTGAACGAGATCCATGCATAATTTAAAACGTAGTAATTAAAAATATAATTTAAAAATCGCTTCCCGTATCTGTCTGTTTATCTGCTTATCCCTCCTAAAATACACAACAAATTTTGTTGTGTTTTTCACCTCCAATTGTAAATTATTATTTATGAGATTCTTATATATAATGTATCCTAATCAAGTTTTTTATAAGTAGTAAAAACAATGAATTTTTATGATTTACCGATGCTTTAGAAATATAACAAAATGATATAATAAAGAAATATGGTTCTTGGAATTTACTGACCGCTAGAGTTCCGTATTAAGACGAGCGCCTTAAAAACAGACTATATTGCATGTGTGATATGGAATGTACTTGCATAGTAAATTTATTGGCGCTTACGACCTTTCAACACCAAATTTCATTTGACATAAAGTGAGGCAGTTGAAGGGTTAAACTTAATTGTAAAGACACTAAGTCGCATTAATACAAAACTATGGTGTCAATCGTTGGATCTTAAAGAAAAAAATGTATATGATTTCTCGTTTGAATGTGTCGCGTAAGTGTGGTGTGTTGTAGACTTCTATGTTATAACAAAATATTACCTTATCAAAGTAACACATACGTGAAATATACTTGGAAAGCTTTATTTTATATCCCTATAAAAATCGCAATTGCGTACAGACACTCTTCGGTAACGTCGTTGCCACAAACATACGTATATTTAACAGATGGTTCAAACGAAAAAATAATAATGATTTCATTGGAGATAATAAAAAAATAATTTAGCAAATATATTGTAAAACAAGTAATATCTATAATAATAGTAGTAGATAACAGATTATATTAAATATTAACCCCTTGAGAGCTTACCTGGCGTTTACGCCAGCTTTCCAT
This sequence comes from Samia ricini, assembly GCA_014132275.2. Lineage (NCBI taxonomy): Eukaryota > Metazoa > Arthropoda > Insecta > Lepidoptera > Saturniidae > Samia > Samia ricini. The sequence continues at coordinate 13,533,359 of AP028165.1, read as the reverse complement.
TGTTTTCCTATTGTCTTATTTTTATGGGTACTCGACACATTAAATATAATTATTTGTATAAAATTAGGTTAAATAAAAATAGTAGATGCGTCGCTGCGCACGCTATGCACGTTCTGAAATCGCAGGTCGCAATCGCAATGGCACGATGTAAGCTAAAAATGCTTACTCATTGGTCTAGGCTTGTGAATTCCTTAAAAAAACACATTACGATTTTTTTTTTTTAAATAAGATATAATGTACTTTGCATATAAATTTGAAACATATACAAATATTAATTTACAATTCAAATAATTCTTCACAGTTTTGTAAGCAAACAAACAAACCTATAATTAAAGAACGGGAAATATTAAAGCTACTTTTATTTCTAATAAAACAGTGTTGTTATGTAGGTCTCCATTTATCAATACATTTAACCGTAAGACGTCCACTGTTGGACACAGGTCTCCCCTAATAAGGAGGGCATTGCCATAATCGTCACGTTTGGCAGGGTTGGCGATCGCAGTAGTTGTTTGTGATAGAGGATGCTGCTGCCCATTCTCTGGTTTTTTTCAATCCCTTAGTCGCCTTTTACGACACCTACGGGAAGATATAGTGTGGTACTATTCTTGGCCGTCACCACACGGCTTATGTAGGTCTATAGAAAGTGAATTATGGCGATATAAATATTAAACTTCCGTAGTGATATTTAGCACATTTTCATTCATGTAGTGTTCAATGAGAAATAAATTAGTTTATTCTGTTTAAAATAAACATTATTATGACTTTAAAGAAATTCCAACTTTTTGCAGTTTTTACTGTCATTTGATTAATTATAAAATTGACACTGTTAAATATTTCCGTATTAAAGTGTTATATTGTGTATAAATTTCAAAACATTTATATTACAAATTCATATAATCGATACCGTAATACTTCAAAGCAATTATAATGGTCTCTTAATGGCTCAACGTAAGTCTGTCTTGCATTGGCATAATCGGACACCTGCCTTATTCTAACCTCTATAATAATTATAATTAAACAATTGCGCGGGATCTTAGTCGTATCATGTAACAGTTATTGTATTTAAGCCATCAACTTCCGTATTTGACCCTATATTGTGAAGTTTTGGTGGCGTTTTGTATGACATTGTTTGGTTATTGTCCAAAGTTGAAGTGTATTGGAAATAATTATGCGAAAGGTTTATTATGAGGTGCCACGAAAACTCCATATTCTCGTAATATAAACCAAACGTTTTGCTGGAGCTTAGAAATGTTGACAATGTATTGAATACATAATTTATCATGTGACGCTTGCAGAATTGAGCATGTAAATCGCAGATTGCTACTAACTAAGAATAATAATTTAATAATTTTATTTTTTTGTTTAAAAATTCTAAATGGTTCAGTGAAATCATGAAATATAAATGATGTATACGTAACGAAAAAACATTTTTTTTGTGCTAAATATCATATCACAGTGAAGCATCCGTTCAATTTGTTTTGCCGGGAAAGCCTACCGGCAAAGCCTACTTCGTTACGCGTCCGACTGTATAGGAGAATTCAATTTATTCTTCCTCGCACTGTGAATGTACCAAAGCTAGGGGATTTAAAGGCAATTTATGTATTTAGTTATATTCAAAATCTATTTTGTTCTGCGTTCATTCGTTTCGTTTTATTTCAAAAAATATTGTTCAATACGTTTATATATGTATATGTAAATAAATTTAGTTTTTGTAAGGAGATCGAGTTATCTAAACAATATTTCTGAGCGAGTGAATATGAATGAGGTTCTGCGAAACAGAACCAATATATACAATAAATGAATTCTGAATTGTATTTTTTTATGTTTGTTTTTCAGTAGCATACTATATTAATACAGTGTTTAGTTTTTATAATATTAAGACAGTGAGATATATAATAAATGTTGCAGTCGAAATTATCTAAATTCCATAAAGGCTAATAAAAGGATAAAATCAATTTTTGGTAATATATAATATAGATTATTAGTTCTTTCATTTGTGTCATGTTACACACCTGTTTTATCTTAATTTAATTTTCATATTGTACAATATTATAATCCAATTTGCTAATAATTTCCGCATGCATACATAACCGCTCCCAAAGCGATTGGATCAACACGCCGGCAAGCAAAGCTATTGTCCTTTGTAATTACTTGAGCGTTACGTGCAGTATTAAACGGTAACCTTTGTCATCACTATGTCTTGGCGCACTGTGCATGTGAACCGTGTTGTGTAATTTACTTAATTGAATATTGTTTGATGTATTTAATAATTCAAAATAACTAAATGTAATATGGGTATCGAAGGAGTTTCTTAAAAGTAAAGTGCAATTTACAGTTATGGAAGTGACGTTGAAATTACAATCGTTCTTTATCTATTTTCAACTGTTAATCAAAAAATCTATTTTAATTTATAAAAAACTTATAATTGGGTTTTTTGAGTCGATCGTAGTCGAATATATCATTACATAATGTTACTTAATAATAACTTGTTTAGGAAGTGATAGTTTAAAGCACATGAAATGTCAATCAGATTAAGTTTTTGCATTTTTTTGTTAAACAATTTTATAAATGATAATAATTTTATTTCGGTATATATTATTGAGTAAATATTAAGAAATATAAACAATACAAACATATAAACCGTTTCTTTGCCTGTCTATTAACCCCTTGAGCACCTTCCCGGCGTTTACGCCAGCTTTCCATTGTTTTCCTATTGTGTTTCTATTGTTTCATTTTTATGGGTACTCGACACATTAATGCGTTTTAAATTCAAGTATCACTGAACCGATTAATATGTTTCCTCATTTAAATCGTGGATATATTTTAGCTGTATTTCGTATTTTGGCTATATTTTACTTAGTAAAATGTAAAACAAGTTATTTAGATGAGCGTGAATTAAATCGATGAAAAACAACCAAAGAAAAAAAAGGTAGGTACCTACGAGATTTTAATGAACTATATAATCGTTAAGAAAAATAATTGAAAATTCAAGCCAACCCGTTAGCATAACTATGTAATTGGTTATGTAAAACAAACGATCAATATTATATTTTTAAAGCAAATAAAGAACAAGCAATTTTAAATATTTTTTTTTACTATTTAATTGTTGATTTTAAATGTCTAGGTTTCTCCTAGTTCTTACTTACTTTATAATAACTATTTTAGAGTATCTAATTATAGTTAGTTGATTATTCGATTTTGTTATCCGATAATATTACTAATTTAATTTAATTTAATATAATTTGATTGATAATTAAAATAATATATTTATGAAAAAAAAAAGAACCAGATCGAGTTTCTTGCCGGCTCTTCTCGACTGGGTTGTTTTCCGAACCGGTGGTAGTGTTTTTTAGACGTTCATAAGCGACTTCTTAGGGCCTAAATTGAATAAATAAATTTTGATTTTGATTTTGATATTTTAATAAAGTTGATATATTCTATCAGGTAGTAATTAGGTGATACTGTATAGAAGTGTCATCAATATACACGTTAGGACTGATCTATTTTGAGATAACAAAGAATTTTTTTACATTTGCTTAATCTTACGTACTTTTGATTACAATTACTTTTTCAAAACTTAACGAAATTACACTTATTTGTCTACAGAGAATATTGTGGGGTGATAGTAATTTTTAACAATAATAATAATATATCCGCTCTATTGTAATGATTCATAATTGTGAAGGAAATTCATATCATAGTATGAATAGGTGCTTAAATAACCTATGTACGTATATTAATGGTTACCAGTGTTACCCCGAACATGTTTTTATTATCACCCAACTGTTTGTAAACATTTTGAGTTATTAATACGAAACGATACCAGTGGATCGATTGAGGGTAAATACTGAATATTATAAATACTAACTGATACTAGTCCGCTTTGCTTAGGGTAAATGGTTATTTCCTTGACAATATGTAGTTTCAAGTTATTCGGTCCATTTGTTTCTGAGTTATAAAGGAATGACTATACATATATATTTATTGTATGTAGATATTAAAAAAAAACTTTTTTTAAACTATTCATATAATAACTACGTGTAAAAACGGATACTATTACGTTACTTATGATTATAAATGATTAGGTCAAATTTGGTCGAATCGGTTTTTTTTTTTTTTTGTGAAGGTGTAGAAAAAATGAGATAAAAATAAACGAAATGCGTTTTATCATGTATTTTAAATAAGATTAGAGTATTTTTTTTCAAGACAAAAGCACTTGTTTTCAAGAGTTTTCTGATTACATCAATTATCGCGTAAAAATATGGTTTTGGAATCTTAGAAAGATCTTAGAAATTAATTTATAATAACTACCTACGCAGAATCTAAAAATTGTTGGAGACGATAATGGATGATAAATCTTAAACTACACATATCGCAACAAAAAAAGTTGTAATGAAACGTCTCTTGTTTTGCAGATACCAATGTTATCAATGTTAATACACGTTTTTGTTCAACCACCAGTGTCCTAAGTAACACTCGTAGTGGATTTCTACTGAATACCAACACTTCTTCAGTTTTGTGTCTAGTAAATGCCCTGATAAGCTTTTTGGAAAGAATTTGTCATGGCCATATTTGGTCCCACATGGACACTCGAACTAGCTTTTAAGTATACCAAAAAAAGTTTCAGGCCAAATTATTGTTACGGTAGCCTACGTATTAAATAAACCTTACACTGTAACGTTTAAAAACGTTAAAGTCGGTCAGTTTAGATTAACGAGTTTCTAATATTCTGTAATTTATTACAGGAGGCCGGTAGCGCTGCTTCGGTCGCCGGACTTCCTTGCGCCACTTCCGGCGTGTAGTTATGAGACCTCGTGGTGCATGTGCGCCGTAAAACCGAACATGAAAAATATTTACTTGGATTGTGTTTCTTTTAAACTATAAAATTATAAATGAAAGACATAGTTTTTTATATTTAAGAGATTGTTTGTTTAATTGTGAATTTGAGTGTAAAGATAATAGTGCATTATAATATTGGAATAGAACTGTTATTGTGTTATTGAACATTTGAATTTAAACTTTGATAACGGAGTGTTTGAGTGATCGTGCCAAGCCGCCGTCTTTGGATGTCAGGTGGTATCACGGTTACACATTACTCACACCTCCTATACACGACCTACAAACTCTACTTCCACCTGTCTCCAGAGGATCAGTATCGAAGTTGGTACAGGGTAAGTGGAATTAATTTAGCGCTGTGGTCACGCATGCCGGGTACTCTGTTACACGGACGACGCACCGTTTCGCCGCGCGTCCGACTATATTTTATAAATTGTACAACAGGCCCAGCACACTGTTGGATAAGGTGCGAGCGCATTCGGTTATGTAACTATAAATTTCATCAACTGCATTATAGTAAAAAGTTATCGTTGCTTAACTATTATGAGATAATTTATTTCCAATTTCAATTCATTCCAATTTCACCCGCTATTAAATAATAATACAGCTATAGCTAAATATGATAAGGTGCGATAAAAAGAACTGGAGTGGAAAATATTATGTGTTTTAGTTTAGATTTACAACTTGAAAGTCTATAAATAAAATACTATGTTCTAACTGTTGTTTACTTTTTTGCTCTTTATAAATTACTCACCATTTCTTTGTTCGTTGTGGCTTTATCTAGAACTTCGTCCAACCACTCCCATTGACGGTTCGCTTGATCCGAATTCGTTTCTCGAACGTTAAACAAGTTTGTGTTTAGAGCTACTATTTTCAGTTTACTTTGTTTCTGTTCTATCGTGTAGTAGCCACCTGCGAACAAATTCTGTTTCAATTATTGTTTCTTTTTCATTACTTAATTTAGTGGTGCCGGCTAAGAATAGTATCACCCCCATATCGTCCTGTGGGTGTCGTAAAAGGCGTGGGGAGACCTATGCCCAGTAGTGGACGTCTTTTGGTTGAATCAATAAAAAAAAATAATTTAGTGATTTGCGTCCAAATAATAAGTATCATCTATCTTATGGTACCTTGAATACATTACTTTTTTATTGATTCTTAAACATTCGAAGCGATGATGGTGCAGTTGGTAGTGCGGTCGGATTACGTGTCAATGAACGCAGGTTCGAGCCCACCTATCGAACCTTAAAATCAGCCTGAGCTTTCAGTGAAGAAAAACATCGTGAGGCAACCGTAGCATTTGCTAATAATGCCCGCTTGGGTAGCTACTACCCTCAAGTTTGAAAACCTGTCGTCAAATACCAATACGTGTGTTCCAGCAACATCACTTGAGAACCAGTATCTAGGCATATTTTGTTTACCATCCTGGATAACATAAGGTGAGAGTGGTCAAAGCATCGAGTACACTGTATAAGAGAGTAAAAAAAGGGTTAAAATTTGAATACAATTTACCTGGAGCTAAAAAATTATGTAGATGAGTTTGGTAGCACTTTAAGGTGAATAGTTAAATGTACTGGCTTGCGAGTGTATATGCCAAAACATATCTGTAGGTATTTCATTATAAATTTTACCTAAATATTCAAACTCTCTGTAAACTCATTTGAACAAACGTTAGTCAATACAAAATTTTAATGTAGTAGCGCTAAACTATATTCGCTTCTGTGTACAATTTATAACGTGAAATTATTATATATATTTGAATGTTTTTTAACTGTTTATCTAACGCAGTAAGTACTTTCATTCAATTAAAGAATTGGAATGTTTAATATACTTTAGTTTTAACATCTAATAATAACAATGGAATGATTTTATTGCAAAAAAAAAATAAGACTTTACATAAATATTTTAGTCGGAGAAACTCAGCCGGTGCCATGTGGCATTATCACATAGCACTCATTTTCAACCCATCCATCATTCTTAATATTTTATTTTTCGGTGCATCGCTTCATGGTATTTAGTTTTCTTATATATTCAAGTAAACTAAGGATCGTTAAAAATGGTATTACAAGTTATCTGAGAAACTTTCGTTAAGAACATCCTGATTTTAAACCTCCATTTTATTCTATTTTAAGCCTCATCCAAAGATGTTTCCAACAAAGTCAGGGATATTTCAAATAGGTGCAAATCTCAATGTCACTCGCAATGAGAGGAAACGACGCGGTTTGTAATTACAAACGGGAGGCGAAAGAGAAATGGCTTGAACTCCACCCTAGTTGTTACAATTTTCTACCTAAACAAAAAAAATGAGATCATTCTATATTAACCAAACCAAGTTTTACCATTTACGTTCCATAAACGGCAGAGTAGCCACTTCAAACTTATAGCAGACGAGTCCATTATTCTTAATTTGTAGACCAAAACTCGAATATAATTTCAAAAATATAATTAACCGTACATTTATTCATAGACATTTACTTAATGGGAGACGAAATAATATACAAAGACGACTGAATCGTTTTTTAATTAGAATTTAGAAGAATTTTAGTTTTTTTAATTTTTATTTTATAGGTACTATGTAATTGAGTCAATCAACTTTTTTGTCATTCGAACCTAATACCAAAAATGAGCACGCACTTTTTTTTAAAGTAAGGTTATTTTTCCGAAATAAAAATTACTAAATATAAATTTAAAAAATTTACTTAATTTTTTATTTATAAATATTGTGCGTAGATATCGAAAACTGAAATAAAAAACAACCCCACTTTTACATAAAACTTTCATACAATTTTTAGGACTGGTCAAAAAATAGAGACCATTGTTTATAATATAACAGAAAGTAAATTTTTAGATATTTTGTTGTTTGATTTTTTTTATTTGCACAAAATATTAAAAAAAATATATATTTTATAAGATTTCGTTTGACAGCACTAACACCCTGACGATGCCAATGGAATTATTGATGAAATTGTAACATAGAATTGGACAGAGTTATGCAAACTAAACCCAACCCACATACAATTCGAGAGAGTACCTTTGAAATTCCAATCGTGCTATTACCACGCATTTCCCTTAATGCTACACAAAAGTTGGTAAAGTCACTAGTTTAAAATAAAGTACCTGGTGGACTGAGTATAATTCGGTTTCTAAGGAGCAAGTGGAACTATGTACATCCATAAATGTATTAATTATGTTATAAATAATGTAGTAACTAATGAAAGTTTCAGTACCAAATTGCAATAATATAAAAACGCAGGTCAAGACCATCTGTTATTATGTAATTAAATCCAACCGAAATTTTAAACATGAATGCAACTGCATTTTTTAAAAGACTAAGTATCCAGGTTAACTTTACTTATATGCAAATTTTGAAACAGCGTTTCTGGGACAGAGGGTCCCGTGAAACCAATTATATATATATTGTTGCATATAGTGCCATTACAATTGCACAATTTAAAATAATATGTCGTCATAATTACGCAGAAAGCATTGGGTCGAATCAAATAAACGTAAACACTTAAACAGCAAGACGCGCACCTGCGGGGGTAATATGAGTGTAACATAATACATTTTCATGGGGTTTGTAAATAGTACGTGATATTAACTGCACATTAAGCTATATTTATTGTAAATAGAACGTCATATATCTTTCTTACGTTGAAATAACACGTTTACACATTTTTATATAACGCCTGCGAGCCTAAAATATTTATTTACTCAATAGGTTACTGCGTTAGTTCACTAAACTATTGAGACATTTTGTAATTGCGTTAAGTGTTGAAATAAAAGGGAAAAGTTAACTCAGGACTTTAACTGAACACCTTGACACTTCCGAATCCAGAACAGAAACGATCAAAGTATCGTTACGCCTCATACCTGGTGCGGCAAAGAACACAGTACAATCTTACACCAGGTTCAGACCAACCTGATCCGAAAAAGGTGCCCTGGTGACAGCAAGCCTACGTGCCCGTCGGATCCTCAAGAAGATTTGGGAAGCGTGGGAATCCGATAACATTTATTAAATAAGAATAGCTCTTTTAATTATCTAGTGATTTTTATACTCGTTTCTTTAAATAATTGAAACTACCTTAACAACTTATTTCTATGTCTTGATTCCAAATTACATAACTACTCGTATGTCCAAATAACGGTTGTAATTAAACGTGTCTTACCATATTTAAAAGTTTGCAGCGCTTCTAAAGGCAACCAGTGCATCCATATATTTGTAAGGCTCTCGGAGGGCGCCGGATCAGAATGTCCCAACACCGGGAATACGAAATGTGAGCTAAACGTCCTACTCAGGAGTTCAGTCATATTTCTTATAGCTTGGAACCGGTCGTCCTCATTTCCTGTATACCGGGTCGCAATGATATCCCTGTTATAAAAAAATACCATTATATGCGTAAGGTTTTTTTAATGTTTGAAAGATGTTTACATGACACTGAATGATCACTGCTAATCATTATGTTTATAGTCAAACAAAAAAAGAATCTGAAGGCAGTCAATAGTAAATTGCAAAGTTGAAACGTCTTTTTAAATCCTGTTGACTGATAGGGCCTTGATAAAGTCACCGAAATTTTGAGGCAAGCTCTTAAGGCCGGGAAAGTGGTAGTTTCCACCAGGTCACCAAAGTGATACGGACCTTGGCTTGAACTGATACCTGACATGTAAATTCCGTGAAATTTGCTGTAACTAAACTTACAGTGATTAAGGTAAATAAAAATATATTAAGGAGACGTTTCAACTAGCAAACTACTAAAATATCAGTAATAATCACATTTTAGCCGTCTTATGCCTTAGGTTTAATTAATCTAATCATTTTTTTTTTAGCTAATAATAGTATTAAATACTACCATAACGCTCCAAAGTACATTAACGATATGGTTGGCAATAAGTTCAAGTATTATTTCAAGGAAGTTTTTATTTGAAAATCGTATTACTGGATCATTACGTGAACGATGTCTGGAAATCACACCACTCTCTGTGCTTCCGCTAAAATCGATTATAATTATGAAATCTATAGTTTAAAATATATACGTATCCAAAAAAAAACCAGATCAAGTTTCTTGCCGGCTTCTCTCGACTGTGTTGTTTTCCGAATCGATGATAGTTTTTTGACTTTCGTAAGCGCCTTTTCAGGACGTAAATTTTGATTGTCATTTAAGACGTTATTTAAATAGTTTCTATGAACATATTAAAACGTAGACAGTTTCTAATTAACGTATCTGAGTGAAAGAATACAATATACGTACCCGGTCCAAAGAACGAATTCGACATTCTCAGAATGTCGCGTTCGCATGTACCGTGCCGCTGATTCTATCAGTTCTAGCGAACTGTCACATGAGTAGTCACCGAATTTGCCGAGCGCTCTGTGGTGCCCAGAACTGCCACGCTCGTCCGCTCTTCGACAGTCTAAACGACAATAAGCAGGCTTTGATATATTACATTGGACTATTAAAATCGGTGAATAAATACTACCTGTACCTAGCATAAGAATAAAATTTATGAAGAAAGAATAAATTTATTTATGATGACTGTCATTCCATCCATTAATTCAACCGACAAATGTCTACTGCTGGACATACATAGGTCTCCCCGAAAGATCTCCACAACGACCGGTCTAACGCCACCCGCGTCCAGTGGTCCAGTCGGTTCCAATGTGATCAGATTGAAGTCGGAGACAAGTAAGAAAAACCGAAGTTTCAAAAGTTCAGGTGCGATATTGAGACCGGCGGTAAACCGTCATTCTCTTAATATAAAAAAACTTTTGTAATTAAAAATAAAACAGACTCCAAAAGAATCAACTATAAAAATGCACTAAAAAGTAAATAAATAACTACTTTATTAATCTGCTTAGTTAATTTCTTTTCAAAGAAGTTTTTTTTTAAGACGAAACCATGATGGTTATGTGGTAGTGTTGTTATATTCGTCGTAGATTGGTGTAGACTTGAATTTACTTATCCTATTTTGTAAAGCTTTCAGTATAGGAAAAGATTGTGATAAAACTATATAGCATGGTGGTAAAGTGTTTTCTAATGGCCGACTAATAACTACCACAGTTAAGAGAATATGCTCGCGGTACTTATTCCACACAAATGTAGTCCGCTGTTTCCTCCTTAGATAATAGCATTATGGAAAATGTTTTATACCAAATAATATAAATCCACCACCGACATTTCCGTACGTTTTAATTTTTTTCCATAAATTAGATAATGTAGAAACTAAGAGCCATCGCAAAATAAAAAAAAAAAAATGCTCGATTTTTACCGTCATTTTCAGACGTTCGTCAAAAAAATTTGATGGATAAAACTTAAAAAAGCAAAACATTATATTCACTGTATAAAATAAGCAGATATAGAGTTTTAGTGTACACTTAAAAGAGATAGAATGCGGTATGTTTCTAATCCCACAGTTACAAGCGAAAAGTTTCCTAGCATGCAGTGAGCGAAAGTTTGACTGCGAAACTTTAATTAAAGTATTTTTATACAACTTCTGTAATAAAAACTACCCTTGGCTTGATTAAACAGATTTGAAATAATTAATTACCTACCAGAAAGAATAATAAAATAGTAGGTTTTTTTTTTCTAGGTAGACTTTCTATAGTAAATTTGTCTTTGTGCTGTGATTTAGTAAACATAAGCAATTGACGTTTTGACATAATGAAAATATACACTAACTATTTTGATTAAATATGTAAAATATTTAGAAAAATAAATTTTCAAGTTTTTTGTACCTAATTTGTTGATTTATTATGTTATTTAAAAAAACAAATGCCGTCCTGAAAACTCAGTAGATGGAAAACATTGAACGTCATTTTTTGTCACGCTTGTTGTCGCGGCATATGTATTACGCCGATATACATATAATATATTATATTAACAATTGGACTAACGTATAGCTGATAATTTAAACAATGTAGTTGCAATTTTATACCTACGTCTTCTAGTGTCGCCTTGTGACGTGTACAGAGGGTCATAGTGAAAATCCGTTATGTGCCAGAAATAACCTGAAACAAACAAGAATATATGTATAAATAATACATAATTAACTGTAAAGAAATCAATAGAAATACTTGATCTATTTTATGTTTTTAAACTGACTTTGATGTATAAATAAACGACAGTTATAGAACAATGATGATTAAGGTATATATAAATCAAATATGGGTCATTCCACCTGAAATCGACCAATAGTTGGAATCGACCGCTTTCAATTTGGACAAATTTTGGTCAGAAGTTTCCTTTTATCATATAACGAAGTTCTGTCCAAGGAAAACTAAATAAAAATGTTATTTCAAAATTCAAAATTTTGATTATTTTCAAGTTTTTCAATCTTATATTTTAAATATCTCACAAAATATAATAGATACAGAAATTAACTATAGTTAATTTTAAAAGGATTCCTGAGGCTATGAAAAATAATTTTGAAAAACCTACTTTGTAAAATTTTGAATTTTTGAAAATCGTTAAAATTCATGATGAACGTGAAATTATGGCAATTTTTTTAAATACCTTGGACTATTCTTAAAAATTCTGAAAATGATGAAAAATATTACGTTTTGAATATTATCACAAAAAAAATTTTTTTTTTTTTTGCTTTTTTTAAATTTTTATGGCAAGTAAAGTTAAGCGCGCTGGCGTCCCGACCCGTCCGCTGTGTGATGAAACCATAAGTTGATATTCTACAAAACCATTTAGTAGTTACAAGGAAAAGGACAACATAAAAAACCGCTACGAAAAAAAAAACATTTACATGGTTTGGAGTTTAGTGATCTCATAATTGTATAGATCATTTTTTTTTAATATTATATACCGATTAATCAAATACGTAATAAAAAGTTCGTAACATATGGTAGGCATACAAATAAACGAAGCGTTGATTTGTTAACTCATTTTTTTTCTAGCACGTTTTAAACAAAACGACCTGATTGGATTATTACTGTCTGTCGCCCTCGTTTGTCTGGCCGAGGGTAGTAAAGTGAATTTGGCTACCCCCCCTTAAAGTCCTTTGTTTTGTACAGTTTGTAAATTCAATTCTCATACTCGTTAACTTTTGGTAGGTGTTTTACAAATGATATATAGACATGTGACATGGCCGTGTACAGAGCCGGTATATTTTACCTTGAATCTTCATCAACCTTATTTTGCTCATCTTAATTTTTTTTCGTCTTCACTTAAACTATATTTTTAATCTATCCACTCCCCCTCTGTGCTATCTGAATTTCCCTTGATTTTCTCTGTATCTTCTACTTCCGCCCCTTGGTGTTATCACCCACGTTGAGTAATTAAGAACAAATGGAATCCTCGAGCTCAATTTTCATTGATTTCAAAGCAGCAAAAAAATTACAAGTGGCACATGGTATCTATCACAATGGTCCTCAGATTAGATATTTCCAATCATTCCCATCTTCGACTACATTGTCCTTTTATATTTATCTATATTAATAAATAAAATTGAAGTGTCTGTTTGTAATGTTAAAATTAATTTCTTTTATTTACTAAATAAATATGAAGGGATATACGATAACCATACCATTTTTTAAATTTTGTCTGTCTATCTGTTTATAAAGGGTAAACTCCGGAAGGGCTGAACCGATTTTGACGGGACTTTTTTTGTCAGATAGCTGAAGTTACTGCGGGAGACTTAGAGTACGTTTAATTTTCAATTAGGGATCCGTGTATAAAAAAAAACTCATAAAAATTGAATAAAACCCCATTTAATGCACAATTTTACAGGTAAGGTAATTTAAGATAAATATTTTTATTTTATTTTAGTACTAAAAATAATTAAGGTTCCGTATAAAAAAATAAATGCAGTGAAGAATAAACGAAACACGGGCGCAGCCGCGGGCACACAACTGGTATGTGTTTTTAAATTTGACATGCTTGAACAGTATGTAATAAATCTTATAACGGAATAAAATGAAATACCATGCTTACATAAGTAACAGTTTTTCGAATTTATTTATTATTATTAGTAATTTATAAAACGAAAAAAAAACGGGTCTAAAGTTATTTCCGAATCTCTGAAAGTATGTTCGTATCCAGCCCCGGAGGACCTTGAGAATGGAATAAATTCCAAATCCAGCCCATAATTCACATTCCCAACAATTCCCGTGACCGTAAAAATAAATATGCTAAGTATAATCAAGAATTAGATCGTATGGTTCTGTCCAATAAATAAAATCGGAAATAAGTTACGTTGGAATTAATTAAATACTTACGTAGATTATGGCAGATTTTAATGAGAATAATATAAATATGTACTTAAAATTTTGTATGTACCAAGGCTAATTTGAAATTAAGTAATAAGGTCTTAGTTATTTTTAGCTGACATAACAAAATAAACTTACGTATGAAATTCTAAAATTTAATTATAATATTTCCTAATTCGGTTCTATCTTTCAAACTCTTGTTATGTGGCAATAAATAACTTCCTTAATACAATTAAATGCGCATACAAATGCTACGCCTGTCTTCAGATAGAGCGATCTCTTGTTCTTTAATGTGCGCTCGGAAATGGTTGGTTAAGCTGATAAAAGTTGCAATTTTATAGTTACACTCGGGACAGACCAAGATACCGTTAAAGTAATTGTAGGAAATAGTGGAAGGTTATCTGACTTATTCCACGTGTTTCTTAGATTATATATTTTTTTAACTTCAGAAACATCAGTGTTCTGCTTTAAAATACTTATTCTTATTAGATCAATATCAATGTCAAAGGGGACCATCCTTTAAGTATTCTTTGAATACATTTCAAATATTTGCGTTTACTAACCTTCTTAAAGCTCACCAAAAATAATTCGTTCTATTATTATAATAAACCGGCTTGCGAAACACACGGAACAACTACGAAATTATCACAGTATTTAGTAAATACATACATACAAATATAGTTAAAGTTAGTTAATTTAATTAGATAATTTAAGCTTATTTAATATTGTACCGTCTTCAGCTTTTCGCAGTCTATTTCTCAAAAATTGCCTCATTTTAACCGATATTCAGTTTTACATAACATATAACATAAGCTCACGCCTATTATCCCAGAAGGGTTAGGTAGAGGTGGAATTCCTTCTTCCACAACGGAGGCGGGTTCTTTCCTCTCTTTCTCTTTGCCCGTCTCCGTTCTGTCCCTTTCTTCTCTTTTCCGTTTATGGGGGCAGGAGTATATCCTGTTCCCGGAATGTTGACCGTTGGGTCATGCCTCCCTTCGGGGGGGCGGGTGAAGAGGTGGGGTCGAGAATATTCTCCCCCATCCCCATTGGGCCATTGCACGACGAGGCCCGGTGGGTTCGCTGCAGGGGGGCGACGCGGTGACATGCCTTGGCAACCCCGTATCGCCCCCCATCCCAAATGCAGCGGACGGCCCCGGGGGGGGTTTTAGTGGGTATTTCCGGGCGACTCTCGCCCGGGTGAGTCCCACACTGGCACGGAGCTCGTCACTCCGTGCCCCCTTATTTATTGTATTTGGGGGACTCTGATCCTTCAAATACAATAGATAAGGGTAGTGCGTAAATGCATTTCCCCCCGTCAAAAAAAAAAAAAAAGGTAGAGGTGAAATAACGAACTACACTACCCACATTCCGCCGAGCTTAGTTCCGTCCCAGATGTGACAGGGGGCGAGCCTGTCGCCATATCGGACACAAATTCCAGACTGCGGGATGATACTGAGTAGAAAAATCCAATATCACTTGACCCGACCCGGGGATCGAACCCGAGACCTCAGAACGACAGTCGTGTGTAATACAACTGCGCCACCGAGGCAGCCTATTTAGTAAATAAACTAAAAAAGCTAAACCCAAATACCTACCTATCTATCACATCCTCATAAAGGAATTATTATTTTACATTTTTTTCTTCCTCAAACACAATTTGAAACATTAAAAAAAAACATAACTGACTCGAGTATACTCGAAGCGATAAAGGTAAAAAAATAGTACACAAAAAATATTTCCGTGTTATTTTTTTTTTGTACGTTCCTCTTATATATCGTTTGACCTCGGTATCTCTATAAAATACATATCGTAAGACGTTCTCAGGGTAAACATACAAATGCGCATTAAGCCTAAACCCACAAACGTTGAATAGATTTCCATAAAGGTTTTATTTTTACCTTACGAGCGGCGGTACCCTAAGAAAACATTCATACATCTCGAAACACTCGATAAAGAGAGCTAAGTCTTTGACCTTTCGATCCGCGGGACTCGGCTAAGCGCTTGGATTAATGTTTGTTATAGGACACGATAATGGAGAAATATCGGAAAAAACGAACTCTAAATTATTAGAAAAGGCCCCAGAAACATTCGCGACGGACGAGATAGATTAGTGACCTTAACGAAACCGATTAGCTTGATTTTGCTGATTCTTCATGTTACGTTTTTTTATATTAAGGACGTGGCATACAGGCATACTATTTGTTTGATGATAAGTGATTATCGTAGCCTATGATCGCCGGCGACACCAGAGGTGTCACATGCACGTTGCCGGTTTTTTTTAATCGTTAGCAGGAGGAAACTCGTCTGGAACTGCACTGTCTGTAACCATTTAGGGTTTAAGATATGAGGATGAACTCATGCCAGGAATAGTAGAGATGCCAATTTATAATAAAGGTTTATTTTAACACAAAAAAAAATCCTTGGTGCAGTAAAACTGCGTTTTATTAGATCATTTTGAAGCAATAATGGCTAGTTTGGTTGGGCACCGCCGAGATCAACGTAGATTTTAATATTTTTATTTTATTTTAGTATTATTATAGTCTGCCATGGGTTTACACTATAGGTAACGGAATAATATTGTAATTAACTATAGCGTATTTTACCCACCTGGCTGGTTACCATGCACAAGATTCAATCGCCAGGCACCTAAGAACGATTATTGCGCAGTTGATTGTGCGGTCGGATTTCGCGTCGATAGACGTAGGTTCGAACCCATGTACTCAAATCTAAAATGAACCTAAGTTTTGGTGAACGAAAACATTGTCAGGAAAACATAGGATGGTGACATTTTCTAAAAATGCTCCCCTTGACAGCTACCACCCTCAAGGTTGAAAACCTGTCGCCTAACACCAATAGCTGTATTCCGGCAGCATCATTTGAGAGCTAATACCTTTAGGCTTATTATGTTTAACATCCTAGACCACTTCGTCACTTAGGATCAGATGAGATTGTGGTCAAAGCACTGATCCTATGCTGTATAAAAAAGATGTGTTCCGACAGCATCGTTCTAAATTTGGCACATTCAAAATAAATATTATTTGCTTATGTATCATCTTAGGTAACAGTCTTAACCGACACAGTTTAAAATAAGATATCAATATACGTTTAGAGTACATAAAATAAGCTATTGAAAAATAAAATCTAACATATAAATAACTTTATAAATTAATACACAATATATATTTTTAAATTTAACAAAACATGTGAGTTTCAGAGAAACTATAAATATAATTACATTATTACACTGTAATGTTAAACGTAAAATACAAACGGCATTCTCGGAATTGAAATAAATCTTGTTCCATTTAAATAAGTAACTAATAGGTCTTAATTAAGGCTACTTTTACGTATAATTACAGCTATATATCATTTCCAGTACGGATATAATATGTGTAAAGAAAATCGTGTATTAGCAATTCGTCTCTGAATTTATCTGGCTTGTGCCCCCCATCGCGCTGGGCAAAAACGGTTGATTAATGGCGCCCCCGTCCGACTGATGAACATGCTGCGTATTCAAACATTGCTAACGTAGAGTCAATTTTACTAGAAATACCTACAATACTTTGTTATTCTATGAAATGTGCGCGCCAGTGACCTTGATCTGTCAAACCCCGAAAAAAAAGCATGGACAGTATCAAAAATATTTGCATAGTTTTTCTTTGTTTTTTTTAGTAATTATTTGCCTAATTATTAAGACAAAAATAATTAATGTGCTTCATTTAATGAACCGTACTAACCTATTTTTTTTTTTGTTAACTATGAAGTCACAATATACTGCAGGCCCACGCAAATTCTTATTTGAAACCCATTGTATGTACGTCTTCCAGAAATATCTCCCCTCTTTCTTTACAGGAAAATCATATCATATTAGATAGTATTAATTCTATTTACATTAATTCATTATAATAAACATATAATAGTCATTTCTTTACAAAAATCGTCGCTTTTACTGTTTTTTTTTAAATATATAAAACGCTATTTTATTATATAATTACGTGTTATGTAATTAGAATTGCTATAAAATTAAACAAAATTGTTTTTCGTGCGCTAAACTATTAAAATTATTTTTAAACGTAAGAATATCCCTGTGTGTAAGTAAGTGTCCTAAACATATTTTGTGTCAGGATGCAAATTAGAACTCTACGTTTCGTCATATTAAATTAATATTTTCTTAAATGCTATGTTATATTTTAATAGCGTATACAAACTGGAAATTTTGTACATTTTTCTAAACTGTTCATATAATTTGTACATTTAATATATCCGGATAAAACATATATGATAATTTCACTCCAAACTTCTTATTTAAGCTTAATAATAAAAACAATATTTCATAAAGTGACTTTTTCAAAAAATCGTGGACAAAAAGATATAAATGTATTGATTTTTTCAGAATAAAAATAGGAGTTATCTGTATAAATTAATTAGGAAACAGGTCGTGTCATATATTTCTCGTAAGATCCCGAAGAGTAAATCTAAATAGATGGTAGTAAATAAACAAAGTTGTAGTTGATCTCAATTTGTTTAGGAACACAATTTCTTTTTCTGGATTAACTTTCATTTGCCATCTTTGATTGTACCCTTTACGTAACTTATCTATATATATATAAAAAAGAAAATAGACGTTCTTTGAGGCACCATCACCTCAAAACT
The DNA here is from genome assembly GCA_014132275.2 of Samia ricini. Classification (NCBI taxonomy): domain Eukaryota; kingdom Metazoa; phylum Arthropoda; class Insecta; order Lepidoptera; family Saturniidae; genus Samia; species Samia ricini. The sequence goes on along the minus strand of AP028165.1, from coordinate 13,514,662 downwards.
ACTAAACGTATCGGGATAGGATTACTACCATTAAACGCGTAGATAACTTATAGGCTATTTAGTTTTTGGATTCCATTTACCCTTCTCATTTTTTTCGATTTATTCTTATGCACATTTTTTCCAAGCTAATAAAAACAAAAGACTATCTTTTTTTCTTCATTCATTTGCTTTTTTAGGTTAATTATAAATGAAATGTAATATGCACTTTTTCTCGCACACCTAAAAAAACACATGAAACGCGGGTGGAACCGCAGGCACAAGCTAGTTTTTAAAATAAAAATATGTAATAGTATTTCCATTATACTGAAATACTACCAAAACACAACTCCACAGTAGTTTTGCTTTGTGGAGTTTACGGAGTTAACAAAAACTCGATCAGATTTCTTTGAGTATCGGACACGTTATACATTTATAGGTAATAATATTTGGAAATAAAGTCGTCTTTCATAAATTGTTACGTCATTTCCTAAAATCATTTATTATTTTAAAATAATAGTATTATTTGTGTTTTTAAGTCTACTATTTTCTTAGTAGTCCAAATTAAAAAGTTCAGGCCAATCCGTATCAACAATATATTACTTGCTATTGGCTATTTCCATGCTGTCCCAATGTGCTAGGCTATATCCCTTACATATAACAACGTTGTAAAAATTAGAAGGAGGGCATTATATAAAACAAAACAATTTAGAGTTGCATAAATCTACGGTGGCATGCCACTTGAAGAACTAAGAAGGTAGACGGACGATATCTCAAAAAAATGTAAAGGCATTTAGGCAAAATGACTAGTCTTTATTGCATGAAGCGACAATTTCCTTTAAAGCTAAATACAAAAATAAAATCGATCGATACCAAAATACACTCAAGTTTCCCGTCGGAAATAACAACAAAAACAATGTAGACAGCAAAAAAAAGGATAAAAGAAAAAATACGGTGTACGAGGCTTATCTTCCAATTTTGTATCTTTGTAAAGCCCCCATGAGAGGAAAGTTGGCAAATCCAGCTGAATTCAACTCGCGAAATAAATTAGACGAGCGATTTGTATTTCTAGCGGATTAAATTGTCTTCATTTATTACGGCGCGATGCGTTCACAGACGCGGGGTATCGCTTGGTTTTTAAAACAAAATTCTGTTTATATGGTTTGTTTTTTCCTCTCACATAAAACTCTCGAATTTTTTTCAACCCTTAAAATTCGTAACTATAACGGCCGAGTAATAGCACATCTTAGCGTTAATGTCTATCATTCATATAAAAGAGAATGATATGCACCTAACTGACTACCTACTACTTTCAATTTGATTATTTGTCTCCAAATGCCTTTAAGTACATTTTAGTAGCTGCAGTTAAATACTAGTCTCTTTACTAGGTTATCTTCCAACTCCTACTATACAATTGTAAAAATGTATCGGTATATTTTGACGCAGTACTTTTCCAATAGGAGTAGTCTGTTAAGAGATAAGTAGCGATAGCTCCCACGTAGTAGAATTTACACTGTTTTACACTCATTTACGTTCAAAAACATAAATCGTTACTTTTATAAAAACATTTTAATGATCTAAAACATAGGTATATCTATTTGAAACGTAATATTGTACGTTAGGTCGTAACATTAATAACATATTAGAAAAGATTCTTGTCTGTGCACCATTATTTAAGGCTCAGAGACACATCATGTTACTAAAATATATTCAAATGAAATTAATATTTCTCAACTTAAAAAAAAATAAAATTAATTAGTAGCAGCTGCTTTTAAACATCGAAATACACGTCGTTCAAACGGGTTGAGTCGTTTTCGTCATGTATATGGGTGTCACGATCGAAGCGGTCACGAGTATTCCACTCCAAGAAGAACACTTCATTACCTTGTTAATTCATTCATTCTATGTTATTGAAATGTTAATTGAAGTGTAGAAAATCCTGAATTCATAATTTATCTTATGTTAAAAAATGGAAGAAAACGGGATTTCTGCTTTGTGGAATATCTTAACCTTAAATCTATACCAATATTTTATCAACGATTTGTATTTTTGTACGTGAAAATCTGAGAACATGCCAATCAAAAATATATTTTTAGATAACCCGTTTATTGAGGAAAAATGTAGGAGTGTAGGTCGTGTTATAATCATAAAAAAATTAGCAGTAACCAGAGACATCAAGCAAAACAATCTGGCGAACAAAACATACAAGACGAGTGAAATAGCAAAGCGTAAGTAGTTACAAAATAAACGCTGAATTTTATTATATAACGGAATATAACATTTTTTTTAAATTCCGCAATATAAATACGTTTATAATTCATTACGAGATTTACAACAACAAAAAAAGCGGAAAATCCGGACACTAGAATTGAGAGTGAAAAAATTACTTCTCATTTTTTATTGCGTCACACAAAAAGAGCGAAACACTAATTGGTCTAATTTTAAAGAAGGGTTCGTCAACAGCCCGCGCCGGGAAGGCGTGAGAGGAATTTAACTGAATTTTTCTTATTGTATGACAGAGAAAAAAAAGGGTTTTACAAACCGTGAAGTGCGTACTCCATCCGCTTTTAAATAAAAGCGAGCTTTTAAAAAGTTTTATTTTTCAGTCACGTTTGGCGGAACACGAACAGATTTAATCCTATATTATGTCATCTATCTTTTACATTTTCATACAATGATATCTCTCTCATTATATATTTTTTTGTCTCTTTTTTTATTATATCAGATAAATAATTTTCATCTCTCTGTTAATTTGTTACGCGTTGAACATACAATTATAAAGATCTTTGTGACTTTTTTTTATTCTTGGCTTATACAGCGTTTAAACAGTGAGTTTGGTGTGACCAGAATAAGTATGTTAGACGAATTTTGAAAGTGGCATCAATAATAGACAAGATGAAATGTTTGTCTGGGTATGTACATTTTTTGAAAAAAAAAAAACGAAACGCATGTCACGAAGAAAGTGATGACTATGGATGGATGGAGTATGAAGGAAGATATGCATTGGGAGCAGGATGATGATGATAATGGTGAAGGATTATACAGCACTTGGTAACACATACATAAATAACATCACGACTCTTGCCAATAAGGATACGCAGAGACTAAATCCTTTCACTTCCTATAACCCTGACGCACGTCTTCGCTTCATCTACTATCATAAGCGCTTTCATAGATGCTTTTCGGTTACAGGTACTTTTTAAGCAGATCTTTCTTTAGAATGCTTCTGATCCGATCGATATATCGACCTTTACCTACCACCCTCGCCTTGTAATTTTTTTCCTCGATTCGATATAGGCTCAGTGATTTGACCACAATCTCACATGATGTTAAGTGACGATGTGGTCCAGGAATGTAAACACACTAAGCCTAGGTACTGGTTCTCAATTGATGCTGCCGGAACAGCGTATATTGGTATTTGGCGATAGGTTTTCAAACTTGAGTGTGGTAGCTATCCAGGCGGGCATCATTAGAAAATGCCCTACCACTATGCTATGGTTTTCTCGGTTAAATACCCAGGCACTCACCAAGAATCCCGGGTGAACCTGTCAAGGCCTTTTAGGTTTGTTAGTAAACGTCGTTCATATAAGACCCATTATTGTCACGTTTATTGAATACATAACTGCATATTATATAACTTAAAATCATATCATAATGTGAAATTTAAAAAAAAATACTATTTACATAATGAAAAATATGCAATTATATGTACTCTGATTATGCCTTTCTTCAATAAATGTACATGTTGTCGATTCATTTTTGCACATTTTTGTATGTAATCGTGTTGCGGACATGCATTGTTAGGTCTAAGAAGTATAGCTGGCATGAAAATGGTAGATAAAGTAAGGAATAGTGTGATAAGGGAACGTTGTGGTGTGGTAGAGGATGTAGTGACAAAGACAGAGAAAGGGATGCTTAATTGGTTTGGACATGCAGAGAGGATGGATGAAAGAAGATTGATGAAACAAATTTACAAGGCGAGTGTGAGTGGGCAAATTAGTAAGGCTGGTCCTAGGTGAACGTATCTCGACCAGATAGAGGATGTTCTGGAGAAAGACCAGTTTAAAAGTACCCGTAACCGAAGAGCATGTATGAAGGTGTTTATGAAAGTAGAAAAATCAAAAGAAGTGTGCAAGGATCGTAGCAAGTGAGAGGACGTGGTCTCTGCCTACCTTTATGGAAGAGATGCGTGACCTTATGTATGTATGTATGTATTGTTAATTCAAAGTCACTCGCATGCTAATAAGCAAATAACTTAAAATGTTATAAGCCATATTTTTGATGTTAATTTGCTAATTTAAATAATGTTCAGTTGTCACATTGAGATGGATTTCCGCAAAGTATCGTCTTCATAAGTCGAAATCGCCATTCGTCATATAAAACACTTGTAAAAAATACTTAGCGACTATCTGTCCATAAAATAAAATAAATGTGGGCGGTACCTTTCACTCACTCAAAACCCAAAGTAAATGTATAAAGAAAAAAGTGTCGTCAGCATTGTCGTAACAGAAAGACTTATAAATTGAACTCATTTAAATTTAATTTACCATGGTTTCCCTCTATCCTTATCACTGGGAAATTCACACCTAACCAAACAAAAATTCCCTAAGGATTTCCTTAAGTCGACGACGACGATTCACAATACACACCGCGCCTAACAAGCGCGCTAAGCCGCTCCACACGCGTCCTCCGAAACTCACAAGGCTTTCATCAATCAACTGGCGTTATTGCGATGTATCTATAATATGAGTATACCTTATCGGATTCCGCAGGGCTCTGCGAGTGTGGTATACGTCGCCGTGTACGTTGATCTCTTTCATGCGCCTTTCCAAATTCTGTAAGCCTTACACATACGATCACGCGATTCACGTTTGCTTTTACCGCGTATTAAGTAATAGGTATTAATGACAAAGGAATTATTTTCTCCTTTAATAATATTAAAATGATCGATATAAAATCGATTTAATAAATAGGAGTTTTTAAATACTGTATATAGGCCTATCATTTAAGCAAAAACTCATGTGATATTATGGCTAACAACATCTTTGGAAGAATGCAGAAGCATCCCGTGGTCCCGGTGAAAAAAATCTGTGGAGTTCAAGTTAGTGAAGGTAGCCTGATTCCGTACGTTAATCTCCCAAAAGGGAGATTGGCAAAGCTCTTAAAGATTCCCCCGCAATAAGGCCTAGATTTTCTGCTTAAGGATTATAGTTTATCAGTCGGAAATTCAAAATTGTCATAACTATTAGGATTACACAAAAAAATGTTGTTATTTGTTTACAAAAAAAACGCTTTGGTGACGATGATACACGTCTTACTCATCTTCTGCTTAGAGAGCGTATAAGCATTTTAGTAACTTTAAACCTTCAGTGAAATAATAACTATAGAGTTGGTTCAAATTGTCTTATGTTATCTGTATTATCCTTGTTCCTAACATATTATAAAAGGTAACGTTCATCTATGTGTTCGTTAGTTGGCTTACACAATCTAAACAGAAATCTTAGATTGCAGTTTTAAGAGTCCCGCTGGAAATAATTTAAGGTTTAAATATAAATAAATGGTTAAAATATTTACTAATTGAATTTATAGTATACAAATATTAATGTACCCATAAACCTTTTGACAATTTTATTAAAAAACTGAAGTTTTTTTTTATTTCAAATTAAAATATATACCTTAATAAAGAAAGTTATCAATATGAAGTGAAGCCAGTTGAAAAGATATTATTTTCTTTATAACCCTTTGGACATCTAGTTTAATATAAATCTTTTGCTCAATTTCAGGACATTTTGTAATGATTGATTTTAAAATAATTTATTTTTGTAATAATTATTATATTATTATTATTTATAAATCTTGATTTTATTTATTTATTTAATTCATTAAGAAAACCCGAAGGTTTTCTATTAGTTTATTCATATCAACTGTCAGTATATCTTACGCGTGCGCTGTGCTAATGTAACATGAGTGTTAATGGATTCATTGAGGAGGCCGTCTAAGAAAAAATATTTAAAATTGAAAATTTGGAACGTCGCGAAACATTAGAAGTTTAATGGCATTGAGAAAAAAGGAATCGAGAGTGAGAAGACGTATTATAGAAGAAGAAGGAATATAAAAAACGGTCTCTCCACCATTTTTTGAGATTACTATTATATATTAAGTAATGTGATCAAACACACTGTGGGTGATGAAGAATAAGCGGCATTCTACGTGCAATTTATAAAATATAGTAAATTAATGGACAGTCAAAAATAGATCCGGCAACTCTATACATTATACTGTTCAAACTTGTGTTTGACACAAGTGTGTTTGTTGTGAAAAACTTTACTGTTGAGGCAAGTGAAAGTCTTTCATTTCGTTTTCGTTTTATTTATTAATCTAAATTAAATTAAATTATCTTCGCGTCAATTTACTGATTAGATTTTCTACTTAAATAAGTACGATTCGTGTTTTTTATTCAACTTCAGTTCAGTTTACAGTTATCTTTTAAAAAACACAATTTTTATTAAATACTAGTATATCATTCTTACACTCAAGGATGAAGTAAAAAAATAGATTTGCCTACGTAATGCCGTATTCAGCTATATAACACGACGTAATGGTTGTCTGTCATTGTGAATGAATAAATGGCAGGCATCGCCTACGTGAGCTACCAGCCCTGCGTCCGTACGATACCGATAACAGTGTTTTATTATTGATCTCAGTCACATAAATTTATCACGTCAATACGCTGTTGCGACACTTTATGTATTACACGGACATTTATTATTTAAATGGTGCCTTATTACAGTAAGTCGTATATTACATTAAACTTGCATGGTGACAGACAATTATCTAATACTGACCATTTCATTTCACATACTGTATAGCGTCAGTGCTTTGATGTTAAGTGACGATGTGATTCAGGATGATAAAACATCCTAAGACTATTATTAGAAAACACCCTACCACCATGCTATGGTTTCCTTACTATGTTTTCTTTCACCGGAAGCTGTGGTGGATTTGAATATGAGTCTGTCGACACGGAATCCAAATGTAGTACCAACTACCTTATCATCGCTACAAAAAATGCAATTCCGGTTTATATTATAATTTACTAGAATTAGTAGTTTGTAACCAAATTTATTAAAATTACATCATACTGACTTGTAGTTTATCACTCGCCTCCAGTTTTCCAACTTTAGGTGTGTAATTTTAAACAACAAAGTTAGTATAGGTGAACTGCGAGTGTATTGTGGTTGAACAAACGTTCGAAGATTAACCCGACATCGGTGAAGTTGGATCATCAATCAAGTGGCAAGCCTCACCCCTCCAACAAAGAGAGCAAAGCTAGCTTGTGATTAGCGAGCCTAAATTGTCTGCCACCGTGTGTTCCTGGTGCGTGTCTTGTACAATCGCACCCTTAATTCTTTACTTAATACAAGTGAAATAAATATTTGATCACTTTTTTTGTGTTTATGAACGAATATGAATATAGAAGGTGGATAAAAAAGAGATGCGAATGTTGAGATGGATGTGTAGCGTGACTAGAATGGATAGAACCAGGAATAAGTATATTAGAGGAAGTATGAAAGTGACTCTAGTGATAGAAAAGATGAAAGGGCATCGTTTGTCTTGATATGGACATGTTTTAAGAAGAGACGAAACGCATGTGACGAAGAAAGTGATGACTATGATATTTCAGAAATGAAGAGGGCGAGGACGTCGAAGGAAAAGATGTATAGAGTGTGTGAGGGAAGACATGAAGGCAAAAGGGGTGAATGAAGATATGGTGGCTGATAGAGATGTATGAAAGAAGAAGACATACTGCGCTGAACCCAAATAACAAATTGGGAGGAGGACGATGATGATTTTTTTGTATTGTTCAATGTACATAGTGATGAAAGAAAATAATTTAGTTTTAGGACAACAGATAAAAAATTAGCTGTGCCTGCTGTCCGTATGTGATTCAGGGGGTTAAAATGGACAATTCAAAAAAAAAATTAACCGCTTCGATGTTAAACTAAAAATACATATGGTTTATTTTCACACAAATTTCACTCCTCCTTTTCAATAAAGACATGGAGAGTTTTGAAAAAGAAATTAGACCTACATTATTCCGAGTTGTAGACTATATCCGTAAATAATTAAATATCGTATAATTGAAATATTATAAGGATGTTTTTAGTTGCCTATAATTTGTTTTAGAAAACCTTTACATGGATATGTTCTAGAATATAAGAGAATTTGTCTATTACCTGAGACAATTTAAATTAAAAAACTAATAACATAATTTTTACAATTATAATAAATAATTGCAGGGGGAAATGAAGGAGTGTATCACACAGTGAATATTACTTTATACTGATAACGAAATCAACCTTAAAAGAATGCATTATGTTCAAAAATAAACTAGTAAATAAATTTACCCTCTGTAATATACTTTTTTTTTTTTTTTTTTTTTTTATGCGGAGTCCGCGCACTCCGACCCTCTCCCATCATCCTTAACATCTACACACCACTATATTTACACAGAACAGTAACACTTAGGCCTCTAGGGATTGCACTTTACGTCTCTATCTTGGCACCTTAACGGCTACTTTTGTCCTTGGTGCTGACGGTTTCTGTCGCCACTTTCCGTGTTTCCACATTTCATAGTGCCGTAGTGATGATTCTGATTGCGCTCGTGCTAGGAATATGAACGTTCGTCTGCCGCAATTGACGGCCATTTCGAGCCGACAAACGCGTTCGATCCCGGTTTAAAATGGCCGCCGACGCATTTTGCCGGGTTGTGATCATCACGGCGATGTCGTGCGCTTTTGCTGGTAGAGCTCACGGCATTCGTATGTCACTGTGTTCCCTAGCAATAATTTATTTTCACATTAGTATTATCTGTTAGAGTGAGCTTCCTCTACGGTCACTTTTCTTCTAAACACACTAAGAATTTCTTAATAATTGTTTCTTTTAGTCACAAAAATACTAAATATAATTTTCCACGTAACTACATCACAGTTTTGTTTCAGTTTATACAGGATTTTGTTAAGTCGGCTACATGTTTACCGAAACAATTTGTATAGCTATATCTCTGTAATATACTACGACTATAAAATGTACCCTAGAGAATGTGGTATAAAATAAACGTCGTACATTGACTTAAGACGTCCCATCATGATCGTGTTGAACAAGTGTGTTAAGCCATCCGGATCTCATTCAATGCCGTGTTAAGACTTACATAAGTGATACGATTTCCTTTATTACATTCTAAGAATAGTACTGTATCTTTGAATTTGTATTAATTATATAAATTACATTAATACATTGATAAAAATGTGTAAAATTTTATAATTTATTAATACGCTATTTATAAATTTATATGGCAATTGATTATTTCAAAAGATTCAACTTGAACAAATAATTACAAAATAATACTTTAAGATTAATTATTGCTTTAGGATTGATTGAAATTGTGTATTAATTCTATGGCCTGTCTATATATTTTATTTTATTTCTACATAATTTCTCAAAAAACTATACATTTAAAAAAAAAACATTTAAATCAAATCCTTTTATTAATTTTTTTTTAATGAGTAAAAACAGGTACTAAAAAGTTAACATGACTACTAACGTATATAATGTACCAGCAGAAATCATTTAAGTAAATTTCCAATTTATTTTTATATTATAACAGCAAAATAGCAAATGACTATATTTCTAATAAACGAATAAAAACATAAAAGCCGTAACAAATAAGAACAATGAATAATAAGATACTAATAAAATCCTGAAGATAACAAATAAAATCTTTATCCCAATACTCCAAGTGCTTATAGACTTGTTTACGCGATTGTACCCGACCTACTTTCCCTTAAATAGGGGGTGGGGCTCTGAGCATATTAAATTATCGTAATGATGAATTTACAAAAGGGGTCTGACTACCTTTGTGGCATTTCGGAGAATGAAATATGTTGTATCTTGTAATTCGTTTAGAATGAACAAGGAAAGACATATTTTAGGAACGTATTCAGTTCATTAGAAGCACTTGCATTATCTTATTATCGTCGTCTAGCGTCTATAAGCTATCGAAAAAGTATGATACATTTAAATATCTTCAAGTAAAACTGCCACAAAACTGCCATATGCTCTTGACTATACATTATGAGCGTAATCTATCCATAGCCATACATGAGGTTAATAGCTAACCTAATGCCTAAACTTAACCCAATACTCTTTCACGATATTGTGTTAATTGTTTTTCGCGCACAACGTAATTTCTCATTACTTGTGGTATTTGAAATAACGTTTCCTGAAATAACTAGGTATTTTTTTTTTATACAATTACATAATAATTATATGTACACGATCTAGGTAAAGTGATTCAAGATGTAGATCAGAAGCTAAATCGTTCAAAATTAAGCGATATGCAACTTAAGCATACACCATTCTCTTTTACCGCAGATTAATAGATTGCTGTTTAAAAAAATAATACATAGAAGTCAGTGAAACTCTAAAAATATTTGAATAATATCTGACATTCGCTATTCCTGCAATTGAAGAAAAAAAACAATATCACGAAAAAATATAAGTGCATACTTTTTTATTTCCTTTCGCTTTGAACGGCGTACAAGCGATGATTTTTTTTTCAAATATCCCCTTTTTTTTTCATGGTGAAATCCGTAAACCGGTTGGCGATTCACGATTTTTGCATGTAGCGGTATTAAAATTCAGAGTTTATCTATGAATACGGATTATGCGGATGTTATTGAAGGAACACGTGAATGTGGGTTCGGGATTGTGTAGGCAGAAAACCAATTTCTGTAGAAATTCTGTCGCTTTGAAATTTTGTGAACGTTTTCCTTAAACGATTCTTTAGGAACTGTTAAAATTGTAAAGTTATCAAAATTATTTCCGATAAAAAGATGGACCTATGTCCAGCAATATACATCTTTCAAGTTTAAATTAAACTTATTATTACAAATATGTTTCAATTTGAAATGTTTTATTATGTAACTCACTTCGTTACATAAAATTAATGCGATAATATTTTTTAGTCTTATTTATTCAAAAATTAAATAATCACAATAATAAACCATATATCATTCAATATAGACATGAAGTTATAACTTGACAATTTAGTAATAAAATAATTATTGACAAAAAAACCAACTTCTAACAGGAAACTAAAAAGTAAAAAATTACCACAAAGTAATAGGTACTTTGATTTAGTTAATCAGAAATTATTAAATAATTATTTTATAATTTTGAAGTCTGTGCCAAGTAGGACAATAACTAGGTATAGGTATTATCAATCTTTGTAACAACTGAAGCTAATATTAGTATGTAATTATGAATGAATATCTGTTCTGTGGTCTTATATTGTCTTGTTTAGGTGATTTTGTATTTATTCTTGTTTTACTAACAGATTTTGTGATTTCTTTCAGTTTAATACGTTGTTGCTAATTATATCTGTCGTAATTTTAAATTAAGTACCTACGTAGGTATTTGCATATTAGCAACCGTTTATAAAGATAATCTTATTATAGGTAGATAGTTATTAATATTTAAATGTCATTGAATTCAATTTTGAATATTTCATTTTAGTATTTTTCTTTTGTTTTATTTCAACGTCTCATATCTTCAGTAAATTTGTTACGTTAATAGTTAGTTACTATTTGTCTAAGTTTTATTTAGTGTTCTTTAATAATTTGGTAAGGTCAACCTTAAATAAGAACCGTCTATCGTAAGGTTGTTGTACCATTTACTTGGCACTGACATCAAAATTATAAAATAATTACTTAATAATTTCTGATTTACTAAATCAAAATACCTATTACTTTGTGGTAAGTAAATTTATTTATTACCCTTTAGTTTCATGTTTGAAGTTGTTTTTTTTTGTTAAAAAATATTTTATTTATAATTTTAAGTGATGGGTAGACCTAACAAGGATGCTTCTCGAATGAGGAAACGACGGCTACTTGAGACGGAAACATTTAGAAAAAAATAATATTAAAACTAATGAAAAGAGAAAAAATGTAACGCCAGAGGAACTCGAAAATAGATTGTCGGGTATGAGAGCTTATGTATCAAATAGATTAAGTAACTAAATTCAAGAAAATCGTGACCAACGCTTTTCTATTGCCAGTTTAAAATCCAGGGAGTGACATAGGATAATTTTTATTCCGAAAATCCAACAGGCACTACGCGGGTAAAAACGCGGAGAGCAGCTAGTAGGATTTCCGAATTAGCTACGATTTTCGAAAGTTACCCTCGATTTCTCTAGGGTGCCATCATCAGATCCTGGTTTCCTTATCATTTGGTATTGGGATTGGTATTGAGTACCTTGGGATATCTCCTTTTCCAACAAAAAAGAATCATCAAAAATCTAAGATCAAATTGAGCACCTTCTCCTTTTTTAAAGTCGGTTACAAATGAAAAACATCAAAAACATAGACGTAATAATTAAAAAATCATAATATTTTCATTAAAACTGTATAGTGGTTTGTGTGCCCACTAAGTTTCAAATCGAGGGTTCGCTAACAGAATAGCTTAATCCTGTCCAAATACCCCATTACGTGTTCACCTAATGGACAGATTTACATATGTAAATCTCACTGATTTGTTGATTTCAATTCGGATCACCCTTCGCAATGATATCAAATTCATCTGGGATATATTAAGATGGTTTATATTTTTTATGGTTCTATGCATCGTCAAATAAATCCGCATTAATAATGAATAAATGTTTTTCGTCGGACACTATATCGCTTTAGAACGGCTTGACAGTTAGTTATTTTTTTAAATGTTCGTTATAACCGAATAACTGGAAAAGTTGGCAAATTCGGGAAAAAACTTTAAGTAAGAGGTTTGGTATGAACTCACAACCATAATTCATAATTCCAATGATGGATTTACGACTTTCTTTTTTTTGTCTTTTTCTTTATAGTATTGGAAAAGTTTTCAGAAAAATAATCATCAAGAAAATTACGAAAGATAGGTTACTAAGAAAAATCGTAATTTTATATACACTTTTGATCATAAATCGCACTAAGGACGATATAATATTTTCGGTTCATTCTTTTATACATTTTTTTATTATGCTATTTGCGTACAGATAACTCAATTAAATAATTTAAATTTGAAAATTTTAATAAATCAGTAAAATTTGTAGGAAGATCTGGAAGAATGCATCGAAGTGTAAAATGAATCCATCCATCCATTAAACCGAAGGACGTCCACTGCCGGAGATAGGCATCCCCCAAAAATCTCCACGACGACCAGTCTTGCGTCACTCGCATCCAGCGGACTCCTGCGACCTTAACCAGGTTGTCGGTCCACTTTGTGGGGGGCCTACCCACGCTACGTCTTCCAGTATGTGGCAGCCGTACGAGAACCCGTTGGCCCTATTGGGCATCGGTTTTACGAGCAATGTGGCCAACCCATTAACACTTCAGTTTGGCAATTCTTCAGGCAATGTCGGATACTTTGGTTCTTCTGTGGATCTCCTCATTTCTCATTCGATCACGCATGGATACTCTGAGCATAGCCTTCTCAATTGCCCTTTGGGTAGCTTTGAGCTTTCTAATTAGGCACATTGTAATGATCACGTCTCAGTGACATAAGTCATCACTGGCAACACACACTGGTCGAAAGTTTTTGTCTTGAGACACACCACTGCATGCCACACTTTTATGGATACCAAGGTAGTTGATACCTTCTACTAATTTTATGAGCTGTCAAACGCAAATTCCTCATAGAATTCTGTAGTCTTTTAAGTCAGTTCATCAACCTAGGTCATGAACTATATATATGTAAACTTGGTTTTGAGTCATTGTCTATCGAAATTTTTTGCGACATCGCGAGCCGCACAAATACCCTCTTAGGACCGCATGCGGTTTGATGGCCACTGCCTTAGAGGCTGATAGATTAATATTCATAGTAGATGAGTATAGTAGGTCTATTACAATATAAAATAAATAATCGCATATTGTTCAAACATATAGTATGAACCCCCTTTGGGATCTCTTAGCTCGTGTCTAAAGAACGAAAATTAATTCATACACATATACATATTATTATTTCATTAAATATTTCTTACTGTATTGTTTTTTTTTTTGAAAATTCTATTTAAATTTAATACATAATTAAATCGTATATTTATTCTTTACCCTTATAATTTCTTTAAGTGGGCGAGGATCTGAACATTTTTTGAGATCTTCGTATCTTTTACAGACTCGTTGTAATAGCTACTCCTTATATACACGATGATAAAGCTGACACTGGTTTAAATCCCTTAGTCGCTTTTCAGACACCTACAGGGGGTAAACATATAAGGGGTGGTACTATTCTTAGCCAGCACCATACAGCACTAAAATCACAATTAAATGAAAAAAGAACTTACTTTCAATATACACAAGGCATATAGTTTCCGTGGAGCATCTAAAGCATATTAACGTTAATGAAGTTCACGTCAGTTTACATACACATACGGGACTAAATTGGTTAGTAATAAAATTAATTCTACCATTGAATTTGATCTTACCTATTAGTTAGTAGTTTGATAGTTACCTGATAGATAGTACTTACTTATATTATGCAGTGATAATCTGTTAAACGATGTCAGCTATAAACCCCGATGTGAACACGTCTAAATCCTCGAGAGACTGGGAATCTGATAATATTAGTTGTAAGCCGTATCTGGGAGGTGAATTGCCCCGATAACAGCGTAGGACGGGCTCGGCTTGAATTCTCATCCCAGTTGAGTTCTTTATAAATTTACTGTATGATTTCGAATATACATTTTTTTTTGTATTATTAGCATTGATATTTTCTTTCTTTGTTAGTAATAGCTTCACTCTTATGTTAAATATAATAGTTCCTCTTTAATTATTTACTGTATTTTGTATCTTAGTCGGGTGATATAGCTTTCTTGATTCGTGACCACCACACACATGGTGAAAAGCTACCATATTTAAGTGTTTCGGTGCGCTGTGCGTACCAGGATTAGCCAGTGTAGATCTAGCAGTTGATGGAGTGGTAGGACAATTGCGCATGACTAGATCGCGAATCCTCTACACTTGTGATGGGTGAGATGCTAAGTCAAGTCACTTTCCGGTAAGAGCCAGTCTATCCACACCTAACTAGAGATTTTAACCGTGGTAGATATGTACTGGCATGATGATGCGGACTGTCGATTCTCATTTATCGACGAAAGTGTTTCTAAAGTAAGTAACCCAACAATAATGCCTCTGGTGTTGCGGTTGTCCACAGGTGATGGTAACCATTAACCATCAAATGGAACCGATTAACCCGTTTACAGCCTTTTATCATAAAAAAAATATCCGAAATGTTTTAGTGAAAGTATAGCAAGGAGAGTTTTGCTAAATTCATTTACTGTTTTTTTTATAACGTGTTCCATAATTTTCAGAAAATACATCAATGTTACTACAAAACAATTATGTAAATCTATTAAGTGTTTCTTTATTAAGTGTTTCTCGAATTAGAACAATAACCGACATCTGTCTGTTAAGAGACCTACTTCTTAAAATATAAGTAAGACTACTACAATACATTTGGATACAAGAATAAATTTGGAACATAGTTGTATAGTAGTTATAGCCATTTAAATCACATCAATAAATATTTATACAATTAACGTCCTGAAAAGTTGCTTATGTACGTCAAAATAACTACTCCACTTGTTGGAAATAACATAGTCAAGAAGAGCCGGTACATTGCGGTTTGATTTCTGTAAAAATTATACAACCCATAGTTATAATCGGTTTTAGAGGAAGCTCAGAAAAGATCTAGACATCACCATCGTATACGTAATGTTCCACTCTATAATAATCTTTCGAAATTGAAACTCGCTTCACATTGTGTTTGAACTTATTATCAGGTAAATCGGTAATTTACCTTATTGTAGAACCTCACACCATTACCTAAAAAGCTTCTATAAGTCTTACTAAACATACAGCATTGGAGGTATAATTTGTTATTATTTCTAATGTTAAAATTATACCGGTAATTTGCTAGATCAAAATTATCGAAAATATTACTATATCATTCAACGTCAAATTATATTAAAAAGGCAAGTCGATATCAATGTAATCAAAATACAGAGAACTAGTCAAGAAAAAAAACATTTTACAGTAAAGAAACATACGCCGCACAATATGTCAGTCTTAAAATTCTCCCTACACCTTTTATTTTAAGCGAAATACGGCGTGTAAAAGCGAATTTAATATAAATGAAAGGAGCTCGAATCGTTTAAACTTCTTGGCTACACTAAGCGAAATGTACCAAATTTCATCAAAATAAAACAAACTCAAACATCCTCCCGGGTAACGCGAGCTTGTCCCGGATGGATATCGCGCTGCCCGACCCGTTGTCAGTAAACAAGGTACCTAATGTTCGACCAAATAAACAGAGGGTCCTTTCCTGGCCGATTAACCTTAGCGGTTTCTTGGAAATTATCTTCCGTGAGTTCCCAGTTCCTTGGTTTCATCAGTTTACTTTTGGTTAAAGTTACATATTTTTTTCCGAGCTGACATTCCCTGTTAGACTTGATGACCTTTGTAGCGTCATTGAATGAGAAAGGCCAACGAATAAATTGCCACTAGGCAACCATATAGGTGGCTCCTACTATAATGTTATCGTCTTGGACTATTATAATTAATTAAATATGGATAAATTTGTTGTTATGAGGTGAGTATTGTAAGGACCTAATTATCTATTCTGATCATACTCATCCACGTTTGCTTTGCATCTTTAATATCCAGTAAAAGTAATTTAAATAGCTGACATAAAAGCTATTATTTAGCCAGATTTTTGATCGGAAAAAGTTTTTATTGTTATCTAAAACGACAGAAAATAGAACGACTAAAGAAATAATAATTCTTTTAAAGATGAATCTGTTCGAGTTACCTTACTATTACCTTATTTTTTTATCAAATAAGTGGACTCCTAGAAACAAAAAACATGCCTGTGATTTTATATATTTTATGTTATAAATATCGTAACGCCTCGAAAATTAATCTTTTATGCAATATTTTTTTTTTATTCATATATCCTTATATGTGTATATGTATATAATGTGTATGTGTTATACAATGTGTATATGTGTGTATGATATATATGGACAAAGTATGAGTTAAATTTTACAATTTAGTTTTATTGTAATTTGTAATTTTTACAAAGTTTTTTCATACTGACGTTTCGTGACTTGCTCTGGGCTCCAGCTGAAAATCAGCGCTGAGTATCTGTTGGTACTTCAGCATATGCTGAGATGGAGACCCTTTCATCTAATGAGATGCGCTGGTGGGTGACACATAGTTACCCTGATAATGTGATTTTTTTTGGGCATTTTTTTTTTTCAATGTTATTAGTCTTATTACTATTTTTTCAATATGTGTTTTGTATCTCTTTAGTGAATAAAGGTTTTCTTTCTTTATTTCTAATTTGCAGTCGGGTCTTTTACTCAATGAGATATTTTGAAATAACACTTACGAATTCATACAATTCTTCAACTCCTATATCCGAACTTCTTTTCTCTATATTTTATATGATACATTTAGTCTTACTTATGGCCAACAAACTTCGTTTTTTTAAAACCAATTGAATTTATAAAAAGCTCATGGTAGATATTGTATCTGTAATTTATAATGATTCCCGTGATACGAAAACTAAAGCAGATAATCGAACAATAGCAACTTTACCCCTTGTTCGCATATCTCCGGGTTCTTGATGGTTTCATTTCACGGTACAATGGATGAACGTGTGCAAGCCATGGAGTTTTATTATGTAGGTTATTGGCTTCGCGGGATTTGGCTTGTTGTCGATAACTTGTGAAGTAGTATGCTCCCTTAGTCACTTTAATGTCTAACTCTTACGCATCTTACTTTAAATGTTGGATATTATCTATCCTAATGAATAAAATTGAAGTGTCTGTTTGTGATTTCGAAATATATATTTTTTCTAAATAGATATGAATGTATATACGATACCTATACAAAAAATACAATTTTTAAAATTTTTGCCAGTCTGTTTGTTCCGGGTAATCTCCGGAACGGCTTAACCAATTTTGACGGGACTTTCCTGGTTAAATAGCTTAATTTACTCCGCGTAAATTAGGGGTTTTCGAAAACTATTAGGGTTCCGCGTGAAAAAATTAAAACTAACACAGTTTCACTGGCAAATGCTTGAACTTGTAAGAAATAGTTTAAATTTATCTAAGTAACGAAAAAAAGTAATAAAAATAATTATAGTTCCGTGTATAAAAATTATAACGCAGTGAAGAACATATAAAACGCGTGCGCTGCCGCGGGCACAAAGCTAATCCCTAGATCCCAAAGATCTCCACAACGACCGGTCTTGCGTCTAGCGGATAATTATTCTGTCGTTCATAAGGGGAGATATTACCATAACCTCCACGCTTGACAGACGGGTTGACGACCGCAGTAGGTGTTTGTTTTTTTTACACGATATAGGATGCTTACAGTGCTCTGAACGCAATCTCAACTTATGTTAAGTGACGATGTGGTTCAGGATGGCAAACACACTAACCCTAGAAGTACTAGTTCTCAAGTGATGCTGCCAAAACACACCTATTGGTTTTTGGCTAGAGCTTTTCTAACTTGAGGGTGGTAAGCTACGCAGACGGGCATTATTTTAAAATGTCCTTCCTGAGAACTTCATTATAGACTGAAGAGTTAAAACTGTCTTAGAAACGAAAACCCGTGATACAACAATAGCGTTGTTAACGTTGATTGTTAATCAAGTTCGCGTCTTAATCGTTAATTACTTCAATTTAACTAGACGATTGAGCGTTCTATTGTACAAGAACAATCAATATGGCCGCTCAATTAACTGCGGAGGTTCGATATTTTTAATGTTTATGCTTTGCTTATTATTGCTGTCATGGAGGATGGGGGAAGGATCTGAACGGTCATTACGTAAGCATTATTTACTAACAAGCTATGCTCGCGGGTTCGCTCACGTATAATTCAGACATTTATTTTCTCACGTCATGTGTTAGTAGAATAGTAGGACCGTTTGAGTTTGAAAAAGTTTCGGGATACGCCTGTGGTGACAATGCTGACGCACAATTTTTCGGTATTGGAAGTGCGATACATTGTCTACGGCCCCATTTCTGTAAGTCAGTCGTAGTGTGGACTCCGCTGTTAACTCACGTAACTTTCTAAATTAGTTAATAGTAATTGTAGAAATATATTAAATAGTAATTCAGTGTATATTTGTGGACAATCATTTAACCACACTACACTCGCACACATTTGCATTCACGCGTAAAGCCTAAGCAAGGAACCATCAAACTATACACTATGTGTTAATCCAGAGTGTCGGATATCTCACTACCAAATTTCATCAAAATCGACGTAGCAGTTTGAGCGTCAAGAAGTAACAAACATATACACTCACAAAATTTTGCCTTTATAACATCAATAGAAAGTAGGATTTTTAGGAAGTTTGAGTGATCAACATCATCGGACGAAAGTCAATTTCAAAATGTATGTTATGTCTATTATATAGGCAGTTAATAAATAACAGTATTTCAATTTAGAAGGGCTTAGTTAAAATATATACGATATACTACGAACGCTTACGAATTTCTTAATAATTAGTGAGTGAGATATATATACTAGAGATATGCGTGAATACTTTGCACATCTTTGTAGGTTTATGATAATCTATAGATAGAAAATACGAATTAAATTGTTTATGTAATAAAAAACACATTTTTAAGATAAATATTATATCTAATACGTTTTTGATATTTAATAAGAACATCTATACGATCATAATTGTGCATAATGAATAATTGAAAAACGTGAATTTTAGATTAAAAGTTTTTAACATTGGCAATATTTTGTTAAATACGTGACACCTAGTCTAGTGTAAAACTGATGTCATTGTCTTTACATGACATTTTTGGAAATATAATTTTACATATACCCTAAGTAGACGTTTATATATTTTACATCTATAACGGGATTAATTGAAAGTCTTAGTAGTGAAAAAAACCCATCGGACGTTTTACTTCGCCTCTTTTATTATAATAAACGCGGGTACAAAGAAACGTCCTTATTTTTTTACGGACGAAGAAAATATTTCTTTTCATTATGAATCGTCTTGACACAATACTAGTATGAAAATACAAACGGGATTTGTATTATTACATTCCAAAAGCGCTTGTGTCTTGTACATAGTTTCATTTTTTTTTAGAATAATAATATTTTTGTAGTGTTAATTGTAGCTGAAATATCGTGATATAATTTGAATACTTATAAGTAGTCGCTGATAAGTAATACAGTGTCAACCGCCAAAAATTATTTTGCTATCAAAATAATATAATAACGTACATAATACAAAATATATGCAAAATAATACTTGAAATAATATAACCATATATGGTTAAAATTTAAACTAGTTTCCAATCAAACATAATTCATACTGGTATTCTACGAATAACTTATTACATTTTTATTTAATTTTATGTATCATTCACTATTATAAAAAATCAAAACCAGTTAAATGTCCATATTGACTCATATTTCTATCTATGTTATTTAAAAGAATATTCTAACTGCCATTTTTCTCATAACGGTGATCGCGTAGATTATTAGTGTATTGCCTATACAAATACGCATACTAATAGTAGGCCACGTAAATATACCGTGGAACCATTGGAGTACTTTCAAAGACAAATATCGGAACGCAATGGCGGGCGGCGTATTTTTGTTTATAATTTATTACACCTCTGAATAAAAGTCTTTTAGGCCCTTTCGTATTATTTTACTTACCTCCAGTTCTGTAAAGTAACGGCCATTTATTAAAACGTTCCAAGGTAATTGTTTTGAGATCTTAGTATCAAAATAACTATATAACATAAAACGTCATCAAAATTACATAATGTAGAGTCATGAACTGCAAGTTAATAAATTAAAAACAAGGATTATAATGTTGTCAACTCTAAAGGTACAAATCATCGTATTTTCATATAAAAATTATCGTACAATCTAGAATCTGGAGTAATTAACTAAATTATTATTTAATTAAATTTTTAAGACGTCGACAATATTGAAATATCATTCACTACATGATTATTATACCCACGTTTTGCTACCATTTTTTACGAACTTCTGTTAATTTGTTTATCGTTTAAAATACGTTTAGGTACTCTTACAATGCATCGTGTGGTACGTAATTCATACGTTATATTGTTTCTTATTACTAGCTTACAGCATTACTTTTAAACCGTAAACAACTTACCTATCTTGGCATCTGTATAGGTCAATGACATGACACACGTCAGCGTCATAATCAAGTTACCGGTTTTCATTTTGATCACAGTCACTAAGTTACTTGCATTTTTTTTATAACCTGATCACATCATTCGTTTGTTATCTGTAAAGAGAAAAATATTATTAATGCTCGGATTATTTTAATTTCTTAGAAATATTGAAGAGATTTTGAAGCGATAACTGAAGGCTTAAGTTAGGATCGGCTTAAATGGACGTACATGGATTGAAATACACCTAAAGCTTTCGACGAAGGAAAATACTGTGACGAAACTATAGCCTATATTTTTTCTAATAGCCATTTAACTACTCTCAAGTTTAAATATATGTCGCTAACGACCTACATGTGAGTTTTAACAGAATCAATTAAGAGCCAGTACCTCTAGTCTTTAGCGTTTTAAACAACATCTAGAATTAGCAATAAAATAAAATTTTCTCAATCTTTGACGCAATATAAAAATAGTTTATTATCTTCTATATTTATCTTATAAGCTCAAATAACCTATTAAATAATCAAGTATATAATAGTCACTTCTGAAATTACTTCGCGTCACCTAGGCTACTTCTATTTTTCGACAGTAATTAGAGTTCCGCGTACATTAATTTTGAAACAAAATAATTTGTTAACAAAAACGACTAGCACCATCAAGACATTATTTTCCAATGATTATTTTAAAACTATATATATAGAGAATATAAAATGCGGGCGGAACCACAGGCACACAGCTAGTCATAAATAAAGTTTGAAACTAATAGTTGGTATCGTGATTATACCTAAGTACTCAGGACCATTAAAAGCATAGACGCAGATGGCCTTTTATTTATATATTCCACAGAGGTTTTGTTTTGCCCAGGCCCAACGGTGATTTAACCATTTCTAGGCGGCAAACGGACGCATTATTATCGATGTCCGTTTGCATTTGTTTTTACTAATGTTATCGTGTATGGCACAAATTGAATTCCGTAAATAGGTTAACCTTAAATAAAATATTCACGGCCACTGACTTGACCCATATCAATTGGAGTTTTGTATGTGTTACAGAAAAAATAAACATAATATGAGATTTTAGTATATCTTGTCATGAAACAATTATGTCGCCTTTTATATATAAAAAGTTATCGGTTGAATTATATTATAAAAGGCAACATAATTGTTTCAGTACAAGATTTACGAAACATTTTTATATAAAAAGATGAAACAGTTCAAGTCATTTTTCTCATCTATTCATCGACAGATTTCTTTAAATTTATTTCTTGATTGTTTTAGTACCTAGCTAGCTATTAATGATATGGAGCTAAAGATAATCTATAAAAAAAATTGAAAACAGATTTTTTTCTTCCAATTTTCAGCAATGATTATAGTTACTTTTATTACTAATTCTAGCTTTGTGCCCGCGTTTCTTAAATTCTTTACTGTGTTTTTTTTTATACGGAACCCTAATTATTTTCCTAAAAATTCTTTAGTATTAAGATAAGGTAAAGTATATTTCTCATAAATTAAAGCACTTGCCCGTAAAACTGTGCATTGAATCGGATTTTATTCAATTTTTTATGAGTTTATTTTTTTTACCGTAATTATTTTCGAAAATTAAAAGTGCCCTAAGTTACCCGGAGTAACTTTAGCTATCTAGCAAAAAAAGTCCCGTCAAAATCCTTAGAGCCGTTCCGGAGATTAACCGGAACAAACAGACAGATAGACAGACAAAAATTTTACAATTTGATTGATTTAGGTATTGTATATACCCATCTATATCCACATCTATTTAATAAAAAAATTATGATATAATTTTGACTAACTAAAAAAACTACAATTTTATTTATTCGTATAGATTTATAAAAAAATATGAAATGCCATATAGTACTGCTTTAAAGCATCTTTTGCCATATAAAAATGCATAACAAAAATACTGCCCACATACACAACAGATGGTTTCACTAAAACGCGCATACATTTATTTCCCTTTTCACGTGCTGTTTCACCTTTATTTACGATGTGAACAGATTTTATTTATTCGCACATTATGTTATCAAAAGAAATATTTCTTTTAGCACGTTACGAACTCTTTTCACGTTTGAACGTGAATAGAATTTATAACCTCGGCTAAATAAAACCACGTACTTCATTACTAAGTTGGCCGTTGGGAAGTCGGTTTTGTTGTTTTGTCGTAATTTACATAAATATGAGTTTACAGCGTGCCGGTTTTTCAAAGGGAAGCACTTTGAAGGCATACATAAATTAGATAATATTGTCAATTTAAATGACCTCATTTAATATTTGTACTGTTGAATGGAATAAAGTGAAGAACTTGGCGAATTTTTGCCAACAGTTCTGCTTGTACCTCGAAGTAATTTTAAATTTATTTGAACTAATTTAAAGTTGTTCAAACCTTTCAACCCAATATATAAAAGTACTTGATGTTTTCTACTTACACAATAAATTAATTATTATGTAAATAAATCTTCAATGACAATAATAACTAACTGAAGGTGAAAACCGCATCAAGACCCTTTGTGTGGTTTCGAAGGAATTAACTTAAAATTGGAAATCGATCATAATAACAAACGCCTCGTAAACTACCACTCTCAAGTTACAAATCTATAGCCAAGGTATATAATAGTCTTCCGGTACCATCACTAAAATTGGGATATTGCAATAGTCATAGTTACCAATAATAAAATTACTAACAGTTACATGACATTACGGTTAAACTCGCAATCAAGGCAGTTTCTATTCTTTATAATTATGCAAATGATTCTTCCCATCTAGGTAATCAACATGATATAATCAACACTGTCCCATCTACCGAATATCGTATAAATATAAAAACTTCGAATCTAAATATGATATATTTCATACTTCTTTACACATAACAATCAAAAAGCCTCTTACTATCTAGTTTTCTAGTTAATTTTAGCTGTTGGTTAATCTTTAAATTTTACTTTTGATAATGTTCTAAATATATCTCCTAAAATATGCATGCTAGTTCCACATGAAAGAGTTGTTTTTTTTATAAAGTATTTATTAGCCGACCAATAATTTTACGTTTGTCATCAAATTTGTCAATAAAATAAAACTTTTTGTAATACTTAATCAAACAAAATACTTATATACTAAACCTTGCCCAAATAATGTCTTTATAATTATAAAAGAACCAATTAAATTGATTCAGTTCATCTCGAGTTATAAGTCAGTTAAATGGCAGACAGTAGACGTTGCCTTAATAATGCGTGAGAGTTATAAAAAAAAAGTATACGACAATTAACACAAGAAATATGTCCCAGAAGACGACACAAACTCGCGACTACGGCGACATCTGTCTGTCAACTTCATATAAAATATGTGGATCATTATCGAAAAGTGATAATAATTCTTATAAGCTACTTACGAAATCGTGTCGAATCTTTGAAGTTGTATGTCGAAAAAAGTTATAATTGACAGGTGTTAATATTTTTTTTTCAAAAGAACTTTCCAATACGATTGTGATATACGCGTAAATTGAGCCACCAGATCTCCATAGTCGCTATATGAATTTTACAATAATCCTGTGAATGTTACTTATTTTTTCGAACTTACGTATATTTTTGTTGCCAGTTCAATATTATTTATTAATAGAGCCCGGCTAATTTATTTCGTGATTGAATATTATATTCACGAGATAATGGAAACTTATGGACTTGGATATCTGAAGATGCAGTGATCATTAATGGCGAATGACAATAATTGCATGTTATAAAATTACACATACATATCTGCTTGTCAATCACGTAAATTCTATACCGAAATATGACAAATTATTTTACATCTTCCATTCCTTATTCTTACTTCCTTATGTTTTACAAGAAGTTATTAAAAAAATAACACTAATTAGAAAAAAGTAATATAAATTATACGTAACATTATATTAATATTAATATATAGGTCACAAACTGGCCAGAGTGTCCAAGGAGCTAGCGGCATTGCCACGTTGTAATGTCATTTCTGATTCTCTAACCAATGCCCTTCGATACTGAGGGGACTAGATTATTATTAACGATTATAAATTGGTTAAATTACTACTAATTCCTTATTACAAATGTTTAGAAAAATAAATTGAATAATTTGAGCATGATAGGTAGCCTGAGGGCATGAGAAAATGCCTATCACTATGATACGGCTCCATCATTATGACGCTTCACCATATCCACTACTGAACCTTCATTGGTTCAATATGACGTTTATAACAATTCTCTGAAAGATCAAATTGATTGTTCCTTTATTACATTTGATGCGTGGCGTGACTCATCAAGTTATCTTTGATAAATAAACTAATAAATTCGATCCGGGGTGCGTATGAATGATTAAAAATATAATTCGTCGAAATCGATACGGCACGTATCGAGTTAGTTAATTACAGTTCAAAATTAGGTTAGTTACTTACGTATTGATCGTCAAATTATAGTAGAAAATATAAATAAATATATCAAGAGATGGTAATGCTATTTGTATGTCTGCAATAGTTGAATTATAACTACGTTTGTCAAACTCTAGTTTAAACAGTTTATTTTGCGTGAAAAGACTGGTAGTTGTCAATGTTATCTCATCCTTGTAAAATGCATCTTCACTTCTCTTATGCAGGACTAGAAATCGTAGCAAAAATGGAACACCCTGGTCCATTCGACATCAACACGGTACAACCAAGGTAAAAGTTTCTGAATGTCTTTGTTCGCAGCGAGGTAGTAAATTTGTATCTGTGGTTCCTTAGAACAACCCGCGTGGTTCTGTTCTAAAAGAGAGATTACAGGATAAGAAAAACTCACATGATAGCAATGATAAAAAATGTTCATCGTGGTTAAATGACATGACGTCTTCATCTTTCACAGTACCGCTCCAACCTATTCAAGGTACCAAGAAGGTATTTTGAGGATGCGTTAGAGAAATAAAAACAATATTTCAAACAACAACAATTTGTGCTTTGTAAAGAAAGTACAGCTCTAACTGGACGTGAAATACTGTCTAAACTCGAACTAAAAAAAGAAATAAAATGGCCTTTTACAGAATCTATTTACCTGTCTGTAGTGTATTATGGTAGTGTATGTGGTATTATTATATCAGGCTAGTAGCAGTATGGAATCGAAACACGTCTTAGGCTAGAATGGATTTAAGAGAAAGATCGCAACGGATATTTTACTAGGATACTCAGGCCATCTTGCATTGTATGAGAGAGAAATACTCTCATGAACCATGTTTTTCTACTATGTGTATTTTAGTTACGAACCATTTGTTGGTCTGTTGTTCAAAAGATCACAAAGAAAGATTTTCAAGATCTTATTATATATGAGATACTTAGACACACAGCTTTTTTTTATAATGAAAATGTTTTATTATTCAAAATACTTCAAAACTTACGAATAATTTATGCTAAACGTGACGGTAACTAAACGAAAAGACGTCGTTTGAAGCGAAATCTAATAATTTAGAAAAAAATGTCTTGAAAAATCCTACGTAAAATCTTCTATAATCTCATAAGGCCTAACGACATACTGTCGTTTTGAAAGAAACAAACATAATTGATTTATCCATCATGCTATTTGAATTTTTATTTTACACGTGTAATGTCAATAGTATTATATAGGTACTTAGATAAACCGATTTTTTATTTATTTCAATATGTTGAAGCGATGATGGCGCAGCGGGTAGTGCGGCCGGATTCCACGTCAATCGACGCGGGTTTGATCCCCACCTATCCGACTAAAATCGGCCTGAGCTTTCGAGCCTAGTACTAGGCATAGTGTGTTTACCATCCTGGACCACATCGTCACTTAACATCAGGTGAGATTGTGATCAAAGCACTGAGCCTATTATGTGTAAAAAAATAACTATGGCGATCGGTTAAACGGTATATAAAGTTTACAAGGTATTATTCCATCTGGTAGTAAATTACAACATTTAGTATAACAGCCATCTGTAAAAAAACCATATGTACAAATGGAGGTTTGATTTTGGCCACAATCTCACCTGATGCTATGTTACTATGTAGCATACGTTACACTCAAGTGATATTTTAGGTTCTCGGTGATGAATTTTCAACTTCAGGATATAAGCGTGATTTAGAAATGCTCTATCAGTGTCATCACGGAGATTACTTTCACCGAAAACTTAAACTCACTGCCATCCATGATAGCCATCGTCGCTTCAAAAAAGGTTGATTCTAATCATTACAAACATCAGTATTATTCACAATATTTGTAGTTTCTATAGGCAACAACATCTTTACGTATTGCTTTTTAGCAATTTGAAAAAAAATTAGCCGCCGCGGGATACCCGCTAGATGTGAAATGTCACTTGACATCACGTAACACTTACTGGATGTGACCCAGTTTTACTGCCAAAGCGCGCAAAGAATATTTCACAACGAAAACCAATAAATCAGAAGCAATCAGCATATCATCAGACAAAAAAATATTAAAGCAAACAATAACCATTAAATTCTATTAGAGGTTCCAAACATGAAATAAGTGCACGTAATATAAAAATATGTACTAAAATTAACCAGAGAGTGTAATTTTATTTATCAGACTGACTAAATATTCTTGTCCGATTGGCTTTCACAGTTTCACCGAACTTTTGAGGCGAGCCGCATAAGGTACTCAGTTTGCAGAATGGTAGCTAGGTACCTAGGTAACTTGGTAAACCAACGTATCAGCGATGCTTTAGTTAAAAGTTCACAAATAGGCAGACAGACAGAAAACCAAACGATCACATGATTTCTCGACTGAACTATTTCCCGAACCGGTGGTAGTGTTTTGATCTTCATAAGCGTCTTCTTAGGGGCCGAAATTGAATAAAGATTTTTTTTAATTTTATTTTAGAGTCAACACCACTGCTCCATTGTACAATCACGTAGAGATAATTAATCAACGTCATTAAAAAAAATAAACCGTGTAGGTGTGACACGCAAAAAGATCCTGCCTCGAAATTTTTTACGTAAACAACGCAATGCGACGGCCACAATCCACGTCCGAAGAATCGGGGGAAGCGACCGGTCGCTTTTTACCCTGCCTTTATTCTCCCCATTTCAATACTAATCTTATGTAAATCGGTTGGTCAATACTTGGGTTATTCGATTTAGAGTCTCGGACTATTACTGTACATTTTTGTGCAGGAAATTGAATTCTGCTGTGGCCGTATGAATCGTGTGTGTGGGGGGGAAATTCGTTTGTTACCGTTTTTTCTGTTGTTGTAAAAATCGCTCGCGCGTATATAGATATGGATGGCGCTTTTGAAGGCAATTCTATCATTTAAGATGTCTGAAGGATTTGTAAAATTATTTTTTTCTTGTATATTGAATTTAGAGAATCACAAGATTGCTTTTCTGGTATTAAGGGTTTTTTATCATATAGTATGAAAATTACTTATCGAATAGGCAATTCAAATCGAATAATTTTCATTTGCTTATTTGAAGAGTTATAAATATGTAAGAATGACTCGTATTTAATTTACTATTTTCTACTCCAAGGCGAGGTAAAGAAAATTGTTTTGGCATAATAGTTAGCGTATTTACTCATATCCACCTTGCTGATTTCCGACACTGGCATTTGAAAATGTGCCATCAACCGCCTAGAGGTACGATCTGACAACCTCACTTGAGAGCCAGCGCCTTTAGGTTTAACGTGTTTTCCATCTTAAACTACATAGTCAATTTTAAAGTAGTAAACATAGGTATGTTGTAGAAAAAATTGTATGTTTATTAAGTTCTTCGTCATTCACGCAAAAACTACATAACCGAATTCCATCAAATTTGATATTGTCATATATTGCATCCAAGGGAAGAACATAGGATGCAAATTGTCTGAATTTGAAGCGGGTAAAGCGGCGGGCACAGCTAGTTTAATAATATTTCTCTTGAACTTCAAAAAATTAAGATTTAGTCATTGTTCT
Source organism: Samia ricini (assembly GCA_014132275.2). Classification (NCBI taxonomy): domain Eukaryota; kingdom Metazoa; phylum Arthropoda; class Insecta; order Lepidoptera; family Saturniidae; genus Samia; species Samia ricini. The sequence continues at coordinate 13,485,478 of AP028165.1, read as the reverse complement.
TAGCAGACCACATATAATAATGTAAACTCTTTTCGTATATGAAACAATTCTCCATCAAAATACGCTTCATTGTTAACCAAAGCTGCGCATGACATTTATTAACGACCACCAACTCGCTTCGTAGCTCCGTCACGACTGCCACCGTCTCATGCGTTCCGAACGCCATTTTATAATACCGTCAACAGTAACAATCGATTTCCATTTCAGTACCTACCTTTGACTGATTTTTCATGAAAATATCTGAACAATGCGATATATTATTTTAAAATTGAATTTGAAAATAGTTAACAATATGGACTGCATATCTGTTTACTATCTTATCTCATGAACACATAAAAAAAATAAATGTCAATACATATATAATCTGTGCCCCATATAACGGGATAAGTTAAACCCGACATCAAAGCTTTGAGATACCCATAAGATAAGAATAATAAAATATTCACATCATCTGAATGAGCGTTACGATTTATTTTGCGCCCGCATAAAATTACTTCATCAAAATATGTACCTACTTACTTTGCATCGAAAATTTACAACATCCCACAACTTTCCTTTTCTGTTATACATATTTTATTGATGGAAACCTGCATTTAATAGGTATCACACGGTTTGGCTAAGCTACTTATCTTAAATCTAAAGTAAAAAACGATACAATTTACTTATTTTTACTCACTTTATTGTTGTCTATTTGACAACGGATTTATCTACAATTTTATAATATTTATGTATTTAGGGATTTATGTAATATTTATGTAAAAATTGATATATAAATAGGCCAAAACAAAACAGTTTAAGATATTAATTTTGTTTTAATTAATATTCGAAGCGATGATGGCTTAGTTAGCAGTGAGATCGGATTCCATATTAATGGACGTAGGTTTTAACCCACCTACCCAAATCTATATAGAACCTGAGCTTTCACATCGTGCTTGGTGATAGGCATATTTTAACCCCTTGAGCACTTACCTGGCATTTACGCCAGCTTTCTATTGTTTTCCTATTGTTTTATTTGTATGGGTACTCGACACATTAATAATGTTACCTTCCCACCCTCGAGTTTGAAAACCCGTCACCAAACAGCATCATAAGCGAGAGTGTGGTTAAAATACCATACAAAAAGCCCATATAAATAAATTGTAGAATCTCGATTCCCGGGCAAATACTAATTTAAATAAATATCTAATATATCTCATAATAAGATGCTTGTACTAATATTCATATAACAACCGGATAAACAATGCGTACGATGCTTAAATTAATTACAGACGTTATGTAAATATTTGTCTATGATTTATGCTCGCGTAATCTCGTCCTATGTATTTTGAACGTATAGTTTATGTACCTACTATTATATCCACCTCCTATATCTTGTAGGTAGATTAATTAGCAATGTTAATGTTCATTAGTATTTATGTTGTTAAAATTTTTAACAATCTGTGTTTCGTGAAAGAAATGTATTGAGAAAAACGTATTTAGTACAAAAATTAACAAATAAACAGTGCAAAATTATTTTTTCCAAGTCAGATACAATTATGAGTACCAGTGCTCGCCTGTGATCGAAATTTGACCATAATTCATAAAAACGCTAACAATTTTGTTTGCATTTCATTGTCAATTGCTTAAAGTAAAACCTTCTCAAAAGTCAAAATTCTGTTTACACGGTAAATAAATGTCAAGTCTGATATTAACATGTGGTTGATAATCGTAAGGGATAATGATAGATGTGTGCCTGTGTCTAACTAATGGTAGTGTGTGAATTGTATTGTCTTATTAATGTAATGTATTTTTTATGTATTATTTAAATAAAATATTAGCATTCTGCACTCCTTCTCTATATAAAGTATAAGTGTGCGAAATTTCATACTCCTCTGTTCGCGCAATTTTCGTAAAGGGGTACAAAGTTTTTGCTTCACATATGAATATTGTGGTTATTCATTCAGTAGTCGGTATTCCAACCATAAATATTATTGAATAAAGGAAAAAAAACAGTTGCTAAAGAAATAAAATGAATCGATTTATAAACAAGCGAGTAAAATGTCGGGAAGTTTTACTACGATTATCCAGTATTTTGTGTCTATATAATATTAAAAGTGCTAAGTCATGAAATTCATTGACTCAAATTCATTTACTACTTTCTTAAACCTTGGATCATATCTTATATCATATCTTAATCTAATATTCTTAATATAACAATGTGTGGTGGCACATAGGTAGGTGTGCACACATTCATGCAACGACCTCCCAGGTTGAGTAGTTTTTAAATGCACTAGTGCCCGTCCAACTGGCCCGGAATAAAGAGGTTAGCTTGACTAATTGGCCGAGGACGCACTCACCGCATGTAACATTAGTTATTATAAGTAATTGGGTTTGATAAAGTAAATACATAAATACATATTATAAAGTTATAAATATACAGAAGACTTTTAATTGACCCGTGACACCCCCAGTAATTAATAGTCATAAATGTATGTGTATAAATTTTTTTTTAAATATATAGGTACTAAAATGCACTTCGAAATATTATTATCCTTAAGTTATAAATATATTAATAGTAAGCTAAATAAAAGAAGTTGCCTTTCACGTTAAGATAATTGTCGTGGGTGTAGAAAATAACAAGAAATTGTTTCCGAGAAATATAACAAAAAATAAACATCTCTCAGCTTATTTTTAAATGGTATAGGTACAGTAGTGCTTTGACCACAATCTCACCTGATGTTAAAATATTTATATTAAGTGAAAGTGGCTGCAAAATATGCCGGATGCCAGGTAGGTATTTTGCGACTACCTGACACATAGTAAAAAGGACGACAAATAGACACATTAAGGCACGTCGCCAGCCGGAACTAGCAAGTAAATCCAGACCTAACTAGACTCTAACCGTGGTAGATGTATCATGACCGGAATAATGATGTCGACTAACGACATAATGATAATAATTTAATATTGACTTTTTTTAAATAAAAACAAGGTTATTCCCTGTCATCTGAACTAGATTTGAGCCTGTGTCTCAGGTGTCAGTGTCTTCCCAATATACATAATTTCTTAATCGATATATTTTAATTTATTGATCTTTGGCATCGCTTTAGGACTGTATTTTATGCATCAGATGAAGTTAGGATAAACCTACTTCTAGAAGAGATAAAGATAATATTTTTTAATTCCTATATTACCATCATTGAATTTTTTTAAACTTTCGGGACAATGGAGAATTGATCCAATTTGAACCAAGTCCAAAAAAATCATATGACGATAAAAAACGAAGAAAACTAATAAATAAAAGTGTGTTAAAAATTATATTAATCACTGCGCCCGCGTTTGTATGTTATTTTAACATACAAAACCCTAATTATTTTTTTTTAGTACTAAGATAAAGTAAAAGTATTTCTCATACATTCAAACACTTGCCCGTAAAACTGTTCGTCCGTAGAATCAGATTTTATTTAAAAAAAAATTGAGTTTTAACTTTTTTAGGCGGATCCCTAATTATTTTCGAAATTCAAATTCAACAAAAGTACCCTTAGTCATGCGGAGCGATTTCAGCTGTCTACCACAAAAAATCCAGACAAAATCGGTCAAGCCGTTCTGGAGATTACCCGAAATAAACAGACAGACGGACAGACAAAAATTTAAATAAAAATATTGTTAGTACAGGTATCGTACATCATATGGATTTAGTAAAAAATTGTTTTTTGAAATAACAAACAGCTATTTCAATTTTATTTATTAGGTATAGATTACACGAAACGATCAATAAATTAGTGATGTAATGTATATATAACAACGTAACTCATAGCCACTCCCTAAAATTAAGGGGGCATCAATTTTACCGATTACTCAAAAAGCATTATAACAGAAATTCGATTAAAAGTTTTCGAAACGGTTATAGTACTTCAGATAAGGGTCTAAAGTAATATAAGTATAATATCGGGTAACTTCACTTTAATGACTTAAGTTGGCAATATTGAATGCGGGTGCTTATTCGTCGATTGAATGTGTTCCCTTGTTATAATATATTATTACCTATTACCCGAATTTTATTTTCATTGTACTTTTATTCGAAGAGTTTCGAGGAAACTATTGGATAAGTTTAAATGGTCGTATAAATAGCCATTATTGATATATAGCCTAAGGTCACGCCTGTTATCCCGAAGGGTTAGGCAGAGGTGAAATAGCGAACTACACCACCCATATTTCGTCTGTTCGTTCCATAGTTCTGTCCCAGATGCGAGCCTGTCGCCATTTCGGGCACAAATTCCAGACTCCGAGACTTACCCGGGGATCTAACCCAAGACCTCAGAACGACATTAGTACCGTAATACAACTGCGCCACCGAGGCACAATACATAACATTTATGTGTTAAATTAATGTTTTCAATATTTTAAATATTGTGAATAGCACTACGTTCTTTAATATTATATTTCCGCATTCTTACTAGTTGGCTAAAATATTAAGTTTGCCAATTAACATTTTTTTGGTATAATAATGAACCCATTCATTTATTTATTTTCCTTGTCTATTTATCAACTCACTTTATTTAAAATAAAAACTTCTTTAGCCTCTTTGTGAATATTAAAGTATTCGAGTATTAAAATCGATGAAACGAAAAAGCGACTTTAAAAAGAGATAACACAAACATACATATATAGGATTTAACATATGAGAGAATGAGATAGACTCATATTTGTTTCCACTGTCTTTTTATACAAATTCAGTCAGCATAATAGTAAAGTGGACCAATAATGGATGAGGATCAACTTTTAGCCACCACTGTCATGTGAATATAGAAATAACGTCAAGAGAACAAACACAAACATAGCAAACTTAAGCTAGTCTCTGTTACAGGGTTTATCGCATTGAGTCAACCGATCGCAATTCATCTTTTATAGGAGGTATTTTTACTACAAAGCCTGTGCTAAGCTTACTCCATTAATTTTCTCGAGTATATTAAGTACCGGCACGATGCATGTAGCTGGGTTTGACATTTGAACCAGATAAGGTATATAGTACCATTACAAACCTTGTTCGACAATATATCACGGTTGTTTATTACTCCGTAAGCAATTGTGTATGAAAGCAAATTATTAAACTTTATTAAACAGTTCAAGACATTTTACTACTCTTTTTATAAAGCGAATTTCTTTACTTATTCTGTTTTGTTTTTTTGTGACTTATTGATGTTATCATTAAAAAATATTTAGCAACAGCTTTTTACATAGACATTACATTACACTACATAGACATTAGTTAATACGATTCCGTTATAACGTCTTTCTCTATGTAGAAAATTATACATAACTAGCTACGTGCCCGCGGCTGCGCCCGTGTTTCATATATTCTTCACTGCGTTTTAGTTTTTTTTTATACGGAACCTAAATTTGATGATTTGATATTTTAGTATAAATTTAGTACTAAGATAAAGCAAAATATTTCTCATAAGTTATAGCACTTGCCCGTAATTATGTGCATTTAATTAGATTTCATTCAAATTTTATGAGTTTCATTTATTTTTATGCAAAACTCTAATTATTTTCAACAATTAAAAGTACCCTAAGTTACCCGGAGTAACTTTAGCTATCTATCAAAAAAGTACCGTCATAATCGATCCAGCCGTTCCGGAGATAACCTATTACAAACAGACAATTCAATTTTATTTAGTAGTATATTTATAAATTTATTAAAAGAAATAAATTTACAATATAAGATATATATTTTTAATACACTAATTCTTTAGTATAATCTACAATGCATACATGAAACCGAATTAATACAAAAAAATCTGAATAATTTCATAAGGGTACTTGGAAAAATCTAGTAATATTTAAATGGTACTCATATTTCGACGTAGCTTTTAAAAAGTCACGACCTACCCGCCGCCCCTACATTTCGTTATAAATAAAATGGAATTGAATTTACTTTAAAACTCTTATGTATAAAGTAATTCTACTTGCAGAAAATTTTAGATAATAAAAGGAGAGAAACCAACTAAGTTTTAACGTGAAATTTTATACCTTATAATTTTATACTATGCTTGCATGTCTCTTCTCAACAATTATATTATAATTAGGTCATTTATATGGTATTTTAACTGCACCACATTTGACTTTTAGTACAGTACCGTTTTTCATACATTGTGCATTTATGTGTAATGCTCATAGCTTTTGTAATAAAAAAAAATATTCACCCTCAACAGTAATATTTTATAAAATAACAAGAGAAGTCACTGAATCTGTAAATTTCGTGATAAACGATTATAGTTCATTACTCTAGTCTACTCTAACTGTTTACAGAACAAGATATCAAATATTAATATGTCTATTACCCATAAAAATGAGACAATAGGAAAACAATAAAAAGCTGGCGTAAATGCCAGGTTAGTGCTTAAGGGTTAGTATATAATAGGGTAATATATTAAACAAAAGTATTTTTAACAAAAAATGAAGGTAATACGACATTCCTATAAACCATCGATATAACCACGTTAAGTATGGACCAGAATACATATTTCATGTCAATGTTACTAAACCTTGATATGCGTTATGAAAGTATATAAGTCCTATTCTGATTACGCTACGCAAACCTATAGCATGACTTCTTAGCTAAATAAAAGCGTTTTAAAAAAAGTACTACGTGTCTAAAACGGTTACGGCGTAGCGCTAAAACTGCTACATTGTAGTTCACTTTGCGGCTACGATGTAGCATGCTACTCGGCCAACCACAACAAGGCAAATCGGGTAACCACAAGAAATTACGTAGATTGACCATAAATACGAAATCAAGTGGTCACGCAATATAAAAAATTATAATATATTTTATACCAAATAATCTCCTCTTTTCCTTACATATTTTAAGTTTGATTTTTAAATGTGATTATAATTTGGACCAAGATTATAAATACACACATTTGATCACAAATGTATCTGATGTTAAGTGAAAACAAAGTAACTCATATTTAAGTAAAATAACTCATTAATTTAATTACAGATTAGATTATCTCTTACAACTTTTTTTTAAACTGAATCTGTTATCCTTTTATTAAAAGTTAGTATCATCCAACTTTTGATTGGTTTATTAGTAACTTTCCACAGCTAGGTTAAAGCTTGTTATAAATTAATTAGTTAAATTTCGAATTAAAACAACGCTTAACCTTGTACTAATTACTTGTGAAATGTATTTTATTACCTAACATTATTTCAAGAATTTTTAAAGTCATAAATACACATAAAAATTTAAATGTAACGTAATATACTCATAAATTACGTTTCAACATGTGCAATTAGTAAATCTGCAACAACCTTTTTTGTTGTAACCTATAAAATTAAAAATATTATTCTAATTAATATTATTCTAGAAGTTGTAGAAACTTTTTTTTTATAAATAAAAAAAGAACACTGACCTTTTTTATTAAAATAACTTTTTATATGAAAAGTACATAATCACACTCTTATTTCATGAAGAGTTAACCGCACAAGTCACATTTGATCATTTCACTCATACACAACACAATAAGTTCGTTTAACAGCAGAAACATCCGCTCGCAACTGCAGTCAGCGGTAAACTGTGCTTCGTTTCGTCTAACATTCGAAGTTTGAAAAGCTCCGTTCGGAAAGCTTCGGCTGTATTCGGCGTTGTATGATTATTCAGTGCTTTGTGTAGCATCCCTGTGCCGGGTGCATTTGTTATCTCCGCTATATTTCTCTCTGAGATATGCGATCGACGACAGCCGGATTCCAACAATATCATAAAACATACATATTCCTTGTACGTCAAACATTTGATATATTTTCTTTCGAAGGTTTACTCTTTCAATTCTGTCTTCTCAATTTCTATTTCAATTGGAATTCGGATATAAGTTTCCAACTATGTTAAAAAATGACAAAGTTTCTTAAACCCTTGAACACTAACCTGGCGTTTACGCTAGCTTTTTATTGTTTTCCTATTTTCTTCCATTGTCTCATTTTTATGGGTAATCGACATATTCATTTGTAAATATGAATAAGGAACTGCGATTCCTTTGTATTTAGATTTTATTGACCCCTTGATCATTAACATGGCGTTAACGCCAGCTTTCCATTGTTTTCCTATTGTCTCATTTTTATGGGTAATCGACATACTAATGTAAATTATCATGATTTTAAATCAGGTAATAAATGAAGTACAGTCCAAGACAGTGGCGATCGCCTTTCACAATCACTGTGACAAAAGTCTTAAATGTAAACATTTTTATAAAGAAATGTCTACTTTTTACTATATAATCCTTAAATCCGTTTAAATGTGGGCATTTACGTTGTTTTACGCTGCGATAAGTAATGATAAAACTATCAAAATTTGCATATATATATATATATGAACACTGATTTTGAATTGCTTTATACTGTGTAAACTCAGTGCTTTATTCGCAATCTCACTAGATAATCAAGTGGCCCAAGATAGTAAACGCGCTAAACTTATACAGAACACACGTATAGATGCTTAGCAATAGATTTTCAAATACCAAATTCCATGACATGTACCATACTGTTTTTCTTTACCGAAAGCTCAACATAGAATAGGTTATGTGAATTCAAACCTCCGTTCATCGATATCGTATCCTACTGTACTACTGAACTATCACAGTACAGAAGTATTTTTTCAGAACTGAATATACAGATTGAAATTATTATGACGAATCAAGTTTATACATGTCCGGTATTACAATGATATTTATATATGTTTGTTATATGTGTCGAGGACCCATAAAAATAAGACAATTGGAAGACAATAGGAAAACAATGGAAAGCTGGCGTAAACACCAGGTAAGTGCTCAAGGGATTAATTTATACAAAATATTATATCTTCGAATACAACAGATTTCTGCGAGTCCCGTGAGGTATAGCCGGTGTTCGTATATGTTACTTATACAATAGCGTCCGCTGTTACAGTTCGAAGTCAACGTCGTAAATACATTGGATTTGTCAGTGACTGCGAAACGATAATTCTTTAGTAGCTGAGCGTTTTTTTTGTTTCACAGTGTAAAATTTATTAAGCTTTAGTAAACGAACTACGCTGAGAGATAATCATTTAATTTACAGATTAAATATTGAGAGTGATATTACATATATCGATCAATAGTTTATAATCAATTAACAATTTGGTTATTCAGAATTACACTTTTAATATTATTTGAGAAACCGAAAATCGAATATCGTTACAATATTTATATTAAAAAATAAAAATATAGTGTCCGAATACCACCACATCAATATCAAAAACATAATTTTAACATTTTTGTTTGTCTATCTGTTTGTTTCAGGTAATTTCGGAAACGGTTGGATCGATTTTGATGTGACTTTTATTGTCAGACAGCTGATGTTACTGTAATGAACATAGGCTGCTTTTATTTTACAAAAAGTTAGGTTACCGAGTAAAAAAATTAAAACTTCTGAATGGATTGAGTATAAAACTTTTACTGCACATTTTTACTGGCAGGTATTTGAATTTATGATAAATATATTTGCTTTCTGTTACTACCAATTTCTTTTTGGAAAATAATTAGGGTTCCGTATAAAAAATAAAACCGAAATAAATTAAAAAAGAACCACTTAATAATCAGTTTTACTGACAAGTGCTTGTTTTTGTGAGAAATATATTTACTTTCTCTTAGTACAAGTGAGTGTTTTAGAAAAATAATTAGAGGTTCGTGTAAAAAAGATAAAAACTATGTTACGCAGTGAAGAATATATGAAACGCGGGTGCAGCCGCGCACTCACAACTAGTACCTATATAAGCAAGGGCGTCTTTACCTATAGTGCAGGGTGTGCAGTGCACACTGGGCGCAAAGTTTCGAGCGACGCTCACGACACATACATAGATGTGTTTCACTCGGGGCGCCAACGCTGTCAAAGGCCCTGCGCCCGTGTTATGGGCCGACGGAGCGCGGTAATAGTCAAAATAGCTTGCCGACATTAAAAATTGCATCCGAATTGGCGATTGAAAATGTAACTGTAAGTATTCCATATTGACCGCGCGCCTACTTGAGGGCACCAGGATATTGTTTGCACACGGGCGCTACAAAGGCTAGAGCCGCCTTAGTATATAAAAGTCAAAGTCTATATGTTTGTACATAAATCGGTTTAGAACCGTTTAAACAGATTTTCTATTTATAAACTTCGATTTATGAGCTTGCCAAATTATGAAGGTAAAAGTTGAAGTTACGTAAAAACACCAGTCTGCTAATTTTTTGAAGTAAGCTTAGTTAAGCAAAATTTATATTGCAGTGAATAGATTTTAAAGAATATAAATATTAGACGCGAGCGGAACTGCGGGCATAACTAGTTTTGATATAAATCAAACTAAATTAGGTGCATTCAGTTTTTAGTGTTATCAATTTTGAAAAAAATCGAATTATCATTATTTTGGTCGTGATTTAGTATGATGACTGTAATCGTGTGACCACGACCGGTGGTTATACTAAATCGTGTAAATTTAAAAAAAAAAATCAAAAGATTTATCATTCCCTAAAATTTTAATAACATTTGATTACTAGTATTATAAAAAAGGCTAACAAATAAAGTTTACCAGTCATTGTTGTTCTATCAAAGCCAATTTATTACTTTAAAACGTCGCCATTTTGTTGATCGATTTCGATTTTGAAATACTGGCTGTTACTACGGCAATTTTCTAGATACAAGTCGTTCATAGCACGCGATGATTCGTGTTTCGAACAATACGAAATTGTCTTTGTATTCTGTTTTGTATTTTAAAGAGAAACATTAAGAAAATGCTATTGCTATGGTAAAATGATTCATCAATTATATTAAAAAATAGAATATCGACGGAGTATTCATACCAAATGTAGATAATGTAGTAAATAAGCGGTCATTAATCAGTGATAGTGTGACGAAATATCGCGTTGATGGACTTAGGTCCGAATCCACCTGAGGTTTCGTTAAGGCAAGACATGAAAAGCTATAGAATAGTAGGACATTTTGGTAAAAATATTGGTCAAGCTATTTATCACCGACAAGTTAGAAAGAAAATTATACTTCCCATTTAAAATCAACAATTATACAACGGCAGTTACCTTGCTAGAACTTTTTTTATGACAACACAGAGTTCATCTTACGAGGTATTATTTCCAAAACGCTTCACTTGTGCACAAAACAAAGTGATGACTATGAAAGTTGAGGGATGGAGCGGTAGAGAACACTCAAAGAAAATATGTGGAAAGATGAAGTGAGTGAGGGAAGATATGAAGGCAAAAGAGGTGAATGAAAACATGGTGGCTAATAGAGACGTATCGAAAAAGAAAACATACTGCGCCGACCCCAAATAACAAATTGGGAGCAGGGCGATGATGATGATGATTAATTTGTGCCCAATAATCATACTATATTACGCCAAATACGCCACTATTTACATAATATAGTTTCACATAACATAATTTAATGGAACAAAACAAAAACAGAAAACTGATCCAGGTAAATATTCACATGGGGGGGAGAGGTGGTTACAGCCTTTGAGCAGTAATCACCCCTCTTCCACCTGGATGATTAAGGCCTCTTTCTGAGAGGCGGGCTAAGAGGTGGGTGGGGAGAGAGCCTGTGGGTCAGGCATCGGCATTCTCCTCCCCATCCCCATTGGGCTTAAGGATGGACGAGGACCATTGGGCTTGCCGCAGAGGGCGACGCGGAGCAATGCTAACGCAATTCCGTATCGCCCCCATCCCAAATGCGGCGGGTGGCTCCGGGGGGCTTATTGGGTATTTCCGGACGCTTCACGTCCGGGTGAGTCCCACATTGGTGTGGAGACGTCCCTCCGCACACCCTTACCAACTGTATTGTGGGACTTCGGTCTCACTAATACAATTGGTAAGGGTAGTGCGTAAATGCATTCCACTCGTCAAAAAAAAAGTAAATATTCACAAACAGAGAGTTTGTTTAAATAATAAACTCGTTTTAATATTCAAAAATGACAATTTTGGCATTATAAAAAACATTTTAAATGACGTTTGTTTTTACTAATACAAGTTTTTATATAATATATTCAGTTTATAATAAGCCATTACAATAACGATTATTTATATACATAATAATCTATAAAAATCTGCAAAAATGAATGAAAATAAACAGGTACAAGAGAAGGAGTTGTTGGTTGCCATAAAAGATGTACTGAAAAAAAGAATGGTCACTTAAATAAGCTAACAGCCGAGGTAATTAAGTAATTTTATTATACTATTGACTAATTCAATAAATAAAACAGTTTTTATTCGGGTTTTTATTTTAGACAATAATGTATAAAATATAACACATCATAATTTCTTTGTTTTTTTTATTCTTAATACCCATTCTTGATACCTTGTCAGCCAGTTATTTTTTCTTTTGTTTGACATTATATAATGGCATAATTGATTGATTTGTTAATTTATGTTACTATAATATACATTTTCTCCAATTTGAGGACAGTTTTTCATAATTTAATTAATAATAATAATAGCCTTATTTATTCCATTCAAAAATACAAAAAAGACGTAAATTAAATATTATAACGCAAAACGAAAATATTATTTTTGTATGGACCCCCTTCGGGTAAAAGCCTCATCCAAGGTGTACCATGATTAATTTAATTACTTATTGTCAATTCTCCAAAGTTCAAAAATAACTTCATATATTTAGGCCCTGATAAGGCGCTTATAAATATCAGAACACTACCACCGGTTTGGAAAACAATCCAGTCATCGAGAAGAACCGGAAAGAAGCTCGATCTGGTTTTTTTTTTTCTACAAGTTTTTTTTGGAACTGTACAACTAGCAGTCACAAATTTTATTAGTATATGCATAGAGAAATCTGTCCCTTCTAGACATCATCATCGTTCGCATTATAACATTTGCAAATTAAAATTTGCTTAACATGGTGCTCAAGCTTGCTGTCAGGCAAATCGGTGATATGCTTTGGGGTTTTATTGTAAAACCTAACACTATTACCTAAAAAACTCTTTTAAGTTTTGCTAAGTCTGAAACATGGAACTGTTAATTCTTGTTTATTCCTTATATTAAAATTATGCTCCATTGCATAAACCATACTTGTGATTAGGTATTTATTTATTAAACAGACAAACATTAGATGTTATAGTACGAACTTACCTGGTTGATAAAAACAATCACAGATAAAAATAATCCTTTAGATCGACAATCATTTACTAAGTAAAATCATTAATGATTCAAAGTAAAATCATTAATGATTCAAAAGTAAAATCATAAAATGATTTAAAAGTAGAAGTTAAAGCAACTGTAAGAAAATCTATACTATCAATAAAAAACTAGGTAAATATATGCAGTTTGATTTGGTTGCTTATAATAAATTCCTGATTTATTTCAATTAATAAGCACTTCAATAGATTTTCACGCAGATTTGTCACAGTAATTTTATTAATCATAAAAATGTATGGAGGAAGGATATATAATAATAAGAAATCAATCATTTAACCTCCTTGAGCACTAACCTGTCGTTTACGCCAGCTTTCCATTGTTTTCCTATTGTCTTCCTATTGTCTCATTTTTATGGGTAATCGACATATTAAAAGCTGCAATAAATTGAAAACATATTTTAATATGGTTTTAGTCACTTGCGTATATATAGGTTTAGTGATAATTAGTGTTAAATCGAGTTGTAACGATATAATTTTGATAAACTTCTCAGCCTAAAAAGCCATGTGCTAAATTGCATTCATTATATCATTATCAGATGCGTGCAAAAGTGACCGAGCTGCTTCAAGAGAAACAAAGCGTTGAAAATAGAACATCTTATCCACCGACACCAAATGACGAAGTGATCCTCGTAAATGAACTAATTCGGGAATATCTTGAATGGAACGGCTACCTTTACACCGCATCGGTGATGGCGTCGGAAGCCGGTATGCCGTTGGATAAGAAAACCAGAACAGAATTGTGCGCAGAAGTCGGTGTAAAAGATGATGACAAATCATCTTCCTTACCTCTCCTATCTAACATAATAGCTGCTTACACAGAGAGAATCAAACGGAAGCTAAATAAGAGTAAGAAGAACGTATGTTAAACTTGTTTATGTGTGTAGTTATATATTCAGTCTTGGTTTTTTTTTCTTTACTATTATAAAAATTGGTAATATTGTTATCTGTTTATTTATAGATAAACACTTTTCATTTGTAAAATTCTACATTTTCAGTCAGTAACATAGGCTACATATTTTTTTGGTAAATTAGAGATGTCTATACTCGTATATCCGTGCGAAGCCGCAACGAATCGCTAGTGTTATATATGAACGATCAACTGTACTTTCAACTTCACCGATGCGGTATTCAGAAAATATACAATCTATGTTCTAACGCTGAATGCTATTTTGATCCTATACCTTTGCCATTTTTTAAGGTCTCTGAAGTACCTACATAAATTTATTATGTTTTTGTATTTATTATTATTATGGTTAACACCAGTCTATAAATAAAGGCTAAATGAGATAGTTGAATAAAATTAATTACCTATAGAACTAAGTCATCCGTCACTATCAATCTTCCAATACGTCGTTAATGGTCATATCTAGTGGTTAGTGATTAAAGGACTTGCTTTTCAATAAAATATTGTTATATTATTACTTTACTAATTCTGCTTCAAACGTTTGAAAAGGAAATTATTTGTAAATTAGTAAAATCTTATCAACCATAGTTACGATGAGTCCCTGCAAAGGAACACCTTGATCAATCAAATTATATTAATATGAATATTCGAATACAACATATAATTTTACTAGTTTTTTTTTGCAAATTGATGATAAATGAATGTATCCACTAGGAATTAATACTACAATACTGTTACAATAATTCGTAAAAGATGTGCCTCATTAATGACACGCTTACGCGCCAGTACTAACAATATCTTAAGTGTATTCACAGATAGATGGGAGTCCCCAATGCTGCGTCATTGGATTAAACTCCACACGACGTAGCTTCACTCAACTTTATAAACACACTAACATTAGTTATTATGATACAATTGTAATTGTATACTATGTATTTTATATATGGGCTTGCCTGAATACACGGTATATTATTATAAACCACGAAATTTTCGCACTTAAAGAGTGTAACATGAAACACGAGTAACTACTCCTGGTAACAGACTGCATTAGCGGTTACTATTGATTGATTAACTCTGATCAAACTAATGGAAACTTTGTTTTTTATACACAGAGAGCTGTAAGTATATTAAATTTCATTACGTATATTATTCAATTCATATTATATATATATTGTTCCACTTAACGTGGCGCATTATACCAAAGATAAGTTAGATGCTTCTTTCATGCTTCAAATAAAACCATATCACATTTATTTTTCAATCAATATAGTGTCTATCATTACCAGAATATGTTGGAAGTGGATTTGAAAATATATATTTAAAAAAAAAGTAAAATTATTAATGAAACAGAAGTACATAATACATCTTTGTTTAACGTTTTATGTTCTAAGTTGTAATTCATTGGAGATTAGTGAATCTAATTGAATGTAAATGAAAAAAACAAAATGTAACGTATTGCGGCTGTAAATCTATGAATAATAAACCGTCTATAAACTCTTGATGAATAGTAATGCGCTGCTGAGTACGTTGATTTACATGGAATGTATCAAAGTCAAGGTTACTGACATTGTATTATTACTTTGTTGATATAGCAATAATAAACTATATAAATAAATACCGTCGTATTTTCTTTATTGACAACTATGCTCTTGTATAGTTTTACTGGCTTCTTTTGTTAATTCATACATTTATTCTTTGGCTAGGTTTTTGTTTTGTTAGATTAGAAAAAAGTTATATATAGCAAGTTATCACTCAAGGTAGGCTCAAGGTAGATCGACGACCAGGTGAAGGTTGCGAGAATTCTTTGAACGCGGGTGGCTTACTTTTTTCTAACCTAGCTAATGCTGTTTACCGGAAGGGCCTTTACAGCTTCACCGTAACTTTGGGGGTGAGTGCTGAAGGCACTCGCCGCAAAAGGTAACTAGCACAAGGGTTCGAACCTCGGCTTGGCCGCTACCTATATATATAAATTAATTTCCACAGAATTTGATCCTAGATGAGCAACTCCGGTCGGTGTGGTAATCTTTGAGGGAGATTTATGTCCAGCAGTGGACGTTTTTCGGTTAAATAGACGAATGGATAGAAATTTCACCAAGTAAAACCAGGGATACGATTAGTTCTAAGTCAATATAAATAATGTAGTTTTAAATCTTTCATATACATAAAATCAAAATAAAGAAATATTCAATTCATATACTGAGAAGGCGCTTGTAAAAGTAAAAATACTACACCACCAAAAAGCTGGCGAGAAGATTGATCTTTTTTTTGTATACACTCTTAAATATTTAGATAAAACTGTACTATAAAATATAGCTATATAAATTATAGTCACAATCATTTTAGCGGATGCAGTGCAGAAATGGGTGTCACTGTCAGATAACTATCATTCACATTATAAACCTTTTAAAATGAATAGTAAGTCTTATCGTCATTTCGTTTCCATCCGGTTGCTTACATTAATAATCAATCTTTAACGTACCTGTAAGCTGTTATCGTTCTGTACATAGATACATGGACCGAATTAACCTTACGGATTGTGTCGATAATAAATGATCATTGCCTTTATAACACATAATGGGCTCCGAGTCAGGTATAAGGAAGATACAGGTCCGTATGGAGTTACTAAATTAATTGTATTATGCTATAAAAATATTTATGACTACGTATAGACAGTGCGAGCTTATAAATAGATTGCACATGTTTATTTTTGGGTGTGATTCTTAGTCCAGATGTTAGAAAAAAGGTCGAATCAATATTACTATCAATATCAATGCACTAAACTTATCCTGTATTTCCCATAAAACTACTTTTACACAAAAATATAAGTTAACATACAGGAGTGTAAGTTAACAACAGGTGGTGCCTTCTCTTAGTGTTCATAACACTTGGTGAACAATCACACGGTTTAGTCAATAAGCTATTTTTCAGGTAGTACCTAGATTAAATTTCCAACATTGAAAATTACATATTTGTCGGAGACAGGACATTGACATCAGAAAAGGAAGGAACCCAAGTTATGTCTTAAAATGGAACGGGATAAAGATGGCGCATCATCAAGACATCGTCCATCAAAGTGATGGTCTTCATCAAATTCACCATTCGAATTGGAGTTTAATTCAGAGGTCGTTGACCTAGGTGATAATCTTAATCGAGTGCATAATCCGCAGCTATTCGAAAGACGATCGCTTGTCACCGCAGCAATCCGCACAAACTCTTTGTTAAGGTCTCCACTAGATCTCGCGCCAAATCTGGTATAATATCTCAAGTGTGAACATCGTTACAGCAAGCAGTTGCCAGCAGTCACGATTTCCAAGGTCTGCAGCCCTGCACTCGTGACTGGGGTGGTGCGCTGTCAACACCGGTTCTGGAGCCTGGATCAAACTGTCTCCTTCGGGAATTAGAACTCCATTCCAACAGCTGCAGTTAGCACATAACATCGCCGCCACCAGAACTGTCTATGACCTGCTGCGTGTATCATACCACTGCATTTGTAGTGCACGATAACAGGAACACAGGTATCCTGATATCAGCTATAAGCTAGAACTCTTTTACTCATGCGATGATTATTGGCTAAGTGTCCGCACATTGCACTGTTTTTTGTTATCGAGACCGCATTAATACCACGTGATGACGCTATTACAGTCTTGCGTCATGAAGCTTGCACTATTGAATTTCTCAACTGTAACACTAAATTGACCGTTATAAATTTGTTCTGTTTTTCTCGACTAGGTGATGGCATTCAGTTAGTATATCGCGAGTATTCATATGTTCTCAGGAAGTTATATTTCAAATTATATTAAAATGCATATCCAAGTAAGACATAATTTTAAGTAGAGAATTCCTGCATTGGTACCCTCTATCGAGCAGTAGAAATCAGATTATGTGTCTACAGATATTTATACAACACTAAATTAGTAATAACTTACTGAAGAATACACAGATATTCTTCGTAATTACATTTCTAAATTTAGAACATTAAAGAAAAATATGTGTGCAAGCGGAGCTTAACGTAAAATTAATGTACAGTTTTAGTATATAAAAATAAAATATGAGAATAAAATTGTATTGAGACAGGTATCGGCTAAGTTTTTACAAAGATTTACAGTCAAACTGTGCAATACAAACACGACAGCCGCAAGTTTAAATCCCTTTAGATCAGCTTGTCTATGTGTCCATTCGTATAATATATTCCTCCCTTTCGTAAGATCTAATATAGTATTCTAGTCACAGGTTAGATAAACCAGATAACTATCCAATAACGTAGGAATAGTGAAACATAAATATAAAAGACTTAAAAAGCTATAACTACTTGATTCACTTTTGTTTTTAATTTTATATACCATACAGACACATTATATCACAATCATTTACTCCATGTATCGTATCTACGTTTGATTAGGTGTCTTACAGAATGCCGTTGACTTGAAAAATATAGACACCAACTTCCTTAATTTTTATGTTTCTTCGAAAAACTTGGTCGATATTTCAAAGTATATCGCTCAAGGTAAGGTATACCTTCTATGGCTTGTTATATGGCCTTCACTATATGCACAATTCACCTTTTTTTTTTTTTTGACGGGGGGAAATGCATTTACGCTCTACCCTTACCTATTGCATTAGTGAGACCGGAGTCCCCCAATGCAATAGGTAAGGGGGCACGGACGGACGACTCGGTGCCAGTGTGGGACTCGCCCGGACGTGAAGCGTCCGGAAATACACACTAAAACCCCCCGAGTCCGTCCGCCGCTTTTGGGATGGGGGTGATACGGGATGGCTTTCGCAAGCACCGCGCCGCCCCCTGCGGCGAACCCACCGGGCCTCGTCGTCCGTGCAATGGCTCAGTAGGGATGGGGGGGGAATACTTTCCCACCCAACTTTTAGCCCACCTCTCAAAGAGAGGTATGACCAATTGGTCAAAAGTCCGGAATGCATAATTCACCTAGTGACAACTAATGCTCCAGCACCACGTTTACAAGTTTATTTAGGTAATTGATTGTGTTGTTTTGATGCACTAGTGTACTCCTTAATACACGTCTGTATATTATCTAATGGAGCGGAGCCATCAGTGGAAATGTGTCTGTGATTAAGAGGTCAAATTCGTGTTCTGGGAGGTAAAGTGATTGGTGAACCAAGCTGACCGAGTTGTGTAGTTTGTCATTTGAACACTGACTGAACTTGACAGAATATCTGAATGTATTTACGACGTTTATTGCCATCTTACCAAAAGCTATTTTACAGTGAGGAAATTATCTAATTTTGAAAGAATGAAAGTTTAATAGACTTTTATAAATTTTTAATAATCGGTGTTCGAATATTTAATTTTTTATTATGATTTTAATGTGATCAAGGATACAATATCGTTAGTCCTAACCTCGTGTTATTTTGCTAATCTTCAGTATTACAACAAAATGGCAGCGCTTTGTTCGAAATTTCGATGATGTTTTTGTTTGTTTTTGTATACAACAAAAAAAAAAAAAACTATATCACTTTAAATAATACCAAAATGATATAATATGTGGTTAAATAATTTAAATTAATTATATAACAATAAGCATCACTTCTTCTTTGTCGGTATCACTCTTGACAGAGTGGTCGTGGTCTGCACTTCAGGTGTTGGTGGCAAGCTTCTCAACACGCCGTCAATCCTCTCTGATGGCCGCCTTCCTCATGCATTCATGTAGGACTACTACAATATGACAAACCAAGTTCGCGACATAGTCTGCAAACTCATGAATATTTACACGTGTTATCAAAATATTTTTACCAAAACCTTCTTAATGGAAAAACAGTGTTAAATCCCACAGAATGTTAATTTCATAATATAACGTACGTGTAACAATAACATTTCGACTTTATAATTATTTTTTTGCACTTTACTCTAGATCGAGGTAAATTTATATAACAAAACATTAAAGAATCTGGAAACAATATCTATCACTAACACATAACATTTTGTTTTTTTTATTTAGGCCCCTTACATCTCAGATATAATCCGAGTTTTGTTTACTTTTTTTGTGGCTTTCCCCTATTTGTTTTTGTGCCTTTATTGTTTTCATTGTATTTCTATTTTACAATCTTATTCTATTTCTTATTTATGTGTTCCTATTGCATTGTGGTTATGTCGAATTTTTTTATTTATTTAAATCCTACTTCTAATTTACAATCCTTATTTTATTTCTTATCTCTTGTTCTATTACATTTGGTTCTGTTTGATCTTTATTTATTCATAATTCTTATCATAGTTTTTATATACTTATTTCCAAAATTTACATTTTAATCTAATTTTTTGTTCAGTCTATCACATTATGTTAATTAGTTTATCGCCTTTTTGCGTATAATTTATAATTTTAAGGTTGCTATTTCATTTAATTCTGACCTTTAATATAGCATTTGACACACACAACATATAATACACCTTCAGTTATTAATCATACACACATCATACACATAACATTGAAACATTTGATGTAGTAAACTTACAACGTCATTTAAACGATAAGAGATAGATAAAGGTCGCACGTATACTATCTCTAAGGGAAAATTGAATCGACCTACCGTAATCGAGCGCGCAACCGTTCCAAAATCTCTCTTACTCGATCCCACCTGAGAGTACTTTTGTGAGATTTATACTCACGACCGTAGCATTTAGTCAATTTATTTAAATCGATTTCTGTATGAATAATACTTAAAATAATTATTTTTTTACTACACATAATACTGGGAGTCTGATTTAGATGTGGTTATATTTTACTTATTTCGAGATGTTTTTTTATATTAACATGAATAAAATCATTTGATATTTTGAGGTACTCATGCCACATATAAAACTGCTTTTTCACGATAGTTTATTTAAATGACATAATACCATATAGATATCTAAATATCTAAATATCTAGATATCTAAAGCATAGAACCTTTTATAGTGTGTTTTATGAATGGAAATATCAATAAAAACTGAAAACTTTTTTATCGGCTTTGGTGGATTCTCGGTAGGGAATTAGAGATTTGCGTTACCAATACTATAACGTCAACCACCAACTTCCTTAATTACTACAGTATATCGGGTATAAGATGACGTTTAAGTGCTGGTGCTCAGAGATAAATAATAAAATGTATACTTACGCAGCCTATAGTATGTTTTATTTATGAATAAACTATATGAAACGTACATAATTATTAGTCGGAGTAAAAACCAGGCGATGGGCAACAGCATCCATTGAGTACCAAATACACCTACTGGGATCGTCAACCCGCCTGCCTAGCGTGGCGATTATGGCAATTCCACTCTTATTGGGGAAGACCTATGTCCAACAGTGGGCACCTTATGGTTGAATGGACGTATGAATAGGTTGCTCGGAGCGCCAATAGACCTGAAAACCAGACAAATATTATATGTTAAACGTTACGTCATGTTAGTATTTTTAATTACCAAATTATGAAGTTTAAACATAAAAAAAAAAATACAGATTTTCGACTTTTCACTCATATAGGCAGACCCAATGAATGCCTAATTTTTTTGTGAAAATGCTTTTGATGTGGTCCTATCAAATATAAAACACCTTATTCTCCAGAGTTTACTTGGATAACATAATACTATGTAAGTAGCTAAGTATAACTTTTATCGTGTTATTCTCGTAGTTCGAAATTTCAATGAAAACTTGTATGATTTTACTATGTTTTTTTTAAAATCTCAAGATGGAATCTAAAATTTTATTCCAAACATAAATTACTAAATATTATGATAATAAGTCCCAGCATTTTTAAACCCATTATCCGGAAGATACAATTACTAAAAACCTTCCGCTAATGGCAAGAACGCTTGTACGCTGTTCGCTAAAGCACTGAGTTTTTGTACTTGAGAGCGTTGAACAATCCATTGTGAGATATTCTCACATCTGTTACCTGTAGTAATCAGTTAGACACAATAGCTCTTTGACGTCCGACGGTGGACTGATTTCACAAGATTTATCTAGCCGGGATCGTCTCCGTGTCATTGTTGGACAATGATCGGATGAAAGAGCCATTTCAAAAATGGCTCTTCGACGCCGCTTCACTCGGATGATAGTATATTGTGGCTTACTTCACGAAACGCCACTATTTCGAGAGATATATTTTACAATAACTTTTATTTCAAGAATTTATCTCGCTGTTCTTGGGTAGTATATATATATATATATTATATCTTTGGTTTTAAATATCCTATGTTTATGTATAAATTATACTTCAGTCAATATTATAAAGAAGTTAATAATAGTCAAGAATGTAATACAATAGTAGTAGCACAATAGTAGTTTTAAAGTGTTAATTAAATTTCAAAGAAATAGAAAAAAATATTTTCGAGTTTTTTTTTTTTTGCGACATTTCATGACGTTAGTGTGATGTATCCGAATATTTGTGTTGGGCTAACAAACGTTGAAAGATATTCAGTAAATCTTCTTATAATGGAGATACCTGAAATAATTTTAGGGTGTTGAACAGTAGTATTAATATGTCGATTGGGTAATAAAAATGCAACAATGGAAAGCTGGCGTAAACGCCAGGTTAGTGCTCAAGGGGTTATAATATTATTTAATATATAATATTTAATATTATTAGATTTTACAACGCTGCTTGTCATAGCAAGTGCAAAATATGCCCAAATATTTATATGAATGGGCTTCGGAGCTTCAACGGAAATTGGGTGAGCCATCGAGTAACGGATTCGACTCTAATGATTGGGTATTGGCGGTGCGACTAATCAATGTTCCAGTTTCAGAATTGGATTTTGGTTTAGAAGGTTTCCATTGTTGAAACTTCGCACATGGAATGATAGCTGGGACTGAACTAGATGGCGTTAACTTAACGTCTATTTCATCTTTGTCATCATTTAATTTCCATCTATCATTGAATAATAAAAAAAATAATTAATGGTGATTATTGATTAGTTCAAAATTTAGAGGATTTTGAATAAAGTTCCTTTTACTTAATCTCAAAATAGTTCGTATACGGAAAGTCTTTTTTGGATTCATATAGATTTAAAAATCGAAGACATAAACATCGAAACATTTTTTCCCAATAGTAGATGTAATGGCGATTAATTTTCGTCGGGTATTCTAATGTACAGGAAAATACGATAAATGCCACACTAGAATAAAATAAAGTACTTTTTCTTATGTATTTGTAAACAAAAAAACAAATGTATTTACTTTATTGATGAAGCTATGATGGGTAGTGCGGTTGTATTTTGCGTCATGAACGTTGGTTCAAACTCACCGATCTAATTATGTTAATGAGCCTAAGTTTTCGGTGAAGGATAACATCACGAAGCGACGCGGTGACTGCGAAAGCCACCCCGTGTCGCCCCCATTCCAAATGCGGCGGACGGCCCCGGGGGGTTTTAGTGGGTATTTCCGGGCGACTCTCGCCCGGGTGAGTCCCACACTGGCACGGAGTTCGTCCCTCCGTGCCCCCTTAACTATTGCCTTGGGGGACTCCGGTCTCACTAATGCAATAGGTAAGGGTAGTGCGTAAATGCATTTCCCATCGACAAAAAAAAAAAAGATAACATCACGAAGAAACCATCATAGCATGGTTGTAGAATATTTTCTTATAATGCCTATCTGGGTAGCTACCAGGCTCAAGCTTGAAAACTTTTCGGCAAGCACCAACAGGTGTGTTTTAACCATTCTGCACCAAATCTTCACTTCACGTCTGGTGAGATTGTGGTCACTGAGGTTATAAAAAATAAAAAGGGTAGATTTGACTTCACGTTCATTGACACGGTAATATTAAATACAAGTAGTTAATCATTTCTATCTAAAAAAGTGCCAAATAAATTAGTAAACGAATAAAGCAATTACAGAGTTGACATTTAAACACAATCTATTTATAACAGTCGTTTGCAGACTTAATAACCGACCAGTCCAACTAATGGCTGGGAATTCGGTCCAGATAAATAAGAAAATTGGCGACCGCACATACACACACACGCGTACTGCATTCTGTAGGGACCGAAATTAATTACCCTCACTTTGGGGTCCGGTACAGTTTACTTCGCTGAATATGTGAGAGGCGGAATTGACTTAATCAGACATCTAGTATCTCATCGCTTCTTAGAATTTCTTTGGGTTTCTTATGCTTCGTTAAATTATCAAATGAAGACTTACGTAAATATTTAAAGATTGTGTCCTATTAGACTTGAACTAAATATAGACCGATGCAAAGTTACGAATATTGAAATAGATTTTTTTAAAGAAAATATAATATAATACTTTGTTTTTAATGTAGATATTTGTAAGGAAATGATACAAATCTATGCTTAAATAGGAAAGTATATAAAATAATTCAAAACATTATTCTGCTCTAATTAGCTAATTCTTCTTGTAATTCTTCTAATGAACAGATTTTCTTTAATTCGTTTTGTTTAATAACTGTTGCTGCTATTTAATCGAAGAATACGTTAAACCCGGGTGCAGCCGCGAGCACACAGCTAGTAATATAATAAAATTGTATTGAATATAATTCTGACCTTAGTTCACGGGTGAAAATGTATGTATTAAAAAATATGTAGGCGATATATTGTTATGATTTTATAGACATTAAGAACAAGGGCTCGTCTATTAATCTCGGTATATTATTTTTTACAAATTTCTGAAAGCATTACTTGATGTATCATCACATGAAATACGATGCGGTGCATTTTGCAGAGCTCGAATATAAAAAGTCAGTTCATAAAAATGTGAATGTATAGAAAATGAACTGTTTTGAAATATTTACACAGGTACGAGAAATGTAATGTGACATGAATGACTGTAATGGAGTCGATTTGTCAAAAGGAGGGTCCCCGCTACTTTACTTTACGTGTTACTTGGACGCCTAATTGTATGGTAGTTTAATTCTGCAATAGATTGTTGTGGATGTACGTTTTAAAATGAAAATAGACAAGCAATTTAGACATATATTGAAAATATATTATGTTCTTATATCTAAAATTATAATAAAAGGCTAAAAAAATAAGTGTGATCGCAAATCAAGCAAAAGCTACTGAACTGAATTTGATGAAAATTGGTGCTGATAGTCGTCTCTCTGTACTATACTCTGTAGTAACGTATAGGATTCATATTACAAGACCAACCTGTAATTACTTTTTCCTGTAATCACTCACAAAAGAACACATTTGTATGATTTTTGAAATTTTTGTCCATCTGTTTGAACCCATCAACCAAATATTGCGGTATGTATTTTAATGAAATTCGGCAGGTATGGATATAGACTATACCCCAGAGCAGCATATAGAATTATAGAAGAGAAATTTGAAAATTTACACCAAAATGGGGAGGGGGGAATAGGATGAAAATTGTTATGGAAATTAAATGGGTTTTACGAGTTATTAATCTTTGTTAAGGTTTTAGTTATGAAAAAAGTAGTTTATATCCCCGGACTAATATATAGGTTAAAAAATTTAAACTTACCCCAAAGTGAATGAAGAATAAGTACCACAGGGAAGGAGTCGCGGGCACAGCTAGCATTTAAAATAATGATAATTTAAGGTTTTTGTAAAATTATAGTGATGAAAAACTAGTAGAGAATGTGGTATCTAAAGTTGTTTCGACCAAACTTGATTACAATGGACACATTGGTTTAATTTCGGTTGTGTTAGAATTCGTAAAAATGATCGTTCGTGTCTAAATAACTGACTGACTAGATAATGATGGATCGGCATTCTACTTATGTACTAAAACCTCACGATGTGATAAAGATAAAAAAATATTCAAATAAACATATGAGATTTTTTAAACTTTCCTTCGATTTATTATTGACGACTCTGAAATGAAATTAATTCTTTAAAAAATACAAGCAATACATAATTTTGATGTACATGATGACATTTGATTGTTCAAATTTCATTTTGCAATCATTGTTTACAATTAATTATT
This sequence comes from Samia ricini, assembly GCA_014132275.2. Taxonomy (NCBI): domain Eukaryota; kingdom Metazoa; phylum Arthropoda; class Insecta; order Lepidoptera; family Saturniidae; genus Samia; species Samia ricini. Next base: position 13,459,473 of record AP028165.1, on the reverse strand, counting down.
GCTCTTGTTGAGAAATGTACCTACTCTGAAGTATTATTTTACTACACCACAAAAAAGTCTTTAAAATAGTAATTTATATCTTTATGACAGGATTACTACTATCTTTACTATATGTTATAACGTTTAAAGGTTGCAATTTGTGGAACGTAAATAATGCAAATGCATGTCTGAAAAAAGACAGAATTTAGTAAAAATGGTCATGAAACTTAAAGATTTAAGAATAAAGCGAATATGTTATTGTATGAAACTCTCATTTATAATGAGTAAAATGAATTATTTTTTACGGGACAAGTTTTTTCAGGACCCTGGAATATTGACCTCACATCTCTCACAATACCGTTGGCAATCCTAAATAAAAAAATAGGTACCTACATATTGGCTATTTACCTAAGTACCTATGAGCCCGGCTAACTTGATTGGTGTTCCATCAGGCCCCAATTAAATTATAGATTAGTATACCAACCGTCTCACTATGAACAGTTCAGTTAATCATGTTAAGAAGTTGAGTGCCACTTAAGAAGCATCAGTCTTCTGTCACTTAGAACTTATTTGTGTTCAATATATTGTTTACATTGAAAGTATAAAGTATTAAATTATGCAATATACTTTCTATTTTATAGGTGAGTATATTATCACATAATTCATAACTGACACCCAAAATATTTTAAACATTCCATTTCGTCACCGTCGCTCGTCAAGAAGCGTTAATGTTCTCTCTTTCACTCCTACGCGCAAATCAAATTAGGCATCTCGTTCACACCTTTCATGATGAGAATATAATATAATAAAGCAAATTAAAACTTTCTTGTGATAGTTAAGAAACTACAATATTGCTCATGAATAAAACGTTTTTTTTTCTCTCGAGGAACTGATGATATAATACACTTTGTGATTGTCATGACAAGAGAAATAAACAAACACGTCAGATAACACAATTTGTGAGTTTTTGGTGGGATTTCAGTCTGCCACGTAGCAGTTATTATCTTTAATTCATTAACTTGCGTGTTTGACCCTATATTATGTAACTTTGGTGGTGTTCTGCGTGATATAGTTTGGTCATTGTGCACAGGAGCAGTGTATTGGACACAATGATGCGGAACGTTTATTCTGAGGTGCCACGAAAACTCCATAGAAAGTTCAAGCAAGATGAACCACCGTTGTGCTGGAGTTCAAAAGCGTTGTGACACAAGATAGAAAGTATAACTTACCCATAAAACACTAACAGAATTGTATATATAAATAGCAGATTACCATTAAGTAAGAAGAAAAAGAAGATACGAATTATATTATCTATTTTTTCTTTTATTTTATTTTTTTAATATATTAATAAATATTTATTAAAGATGTTATATAACATAATAGATAATCACAATAAACAAGCGTGCTATTCGCATGTCAGACCGACAGAAACACTAAACAAAATAATGAACGGGCAAAACTTTCCGATCAATACAAGCAGTTAACATGTTGATGGTTGATTAAGTATTGCCCGGGTAAACCATGTGGATAATTAATTGAGTCCCGGGGACCGTATACAGAGACGGTAGCCAATCGAGGCGCCCCACTACCCGACATTGACCGCAAATTGCCTAATTTATCGCACAAGTAGCCGCGTTGTGTGTTACTTGAGAAAATACGCGATTTTGTTTGATTTTTTTTTAATTTCATTTAAAACAGATAATTTTTTTTAAATACTGTATATACTCAGCATAATACAATTTCATCTAATGTTATGCGACGACGTGATCCAGGTTGGCAAACTTACAAAATGTTGCTGTCGGAACATATGCATGAATATACAGGCGGGCATTATTAGTAAATGCCCTACCACCATGCTATGGTTCCTCAGGATGTTTTCTTACACCGAAAGCTTGGGTTATTATTAGGTTTTATAGGCAAGTTTAGTAAATATGTTTTTATAACAATTTTCAGACACGAAACTTGACATTTATTACAGTATTGTGTGTAGTTGTCTATTTTTTAGAAAAATTCAACATTACTATGGGAATTTACAACATTATTAATCCCTTTATTTCCTTTATGTCTACACAACAAGCGCTTTTGCAAAATAAATTTGTAAAATATATAGCTTTAAATATTTCTTAGGATTCAAAATAATAATTTATAGTTATTAAAAAGTCAATAAAATAAACAGGCTGTAAATTTAAGTAATAAAAAAAAACAAGCAAAAGTATATGAATTTTTTTATATTTATTTGTTTTATAAAGAAAACACGTTATAATAGTAAGTCAAATTAATGGTTTATATATGATGTTAACATATTCGAACGTAGTTTGTAAGTATTGAAAGCAGTGGTATTATTTTCTTTTTGTTTCCTTCCAAAATATAAGGATTCAATTTTTTTTTAATATTAACATTTCTTAAAGACACATTCGTCGGTTGTTAAATTTAAATCTAACTAACATTCAAAATATTGTAACAACGCTAATTAGTTGTTATTATTATAAATGTTACCGAAGATTTTATTCTCAACTAGCCGAAACTAGAAATTTCGTTTGCAATATTTATCATGTTAACTATGTTACTATACGTAAACAAAAATATCGTGATTCTTTTTTTTATAAGAACCAAGTATCTATAAGAAATAAAACTAAGAACATAGAAGAACCATGGTACCCCACATTTAATTGCGAAACTAAAATTCCCGTTGGGTGCTCGTAGAACCGATGCTAGATGTGGCTACCGGATTCTTGAATCGCTATGGGAACTCGCATCGTGAGTAGGCCCCCGACAATGAGGACCAACGATCTGGTGAAGGTCGCGGGAATCCACTGGATGCAAATGGCGCAAGACAGGTCTTTGTGGAGGTTTTTAGAGAAAGCCTGTGTCTAGCAGTAGACATTTTCCAACTAATATGATGTGAAGTATTTATAGAAACATAAGCATAAAAGAATAGAATTTACAGACAAATTTACCAATCGATATCCACAGTTAACATTTTGATGGTTGATTAAGTAGTAGACGCGAATAGAAAGCCATGTGTATAATTAATTGAATCCCGGTACCGAGTACAGTGAGAGGGGCCAAACCAGGCCAGTCCTGAAGCGCCCGTCAATGACCGCAAATTGCCTAATTTATCGCTCCGGTAGACGCGGCGAGAGAAACACTAAACAGTCGAGTGTTTAGTTTCGTTTCACTTTTGAAAACTTCTGGATTTCGTATATATAAATAATATATATCACCATGCAACATTCAAATTATGGTAGAATGCTATTTCATTCTGTTGTAAAATTGTTAATAATACGCAGTATTGATAACGAAAACTGAATTTGGAAACAATAACAAATTTAACTTATTATTCTAGCTATAGTTATATTAAGATACTTACATTAAAAATATTTCGAGCATGACGCACTATAAAATTTACACTAACTTTTTGCTAAAGCTAATTTAGCTATCTTAAATAATAATTTTGGCTCTCTTGGCTTGCTTAAATCGAGTCAACTTAAAGATATTCCTACAATTTTTATTCCGAACACATTCCACCAAAATATGTTTTGCACGTCATCAATTTCGCCAAATATCGTCCAATTTGGTAATGGAGTGTCTTATACTATTAATGACCGGATTCAATATGTGATCTCAATCTCTTTTTCCGAAACTTCAATCCTTTTTAACACGCTTTTATGTAACGCTATATAAACGCTATTATTAGATTCATATGTATGTGCCTATGTAACGGAAAGTTTGAACATGATTTTGACACCCTTCAAAAAGTCGGATCGACTTGAAATTTGGCATACTTATCAAGGACCCATGACAATTCAATATATTAAATAGATAGTCCCATTATTTATTACCCTAACCTAGTAAAATTTAATACCCTTGACACCATGCACTCTATGCTTTTTACAATAAAATTCATTTTTTTCTCTTATTTACACTATTCTTAACATATTTTTTTTTGTTGGATTTTCTATAAAAGCGTATTTTTAGTTTTTTTTTAACTATCATTTATTTTAATTGTCAGTGATTAGTCAGAGAACCGATACATTTATGCTATAATCACGAATATTAATTTTTAAAATTCAACTTTATTTTTTTTTTCAAAGTGACATTTAAATTGTTCTTGTTTATTAAATGTTTACATCAGTTACGAATTAGTATGAAACAAATACACGTATTTCTATGAAATAGATATCTATAATTGAATACATTCGCTCAAACACTAGAACAAATATTATTTATCCGCAGTTTGTATTCGACCTAAATCAATTCAGCTTACAAACGCAGTCTGTATAATTAATAAGAGCGTTCAGTCGTAGACCTATTCCTAGGGTAGCTTATAAATAGCCTGATGAATAGCGAAAAGGTCGTTTCAACTCTATTTCGTTTAATTGTTTATGTGTCGAGAAATAGTGTAGTTTTTTAATGTATCATGCGGCTGTTTCTGTTCTTTATAATTATTGACTTCATTGAATACTTAAAATATTCTGTGGCTTCGTTCATGTATTCTAAAGAATACAGTGGTGCCCGTTTTTGTATCGATTTTACTCAATTATCTCCATAAGTTGTTTCATGTAAAAAAAACGTTTTTAATTATAAACCAAACCGACTTCAAAAGAATAAACTATAAAATGCACTAAAAAGTAAATAAATAATTACTTTATTATTATTCTGGTTCGTTAATTTTGTAATCGGTGCCAGGTTGTGGATAACAAAGTGATGTAAATGTGCGTCGCTATTTGTATTCAATTTTGATTAATTGTTTTTTAAAATCAACCTAGTCATTTATTTAGCTTATGTGTAATTGTGATAAAGTTTAGGCAGTTATTTCGATTAACTCTAGTTGGCACCGACTCCAAAATGAACGAAATAACTTTTTAGTTTTTACTGCATTTTTATAATGTATTCTTTTGAAGTCGGTTTTATTTTTAATTAAAAAAGTTTTTTTTTTCTACTTTTTAGTTTAAGTATGTACTTTTAGCTAAAGCTGTGAAGCCTACTTCATAGCTTTGGAAACGAATGTATGAAACACTTGTATCTGTCTATAATATTCGAGGGTTTTTCCCAATTTCTTTGTGTTCCACTGATCAGATCCTGATCTGGTGAAAATGTGACTACCTCGACAGTTTAATCTTTCGATTAAAAAATATATACAAATCGGTCCAAAAATGACGCAATAATCCCGTAACAAGTAAAAAAAAAACAACATACAGAAAAATTTATAACCTCCTCATTTTTGAAGTCTGTTAAAAATATTTATTCGTATGCTAGTTTTTTTTAAGAATATACAGTTGAAATTTTACAAATAAAATTTAAACAGAAGATAAAACTACACGAGTCGTGGTGAGCATTCAGTATAAAAGAGCGCGCGATCCATGCGCTTCACCAACTCAACTTCATCTCTACCACGGCAAACGTAGGAATTTAAATAAAAAATCGTAATAGGAAAAGCCGGTGGGATAGCTAGTCTTAATTTATAATGATTTAAGCAGTCGGTGAAGGAACACATCGTGAGGAAACCATAGCATGGTGGTAGGGTATTTTCTAATGATGCTCGCCTGGGTAGCTACCACCTTCAAGTTTGAAAACCTGTCGCAAAATACCAATACGTGTGTTCCGGCAGCATCACTTGAGAACCAGTACCTCTAGGCTTAGTGTGTTTACCATCCTGAACAACATCGTTACTTAACATCAGGTGAGATTGTATTCAAAGCACTGAGCCTATACCGTGTAAAAAAAAACCATTTCCAAATTACCCATCTGGCTAACTACCAGTGTCAAATTTGAAAATCTGCCACCAGGGTGTGTTCCGGCAAAATCAATTGAAATCATCTTGGAGCATCTAAACTTAAGAAAAATGTTTTGCAATGTTTATTTTTTTTTTGTGATGGAAATTATTAACATAACCTAACGTTTAGCATATAATATTTGTCTGATTTTTACATCTATTGGCGCTTCGAACAATAATTTATAATCAAAACATGCGTAAGTATAAATTTTATTATTTATCTTTGAGCGCCAGCACTTACACGACTTCTTATACTTGACTTACTGTAGCATGTTAACAGCTACGTCATAGCATTGGTAACACGACTCTATGTTTTTCTCCTACTGAGAAATCGCGTTTTAAAGAGGGGTTTAGACTAAAACCTCCAGGGGGCAGGGAATTCATACGGATTAATGGACGACCCCTTAACCTCACAAAAAACTGTAGGTACGTTTTAAATACAAAACGGAATACTTTGTTTCGTATCAAATGAAATAGTTAACACAACATTGACTATCAGAAGTTTTCGAACGGAAGCTGAGTACCGCATTAACGGACTTTGGCGGGAAGTGATCAAAGCGGGTCGGGCATTATTTACCAACTAACCGCATTTACAAAACTTAGCGCATTGTTAACACGTACTAACAGCGTTTACAACTTTAACTTTTTTAATCATAAAGAATAAACTGATTCGTTTGTATGGGTAAATACGGGATACTACAGACAAAATGCAATACCATTTGCTTGAATTCCAAGTCAAAGACTATAATTAGTTTGCATTTGTCAATGACGATTTTCTTCTCAAAGTATTATATTTCTAATTTCATTCAGTTGAAACAAGTGAGTAAGAAATATTAATTCTTCATATATTTTAATTCTTTAATTTTTTTTTGCTGTGGATTTGTCACGAACTAATAAAACTTTAATTAAACAATAGGAGTTATATAAAGTAAAGAAAATAATAATTTCAAAGTCATGAGATTATAATCATTCAAACACTATTACATTTTTAATTAATCAGGTACTATATAGGTATTATAATTTTTAAACTTAACATTACATTTAATTTCTTCATGTTTTACTAATATATTTTTCAGGTCACAGGTACTGATAACAACGTATTAACAACAAAACAAAGCACGTCTAAACTTTTGAACGTAATTTTCTACGCGATTGTATTTAACACTGCACCTATGTAATTACCGCGTACTGCTTGCAAACAAAGTAACAGTCCGAAGGTGCGTGTGTGTAATGTGTATTTAGAAACGAGTTAACCTCAATCGTTGCAAATTATAATATTTCTCTCTTACGTTGTAATTAGAGCAATGTTTAAAGAACTCTCTTAATTTTTAAGTCTATTCTAATCTCTGGTTATTGCCTACCTATAGAAATTACCAGAACCAAATAAAACGCACAAAATTCTTCTACGAGAAATAACAACTAGGTACTTATTTATATTTATCAATATATACATATATATCTGTGGTAGTTCGGTAGAGGTACATTCGAATCTTGATGAAGCAAAGGAGGACTAGCTAATCTGTGAAAGCACTGTTAAAATAAAAGACAGATCGTGATAAAACTTTCTTACAGGCATTGCAAAGATTTTATAATGAGGGGTCCTTCAAGTATTACGTAAACAAAATTTGGGACATTTTAACTCCCTCTTAAGCCCTAATCTCCCCCACCTCATGTTTGCGTGAGTAAGAATTGCTTAAATAATTACCACTGAGACTTCGCCGCTCCCTGTTATTAAAAACTCCTTCCATTATGGCTTACGTAACACTTGGATAGCCCCTGATTACTTCAGAGGTAGAACTTTGTTGCCACAAATAGGTATGTTCTGGCAGCGTCAGTTAAAAGACAGTCCTTCTAGGCTTAGTGGGTTAACTACTTTAGTTAATATCCTACATTCACATAAACTAGGTGGGATTGTAGTTGAAAAAAAATTCAGAACTACATGTTTTGTGACGTATGAAAAGATCAATATGTGTTTATCGAGATTACAAGTTCTTGTTAAATCTTGATCGAGGTTTATGCCACTTAATTTCGATGCTATAGGTTATGTCTATCATTTGATGTTTTATTGAGATTTTTTGGTGGAACCCATCGTAAATATTATGTATAAATTACATTGATAATTTCGACTGGAACTAATGTTTCATGTTCCACGTTTACCTCTTGTTTCCAATAACCGATAATTTATTGCAAATAATTTTAAAAATACGTTTCACAGATTTCTAACGTAATTTCTAATTTCAGAACGTATTTCTAGAAGGTTCGATATTATCCAATTTCATTCGACTCATTGTGAAAACCGAATTCGACGAATGACCTGTCGCAAAGAATTAAACGCATAAATAATTGAAAGCGAATGAATTCCTGGAAGTCTCAAACATTCGTCCCCCAGAGGAAAAGAATGTTTTAAGATAATAGACGTTTTATCAAGAAGAATCTCGCGTGTCTATTCGCCCCTTCAATACCAACAATGAGGAAAATGAATTAGGATTTTTCGGGACCACTCGCTTCGACAATTGTAGGAAGAAGTAAAAATATATTATGCAGGAACGAGGCAATAAAGTCATGTCGTATAAAGAACAGAAGTTTACTGTTATTGAAATTTTATGACCTAAATAATATTAATCATTTAAAATGAAACAACTTTTACAGCTGTTATATACTTTTAATATATTTATTGCTTTTGTTATTTATTTAATCTACAGCTGTAAATTTAAACAAAAATCTATGCTACAAACAACTTTTTACTAAATGCATATGAACGTATATAGTAACTATACCAAAAACACAATTATTATTATTTTTTATGTCTATCTGTTTATCCCGTCTAATCTCCGGAACGGCTGAACCGATTTTGACGGGACTGTTTTTGGCAGATAGCTGAAGTTACTCCTCGTAACATAGGGTACTTTAATTTTTCAAAAACAGGGTTCCGCGTAAACAATTAAAATTCAGGAAAATGTAAATAAAATTTGATTTAATGCACAGGTTTATTGCTAGGTATTTGATTTTGTGTGAAACATCTTTGCTTTTTTTCTTAGTACCAAAAATAATTAAGGTTCGCAGTAAAAAGATAAAAGAAAACGCATGAAACTACAAAATACGACTCAATAGAAAACACCACCAAAGCATTATTTTCCACTAATCATTCAGGAAGTAGATTAGAAGAATAAATGAAATGCAGACGAAGGCCGCGAACACGCAGTTAATATTGAATAAAACATTGGTTTATTTATTTTTTTAATTAATAATTCCGTCCACCATATTGAATTTACTATGACATTATTATTTTCGTATTCATTTCAGCAAACCCTTCCACATTTGTTAAACATATGCATAAAAATTAATAACACTTCGTCTTTCGCAGTTGATTTCCTTGGATTTAGAATGACGTCTTTTAACCAAATATTATTGTTAGTCGAACTAAAAATATCAGACTCAATTTTTTCTCCTCTGTTACATATTATTTGTTACATCAACTTACGTAAATTAACGTATATTGGCTGAAGCGACAAAAACAAAAAAACTTGATCTGAGTATATATCTATGAATTTTAAAAACGAATCATGTAAATCGGTTTAGTGGTCTTAGAGTTATAAGACAAATAAGGAACATACATACAAAGAGCGAGAGAGAGAGAGACCCTTTTATAATATTAACATTGGAAAATATGATAAGATTCTTGTTTCGAATACATAAAATGTTTCTTGGTTAATTACAACCATTAGTACCTAAATCATATTTTTAAACGGGCATTTCATAATACTAGCATAATAAGTATTATCTGTATGTAGTAAATACACAGTCTATTTTAAGTTTTATCTACATTAGTTACAAAATCCTCACAGAAACGTAGGGAACACAGCTGGTTTTAATTGCGACGTTATTATTGTCTGCAATTAAAACAGCACTTCATTAAAATAAATAGCGAAAAAGTTTGTTTTTATTTTGCAATAAATACTTTATGTTTATCTTTGTGTGCCGTATATTCTTATTCTTGTTTCGTTTGTTTAAGGAGCTTCGACCTTAATACATATAAGATAATCGTTATCAAAGATCAATTAAAATATACAATGAGTATCTTTATGAATAAAGAAACGACATTTTAAACTTAAATTTCGACATATCAATTCGTTCTTATAAAATAACAAAATGTATTATTACATTATTTCTTCTTTGAAAACAATTTGACATGATACTCTGAGTCACAGTTTCTAGGACGTTTCTCCTAACCAGACAAACTTATTCACATATTAATGTGTCGAGTACTCATAAAAATGAAACAATAGAAAGACAATAGGAAAACAATGGAAAGCTGACGTAAACGCCGGGAAGGTGCTCAAGGGGTTAAAATAGAATTAAAGAAATACATTTTTAACGTGAACACTTCTTTAGCATCGCTGATATTTGAAAGTCGATGAAACGAAAAAAAAAAAAACGACAGTATGTTTCTGATGGAGGTCGGATTTGAGCATCAAGTTTTGAGAGCGTGGTGGTTAGCCCGGTGGATGAATCTGTGTGTCTCATAGACAGTAAGACTGAAAGGTCGGAGGTTCGAAGCCAAGGTGCGTAACACATTTTTTTTTTTAGGTTTCTCTTCTACCCTGTGTGAATTGCTAACATTAATGTCTTCTCTCATTAATCTCTCTACCGTGGAAGTAGGAAAGACTACATCCTTCCACTGACTACGATCTTGTCACAACTCTTTCGTTTCTTCTACTTTCATAAGCTCTTTCATACACGCTCATCGGTTATGGGTACTTTTAACCTGGCCTTAAGATTTGCTCGATTTACTCATAAGTCCATAAATAAGTATAAAAAGTATAAAATAAGTATAAATAAGTATAAAAAACGAAATAAAACTAGTGATTTTTAAAAATAGATATAGACTTGCTATGTAATGATTTAAAAGAAACAAAGTTATTTTTGTTGTCACTGTATCGAGTATTTTCTTGTTTTTGGTATAAACAAAGAAATTCCAATTTGGTATATTAGATTTCCTCCAGTAACAGTTCCCAACCTGTCTGGGCTTATTTAATTAAGGAATGTTTTCGTTGGGCGGGACTGCGCCTCGGAGGACAATGATTCCACGATCAAATATTGCATTCTGTATAATATCGCGTCACATGTAATCTTATTTTTTTTGTTTGTATTGATATTATTTTTTCCCCCTTCTGAACATTTGGAATATATATTGCGGAGTGTCGTAATATTTTATTGATTTCGATATGAAATAAATTTATAAGATTAGAAAAAATATGGTACATTATATTAATTTATAAACAATAATAATTTTTAGCAAATAGATAAAATTAGTCGTAAATATATAGGAAATAAAAAAAATTGTATTAAAATATCTAAAACTAATAAATGTCATAAAGAAATTATCACTGACAGTCATTTCTCATGTTTATTCTACACAACATATATAAACCATTGAGGTATAGGTTATAACGTGCTTGAACGGTTTATGAGATAAAAAAAGCGCTTAACTCTTTGATAATCACAGGGTACATACCAGAATGTGGGGGGGGGGGAGTGGTGGTACCTGTGTGTCAGGTTAAGCCACTACTCCCGCCCCACCCTGGATGAATCTTCTCAATAGAGAAGCGGGCGAAGAGGTGGGCGGAAAGAGAGCCTGTGGGTCAGGCAGCGACTTCCCCCCATCCTCAACCGGGCTAAAGAATGGACGAGGACCAGTTGGGCCTGCCACAGGGGGTGATGCGGTGAATGCAACCGCGATCCCGTATCGTCCCCTCAAAATGCTCCGGGGGGTTTAGTGGGTATTTCCGACGCTTCTCGCCGGGTGAGTCCCACACTGGTGTGGAGACGTCCCTCCACACCCCCTTACCATTTTCATTGGTGGGACTGTGATCCTCCTAATGAATTTGGTAAGGGTAGTGCGTAAATGCAAACCCCTCGTCAAAAAAAAAAAGGGTACATACCAGAATATACAAATTCTCATTGACAAATATTTGCCACAGCGTGCAGCGCAATTACTAATCACAATTCTTTTCGAAATACATTAAGCTTACTGGTGATGATAATTCACAGATTTCTACTCATTATTACATAGAAGTCACAAATAGTATAGCACGGTTAATTTTAAGCTATTTAAATAAATAAAAATTATAAAATTCAAATATATGACGCTACCGCAAGCGCTTGGCATGCATAATCTACTGTATGTCAGAATAGATCGACAAGGTAGGTAATAATAGTTTGATCATAGAATTAAAACATTCAGAACGATAATAGTCACATGCGGAATGAAGCCATTTCAAGTAGCCCTTAAAAGGCTACGTACGTCTTTCGTTACGTGCCGATCGCACTTTGCGTTATTACTCTGTGAGTGTAATGTTATATCTAATTTTCGACATAATAGAATGTTTAAAAATTTAATCATAGATTCGATGTCCGCTGTTCGATGTCCGAATGTTTCTGCTAATGAACAAACATATGCATGAAAGAATTTTCTTCACATATCTCTTAAAGTAGTATGATAGTTTTAATCACAAGTTAGCCTTCCCATGCTTTAGCCTTAGTAAATCCAATGAAAGCTTGTTAGGTAATTGTATCAGGTTACCTGCCAATAAGTTTAAGTGTACTATCACGTGAACGATAGTGATGTCTGGATATAACATCGCTCACTGTGCTTCTGCTAAAACCGTTTATTATTACGGTTTGTATAATTTATATTATGATTTATAAAACAACATTAATATTTCTTGTCGGCTCTCTCGACTGAGTTGTTTTTCGAACCGGTGGTAGTGTTTTAACGTTCAGAAGCGACTTCTCAGGGTCTAAATTGAATAAAGAGTTTTTGATTTTAGTTAAATTCGTATTGATGCTGATTATTCTCATGCAATCGGGTATGTTAAAAATTATATTATCCTACTATGATATACCTAATATGACATTAATCATTTTATGGAAACTCGACCTATTTACAAAGGCTATGCACTCGGGAGTCCGTATAAAAGGGGTAGGAGAGGTCAACGTCCGCCTACTGAGATCTGTATCACTGCCAATGAATTCGCTAAGTTCGCGTACACTTTCCGCTGGAGTCAGTCTGGCGGCACGCCAACTAGCGACACCGATTGCAGCCATCAACTAAACTGATGGAACAATATTTCTTTCAATATTAAATTTCGCTGAAGCAGGTACATATATTGAATCTAATATATTTGTTTTATGACAATATTTAAAGCTGTATTTATTTACATTATTATTACTGTTTCGTTGGATTAAAAATAACTAAAAAATGTTACCTTTCATGGTAGATATAAAATATCAAAGTTTCTGGTAGAATTTATAACACACTGGTTGCGTTTGTACTGGGGTGGGTTTAGTCAAACACCTCTCCAAGTATCATTATGGGGAGGAGTGGAGAGGTCATAAAACCGCTAAAAAGATCACCAGATTAATTGCTAACTGATATTGATAACTGTTAAGAGGATTGTCAGATTCTAGTATCCTATCTACATGAAGGTGATAGAATAACTGGTAACTTGAAACATTTTATGTAAGGCTGTGTTACTTATTTAAGGATGCCGCGAGCTGCTAACGTTCAGCTTATTTAGGACAGTAAAGTTTTGTCGAGCTGTCTTAGAATCTAATATTTTTATAATTCATTAAATAACGTACCCGGATTGAATATCTGTGCAATCTTTAATTTAATTAATTTAATAAAATCACAATGAAAACATAACGGTTTTATATAAAAATGTTAACAATCGCAATTCACAAACAGTTTTGCAGCGTTAAAACTGGAATTTTTACCAATTAAATTGTTCGTACGTGAATTCTGAATAACTAGTTGCTATTGTTAACTTCATTAATTTACCTACAGCGCTTTGAAATATTATGGCAAAACTATTTTAATTACTTTTTTGTAGTAATAAAGTATTTAATAATGCATGGTTTTATTATGTGTAATTCGTCTGGGTAATTAATTTTATAATTATAAATGTAAATATTTATATGAGAAGGCTTCACATATTATTGGTAAATTAGTTTATTGTTGAGCAGGTCGTGGGTTGAATTTATAAATAAAATCCATTAATTCATACTGTTTGAATTTTAAATGGGAGTGGTGCGGTGTGTAAATAACCGTGCTCTACAGGCGAGATGAGAATTATATACCACTGCTCACACGAATACGTGATAGTCCAACTATGCCTATTATTAACCTATGAGAAATAATCGACGAGTGTATTCAGCACAAAAATCAACGGATAAAAGCGTAAATTCGCCTACTCTTTTATTTCTAATTGCGGCTGCTAATCTTGTAGAACCGGTGCTAAAAATCTTGGTGGCTACTAGTTTAATAATTACACGATATACCTACTGAGTGTCTTTAACGCAATTTCTTAACCTTATTTTGCTCAATTTGAAAGTATGTTTTTTTCCAGCCTCCTCTGCACTCTGCACATCTCAATGCTCTCCAAAGTTTATCTGGGGACGTTTTCGCCCACGTGAAGAAACTATGATCTTTTATGATTTTTTACAAGTTTTGTGACAGATGTTTAACTTAATAAATATTTCGAATATCGAATACGACATTAATTTCTTTTGTCTATCGGTTTGAATATGAAAAATGATATGCTTCGGAAAGTAGTGAATGTGGAGGTAGTTTAAATGTTATAGAGAGATTATAAAGACTTATTCAAAAAGTTTACAGATGTTATCAAAATGTTTATAACAAAAAAATTGTGCGGTCAAGGGACCCAGGATCAACATCAGGAACGAAGTTCTTAGTTAAAACAGAAATTATGAGTTTTTAATGGAATAATTGAAGAGGTCGTCAATGAAGAAATATTTGAAATGTAAAATTTGATTTTTATCATATATCTTCAACATGTTAGATTAGCAGAGCGCACGCGTAAGATATTCTATAAAACTGACAGTTGGCATGAATAAACGAATATACACGACGATTTTGACTAAATCGCACTACCCGAAAGCCGTGTTACAGAACTTCGTTCCAAAAACATAATAGCGGAATATGTTTTTTTTTTTTTGTAAACTTGTCAAACACGTAACTTTCAAACAGAAGCGGCAAACGAAACAACTCGAATGAATGTATGAGTTGCACTGTCACTAGAGAAGTTACTCTGTCTACAACATGTCACAAACGTTCCAGTTAAAATTTCACACTGAAGGCGACAACGTGAACTTTTTTAATGCATTCCGTATTTTCAGAACGACGGCTACTGAAGTGCATTCATGTGAATAAAATTGTATTAATTTATTTTATAATAGACTAGCTGTGTGCTCCGCGGCTGCGCCCGCATTTCATATATTTTTTACTGCGGAATATAGTTTTTAATTTTTTTATACGGAACACTAATTATTTTCTAAATTCTTTTTACTACTAACATTAAACAAAGATATTTCTCACAAATTCAAATACCTGCCAGTAAAACTGTGCATTGAATCGGATTTTATTTCAATTTTTATGAGTTTTAATTTTTTTAAGCGGAACCCTAATAATTTTCGAAAAAATTAATTAGCCAAAGTTACGCGGAGTAACTTCAACTATTTAACAATAAAAGTCTCGTCGAAATAAGTCGAACCGTTCCAGAGATTAGTCGGAACAAACAGACAGACAGACAAAAATTTAAAAAAATTGCGTTTTTGTCGTATCCTGTATACATTCATATGTATATATTCAGTAAAAAAAACATACTTCAGTTTTATATATTGACGACAACAATAAAAACTTATTTTCTTTGAACGATTCTACATTGCACTATGTTTTTTTTGTCTTCCATTATACATATATGTTTTGAAATAGTCTGCTCTTCAAATTGTGGCGAGTGCCTGCAGTACTCGCCCCTAAAGTTCGGTGAAGCTGTAAAAGCCATTCCGCTCAACAGCATTAACTAGGTTCTAAAAAACTGCTCTTCAATTTTATTTATTAGTATAGATTCGGGGAAAGAATGTCAAAGTTGTTAATAGTAGCAAGTGGGCGTAGTATGGTTTAGTCGTGATGTTTTCCTTCTCTGAAAGTTCAGGCTCATTATAGAATAGGTCAAACCTAGATCTATCACCTCGAAATCCGACCACATCCGACCACGTTATAAATCTGTTATAGTGACTCGCTTCATATAATGGCATTTTAGAATTCGTCCGTCTATCATTATTATTATAACATTGCAGCTGAAAGACGTCCACTGCATTGACCACGCCCAATGATCGTCACAACCACCGATATTACGTTATTCACATCTTTACCTTAAGTCAGTTAATCCATCTTGTTGGGGGGGGGGCTTTCTACTCTGGTACCTACCGATATGTGGTACTCATTCGAGCCTCATCGGTCTCATCGAACCAATGGTTCTACGAGTATGTGGCCACATAAGCTTGTTAATTCTTCGATATTTTATATATGTTACATCATCGAACGCACTCGCACCACCATCCAACAGTGTGTGCTAGGCCCGTTATGTTATTTAGTCGTCCGTTGGAACGGTGCATCTGTATAACACAGTACCCGGCATGCGTTATCACAGTGCTAAATTAAGTCTACTTACCCTGTACCGGCGTCGACACTGATATCCTGGAGATTAAAATTAAGAACTACCTGTCAATACTAAACAAAACAACTATTTTGAAGTGATATTTTTCACCCATTTATTTTTACATTTCACGTGAGCCAAAAAATGAAAACTCGCGAAAATGGAATAATGTTACATCGAAATGGCATTAACGATCATTTTCACGCATCATATTATTATTAAATACTGAAACAGTTTTTGAAATATTCTGTTTAATAAAAGCCCGAGTATTTCCCACGCTTTAATGCGGTAGCAAATTTTGTTGTCGTGCACTAGACTATAAAAAAGATTGCAGTGTATTGGTTCTGTGGGCATCGAAGCGTGAGAAGATAATTTTAGGGATTGGGTCGTACACAAAATAATATACGTATATTTTTAATAAAAATTGTTATACAATTTTAATAAATAGTTATTCGTTCTTACGATATTTTTGCTAAGTTTTTTTTATGTGATACATCTATTGACACGCAAAACAGGCTCTTATGCCGTGACGCCAAATGAAGCTTGATCTCCAAGTGTTACATGTGGCCAATTTATTTAAAACTATAATTACAAAAGGTAATTCAATATTAATTAGAAGTAATTTCGTCGATTGAAATATGTGTATATTTACGACAAGCTGTGCCCACGAGTCTGCTTGCCTGAATTATAAACTTATAGGCAGCGTTTTTTTTTTTTTTTTAATAACGCTGTCAAACAGGTAAGCAAACTTTGATTTTTATCGCCTTTTACAACACTCACGGGAAGATTGGGGTGGTACTGTTCTTAGTTGGCACCACACAGCGTATGCACATAAAATATTGTAACGTAATCTATGACAATCATGAAATGAATCTCACTACACAAAATATCCAGTAGATACATATCATCTCTCGTATTGCTTTATACGGGCAAAATGAGAGACACCATTGTTACAGCGGTGACAAAAGTAAGAGAAGTCATTGCAATCTGCAACCCGTTCGGTTCATACTGCACCCAACAACAATAGGAGAGCAAGTTTCACAATTTGCGGTCGAGACGTAAGAAAATCGATGAGCACCAAATTCTTATACACTTAGTCAACGGTGTAGCAAACAAACATATTTATTATTTTTTTATTACATAATAACCGACAATTTTTATTGTGTATTATTATTTGAACTCAGATAAATATGAAAGTGTAAAGTGAAAAAATAATAGAACTAGAAAGAAATATTGATGTTATAAAGTTTTGTATACACTGTAATATTGTAGTGAAACATTTATGCTTCTAGAATAATATATGTGAATATTGTTTACATATACTATTTTTTTATATTATCCAGACAAAGTAGGCGCTGTTAATTGCTGCCGTTATTTTTGGTCTAGTAAGATGCTCATTCGAACCTCTTTTAACGATAATTTAGGAATAAATATTACAGACCGGCATAGCAGCGACAACCGGCGATCGATTGATGTTCTTTCAGTAGTCGTCGCTGTTACTTGTTACTTACTTGTTACTTGTTGGTGGGCTCCTGTTTCCGCACTTAGACACATTGGCGGTCCATTGTGCGTGCAGGATCAGCCAGCTACTCGAGCCAGCCCAGCTCCTTCCAGAAGCGCAGAAGCCTCCTGGGGCGATCGCAGGCTTCCTGGAGCGACCTCATTTGCTTGAGGGTTTTTGCCCGTTGGTTGACTACTCCCGTGCATTCCAGGATCACGTGGGCAGCAGTCTCTTCTTTTTCCAGACATCCCCTACACATGGGGCTATCTGTCAGACCTATGGTGAATAAATGTTTATTAAGTGAGCAATGTCCCGTCATTACACCCACCACTAGACGAAGATCAGTGCGAGATAAGCTGAGCAGTCTCCGGGCCAAGCTCCGTGATATTACCGGAACAGCTTGTTTAGACTGTCTACAGCCAGGAGTGTTAGCCCATCTCTCACTGTGAGTGCTGTGGGTGTATTGACGCAACCATGATCTAAAAGTACTGTAAGCAAGAGGAAGATAAGGCACAGGGCCTGCCACTGTTGTTGTCGATCCTCTTCTTGCCAGTTCATCTGCTGCGTCGTTACCCATTGATTCGCTGTGACCCTTTATCCATTGTAGGATGACCCTGTTGACTGCCGCTATGCGTTGCAGTGCAAGGTGACATTCGTATATGAGGCCTGAGGTAATGGAAATATTCTCAAGCGCTTGGAGTACGGCCTTACTATCAGAGAGAATTCGGATGCCAAAGTCCCTTATCTCCCTTTTGAAGACTGCGTTTGCTGCTTGGATGATGGCGACACATTCACATTGGAATATGGTACTGTGCTCACCCAACCCTGTAGATAGCTTGATATTGAGATCATGCGAGAATACTCCCGCACCTGTTCCAGATTTCATCTTGGATCCATCCGTGTAGATGTGATGTTCAAGGGTAATCTGTTCATCTTTTATATCTTCCCTAAGCTGTATTTTATACATTCTGTCGAATATTAAAATTTTTGGGATCTTGTCGCAGGGGGCTTCGAGAAGAGGTTGTATGCCTACCATTCTGTCCCATATTTTGGTATGAGACCCACCTGTTCTTTGCCATAGGCCTAGTTGGGTGAGGCGTAGGGCTGCCATGCTCGCCTCCTGCTGTATGAACAGATCAAGAGGCGGTAAGTTAATAAAGGCCTCTATGGCTGCTGTTGGAGCTGTACGCATACAGCCTGTTAGGGCCACACAGGCTAGTCTTTGAAACCTCTGTAAGCGAGCTTTCGTGGTGCTTTGCTCTGTCCTGGGCCACCAGACCACTTCACCATAAGTAATTAATGGTCTAATAATGGCTGTGTAGAGCCATAGTGTGATTTTTGGCGAGATCCCCCAGGTTTTTTCCTAGAAGTCTTTTACACTGCCAGAAAATTATGCAAGCTTTCTCAAGCTTTTGGTCTAGGTGCTTGTTCCATAGAAGTTTACTGTCAAGAGTAACGCCCAGGTACTTGACTTCACTTGATAGTGACAAGCGGGTATTGAAGAGTTTCGGTAATATCATATTCCCTTGAATTCTCTTTTTAGTAAACAGTACTAATTCCGTCTTAGCCGGGTTAACTGTCAGGTCGTGTTTAGAGCACCATTCTTCTACAATCTTAAAGGCAAGCCTCATCCGGTCGCAGAGTATGTTCTGGAAAGGTCCACTAATAAGTATGGCGAGGTCATCGGCGTAACCAACTGTGTACAACCCGACATTGTTTAGTCGTCGTATTAGTTCGTCGACTACAATGTTCCATAGTAAGGGAGACAGGACCCCACCCTGGGGACAACCCCTGCATACCACCGCCCTCGTGGTTGTATTCACAGTATATTGAACGGCCCTATAACGGAGCATGTTGTCTATCCACTCGGCAATTGTGGACGCTACCCCATGTCTCATCAAGGCTTGATTTATGCTAATAAAGCTTGTTTTGTCAAAGGCGCCTTCGACATCAATGAAGGCTCCAAGTGTTGATTGCCCGGGTCTTATTCCGCTCTCTATACGCGTAACTACGTTATGGAGCGCAGATTCCGTTGATTTGCCTTTGCAATAGGCATGCTGATTGGCATGAATTGGTGCATTAGGCAGCGCATATGTCCTTATGTCCCTGTCACATAGCCTCTCTAGGATCTTGAGTAGGAACGATGTAAGGCTAATAGGTCTAAAAGATTTTGGCAGTGTATAATCACCTTTGCCAGGTTTGGGTATAAACACTACCTTGACTTCTCTCCATCGTAGAGGTGTGTATTTGTGTGCCAAACACCCTATGTAGACTGCTACTAGATGTTTTGCAGTCTCTGTCGTACTCCATTGAAGCAGACCCGGGAAGATTCCATCCGGGCCGGCGCTCTTGTACGGAAGGAAACTGCTGATGGCCCACTTAACTTTTTCCAAGCTGACGACTCGGTAAGCATTTGTCCAGTCTAGCGGGACCGGTGTCATGCTTGAAATTTGCTCCCACTCCCAGGTGTTCGTGATCGCGCACCCAGGAAAGTGCGCTCCTAAGAGGAGTTCACAAGCTTCAGCATCGGTTTTGGTATAGGTTCCGTCAGGTTTTTTCAAACTGCCTAGATTTCTGTCTGGTTCCTTAGACAGAATATTCTTGACTTTTGTGGCCTGATTAGTATTTTCGATATTGATACAGAAGCGCCTCCAGCATTCCTGCCTTTTCTGGCGAATTATCTTCTTATATTGATATTGGGCTAGTTTATAGTTGGTCCAGTCCGTTTGGTTCATAGTGTTCTTTGCCCTGTTAAAAAGTTTCCTTACTTTGCATCGCGTTTTCTCCAAAGCTGGTCCCCACCAGTGGTGCTTGCGTTTCGGGTTTGGTGACGGCGTCACTAGAGGGCATGTCTTTTCGTAACTGTTTATAAGTATAGATGTTATGTCATTTACGTGTTTGTCGATATCTGCAGTGTCACTATATGCAACGGGTATGGGTAATTCCCGTAACAGTTCCGTAGTCATCACAGATAGTTTTGACCGGTCTGTCCTCCGGGGATTGCGTCTAGGTTCTGCAGGTCTTATGTTAGATAGCAAGTTAAATCTGATCCATCTATGGTCTGAGCAAGAGAGCTCGTCCGATACCTTCCAGTTCGTGATGAACTGCGATATTTCCTCAGTCGCCATGGTCAGATCTATAATTGTTTGCGCACGTGAGGTCACGAAAGTGGGCTCTGCGCCTTTGTTTAGTATCCTTAAGTTGGTTGAGAAGAGATAAGTAATCAATTCCTCACCTCTACCGTTCGTTGATGTGCTACCCCAAAGCGTATGATGTGCATTGGTGTCAGCACAGATGATCAGTTCTAGCTTCTCCTTTTCACAGTGTGTTATCAGCGCTATCAGCTCCACGGGAGGTACGTCAGCGTCACTTGGCATATAAACCGACGCGAGTACTACTTCAGATAGGCTGGAAGAGGAGTGACACAGGAGCCTGATAGCTGTCAGGTCTCTGGAACAGAACTCAGTCATTAGAATGGTATTGGCATGTTTTGGAGCAAAAATACATGTTCTTGGTTTACTTACCGTGGTGTTTAGGAGTATCTTACCTCCGATGTTAGACAGACCACAGATGCGTTCACTTCTAATCCACGGCTCCTGGATTAGTGCTATGGTCTCAGGTTTTTCCTCCAGTACCCTGCGTAAGGAAGCCGTCGCAGTCTGGCTATGCTGGAGGTTGGTTTGGATGATGTTAAGAGGATCGAGGTGAGCTGGGCGGTCCATCACTTCCCAGTACTTCCTCGTCCTCCGACCCGCGGTCCCTCTCGCCCCACCTTACCGTCGTCGCACGACTTTCCCCCGAAGGAGCGTCAGCGGCCGATGGCTTGATGGTCACTGTGTCCCTTCCTTGTGTAGGGTTGGGATCTACAGTTGGCGCACTGGGAACGGCGTCTATTGCAGTGCCTTGATTCGGCAGTGCATGCGTCGACGTCGGCTTTTCTTCAGTTTGGTCCCTCAAACTGACGTACACAGAACCAAGCTTGTACGCCAACCTGCGGTCCCTTGCCTGAAGTTTAGGGATGTCGCTTTCGGGAATGCCGAAAACGATGAAGAAGGCCTCCTTTTCAGGCTGCTTTTCTGCATGGTACACCACCCATTGGTTGATACCGTACCACGGGTTCTGGGATTGGAACCTCTTCCTAAGTTGGTCGAGTTCCTCCCCCTTGTACCGTGGCAACAGTACCGTCCCCTTCACCCTTTTGGGGATTTCTGACTGACGTTTTAGCGTCAGCTTTGTCCCCGGACAGGGTGAAGCGATCGTATGGATGGCCTCCGTCAACCATTCCCTGGCAAAGTGGTCCTCGCACCAAAGCTTGAGAACCCCTTCGCTATGGAATGCCTTGCCTCTAAAAGCAGGTGCCTTAGGAGGGGGGACCTGTACAGATCCACCG
Source organism: Samia ricini (assembly GCA_014132275.2). NCBI lineage: Eukaryota > Metazoa > Arthropoda > Insecta > Lepidoptera > Saturniidae > Samia > Samia ricini. Next base: position 13,437,307 of record AP028165.1, on the reverse strand, counting down.
GTGCCATAGACAAAATTGTCTAGGGCATCCTCTATGGCTTCCTCAATTGCTGAGGCCTGCTCCTGAGTCATCATTTTAAAAGGCTCTGTCATAACCGCCATGCAGAGATCATTGATCTTCAATGCATCCGCGTATTTGACAGAGCCTACATTTGTTCTGGGAGTCGAGGTGGAGGGTTTGTGGCGTTTCTCCACTCGAGGCGACATGGTGTCGTCAGGCCGAACCCTTTTTGAGGGCTTGACTTGGCCTGTCGCCTCATCCGGGACGGTAGCCTTCTTCCCTCCACGCTTTCCTCTTGGGCGCGGTGCTCGACGCCGCGGTTGACTGACGCTCGCAAAGGCGCCTGATGGGGGGGCCTGTTCGGCTGACACTGTCCCTGCTGCTGTATTAGCGCATTGGGGCGGCGTTTCGCCTACTAACGCATCGTGCGCCATAGTGGCAGCTTCGGCAGCCTCTGGCTGCCTACTTCCCTTTTCCTTCGCCTTCTGCAGACGTCTGGCTTCCGCACGAGCTAGAGCACGGCGCTTTTTACTTGGCGTAATCTTTTTTTGTATTGCTTGCTTAACTTCAGCAGGCTTTTTGGTAGTACCTCTCTTGCGCGTTGAGATAACCTTCCAAACTGGCTCCTCCAAGGAGGAGACAGCTGGTATGGCATCTCTCAGCTGAGAGAGGTCTATAGTCAGTGTGTCTTTCGGCACACTGGTGGGTATCAATGGCGCGCTTTGCAGCGCCGCCTCGGTCGAGAGCGAGCCTTGCGGCGCAGTCACGACCGATGTCATTGACTGTGAATTAGGTCTTGGCGCTTCCGAAGATGCAGCCTGACCAGATTGGACTTTAAAAGAGCTCTTTTTATCCATTAGTGATTAGTATTAAAAATTCATCCAGTGCGCGCTTCACCCGCCACGGAGCCCTCAATGGGGACGCCACACGCCAAGCGCATGTGGTCGCCAAAGACTTGCAGACCACCGGATATAGGGTCCCAGCCCTTTTTTTTTTTTTTTTTTTTTTTTTATTTTTTATTTTTTTTTTTTTTTTTTTTTTGACGGGGGGAAATGCATTTACGCACTACCCTTATCTATTGTACTTAGGGGATCTCAGTCCCCCAGTACACTAGATAAGGGGCACGGAGTGACGAGCTCCGTGCAGTGTGGGACTCACCCGGGCGAGAGTCGCCCGGAAATTACCCACTAAAACCCCCCGGGGCCGTCCGCTGCATTTGGGATGGGGGCGACACGGGGTGGCTTTCGCAAGCACCGCGTCGCCCCCTGCAGCGAACCCGCCGGGCCTCGTCGTGCAATGGCCCAGTGGGGATGGGGGAGTGTACGCACTTCTCAACCCCACCTCTTCGCCCGCCTCCCGAAGGAGGCATGACCAAGTAAGGTCAACCAGCCGGGGAGGCAGAAAAACTGCCCCCCCCCCATAGAAAAGAAATATTGGGACAGTTCAGTGGCGGGCAAAGAGAAAGGGGAAGAAGCCCGCCACTGAAGAAGACCCCGGGTCCCTCTCCTTCTCTCATCTTGTCTCCGACGACAAGACGTAGAGAGAGAGGAGAGGGATACCCAGGAAGAAGAGAAAGGGAAAACAAGAAGAAGAAAGACAAACAACACAAACACACACACAACAACACACAAAACGGACACTCGTCCACCAACCGCCAGGGGGCCCCTACAAACGCAGGAACCCCCTGACATAACGTGCCCACCGCCCCCTCGGCCTCCTCCTTCGGCGAGGATGCGCCCCCGGGTCATCCTCTCTGACCCTTTCGTCCGCCTCCTTCTGCATTAGGACGTTTTCGCAGAAGGAGGCGACGACCCTCCAGGCCTCCTCGCTGCCGACCATGGATCTGACGACGGTCGGCAGCGAGAGGTCCTCCCCCACCACCGCCACCACTTCGCGACGCGGCTCTTCCCACGCGGCGCACTCCGCGAGGGTATGGTGCGCCGTGTCCTCCGCCGCGTCGCAGTGGTGGCACCTTGGCAACGGCTCCCTCCTGGCTATCCTGTGCAGGTACCATCCGAAACAACCATGTCCGGACAGCACCTGCACAAGCCTGAACGTGAGGGAGCCGTGCCCCCTCCTCACCCACTCCCGGAGGACCGGACGGATGGAGTCTATGGTTGGTCGCCCATAGCGCGCATCCGCCAGGTCCTCCTCCCACCTCACAAATTGCTCCTCCCTAAGTTCAGCCCTCAAACTCCTAATTTCCCCCGGATGTAAGCGGAGCCCACCACCATCCCTCCTCGCTGCCATGCGCCGGTACACGGCAGCGAGCACCTCCGCTTCTCGCTCCCACGGCAGGGAGCCGGCGAGCACGCAGGCCGCCGCTACGGACACCGTGCGGTATCCGCGTATCGCCCTCAGCTCGACCGTGCGCTGCACAGACTGCAGCACACGGACGTTACGGGAGCTGAGGGCGTCCGCCCACACGGGTGCCCCGTAGACGGCCATGCTCCGCACGACCCCTGCGTGGAGCCGGCGGCACCTCTGGCCAGGCCCCCCCACGTTCGGGAGGAGCCCGCCCCCAGTGCCGCCGCGGCACCGGCGATGCGCGGTCCAAGTCCCTTAAAGTGGGACTCGAACCGCCATCTTCCGTCCAGGATAAGGCCCAGGTACCTCATCTGGGCCTTAACCCGGATCCGGTGCCCCCCCACCGAGATGCTCGCCCCAGGGGGCGGCCCATGCCGAGGCCCATGGAACAGCAGGGCCTCGGTCTTCTCGGCCGCAACCCTGAGCCCGAGCATCTCGATGCGCTTGACCACCAGGGCGACTCCCATCGTGGCCAAGCGCGCCACCTCCTCCCCCTCCCCCCCCGGGCTACGACAAGGGTATCGTCCGCGTAGCAGATTAGGCGCACCCCACTCGGAAGTGCGCCTCGGACGACCCAGTCGTAGCCCACGTTCCACAGGAGCGGTCCGAGCACCGACCCCTGTGGAACACCGCAGCCCGCCCGGACGATCGACAACGACGCCTTGATTGTCCACGTAGGACACCTCCCTCCCTCGGAGATAGTCCTCCAACAGCCTCCTCAGATAGTGGGGCACTCCAAAGAACCGGAGCGCCTCCACTATCACTGAGTGCGGGAGGCTGTTGAAGGCGTTGGCGATATCGAGTGACACCGCCAACAGCCTATCTCCCTGAGAGGTGGCCTCGGCCGACCACCTCTTCAGCCTCATCAAGGCGTCCACTGTCGATCGTCCTGCCCGGAACCCGAACTGCGCGTCCGCAAAGTCCGGCCCCACTGTGCTCATGTGCAAGGAGATGCGGGAAGATATCACCCTCTCAAACATCTTCCCGACATCATCCAAGAGCACCAGGGGCCTATACGCGGACGGGCAGTCCGGGGGGCGGCCCTCCTTCCCTAGGAGGCACAGGCGGCCCTGTTTCCAGGGCTTCGGGAACTGTCCAACCATAATGCACCGGTCGAACAGTTCCCTCACCTTGCCTCCCAGGTACCTCAGGGCCAAGCCCAAGACGCAGCCCGGGACCCCGTCTGGCCCTGGCGCCTTCCGTCTCCCGCGCAGACGACGTACCACCGTCTCCATCTCCCCATCGCTGGTATGGGGAGGGAGAGGCTCGTCGCCTGCATCGGCGGGAGCCAACGGCGCCATCCTCGGTGGGAGGAACCCTACCGGGTCGTGGGGAAAGAGAGCCCCCACGACCCTCTCCAGTACCTCCGGCTGGAGGGTCTCCGTTATAGGGGACGCCAGGCCCCGGAATTTTTTCCGGGCGACCTTGAACGGGCGTCCCCACGGATTCCTCTCCAGCGTCTGGAGCAGTTCCTCCCAGGCCAGGTCTTTGGCCCGACCAACCGCTGCCTTCAGGGACTCCCTAAGGTCCCCGTAGGCAACACACAGTCGGGCCTCCTCCGCGGGGTCCCTCCTGCGTCTCCTCCGGGCGCGGGCAAGCTCCCTCCTTGCCGCGGCGCAGGTCTCCCGGAGCCGAGCTAACTCCGGAGACCACCAGTACACCGCCCGCTTGTTCGGGCGGCGCACGCACCGCGGCATCGACGCGTCACATATCTCCGTCAGAGAGTGGCGAAGACGGAGAGCGGACGCGTCGACTCCCTCCTCCGGTGGCCATCGTCCATTCCCCCAATTTTGGACGATGGCCACCTCCTCAGCCAGCTCGCGGTCCAACCGGCTGAGGACCCACCTCGGGAACGGCGCTCCCCTACGGGGGTGGCGTGCCCTACCCTCCAATTCGGAGGCGGAGACCTCGAACCATATATATTTATGGTCCGAGAGTGTCTCCACCTCCTCCCTCACACGCCACCCCCAGACGTGCCGTGCGATGGCAGGCGACGCGAACGAGAGGTCCACAATGGACCCCCCGTTCCATCGCACGCACGTCTGCGCCGTCCCGCGGTTGAGGAGGACCAGCCCGGCTTCTGCTGCCCACTCCTCAACCGCCCTCCCTCTAGGGTTCGTGGCTGCCTCCCCCCAGGTCCTCGACTTGGCGTTGAAGTCGCCAAGGAGTACCAGGGGACGAGGCGCCAGCCGTCTGACCGCCACCATCAAGGAGTCAAGAAACGTCTCGAACTCCCTGAAGGGGCGGTTAGGGGAGAAGTACACGCCGACCAACGCGTACTTCCCCCAGACGGCCGCCACGAACCCATCGCCCCTCTCCTGTACTGAGAGGGGCACCCTCGGGGAATGGATCGCCACGAGGCCCTCCCTATCCCCTGCCCAGCTGGGCACGTTGGGGACGTGATAGGGCTCCGCGACGATCGCCACATCTGCATCCCACTCCGCCACCGTCTGGACTAGCAGGTCCTGTGCGGCGGCGGAGTGGTTTAAGTTCCCCTGGAGGTAACTGATATGGGCCTTATGCATTGTTGGTTTCCATAACAGTTACCTCCTCAGGGGTCCCACGGACCACCGGCCTTGTCCCAGGCGCCGGGGTCTTCCATTTCCCTCCTGAAGGGGGGCGACAGCTCGCACTCCCCATTTGATGTTCCGCCGGCGCATTCCTGGCATGACACACGGCACAGTGTAGCTTGGTAGCCCCACACTTCTCCGCCGTGTGTCCTTCCTCCCCGCACCTGTAGCACAGGGAGCTCCTCTCCGCCTCATCAGGGCATACAGCCCGGGTGTGTCCCAACCCCATGCATTTGTAGCATCTTAGGGGTTTCTCCCCTAACAGGATCACCCGGGCTGAGCTCCAGCCCACGCGGAGCCTCCCTGCGCTACTAATTCGCTGTGCCGCCTCGATAGGGAGGGAAACAAATGCAGAGCTCCCCCTCCAGCCCAATTTAATCTCTCCCACTCTCACCAGCTCAGGATGGCACTGTCCCTCCCGAGCCACAGCTGCCACCAGTTTAGTCGCATCCACCCCATCATCCAATTCCACCACTCTCATATCCGCCTTCTTAACAGGCCTGAATACCTCCGCCTCACCCTTAAGGACCTCCCTCATTTTAGCCGCTAGTACGTCAGCTTTGGCCTGCCCCTCCGCATCAGCTATCTCCACGATTCTATCGCCTCCAATTGTAGGGCGAACACCGATCCCAGTGATGCCAACCTCATCAAGATCAATTGCCTCCGACACCTTGGAGAAGGCCGCCTTATAATTCATGCCCCTTGCAAGGGCCTCAGGGTACAGGCGGACTATGACCCCCGCCTTCTTGGGCACCACCGGTAATTTCACAGGCGGCTTCGCCCCCCCAGTCCTAGTTCCCTCACCTCTGGTCCCTGCTGGAGCCTTCGCCGGAGCCTTTCCCACCGTATCCTTCTTGGCAGGAGCTTCCCCCGTTGGCACCCCAGCACCCTTCTTCCTTCTTTTCTTTCTCGCTTCCTCCCAACAAGAATCATCTTCCCCCACTCCCCCCTGAGTCACACCAGACCCCGGCAGCGGCTGCCAATCTATCCCAAGTGGCGCCACCTGCCGCGCCCCACTCTCCTTAACTACCCCACTGGGTCCCGCCTTAGCCGCAACTTCCGCATAGGCCGCCGCACTCGCCTGCCTCCCTTTGTCCGTTTGCAAAGCAAGCCGGTAATTCTTTTCCGGCATCAGCCGATCATTCAATCCCTCAATTTGCGCCCTCATAATATTGAGGATGCGCTCAGATTCATTCCCCACCACCTTGGCCATCTCCTCCCGCCAATCCGGCCCCGGTGCCACCGCAACATCCATCGCTGCACCCTCCGACTTCCTTTGCACACGCAACTCCTCTGCTTCCCGCCTCCACGAATCCCTCTGACTTGTAAGACTCTCCAACTCAGCCCGCAACAGATCCACATCCTTTTGCAGCTTTAATATTTTTACTGCCTCCTCACTCATGTCTCCATTTCTATCTCTAGCCCCCAACACCTTCATACACTTCTTCACCCTTTCCACCTCCTTCCTAACCAGATCAGAACCGCCCCCTTTGGTTTTACCCCCCACCTTGCTCCCTTCCAGAATCCCATCACAGGATTTCTCCACCACTGCAATCAGCTTCTCCTTATTCCAATCTTTCATCTTATTACCCTTCCTATCTCTCTTCCGTACCTTTGGTTCAACCCCCGATCCACTAGAGGAATCCACATCACCACTATCCACGCTTGAGCTTGAATGCTCATGCTCATGCCTATCCCGCTCCATTCCCCTTTTGAGGAATTCAGTCACCCCCATCCCACTAGGACCTTCTCCAGAAACTCTCCGCAAGGAACTCGTAGAAGAACCTCTACCCCTACTGGAACTCCTTGCAACAGCCGATCTAGCCCCTCCAATCTCCCCCGCACTCTCAGTTCCCCTATCCGCAAGCTTCCTCTTCCCTTTACCCACAAAGTCCAACACCACACCCGAAACGGGATGAATAACGCAATCCAACGAGGACATTCGATTATCTACCTCCACATCATCAACCAACTCAGAGAAACTATTCTCCACATCTACCTCAAATTCAGACATTAGTAGGGGGAAAAACTTCCCCCTACAAGCCTAATAACACCCCCCAACGCCAATAACAACTTAATAACTAAATAACAGCAAACACAACCATATAACAACAAAACAACAACAAAGAAACAAACACAACAAGCGTCAACAACCCCCAACACAACAACCAATTATGTGGGGCGCGCCCGAGAGGCGTAAAAAAAAAAAAAACCAATTCAACTTAATATTTATTAATCAAAGTTTACAATAAACTTATATTAAGACTAAACCTAATTTGCGTGCCTACTGATCGATGTCAGATTCAATAGTGCCTTCCTTGGTGCACTCAACGGATGAGGTGAGCTTCAGCGAGCCTCGAGTGGTGGGGGCGATTCCCACGATGACGATGTGGAGTTCCATATAATCGCAGGTGCATGTAGTGTCAGTGGTCCGATGTTGCAACTGTTACATGGAAACTGCAAGGTAGCGGTTTCCGTGGGATGCAGCTGTGTTATTGAACGATGTTATTGGGAAATTGGAATGTGGCTCTTTCCGTGGAATGCAGCTGCATAACACCTCCCCCCGTAATTCAGCGACTATTTCGAAATATTATTTTGATGGAGTCGCTGAAACGATGCTGTGGTTGACCTTAATATTGTGTGGATTACACATTCTCTCTGGAACTTCAGAATAGGTTTCCGTAGACGTAGTGCCCTCCGTTTGTTGAATATGATTTTCTTTAGTCACTTTTCTTTTAAATGATCGATATACGAGTATAAGGATAGTAAGTATGACTGCACTCAATATAATTATGTAGACTGGAATCGTAGTGTGGTATAAGGCTTGATTCGTAAAATTTTCTAGCTTTGCTGGAGTTTGTAGAGATATCTTCTCGTTGACGGAATAAAGATTTCCGAGATCTACTGACTTCAAGATTATAGATGCGCGTTCATTATGCACTTGCTTTCTAATCATAGGTGCTTCCATAATTTTCAGCGGGTGGCCCTTGATGCGATCGTCCATGTTGGAAATAGTGAAATCGGATGTCTTGAGATAACAGTTGACTGGGATTGTGGCCAAATAACTCCCCTGTAAGATTCTATACTGTTCCTGTCCACAGGATGTTTTTACTTTGGTCTGGTTGGGAAAACTTAGAGTGTAATGTTTTCCATCTAGTTGTTCCATAGCATATTTTGTCAGAGTAACCGAAATTTGCGTGCAGAATGAGTTTACTTCCTGCTTGGTAATAAGTTCATGGATACAATCAGGATTATTTTGAATATTGTAGTTGGACTGCCGTTCACAGATATACCATGTTTTTATCTTCGGACATTCTGTCTCTATGTACATAGAATCTTTTCCAGAAATTGCTATGTAAGGTTGAGTAGGTATAAGGATTTGATGGTTTTTTCATTTATTTTTCTAAAGTCAACTACTATACGCCATTTCTGTTTCCCTGAGGCGTCAACTTTTTTCGGTACCACCCAAATAGGTGAACTCCAAGCTGACTCCGACGGTCTAATAATTCCCTGTGACAGCATTTTTTCAATCTGACTCCTAACTTCCTCTCTATGAATAAAAGGATACCGGTAACTCTTTGTGTGAACTGGAATTTCGTCTGTAGTTCGAATACGATGTTTTATTTTGTTAGTGAAAGTTAAATGTTCCCCTTCTATATAAAATACGTCTGAGTATTTCGAACATAGAGTTATTAAATTAGTTTTTTCCTCAATGTTCAAATGCTCAGTTCTCAATTGATCAATGACATTCTTAGCTCGAGAGCCGTCTATGCTTGTGCACTCAGTATTGAATAAGTCCGCACATATAGGCTGATCTAATGAAAATACTAAATCATTATCGGTTGGGTTCTCAATTTCCAATACACCCCTACTTTGGACTACTTTCGTTACACATTCGTGAATAATACAATTGCATATAACCTGATCCGGAACTAAGACGTCGCCGTGATGAACGTTAATAGGTACTCTAATCAGTTTTGAACTATGTGCTGGGATTATATCCTCGTAAAAGTTTACATTTCTAGAGTTATATAACCTAATTGAGTTTACTGCTGATTTGGTTACTAAATTTAACTGTTTTAGGTCTATTTTTGACTCCCATTTTGTTAATAAATCTAAACCAATCAACCCGTCAAAGTAATCATGAAATCGGTAAACAAAAAATTTCATTGGGTCGCTATCATTAAATTCAAGAAAACAAGGTATTGTTATAGAATAATCATTCTTACTAACAGCATGAACGTTTGTGACTTCGAACGGATCATAGTCCATTTTAATATTCGGATAATACTTTTGGATAGCCTCGGGGCTTATAAAAGATTGATTAGCTCCCGTATCAATCAGTAGCTTAAGAGGAGGGTTTAAAATTTGTATAAATGGCAGTTGCCTCTGTGTTTGCAAATTAATTTCTATTTTGGTTTGTCTAATGGGGTAGTTTTCCGAAAATTTTCATCACTAACAGACGGCTGTACCTCGTCACTAGCTCGATTATTATCAGTATACTCATTTATTTGAACATTTTGAGGCTTATAATCAACATGATCACTGTACGTATATTCATAATCGTAATCTGCGTTATAATAGTCTGGTTCGTAGTAATAGTCAATAAAGTCAGAGTAATCGTCACCTGCACACTCATTAAAATTCATTTGGGATTTAAAATAATTTGTTGGTGGTGGATTTCCGTTTTTCGACCAATCATGCCCTTTAAGTGGTAAGGGTCGTGAAGTGAAATGTTGTACTCCACTCATTGGCTGAGGGCCGTGATTTTGGGGTGCGTTACGAGGACTCAATCGAAACATATTACTTCGCGGATTGTAATTCGGTGGTGGTGCCTTAAACATTTGCTGTGTACGTGATGGTCCTCTAAACTGAGTAGTCTGAGGTGCCCAAATCGGTATCGGCTTATAGGACTGTGGGATTATATTATTTGAACGCGGCGGCTGTATTGGCCATTGACGCGGAGGAGGTATAACGTTCCGAGGTTGCACAAAATCACCGTTAAAATTAGAGTGACTACCCTGAGGCTGAATAACCATCTTCCTCTCAGGGAGGTGCTCGTTGCGTTGCTGTAGGTACAACGTATTTATTTCATCGTGGACATATTCTAGAGCTTTTTCGATTGTATCAGGCCGCATGCAACGAATTCGTGATCCCAAGGGGTCACGTAGACCACGCAAGTAAGATTGTAGCGTTAACTTTTTATATAAAATTCGTTTCGATTCTATGGTACTGGGGATCGTTTCATGCAGACTGATATATGTCATAATAGTGCTAAAAAGATTTTGGCAATTTTCGTAAAATTCCTGAGGACTCATTGAACCTTGGCTTAGCAACGCGAGATCATTATACAATGATGTTTCATCGCGTTGATCGGCAAAATTATTAATTAAGGCGGATCGAATGCCTTCCCAGCTATCTGGAATACCGTTTGAATTTATTAAGCGTGCGCGCAGGTCCTGTAATTTTGTTTAATATGCCATTTAAAAGAGACAAATTGCTTAATTCATAACTACTATCGTTTCTCATAAATTGTAAAACTAGTTGATCCGACAATTTAATAAATCTTGTTAGCACATTCGAATTCCCATCGAATTCGGGTAATAATCGAAGAGCCTTGTAAATTTGTTCAATCATGCTTTCCGCCATTATCAAAGTATTATCAATTATTGTATCGCTATTACTATCACTAAAATTTAAATTCCTAAACACGTCTTGTAAATTATTTCTACTAATCCTAGTTGAATCTAACCTAGGGGACCGAGATTGCCTTGGATGGAAAATCTTGGAATGAATAGTAAAACTTATAGGAAAAACGGAACAATGCAATTCTAGATAGATACTATAGTACTTACATGTACATATCGGTATCTTGAGTTATCAATGTCTGGATCACTCGTGAACTGCGCCGACGAACTGGTCTCTTGAAGATCAATATGTAGATCGCTCCCGGACAGCACTCCCGAGTAGATTCGTAATCCCGCGACGTACGCGACGTATAATACGAGATCCTACCGACTGCGCCAATTATGTGGGGCGCGCCCGAGAGGCGTAAAAAAAACCAATTCAACTTAATATTTATTAATCAAAGTTTACAATAAACTTATATTAAGACTAAACCTAATTTGCGTGCCTACTGATCGATGTCAGATTCAATAGTGCCTTCCTTGGTGCACTCAACGGATGAGGTGAGCTTCAGCGAGCCTCGAGTGGTGGGGGCGATTCCCACGATGACGATGTGGAGTTCCATATAATCGCAGGTGCATGTAGTGTCAGTGGTCCGATGTTGCAACTGTTACATGGAAACTGCAAGGTAGCGGTTTCCGTGGGATGCAGCTGTGTTATTGAACGATGTTATTGGGAAATTGGAATGTGGCTCTTTCCGTGGAATGCAGCTGCATAACAAACCCCTAAATAACAACAAACAACCCCCAAAATAACAACAAACAACCCCGCATAAACACAACTCAGTAGTATTAGAACACCTCAGTAGTATTAGAACACCTCAGTAGTATTAGAACACCTCAGTAGTATTAGAACACCTCAGTAGTATTAGAACACCTCAGTAGTATTAGAACACCTCAGTAGTATTAGAACACCTCAGTAGTATTAGAACACCTCAGTAGTATTAGAACACCTCAGTAGTATTAGAACACCTCAGTAGTATTAGAACACCTCAGTAGTATTAGAACACCTCAGTAGTATTAGAACACCTCAGTAGTATTAGAACACCTCAGTAGTATTAGAACACCTCAGTAGTATTAGAACACCTCAGTAGTATTAGAACACCTCAGTAGTATAGAACACCTCAGTAGTATTAGAACACCTCAGTAGTATTAGAACACCTCAGTAGTATTAGAACACCTCAGTAGTATTAGAACACCTCAGTAGTATTAGAACACCTCAGTAGTATTAGAACACCTCAGTAGTATTAGAACACCTCAGTAGTATTAGAACACCTCAGTAGTATTAGAACACCTCAGTAGTATTAGAACACCTCAGTAGTATTAGAACACCTCAGTAGTATTAGAACACCTCAGTAGTATTAGAACACCTCAGTAGTATTAACACCTCAGTAGTATTAACACCTCAGTAGTATTCTAGGGTCCCAGCCCTGACAGAAGTGACATCCAACTTGCAGCCTCAGATACCCTCCGCTCCCCTCAAGGAAGAGACCACCCTGGGTTTCACGTTGGGTCCTCGGCTGGGCCGAAAGTCTCCGTCAGTTCGGGATCCTTGCCTGACAGCCCTCTGACGGGATGTCGTAGCCGATTGACCATAGGTGGCTAGCCTATGGCCTCCCGTTTCGGTACAAATCCAGGTCAAAGCCATGTGTTGAAGACGTACCGCCTTCTCAACGACCAGAATCCCTTCATCATCCCTTACGGGTCTCCACGCACGGCACAAACACGCGGGTGGCTATCTTCTCCTTGTTTGCCATCAACTTTATACGTGATGATAAACCCCCCTCCACGGAGCCACACGGGATGGGGTTCAGGAGGTGCTCGGGGCCGGATTTGAGGCGCCGGTGATTCGCCTTCGCGACAGACATAGGTTCGGCCGTTTGCCGCCACGAGTTGTGCGGGGGCTCGTATGGGCTGCAAACGTTACCAGTGTGCACGACGAGGACGTACTATGCTGCACTTGATGGTGGGCGCCCATAGCCTGATCCCCACTATCAGGCGTACGCATTACGGCATTTCCTGGTGCTTATTAGGAGGCACCCTACCAGCTTGGGTACCCCCTCCAGGGCCCTGTTCACCACCACCCAAAAGCTCACCCGTAGTCGTCGCTGTTTTTGGATTGTTCTGTGCTTACTATCAAGCATAGAGATGTCATCATGTCCTATATATTAAGAAAATTGTATGTGGAACAAATTGGGGTCGGCTAGCATTGCAATGCCACGGAAATAATGTTATGCCAGGAACTTTCGCGGACGTATACAATACAACACAACGAAGGTTTTTCCTAATCGGATGAATAGTTTTGGAGTCCATACAAACACATGTTTATATTAAATTTTATTGATATAGATATAAAATTCAGATAGTTTACGTTAAATTTACATAATTCATATTCTTATTGACGTAAACACGAAAACAAAAAGTAAAAAATAAAACGATACTGGAGATTATAATAACAATATAACTTTCTTTACGCTGTTAAGCTGAAGGACTTTGACAACTTTATCGGCGACGACTTATGGCGTAAAAATGGTAACTAGCGTAACTATCTAACCTAAAAGTAATAAACACATAAGAAAATAAGGTCCCTTGGAGAACCCATGTACCTTGAGTGTAGTGTCTGTGTGTGTACAGTACGATGTGTGTGGTTGTAGTCACTGTATCGCGCTGGCGCCGGCTACAAGAGCTTCATCATTTGAAAAACGGAGCATGTCTTGTGCCGCTAACGGAAAGTTTACATACTGAACATTTTGCACACTGTGGCGGAGTTTCGAACTATTGGCCGGGATAGAGGACAGACGGACAGAATTTATTGGGCGGGTGAACTTCCACAATGGGTTAGTTATTCGGTGTCTATCTTGATTCGAATGTTTCGTTGTATATACGAAGTTTTAAGTCCGGTAGTTTATTGATTCCTTGAGCTATTAGGTAATGGATATCTCGCTCGGTATTGTGCTTTTATTTGGTGTTGATTGTGGATGTGATTTTCTCTTATTGTCTCTCCTTTGTTCCACTCGTATTAATTTATGTGAGTTACATTTTAAGTTTATTTTAATAAATATCTTTAACAAAAATTTTGTTATGGAGTTTCGCGTCGTAAGTCTGGATTAGATCCAAGTCTAGAGCTAACATTATAAACTTCGGTTTGTTTTTTTTTTTGTTTGCAGCTACAGAAAAATATGTCACTATGTACCTACTTTTTAATTTCGAATTGGACGTTACAACAAGAATTAAGCGATTGTGTGGGACTAGATTATGTTTATACACGTGGGGCTCAATTCGAATCTTATTTCGATTTTTAGATTCCGTTGAAGAAAAATATCATGTTGAGTTAAAAAATAAGGCTGAGACAGTTTTTCTAAAGCGCATTTTGCTAGCTAGCTACCACCCTCAAGTTGGAACCCTTTCGCCAAGCAACCTATATAAGTGTTCCGACAAAAACGCTTAAGAGCCAGCTCCTTTAGGCTTAATGTATTTCGATTAACACTTAACCTCAGGTAAGACTGTGATAAAACCGTAAACTTATACAGTATAAAAAAGTACATATATCCCACGACCAATTTGTAGATTTATTCCAAGAACTATTGCGTTTTGCTGACACACTGTGTTGCCTTTGTTTTTAAATCTATTTCACCTTTAACTATCTTGAAAATCACAAACATTTGATTTATCCTAATAAGGCGTTAAATCGTATTCGAGAAACTCGTATAGACGCGTATGGCATGGCACCTATTGTAGTTACGAAACTTCCACGAACCAAAGCCGTTCTCAATTTACTTAGTAAACAGACTAAGCTAACTGTTGATGCAGAGTCGTATTCAAACTATTAATATAATGTAGGGTGTAACAATAAATAAAATAGTTTTCAAAGAAAGCAAATTTAATTTGTAATTTATATCATAAGTTATTTTATACTAGCTGTATGCTGCGGCTGCGGCTGAGTTTGTTATGTTCTTCACTGCATTTTTTTTTTTATAAGGAACCCTAATTATTTTCCTTTTGTTTTAGTAAAACTATTTCTCGCAAATTGAAATACTTACGAGTGACACGGATTGTATTTTTAATTTCATATATATATAAAAGGAATCGGATCGAGTTTCTCGCCGGCTCATCTCGACTGGATTGTTTTCCGAACCGGTGGTAGTGTTTTTGATGTTCATAAGCGCCTTCTTAGGAACTAAATTGAATAAAGATTTTTTTTATAAACACCTTATATGACAAAAAAATATTTCATACAAAGTAAATCGTCACTTCTTAACAATTCTTCCTTTGCCGGCGTGTAAGTTAGTTAATGTTGCAGTGGAGGCAGGGGGCGGCGGCCCTTATGAGAATGTAAAAGTTGATGGCATTAATATCCACCGACATTTATAAATTCAAAACCACATATTGGGTATTTAGGCGCTTTGTAGGTCGAACAAATGACGGTCGCTGGCATTATGAGGTCTTCAAATTCTTTTTCAATTTAGTATTAATAATCTATCTTAATGTGTTTTCTAGTTAGAAGGTCAGTTGTATAGATCCTTGTTTATTGGGTTGTTATCATTTTAGATGATTACTTTGGTCTGTTCATTGTACATACCCATTTTGTAGATTATTATATCCTGATAAATAAATTTTAGTAATGTAAATAATGTCGATTGTTCTCAAAAGCTTGTACAAGATATAACCCACGTCTTAAAAGTCTAATTACATACTTGTACGGTTCGATGCAAGATAGCTCACAAAAGCGTACATTAGTTCCAAACTATTGGTAGGAGACAATTTATGATCATTCCACACAACTTCGTTAATAGTTTACGAGTGAGATCGCATAGAGGCCACTTACTCAACACCGGTTTAATATGAACACCTCCTTATTCATATAAATATTATTGACAATAAAACAAATATATAACATAATTTATACGCAGCTTTTTTACTCATTTATACACTGACAAATCACCGATTTGTGTTATATTCGTTCTTAAGTAATGTTACGTCTTATTACCGTATCTTAGTAAGTAAGTACATAATTTTTTATCTCTTTCTCGGTCTTTCATGTCTATCCATTACTAATAATTTGTCTTACATAAATAAACTAAAGATTGGTAAAGAAGTTTATCTTCTATCATGTTTACACATGCTCTGTCGTACTGTATGGGTTGGAGCAGTGGTCTAGTAAGAAGGTGGATGGCGTGACAATAATATATAGGGTCAAGAATGAGTTGGGAGGTTAACATGTTTTGAGAAGAGACGAAACGCATGTGACAAAGTGATGAATGTTAATTGACAAGGGGGAGAGGACGGGCAAAGAAAAGGTGGATGGTGTGTGCGAGAGAAGATGTCAAAGCAAAAGGAGTGAATGGTGATTTGATGTCTGATAGAGATGTAGGAAGAAGATATATTGCGCCACCAAATAACATAAAATTGGAAGCGGGATGATGATGATGATGATGATAATTACTGAAAAGGGGTTGTTTCTAGCCCTTTTTCACTGTTAGACTCTATATTATGAGTAAGATCACGTCAAGCGGACCCCCATTTTCCATCAGTCAATGTATTTTTTTATAAGTAGTTACTATGACAAATTGATTCGCCAAACAATTTTTAAAAATTCAATAATAACAATAATTATTTATAAAATAAAATTTTTAGGTACTTTTTATAAAAAGATGTATTTAAATCAACCGTTAAAGTTAAATTATTAAAGATTTGAGGATTTATATTTGAAATGTTTATATCATAATAAAATATTAACAACTTTTAAGTTAACAAATGAAAATTTCATTGTGTTTTTCGGTGAAAGAATGAAGATTTTTTTTTATCGGTTACATTTTATATATATATATATATATATATATATATATATATATATATATATATATATATATATAATGCATAGCACAGTGACTGCTATTTATTTAAAGTTAAGATTTCAGAAGAAAATTTCACTACTCGCGATTAGTTCAAACAATATGAATTTATTTATCAAAGCGCGCCGGACGCCAGGCGGTATTAGAATACCGCGCGGTCGAGCGTCAGACTACGTTGCACAGCTAAATCATTGATTTAGGTGCAGGGAGCAGTGCCATAAGGCCGTCTGATTTTAGGGCTGAGGCGGTAGTTGACACTCATCACCACAGGGGTAGTATGCTGTGCAAGCCGCCATTCTGGCCTATTAGGGCAAAAATATCAGGGTGCATAGGTTCAGCTCAGAGTCACTAAGCGGGTACAATGGACAGGACGGTACATAGATAGATTGCATCTACAAGGGATGATATAGGCTATCTATTAGAATATAATTGTCTGAATTCCACGTGAACGAATTCGCGGGCACAGCCAGTCCATAAATAGGTAAAAATAAAAGAGTTCAAGATTTTTTTCCCTCTCTGTTTTCCAGCGATTTTTTTTTGTGTTTGCCAACGATGAGTTTTATCTTTTTTTTAACAAGTAGTTAAAAAGTTCATTTCAATGGTTTATGAAAATGTAAAAGACCGTTCGATTTCCGAACCTTACCGACGACATTACTTACGATGCTCAAAAGCCACCCCAGACTTCAACTAGGTAAAATATTTAGTCCTCCCAGTTAGGTACAAAGGAGGTATTACACGTCACAGGCGATACGGGAAATTGGAATCGATTGTTTATTGTTTCCGTATAATATTTTGATTATAGAGACCCAATCAAGGGATAGTTTCAATTCGTTAGTACTTTACCACTTCTTACTACTTCAAATTAGTTATTTTTTTGTTTAAAATAACTAAATATTAACCAATTTTTATGCTAAAAAGCTAATAGAAATTTTAAATACATATTTGAGATGATTGTAAGATTTGTTTTATGCGTCTTTTGGGTGATAAAAAAGTAGGTGGGAAAAATTACAATTTTTGATATGTTTCATCATGTGATGTGGTAATTGCAGTCTATAATTGTTTGCATGAAACCTAATTATTACATATAATAAACAAAGATAAAAATATACATTTTTTCCTTTATTTATCAATTGAATTTCTTTAACATAATTTTTTTGTTTATTGGTTTTATTACTATCCATAGCAATATTTGGAAACATTAAGTTTTCTTTATTTTATTTTGGTATACATTTTTAATAATGATTATAGTCGACTTTCAAATATCGGTAAACACTTGTAGGACATATCAACTTCTCTAGTTAATGTCATGTGGAAAGACATTTTTAGACCTTGGTTTCTTAGTTACTATTTTCGAGTCGAAATTTTACCACCAAGCGGATCGATCTAAAACGCCACCATATTATACGACCCAGGGGAAATCAAATCAAAGCAAATCACTTATTTTGTTAAGATAGTAATTACTAAATACAGAAAGGTGTTATATCTGATTAGGTCACTATATTTTACCACAGTGGACGTACAAATATAAAGGATGAAAGCATAGTTATACATTGATATAGTTACACGAAGAAAGATTCAACTTTATACATAAAATATTACAGCTTCTATGTGAATTCTAGTTCTATGGTACAAAGCTGTTTAAAAACATCACGTGATTAATGGACGACGTCTAATTAGTAACTTATTACAATATGTTTTTGTAGATCATCATTGCGGTTTATTGTAGAACGCAAATCAGATAAACTCACATTGTCTTCTCTAGTAGACATTAACTCGATGGTGCCAAGTGAGATCGAGGTACGTGGTAACTCCGTAGGATTACCGTATCGTAGTGGTCCCCGGGTTTGTTTATTCAAAGGTCGTCGAAATGCCGTCGCGTAGGTAGCCGCGCGCGATACGATTGTTACACATTCCCGGTCGGTTCCAATCAACGTTTTGATTTATTTCCATTGTTTGATTTGTCCACCGTGTTCTGATGTCGGTGTGATTTTGTCACAACTCCATCAGCGTTTAAATTAGATCCCTGTTCCGGATATATACGAATATTAGGGACCTATACGTACATGTGGTTTTTGTTATTTCTGTCAATTATTATTGAACAGGATTGTTTTGGTTTCTTATAATGCGTATACACGGTCAAATAAATTTTGTGTTGATTTGTATATTTCGTCGGATGCCATATTGAATAGGTGTTTACTATCGCCCGCGTTTTTTATAACGATTAAATACTTATGAAATTTATCATTATAACTTAATCTGTACATAATTATACATATGTATCCTATCTCAGATTTACTGCTTTATTAATCTAAAAGTTATATTTAAATCGATTTACTAATTGTCCCAGTGATGAGTATTTGAACAAGGAAATCTCATTATTTTAATTAAGTTTTTATTGTCACACTAAGCAATAGTATGGATCGTATTATATCTAATATATTGAAGTATTCTATATTACTATTTACAATAATATTAATTAAAATTTTTATTTACCTTAAACTAGATATTTGAGTTAAAAATATAAACATACCACATAAAAGTAAATTTCATTGTCAGATTCATCTTTACCTCTTAAATACGACCTCTCCTCATAATTATTATTAGTAGACTAACTAAATGTATTTGAGTTGAAATTGTTGGAAATAATAAAGAATAATAAAAGAAAATAATAGTAAAAGGTAGGTATGCTTATTAGCACCTTTTTTTAAAAAAAGCAGTCATGAGGACTGCCAACAGAAGTGAAAACTATATTTCACAAAATAATTAAATGTAGGTAATATCCAAGAGCGTTCACTTAAAAGCTAAATTTAACGGTCATCCGATTCCCATAAACAATGACTTCCAATTTCCCGACTGCCCGAAGTAACTACTAGAGCATACCTATTAAAGAGCAACCATACCTAAGATTTTAACATCAAAATCAATATTAGGTTTCTTAGCAAAACTGGTAGGTAATAAATGATTAAAACTGTATAAGAGAAACCAAAAAAATACTAAATAATAATTACATACCTTTTCTCCTAGGCAAAGAAATTTATACTCTTACTTCGTATGTTTATTAATGTGCTCCGACGATATATATATGGTATTTAGACGTTATTTTGTTTACCTATTGGTGGTCAAATTTGAATATAGATTTTGTAAGGCACGCACGGCCAGATTGTCATTAATCTCACTGGCGAGTTGAGATTTTTTTTCGCGTCTCTAATCCAGTAACACCTTACCCCATTTGTCGTTTTTACTGCAGCTATAATGGCCCCCCAATTTCAACTCTGAGCTACGAATCTGGTCATGTTCTTCGTGACAAACAACTGACATCGCGCGCTACATAACTATAATATAATAAAATAATTAAAAAAATAATTCGTTTTTATCCTACACTTTATGTACAATCGAAATATTTCTTAATTGAGCTAATTATTTTGTATGTTTTTCTAAAAGCTAAGGACTGCATATCGAATAACAAATGCACGTGCTCTGCCTTGAATTAACGGCGTGAAACGACTATTGGTAAATAATGTCACCGTGCTGTTATAATAACTCTCATATTCATTATCATGTCAACCGAAAGACATTCACTGCTGGGCATAGGTCTCCTCCGAGAAACTACACAACGACCGGTCTTGCGCCACCCGCTTCCAGTGGATTTCCGTAACCTTCACTAGGTAATCGGTCCAACTTGTTCGAGGTAAACTAAATGGTCACAACAAGGGTAAAAAACTCTACGAGCTATGAATTCGATATTACATCTAACTTGAAAACGAAATCTCAAATAGTTTTAAAACTCGCCATCAAAACGTCACAGTAACTACTCTACCCTGTACAAAATAAATTTTATTATAAAAGTTGTGGCGCAAGCAGCTCACGTAACTGGAAAGTTATATATGACTCAACGCGCTAAGATTGCAGGAAAAATGTTTGTGCATTCTAGTCGTTCCGCTCCTTACATTTTGGTAGCAAAATTCCACAGCTATGCCGTTGGTTTTTTGAATAATCATAAGACCGGATTCAGGGTGAAAGTTTATTGAAATTCGCAGTTTTTATCCGGCTTTACTTACTGGTATTTGCAGTTTTATTATTTGTAAAATTGTGTTCCCGGGTATAACTTGATTTTCATCGTATCCTAATGTATATATAAATGGGCAAAGATCAAGACATTCATTTCAAGTTTCTAGATATTTTCCCCCTTTGTTTATCAGTCGATTTTCTCTATTTTATTTTTATTGACTAATAGAAAAATCGGAAACCGCAGAAATATATGACAAATTTCGACCACCGTGGGCACGGTACCATATATTAATATAAATAGCAGGGACGATAAGCCTTGTCAGTGTTACTATCTCAACACAACTATAGATGTTTAACGTCAGATTTTCACCCAGGCATCCAGTCAGGCGAGTGAGAAAAATCTACCGCCAATTATTACGTCATCACGATATTTTTCTTAGCCAAAATCTCAGGTTACAGGAAGAGATTCATACTAAGGTCAATCGACGTGGTTTGCTGCCGCCCTAGGCTTTATTACAAATGACACGCATTTTTATTTTATATAAATAACTACTAAAATTAAAATATCTAATTATCAAATATCCAAATTATTATCTATAGGTAATAATTTGAAATATACATTATTATTTAACCCTATGTTTTGTAAAGTAAACACTAAGGATATTTTAAATTAGTAAGAGGGGGCTCTTACGGGCCTAAGCCTAACACTGCAAATGTCTCAGGTAATCGAATCGAAGTTAAATGCATTAACATTAATCCGTGACAACATATTATTTATTGTCTTTCATTTTTATACAGAAACCTATGGATGCTCAAAAAGTTATTGATGGCGACCGGTTGGTCATTTTCAAGCAGATGGTGAAACCACCAACCTCGCGTCACGTTTTAGGATCAGCCAGTGTAGATTCAACAGTTACAACAGGGTGATGGGGCAATTGAGCTTAAGGTGATCACTGTACACTTGTGATAAACCTATCATAATGGAATCGCTTTCTAGGAATAAGATTATATTCAAACCTACTTAGGGGTTTCAGTGATGATGCGGATTATAAATTGATTATCATTTAGCGGATGTCATCTGTACCGTTCTTCATTTAACACTAGCTGTTCGCCGGCGTTTCATATATTCCTCACTGCGTAATATAGTTTGTAAATAATCCGTAAATTAAAATACTTGCTAGACCAAAACTGACGATTATATCGGTTATTTTATAATTTCTTGTGTTTTAATTTTTTTACACGGAACCTTAATAATTTTCCTGGAATTATTTTTGGTACTAATAGAAAGCAAAACTATTTTTCACATATTGAAATATTTGCCTGATTCACGAGTTTTAATTTTTTAAGCGGAACCCTAATAATATAAAGCCCTAAACATTAAAAAATAAAATTAACCTAAATTTCGCAGAGTAACTTCAGCTATCTGGAAAAAAAGTCCATTAAAAATTGGTTCAGCCGTTCCGGAGATTACCCGGAATGAACAGACAGATAAAAATTGCATTTTTGTTATTTTGATATTAAAAACAGACACTTCAATTGTTTTTATTAGTATAGATAATAGATTAGATGAAGTTCAGTCATTTTGCAGACCTTGAATAAAAATAAAGTAAAATGAAACTGTCGGTAATTCACTAAAAAAAAAATTCATTGATATATCATTAAAAAAATCCCTTCCCTTGTAACGTATTATATGTTACGAAGCATAATAGTTTAATATTATATAATAAATACTTTGATACGGTATGTTATTGAAACGTCTACAAACCGAAACTAAACCGTTCTGCAAAACTTGTGACACCAACTCTCGTAACTCTCTAAGTTTCCTATACTACTCTGCCGGGAGATTGCAAAAATGTTTGCGAATTCACGTCATAACTTTTTAAAATACTTATTTTTGATCTAGAATCTTTTATTTATTTAATGTTGAAGAGCAGTGTGAGTTTTTGAGGGGAGTCTGTTATATTATAGCAGTTTTATTGGAGTCAAAACTTCTTTTAGCGGCGTTGAGCGATTCTTGATAGGGGAAAAACTTAGATTCGTCTTACAAATACTATGACGTCAGCCGTTGAAGGCTGACTTGAGTATAAGATGGGATTTAAGTGCTGGCGCTCAGAAATAAATAATAAAATTTATTCTTGCTATATGTTCATAATTATTGCTCGGAGCATCACAGATTTAAAAACCAGACAAACGTTATATGTTAGGTTATGTTAATAATATCAATTAACAAATTATGAAATTTAAACATTAACAAAGAACAGTTTTAAGTTTTTACTTCTGGCGGCAGTGCCCATGTATTTTTTTATTGTTTTTATTTATTAACCCCTTGAGCACTTACCTGGCGTTTACGCCAGCTTTCTATTGTTTTCCTATTGTCTTATTTTTACGGGTACTCGACACATTAACTTGCGTTATTTGACTGTATATTTTGATAGCATATTACTTGATATAGTTAGGTTATTCTGTACACAAGTTAAATATATTGAAAATAAATAACACCGAACTTGAATTCAAAGGTGCCATCAAAGCTCAGTGGATTGTTCTAACAAAAAAGTCGCCATTTTGCGTTTTATGAAACCTAGAAAAACTATATAATTTACATCCACGTGACCTTAGCAATGTTTTCCGTTCCGTACCAATTGTCAAGCATGTTTTAGTGCATAATGGCATTAACAATAATAACGATAATTTGTTGATCGATAATAGATTTAAAAAGTCTTCAATTTCACAATTGAAATTTTATTTAGTAAATAAAAGGTATTGAACAAACAAATACATAGTTTCATTAACATACATTTATTTTAATTTCATTATTACAAATCGAAACAATACTAAAATTATTCAATAAAATTACATATATCGTACTTAATTAGTCAGTGTAATTGCATTGTAAAATCATGCATAATTATTATCAACAGTAAGCTGCTAAATTATACTTGGAAAAGCTTAATAACCAATGAAACCATTATTTTTAACAAATCTCAAAATTAATGTATTGCTCTTTTTTATTTTAGATTGCTGTCTCTTTTTCACCTTTAACATTTGACCAGGTATTAATTTCCTGTTTTATAAACACTATATATCTTGTTACATGAAACGCATTTAATAACGAACCTACAGTGTCTCATTTTGCATGTAAATATAATGTTTTCGCTACAATTCTAATGAAATTCTTCAAAGTGATATTTTATTTGCCTTCACAGGTTCCCCTCATTATGCGCTTTCAGAACCGCGCACAGTTCCGAAACGTGCGGATTCATTTGATTTGTGCTTTTAGCATCGCGAATATCAGTTCTCCTGTTGATATGTACTCGGGCCCCTCCCACATCGCTCCAGGCTTTAGCGACGGCTACTAATTTACTCCACGGCATCGGCCAATCACCACGTAGGTACTAATGATTAAAACACTGTAGTGTAATATAATGCTGCGGTTAAAAAACCGCACGCACAAGCCTTCATGTTTTAAGCATTTTACGGTTATAAAACGCGCACGTTTGCCACAAGTGGGCGTAAATTATTCATAAAACTTGATGGCGCAGTTTTTTAGGGTGGCCGGATCCCGAGTCAATAGACGCGGTGAAGGAAAATATCGTGAGGAAACCAATAGCATGGTGATAGGGCATCTTCTAAGAGTGCTCGCCTGGGTAGCTACCGCCCTCATGTTTGAATACCCATCGCCAAATACCAATACCGGCAGCATCACTTGAGAACTAGTACCTCTAGACTTAGTGTGTCTACCATCCTGAACCACATCATTTAACATCAGATGAGATTTTGGTATTAAAAAAACTTGAATCTTTTAAATAAAGTATTGACGGTTCAATGATAATACGGCCGAACAAGGATCGATGTGAATTCGAATCCTACCTTACGATTAAACTGAGCTCTCGATGAAGGAAAACATCACGACGAAATCATAACATAGCTGGTCTGGCTAGCTACCAACCATCCTCGAGTTTCTATAAAGCGCTGGGACACTCCAGCAATATCAATTGGGAGCCAATACCTGTTTGGCGTGTTTACCATCCTGGACCACATCGTCACTTAACATCAGATGAGATTAATTGAGGTCTTGAAAAATGTTTCTACGCGCATTACAATAAAATACTCTATTGTCTTGTTCAATCTCCAACTGGGGAGGCATCTGTACCCGCCGCCAGTGTGATCCCCAGTTTCCTTTAACCAGTAAACTTAGGATTAATTCCGCGAAATTTACGTTTCAGGTAACAGCAGCTAACACCAAGTTCCATGCTACGTCACTTCAAACCAGAATCCTACTATCTTTTAACTACTATATTCTGACAAATTAGTCAGTAAACAATAACAAACCTGATCAAAAGGCTGACGGCCGATGTGAAACATAATGTAAAGCAATGGCGCTTTGTTAAGGGATATTATGTCCACATCGGAAGACTCCTGTATTCCCAACTCTTTGAATATCCAGTCGGAATGTAACTGAAGGTGTTCGTATATAACCTGCAGGTTTTATGACAAATATCGAGACACATTCACACTATAAACCAAATAAAATTTCGAAAAATTCTTAAGACTAATCGCGTTGTGAGATCAAAGGTGTAAAAGTATA
This sequence comes from Samia ricini, assembly GCA_014132275.2. Classification (NCBI taxonomy): domain Eukaryota; kingdom Metazoa; phylum Arthropoda; class Insecta; order Lepidoptera; family Saturniidae; genus Samia; species Samia ricini. The sequence goes on along the minus strand of AP028165.1, from coordinate 13,412,301 downwards.
TCCAGTTTTCAACAGATTTGGCAGTGACGTATCAATCTGGGTTGTGAATCAAATTATATACAAGGCAAAAACCCCGTCATAGTGACTCGCTTCGGGTTAACCCGCTTCAAGATCAACCGAAAGGTTTCGAAAACGAGCTTAACAGCGGTGACTGTCGAATAATTTTCGATCTCTCACGGTTGTTATGAAATTGTTGAAGGATGAAAAACAGTTCACAACGTTTTTTCTTCTCTGATTGTTAACCGATTTACTTTTTTTTTTAAATTAAGTAGCAGTTAATTAGCTTTAGTGTTATCATTGAAAAAACATTGAGACATTTAGTAGACATCTTCAGAATTTGAATAATTATAATTGGACAGAGTTATGGAAACCAGAATCTACATACAATTTGAGTCTAAATAAGTTACAAACAACCTTTAGAGTTCCTATCGTGTCTTTACCAAGAATAATAATCGTTTATATTGCCCTCAATGCTATGCACAATTTAATAAAGTTGTTAGTTTAAAATAAATTATGTAGTGATTTTTGAGCTCGTTTGTTACAAAAATTAAAGCAGATCGAAAGAAATATATCGTGAATCGGTTCTAATTTGCATAACTATTTTCCAATTATGATCGATTAATTTTGTTTAAATTATGTAAAAAAAGCGTTTTGTTTTTAATTAAAAACCACAACAGTTTTATAATAGTAAGTTAAGAAATATGGTCATTGCTAAACGAAGAACGGTCACCGTCGTTATTCCTGGAAAGATTGCCAGGAGCTGGGTCTGGACTGATGTCGAAGTCTAGACGGTCTATAAATCAAGGATACACTTACACGCAAACTATCTCTCCCGGGCGAAGTCATAAGTATTTGACTCGTTAGTGCCGCAGCATCGCCAGAACGTTCAGCATTAGCGCCCGGTACATCACCCTGATCGAAATAATTGACAAGTTCTAGATAACAATGTTTTTTTTTCACCATTTTAGCGATAACGCAATGCGATGAAACGGTAATGGCGCAGTGGATAGTGCGGGCGGATTCTGCTTCAACGGACCCGGGTTCTAATCCTCCTATCTAACTCTAAAATCAGCCTGAAGAAGGTTGAAGGAAGGAAGGAATCGGTGAAGGAAAACATCGTGAGCAAACTAGCATGGTGGTAGGGCATTTCCTAATAATGGCCCCCTGGGTAGCTCTAGTTAGAAAACCTGTCGCCAAATACCAATAGGTGTGTTCCGGCAACATCTCTTGAGAACTAATACCTCTAGAGTTAGTGTGTTTACCTGCCACGTGAAACTGTGGGCAAAACACTGAGCCTATATCGTAGTAAAAAAAACGCAAATTTAACACGTAAGAAAAAACACTTTTTTCGACAACTTCGTGCGCGAGCGTCCTACGGGACGTTAGACGTAGGCGGGGATGAGGTACTCTGGATGATAATGGCCGGTCATGTAGCGGGGAACGGTAAAATCATGCAACGTGCATAAAATCATAACTTACATGACTATATGATCTAAAGATGAGCAAACCCAAGTGACGTCAGAGTAAGGATGTTGTGCACAAAGAGTAAAAATATATATTTTGAAGTAGTTAAAAATGTTTCTACATACGAGTGAGTGATATTAGTTTGGCGAAAAGAAGAAAGTGATATGGTAATGGGTATAGTATTGAGTTCATTTAAATACACAAATAAACGATTTTCAGTTTTGTGTACTGTCCCATTCGGGTTATAAATAGTGACGCCTTATCTCATGATATCTTAGCCACACGTCTCTACGTGTGTAGTCGTGCTACCTCGCCTCGCTAGCGTCTGTCGCACCTCAGGAGGGTCGCGCACGAATTTGTCACACTATAGTAGCTAGGTACCTCTTGAAAGAATTCAGCGAACTCTGGAAAGTCCTGGAGACCGAAGCTATTCGACAGCGTGTACGGTGTACGCACTTTATCGATGAGTTGTTGTATTTGCTGCGTGTGCTTCTGGTCCTCGTCCAGGGAACAGAGCGCTTCCGATACGCATAGAGCTATCGAGCTGGGAGAGCTGTTGCTAGCGTCGAAGCTAGCCGATGATGATGTCGCTTTTTGGGTGATAAAATAAATAGACAGTGTCCCTTAAATTACTATCTTTCATATCTAAAATCGATACCCTCCACGCAATAAGGTCGTATGTTTAAATCTGTAGTTTTTCAGGAGAGCGATTTTCGGATGGCCGTTTGCGCGGGAACATCGATATTCTATATATTCCGACCATCAGCGACCGAAAATCTTCAAATTCTTTAAAATATTGAAAAACTTTCAGGTATATGTCAGAAATACATATTGAACTAGATGTGTCCCCGCGCTTGCGCCCGCGTTTTTTCGCGTGTTTTTCATTGCGATTTAATTTTTTTATACGGAACCCTAATATTTTTTTTAGTAATGAAATAAGTAAAAATATTTCTAATAACTTCAAACATTTGCCCGTAAAACTGTGCATTGAATCGGATTTTATTCAATTCTTTATAAGTTTTAATTTTTATACGCAGAACCATATTTTTTTAGAAAATTAAAAGTACTCTATGATACCCGGAGTAACTTCAGCTTTCTGTCAAAACAAGTACCATCAAAATCCGTCCAGCCGTTCCGGAGGTTACCCGGAATAAACAGACAGACAAAAAACTTAAAAATTGTATTTGTGGTATATGTATCGTATATACATTGATATCTATTTAGTAAAAAAAAATAATTTTAACATTACAAACAGACATTTCAATTTAATTAAAAACTGAGTTAGGACTATATGCGTAGGAGGTATCGATATATTACTAAGTGGAACCCGGCAGACAGCTTATTACTTACTGTATATAAAAAAATTATGATCGCATATTTATATATATTTATAATATTAATAAACCCCCCACAAGGTGGATCGACAGCTTGGTGAAGGTCGCGGGAATCCGCTGGATGCGGGTGGCGCAAGACCGCTCGTCGTGGAGATCTTTGGAGGGCACCTATGTCCAGCAGTGGACGTCTTTCGGTTGAATGGATAGATGCGATGGATGGATATTCCAACTGTAGTCAGAGGACCACCATATCTTTTTATTGGTTATCATTTATAGTAATGAAGCCAGCAAGAGTGAACTTCTCTTTCGATATATTTTTTTTGTATGCCATAATTTGGAAATACTTTAAAATACAATAATTATAAAATGTACTGATTATTATCGATCTATATTTATTTATATTTAAATTAAAAAAAATACCTTTACGTACCTTTACGTTTTTACGTTTACATGGATAGGTTCAAATTTTTCTTTAACGAATTTATTTATCTATTCAATAAGAAATAGCGTTGCGCTAATTTATTCTAAAAGCTGACATCTTTAACCAATTATTTTTACATTCGTCTTTAAGACACCAAACGATGTTAGCTCATTCCAGGCATTCAGTTAAATCGAATGAAACGATCTAGAACTATCTATAGTGCAATTCAAAAGTTCTCAACAGATTTAGACAATAACATAAGTAATTGTTTATTAGTGTTAGTTCTTACGTTTATTACAATATATTAACGATCTGTTACACAAACTACGCGTTTCTAATTTCTATATGATATTTCTCCCAGTTGTTGTTTTTTTATGGTTTCCAGGCGGCCGGTATAATTAAAATTAAAAGGTAAAATTGTTAAAATGGTACTGCTACAATAATAATAATGAAATAAGAAAGTGACAGAGGAGTGAAAGAAAGAGATATTTACTTGTTGTATGTCCGAGATTGACAATTCGAACGTGTTTTGACTTCGATCTTGCACGAGATCCGTGCGGATTACCGTTTAAAGACGAAGCGGCTACAAAAGAAATCGTTATTAAAATACTATATACCCAACAACAAAAAAAAAACTAGGCAGCCATGGGACCTGTCGATAGAACTTATAATTTGATAAACTTTGGAAAAACTGTTTGTTTTAATGTTTAAAATTCATAATTTTCACATCCTAACGACTTTCAAAAATAATTATATGAATTTTTATATAATTTATTCATAATCAAAACATAATAGGATGCGAAAGTATAAATTGTATTATTTATCACTGAGCGCCAACATCTAAACGCCATTTTATACTTGATATACTGTAGCATGTTGATGGCTGGCGTCATAGCATTGGTAGCACGAATCTATAAGATTTTTTCTTCACCAAAAATCGCTCAACGACACTAAAGAAGTTTTTACTTGAAAAAATCAGTTGTTAATAATTACAATCAGATTTGTCTTATCGATAATCTATCGATAGACAGTCTTTCGATAATTTCTTTACACCACTTATCGATTGGTTTTTTTATTATATTTTCATGAATATCTTTTAAAATAAACGATAATGTATTATAAATATTATCTTGCTTATCTATAAACAAATAAGCATAGATAAAACAGTTCAGTGATTTCTTTTATCAGTTTGTCAATCTATTTTCTCGTTTTTTTTTTTTTTTTTGTTTCGAGTTTCAGTGTTTTCAATTAAAACAAAGTATTGGAAAGATTTTCCTCCTACTTTCAACAATGATTATGGTCGAATTTCGAATAGACGAACATAAGTGATTTTAATTAGTTTCACAAAGGAAAATAAAAACATCATATTGCAAATAAAATTAAAATTTTATTTATATTTGTATTCATTCATCCATCATTGATTGATCATTCATTCACTTACACTACTATCACCAACATTTGCTGGTTTTATGTATTATTTACAATACTTACAATTATAAAGTATGTATTAGTAAAGAATTCTGCATTATTATATACTAAATTTCTATTCCTTTTAATTTCACAATAAGAAAGAAAAAGATAAACTAAGCATTATCCGAGACCAACTCTTAAAAAAAAAAAAACATTATCAATGTAAATGAGAGACCATTACCAATTGGTGTTTCTATACCGTTATGAAACCATTTTTTATTTACTATATAAATGAACCGCGAGTCAACCCAGTCAGTTCAGTCTGAATCGAAGATCGAATCAAAGTATAATAAGAGAACTTGCAAGCGATCGACAAATACTACAAGTAAATGCTGAACAGTACTGTGTGTTTAAAGATTAATGATGCGTATAATTTTGTATTATATTCGTGTTTCTGATTGATATGCTTTTATCATATCACGATGTCGATTCGATTACTAAAACTCTAAAACCAGTCCAGAGAATACAATTATGATTGTATGATGAACTCTGAATATAGTAAATTCAATAACTTATATAACAAGTAAGTTATCAATTCACATACCAGACTTCTCTTTAACGGCTTCGTTCTTCGCCCACTTCTGTATATCTTCATAGGCGACTGTCACAAGCAGTTGTAATAGCACAGAGCCACCGACCGGCTTCACGTGGCTCGGCAGAGACTTCTCTATTATCGAGCAAGCGTTTACAAGTGACTGCGGTATACACTCTACACATCTCGATATACAGGTCAGACATAGGGACATTGTCTGTAAATTATATTTAAGTACCATTTACCCAAATTGTTTAATTGTAATCTTACATACCATACCCATAAGGCTAAGCAGAGACTACATTTAAGGATATTCATCTACAAACGTAACGTTGTATCGATTCTATACGATATATCGATATTTTCGATATCAACTTAAGTCCAGCCCTCCCTCAAATATTTTATAATTATGTATTATTGAAATATAATATTGTTACAAGTGGTATTTGTTTAACCCACCAAATTATTTTAAATTTTTGACACCCGGGGCAGAATAGAAAATATATTCAGAGTAGCCATCATCAAGATAAAGTAGAAATAGTGTATTATTAATTTTGTTTGATACATATAGAAATGTAAATGTAATGGAATATGAAATGTATCGATATTATATATCGATATCAGATTGATTCAATTATTCGGTTGATTTAATTTATTGAGAGTAAGTTTTGATATTTAATTGAATATCGATATACAATATATCAATGACTCCTAACTACATCCTTCCACTCGCTATGATCCTGGCACACGTCTCTCGCTTCTTCTAATTCATGAGCGTTTTCATACACGCTTTTCGGTAACGGGTACTTTTGACCGCAACCTTTTTTAAAGAAGTCTTCGATCTTGTCGAGATACGTTTTTTTACACGGTACGGCTTAGTGCTTTAACCACAATCTTACCCGATGTTAAGTGACGACATGGTCCAGGATGGTAATAATACTAACCCTAGAGGTACCGGATCTCAAGTGGGGCTGCCGGAACACACCTATTGGTATTTGGCGACAGGTTTTCAAACTTGAGGGTGGTATCTACCCAGACGGGCATCATTAGAAAACGCCTTACCACCATGCTATGATTTCCTCACGATGTTTTCCTTCACCGAAAGCTCAGACCGATTTTAGTGGGATAGGTGGGGATCGAGCCCGCGTCGATTAACGCGGAATACGGCCACACTACCCGCTGCGCCATCATCGCTCTACGTTCGCCTAGGTCGACCCTTACCGGATTGGGCAGTCACCCACACCTTATAAATTTGTTTCGTCAATATTCTGTAATCTATTCTCTCGACGTGCATTCGTCCTTTTTAATTAGTTATTATTTTATAATTATTTTTCTTAAAATTACATATTGTAAAATTCTATATTAAGATAAAGAGCCATTTAGTTTAATATGTATAAGTTTATAGGAATTATCATCTGATTTTATCTCTAAACCCTCGTTTCGTCAAGACACATTAAACAGAGAATATAACCTCGATGGGCCCTCGACCTATAATTCGTTAATAGTCGTCGTCGGAGCTATTTAGAGTTATAAGAAAATATCTTATGTTCATTTCCTTAACCAAATGTACAACTCAACCTCAATACGAAATTTAATTTTAATGGCCATAATCATTTGCGCGTTATTAGAAAATTAACACACATTAACAAAGATAAAATTGACAGAATTACCTGATACATAGAGGCTCCTGTTTGTATTGCGTTTACTAACATCGATGGTAGGAACTCTAGTGATGTGCCGACCATCGACAATAGACCCGCCAGCCATGGCGGCCTACGGTCACACCACACCTATTTGGTTTTTTTAATTAATTTAAGTGCTCAATAATCCCATTTAAATTATTTATATTTACTCATATTATTGAGTAAACTTATAGCGCTATCTCAAGCAACTATTTTCATTTGAAGTTATTATAAGAGTTGTAATCTAAATCTATTTTGATAATAAGTACATCTATATATATAGGAGATCAATCTAAATATGATTATTTTATTTGTTATACGGTTTTCTTTAACTGATTGGTAATTATCAATTTATTAATGGAATTTTTATATTAATACGATCCTTATGAACATATTTCATTTTATTTTGTGTAAGTTAAACCCTAATATTTATAATTAAAATAAATGGTATTTTTTTACAGAATTATTATATTTGTTTAAAAAATCGTACTCCTATAAAAATGATAAAATAAATCAAATTATTGGTAAAATGAACAATGTTAAATAAAAAGAAAGTGTGTTGAGTGAGTGTGAATCGATTCTAAATATCGAGATATCGAATCGACTTAGTAATCTCTAATAGCTAATAATAAAGTTGCTACGTAAAATATTTGTTGGCGTTAAAGTAGTAAGTATATTATTATTTTATATTTACTTGGCGTTTATCTAAACACGACGCCCAGTCCCTTCCAGAAATTTCTAAAGCATAACAGAGCGTAGATTTGAACTCGGCTTTACTTCCGATAGATCCGATAATGTAAGTGAGAGCGCCGGCCGCTCTGGCGAATTCTGTTTAATGAAAAAAACCCATTGATTTTTTAAATTGATTTTCGGTAGGGAAAAAATTATAAATTCGCCTATGACGTCAGGCTTCGGCGAAATGCTATAATCTGTCAAAATATAAAATGGTGTATAAGTAAAAGCTTTTGTGTTGCCACATCTAAAATATTTCCCCAAAAAAGCCCGAATAAAATGTTCGATTCGAAACAATTACTACTCAATTATTTCGTTGATCACCTAAATAAGGTCATTAGTACCTAATCAATCAGACTCAGAACTGTATTATTATTTTGTTATTATTAATTTCACTTTTAAAAAAAGGTGTTTTCAAAGTTTTCACTTTTATGGCAGTCCCCATAACTGCCTAGTTTTTCTTTTATACTGTGTAGGTTTGAACACAATTTCATCTGATATTAAATGACGATGTAATCTGGAACTACTGCTTCTCGAGTGATATAGTCGAAAACAATTTTTGAAGTGAATCTCGGTAGGGGAAAAACTTATAGATTCGAGTGACCGATACCATGACGGCAGACTCAAACATGCTACAGTATATCAAATTTAAGATGGGGTTTAAATTATGGCACTCGGAAATAAAATGTATACTTACGTAGGCTATCGAAAGCTTTAATTATTAATAAACTATATGAAAATGTACAAAATTATTGCTCAGAGCGCCCATAGATGTAACGAACCAGACAAATGTTAAATGTTAGGTTAAGTTAATAACTTCATTTAGCAAGTTATGGAATTTCAATTACTTATACTAAAATTTTTATTATATTTGCATATCAATTAAAATTTAACATCAAATGAAGAGACCAAAAAAAAAATGTATGTCTGGTTTTTTTGGTCCCTTTATTTGATGTTAAATTATATGCGAATATAACGATATGGAATATCGATAAAACAACAACCGGATCGAACATCCCTATAACAAAACCTTTAAAAAACAAACACACAAACATAGACAAAAACAGATTGAAATGATGTATAGTAAATAATCGCTTACCATCATCATTATCACGTCCCTTAAATCTGCAGAATCCATCAGCGGTGCATAAGAACCCGGTACATTTGTTACGTGTCCCATCAGTGCTGTACCAGAGTCCGTTGGCGGGCCATCGTCCGTTATCAACGGGCATACAGCGCAATGCCCTTGTCAGTAACATACGAGATAAATGGCAATTACGCATCATCAGGACCTGGCAATAAAGTGAATCACTGGCGTTTAATTTATTCAAAACGACAGGGGCTTTATGCATAAATCATATTTAAAACTCATACAATAATAATAATGTAAGCGTTTAAAGTATTAAGTAGAGTACGAGAGGTGATGCACTATCCCTCTCGCGCAAAACTATTGTTAGTATATAGAATTTGTGCGAAACACGAAATCGTGACGTCATAGTTTAGCGTGGCGCGCGATCTGTCTTTAGGATAAAATTAAAATACATATAAGTCCTTTTTTTATGGACTACTTTCAGATGAGAGAATTGAAATATAAAGGTAGTCGTGGGGACTGCTGACAGAAGTGAAAACTCGAAATATTGGAAAAATAAAACTGTTTTTTAATATTTAAATTATAGTATGAGCCATTTCATAATTTGTTAATTTAAATTAAAAAGCTAATAAAGCTGACGACTGACGTCACAGGATTAGTTACGTGAATTCTTAGGTTTTTCCCCTTTCCGAGAATCGCGGCTAAAGTAGTTTTACTTTTTCACTACAATAATAATTTAGTCAAACATAATCATTATTAAAAATTTGAAGGAATAAAACGGTTTTTTTTAGTTTTACTTCTTTTAGCGTGTTAAAGAAAAATTATGAGAGTAGCTTTTTACCATACGCGCGCGCACACCGTCACGATAAACCAACGCCCTGAAGTTAGCTGTCAATGTTTTAGTTTTTTTTTTTTTTTATTATTACGTCAAAGAAATATAACTTCTTACGTGCGTACATAACTACACACTCGCTTTTTATTATCGTCGAGACTAAAGTTTATGAAAGACAATCGTTTAACGAACATGGAATTCCACGCGTGGGAATCATCTCAATAGTTAGTACATTACAACAGTTGGTGGGCGCTATCAGACATTAATAAAATGAGAAAATATAGTACACAAACAAATTCTTAATAAATCGCGGTCTAATAAATATGTCACGTTTAAAATTATCATGGGCGGTTAACTTCACTACTTTCGGATTTTCGCTTCACTTTTTAATTCACTTTTAAATAGACGCACCGAAATTCGAAAACTTATCTTTCAATTACCCCTTTTTCAGCATTTACCTTAACAACTGAAGACCACGAAGGCTGCGGCTGAGCCAAAAGTACGATCAGCTCCAATCCTAATGCAGTTTTAATTGACAGATCCTGAGTGCTTTTTAATGATATATCGTCAAAGTCATTGTCAAACAGTTTGGGATTAACGAACATAAACCAAGGGAAGGCACAGTCTTTAGCCGATTCCATAGACTGAGATTTGTCTGTGAACGCCTGTGGATGTTATTTCTTTGCTTAATCTTAAAAAAAAAATTTTTTCTCGGCACTTATGCAAAATAAAATAGTGAATGGATTATTCCGTTACTTATTGATTTAAAATCTTTTAATTCTATAACCATACTTTTTTTATTATTATTATTATTCTAGTTTGCCGTAAAAAGGTGCGAGAGCATTTTGCTACAATTATACAGTTTAATTTTAGCAATTAGGATTTGTTGTTTCATTCAATTTTCTAATTGTATTTCATTATACTGATCACAAAAAATGATAATTTATTTCAAGACTAACTACAGGAATTAGGATGTATCAGTTAATTACTTTGAATTACATTTATTGTGATAAAAAATCTATTTACAAGAAAATCTTTGAAGATAAGTCACGGTACTGAGATTTAATTAAAATATTACAAGTTTCCTTTTGACTACAATTTATATTACACAAAATGTGTTAAAATTGCGACTATTGTACTATTCATATAAAAACTGCCATTAATCAATTGATAACATACTATCGGTGATATACCAAACGATACATTGGCATAATAATTGCAATTAGAATGGAATTAGCCAAAAATCGCTTCATGTATTCCTTCACTGCGCAATACAATTTTTAAATCATCAAATTTAAACTAATGTTTTGATGATACTGTTCATTTAATCGGATTTTCTTCACAAATTCAAGAGGTTTAATATTTTGCGCGGAACCCCTATAATTTGCATCAAATAAACTAGCCAAGTTACGCGGAGTAACTTCAACTATCTGCCAGACAAAGTCTCGTCAAAATCGATCCCGCCGCTCCGGAGATTACACGGAATAGATAGACAAAAATTTTAACAATTGTATTTTGATATCACATAGAAACACTTCAATTTAAGTTATTAGTATAGATAATAAATATATACCTGATGTATGAAATGCAACTGAGCACCTCGGTACACCAAACACTTGAACAGTTCATTGCATTTCGCATGAACATCCCTCACATCTCGCGTCTGATGTTTCACATTCAAACCGGCAAGATCAGAACCGTTCGTACATACATAAGGGAGCAACTGACCAACGCACTGCAGAATGTTTACTATGTCATTCAATAACAGCGCTGTTGTGGATTCTGTTGTAATCGTCTGGAATTTACCCAATTATTTTGGTCGTTTTAAATTTATTGTAACACCAGGCCGGTAAAGTCCTGTTTATCTATACTAATATTATAAAGAGGAAAGATTTGCATTTTTGTAACGAATAAACATAGAAGCTACTGGACCGATTTGGATAAAATTTGGTATGAAGATAGATTGAAATCCAGGGAGTGACATAGGATAGTTTTTATTCCGAAAATTCCCCGGGGACAGGAACTACGCGGGTATTATCGCGGTGAGCAGCTAGTACCTATGAAATGACTAAATTATTGAGTATTTTTTTTATAAATTTAAACAAGATAAAGGCTCTTGGTTTTCCTAATAAAATAGCATATCAGTTGTAAGTTACCTGGCAATATCTAACAGTCAGAATAGTTAGAGTTTCATTTAGCATTCCTGCAAATATCCTCTGGGCCATCCTAGGTGGTACCGTATCCCATAAATCTTTTCTACTACCTAAAGCGTAATGTACTATTTTAAAAAAAAAAACCTGATATAAGGATGCTTAATTAGATATCATAGCTTTGTAGAACAAAAAATAAAATTGTTATAGTTGTGTAAATATGTTGTTAAACAAAACTATTCATTATTCTTTTTATAATTTAAAAATATTAGTTATTAATTAAATTAAAATATCGCTTTAATGATCGAAGATTCAAAAGCCTACTGTATATTAAAATAAGTGCAAAAATATCATGATGAAACATGTATCATAATTGCGTTAAGTATAAATAAGTCTAACACTAACCCACGAAACGTAAATCCTCGCAATATAGTTTTATGTAAATAAAAGAGATAGAATAGAGTTGAAGGAGACAGCAAATACACCCTTTACACATATGTATAAAAGAGATAAATGTAAGATTTAAGGTTTAAATATTTTAATAATGTATGAGCTGCAATTGGCTAAAGATATAAAAATTATGTTCACTGCTATGACAAATTTACTAGATTTAACATAGAAATATAACAAAAACCGAGCCAAACGATGGCAAAAGTGTACCGACGGAAAATAATTGTGAATATAATTAAATTAAACTGCTTGCTTGCTTGCTTGCTAAACTTATGTGGCAGTGGAATGAGCACATTGCTTGCAGAACCGATGCCCAATGGAGCCAATGGGTTCTCGTATAACTACCACGCACCGAAAGACGTAACGTTGGTAGGCCCCTCACAAGGTGGGGGTAGTGCAAGACCGGTCGTAGTGGGAATCTTTGGAGGAGACCTATGTACAGCAGTGGAGGTCTTTCGGTTGAATGGATTGATGAAAATCTTCAACAAACCCCACAATATGTAATATATAGTTAGTATTTACCATCCAGGACCACATTGTCACTTAACATCAAGTCATAATACTGTCAAAGCGTTGAGTCTATATAGCAAAATAAAAATAAAAATGTATCCCAGTTTCATGATATGAAATTAATTAATTAGCATCATAAATACCGTTCATATAAAGCCACCATCCTTGAACGGAAGGTGTCCCAGATTCATGGGAAACATGTGAATGCCCATCAATAGGTCTACCTCCAGAATCCTGAAGTATGTATAAAGACAATACTCGATTATGAAGATCCAATACTCTTTCACCGACAGCTTCCGACATAGTGACGTATCGTTTGTAGCACGCCTAGAAATTTCCTTGCATTTAAACCTAATATCAAAGTGAATTCAGTAGATACTACACGGTTATGAAAAAAAAATTGATTAAATGTCTCTGCCCACTATTCTATATCATGACCGTGCTATGAAAATATCAGGACCCGTAAAAACACGACACGCGGTACCACACCCACTGCAACGTATCGACCACGTTCTATACCCGTATCATACCCGAATATAACGGATTTCATGCCCGTTTGCTACACGTAACTATTATGCCCGTTCGGAATATGTATACTAACTAGCTGTGTGCCCGTGTTTTATATATTCCTCACTGTATTTTTTATATGGAACCCAAATGATTTTCCAAAATTAGCTAAGATTAAGCAAACATAGTCCTCACCTTCATTCAAATACCTGTCAGTAAAACTGCATTAAATCGTATTTTATTCACAATTTCATGAGTTTTGAATTTTTATTACTTCGAATTGTAGTTATTTTCGAAGAGTAGCCTAAGTTACTCGGAGTAAATTTAGCTATCTATAAAAAAGTCACGTCAAAATCGGTCCAGCCGTTCCGGATATTACCCGGAAAAACAGATTTTCGAAAAAAAATTAGGGTTCAGCGTAAAAAAACTAAAACTCATAAAAAATTGAAAGTCCTATTCAATGGTCAATAGTTTTACGGGTAAGTGCTTGAGTTCATGAGAAATGATTTTACTATATCTTAGTGCTGAAGAAAATGTACTGAAGAATATATTTAACGAGAGCGCAGCTGCGGGCAAACAGCTTGTTAAAATAAACGACAATCCATACACATGACACACACACATTTATGATATTAGGTCCAAAACCGCTTCTGTAAAAACTTGAATCACAAAAGCGCGCCACTATCATGGTTCGACCAATCACAGAATAGTATTTTATATAGATTGTAATGGCCCCCGACTGTTATTTTGCTTTACCATACGCTTCTATTTTTGTGTTTTTAAATAGAAAAACAGTTACAAAATGGAAATATCTATTACTCCAACACAAGTGAATAAGACAAGGAAAAGGATTCGGAATGAATATCAGTGGAAACGCAACATAAAAAGGCGCGAAAGATTAGTTTTGCATTCTTATAGTTATAGGTCGTGTTTATGCAAGACGCACGACAGTTCCAATTCGTGGAACAACTATTCTTTATTTTGAACAAGTTTTTGGAACTTCTATGTAATGTTATAATTTGTACCATTATTGGTTTTAAACTGGGTGGGTAATTTTATTGTTTTAGGTACTCTGCTAAGAAGCCACCAAATATAACGGATGTTACAAGTTGTAAGCATAAGAAATGTGCGAAATTAAAATGCAATACTTTAAATGCTCCAGACATTAGAAAATTTCATCAAATATTTTATTCCAAACCGAATAAAACTTTCCAAGATAAATCTATACTAATAAATAAAATTGAAGTGTCTATTTTTAAAGTCAATTTTTTTTTTTACTAAATAGAATTGAATGTTTATATGATACACAAAAATACATTTTTTTAAATATTTGTCTGTCTGTCGGTCTGTCTTAGATAGACAGACTGAGTAATCTCCGGAACGGCAGCACGGATTTTGACGAGACTTTTTTGGTAGACAGCTGAAGTTACTTCGGGTAACTTAGGGTACTTTTAATTTTCGAAAATAATTAGGGTTCCACGTAAAAAAATTAAAAGTCCTTAACAAATTAATAAAATCCGTTAAAATGCACAGTTTTACGGGCAAGTGTTTGAATCTTAGTGCTAAAAAAATAGGATTCCGCATAAAAAATAAAACGAAGTGAAGAATATATGTAACGCGGACGCAGCCGCGGGTATACAGCTAGTTTTAAAATAAAATTTACAATAATAATAAATTTTGTGAAATTTGAATTATTTATTGCATAATACCATTCAATCGACTTTTAAAGGAACAAATACGCTTCTATCCTCTAGTTGCAGATGCAAAATCGCCTCTATCTACTGATGGGATGCAAAAGGTCGTCTATTACTATTTCAATATTTTTTTATAAATTTTACATTGTTTAAAAAAGTAGGTTAATCGTACTAATATAAAATAATATTAATTTCAAATTTCAAATTCAGTGGATACTATAAAGTCATGTAAAATATAACCTCAAAAAAAATTAAAATTACCAGAATTAATATAATTAAAAACTAAATTATAATTCTTCTCTCAATCTGACATTGTGACAACAAACAAACTTTCTGTTCCTATACAATAAAAAACTATTTACAGTAATACCCCGCTTTACGCGAGGGATACGTTCCGAAAAAAATCGCGTTAACTGAAATTCGCGTATATCGAGGTTTATGATTAAACATAGTCAAAATTTAATACAATAAAATACAAATCATTTTAATCAATCACTTTAATTCTAAGAACACTTTATGCAATATATACTCTTATTTTTTACGGAAAAATACATCTATTGTCTTTACATTATGTTTATACGCACTCTTTCGCGTAATGCGAGGCATTTGAGCGCGAAATTTGACATTCGCGTTATAGTGAAACCGCGCGTAACAGGGTCGCGCTAAGCGGAGTATTACTGGATTGAGTATAGCATCGATTTCAAAATTCACGTACCAGACTAATAAAGTAATTATTTGTTGACTCTTTAGGGTATTTTTATAGTTTATTATTTTGTAGTCGGTTTTGTTTTTAATTAAAAAAAGTTTTTTCTAGGTTCCAGTACATGTTTCAACTTTGTTCATCTTTTCTGTATGGGAGTCCCGTCTCTTGTTTATATACTCTTTTGCTACCTTTTTTCAAGCTGAGCGCATAAGCATACAGCGATCGTCTCAACGTTCAGTGGAGCCGTTAAATCCCTTCTGGTCAACAATGTTAGTCATATAAAAAAAAACATCCTAACCGACTTACTATAATAATGGAATTACATAATACCTGCAAAAGGGAGTGTCTCTCGTTATTTCCCATGTCTTCGACATGTTGAACGTAGCAATAGAGACTGTTCTTCAACAAAGCAGCCGCTCCAAGAGTGGCTGTTAGTACCGGAAGGTCTGCATGGTCCAGAGCTTCTTGGGCTAACATATGCAGATGTTCTGTGAATGTTCAATTTCAATATATATAAATAGGCAAAGATAGAAAAAAAGTTTAACGCATTTTCTTTTTGTTTAAAATTTATTGTCAGTGTATCAATTAAAATAAAATAAAAAATCTTCAAATTTTTGACAATGATTATGGTCGAAGAATATTAACCACCGAGTGAACATTACATTTATGGTAAAAGGTAAGCAACATTTACCTCCACCCATAAATTGTATAATTTATTATAGGTTATCCATTTTATCAACATATTGACTGATTAATGCTAGTTTCACATTATATTTGCTACAAGATACTTCAAAGCTCAAATCTAGAAAAATCACCTCCAAAAACATTCTAGTCAAAAATAATTTAATCTTTGAATCAATTAATTTATTACCTAATAAAGAGTCACTCGACTTAATAGCCAGTTGAACAAATTTATCAGGATCAGATGTCTTAGCCACACCCCCCTCGACTTTATCATCTCCTTCAGTAGTAATGAACATTCCAGAGCCTTGTCTGGAACCAAGTTAACATATTTAGTTAGTTAAAATTTTAGTATTAAAATATCAGATGTTAATAATATACATGCAGACTTTTAACTTAAACTTTTATTAAGGTAACATGAATTGTAGAAACATACTATTGAACATACATAGAAGTAAAAAATCACATGTACATACTTGAATGCAATCGAAAATTCATCTTCAAGCCATAGGACTATTTTAACAGCAGCGAACGAAGCATTCCTTGGAAAATCCAATCTCCCACCCACTACTCCTCGACATATGGTCTCAGATAGAATAGTTTGATTTTTCTGAAACGCACCCAAAAGCCATTATTTACTACATAACTAAATTAAATACAATCATATAAATTCTATAGAAAACAATTCATACTAACACATGTGTAATAGCAAGAAGCTGATATTTGTTATGTTCTTAATAAATTGTAAATCATACTTGCTCACCTGATAATACTCTAAATCTCTTTGCAATAGAATAGGAATCCGATCCATTATATTCCCATCTTCAATCACCTCCATTGTGTGATAAAATAAAACAAAGCAAAAAAACAATAACACCTATTTACTATTTTAAAAAAAAGAAACAGATACTTAAACTAAGCTATGAGAACATTTTGTAAAATCTATTTTGCTTGAAACAATTTTTGATATTTCCTCCTGTAATAGTTGATGTAAGGTTACTCCATTGTGTTTGTAAACCCAGTGACCACCATTTTTGAGCACTAAATCATAACGTTTCGGTCCTGACACAGGTGAACTGAGCCAAATCTGCTTGTTTGGTGTCTGTCTGTTTATAACATATGTGCCATAAGAACCAAGGGCAACAGTCAACACCCCATCCTGAAATAGTTACATTTTATAATGAATAAAAAACTTAGTAATATTTATAGAAACATGATAAAGACAATTGGTTTAATTAAGATGAGTAAAAACAAGAGAAATTGTATCATAAGATAGTAAAAAGTAAATTAGCTTTGCCAACAATAACTTATTTTTAAGTATTATTTCTTATCACACAAGTAATGTTTGTTAGTTGGAACAAGAATATTAGCTCTATGTATGAATTCATTTCTAAATCAGCAGACAGTGTACTATAGGTGCCTATTTAGTTTGAAGATATATTTTTCTATATGGTATAGGTTCAGTACTTTGACCTTCTCACTTGATGTTAAGTGACAATGTGGTCCAGGATGGTAAACACACTAAGCCTAGAGATACTGGTTCAAAAGTGATGCTTCTGCAATACACCTATTGGTAATTGGCAAACAGGTTTTGAAACTAGAGAGTTGTAGCTACCCAGAATAATGTTTTACTACACAGGCTGATTTTAGAGTTGGATAGGTGGGCTCAAACCTGTGACAATTCATGTGAAATCTGGGCACACTGCCAACAGCATTTTCATTATTAACATATTACTTACCTTCAACTCTAGTATAAACTATTAATTTGGAATCAGATAATCAGCTTAAATGTGAATTTGTCAATATATTCTCAAAATATTGTGTTAAGAATATAAATTATATAACATTTTTGAGTTATATAACACACATCATAACTATGTAAACTTTTATTCTTTTTAATTTTATAACTCATTCTTTAAGAATGACACATAATAATAATCATTAAATCACTTTGAATTTTTCTTTATATTAAGAATTTTAATCAAACTAAAATTAGTGTAATGTTTCTTCTATACATTATAAATTTTAATCATAAATAAGGACTTATTTAGGCACTATCATATACTATGGTATTTGATCAATCTTCTATAATTTGCTTTGAGAATAACAGGATAGGCCCACTCAGAAACATACAACAGGTACTTAGTATAAAAATATACAATGGATACATTATTTATTCTCAATTACTTTCTTGTAACCTTTGGCATTTTATAATTATTATTTTAGAAGAATGCAACTAAATCCAATCTACTCATTTTTCGAAACTAGAACTTTTCACTTTGATTTCATTATACTCACACTGTAAGTTACGTCAGCACCTTTTAAATTTGATGCTTCTTCCACGATCTCTTCGAAGTATTCACATAAAGATTCTAAAGTTTCACTGCAAATTTCTTCAAATACCGCAGGATCTATGTTTTCAATAGATAGTGGAGCGCTCGAAAATTTTCTATGCCCCGGCAAAATTCTATTATTCAATTTCACAGATGGAATTATACGCAGTGTGACTGCAGAAAAACAATTGATTTGCCTCCGTGCCAGCCACCGGCTGGTGCGCACGATATTCCTAGACATTTTTCGTTTTCAGCTTTACTGTTTACATGTTATATGGTTAGAATTATCCGTATTGTCAAATTAGGGATGCGATCAGAAATCAATTTTCAATTAATCGATTGATCATACTTTAAATAAAATATCGATTTTTATAAACGACATCTACCACTGAATTGATTTCAGAACCTAGGAAATCGAGGTTCAGTTTGTTCTAGTTCTATAAGAACAATGAAATAATTTACAATTAAACATGTACTCAAATACAAGTAAATGTATAAAGATTTTCAATTAATTAATTAAAAACTCAAGAGATGGTTTTATGATTAGTTTCTTTCGTTTCTTTGTGAGATTAAAAATGTCTTTTTGTTTGCTATTAAGACGGTTTTTTTCCTTATGGTTATAATGATTGGTATATTTTTACTTATATCCTGGCAGGGTCGCCAAAATTGTCGCGATGACAATTTAATTCAATTTAGATTAATAAATAAAACAAAATGAAAATATGAACATAATATAATATAAATAAAAAAGCGAAAGTTCTCCCTTGCATTCAATAAAGATCAAAATTACGAAAAAATAATAAACCTAGCCGGCAAAGAAACTCTAAACAAAATTATAGCACTGTAATACCTTATACCAGAATATGTTGAATAGAACACCTGTATCGGTCATAGCAATTTTCTGATCGATTTGCCTCATCCAAAATACTGCACGGTATAATGTAATAGTGTTGCCGAATCTTTTATTGTCCATTAATTTACTATATTTAATAAATTGCCCGTTGAGTGTCCCTTGTGGTTCATCATCCATAGTGTGTCTGACTACATTTCTTTATATAATATTGAAAAAAATGGTCTAAAGATCGCTCCACTATCCATTATCTCACGTCCTCTCCCGGTGCATCGTTTTATATCAATTTATTATATTTTATAATATTTTTACTCGAAATTTTGATTATAACATTTTCCTTTCCTTTTTCTTAATGTTATTGAATTCTATTGTTTTACGTCGTTCCAAATTTTAAATGTTTTTTCTTAGACGGCCTTCTCTATGAATCCAATAAAACTCATAGTTCAACCCGTTTATTTTATTTTATATAATACACAATGTTAGGGTCAGAAAGTATTTACTTTGGTATGAAACATTTGGTATCATAAAATCTCTTCACGTAAGATCGATCTTCAAAAACTTGATTTTTTTGTGACTCAATTCATTAAGATGCGAATCAAATCGATTCAAAAATCGATCTTTTTCAGAAAGAGTTGCATCCCTATACAAAAGTCAAATTGCCATTTATTGACATTGACGTGTAACATTCGTCATATAGAACAGGCGAAAGAATCCCTTCATAATGTCAATTATGAAGCTTAACATTTGAATTATTGATTTTATTTATTCCTTTCTTATTACATATTTTTTATATTTGAATAGTGTTTAAAAAAATAATTGTGCATACTTATGACTTTCCAAAGAATTCTTATAACATCAAAGAATATATATTTTGTTTTATTTTTCTTATTCACTTCACACGCATTCAATACCTAACTATATGAACTATCTTACGTAAAATGTTAACAAAGTTAAATAAATACATACGAACAATTAACGTAGGCTTAAATAAAACATAAAAACCACGCTATGACAGAGTAAGGTACCGCCAAAATCTTAACAATTGTTGTTGATATCACCAGATAAGGAAGACGCAACAATAAACAAATATTTTACGCAAAATTATTTTTGTATAAAGGAATCGAATAGAAATAAAGGCCATTTGAATTTTTCGCATAAATTCTATTTGAAAATAAAATAGAAAGTTAACTGTACTGGTCATAAAAAATAAATTAGTAAATATTCAAAAATATTGTGACATTAATTATTTCAAAATATGTGAAAACAATCACAAAGGGAAAACGATAGTTTTTTTTTCATTAAGCAACAATATATTTTCTATTTTTTTGTAGTGAAAAAAAAAAATGTAGGCACCTACAATTAATTGCGACATATTGATGAGTATTTCTTTCATATCTGTCAATCTTCTTCATCAGGTTTCGGCAACATGTATGCATTTTGAGGTGGAAGCAACTTTAGATTTGCTTCATAAGCATGTGATAATACAGAAATTGATGGTTCTAGTACTCTTGGTATGGGTAACAGGGAATTATAAAGGCTCCAGTGGGGATTTATCAGAAAAATATGTCTATCTTCGCGTTCTTGTAACGGTCTAAAGTTTTGTTGATTAGGTTCATCCCAAGGATCCCAAAGCATACGAAATTCTGCCATCTGTTAAAAAACATTAAGTAGCTTACTTTAAAGATATAATGTATTTGGTAATTGGACATGCATAATTAGTGTGTCGGCCCTAAAATAGCACCACCCCTCTTTCCTATCTCGTGCGGTGTGGTAAGAAGCGATAGAAGGTAAAACAGATCCATAGGCTTACGCTCGGACCGTAGGTGGCGGTTAACCAACAAAAATAGCATCCCCAAGGAGGGTTGACGTCAGGCAGGCGTCCAGTCGTAGAATAAATAGCCAAAACTTAAAGCAACATGGATTCAAAGAGGAAAACATGATGCACCGACCCCATACAAAAAAATAGGATAAGGGCAACGAAATGATGATGATGATGAACGTCCATAATTAGGTAATGGTTTGTTTAAATTGCAATTAATGTAATCATTGGTTTGACCTGTTCCAATGAAGCAAACAGCGTGACTCTTGGCACCAACCACCTTACGACAAAGTCTTCTCCTTTCGCAGTCTTCAAATTGCCCCAATACAAAAAATAGTCTTCGTAGAACATTGGTAACAAATGCGACATGGGATACGGTCCAACGCGAGTACTCTTATGAGATTCCCTGATCCTTGAAAAGCCATCTATAATCCAGGTCAATCTTTCATCTGGGTTTACGCCGTACTGAAAATTTTTATTTTCGTGCCGGTTATGAAATGATTGCGATGAAAACGATTTTTTTTTTAAATCGTTCAAGGTGAAATATTTACATTATAGTAAAAACTTAAATAAATATTTAAATAGTATTTTTCATTGAATTAAGTATCAAATCCCAAAGAAAAAAAATCTTATAAATCTACTATAAAATCTACTCAAATATCTACTACTACTACTAATGATAATCACCTTGATCAAATAGCATATCATGACCACACCATCAGAATGTCGTAAAGCTTCTTGTTGTGTCATGTATTCTTTGCGAAAGAAAGTCACCTATAAAATGTATTATATGAGGTTATTCCTTCATTTTTTTTCTCCCCTCTTCTTCTCATACGGGGCATCTTTCCTAATCATGGGATGTCATTTACAACGTTTATCATCTGTCATGTCGAGTTGCTTCAAATCCTTTTGGACATACAATATCCAAATGGTCATCAAGCTGCTCGTTTTCTCTTTTTTAACAGCCAAGGACAGCCTTTATACGTCCTTAGCAATAGTAATGTAATCAATTTGTAGAAAGGTAAAAAAAATCAAACAGTTATGATGATAATCTAGTTAGAGACTATTTATTTATACATTCCGCTTGCTGGTGTCAAATGTTGCCTTGAATGTAAATTCTGTACCAAAATAATAATTTATTTCTCCTCTTCGGTAAACTTTATAGAGCTATCATTTAAAACTCTTTTACGTTTAATATTAAAACAATTTATCACTGTTCAACGATACAATGGGAAGATGGAATTGTATGGAAAAGGATAATTAATCGTTTCAAAGTTTTTTTAATTATTACTACGCAATATTTTGTAAGTCAACATTTGAAAGGAACATTGAAGCACAATTAATATTAAACTCAACATACTTGCATTTCTCCGGGAAATCGTCTTTTATCAACCGTGTGATCGCTCCCTTCAAACATATTTGGTCCCCAATGGAAATGAATTTGTGACAGTATGTGTTTTTCTAAAAATGGACCACCTTCCAAATAGGGTCTTTCCGCTTTCCATTTTGCTCCAATCAACACTACAAATAGTGTTCAAATTCGATTTTCAAGTGAAATTACAAAAACATTGATACGTTGAAATTACAAAAACATTGAACGTAACCTCTATATTAATATGTAAAATAAATTGCTACTTGTAAAGGTTAGGTTATTTTCAATTGTAAAATATTTACCATGGGAAAGAACTTCATAGTAGCCACAATAATAGCGCTCCATTTTACTACTAAATGTATTCTATCTAAACAACAATAAACCATCAGAGATATCTCAAGTAATTGGGTCTTTATGAAAAGATAGCACTTGTTAACGCGGTGACTAAATGGTATAGTCGAGAATCGTTAAGGAGGAAGATAATGTAAAAAACTGAAGATGGAATGACCTGACTCCTCGACGTAATGGTACAGGATACGCTACGTAAATGGTGGACTGTATAGCGGTGTATCTCGACGTAATGGTACAGGATACGCTACGTAAATGGTGGACTGTATAGCGATGTATGATGTATATGGGTGTGGTGTATGGTATGTGTCTACACTAGCTTTGGTCATACAGCCACCATCGACATAAACATGGGTGTGTTCACACAGCCACTCTCGATATAAACAAGGTTGGTCGCACAGCCATCCTTTATATAGTCATAGGTTTGGTCAAAGACACGCTCTAGATAAACATGGGTTTGGTCACACAACCACCCTCGATATAAATATGGGTTTAGACACACATTCACCTTCGATTTAATGATGGTGTTGGGCTTGTCCCGTCCCGTTGTTAAATATAATAATTCAAGTATTTCGAAGATGAAAGAACCATGGTAAACCCGTTATAAATCAGTAAACAAATTTATAAGAAAGTTTAAAAAAATCCTAAAAATAAAAAACAACATTTTTAATACTTGTTTTGTTTATAATTAGGTTTAAAATTGGATAAAATGATTGTATTCATGTTATTTGTTAATTTAATTTATTAGTATAAACCAGCTGTGTGCAAGCGGCTGTGCCCGCGTTTTATGTATTCTTCAATGTTTTAATTTTTTATACAGAACCCTAACTTTTTTTGTAATAAGTTAAAGTAAAAATATTTCTAATAAATTCAAGCATTTTCCCGTAAAACTGTGCACTGAATCGAATTTTATTCAATTTTTTAAGAGTTTAAGTTTTTTGTACACGGATCCCTAAAAGTACTCTATGTTACCCGGAGTAACTTAAGCTATCTACCAAAAAAACGTCCCGTCAAAATCCGTAAAGCCTTTCCGGAGTTTACCCGGAACAAACAGACAAAAACTTTAAAAATTGTATTTTTGCTATAGGTATCAAATATACATTCATCTCTATTTAGTAGAAATATTAATTTCTACATTACAAACGTACACTTCAATTTTATTTATTAATACAGATATAGATGACCATTACGTAAACAGAACATCTATAAAAACCCATTTTAAAAGTTTTTCTACTTTTGTCCATGAGTTATTGAAATTACGTAGTAATAGATAGCAATAAATGTACCTGTAAAGCCGGTGTTAGTTAACTTGACTTTATGTGGGAACACATCAAAATTGTACCACTTTAGTTCAGGGCAAGTGTAAACGGTAGCTTCTGTTATGGAGACATCAATTGGAGTTGGCAGATGGCCTTCTTCCTCACTCCAATACTGAATCCATTCCAATGTGCCGTAAGGGGGTATGTATTGTACTTCTTCTTTCGATTCTTGAACCTCATCTTCTGATAGTAAAAATAAATTTTATGTAATAATAAGATAAAACTACTAAATAATATGCTATTTTTACCTGTTTGAACTAACGCAATATGCATAGTTTTACTAAGAATTTAGATAAATTATTTTTTGATTGAAATTATATCAGCCTATGCTTTTTGACACTTGTAGACATTACTATATATTAGGGATGCTAGAAATAATACCTTGGGTAATTTTTTATTTTATTGTAGTATTTTTTTAACAAAAGTTTTACGGTAATTTCAAAAAAATATAGTAGGTATACGAGCAAAGTCATAATTTTAGAGTGACCATTAGAAACTAAATTTTAAACAGCAAGCTACTTGTATTACTTTTGGTTGCATGGTATTATTCATTGGGAAACAGGTTTTGTCCAAACAAAATGCGTATAATTGAATTTAAACTCTTTGTTGAAATTGACAACCGTCAAACCGTCATCGCTAATTAACAAAATTTAATACCTAGTCGTTATAACTTAGTAAAATCATGGAACGAAGTAAAAATATTGGTTCATTTAATGGTACCCATGAAGGTGATCGTGAGTTATTACTGTGGGAGGAATGGGTAAAAATTAGAAAAGAAGAATCAACGAAATTAGCACAAAAACTAAATAGACCACCTGTAGATTTAGTAATGAATATGGTAGAAAACGTACGGGAAGACAAAGAAAGAAAAACTGTGTTGGAATATGCTCAAATTTCCAAGAAAACAGGCATAAGAGGAACGTTATGGGAACAACCGCAAACACTTAAGCAAAGCTGTTATCGTGAACCTGTTTATGAAATACAAAGAACAGCAGCAGAAATGGGAAGACCAACGGTAGTTGAACATATTGGAGTACCACAATACATATTAAAAACTGAAAAGGGCATGATAGGCGAATCGGAAAGAATTGTTTGTAATAAATTAGATAAAGAATATCACAAATATCTAAAAAAACGTGAACAAGACTTAAGAAAACAAATAAAGAAACTTGATCCTTTCAGGTAAGAAATATTACTATTACTTTATGGGGTTTAGCTTTTTTGATTATGACATACTAAATCTGAAAAGAAGGGAACTGGCTCCTCAGTACCCGCACTGGAATAAATTTTTAGGTTTGCTGATATATTTTTAACTATGAAGTAGAAACTAGAAACTCTAATTAATTACTGAAATATTCACAGACAATTAGTATCTGGACACAAAATGTATGTAAAATTTATACTATTGCAAAAATGTAACTTTAAATACATATCATTTATTTACTTCAGGTCAAAAATAAATGAGTTGATAATTAAAGGTACTAAACCAAAGCCTCCAGCAAAAAAAATGCCGCCTATACCAGCAATTACAGTAATTCCAGATTCAGCTGAAAACTTATTGTCCTCCAGCTGTTATGCTATGAGAATCAACAATACAATTCTTTTTAAAGATTTACCTGATCAGACATTTTTGAATTTCAATAAAATGCAAGAATCAAGTTGGCATGAGAGCTGTACCTCTTGGAATTATTATTTCAATACTCCTGTGAAACGAGTCGGAAGAAGTAAACTCTTTTTGCAAAATCTTGGAACTGTTACTCTGAGGTACTGTTGGAAGAAAATGAATAAATCTATCCCTTTTATACCTGACGATGTTTACGAACAAGTGTTCTTTTTCAATAAAAACGAAGATGTTCTATATCCTGGGCATTATAGAACACTATGTTTCACATTTGTATCTGATAAACCTGGCATTTTTAGCGAAACTTGGGAACTTCATTTATGTAACATATGTTTTTTCGATACTTTAGCTAAGAAATTAATAATAAATTTACATGCAGATGCCGTCGAAGATTTAGACACGTCTAATAGAAAAGTTGAAATATTAAAGTCTAAGATAGACAAAAAAGCTGTTTATAATTGTATAAATCAACTATTAATCGAGACAGTAACAAAGGTCACAAATATTAAACCCCAAACTTACTCTTACAAAAAAAAAATCTTGGAAGGAGATTTATTTGTAATGCAGAATCCAGTATGCTTTTATCACCAGACAGAAGTAATGAAAATGAAAGAAATATACACAGAAATGAAGCCAGGGAAGATATGGGATTTATCGATAACCAGCTGGAGGAAAACGTTGATGGAGAAAGAGTATGACGAAAGAATGAATTACTATGAGATACTTCGGAAATCACATACAGAACTTTTAAAACCTTGGTACGAGGATGATGATCTTGTGACACAGAAGTACCGTATGGTGAAATTATTATTGGAGAAAATGGCTGAGAAATTCGACAAAGAATATGATCGATTGTCACAGCTTTACCGTCCGGTTTCTGGACTAACTCCGAGTTCGGATACAGAGTCAAAATCACAATATAGAGTAGGATCGAAAACATCAGTAGACCTGTTTATTTCACAGAATATTAGGAATGTATTTTACATTCACGCTTACGAATACGTCGCCGCTACTATTGAGATGTGTGCTGGGGTCCTTAGTAGTCTAGATTTGAACAGATGGATACATTTTGATTTCTGTCGTTGATTACGTGTTTTATTTATCTTTACCTTGAAATATATATATATGGTATAAAAAATATAAGTGTTTGAGTCTAAAGTTAGGATTAACTGAATAACATGTAGTTTTTGACTAATTCTGACACACATTAATTAATAGCCCATCACAGAGGCTTACTCCAAAGCATTTCGAGTTCAACCAATGTATGTACATCTATATGGTCTTTTCGTAGTCGTTAACTTATGAGGCGATTGAATGAGATCTAAATTGTCGGTAGATTATCTCACTTGTCAAGTGTCACCACTTGTTTGTGTGATTTTATTTTATTTACTACCAGATAGAGTAAAATAATTTTGCCAAGCTTACAGGACTACTGGTTAAACTGTATTTATTTAAACTTCCATCTTCTATATAATTCATAGGTACAATAAAAATCAATGACTGGCATTTTGGTGTCCATCTACTAGTGTATTATATCTTCAGAACAACAACTAATGTACATTTTTTTTCACCATACAGGTTTTTTTTTAAAGAAAGAAAGAAAATAATTTTATTTGTTACACATATAATAAATAATCAAAAACAGGACAAAGAATATAAAAAGAAGTGTTATTTAAAAATAACAAAAATAAAATAAGTGTGTTGGGTGTTACAAAATGGTTTCGAGTCAGCATATATGTATGCTGAAGGAGGTGAAGCCACCAGCGCTGATTTTCAGTCGACGCCCAGAGTGATGTGTGCGCAACGATTGCGAGTGTGCGTGTTCTTAGTCGTAACTTTATTTGAGAAACGTGTCATAAATGGACGCTTTATATGTAGAAAGGACGTTGAACATAATGACAATATTAGTTATCTAGTGATAATAATGTAAAAAAAATGTAGAAAATGCATACATATATATGACCACATATATGCTTACATATACACATAAATATACATACATATACGTACATTATTATATAAGCAATAAACATTAAGTGAAAATTACTGTTGTAACAGAAGAAAAACATTGAGTTTTAAACTAAACATATTTAAATACGTAGCATTTCGGATTGGAGGAGGCAGGTTATTCCAACATTTAGTCGCCTGTTATGTAAAACTACCCCGAAAGGCGAAAGTTCTATGCTTCGGAATACTTAAGAGATACAAAAAGTTTTTCTAGTAAGAATTTCAGTACATATTTAATTACATCAGACGAATATAGTAATTTACCTAATTCATGACATATTTAACCCCTTGAGCACATACCTGGCATTTACGCCAGCTTTCCATTGTTTTCCTATTGTCATATTTTTATGGGTACTCGACACATTAAAAACACCCTGAATAATTGTTAACAACAGAAAATCCGAACAGAACTTTGGGAACATCTAGTAATATATAGGCATACACCACATTGACCCAGATATTTACTTTATAAATTCACAAACATATCAAGAATATGGGTCTCGCATCCTGGGATTCGGCTCATTGATTAATTTTGTTTATCGTCAAAAAGGATTTACTTTACGGAGAGGCTACGCCTAAAGTTACGATCCCTGCCGCTAAAAGGATCCTAAATAATGGTACAACTGATATTGAATTGTCTGCTGGCTTGAACAAGTTTTGTTAAAAATAAATCTAGTTACATTTAACTCCCAACTGTATCGTTACAATAGTAGTCTTCAAGTGCAACGTCTCTTTGACATGTTCATTTTACCGTCTTAAAAATTCATATCTGACGTATAAATAAAAATTACTATGTTGCATGTACCATTAATTAATTTTAACTATAATACCACAACGCTGTATGCTTGTCGATGTATATATGTTATATAACGGGTCTATATAAAGGGTTTATATGTAGTTAAAGATTCTAGTACGAGTATTATCTAAAGACTAATTATATTACTTGACTCTGGTATTTATAACACTTTTTATGATCTATAGACATCAATTGTTTATATATTTAAATAGGATGTGTACTCACGTACTCTCTATACTATTAAAAATGGTCTTGAATACTTATAATATTATTTTAATCTTTATATTTATTTTAATTATAATAATAATTTTAATATTACGTTAAATTTTTATGGAGAACCATACTATCCATTTTACTAGTCCATTCATTTTGAGTGCAATAGCTCATGGCGGGAAAGTATTTTTTGTTATGCTACGTTTATTTAAGTGATTTCACAATACGAAGGAAATGATTAAGACACTACTTGTGTATAGAATTTTATTGTAAAATCTCATAATTTAGCCTTCACTTGTTTCACATAGATGACAGAATGGCCCGGCGGATGCCTCTGGGTGGGCCTCACGTTACGCTCTATTGGCTGGCTGTCGTGGCCTTCCAGCTCTCTCAAGAGACTCAACTGTGAACAAAATTTAAAATTATGCAAAAGATTTTAACCTTTAGTTAGGTATTTTTATCAAGAACACATTTTTTCTCTGGACCCAACTCTACAACTCTAAAGACAACGCAGTCAAAGACAAGATAAGAATTGAGTTATATAACAGTACGTAATGTTTATTATTTGTAAGTAATAATTTATAAAGTTCAAGTTAATAATTCCAGCAAGCGTAAATCTCAACTCACGAATGAAAACATACATTAAAAAAAGTATTAAACGCTTCTAATATATGACAAAATTAAATTTAGTCTATAAAAGGAATTTCATTAAAATACAACTACAGGACAAAATAGATAACCTTTTATAGACACGTCAGATCGCAAAAAAATTAAAACCACCCATTCA
Organism: Samia ricini; assembly: GCA_014132275.2. NCBI lineage: Eukaryota > Metazoa > Arthropoda > Insecta > Lepidoptera > Saturniidae > Samia > Samia ricini. Next base: position 13,382,584 of record AP028165.1, on the reverse strand, counting down.
GCCAATAATTGTTACGGCGAACGGACGACCACTTACTTGATTCCTAGACTCTTAAATTCTTTACTTAAATAATATACAAAATTTGCAAACAGTATTTAAAGAATTTGTAACTATCCTGTTTATAAAAACCCTATGTACCTACCTTATTTATTTTTAACCGAAATTTAACTGTAAGTGGTACAGATAAACCTTAAGGTTTAAGGTTTAAGTGGAACTATTTACATGTATATATTTTGTAATATGTTTTTTTTTATAATTAATAAGAGTTTAGAATGAAATAATATAGTAGTAAATTTATAGCACGAACAAGAATCTATTTTAGCTACGTTGATGCTCAAACTTCCGAATAAAACGAGTAAGACATAAAAGTTTTAATGATCATCGTTTGCAATTTCATTTCAATCGCTCTATTGCATTATGACGACAATTTAATTCTTAGGAAGACTATTATAGGGTTGCTTCTTTAGTCAAAATGTTACTTTGTCTTTAAACGAGAAATTAATTATGTGCACAATAGTACCATGTTCAGAATAAATAACTAGAGAAAGATCAGACGCCGTATTTTAATGTAAGTCAATTAATATAAAGAGAGTTTATATAATAAAATTTAAAATAAACACATTGAAACCGTGTTTACTATCAATAAGATATTCGAGGATGTGTTTGTCTAACTAGCTAACGCTGTTGACCGGTAAGCGTTTACAGCTTCACCGAACTTTGTGGGCGAGTGCTGAAGGCACAAGGGCACCAAAGTGGTACGAACCTCGGTTTGGCCGTTACCTATGTGCAAAAACCCTGCGAAATTTTGATCCTAGCTATCCTTACATTTTTTATTAAAAATAATTTTAAAAAAAAGGTTACCTACACGACCTATGCACCTGCGTGTTATGCGCAGAATTGTGTGTACAGTGTTGTGTAAGTGATTTTCAGTGCATGGTCAGTATCATTCAAGAGCCTCTCCAGTTGGGGAACGAGGCACGTCCTGGACGGCCACCGGAGTGGGACCCAGAGTGTGTGTGGGAGTAAAGTTAGCCACCTGTCCCCGGTAGTGGGAACGGCGGTTTCACGGGCGTGGGCGCTGGTATGCAAGTTAACGCGGTTGAAGTATTAATAATAAGTGAAATATGTTAACTTATACCATTTTTAAATTTCTTATTCTTCATCTCATTGCTACGTTAAAATAGATTAAAATAGAGCAATGACATTTTAAATGAGAATAGATCAAAAATAGTCGACAAGCGACGGCTAATAATAAACTACGCAGATTACGCTTAACAATATTGTTTTGAGTTTATTTCCTGTACAATACAAATGTAGCGCTTTTGTCTTCGTTAAGGGTATAAACATGAGTGGACAATAGACTTTGTAATAGAATGTGTGTGCCTACTTGAGACAAATGAAAAGGAAATTGAATTGTCGTTTGAATCTACTTTGAAGTAAATACGTTGTTGGCATTGGACAAGATTCGGTTTATATAGTAGAAATAGTAAATAATTTTAAATGGAACAGTTTTTAATAAGGTCCTTATATATTACTTTTATACAAAACATATATCAAAAAATCTTATTACAAGATCATTGAAACAACTAAAATGTAAAATTATTATTATTATGTGTATTTCCGTTAGTTACATATCTTGAGAACCAACGAATAGATTTAGCTTATTCTTATTATAAATCACAAATTTATTATCTGACCACATTTAAATTAAATTACATTGAATTATATATGAAAAAGATATAATTAAAGAGTAGGTGTAGTGAATTAAGCAGACAGATAAATAAAAGCCGTGTCATTCCACCATAAAGGAAACAAGTTTACTATAGAAGATAACCCGTAACATTTATGCTGAGGTGCCGACAAAGGTCCATGGAAAATTCAAGCATGATGGGCCACTGTTTTCTGGATCTTGGTATCGTTGATACAAAATTGAAAATACTTTCTACCCACATGACACTGGTACAAATTGTGTGTACACAAATTGCCATTATATAAAAAGAAGAAACTGTATCAAAAAGCAAAAAAAAATACCTGTTCAGCTCCGATCTGGACTGGCCTTTCGTAAATGATCCACGTGACACATTCAGTGTAGGGCGGCGTCGTGAGGGAACCCTTATACGTAACGTAGCTGCCTTCCTGAAGATCAGCGCTGTCAATCCAGGACAGTGATTCTGTAATGGATAAGAAGTGGAAGAGAATCATCAGTATTTAGTCTGTGTGATTGTAGGGTTTTTATTCACGAACGGGGTGCGACCACCACATTTGATAAAAAATCAGCCACAGTAACATGTTAAGGCGTGTGCGGTAGATTAAGGTCGTTATTATGACAGCGACTGTCTATAAGATTCTCAACTACAAAACGTACTTTATTTAACATAATCTTTCTCGAATCTTTGTGATAGTTTTTTTTTTTCTCGTACAGACGAAAGTTTGGCTACAATTTCACGTATTATTAACAAGAATAATGTGATCGAAGATATTGCCACTTCGAGGCTATTTAAAGGAAAGTAAATTGCCTCTGCGATAGAGATCGATGAGTTTTTGGTGATAGATTTTCAATTTAAAAGTGGCTATCGACTAGACTGATATTTTATAGCTTTACTTTTCTTTATTAAAACTTAGGCTCATTATGAATTTTGAATCCACATCGTTGGACTATCAATGTGGATGTAGATGTTTTATATATCATTTTAACTAAAGTACATCCTCGCATTATGGCAGGCGTGCACATATCCGCATCGTACATATCGGAAGCTTCGTATCAAACGGATTATTTTTTTTACAATACGTCCACAGTATCAGCAGCGATTGGATTTAATGACGTAACTACCAGCAATCGGATTGCCGACGCCACTTTCATTCTGATTTCCGTAGTTTTTGATGGAAAGTGTAAGATAATGGAGGATACGAAGAAGAATTTGTTGTAATTACTGGTTTGTTAATATGATTAATTAAGGTGTTATCTCTTTATACTCTTGCAAAACTGCAATTGGTTGTGCCACGTCCATGCTGGAATGACACGTGTGAACAAGACGATAATAGCAGGTAAATGGCGAACGATGCGGAACGAACGAGCGCGCGGAGTCCGTCCACTGGTTAGCGTTCTGTATGACATCACCGGCACGCATCGTACAAGTTACCCCTCGGAGCGTCGGTATTGGCATTGCCGAAGAGTAGCTTCGTGCGATCCGTACGATGCGGATCAATGGACGCACTTGTGTGACTTCTTATACAAAGTACTAATATTTACTTATACTAAGTAAATACTACGACTACGATCCGTTTAATGCGATGAGTCCACTACGTACGTTGCGGATATGTGGTCGCCTGCCTTTATAGATTTGTAACGTCAATCTTCTGTCTTTCATCCTCTCAACGTATCCAAACCAGCTACAACAAGTATTGCTTTCTCTATATTTGTCACTTCACCGTCTATCACGCCGAAGCGTTCCCTCATCATACTTGTCCTACTTTCTTACCTCACAGAAACAATATAATTGTTAGTTAACCGTATCAATTAATTCAACACATCACATTTGACTTGATTACATGCGAAAGGGATACACAATACTGTTAATGTATCTCTTGTCACCACTAAGGGCCTTATGTCAATTACCAAGCAAATTGGTGTACCGAGCACTCAAACGTGAAGCAATTCAATAGGCCGCTTGACATAATGACAGTAATGCATGAATAATACAATATGGTGAGTTGGCTTGTTTGTGTTTACTTGTATATTAAACTAACTTTGCCTACAGTTTGCTCCGCATATAATAATTTATTTTAACCCAGGAAATAAATTTTATTATACCTTAAACAAACAATGGTTTAGCTAAAGTATTGGTAATAGAACGTGCTTTTTGGTCGAGTTATTAAATATTATATTTAATAGGTAATATTAAACAAAATGGTAAACCCATTCGTTGTTTGAATGCAGATATTAAAGTATTTTGAGTACTAAAAAACTAAACACTAAACTGATCCGAAACAAAAGCCTAAATTTATTTTAAAAAATGTTTTACCTTTGAACTTGTCAACAAATTTTGATAAATTTATTTATAATAATTTCGCTATTATTATTTATTTATATAGTAAAACGATACTAATAGTTTCGTTCTGTCTCCTGGCTAAAGGAAACTTATAGAACCCTCTATAAGGAAACCTCTTGAGAGGTTATTTTTTATAGCACATGGTTTTTAAATTATATCCTATTTAAATGTTCAATTAATTTCGATGTTCTATCAGGTATATTTTTAGGATTAAGGGCCTTAGCAATAGGAAAACAATAAATTATGATCTTGATCTAACCTGAGGTAACGTGCATAACCGACTCCTTCTTTTTGATCCCTTCCAAGCCTTCGACTAATCTATCGAACCTGGGATTCGGAGCATCTACGGCTTCGAGTAAGAATCCGACGACAGCCAACCCATCTGGATGACCTACCGCAGCCTCCAAAGATTCGTACTTGCTGTTATAGTGTACGAAGTGGCACTCAGCTGCATATCTGTAAATTTAATTTTAACCGGAATATTTTAATAGATCCATGGTTCAATAATAATTCACAATTTTATGTTATAGTAACATAGTTTGGAGTATGCATTGTAAGGTCTTCTATAAATTGTAAATCTGTACCTGTCACTCACCTTGGTCGATTTCAATTTATTCCTTTATAACTATGTATAGCTCCAGTGATTTATACCAAGCTCTAATGTATACACAAAGAAGCAGGCAAGTATAAACTAAGATAGGCTTTAAGCACGCCTCGCAACCGATGGAACGTTATGAGTGTTGATTGGAATCTAATTTTACTATCTTCAATAAACTAATCCAAAATAATCATTCCAGAGGAATAACCTCAATGATAAATGTAAACCTATATTGTTTATTATATGATGTATGGTGGTCCTGATTCAACACATAGAATTGCCTATTCATTTAGCGTAAATCCAAATTTAACTAAATATTTTTTTGTAATTATTAGGAAAACATTATTAGGAATTTAAATTAGAAAAAAAGTAGCACAAAAGTTATTTCAGTATAATATATTTTGAGAGAATCTAGATTTTCATTTATTAGGTTACATCAAGGTCCAGGGTTTTCTTCTTTTAATAAAATAAGGCCTCGTCTAAACCCAAATAAGAATAAGAATGGGAATAAGGACCAAATACCCACAATAAATTTCTTTCTGTGACACAAATAACAGGCGGTTTGACTTGTATTCTGTTATGTTAAAACAACTAAAGATTTTTAATACATTTTTTAAGTTTATAATAATAAATTCATATTATAAATCAACTGAGTATAATTATATTTTTTATTATATCAAACGTTTTTTTATTTAGGTATTGATAAAATTGTTACTCCTACTAAATAACAAGCGAGATAAACTATTAATTTACAACCATACAAATTATGCACAATTTTTTTTTAATACTTGATTAAAATTAGATTGAACGTAATTATTTTCATGATCCGTGGCGTTGATATTATTAAAACAAAGGAAACTTTCTTCTCGCATCTATCAGAAGTTAAAGTAGAGCTGCATTTAGTAGAAAAATAGCAAATTCAGCGAGTCCCGTGTTTTGAGCAGAAAAGCATTTTGGGATTACTAAGTGGGTTACTTTTTGATGAAAGGATTTCTAAATTTCTAAAACCAATTCTTATTTGCTAGTTATAGTTATATTTATATACTATTATACTTATATACGTTTGTATATTTAGGGCTACACCCATTTCGATTGTTTATTGTCTGTGTTTGAGTAGATACCTGGACAGTTTAGACTGACAATCGCTAGTACCAATAATTAAACCCTGCTAAGAAGCTCTCAATAATAATAACAAAATTTAAAAAAAAAAGACCCCGGACCATCACGAGATACCATTTGGTGTAGGCTCTGTTTGGCTTAATCCACCTCTGAGTTATACTGCGACCACATTTTCAGTACGAATTTTGGATACAAATGAAATAATTATTAGGAACACGTCTCTATAAGTTAAATATTCTCACCCGTGTCCGTCAAGTACGTGCTCGCATCCAGTGAAATTATCAACGGACCAATGGAAATGCATTTGCTCGAAAATGTACTCTCCTAGAAGTGGTCCTCCACGGACTGTCGGCCGTACCGAAGAGTCACTGAATGTGAAGTAAGCGTAAATTAAAACAAAATTAATATGTTTATTTTTATTCATAGATTTCATCTGTAATCATACTTTAATATGTGTATTATTCTAGGCAGTTCAAGCAATAAATTAAGAAAAAAATTATTATATATAGTACATTGACTTTGCTCTTCCGATACATGCTTGATGTACGTCTGCAAAAATTTAGATAAGCTTGATGTAGTAAACGACCGCCATAAATTAAGAAATAAAACCATTATTTATTCCATGTTATAGATTATTCGTATAGTAAATATACTATGTTTACATGTTTACTATACGGATGTAACTGGGCTTTAACAAAACAACTAGAAAACAAAATAAAGATTTGTTATAACGGAATAGAGAGAAGCACAATAGGAGTTAAAAGAAAAGACCGAGTAAAATTAAAAGACATAAAGTGTAGAACCAAATTTAAAAACGCATACATAACTTACAAACAACTAAAATGGAGATGGACAGGCCATATGATAAGAAAGGAGAAAGAAAAAAAATGGACAAGACTAATAACAGAATGGTACCCACGAGATAGCAAAAGAAACAGAGGTAGACAAATCAAAAGATGGGAGGATGAAATCAAGAAAATAGCTGGTCTATTATAGACTCGTACAGCAAAGGACAAGACAGAGTGGAAGTCTTTAGAGGAGGCCTTTGTCGGAAGACAAGCTGCTTCAGAATAATGACCGTTTGCCGATATATTATAAATTATTAAACGCAAATTGTAAAAATAAATTTAGGCGCACTTTAATTTCTTAATTTATAGCATATGAAATTTCTGTACAGCAATAAAGGCTTTTTATTTTTATTTATTTATAGATTATTCAATTATATAATAAGGTCCCAAATCACATTACGGATGTACCGGACAATAAGTTCAGAAATAATCTTTAAAAAGTTTTAATTTAAAATCATGGTTATTTTAGGGCGTATAATTATTTTATGTATCTTTATCTATTATTAACGGTTGCGATATATGAAAATTATACCCTTCTCTATACATCCACTAAAAGCTATATCTAACTGAATTGTATAGTCCTTAAAAAAACATAGATCGAGTTTCTTGCCGGCTTTTCTCGATAATTCTGTTGATATTCGAACCGGTGGTAATGATTTGACGTTTATAAGCACGGTATGAGGCCTTAATAAATTGACTATAGCTATTTACTTAATAAAGTACTTTTGAATTAAGTAAAACAATAATATTAAATAAATTGAGATAAAGTGCTTCGTTATTTCTTAATCTTAAAATACGCATTCTGTATTATTAAAGTCGAAACAAATTGTACGATACGAACCTCGCTTTAACCTTTGCTGATAAAACGATGTCCAGTTCGATATAATTTACATATATACAATATAAAAAAACCAGTTCATAAGATAACCGAAGAGTTTATTTATTATAGAAGATAATAACGTATTTCTTGTCAGTAGAAATTGTTCCAATAATATTGTTTCTATCGTCGATATCTGTTATTTAGGTATTAGATAATATGAAACGACCTTATTAATACAATGTGAGTGTTTTGTACTATGTATGTTATTATATCAGTTGTGATATCTAATCTATCAACATTTGGGAATAAGTAAAGTACCAAATCACTGGGTTTATATAATAATCAATTATGCTAATCACATTATTCTGGATGAATATTGTTGTTGTGTAATTTTTTTTATATAATCTTGAGTATTCGTGAAATCGATTTAATTGCTGCAGTAATAACAAAAAATCTTATATTATGTTCACTGGAACGTGACCACCAAATGCACAAAGCCGGCCATAGTGGAAGATATTAGCCCGTTGGGTTCCGGGATCAGCCACTCCAGGATCTAGACTCACTTACGGCGGATTTCAATACCGAATCTTAAAAGTTAAGATCTAGATCAAAATAAAAATATACTGTTTTTTTTTCGACTGGCTAACCACTGACACTGATAATTGACTTTAGAGAAAAAAGAATTGCAATTTCGGCAAAACAGATTGAGATCACATATTGAAACCGGCCGTTAGAGGCTTGAGTTGTGGCAACTGTCGATAGAATCGCATTCACCATCGGGTCGACATCGTTCTTGAACTGTACATTATTTTAAAAAGATGAAGTGCAGACGTTTCGTCAGGGTCGAATAAAAAAAAAACGTTCCGACTTAAGGCTTAGCTCATCACTTACTAAGAGCCGATATTATTAAACGATAATCTGTAAAGATCTTTTGCAACTGACAAACTTTTGAAGCGATGATGGCTTAGTTGGTAGTGCGGTCGAATTTCGCATTAATGGACGCGGGTTTAAATACACCTATCCAACTCTAAAATAAGCCCGAACTTTTCGGCGAAAGAAAACATCATAAGAAAACTATAACTTGGTGGTGGGACATTTTAAAATAATGCCCGCCTGGGAACCTACCACCCTGAAGTTAGAAAACCTGTCGCCAAAATACCGATAGGTGTGTTCTGGCAGCACCAGTTGAGAAACAGTACCTACATCTAGGCTTAGTGTGTTTACCATCCTGGAGACTGTGGTCTAAGCACTGAGCCTATACCGTGTAGAAACAAGAAAGACAAATTTATTTGTTTGTATAAAATTATAATTATTATTATTATTACTTCTATGAAGTGTATAATAAACTAGTGATCATCCTCAATAATACTTACAAGACCTAAGATTGTAATTATTATTACAATAAGTCGAGAAAAGGGTCTAGATCCCAGAGCAGCTGTTGGAGCCCGCCGACAGACGATTCCCACTAGATTTCCGATTAAACTATTATTATAAACGATATCATCCTAGAATTCTTAGAATCGCTCTGATTCCAATAAGACGTATTCCAATAATAAAACCATCGCTTAATATTTTTTTAAATAATTGTTTAATATTGAATCTATGCAATGCTATCAATTTATCTTGGTGGTGGTCTTTATGATTAGCTTAGTAATTAAACAGTTTATTATATTATCTGTTTTGAGAAAATGTGTTATAAACTAATCTAATAATCATTAAACATTTTATGATAAAAATGTAGTATAATAACAATAATATGTCACGTACCAGTAGATCCATTATTCAGGAGTATCCCATTTGCATTACTGTCCCAGTAGCCTTTGAATTTTAGCGGATCTAGTGAGGACCAGGTCGGGCAACGGCTCAATGAAATTGCGATGGGCGATTGGGAAGGTCTTAGCCTAGATATTTGTTCAGCTGTAAATTTAATCTTTATTGTATACCATTATACACACATAATATTAAGCATATGAAAACATTCAATTAGTACAAAGGGCTGGCTTATTCAAAATCAAAATCAAAAAGTCTTAATTCAATTTAGGCCATAAGAAGGCACTTAAGAACGCCTAAAACACTACCACCGGTTCGGAAAACAACCCAGTCGAGAAGAACAGGCAAGAAACTCGATCTGATTCTTTTTTATTATAAATATAATATATATTTACATACTAATACTAATAATACTAATAATAATATACAATTTTTTTAAATTTAAAAAAAAATTACAAATCATTTTCTTAACCATTCTAATAATTAATCATAAGTCTTAATCACTGCTAATAGCAATCTCTTCCAGGCAACCTCTGGATAGATATCTTCCATGGACAAGAATCAGCGGTGTTTTGGGTATATAAATAAATCTAACCTAATAATTACGACATAAATTTAAATAATGTGAACTTAACATATGTACAAATGAAAAAAATTATACATGATTTGATAGACGTAATGAGGACTTTGTACCTTATTTTATGAAAATACTAAAAGCATTTTATATGAACGTCTTATAATGAATGGTGCTTTAAAGTTCATATATTCAAATTTAAAACTAAACATTCAAAGCTGAAGTGTCAAAATAATCAGTCATGCAAAATTGTGATTTATACAAACACCTTAACCTTTTTTTTATCTATGAACATTTTTACAAATGATGATACAATATGTATTATCATTGAAGGTTTTGGATAGTCATTTCAGACAGAGACATGCCTGTAACGTAATGATCTAGTAACTGACGCAATATGATGTAAAGCACACGAAAGATGAAAGACTTATATCTTTAAGTAGCAATATTAAATAACGGATGATGCTCTTAATCTGCGCAAGAATTTATATTATGAAGGTGTTTATAAAGAGTGTCAGAATAAACACGCTATAGATGCACCACTGTTTTGTAACTTTTTTATTTTATTTCATGTCATAATTTGTAATCATCATCAAATTATATGTATTTGTCAGACATCTGTTGGTAATTTACGTCACTCTTTTGCATCATAACTGTCAGGAACAATCACTTTTAGGTGTCTTAATACAATCGTAGTTTAGTCTAGTTTTTCCTCTTCCGAAACGTGATCTTCATTGGGTTCTCGTTTTCTTCAAAGGATGTCTTTTCTTCGATATATTTAAACAAACCACTGTCATTTCAGTTTACTAACTCTTATTCAAATTAAAAAATACTTTATTCAGTTTGGGCCCTTATAAGGAGGTTATGAACGTCAAAATACTACCACCGGTTCTGAAAACCTTTAGTTGAGTGATTAGAACCTTATACCAATCATTATATTCTTTTTTTTTCATGGGTAAATTAATTTGCAAATAACCTCACGCGTGAGCTGAGAGCGGTATGTGGGACTTACCCGATGTAAAACACAGGGAATACACACTAAAACTCTTAGTAGGAAGCAACAACAGAATTCGTGCCCTTCTACTGATAACTCACTGATTTTATAACGACATTACGAATAATAGAATCAAATTGATTACAGTTAATAATGAATAAATGTATACTCAGATAATCCAGAAATTACAAAGAAAAATTATTTAAATTTACATTTACAAACCATTTCTAAAAGGAAAGTATGTAATAATGTGTGGTACTTTATCGAGTTTCAGAATTTATATCGACTTGAATGATAAAATATTATAAAACAATTAATGTAAGTGTGATTAAACGACACTCATAATGAAATTAAAAGAAATACAATATACTGAAAAAACTTACAATTTTGGATGAATATTGTAATGCTATTATTACCTCTTATCATAAGTTTCAGATAACATATCATTAAATGTATGTGAATGGATTAAAATAAGTGTATTGGAATGTTTTGAAATTATGTTTTATGCATTAGAAACTAGTATTACGATAACAAATAACATTTGAATTCGATTCGATAAAAAAAAATAGATAAATACCAAGATCGGACAGCCGTAGTTTAAAAAAAAAATGATAAATAATCGAAAGGTTTAATTTTAAATTTATTAGTTATAAAAGTTTTTAAATTATAGTATCTTTCCAAAATATTTTGCCGGACAATATTATACAAATAATTGCCTGTTATTTTCCTATGTTATACCAAAGGTTTCCATATAACATAAATAGATTATGTTTACAAAAATGTTATGTGATAAATTGATTTTTATTTATTTTTGTTTAGTTCCTTATTGCCAATATGAGATTGGCATTTCCCCTTTTCCTTTTTCCATGAAATGATACGCGGCTAAAGTAAATGTGTATATTGTAATAAACTCGTATAAAAAAATTCCTTACGTGACCATAATACTGCTGTTATTATATGATATGCTTATGGACATATGGTGCGTATTGTTTCATGAGGCAATATAGTTTCTTTAATCTGGGGCACGGCTACTGCCAAGTCGAGCAAAAGCAAAAAAAGCGGCCGTACTATCCTTTTCTCTAAGCACTTCAGACCATTTTCAACCCCCTATAACTTCATTGTGGACAAAAAAACTAGAAGCCTGAATTTTCAGTAACCAAGCAGGCATTATATAAACACGGTATAATTTAAATTTCATTCAATTTGAGCCAGTAGTTTAATTATTATATCTAGTCAAAATTTCTTAAGTTTGTCTCTATATATTGTCACATTACAGTGTGACAAAATACTCGTATGTCTGAATAAATCGCGAAGTGCCAAATATCTTGTCGATTTTGTCACCGTAGATGCATACCTAAAGTAATAATTGGACGTTTTAAGATTTCAAACTACTAGGACAAATAGTTTACAGGCTAATTTGTTGCTAAATGTAAGTATAACCCTAATAAATTACTAAACTAATTAGTTGGTAGGTTTATAGATTTCTATTAAATTATCTTCAAAACTAAGACTTTCTGCTCTAAAGTCAACTGTCGTATCACATTAATGAACTTTGAAGTACAGTAATTTATGTAATTTTACTGTCTTGTCTTTTATACAGTCTAATCTTAATTTACAAATTACTAGTTCAATGTTAATTAATAAGATTTTTTGAATTAAAGAATAAATTAGAGTAACAAAACATCAAAATAGAACCAAAACAATTACAATATACATATAAAATCTGGACGGCTGATTAATTTGGTAATATAAGGACATTTTTAGAACTTCTAAGCAGAGAATTAGTTTAAATATGTGGAGCCTTTTAACTATGAAATTAATAAGCATGGTAATTAATAATTTAGGTAATCATTTTAATTTAAAAAAAAATCTCATTGTACTTAATTTCAAAATTAAAATCCAAATGAATTTGGATTTAACTTAATATTTAGCAGTATAAATAGTATTTACAACAAACAGAACTGAAAATACATCATGTATTATCGAAATCATGAACGATTAATCTTCGTCATTTGGTCACGATGTCTTCCGCATTGCGAAACCGAAATCCCAAAATATTCATGTAAGTGGACCCTGTTTAGATTAACGATGTTTCTTAAGCGTATTCTATATATAAATTACTGAAAAGCAAGATCTATATGGTGGAAAATTGGATGGATCAAAGGCATTTGATTTATTAGTGACTAACAGATTGTTTAAGCCAACGATTTGTAAAGATATTACGTGATAAATGATAAGATTCTTGTATTAATAACTACCATTGAAATAGGTAATAATATTCACATTCAATCGTAGAAGACTAGAGAACATATATTGATTATGTATTGATCAACAGTCCAGTCGAAATAGTCAATAGTATAGTCAAAGTGGTCAATAGTATAATCGAGATGGTGAATAGTATAACTGAGTCTATTATCTATATGAAAATGTGAGTGATAATTGATAACTCACAAAAAACAACGCGAGTACGAATTAAGGGTTTTGAATTGAACTAGTTGTCATACGCCACACTGTTTCAAAAACCTTTTTACACCATATATATAGTGAAACATTGCTGAATTGGCAAAACGGCGAGGGGTTTGTAACATGGCATACATGGGTCAGTGTGGATTCGCGGCCGGTTGGTTACGCACTCTCCTTAATTTAAGAACTTTTACATCTTTGTAAAATTATGTAATACATATAAAATATTCTTATTTCACCGAACGCTCTAATGATGATCATCCTTTTGATCATAGATTTTTTAATAGCGCTCATTTCTAAATAATAAGTAAGCATTCTGACGATTTAGTTACTATTGGACTTCTATATTGCATGTGACTACAAGTGATAGAAGTGTTATTGGAATAGAAAGATTATTTATATGATTCTTGTTTTTATATTGTAGTAAAAACGATGATCGGACCCCAGATAAATTTTTGATATTGATTATTACAGAAGAACATGAAACAATCATAAGAAAGAAATAATCATTATTTTAATTCAATTTCAACATTAAAAATAGTCAACGTCCAATGTCAATAAATAAAACCAAGATATCAAATACGATTATTAAATAATTGTAAATACAAATTCGTACAGTTATAAAATAATGTTACAGGCCTGACTTGATTTACAAAATATACATTAAGGCCACCGAATCTACGGGCAAAAGCAATAAACATTGAAACATATTTGTAAATGTATTTAAATAAACAAAAATGGTAACTCAATCTCACTGAGATAATGAATAACATATTAAAAAGATAAATATTATTAATGGTAATATAATTGAGTTCAAAAGAAATACAATGAAATAAAAACTGAAATTATTATCAATTTACCATCTGATGCGGTCTTCTTCGGTGTCACAGATATTAACTTTGGATCGAATTTAATTATCCTGTTTACCATTTTTTTTCTTATATCAATTGCTTGCAACAATAAAATTACGTTCACCGGATACGTCAAGTTTTCAAATTATGCCCGAAAACAATTCGATTTGAAGCCGTGTCTGAATAGATTAGATAAATAAATGTTTTATCGTATTTTATTTTTTCAGACAACGCTATTACATAAAACGTATGAAAGATTAACGACAAATGTTCGTTGGTATGCCACTATACTCGAAACTATGACTGATTGAGCGCAATAAGATAAATACATGGTACTTTAAGTGGGAAATCCTATTTCTGTGATCATGTTTGGTATGACAGAAAACGGTGCTTCATATTTCTCTTGTATTATAGAATTATCGGAATTTCGTTACCGATCCGACGAGTATGATGTCCGTTTAATACTAAGTGGTTTAAGGGATTATCAGAAATTTCGGTGCCGACACTATTAGTATTTAATACTAAATGATGTCTAGTTCGTGGATGCTTATTGCCATTTTCGAAAAGAATTGCTTTCCTATAAATTTGGTTACAGTTAGATTCATAATAGTAAATAGTATAAAAGTATTATATCCATCTAAGACTATAGTTTTAAGTCTATTTATTGCCAATTTCGACAAGAATTGTCATCCTATAAGTTTGATTACAGGTATCTTATCTTATTTACCTTAATAGTAAGGAGTAATTTAGAACCTCTCGTTAAGCAGAACACTTTATAAATCACACTCAAATAAATATATAGCAATAAACGCACTGTTGTTTTAAGACAGACTTGGCGATTGTTATTTTTCAATAAACCCATCAGCTAAAATTAGTAATAGGTTTACTAATTTCAATTACATAATTCTTATTATAATAGTAAACTAAAAGATTCTGATGTATTTACCTGAGATATCAAAATATTCTGTTTAAACTTTTACATTCGTAGCGCATTGTTTCCTTGATCTTGATCGGTGCTGTTTTCTTTCCTGAATAATATTGTACTTTGAACTTTGTTTTTAATAATGTTTACTTATAGTAGACTAATTTTTAATTTTAGGATCATAACCGATATAATTTCTAAACCGAATCAAATTAATTTATTAATTCTATCATGATAAATAACAGTTGTTGATTGTCCCTATTATGTATCATTATAATTTACCTACATAGTAGCAATAATAATCATTTTCACAGGAAATATTGATGTAAAATTCTTACAAACTTTTTTTTATGTCACGTTGTTGATTCATACCATTATTTTTATATTGTACATAATATTGTTAATGGGTTCGGAACTAGATATATATTTTTTTGTAAAATAGATAACCTATACGTATTATAAAATGCATCGACTGTACTCGCAAAATCTAATCTTTACACTGATTATCTGATCGTCATGTCATGATACGGTTGCACTTCGCTACCCGCTTACTCAGTATTTTTTCATTAAATTAATATTTAGTACTTTAATTTATAAGTTTTGGTTTAAGGCAATATTTTAATTATTTTAAAGCGATGATGGCGCAGTTGGTGGTGGTTTTGTCGGCCCAATGCACCCACCATGAGCCTACTTTTCACACTTTTTACACATGAGCCTTTTCAACTCTAAAATCAGCCTAAGCTTTCGGCGAGGAAAACATCATGAGGGAACCATAGCATTTTCTAATACTGCCCGCTTGATTAGCTACCACTCTCAAGTTTGAAAACCTATCGCCAAATACCAATAGGTGTGTTCCGGGAGTATCACTTGAGAACCACTATCTAGGCTTAGTGTGTTTACCATCCTGGACTACATCATCACTTAAAATCAGCTGAGAATGTGGTCTAAGCACTGAGTTATATATTGCTCATGATTCGCTGAATCATGCACTTGATTATATTGATTATGTATTGTTATAATTTCCTTGAAATCCAATTACGTCAGCTTACTACTATATTAAGAAATTATTTGTATTACCTAACATAATTATGTGTTAGTCGTGCTCATAAACATTCTCATGAAGTGTTCTTACCAATTCTATAGTATGGAAATTTCACATAATTATAGATGCCGATGAATTAAACCACAAGCTGATATACTTAAGGCATGATCTCAGAAACACGCTAACCAAGAACAAAGGGAAGGACCGTTCTGAGAGCAAGGCAGTTTTTATATTGAATGCAAAAGAATTGAAAGGCACGTAACCTAGATTTGCAAAAACTCCAAAATTATCACATAGCAATGACGATAAACATTTCTGCTTACCCTTTTCAAAATATTCACGGTAATAAAAACAATTTTAAAGCTCATACAGTAAATCATTTATCACAACAAAAACACAATCTCACTACTGTTTGTAGATCTATCATTCTTATCCAAAGGGGATTATATTTAAACGTTGATAACAGAAAAAAATTCTTAACGGATAGAGTTTTTTCTATCATCCGATATGAACGAATTTTACGTGCGTTATTGATAACGTTTTGTTTTGCATGGCATAAACAACGCATTTGTGTGCCTCATTTAAGACTAGTTTCCACTGAACCGATTAATGGATGGTATATTAGTTATATGCAGCAAAAAAAAATTTTTAGGGATAATTCATTCATACGTGCATAACACTACATCTCTGTCATAAAAGTAGACAGAGACTACATCATCCAATAGCATAGATCCTCGTCTTTCGGTTCATCTACTTTCGATTCATCTACTTTTGAGAGCGCTCTCATAGATGCTCTTTGGTTACGGGTACTTTTGACCAGAGGACGGATTTGATTTGGTTGAAATATGTTTGCCTATATAAAAAAAATGTCGATTTATTCAGTGACTCTCGCCTAATAAATTTATTTCGTCAACCTTCTTTCATCCATTTTCTCTAGAAACTAGTACTACATATTGGTAGTATTTTGCTGATGTATTTCGATTACGACGCCATGTTTGATACAGGACATGAAGCTATCTTATTTGGTTTAGGTTACATAAAAAAAAAATTACCTTATCTAAGTCTCTAAGTCATATAAATAGAATTTTTATTTAGTAACAATAAAATGTGTACTCTCTCTAAACTAAAAATGAATTAAGAATTAATATATCGATTACCCATAAAAATGAGACAATAGGAAAACAATGGAAAGCTGGCGTACACGCCTCAACCTCAAGGGGTTAAGAAAATTAGGTTTCAATGTCCAAATAAATTCAATTCTATATAGTCGCTTTAGTGAAATTGCATAAAGCACTCACAGCTACGTCATAGTGCAAAACGTCTTTAGACGTTAATATTTTAGTAGTGATCGATAACTTCCTGGCACTATGAGTCAGCTATATGTATGTACATACAACAGTTATTAACAGAGCAAAATATTTTAAGAATAATTGTATAAAATATATGTAAAAATTGTATTCAAATTAGTAACATTACCCGAATTAACCCCTTGAGCACTAACCTGGCGTTTACGCCAGCTTTCCATTGTTATCCTATTGTCTCATTTTTATGGGTAATCGACATATTAATATCGTTAATAATTTAACTAGAAGTTAATTAACCGTGGTAGATGTAGGCCAGTATCATGGCGACTTTTAATTATTTATTTATCTGTCGGCGCTCGTCAAATGTATTATAATGTTTAATTTCAGCCACTCGGCCGCTGGTTCCAGGCAATATATCGGAACAGGTGTATAAGTATTCGTTGGTTTTGTTCTACTGCTGTATTGAAGCGCACGCGGCCATGAGGCCTTTCGTGGAGCAGCTTGCAATCACAGTCACTGATATGCTGGACCAATGTGAACATTCCGAGAGTGTTTTAGCCATCTAATATACCTTTAAAAACTTGATTAGATGAGATTTATTCATTTACAAATGATAGAATACTTCTTACATTATAATTACAGTGATCGTCATAAATTGTTCTTTATTTAACTCACATAAAGTGTAATCATTTTGTTAAAGCTAAATAAAAACAAAACGTGAATCTTCCGTTTCCTAACTCTTATTACCTCAAAACTAAATACAATTTAAAAGTACCTACTCGTACGTTAGTCAAGTTGAAGGGACACGCTACTATTTAATACAAGTATCCTAAAAATACTTGCTAACCATTAATTCGCTAGTTACCATTTTGTTTTTCCGATAGAAAAATTTCAATAGTTCGACATCACAGTTCTGAGACTTGAGGTTTAATTACATTGCATGACATGTTCCAGATACATAGTTTCTTCAAATAATTATATTTTTCATTTAAAATACATTCAAATATATTTTAGTAACTGCAGTTTCTTGTCCACAATTTTTTTTGAGAGTTTATAGTTAAATACAGGTTAAAACAACTTTTATAATTTGTTATAATAACGAATAAAAATAATATTTACAAATATTTTTTTCACTACGTCAATTTATTCATAATACAGGATAGTGTGCAAATATTTCATAAACCACATTCGCAAAATAAAGGAGCGTTACCGCAAAATAAGAGTATTAGGGGAAACGACATTTCATAATTCACTATTAAATCCTATTTACGCTAGAAAACAAACAACAGATTTAGTACTGATATAAATAGATCATTCGGTTGTAAATTGAAGTTATATGTAGGCAAGATATATATAATTTCTATTTCGTATAAATAAATAATGAACTCTTTAGAAGCATTTTATGAAGTGTTTCTAAACTGAATTCAATAGCATTTTCTATTCCCTGCTATCTATAACATAAATAAGTTATAGGATACCTAACTAAGTCAATATAGTTAGTGGGTGAACTTAAAACAGATGTCGAATTACTAAAAATATAAAAAAACGTTCTTTCTTAACTCACAGATTCCCATGACACCAATTCTGAAAACGAATTTCACAATTAACCCTGTAATATTAGTGTAATGTATTAATAACATAAACTAATGAGTGGTTAAGTGGATTAAGTTACGAATAAACAGAAAAATTCCTGGTGGACAACGCATAATTTATGAGTTTATCTGATTGTTATGGTATTTTCTTCCTATATTTATTCTTTCTCTTTTATCAATTGCATGTTTTTTTTATTTATACATATATATATATATATATATATATATATATATATATATATATATATATATATATATATATTTCATTGTTGTATTTAGATGTAGTACGTCTGTTGGTCGATAATTTTATTGTATACGGAAGTACACTGTCCTACAATGGTACATGCCTAGTTTGTAGGACGGAGCCTCCAATGTAAACACTTATAATGAAATAAAGAAACTATTATTATTATTCTAGAGTATTAGATTCGGAAAATTAATTATAAGTGAGAGCGTGGTAAGCTGACATGGTTCTTATTAACATTTTCATTATAATTGTAGACGTTTTATACCCGGTAGATATACAAAGTTGAGCTCTTTATTAATATAAATTAATATTCCCTTGATTTTACATTATTTACTTTGAGTGCGTAAACGACATCCTGTTAGGTAGTCATAAGCTCACACACAATATTACGATTACAAATTTGCTACGTAACGTAAAGATTACTTGAACTGTATAAAAATGGCAGACGAACTAGATATACACTTCTCTCTCAGAGGTTCTAACTGTTACAGACTGGACGTACACAAGATAAACAACAACAAAAAAACACTCATTCAATTAAAATAGTATATTTTTCTATCGTTCAATGGTTGAACTTGTCTGTTGAAGAAATTTCTCGGTATTCTCTCTGGACTTAATATATCGTGCGCCGCTTCCACTGTTTTCTAGAACAAAATTACTTCAATAGTTCAACATTATTTCAATACGACGCCTCAGCAATTATTACTATGAAAGTATTTAATTAATATCAACACGTTATTGAGATACATAATAAACACACCCATTATTTTCAAACATATAAAACATATTTGTTATAGGAACTGACATGAATTAGTTTCGAAGCAAATAAAAGGTTTTTTTGTTAAATATCATACTTTCAGTAAAAAAAAATCTAATGCTTAATTATTTTCCAAATCTAAAACGAAACCAAAGCTCATAAGTATATTAACTAAGGTCATTTTTTTAAATACCATTAAAACATCTTGAATTGCCCGAGGAACACAACAACTACTAATTAGTAGAAAAGTTCTTTAGTTTAGAAAATCGTCAACTTAAATTAGACACAGTGAGCTAGGAACGTAATTACCGCGGTGATTATCCGAGGAGCGGCATGGCAACAGGGTTCAAAGGAACTTGGAGGTAGTGACTTGACAGAAATGAATAACTCAACTTGCGTGTGAAAAGCAATTTCACTCTCTCATTTAAATCAAAGTAATTAGATACCCACTTAATAACTGGAGACTTAATGAATCATTTGAATGGGAGAAAAAAATGTCGGAAATCTCAGGATTACATTGCGCTAGTACAATATGCTCTATAAATAAAATGATGGCTGTTATATGTAATTTACTGTTAGGTACTTAGGTGTTCAATTAGACGCCAAAATGACTTTCAACGCTCACCTCAAGGAAGTCAAGCGCCAGACCGCCATGGTGCTAGGCCGTCTCTATCCTATGTACAACTCCGATAGCAAAATGGCCCTCCGCCATAAAGTCACATTGTACAAAATGGTGGTTAGACCCATCATTACGTACTGTGTACCCGCGTTTGCTCACATTAGGAGTTCCCAGATGTATACCTTACAAAAGATCCAGAATCGTTTTGTAAGTAAAGCCGTAGGCGCACGGTGGCACCAGAGAAATGTGGATTTACACAGGGATCTGGATCTGCCCACCATCAAATCCGTTTTCAAAACCCAGTGTCGCGCCTTCTTTGAACGCGCAGAGCCGCACCCAAACCCCCTCATAATGCGAGCCGTCTCGTACACGCCCGACCCAAATGCCCTCCCCAAGATGTGACGATCGCGTAACATCTTGACCGACCGCGACGATAACATCACTCGTATGAATAGGATCTTTCCATATAAACCTCATTCACTTGCGTGTCAGCGCCCACGCCCGCAAAACCGCCGTTCCCGCCGCCGGGGACTGGCGGCAAACTTTGCTCCCGCACACTCTCCGAGTCCACCTCAGGCGGCGACCCAAGACGTGTCTCTTTCCCCAACTGAGGAGGCACTTGACGTCGCCGCCAGCGCGATACATTGACACTTCCCATGCATTAAGCATTACAAGCACAACACTGCACACACACTCCTGCACATAATACGCAGGTACATAGGTCCTGTAAGGAACCTTTTTTTATGTTAAATAAAAAATGTAGGGATTAGATAGGATCCAACTCACGAGTGAGTTTGCATACTCAGGTAACGGCCAAGCCGAGGTTCATACCATTTTGTTCATACCATTTTCATGTAATTTACTGCCAACAGTTGCTGATACTCCAGTATACGGTATACAGCAGGTTTCAATATCGAATCTAAAAATTTAAAATTGAGATCAAAACAAAAATTTATCGGTTTTTATGGCTGAATCACTGATACTGATCTGACATTTTAAAGAAAAAAAGTATTGAAATTTCGGAGAAACGGATTAATATCGCATATTAAAACCGGCCTTGATTAAAGGCAAAACAAGATCACAAGCAATAGTTAGATAAATAATTATCGTTATATAGAAACTTAAGAGGACATTCCTAGTGGTATTTATTCCATACAAACGTAGTCCCCTGTTTCCTCCCTGGATAATAGCATTATGGGAAATATTTTTATACCAAATAAAATATCTACGACCGCCATGCCTGCAAGTTTTATTTCCATAAATTATTTTTTCTAGAAAAACTAGGAAGGAGCCTATGAAAATGAAAAAGATGCTCGATTTTTACCATCATTTTCAGACGTTCGTCAAACAAATTTGATAGATAAAATTAAAAATAAGCAAAACGTACAGGCATATCTTAAGTCTTTATTATTTTAAAACTGAAAGAAAATTAAAAATCTGTTCAATTTTGGAAGAGGAAAAAAGATACTAGGAAGTTATGTTTTCATCTATTTCGCATACAGTAAAAATCAGCCCGACCTGCAGTTGTCCCTATTTTTTCTTTAGGGAGCAACGCGATAGCAATATATTTCTGAAATACCTACTTTGCCGACCGCATGTCCTTTTAACAATCAAATATACTAGGATAAAACATAATTATTAACGGGTGAAACGTTGTTGCAATTCCTTTATAATCATTATCGACATTTGATGGAAATTTGAATTAAAAAAACTGTTACCAATTTTTTTTATTGACAGCACTGTAGCTCGTCATCAGCTAGTAAACAAACACAAAAGAAAAAAGGAAAATAGTTGGAGAATGTTGACAAACAGAAGAGAAAAATTCATGAACTTATACTTAGATATTTTTATTTACTTATCGCGGGCACACAGCTAGTTTTTTATATAAATAAACTGTTCTAAATTACATATTCACTTATATAATTATTAACATATTGGATTAGCCAAAGACAATTTCCAAATATACTTTAAAAGATAAAGTAAAAACGAAACAAAAAGAAATATATATATACATGTTAGTCATTTTAAAGCATATTTAAAAACTGTCAAAAATGATTCAGTATTCGAAATACTGAAGAATTGAAGACTGACTAAGAATTCTGGCAAATATATTAAATTTTATCAATTTTATAATTCTATGTAATAGTTTTTTTATATCTTGTAACCACAAAGAAAATAACTTCAATTGAGATTTTTTTGAAGCATTGTTTATGTTATGATATTCCTTTTAATAACCTTATTAATTTGCTTACTCAAAAATATTAAATATCTTACCCTGGTTACAGGTAACGCCTTTGCCCTTATGATCCAAAGCACTGTTTGTGTACAGGGCGGAGTTGTCAACGAACCCTGATAACTGGCATATCTTTTTAACGGTGGACTATAATAGCCGAGCGGATGATTCGGTAGAGTCACGTTTCTAACACCGACGTGTAACGCACTCATGATGAGATCTTGTATACCATTTTGCGTGCAATTAGAGTACTGAAATATAAAGAAATAAAGTAAGCAAAAATTAGATTCATGTGTTATGTAAGCAAAATTTTGGACAATATGAAACCCCCCTCCCCATTTTCACGTTGTAAGCAAAACTCTTACTGAGAAAAAACGAAGATTAACAAGTAAACATTGCTTATATAATCAAAATCCTACATATAAACAAAATTAAGCAAGGCACGATATCAAGGCATCATATATAATGACAAAAGAAAAACACAAAAAAAAACATGAAAAATGTTAGTTGTAAATGTCAACCTTGATTGTACATTTAGATTGAAGTGTTCTAATTACATCTCTTTTAGGTTACTTTACTTATCTCTTACTTTAATTCTAACTTTTTCTACTAGAGGTGACAATTTTACAAAGTTTAATGAGGTTTCTTTACTGTCAGCGGGAAATTCAACGATATTATTTCATTCTAACCGCAACTTGGTCCGCGTTTACTTTATAATTGGAAACAGAGAAAAAATAAGTCGTTAGGGTTTTTGAAGTACCAAACCTCTTTAGTACTAGAGAATACATTGTTATGATGTTTCTAGAATTTAGAAGAAGCTAGGATAAATTGATTTTTACTTATTTGGTTGCGAAATATAATATTTTTACTTTTACAAAAGATTAATTAAAATGTAATATTAAATATAAATCCTTTCCTTAAAAAATATCTACCTGACGGTGAAAAACACATCAAAATGATTTGGTAAGAGTTAGCAGACAAACAGCCAGATAAATGCCGAAAGCGACTACATTTCATACTATGTATTAATAATACAGCACTTGCAATTACACAAATGGGGAATCACACACAGGCGGAGTCGCGGGTATAGTTAGTATTGTATACCAAAAACAAACTCACGCTATCGTCAAAGTGTTTGCCTATAAAATCTCAGGCTTACTTAAGGGTTCAACTTGCAATTCATAAACGATTCTGTAAAAACCATCGGCATTATTAAATATTAAAGACAATATCATTGGATTCTAGATTCATAATAAAAAGACATTTTCACGGAAATTTTAATGCGATATTGTTGAGCGAACGTTTCGCTCTTTGGAATTCTACTAATAGCGAGTGCGAGAAACTCTCTCTTTTCAAAGTTTGAGATATCGTTGTAATTATGAGGATTTATCGGATACATGATCCTAAAAGTAAGCGATTATTTAATTTCAATTAATGGGAATATTACATATTTATATAACACTAACTATGCCAGCGGCTATGGTCACGTGAATTATAAAATTATGAGGTTTCTTTTACATGACTTTTATATGATAAAAGGGTAAGTAATTATGCAAAGAAAGAATACGGTAACGGTCATTTTATGAAGATTATTTTTTATTATTGAGATTACTTTTCTTATATACTCGTAGATACAATTTAATGTAACACAAATTTCTGTATCAAAAGCTGAGTAATTAAAATACCTACGATTTAAAAAAATATTAATGTGATCCGGTGCAGTCTTTCTCAATTTATACGCTAACTAACGGATAGATAGACAAACAGGCAGACCGAGAGATGTTGACTTTTATACAATGTGAGGATACGAATTTCTTATTAGACACAGAGGATTGCTTTTCCATACACTTTGTAATTAACAGAGATCTTGCTTAGAATTATTAAAAGGATATACTATTTACGATATATTATTTACGATGCGATGACAGGTTATTAATGAAATAGTACAAGCAAGGTAAAGCGAGTCACCATTTAAAAAATGACAAGTATCGTAAAGTTTTAGTACAGTGACTTATCATAATTAGACTACAGTTTGTAAGGGGGGATATTTTCTGGTAACCAGTTAATATCTTGTCAGTATATCTCGCCAATTCGGCTGGGCCTTGTTTGGGAGACTATGCTGAATACTTCTCAACCCAAATACCACAGCGTCTCAAGAAAAAAAGTCTTCGAACAGTCTGTGTTGCTAGTGATAACTTATGACACTGAGACGTGGTCGCTTACAATAGGTTTAACTAGAAAGCTAAAAGACACCCAAAGGGCAAAGGAGAGGGATATGCTCGGAGTTTCACTGCGTGATCGAATCAGAAATGAGGCGATCTGCAGAATAACCAAAGTGACCAACATTGCCCAACTTAAATGGCAATGGGCTGGGAACATTGGTCGTAGAACCGATGCCCGATGGGGCCAACGAATTTTCGAATGGCTGCCGCGTACCAGAAGACGCAGCGTGAGTAGGTCCTACACAAGGTGCACCGGTAAACTGTGAATGTCGCGGGAATCCGCTGTCCAGGAAAGTTGAGGAAGACCGGTCGTTGTGGAGATCTTTGGGAGAGACCTATGTCCAGCAGAGGACATCTTTCGGTTGATGGGATGGATGGAAATCTCGTTAATTGTATTTGACTCTTTCTAGGCTTAAGGATACTAAATTTATTGGCTGTATAATCAGTAAAACGTGTCTCTACACTCAATTGCGAGCTACAAACTAATATTAAGCCGATTCCTAAAATTCCTGAAACTACTAAATAGAACACACTTGTAAATAAGTTTGGAATCTATTTGTTTCCTCGGACAATCGTATCATAATAATACTTGTCATACAACAATGTTATATTATTTTGAAGGGTACTAAATTCTCATTTAAACTGTTTGGACTTTCAAGCGTGAAACGAAATAATATGTTATTTCATATTAAAACCTAATAATTTCTCCATTGAATTAAGTTTAAAATATAATATTAACTAAAATATTCCTCAATAGACGGATGTAATTAAAAAAAGATAATATTGTCATTTCAATTCACGTGACCTGCCCTTTTTTTTTTTTTTTTTGACGGGGGAAATGCATTTACGCACTACCCTTATCTATTGTACTTAGGGGATCAAAGTCCCCCAGTACACTAGATAAGGGGCACGGAGTGACGAGCTCCGTGCCAGTGTGGGACTCACCCGGGCAAGAGTCTCCCGGAAATACCCACTAAAACCCCCCGGGGCCGTCCGCTGCATTTGGGATGGGTGCGATACGGGGTTGCCAAGGCATGTCGCCGCGTCGCCCTCTGCAGCGAACCCACCGGGCCTCGTCGTGCAATGGCCCAATGGGGATGGGGGAGGATATTCCTCAACCCCACCTCTTCACCCACCTCCCCGAAGGGGGGCACGTGACCTGCCCTGCAACTTACATATATGGCACTAGCTGTCTGCCCGCGACTTCGCCCTCGTATCGTATTTTCCGTTTGGCATAATTCTTCACTGTGTAATATAGTTTTTTAAATAACATATGGGAAATAATAATTTGATGGTCACTATTTTTTAACCCTAAATTGTTTTTGGTATTAACAGACAGACATATCTTACAAATTCAATCGCTCGCTAGTAAAACTATCGTGTTTATGTTCACAATTTCACGAGTTTTAACGCGGAACAGTAATTATTTTTGAAAAATAAAAGTAGCCTTAGTAACCTGTATAACTTCAAGTATCTACTAGAAAAAGTCCCGTCAAAAACGATCGATGCTTGAATTTATGAGAAATGTTTTTCCTTTGTCTTAGTACCAATTTTTTTTTAGACAAATGATTAGGGTTTCGTATAAAAAAAAATAAAACCCAGTGAAGAATATACGAAACACGGGCGCAGCCTCGGCCACAGCTAGTCATAGATAAACACAAAGTATATATCCCCACTCCCCAGTGTTGTTTACGTCACACTTGAACGATCCTTTAGGTCTGGCGGCTGATACCAGAATAGAGTGTTGTGACGTAAGTGAAAATAAATCATACCTTGTACAAATTTGATACAGCAAGGATCGCTAGACGGTCCCTTGACGAGGCTGCGATTGCTTCATCAATACTGTTATACTGAGCGGAGATGTGAATCAATTGACTTTCTAATGGGTACTGTAGACCGCCTATTGTGTGCTCCGAGGGCCAAAGTAAGGACAATGAATGGAATACGTAACGACGACTGTGAGCTGCACCACCGTATAACAAAGGCTCATGCTTAGATTTCCATTTACCGAACAGAATTACTGTAACAAAAATAATATACCTAAGCGTCTACATGTTTTTATGGCTCTGTACCTAAAAAGAAAAAAACGGAACCCTTATAGGATCACTTTGTTGTCCGTCTGTCAAGACAGTTTTTCTCAGGAATGCGTGGAGGGTATCAAGCTAAAATTCATAACAAGTACTTAGGTCTACGGTCCCTTGGAGCTATGTAAAAATCATAAGCCAATCATAATCATAAAAATTATAATCCAATGCAAACAAAACATACAGCTGTTTATACTGCAAATTTTCGACACTCGCAAGGGAATCAAAACCTACAGGGTCCCTCCAGTGAACTCAGAATTTTAAACTTTGGTATGAAGGAACGTCTTATAACACAAATGAAAAAAAAAAAATGCGAAAAGCATACATTTTTAGTTACATAATTAAATAAATAAAAAATTAAACTTACTACTACCCCTACCCCTTTTTTCATGAACGCGTAGAGATATTACATTGAAATTCATATCAAATACTCAGATCTATAATACCTTTAAGCTGTAATAAAATCAAACTTCTATGTCAACACAATTAAAAGAAACAGCAATTTAAGCCGCATATTTTGATACTCGCAACTAGTCGTAAGGGAATCAAAATCAAGAATACTTCCAGACGACCTAGAATCTTGAAATTTGGCATGAAGCAACGTTTAATAGCATACATAAAGGAAAAAATTCGAAAACCTTAAATTTTTAGTTACATCTTATAATACAAAAATATCGATTTTGAAGAATGAATCACCAAAATAGAATTTCCACATATTTTTCATCCATAAACATGTTTCCGTTAATAAACACTAGCACTACACGAAGTAGTACAACTATAGATAACGTTTTTTCAAAATTCTAATTACTGACTAAAAAAACTTTGTAAATAAATAACTTTCATAAAAGAACTTTGACAAGGCTGCTGCAAGGCTAGTGTAGGTATTTCAGTTATATTATAAAATAAATAATATGTTTTAATATAAAATAAAGGATTACTGAAACGATAAAAAGACATTGGTCGTAAATTTATGCTCCTCCAGCTTACCACATTGTAATGTTATGGATTTCATTTGGCAAAAAAATACCGTATCTATTACTTGTATACCTACGGGTTTGTACAGAACCCTCGGTGCGCAAGTCCGACTCGCACTTGGCTGGTTTTCTTATACTATTTTATTCAGTACTTATTTATTAAAACTTCCTATCTCACCCGTTTCGTACACAGAATTGGTTTAAAATTGAATTTGTTCTAAGTAACGGTGTAACTTAAGATAGTAGAAACGCTAAACGTAAAAGAAACAGATCATAAGAAATAAATAACATCTATTTGTTTTTGACCACAGATTTCCAACCGAAAAGTTCATACCACATGCCGGTGGAGCGTTTAAAATCCGCTCCAAAAAAATTGATTTTTATTATTTACTAGCTGTATGCCCGCGGCTCCACCCGCTTTGCATATATTCTTCACTCCGTAATATAGTCTATAAATCATCATTGGAAAATAATATTTTGATGATGCTGCCCATTTATTTAATGAATTATTTTCGATTAATAAAAGTAGTCAAAGTTATTTTGAGTAACTTAAGCTACCTGCCGAAAAAATTAGTCCAGCCATTTTGGAGATTGGCCGGAACATACAGGCTGACACATATAACTTTTTTGGGCATTCAGTAAAAAGTTATTATTTAAACATACACTTCAAGTTTATTTATTAGTATAGTTTGCATCTAAGATTCACCTCCGTCACGTTTCACAACCACAATAAATTAATCTACAATACACGTCATAAGAGTATTACACAAAATAACTTATAGTCTGTAAAATATAATATGATTAAAATGACAGTTATCTGCAAAAAGACCGACATAACTTTGCTGGAACGTCTGAATTGTTTTATATTACCACCTGAAAACTCATTCATATATGGCAAGTTAATTGGTATTCATTAAAAAAAATCTACGACGTCCTTAAAAGTTACGGTATATTGCATAAATGTCAGAGACGGGTCAATTCGACAGATGCGAGTCGATTGAATAAAATATTATATCAGTACTACTTTATAGTCTATGTTTACATACAGTACGTAGTAAAACGGTGTGTCGGCTCTCTAACTACGTTCGCCAGTCCATTGCAACTCTAGTTTCCATTTTCAAATTTCGTGCTACAAACCTGTTATTTTGTACAAATACAATGTGGCTATTTTTTGTATTCAAAAATACTTTTTCCTTTGCAAGAAAAATCCATTTACTCGACTTTATTACACTGGCAACATGGCATAGACATGGTTTTTTTTTATATATGATGTTATTTTTCACACGATATAGGCTTAATACTTCAATAACTTCATATAATTTGTTACTGGTTATTATTATTTGTTTTTTTTTTTATTGTTTTCGTTACGTTGTTTTGTTGGTATTTTACTGTTATTTTATTGCTAAAATGTCAAAAGAGGAATCCCGTGTGTTTGTGAATCATGTATGTGAACATTTCGAACACGAACCGACAATCAACGGACCTTTGTTACTGTTATCGCAAGCATAAGACAAAGTTGCTGACGTGCTTAATAAACATGTTACATCAGATGAGCGGAAGAAATAAGGTGATCAATAATACGCGTAAAATTATGACAAAAGATTTGGAACGCAATGTCCGCTTTGATTCCATATGTGACAATGTATTAATTATTAATCTCTAGGATTTTTCCAGCGATTCTGATTGTGATAACAATGAAGGTACTCAGTTAAGGTCAATAAATGAGTCAATAAACAAATTAATTTAATTCTTATTTTGGCCCAGTCTACAAGTAATATTTACATACTTTAAAATACAGCATGCTTATACCACACGCACATTTATCTATTCATTTCATCGATAATTGATCAGCACTTGTCACATTCGTTTGAGAGCTGTCATTTTAATACAGTTTTATTTCACAAAGTATAATCATTAGCTCCAGGAAACATCAATTAATAATCTAAGAACCCTATCAGAATACTCCTGTTTACAATCCACAGTTTAATACAAGCCGTGCTCGTTCAAACGGTGTGTGTGTGTTGTGTGTCAAGGTTAACTGTCTACCGGGAAATGCGAGGGTGACAACCCTGTCGTACTGATATATCGCCACAAGTGAAATCGCTTAATAGTTAACAGAGTTCGCTATAGATTAATACTAGTTTCGAATTATAAGACTCAGTTACCCAAATCCTAATATAACGGACTAACGAAATTTGGTAATTTCAATATTCTTGACACTACAATTTTATATATTAGAAGCCTCTTTATGTCTTCCGGCTTGTCAGTGGGCTCACAATTTGAGAACAACTGAATTAATTTACACGATTATTTTTGTGACAGAAACGTTATGCAGTACTTGAATTGTAAACAAAGATATTCTTAGAGGTACACAGTGTGGTAAATAAATTTGATGAATACATTTTTTATGAGTGCAAAACCACGGGACACATTTTGTTTTATAAAATTACACCCGACTACAATTTCAATACTACTATAGATTAATAACGATTTGTACCCATGACGTTTCAATATAAAATGTTATTGATTTGTATACGTAATATTTTTAATAATCGTTTTTACCCCATATGAAAAAGAGTATCGATAAAATAACCTTCTTCTTTCCCTACCTTCAATATTGCTTACGGAAACACCTTACAGACTCCAGATTCTAATCACGTCAAAAATAAGCAAAATCTCGACCCCAGCCTGAACTTGAACAGCCCTTCACGAAAAATTTACCACTTTATCACAAATAATCCAAATTATGTTCCATCAAGAAATAACTTAACGTTATATTATTACTCTGTTTCATTATAACTGAAAATTTCAAATATGAGAGCAAAATGAACAACAAATCTCAAAGGGGTTAGGACTAAATTAAAAATAATTTCAAAGTAAAAAGTTACAAACGAAATATTAACAATGGAATAAGGAATTAAATTTAATTAATAATACGTAAATTTTGCATTTATTCATGTATAGAGCGAACAGAATGCCAAATCGGTGACTATTTGACATTGTTTCGATTCAAAAAGTATTTAATAAGCAAACTCACCTTGCCTCCCATTGTTCATAAGGGTCAAAGTCTGCGGCGGTGTATTGTAGTTCTTGGACAGAAGTGGTCGAGCTCCTGTAGATTTCAGCAAACCCTTAGCCGGTATATCTACAGGGGACTGAGATCGACCACCACACTCCGGGAAGTATTTATACCAATTATTCTGATCTAGAAAGGCATGTTAATTTTTTCTTTATTATAAAAAATGACAAGAACTAATTAATTGAAGATATCTTTACATTCTATAAATTGCAATGTCTCTCTGTCCGTTAGTAGGTTTACAATTCGAGAACTACTAAACGAATTTACATGTTTCTTAGATATATATTTCAGGTTTTATTATATAATAATTTAGCTAGTTTATAATAAAAGTTATGAGTGAATGAAAATATCGAATGAATTCGACTCAAAATTCCTTGCAGTGTTTTAACTAAATCGAAGAATGTTAATGAGATTTTATACAGTAAATCATTATAAAAATCTTTGTCTTTACAAACGCGTAATCTCATGCGGACTGTGGAGCAGATATGTCTAGTTATTTAATACTAGCTGTGTGCTCGCGGCTGCGACCTCGTTACATATGTTCTTCACTGTTTTTTTTTTAATTTACGAAACCGTAATTATTTTACTAAAATGTTTTTACTACTTAGATAAAGTAATAATATTTCTCATAAATTCAAATACTTGCCTGTAAAACTGTGCATTGAATCGGGCTTTATTCACTGTTTTATACGTTTTAATTTTATTAAACGGAACCCTAATTATTTTCGAAAAGTACCCTATGTTATGTAGAGTAACTTTAGTTATCTACTAAAAGAGTTCCGTCAAAATCGGTCCAGCCGTTCCGTATATTACCCGGAACAAACAGGCAGACAGATAGAAATTTTAAAAATTGTTTTTTTGACATAACAAACAGACACTTCAATTTTATTCATTAGGATAGATAACTATTAAGAAATAGTATTGAATTTGTAGTTGAATAAAATAATAAGCATACAGCATTTTTAATGTTAAATACTAATTTATTTGTTCATACGAAGCTTAATAAATACTGTTATATATTTTTATTTCTTTGAAAAATATTATCAGCCTTAATTAAAGTAGTCGTGATACTATAGAAATTTATATGTTTTATCCTTCATGGCCACAAACTATTTTTTTTTTATTCCAATTAACTTGTGAATATTATATTTTAAGACATTCAAACTTTCAAATAGCAGAACTGATTAAATCGAATGTCTGACAGTTATTGGCTTTTAAAAAGACAAAAGAAAAAGCTTTATTTTGCGAAAGACCTAAGTTTAATGAAAGTTTTCTTATTAAATACCGAGAAAAAAAAAGATATGCACATTAACTAGCACAAAAAGGACTGTGAATAATGCCTCTGAAACGCTTACGATCTGTAAGATGGTCTTTTCTGACTAAAGTTAATAGAAGTCGTAAGGATGAAACGACGTTGGGGAATTTTAAGATTTCCGATAATACTGAGTAATAGATAGTTAGGTTTTACTTATATAAATAAAAATGTCTTTTACAAATTATGGAAACCTGGAGAAAGCCAGATTCAAAATTTCAATTCATCATCATCATCTCCCTACCATTTTCCCATTTTCATTTAGGGTCGGCGCAACATGACTTCCTCTACCATTCCTCTCTATTTGTTATCATGTCCGCATTCACTCCTTTATTTCCTTTCGTCTTTAAGTTCATGTTGCATTTTAGGTTTCGGGTGTTTGATTTTACGACCGGCCGCCTGCCTGAAGTCAACCCTTCTTATGGAATGCTATTGTTAATGGTAAACCGCCACCTATGGTCTGGGTGCAGATATATGCCCGTGTTTTTCCCTTTTTGTCGCCATTTACGATACCCCGCGGGATAGGACAGGGGTGTGGTGGTATTCTATAGCCGCCACCACACGACCACCACACCACAATTCATTACAACTATATTAATCAAGTTCTAAATTACATAATGCCTTCTAAACAAACAAACCGTTTACATTTCAGCCTAAAAAAGCGATAATAGGAAAAATGTATAGGAGAAATAGACTTATTGAAAATAGACTACGTGAATAAAATAATTAAACGTAATGCCTATAGGCAAATGATTCCGATTATAAAATTGAGATTAAATTTTTAACGGGGGACAGAGTTGGGATGCTTTATCCATTTCACGTGAAACCAGTGTTACTATAGAATTTGTATGAGATAGGTTAGTGTGACGTCATACTACAGTAAGCTCTCTTTCTCTGTGGCATAAAAATTAAAATACTTATAAGTTCCTCGTTTTGGATAAAATTTTAATTCTAGTTTTCAGTGTTCAGTCTTTGAATTCTAATTTTTTGTATAAAACTGCGAGAACCTTTACCTCAATTACATTTGATAGAATTTGATGTCGATAATGGTATGCGCTCTTAGTAAAAACATTTCTATTAAAAAAACATTTAACAAGTAAATTATTCCATTCAATCTCGGTTCTCGTCATAAACAAAGATTGAAAAGTCTTCGTATGATGAAAGGAATATCAACTACGATCAGATGGAGAACCATGTGGCAGTTTTCAGGTGGAGAGGAGAAGGTGAATAAAATGGTGTAGTTTTGTAACATATCTACCAAAGTGCAGCCAATAGAACACGGCAAGGAGAGCAACCTCACGTCGATGTTCTAAATTTACATTGTTGCGTTTGTACGTGATATGTCACAAATGATTCTTCCAGCTCGATAGTCAATAGAGTTAATTAGAGAGAGATGACAACAATACTCAATATACGACTATGTTGCGCTAATGTAGCAATGTAGCCTAAGAAGCTTGTAAAGTAGCGTTTGGCCCTCAAAAACGATCCGCAATTTTTTGGCAGCAGTTTCAGCTTTGACCTAAATTGAACGTCCAAAGTTGAGGTTAGCATTTATAAGCATATTTAACTACAATTATATAGGTTACGATGAAATCTGATACAGCCTTCATAAGCAGTAATTTGTAATAAACACGTGTCTTCAATAGACAATTATTCCCAAAAAATGACATCATAATAATTCAACAAACAACATGGATAATAATAAATCCCACTTAAGGATTCAGCACTGAGTTTACAAATAAATTAAGACTCGATAAATTGTAAGAAACATTTCTTTGGTTTAATAATTTGTGTCGAGCTGAAACTTTCTCATCGTTTTGTTTTAAATGTGTCTTTGTTTGTTCTTAAAGTTGTATTTCATAACAAGGTTCTAGAGTAACTGAACAAATAAGGCAAGAATCTTGTTGTATTTTCGCATTTCATATTTATATTAGCTATACCCGATTGATTTTAAACATGTAAATATAGACTACCAAGGTTTAATACACATGGGAAATGTGTAATAAAAATTCCATTGTGTGGTAAATTGTTACGCATACGTGCATATTACATTTTTGATGTTTTCGACAAAGTAACGTACCTTTTTTAAAATTGTTTTTTTTTACACGGTATAGGCTCAGTTCTTTGGACCAGATGTTAAATGATGATATGGTCCAGGTTGGTAAACGCATTAAGCCTAGACACTGGTTCTCAAGTGATGCTGCCGGAACACACCTACTGGTATTTGCCGATAGGTTTTTGAACTTACGTAGCTACTCAGGCGAGCATTGTTAGAAAATGCCCTAACCACTATGCTATGGTTCCCTCACGATGTCTCCTTCACCGAAAACTCAGACTGGTTTTAGAGTAGATAGATAAGTTTGAGGCCTCGTCCGTTGACGCGGAAGTCGGTCGTACTATCCACTGCGCCATCATCACTTCAAAAATCGATACACTCATTTGTATTTAAATAGGAAAAGATGAAATAGTTTAAGACATTTTTTTCTTCGATAATATGGTTGATATTTAAGCTTGATAATTCAGCTTCAGCTGTCACGTTTTTTTTAATTGATGTGTACTCTGTCTTTGAAGGTACTTTCTTCGTTGTTCCCGTTTAGTTGTTTGATGAACTTTTTTTGAAAATAAAAATATATACGACTTTCATATCTCCAGAGAAATTATGAAACTTAAAAATAATTCTAAATGTAGCAAGCGATTCTCGTAACATCAGACAGACAAGTAAATTGCGTATAATAAGCTGACGCTTGTCCGTCAAGGACGAGAGATTCCATGATGTTTCAATCAATACATTTAATTCAGTACGACTTATCATCGTCAATCATGATACTACCTATATAGGTAAATTATGCTAACTGAATTCGCGTAAGGGTTTCGTGGGATTTCCGTGCAAACAAATTTTTGTGAATATCCCATTAACAAAATGAAATACGGAAACTTACCCTTATAATTCCAATCGTGTAAATCGTCTGTAATTAATATACATTATGAAATTATTTACAAAAATATAAATCATAAATAAAGAAATCGGTATTTAATAAAAACCGAAAAAGATCTCTTCCTCTTCGATTTAACAGAATGCAAATTATTTATTCATCCTAAATAAAACTCTTTAAACAACTCGTGGTTAGTTTAACGTGGTTAGTCTAACACAAGAGTTAAAAAATTCCATTAGTTAATATTATCAGAAAATTCAATTCAAGGGAAGACGGCGAGAATGCCGTATGAATTAAAAATATTATTTACCCAACAATATTGATGCATCATACGAATATAATGGGGCGTGTTTCCGGAACACTTTCTGAAATAAAAAGAAACATCATTATTAGATTAAAAATCGAAGTAGCCATACTCGTATATATCGTTCGAAACGATATTAAAGTACAACAGAAGATGTTTTGGTTGAAATAAATCCAATAATGTAAACGGGAAATACATCGTTATGGTGAGACTAAACGAGCATACATTTATAAACTTTTTTTTCACGATATGGGCTCAGAACTTTGACCACAATTTCATTTGATCTTACTGGATGATGTAGTCCAGGATGGAAAACACACACAAGTCTGGATTTACTGGATCTCAAGCGATGGTGACGGAACACACGTATTGGTATTTGGCAACTGGTTTTCTAACTTGAGAGCGGTAGCTGCCCAGTCGAACATTATTAGAAAATACCCTACCACCATTCTATGGTTTCCTCACGATGAGTCGCTTATTTTCCAGCGCGCGATTTACGTTGCATTTGGTTACATATAAAAGTGTGTTTTGTTTTACACGACGACGCAAAAGAAGTTATCAGTAAACTAATAGTGGCAATTAAGAGGCTATGCTAGCGGCTTTCATTGCATACATACCTAGTCCCCTGTTTCCTCCCTGGATAATATTTTTATACCAAATATTATATATACACCATCGCCATGCTCTAGATTCACGGATTCTAGATTACGGATTTAGAATCAGTAAATCTATACTAATAAATGAGATTGAAGTGTCTGGTTGTAATTATATAATTATTTTTTCTGAATAGATATGTATATAGGATGCCTATACCAAAAATACAGTTTTTTAAATGTTTGACTATTTGTTGCGCGTAATCTCCGGAACGGCTGGACCGATTTGGATTGGATTTTTTTGGTAGACAGTTGATGTTACTGAAGGGTTTTTCGTAAAATAATAAAACTTATAAAATTGTGATAAATTCTGATTCACAGTTTTACTGAAAGGTATTTGAATTTGTGAGAAATCTCTTTGCCTATTGTTAGCAAAAATAATTATGGTCCGTATAAAAAAAATTAAAAACAATATTACAAAGTGAAAAAAATTCAACGACACGCGGGCGCAACAGCGGTCACATAGCTAGTTTATTATAAAAATATAAAAAAGAATACTTTAATTATGTATTTTTTTATTATGAACCCTTTGTAAACCAATATATAACTTATCAATTTAGTTGATTACCATTTGTTTCCAAATCCCTGCCCGAAAATGAGAAACGCGATTTTTCTGGCTTGGATATTTCTTATTATAGGGTGTATTTCGATACTGATCTTTAAAACTTAATTCTCATGAAGTTACTTTATTTTACTTACCTAAGGTAAAATTATTAAGTCACAAATATTACGAGAACTTACACTTTTTTGTTTTATTGCTATTCATAATTTTGCGTATTTTGTGTAATTCGAAACACTTACCGACTCTTTGCGAAATCTTGTGACATCTGGCATAATATTGATACCGGGAAGCGTTGTAGGAAAATGAAAAACCCAAATAGTTTTTGGCTGAAAAGAAGTAAGCAATTAAATATTAAAAAGTATTAGATTACATTATCTCTTACTTTGATGAAATAATGTGTATGGTTTAAAAAAACTATATGAGAATTGATTAATAGTGAGCGAACTAATATGTAAAGAATTTTATAATTAAAATTATTATGTAAATATAGAGTAAAAACGGTGATAGAATAACCACTGCTCTGCCTTGAGATCTGTTAAATATGGCATTTAATTTACTTAGGAGCTTAATGTATCGTTGTATCAGTTTATGACAGAAATTAGCTCATCCTCTATAATAAATCTGTTTTTCAAGTGTTCGAATGGTCAACTGTGCAAACATCACCTGTATAGATTTGTCTTCCACAAAGCACTATTTCTCGGAAATTAGTCAAAATAAATTAGGTATTTTGTTATAATTCCAACATGCATTGATACATGCACTGATTACTTTAAACGGCTTAAAGACGGTTATAGATAGTCATAGACCACGATCATTGCTTAAGGTTATGTGATCAGTAAACGTATTAATTTAAAAAAGAAATAAACATTTATCTTATACTAGAAATAACCAAACTCTTGACCTAACACCAGCACCCAAACATACAAAGATCCATCTAAACACTAAACAAATACCCAAATGTCGAAAAAAACAAACTTTAATGGTCCAGAAACTTAAGTACCGGCCCAGGCCTGCGTAGTAATAAACATGAGTATTACCAAGTAATTCAGAGGCACGATAAAACTTACCCAAAAACTTACACGTCCATATTTTAGTCTATCTCTGGCTTCGTTGTCCAATTGTTTTTGGATGTCGTCGGCATCGTCGATAAGTGTGTTTCGGTCTAGAAGAAGTCTGATCTTTATATATATCTGAAATAGAGATATAAAATTACTAGGTAGGTACTATTTTAATACCAGTGGCATCGGAATCTTATTTTTTTAGTTAAATATAAACTTTAATTCTCTACAATAAGTGAAAATGAGGCTGTGTGATGATGTACCTTTTTTACACGATATAGTATCAGTGCTTTGACGACAATCTCACCTGATGTTAAGTGACAATGTGTTCCAGGATGGTAAACATACTAAGCCTAGTAAACCTAGTAACGTAATGTCTATACCTAAACCTAAAGCCAAGTAACCTGAAGAGTATATAGACAAAAGAAGGGACCTCCATAAAAAAAGCTGAACAAAGTTAAAACATGTACTCGAACCGTATACCAACAAAACAAACAAGTATGGGGGCTGTCTCTAACCGCCATTATTTCCAGTACACGTTTCATATATGTTCAAACTTCACTTTTTTATATATATAACATCACTCGTATGAATAGGATCTTTCCATATAAACCTCGTTCACTTGCGTGTCAGTGCCCACGCCCGCGAAACCGCCGTTCCCACCGCCGGGGACAAGCAGCTAATTTTGCTCCCGCACACTCTCCGGGTCCGCCTTAGGTGACGACCCAAGACGTGTCTCGTTCCCCAACTGGAGAGGCTCTTGACGTCGTCGCCAGTACGATACAGTGACACTGCCCATGCATTGAGTATTACACACACAACACTGCAAACACACTCCTGCACACTACACGCAGGTGCATATGTCCTGTAAGGAACCTTTTTTATTTTTTTATTCTATAGAAAAAAAAATGTAGGGTTAGCTAGTACACAACTCGCGGGAGAGTTTGAACACTCAGGTGACGGCCAAGCCGAGGTTCGTACCATTTTGATAGCCCTTGTGCTAGTCACCTTTTGCGGCTGAGTGCCTTCAGCACTCGCCCCCAAAGTTCGGTGAAGCTGTTAAGGCCCTTCCGGTCAACAGCATTAGCTAGGTTAAAAAATATGCCATTTATGATCGTCATGGAAATATAATAAACAAATAAATGAAATGATATAAGTTTTGTAATTGTTTAAACTAAATTGTTAAACTTCAACAACTTTCGATAGATAACATAGAAATTACTATTCACATGTATAATTCATGGAGGTGTTTATATTTTTCAAAATCTCAAATTCTTTATTTGAAATTTAATAATCCCGTGATAATTTTAAGGCAATACTTAACATACAATTATTGGAAATCGACAAATCATATTTTAGGGTATATTACGGTTACATTTGATCTCAGGTCGGTAGCCAAAGTAACCAGGCAAGCATGAATAAATACAGCGTGATCTACCCGTATCGCTTAATAAGATTATGTCTGACATAAATGCAGAGATAATTGTGTATACTGAAAAGAAAGATTATTGTGTATGAGAAGGGAACATACTCGCTATGATTTCTTTGGTTGATTTGAAGATCATGTGTCTTTACCAAGTCATGGTAGTACTAAATTCATAAAAAAGAACAAACGATTATATGTTATTACTTAAGCAAGTAATTTAACTATCATTGCTATGTAATCTATGCAATATAATATTGTATATTTTGTATAGAAAATCGTAGACAAAAAAGCACCAATCTCAATATGATTATAAATACAAAAAAAAACAACAATGTATATCTCTTTCAAACACATAATAAATCGTATATAGACGTTTAATATTTCTGGCTATATAGCAATTAAAGTGTGCTATAATTAGCTATAAAAGTTAATAGTGTATTATTATCAGTAAACTATTAACAGCAAGCTGTAAATTCTAAAAAGCATTTATTTTATATTCGATTAAAACAGACCAGGTTCCAAAAGACGTGACAGCTGAAAGTCATTTGAAGCGGAGTCAGTAAAGTAAAAAATCAACCATATTATTAAGTTTTTTTTTTGAACGAAACGTCTACGTTACATTTACGTACCTACAATTTCAATTAGTCTCCAGAAAAAAAAACGTAAAAATACTTAAAGAAATCAAAGTAGAATGTAATATATATATATGTTTACGATTGATTAAGCAGGATATATAATGATTAACACATAGGAAGTACCAAAACTAAAAAACCGATTCAGTTACAATGACAAATAATTCCTTATTGAAGTACAAAAATCACAGGCGAAAAGAAATAAATTTAAATTTGAAGACAATGCACAGTCATATTATTGTGAAGTTATAAACGTGTACCCACTGTATTGAATCGTAAAAGCAAAATCCGTATTTTATTATTCAAAACAAATTGTAACCTGATAAATGCTACCTAAAAAGTAATAAAAAGTTTTATTACACAACAGCTTTGGTATCTAATAACTCCTAAATATTGGGTTTACTTTTTGTTTATTGCGCAATTTTTTTCACGTTGTTTTTTTTTCACTTTTTATCTAAGTAAATACCTAAAATCGCAAATTATCCGTGATCGGATAAACATTACTGGGTACTAACTATAAATATAAATATCGTTTTCTTGGGAATTGTCTAAACTCCAAAAAAATATGCTATCTAGATGTCATCTCTCTAACTATTTTAATTACTCAGTAATAATGAAATCACAGATTAAGTATGTATTTATACAAATTCATGCACAAACTTTAATTAGCAGTACCTTTATTAATGAATTATTTCTCCATTATCGCTGGTTAAATGGTAGAAAATGCCTTGTGGCATTAAGTTTGCCAGTGTACAATTTATTGGTACAATAAAGAAATCATTTGTTCGTACATTTAAGTCATTTATTCATTCATTCAAACTTATAGACTCGATATACGTTGTCGTTCCTATTGCTAGTTATTGTTGTGTGTAGATATATAATTACTATTTCTGTCGCTTATACCAATTTTACAATTATCCTTTGTATGTTTTATTTTTAACTAGCTAATGCTGTTGACCGG
Source organism: Samia ricini (assembly GCA_014132275.2). NCBI lineage: Eukaryota > Metazoa > Arthropoda > Insecta > Lepidoptera > Saturniidae > Samia > Samia ricini. The sequence continues at coordinate 13,341,582 of AP028165.1, read as the reverse complement.
AAGGTCCTTGACAGCTTTACTATTAATTTGAGGGCTAGTGTTAAGTTCTTTCGTATGAAAACATTTCCATGGTCATCACGGACAAAACCAAGAGTTTTATACAAGTCCATTGTTCTCATTATAAGTTATAATCGTGAATGCCACAAAAACAGTATCAGTTTTTCCTAACCAATTGGTCTTTTCGTTACATTTCATGAAATATCATGAAATCTTCGAAATTTTGCCAAAAAGATAATACTAATTTTAAATAAATGGCTTATTTATTAAAGTAAGACAATGTTACTACTTCTACAGGGGATAAATAAATATGATAAAATTCTCTCGCCTTTCTATTACAAAATACAAAACTAGGTTCGGTATGGAGTAGAAAATACAAAAATGAATACACTTCCAAGCTAAAAATGTTTATGAACTCTATTTTAAAGAAAAAAAAAGGAAAATGCATATTTTAAATTTACTCGTTTACAACTTGTGCAGAGTGCACGTTTTAAAAATATTTCATACGATGTTTGCGAAACTCTCGGTTGCATGTGAATACTTAACATTTTTAATACATCAAGTTGATATGTGCAAAAAATTATGTTACAAACTGCTGACAAAGTAAGTACAGCTTACAAAGTGAGTTTGAAAATGTTTTTAAATAATACTACCTACATTATGCGTGCGTTTTATCGGCTGAACTCACAAGCAATGCAAGAAAAACCTAGAACTTTATCAAGAGATTATGACGCATTTTTTTTATAGTGTAAGCTCTATATAAGAATACCTTATAGGAACTAAGGGCACAAAGCATTTTATAGTGTAAACCAACCAAAGTAATTTTGGCATTTCAGAGACTCCATTTTTAAATCGAGTGACGTTAAATGGAGTATAATGTTTTTAAATGCTTAATCATTAAATCGAGTAATCGTACGTTGCTTGGAACTACAATTATCTGTAATCTTGTAAATTTTAATATCTATTCCAAATCTATGGAGTTTACAAAGGTCTCACTCTGCGACTCACTGAAGCTTGATTACATCACGTGGCTGTTCACAAATTAAAATTTAACACAAAAGCTTTTGAAAGCTTACAATCCATGGTACAAACAAGTCAATCAATGAATATTTAATTAGCGTGGATTTACGAGTCAGATTGGACAATTTCAACTCGGCGCGTGACATATCGTATTGAACAAATTACTTTCGTTGAGTACGAATGAATTCCAACACATGCGGATATTCCGTTTAATTTTCATATTTGTTTGTACTTTGATAACATTCAAAGCACGTGGTGCAAATTGATTTTACTTAAATTTTAATACTTCCTGGATCGTACAGATCTATAAAATAAATATAAAATAATATAAAAATAACGTATATAACGTATATATGGGATCACATCAGGAACTATATCTGTTGTTAGAAAAATAATCAGCCCTTTTTATATCTTAATAATGGCCACCCATTATTGTTATAATGTGATATTATTCCTATTCCCCAGACTGTTACAAAATACTAATTTTATCCATCATATTATAAACTAGCTGTGTGCCCGCGGCTGCGGTCACGTTTCATATGTTCTCCACAGCGTTCAAGTTTTTTTTATACGGAACCCTAATTATTTTCGTAATTTTTTTTAGTTCTAAGATAAAGTTAAAATTTTTCTCATAAATTCAAGTACTTTCCCGTAAAACTGTGCATTGAACCGGATTGTATTTAAATTTTTATGAGTTTTAGTTTTTTACGCGGAACTTTAATTACTTTCGAAAATTAATAGTGCCATAAGTTACACGGAGTAACTTCAGCTATCTACCAAAAAAATCCGTCCAGCTGATCTGGAGATTAGCCGGAACAAACAGACAGATAGACAGACTAAAATTTAAAAAATTGTATATTTGGTACAAGGTATTTAGACATTATAAGCAGACAATTCAATTTTATTTATTATTATAGATTCATTTAATTTATGCACTGGAAATGTTGTATGTTATACATCAATTCCGAGCAGTTTAAAGTTTCAGTCGCCCACGTTGGCATAAATTTGTGCTTCAGTGAAAAAGTTGCGATGTACAAAATATAATATATTAAATTATTATTTATGCATACAAAAATAAACAACTTACTACATCGCTGAAAAATGTTCATTTGCTTATAGCTCACTAAAACAACCTTCCAGTGAACGGTGAAAACCATATTACTTCGTTAGTGGTGAACGTAAAAAAAAAAACAAATTTGTTTAACACAATTACTTTGAAAGTATTTGATATAGTTTTTATACAAAAAAAAATTGTATTACGGTACCTATCATGATGATCTGAAGACTCCGTTTGGGTGATAATAGATACTAAATTCGATAAGGTAATTGATTGTTTTTAGTAGTAACGCGTCTGCTAGTAACATTTCTACCTAGAAATCCGCGGTTTCTAAAATTTATAGTATAGGTAACGAAATGTTGGAACTTGTTTGAAAACTGGCAAAACTAAGAAGAGATTCCCTATATGTTGAACACTAAATACGACACACAAAGATTGTATATTAGTACTTACCGTAATTTTAGTTACATTTTTAAGTAAAGTTTGAAATAAATAAATATTTAAATTAAATAATTACTCTAGAAGGATACTTCTGTAAATACATTTTCGTATATTCCTTACCGCTATTATCTGGGTACCCGGATGTTTGCATGAAAATAAATAAATGACAACACAAAGCGACGCTGATAATCTTCCCATTAGACGACATATAACAAAATTGTAATATCATTCAGATCACGCGATCAAAACAAAACTCAATTTAAAAACATGAAAACCTTTTTAACGTTCCGTGATTTGTGAATCGCAAATTGACAATCTGCCTATGCAAAATATAACCTCAAAGATTTCTTTTATGCTTTGTCATTTCTGACAACTTATTTAATTTCCACAAGAAGTTTTTAATACAGGAAGTAACATTGGTAAAATAATAAGTAGTTCGTGGTTACATGATACCTCCTAAGCAGTTAATTTGATAAAGCGTAGTTTTTTTAAAAACACATTACAATGATTTTCAAAATATATTCATTTTACAATATAAGTTATTTACTTTATATTTTTATGTGTCAAATTAATTTGCAGTGCGTTCTCGCGTGAACTAGTGTTTGAAGCGATGATGGTTCAATTGGTAGTTCGGTCAGATTCCGCGTTAATGGATGCGGATTCGAGCCCACTTATTCGACTCAAAAATCACCCTGAGCTTTCGGTGAAGGAAAACATCGTAAGGAAACCGTAGTATAATGGTAAGGCATTTTCTAATAATGCCCGTCTGGGTACCTACAACACTCATGTTTGAAAACCTGTTGCCAAATACCAATAGGTGTGTTCCGGTAGCATCGGTTGAGAACCAGTATACAGGCTTAGTGCGTTCACCATCCTGGACCACATCGTCACTTAACATCAGACGAGATTGTGGTCAAAGCACTGAGCCTATACCGTGTAAAAAATCTAGTAAACAAAAAAAAATACAAATATTTTGTTGGTTAAACTCACAAAAAGCGTCTCAAAAAACGATTCTCGATATTTGATCAAAATAATAAAATTATTATCTCAACGACTCAGTATTGAATTCTTTTACTTGAATTATTTACATTAGGAATAAAAATTGGTATTGTTTACATTGTTGCATATATTTCTACAAACCGCGCTCCATGTAAACTGAACCTTTATGCAGTCAATGTTTTGTTAATATCTTGTTTCGGTGAATTATGGCAACGTTATTAAAACGTAAAGTACCATAAGCGTATTGTAAGCACATTTCTGTGAAACTGTCAAGGTTCTTCAGGTCAACAGCATCAGTTACTTCGCCAAAAATGTTCTAAAACCTGTCGCCAAATACCAATATGCGTGTTCCGACAGCATCACTTGAGAACCTAATTCCTCTAGGCTTAGTGTGTTTACCATCATGGACCACATCGCCACTTAACATCAGGTGTAATTGTAGTCAAAACACTGAGCATATACCATGTAAAAAAAAGCTACGTCTAAATGAGAACAAAGAAACCTCACATTCGAAAAATTCCCATCTTTACAAATCCTTAGTCAAAACATTAACAATTTCATTTTTGAAACCACTTAAAAAGCCTTAACATTCATATAGAACAAATACTGGAAAATAAATAAACAACAGTTTTAATGAATAATTTAATTCATTAAAAGCAATGTGGTATCGACTTCTTGAAATTATTAACGAAATAATTGTTAATAATAAAGACATCATAATTATAAACAATATAAAATAATTAACATTTCATAAATTAAATTACATATAACAATATTGTGTCACCTGAAGTGATAATATAGAATTAATTAAATTACCACAAATCCTAACAAGTGTGAACGGGGAAAATTAAATTAATTTCTCTGATTCAGTAACGTATTTAAAAGATGTTTTCTGAACGAGTACTTCATTGTTTTTAAAGTTACAATACGTATATCAAATTAAATCTACTGTTAATTTATTAAAATTAAATTCTACTTTATTTCTTTCATCCGAGACAACACCTAATAATGAATTCTATGACGTTAAGCTATTTTTGTTGTGTGATAGTTACCATATTATTACCATATTAAATATTAAATCATAATAGCTACCATAAAGAGATACTTTGTTTTTAGTATCTATTTATTTATTTTAGTAATAGAGTAATACTCGACTAAGAGCACTCGACAGGCAGACGTTTAATATTTTAAAAAGGCTGAAAGTTTCTGTATGTATGTCTCCAAGACTGATAAGAACGATCCCAGAATATGATACTTGAGTAGTGGTGACTTTGGCAGATAATAAGTACTAAAGATGTAAAAAAAAAATCGTTATAATATAAAGCTAAGTTTTTATATTTTCTATTCGGAATAATATTAGAAATCATGTTGTTTATTACCAGACTGTATGGTTCCTACCCCCTGCCCGACATCCTTAAAGTATAATAAATCGTAAGTATACATTTGTTTTAGTTTATAAAAGATGATTTTTATATGTCACTTCGAGAAGTATCAATAGATATTTTCTCAGTTGTCAGACAGCTTCAATAGTTCCTTCATCTTGCCAGACACTTTGCAATCGTAAGAAATATATATGTAAGCGGGTTCGAGTGAGGTAGTACGTTCGGTCAATTGTGATTTAATGTGATTTCTGTGATTAAACTACGAATCATCTTTCGTATATTCTGTATTATCTGGTACACTGTTTCTGATGTATTAAAACAAAGTATATATCGATGTTAGCAGACGTAGATTAATAAAGTACTTATTTATTTACTTTTTAGTCCATTTTTATAGCATATTCCTTTGAAGACCGTTTTGTTTTTAATAAAAAAAAATTGTAGGGAAATAAAAATATAAATTGATTTGAAATGTAGATTATGTGATTTAATAGGTAATGTAATTGTTTTATTGTAAAGAGAAACTGAATATTTTGCTTTCGTAGCAGTTAAAGTCACATGGCCGGCAGAAGGAGAAAAGACAATATCGATCAAGTCGCCAGAGTGGCGACACCAGAGAAAAAGCGATATTTTAAGAATGTTGGTTTCGGTTGTGATTCTGTGGTTATTGTAAACGTTATATTGTGAAAGTTGAGATAAATTATCAAATCCATCCATTCAACTTAAAAACGCCCACTACTGCACATAGGTCTCCTTAAAAATCTCCATGACGACTGATATTGTGCCACCCTCATCCAGTATATTCCTGCGACCTCAATCACCAAGGGCCACCTTGTGGGGGCCCCACCCACTCTACGTTTTCCGGTATGCGGCAGCTATTTGAGAACCGGAACATTGGGTATCAGTTCTACGAGTAATAATCCCAGCCCATTACAATTCAATCACGCAGTGAAACTCCGATCATAACCCTCTCCATTGTCCTTTGGGTAACTTTGAACTTTATAAAATTAGTCTAGTTAAAGCTGAGCCGCGTTTTAACTTAGGTTGACGCTCACATTGTAGAACAGGCTATTTGGATTTGAACCTATGTCCCTTGACGCGGAATCTGACCCCAATACCACTGAGCCATAATTGCTTCAAAACCGCTTCTGTGATGTATTTATTATACATGGTAACGTAACAAATAGATTTATTTATTACTGGCGGAAAAAACGCAGTATCAGAAAATATAAAATGTGAAACAAACTTTAAAAGTTAAGAGAGCATCCATATTGTTTTACTCTAGAGCAATTTCCTCTCAACTGTTTTACAGCGTAAATTGAAAAAAGTCGTAGAATTTTCTAGCAAGATTGCTTTGTTGTACGTATAACTTGTTCAGAGAGAAGAACTACAACGTTTAGTACTGTAAACTATAAGAAATTTAAAAGAATATAAGCTCGCACCAAAGATGAAACTATATTATATACGAAACAACGGGTTAAGCTGCCTGTGATCTCAGAGTTCTTTGATCGTAAAACATTTTCATACAATAAAAGGAACCAAATATAGACAACCGAGTGTCTAATATGAAACGTGAGAAATTTCAGATATGGCTAACTCTCAGGATCAAACGTCTCGTCTGTCTTTGTACGTTATATATTGGCAGCCCTATTAATAGTAAAGAAATAGAGAACAAATGTATTTATATAGAGACAAAACATAATCATGTAATTCACATAAATTAATATAAAAAATAAACCCGAAATGTTTGAAAAAATATCTTACAATAATTTGTTTTCCCGGTAATTGAACATCTGCAGGTTAATATTATGTAAATAGGTTCTACCTTTAAGTTAGCTACATAGTTATATATTTATTACACAATTGAGTTTTAATCAACTTTGTATTTAACTGACATAGAAAACAAACAAAATTAATAATGGTTCACCTTTTTTTTAAAGAAACCTTATTATATTTCGGGTTTATTAGTGCCCTCTATCTTAAAGCGTTTTTAAAAAATATAATCAATAACCATAATTATCCCATTATTTTCATAAAGTAAAAAATATAACTTATATTTAAAAATACGTTATATAGGAAAGATCACTATAAGCCTGCATCAAAGAAAATAAATTTTAAATAGGTCGTGTAGTTTCTGAAAAAATCAATTCGCACGTTTGTAATGCAGCGTGAACAGCTCACAGAAATGGTCGTCGACGGCATTATTGACTGTATTGGTGCATCTCGTCAGTGCTCCTTCCTCTGGCACATTAGCCCTCAATTTACTCCTGCATAATATCCCTTTGTAGCGTGTGTTTTAGGCGTGGCATAGTTGACGCCATTAGTATAGATGTTATCATGATGTTCCCTACTAGACAACTGATGATACTTTGCATCGATCGAGCATTTGTGATATAACCACACCTTCTGATAGTAACTGTTAGTATGGAAACGTCAGCAGACTTATAGCCTAAATATTTCGTAAAAATTTTAATGCGGAAGACAACTTTTCACTTCAGTACTTGTCTAATCTGCTATTCGTCTTTTGCCCTATTTGGAAAACAACTACTGTTACTACAAAGACTTTTGAACCTTCCATAATATATGAATAGTCTATGAAATATAGTCTACAAACGGGGAATTACTTATGCCTTATTTAAAGTTTTAATGTGGAAGTAGAACCATTGGCACTTGAACAGACAAGTACCTACTGACGCGGTAAATGAGAAATTACTGCAATAAACTCCTAACGGAACTGTTACGAACTGAGCTTTCTTTTGATATCGGTTGAGGGCCATTCAAAAATGGCATAAGCATCCATGAGGGGGAATGGGGTTATGCTTTGCTTATTTTTCCTAGCATGGGCAGGCGGGGTGACAAATAAAAACGTGTACGTTTCGGTAAAAAATCATTGGAATGTCCCATCACTGTAAAGAGTTGAGAATGAAACAAAATTTCTTACAACAGAAAACAAAAAGAAAAGTACAGTTAAAACAAACCAAAATATACTCAAATCGCAGTGAAGTAGGCAAACATTAAATACAGTAAGAAGACAGGCAGTAAAAGCCAATAGTCGTTCGAAACGAGAATCCTTAGAGAATTGTCGATTAAGCGATTTCTGCAAGTGAAAGACGGATCATGACGTTTTACAGAACGGTAAATTTATGATAACCGTTTGAAAGAATACAGAAGTTTTAGATTTTATAAATTTTTGCTAATCGGAATATATCATCCAGCGTTCATTCAAATGCGTCTGATAAAGTCCACATCGGTTCAGGATCTTTTAAAATAACAAGATAATTGACATTTATAGTTTGACTTAAAATCATTCGTAATTTTAGTTAAACTCAAGTTATGCAATAGAAAAGGATAATTATGAATGAAGATCCCTACACTGTAATCAAGATTCACTCCAATTTAGTCCGTATATAACATATAATGAATTATTGTGTGTGTTTATTTTTACTTTATTTTTAATTAGAAATATTTTACAATTCATTAGTCACTATTGTGACAGAATCATAGCATATTCATAAACTTCCGTGTCGCTTACGAATTTAATCATGAAATTATTATACACTGTTGTCTTCTGATTAATTCCTTCAAGTAACAGTTAAATATCCTCCTTAATCAACAGCCTTATTGTCTAATAATACACTAGTGTAAACAAATTAAGGACGTTTCTTCGTAGATTTGATATCTTCAAAATATTTTTTAAACAGAATAAAAAAAATATTTACGCCGTATTTACACACGAAGCAAAGTTTTATTGTTATTGCATCAATTCCATATTCGTAGTACAGAAGATATAAAAATTCTATAATTTAAATTAAGCTTCTTTCCTCTGGACGATCTTCTCATGGATTCAGTCCAGCGCAGAGGAGCAAAAGACTATATATGAAGTTCCTACTTAATAAAACCCACTGATGGTATAAGGGGCTGGAAAGTTACCGTTTACCGCCATTTCAGTTTTTATTAGTGACATCTAGCCGACATCTGTTATAAATTTCCTAAAAAGTACAAGAGATTGACAGTCAAATGTTAAACATTAAATGCTTGATGGTGTTTGATGATTCGTTTAATTATTTAGATTTACAACTACAAATTTGTACTCGTTGCAAATACGTCTAATACACTTCTCCGTGAAGCTACCTATCTAACCTAATCTAATAGACGTATATAGTATGTATGTAAAAATGCTTGATTTTTACCGTCATTTTCAGACGTTCATGAAACAAATTTGTTGGATAAAATTTAAAAAAAAGCAAAACGTACAGGCATAGCCAAAGCGTGTTATTCTAAAACTGTAAGAAAATTACAAATCGGTTCAGTTTTGGAGGAGGAAACAGGGTACCACGAAGTGATTATTTCGTCTATTTTGCAATCAACCCAAGCTGCAGTTGTCCCTTTCGTGTATTACAATTCTTTCTTTGGGGTGCAACGCGATAGCAATATATTTCTGAAATACATACTTTTCCGACCCCATGCCCTCTTATTGTGCAAGATGAAATCACATTCAATCCGTAGCGATGTATTGAGCCGAGTGTGATGCATGGCCCTCATACCACACAACGCTAGTATTCTCCAGTAAATACAGCATATGATAATTATCTGGACCATACACGGTTATCTTACCATAGGATACGATGCAGCTTGGCTCCTGGTGTGCTCCACGCCATAGACTCTTGTAGCCCGCTCTCGAGCGCAATAATACATCTGACGTATTAAGAAGTTCGCTCGAGGAGAGCTCATCACTCCAAAGGGAGGGACGAACAGGAAACCTTAATGTCAAATGCAGTACTCCGGAGGTTTAAGGTGGACCTTGCCTCACCTAATGCTGGCTTCAAATTAATAGAGGCAATCCGTCCAGTATTTTTTGTTTTCAAGGAGCGTTTACCTTCCAGCTGGTGAAAAGAGCAGAAGTCATTACTGTAGTGGGCGATGATCTCTCTCGGTATGTGATTCGCGTTATGGTCGGTGGAGAATGGAATTGGAAAACAATAGTTTAATTCTGGGAGTACATCCTCCACATAAAGAGGTGGCAGAGTGAGAAAGAGAGAGGTTGAAGTTATTTACCATCAAATGCCTCCGTAAAACACCACCAGATAAGGAATGTGGGGGCGTTCCTCGCCGGTTAATCCCTATACTAAGAAGCAAAGCTCTGCCGCTCCTCCAAATTAAAGAAGCCCTAGGAAGACCTCTCTTTTTTTTCTGGCCGAGGATCCCAATTCCTTACAGGAGACCCAGGTGCGTGTACAGATTAGTAAAGAATGCTTGGCGCGGTCCCGAGGCCCTGTTCAATATACGGTGTTGCGGCCGTGGTGTATTAGTGGGTATTCCTGGTGTTTCACGTCGGGTAAGTCCCATAAATCCCTTCCACTTTTGAATCGAAGAGAATTCGTAAATGCATTTTACCACGTAAAAAAAAGATACCACAGATTTTTTTTTTTTTTTTTTTAATAATAATAATAATTTAAATTTCATAGTAAATAATAAAAAAATACATATTAAAAAAATCATTTTACTTGATTTTACTGATTAAGTTTAAAATACATTGTAAAACTACATATTATTTAAAAATTCACGTAATTTTATGATAACGATCAAATTTACGCTGTTTCATTGCATCAAAGTAAGTCGATTGTAGATATGAAATTACATAAAATTAATAATACGTATAGTGTTGTGTTTCAAAATTCAAATGTTTTCATATACAAGTAACGCTTGGTATTCTAGACGCAAGATTAGATTACTGAACAGCGACAAAACTTTTAAAATGTTTATTGTAGCACTATTTTTTATACATATCGTAAATGCTATCGTAGAACCACACAGTCCAGAAGTTATTAGTGATTACACGAATTGTTTAACTCAACTAATTGAATATAACTTCCAAGAATCCGGTGATATAATCTTTGCCAGTACAGATAACGACAGTGCATCATTATTGAGTATTAAATTAGAGGTGTTGAAGAAAATAAATGCTAAATATAAGTATAAAGTACAAATTGTCACAAATTCAACTAACGAGGAATCGCTGATTCAATGCGAAAAACAATACGATAAGTATGTGGTATTAAAATCGAAACAATTGGAAGCTTTACCGATCATTAATTTTTATTTAATTATTATTGATAATTTGAAACAGTTTTCTTATATTCTTGAAAAAATTATTTGTTGTCCTAATTGGAATCCAAATGCGAGATTCATAATTTTACTATTTGACTTTTCATCTGAGGGTGAAAAAATCAAAGAGGATTTAGAAAAAATATTTACTCGTTTATTTCAAAATAACGTTCTAAAAGTTGCAATTATTGCACCACAAGTGAACAAAATTAGATACTCAGCAGTTTACAGTTGGAATCCTTTAAATCCGCCAAAATACTGCGGCTATTCTAATGAAACAGCTAAAAACAGAATACGCGTAGAAAATGTATGTGATCATGGTATGGTAAATCACAGCAGAGATTTATTTAACAATAACATTCCGTCTGATATGAAAGGCTGTGTCCTTAAAATCCTAGCTTTAGAAAAGCAACCGTTTGTTAGTCGAAATAAAAATGATCCTAATATAGAAATTAAAATTATCAATGAAGTTTTGATGCATTATAATTTTAAAATGGATTATAATATAATTCATAACTACAGAGGTGAAAGAGAACATAATGGTAAATGGAGTGGAGCTTTAAACCTACTAATTTCTAAACAGGGACAATTGCTGCTCGGTGGGATGTTTCCAGACCATGATGTTCAAGAAGATTTTGAATGTAGCACTACGTATTACTTAGATTCGTATACATGGGTCGTACCTCGGGCTTCGATTTCGATTAAACCACCGTGGTATGCTCTGATAATAATTTTTAATAAATCACTATGGTGTGTTTTTATAGGAGCATTTGTTTTATCTATTGTGACATGGAGAGTACTAGGGAAATTAAGTAATGATTCTGCCTACCATCAAGATTTGAATCATTGTTTTCTTAATGCTTTGATAACCGCAGTTGGATTTAGTAATTATGCACATCCTAGTACAAACAGTTTACGTATCTTTTGTGTATTTTTCAATATCCATTGTTTATTGTTTTTTACTGCATATCAAAGCAAATTAACGACTGTTTTACGGTCTCGTTCATTTGAATATCAAATACAAACAACGAAAGAATTAGTAGCGAGTGGATTGAAATTTGGTGGATTAGAGGAATTACATAATCTTTTCGTTAATTCAAGTGACGCAGTAGACCGTGATATAGGTGAACGATGGATTAATGCTGGTGATCTTTCCAAAGCTTTGAAAGACGTTACAGTACATAGAAACTTTTCTGTATTATGTAGTCGTATGGAACTAGCTCATATGTCGCGGATTATGCCTGAACTCAAGGATCGTTTACAACATGATACTTTCTATGCTTTTAAAAATAACATGTTCACTGCACCAATTGTATCCATTGCTTTGAAGGGATTCCCTTTTATGTCGAGATTTTCGAAAACTCTTAATCATTTCAAACAGAACGGAGTGAACGTGGCCATAAGAAGGCAAATGTCAACGATTCATATGAGACAACTAGCTAAACTTAAAAAAAAAAATAAAACAGGTAGTGGCTTGACTGTGAATCATTTGCAAGGAGGTTTCTTAATTCTATTGGTTGGACATATTAGCGGAATTGTCATTCTCTGTCTAGAAAATTTTATCGACGCCTATCAGAGTTCTTTTGTAGATAACAAACGATTGTAAAATTTTATTATTAATGCACACTATTTTCTGTGACGCATATACGATAAATGTCTAAAACTATAATTTCACATCTATATTGATTGTATTCGTTTTGTAATATCCACAAAAAAAAAATCAAAACAAAAGTAAGAATTATTTTAAAAATAACATTTATTACAAAGATCTTTATGTTTAAAATACAATTCTGATAATGTCAAAATAATATATACATAGATTAATATTACCTAATTAAATTTACATGTTTTATATGTATGTTACAATATCCTTCCAAAGGTGAGTTTTGTCAAAAAATACGTAAACGCCTGTCCACGCTTTTTATGCCTATTTTGTTTTATCTATATATTTTTTACAAGCCTATTATGAACATTGTTATAATAACAAATACCCAAATATTTAGACACAATTAAGGATGTACTTATTATTTATAAATATTTTTTGGAATGTACCTATATGCGTACAATATATAAAGTAGGTAATAATTTTTTTGGGAGATATTATATATTACTTTTGTGGTACGTACGAGACAAATAGCTTTTAACTACTAAAGACTAGGAAACTAAACTTTAATAAAATTAAGTCTTATTCTATTTTTAACTTACGGTTTCAATTTGTGATTATTTCTTTCACTATTAGCGAATGCACGTATGAAGTCGAAACAAACGTTTGCTACGAAAAAAGTCACAATATACTCGATGTTGAAATAACATAAGTCAAATTAAAAATGTACATTTTATGTTACATAATTTGTGTGAATTTAACCTAATATTATGCTTTATTAAGACATACACAGTGTGTTGAAAAGCGTGCACTTTTTAGGCAATTTTAACAATAATTGTAAAATTAATTATCGTTGGTGAAAATTAAACTTTTCCGCATTCACATTTTATGATGTTTTCTTTTTTTTAATTTGTGTGTTGTCGTTTAAATATTTTTGGTAGGTTATTCGTATCCTATGATCAACTCTATACTTTGGTGAATGGAAATATCACTATGAAACCAAAGGTTATAATACCTATCAGTAATCCTGCATCGTGACTTAACACCAGAACTTATTTTAAAAAATTCCACGAATCCGTTATTTAGCAACACATTGTTGATTTTGTGTGTCAGGTATGTGTTCTAAATTAATTATATAAATAAAAACATTTGTCCGAACAAAAAACAGTTAATCATTATATAGTATAGATATAGTTATGTATAATTATAGACATTTAATTTTAAAAATCTGGTTTAGTAAAGACAAATTTTATTTTTGTTAATTTAGCTACAATTTGTGAATTTCATAGAATTTATGCATAGAAAAATCTTGGAAATTTTGAAAAATGATTCAATTGAAAGTAGAAAGGCATCGATCCCAACTGTTGGTCGATTTAACACAGAATGACTTATGGCAAAGACTATATAATTTATCTATGCTTATATTATATTTATTTATTGTAATCTATTGTATTTTACTAAGATATACCCCTAAAATGTATCACTTATAATAAACAATACCAATACGGAACCAATAAACCAAAGATAATTTTGCAAACAATCAAAAAATATTAAAGTAACACACACAAATCTATATATGCATGTATAAAACCCCAGTAGGTGTTCGTAATTCTTCACTTTTCTAAATGGCTTGACCGGTTGTGAAACCAGTGCAGCCATATCGGTTGAAAATGTACTAACGTTGTTTCTTAACACAAATTGTAGTAATTAATACGAATTTAAGGTATTTTGTATCTGTGACTTTTTTTTACATTTCGTAGAAAATATCTCAATAATAATAATAATAATATAATTCTATAGTTTTAAGTTAAACACACGTTTTTTAACGTGCATGAGACTTTTTTTACTTTATATAGGTTCAGTGCTCTAACCACAACCTGATCACCTGATGTAAAGTGATGATGTGGTCGAGGATGGTAAGCACACGAACCCTAGAGGTACTGGTTCTCAAGTGATACTGCAGGAACACACCTGTTGGTATTTGGAAAACTGGAGGGTGGTAGCTACCCAGACGGGCATTATTAGAAAATGCCCTATCACCACGCTATGGTTTTCTCACGATGATTTCCTTCACCGAAAGCTTAGACTGATTTTTGAGTTGGATAGGTGGGCTCGAACCCGCGTCTGTTGACGCGGAATCTGACTGCACTACCCACTGCACCATCATCGCTTAAATTAAACTGAGACTAAACCGTACTTATTTAAAATTAATTGTTTTATAATCTAAGCTTTAAGTTAACAACCAGAAACAAATTAAGAGCGATGATAACATTGACTTATCAAAAGTCTCTTTCACAATATGACGCCCCTATCCATTTTCACAATATGACGCCCCCTATCCATTTTCATAATATGACGCCCCTATCCATTCTCACAATATGACGCCCCTATCCATTTTCACAATATGACGCCCCTATCCATTTTCATAATATGACGCCCCTATCCATTTTCACAATATGACGCCCCTATCCATTTTCACAATATGACGCCCCTATTCATTTTCAACGTTAATAAAACTACTGCCTAGATGTCATATTTACATCCTAATTATCAGCCGTACGTTTCACCGTCCTAAAGAAAACACATCATATTTGGACGCTGATAAGCAATACGGTGTAACAAAATAAGATTTTTATTTTCCAAAGTGGGATTTCGTAATAACGTACACTTTACAAGATAGTGTTATGTGACGTAAAATTATAATAAAAAAAAATTAAAACAAAGAGTTAAAAACAAAAGCAGTTTCCAGTCAAAGGCATTTCGTACTAGCATGTTACTAATTACTTTAACATTTTGATTTCACTCTATCAATATTTGTTGTTATAATATCTGTGACCGCGATTTTCTTCGCGTTTCATGAATAAATAAATTATTAAATAAAAAAAATGGATAACCATTGGACCAAATTGTGAATCTAAACCTTTCTCGAATCATCAGGAATAGACACAAACAAATTCATTAACATCGGATCAGCCGTTTAGAACGAGTTTAGTCACAACACACACACAGAAGATTTATACACATACGTGTATATATATAAAGATAATAATACGTCAATAACTGTCTATAGTTATTTATAATTATCTGTATTATTTAAAAATACGTTTTAAATGCATATTGAATTTTCTTAAAATGGCGTTTGAGTAGGAGATACTATATTGCTTATCATAATCGTAAATATGAGAACTAACATACGATAGTCCAATTGGAAACAAAATATATTTATTCATTTATTTAACAGTGATTGTAATAAATAATATCAGAACACTGACTAAAGTTTCTCTCCGTCTAGATGCTGTACATTATAATAGGAATGATCCGGGAAACGTTCCAGTTCGATGTAGTCCATCTCGGTGCAGAGTAACCGTTCTAACATGGTGACTATCTCTTTGAAGTCAGGTCTGGCAGAAGGTTCCACCTCCCAGCAGTAGTACATGATGTTATATAGCTCCCTGCGACAATGCTCCGGCTTCTCCAGCCGGTGACCTTCGCGAACCTACAAGCAACATGAGTGTAGAAAACGTCTCTAAGTCACAATGTTTTTTTTACACCGTATAGGCTCAGTGCCATGACCACAATCTCATCTGAGGTTAAATGACGATGTAGTCCAGGATGGTAAACACACAAAATCTAGGAACTGGTTCTCAAGTAATGCTGCCGGAACACACCTATTAGTATTTGGGCGACAGGTTTTCAAACTTGAGGGTGGTAGGTACCCAGGCGGGCATCATTAGAAAATACTCTACCACCATGCTATGGTTTCCTCACGATGTTTTCCTTCACTGAAAGCTCAGACCAATTTTAGAGTTGGATAGGTGAGCATCGAACCCGCGTCGATTGACGCGGAATCCGGCCGCACTACCCACTGCGCCATCATCGCATCAAATTCTACTAACTTCTCAGAAATTTTTCCCGCAACTGTGAACATATATGTATGTACCTATAGATATAGCTACATACATAGAATATGCATAAACTTTACGTACATACTATATAAGTCTATTAGTTAGGTAGACTAAAATAAAATGAACCATTCGAACTTTCTAGATTTTACGGGTAAGTGTACTCGACGTATTAGGAATGAAATTGCAAAATATAAAAACTTGTAGTTGTAATATTTAAATAACTAACATGAATCTAACAAACGTAACCGACCATTGCTAATTGACACATGTTTGACATTTGACAGCCAACCTCTTATACCTTTGTTTTAGGAAATTTAGCTATTATGCAAATTATTAAAAATTATATTATATACTATTATTATTAAAAATGCAATTCACTTTTTATATTTACCTATTTATAGACAAATTACTAATCTCAATTTAAAATATATCACTAACCATTTATATCGATGCGTTTTACCTTGAATTGAAAGTTAGTCACACCTTTTTCTAGACATAATGTATTTTTATTCAACTTATCATCTCCTGTTACCAAAAGATATAGAAGAAGTCAAATTTAATGAGCCAAACGCTAGCCTTAAAATTTATACTAATTGTCACAAAAGAGTTACGTACCTTCCTCATAACATCACTAGCAGATAATCCCGGGTAAGGCGTAGACCCAAGAGTTACTATTTCCCATAGGAGAACTCCGAAACTCCATATATCTGACTTTACACTGAATATATCATCGTATAATGATTCTGGTGCCATCCATCTGAAAATTATAAACGCATGAAAAATATAATATTAAAACATACTAATATAATGTTCGATCGGTGAGTCAAAATTTACGGAAGTAACTATTTGTTGGTAGTTCTTTATAGCACTCAATAAAAGGACATAAAAAAAAAAAAGTCAATTGATAAACAAAAAGAAAAATCTTTTGAAGTTATTTTATCTTTACATATTTATATATTAGGAGGGTGATTGAAATAATCGCCACGCTTGGCAGGTGGGCTGGCGTTCGACATCAGGTTAAGTCAGGTCGCAGACAGGTATATATCCGCTGGATGCGGGTGATGTCGTGGAGATCTATGGGACAGACCTATGTCCAGCAGTGGACGTCTTTCGGTTGCATGGATGGATGATAATGATATCAAAGTAAGTCTAAATAAAATTCGCGCGTGTAGTTTTTCACAAATTAAGATCTATTCAAGCTAATACTAGGAAATCTCTTATCGCTATGATTTAAATGCAAATGGAATTCTCGAAACGGTTTTTCTTTGTCTTGCAGAAGTCCTTATTTTCAATTCATTAATTTGGAGTAAACGTAGACTTTGTATTATGTAATTTTAATTGCGGTAAACGTAGTTTGGTTATTATGTACAAGTGAAATGTACTGAAAATAATGCCACGAAGCGTACATTGTGAAATCTCACAACAACTGCTTCGGGACACCTTAACAAAGGGCCGAAACCTTAGAACACTGGAGTTAAGTAAAACAAAGTTGAACCTAAAAGACGTATATTCATAACCGTAAGAACTATAAAACTAAAGGCAGTTTGTTTGACGAGCTATCCGATTGAGTTTTTGGTGGGGTTCTTACTCTGTCATATAGTAGTTGTTATTATGGTTAAATTATTTTTAATTTCATTATTTCGATTTATATTATTTGACTCTGATGTTATGTAATTTTGATAGCGTTTTGCGATGTGGTTTGATTGTTGTGCGCAAGTGAAGTATATTGCAATTAACAACGCGTAACATTTCTTCTGAGGTGTCATGAAACCTCCAAGGAAAGCTCTAACAAGGTGGCCACCGTTTTGCAACGTTGTTGTAAGATTCAACTTTACAATCAGCAGAATGGATAGATAAACCTTCTAGAAATCCTTCGCCTATACTATTGGACGAGTATTTCTACTACGGCTACTTGGCGAACTATCCAATTGCGCAATTAGTAAACTGCCATAACTTCAAAGTTCATTGTAAAAATGCGAAATCAATTCCGCATAAGGGTAATGCCAGAGAGCATGATTTTGTGAGTCGCGAAATTTAGGTTCGAAAATTCGGTTATATCGCCAAACGGGCCTATTTAATTCAGTTGCATATACACGATATAATATGCACTTATGAAGCATTAGAAAATTATATAGAAATAGATTTATAGTTCGAAAAATTATTCCTTCCTTAATAACAATACTCAGCAACTTTTTGCCCCTCCATTTTGTTCATAAAATGTCAATCACTATGTGATTTTTCTAATAAATTCCATAAACATGGATGCTGTTCAACCTTAACAATAAATCTTACCGCATCGAATACTTTTTAGACAATAAAGACTTTTGCGCATTCAACGTCACAAATGCCACCGAAGTTC
Source organism: Samia ricini (assembly GCA_014132275.2). Classification (NCBI taxonomy): domain Eukaryota; kingdom Metazoa; phylum Arthropoda; class Insecta; order Lepidoptera; family Saturniidae; genus Samia; species Samia ricini. Next base: position 13,322,717 of record AP028165.1, on the reverse strand, counting down.
AGTATTTACGCCCGAGAGAGGACAGATAATTCATTTTACACAAAATACAGTTTTATATCAAACCGAATTCATCGTAAACTATGCGATACAAAGTACATGACTCACAACTCATCAAATTACGTTCGTTTAGTGACCCGTAAATGATTGTACGTACCTTATTGGTAAACGTCCGTCACTTTTCCTCTCGTAGACATGCGTGCCGGCGACGTCGCGGGCGAAACCGAAGTCGGCTACTTTACACGTTCTTTCTTCAGTTATCAACACGTTCCTCGCCGCTAAGTCTCTATGGATTATCTGTCAAAAATTTTTGCAGTTTGAACCATCTCTATATCAAAAAATTGATGTTACTGTAATCCTATCCTGCCCAAGATGAAAAATATTATCCCAAATTTTTTTTTATTTTTAGTTAATCTTAATACAAATATAGACAAAGATAAAATAGTTCAAGACATTTTGATCCGCTGTCAATTGTTCAGCTTTAATGTTATCAATAAAAAAAAAACAATTTTAGAAACAATTTGTTTTTTTTTTTCAATTATAATTTCAAGAACGGTTATGATCATATTAAATACCGGGGAAAGACTAGTTGATATACATATCTGTTATAGTGTTTAGGTTCAGGGTTTTGAACAAAATCTCACCAGACGTTAACTGACGATATGGACCAGGATGGTAAACAGACTAAGCCTAGAGGTACTGGTTGTCAAGTCTGTGGGGCTTGGGGACAGGTTTACTTAAAGAGAGGACAGACGGACATTATTAGAAAAGGCCTCACTACCATGCTATGGTTTCCTCGCGATGTTTTCCTTCGTCAAAAGCTCAGGTACATTTATAGGAGGGTTCAAACTATGTCCATCGATACGGAATCAGCCCGCATTATCACCTGAGCCATAAACGTTTCAAATAAATATTCGAGTATGGAAAATATTTTATGTCCACTGGTGAGACTTACACCGGATTCAAATGATGTCAAAGTTAACATCTTTAAATTAGTCTGTCAGTCTTTTCTAGTCTAATATGAACATTTAATTTGATTATCTTGATTCAAGCGATCAACGAGAACTAAGACGAAAATCATTTAATTAACTTATCAAAAGTTTTATGAAAAGGTTATCTTATAAAAACTAAAGTGAAGATTTATTCGAAATTTATTTTATCCTGATCAGTCTTGGCATTCTTGTCAGTCTGTTTTATTATATATAATAGGAATCTAATAAATCATATGGAAACTGCTAAAACGATTATTATTTTTCAGAAGAGAATATAGGACTGGAGCTAAGAAAGTAAACTGACTAGAATCCATATTGTTTCACCTTTCTATAGAGGATAAGCTTTAATTATAAAATTGTAATTTAAAAAAAAAAAAAAGAAAAATATTTATTTTTAATCCAGATTGCTGATATATGATATTCCCGTAGAATACTAAAGCATATTCACGTGAATAAATTTCCGGTTATTAGTAAATTTAATATTAAAATAAAGTGGGTGTTAATGAAAAATAAATTTATCTTTAAGAGTGAGAAATGTTTTTTTTTAAATTTAGATATTTAAAAATACTTTTATCTATTGTGAACAGCATGGAATCTGAAATGAATGGTTTATTTAATAAAAATTTCATAAAAATAATAATAATTTAATTGAAATACAAAAATTACAATAAGTTTCCATTAGTAATATACGAGTATATTAATTATTACCAATCATTTGTATGTTTATTAAAGTGTACATAAAATAAGATAAAATAAACATTTTTACCCCTTTGGAACTGAGGAAATCCATTCCCCTGGCGACTTGGAACGCGAAATGCGTGAGGTCTCGTGAAGTGAGGAATTGGCTGCCTCCATGCGTGTTACCGTAATGACGTTCGGCTCTCGAGTTACGCAAAAACTGTTGCAATTTACCTAGACTTACGAATTCCATAATTACTAAGGTGGGTTCCTGTAAGAAGGTACAACATACAAATTGTTTCGTTTTGTTGTTACAAAATTACCTTTGATCGCATTTAAAGCACTTTAAGTGCATTAAATGAGTATGTTAGGGATCATTCAAGCAAAATTTTGTATTTACTCCTCTCCCCTCCTCTTGGTAGTAACAACCATTAGCAGATTTTTTTACGATGTCTGCTGAATAAGTCATGATGATTATGATAATCCAGTTGGTTTCGGCCACAGCGATTGCTTCTATCTACACTGTCTATTGTGCGCTCTCATCCAACTTATAAATCTGATTTTTTTTGGGATAGTAATTAAAAGTATATAACTAAAGATTACTTACGTAATCATTGTTTAAGTCCTCCTCCTCCCACTTATTACCTACTCTACAAGAACACCCCTTAACCAAAATGTAAGGCTGAAATTATAGTTCTAAAACAAGACCGAAATGTATGTAGGCAGAAAAACACCGTCAAGTTAAGAGGCGGTCGTTTGTCCTGGTATGGACATGTGATGCGCAGGGAGAAAGAGGATGTTGTAAGAAAGGTATTGGATATGAATGTGGACGGTTACATGGGAAGGGGAAGACCAAAGAAAAGATGGATGGACTGTGTGAAAGATGATATGCTTAGGAAAGGAGTGAATGCGGAGATGACAATAAATAGAGAGGAATGGAAGAGGAAGACATGTTGAGCCGACCCCATATAAAAATAGGAAAAGAGTAGGGAGATGATGATGATGATGATATTAGATCACATAAATTTAACTAGAGGGAGGTATATGGTCAAAAAAATTGCAAAAAGGCCTATGCTATATGACTTCACCACAATATCGTTTCGAATTATTTGAATCTATATCACAGATATATCGTAGTTTGAATAATTTGTAATAATAGAATTAATATTTAAACCTTGCGAAAACCTGTGAAATCGTCTAGTCAAAAATAGTTGATGCATTTAAACGAAGTATGAATTTAACTATCGGAAACTTAGATTATTATATTATTATTATTATTATTCTCATTTTAGTATTATGATACGCATCAGGCACAGTCTCTTACGGCCGATGTTAATATCAAATCTTATAGACAGATATCATACTAAAAATAAATCGGTTTTCTGACTGGTGATCACTAACACCGATGTAACACTTTAGAGAAAAAAAATATTGAAAGTTTGGATTTCAATAAGTAAAATTGTGATGGGATATTGTAACTGGCTGTTGATGCTATTATAAAACAATTATAGTAATGACACCCCAAGCAGAGATTTACAAATATTTTAAACAATACTTCGAAGTGATCTCTATCCTTCAGGTTACTTTTAATTCTGATATATTTAATATAAAAATAAAACTACTTTGATGATAGAAGTTTTAACCTTCTCTGTGCAGCAGCCGATAAGCCTGACAACGTTTGGGTGGTTTCCTAAATTTTTCATCACCAATAACTCCTGAAGTAAATCCGTTTTCTCCTTTTCCGAAGCGTTCTCTTTGAGTGTTTTTCACAGCGACCGTTTGTTCGCCTTTTTTACCTGTTAATGTAAATATTATATTCATGCTAAACGCCTTTCAGTTATTACGTAAGGATATATGGGATTTATGCTTTGTTTATTTTTTATAACATGGAGGACGAGGGAGTCTTAATGCTGATTACAATATTACTTATTATGCTGTTAACACAAGTATAAACCGGACCGCGTACTTGGTACGACGGACAGCCGAGGTTATCATTTGCCTAAGTATGGATGGGAATCCTATGTGAAAAAGCTCGATTTTTTATTAGAATCTTGATAAATTGATTCACAAAATATCAAGCTTCAAAAGATAGATCTTTCAAACTAACAAAGTATCGATTTTTAGAGTACCTTATCCTTTTTATTTTCTATTTTATATTATTATTGTTCCGGATTTTAAGCAATGGTGAATAATATGTTACTGACAACACTCTTTGTCGTTTGTCATGTTGTTTTCGATGTACGTGTCTTTTGTACCACACATTAAAAATTAACTATTTTCTGGAATAAACCAGTATTTAGTTGCTATTGAAGACCTTTAGTCTCATCCCTATTTTGGTGACCTCGGCCGCCTGCCATACTATGACCGCGGTCCGGTCCTTACGTGTATTAACAGCATTAATCTTCGTTTTATCTTATCAAAATTATGTCAATGCTTACACAATTATAGGGGGGTAAGAGCTTTCCTACTATTGTGGATAAGCTACCCCTTGACGGGTTGGGGGGGGGGCAAATTTTGCTTATATAATATTGGAACGGTCTCTGATTGGTAAGAATATTTTTAATTAATCTGTAAATTACCATAAAATTGTTAGGTAGCAATATAACTCAGTAAATTGTAAGCTTATGGTGTATTTCAAATGTTAAAACAATAGACGTAATTCATAATTCAATTAAGACTTGTGTCGGGATATTTTAAGCTTGGCCTTAAATTACAAACAAGATTTATAATGTTTATGCGACTGTTTGACATTATTATTATGGTAATTAACAATTTCATAATAAGTTCTTACATAAATTAGTATAGATCTGAAGTAGAAAATTCTATTTTAATTGAGTATATATTTATCAAACTTTCTTTGCATCATAAAAAAATATAATTTATTATTTACTAGCTGTTCCCGCGGCTTCACCCGCTAGGAATTCAGAAAATCTGCATCCTATGTTCTCCCTATGGGCGCAACACATGTCATTATCCAATTTAAACCAATTCGGTTCAGTAGTTTTTGCTTAATTGACAAAGAACTTAACAAACAGACTAACAATTTTTCTTAACTATTGAAATGTGTTCTGAAACCTCACATAGTATGTTTTCTTAAATATCTTCAATATACAGATTTATTCTCGTTAGCCTTTTATTATAAGTATAGTTTGAATTAGCTCACGTCGGCCTGCAAGTTTCCTCGTTTATAAGTAATAAGGTAAAGATCTGCCTATCTAAAGCAGATTGCCAATGCTTCTACACGAGTATCCTTAAACAGCGAGTTTCAATATCGAATCTTAAATATCAAAGAAGATTAAGATCAAATTGACTCAGAAGCAATGATGGCGCAGTGTGTAGTGCGGCCGGATTCCGCGTCAATGGACGCGGCTTCGAGCCCACCTATCCAACTCTAAAATCAGCCTAAGCTTTTAGTGAAGGAAATCATCGTGAGGAAACCATAGCATGGCGGTACGACATTTTATAATAATGTCAACCTGGGTAGCTACCACCCTCAAGTTTGTATACCTGTCACCAAATACGAATAAGATTGTTCCGGCAGAATCACTTGTGAACCAGTACCTCTAGGCTTAGTGTGTTTACCATCATGGACCACACCTTCATTTAACATCAAGGGAGATTGTGGTCAAATCACTGAGCCTATACAGTGTAAAAAAACTACATATATATATATATATATATATATATATATATATCGGTTTTTCTGACTGATCCCTGACACTGATCTGACAAAAAAAAGTTTGATATTTCGGAACCACAGACTTAGATAACATATTTAAACCGGCTCTATATGAAAAGACTACGGCCTTGCGTGCCAAAAAAAAAAACAATTTGAAGGCAATATTGGATCTACCACCATTCTGTGGCGCTTCTGGTTTGTTTGTTCATAACCGCGTCGATGATTTTTATGTTATCATACATGAAAAAGTACCGTCAACTTAATAGACTTCGCCGTAGTAAAAACACGATCGTAAAGACACTTGTTGACATGAACAACAGTCTTTTTATAAAGTTCTGGATATTGGTAGCTGTAAGATTATGTTGTCTCGTGGTATACCATGCATTACCTTACAACCCACGATTAGTTAACAATAAAGAATTATATGGTACTATTATTTACCGAATATACCGGTACCGAAATAACGCAGTGTCTCAAGACGAAAGTCTTCGAGCAGTGTGTGTTGTCAGTGATGACATACGGCACTGAGACGTGATCGCTTATAATGGGCGTAATAAAAAAGATCAAAGTTGCTCAAAGGGCAATGGTGAGGGATATGCTTGGAGTTTCACTGCGTGATGGAATCAGGATTGAGGAGATACGTAGACGAACCAAAGTAACCGACATTACCCGAAGAATTGCTAAAGTTAAGTGGCAGTGGGCTGGTCACATTGCTCGAAGAACCGATGCCCGGTGGGGTCAACGGGTTTTCGAATGGCTACCACGTACCGGAAAACGTAGCGTGGGTAAGCTCCCCACAAGGTGGACCGACAACCTGGTGAAGTTCGCAAGAATCCGCTGGATGCGGGTGGCGCAAGGCCAGTCATCGTGGAGATCTTTGGGGGAGACCTATGTCCAGCAGTGGACATTGTCTCGGTGGTCTTTCGGTTGAATGGATGGATTATTTGTAAATATATATTATTTTAATGTGGTTGTAGTTTATAATTATTTTCAAGTATATTTTATAGTCTATAAATATAATATATGAAAATTATATGTAGGTAGTTATCCAAAATCGTTACTGATATTATAAACACGAGAATATAATAGTTTATTTTTCTATCATGTTTAAACTGCTCGAATAATTCGAATTAAATTCGTCATACAAGTAACACAGTAGTTACAAAGATGCTTTTTTAATAAAAATATTACTTAACATTTAATTTACTTAAATTTACTTAAACTGTAAAAGCTATATCTTTATATTCCCATTAGATTCTAAAAAAAATTTGGTAATAATACATCAAATAGTGACCCTAGATCATAGTTCCGCATTGTGTCATTTTCTCAAATATTTCCTGATATATTGTAACATTTTATATCATCTTTTTACGACCTCAACAGTTATCGTTTCATGAAAACGTGTCGAGTTTCCTTTATGTTGGAAAGTACCAGAGTCATAAAATCACTTGAAGGGTTTTTTACGTTACAACAGTTTCTATATACCTACTTATTATTCTGTTTATATGTTATAGTTCAATACATTTCTCACAGTAAGCGTAAAGTAATAATATATCGTAATATTTTTGTATATTTCCCCAAAATAAATAAAAATAGATATTATGCGCTCTCACTTCCAATAATGTTTAATAAAAAAAAAATTGCGCGGTCTGTGGACCCTCGTCAGGAACGAAGTTCTTCGTTAAAAGAGAAATTATGAGTTTTTAATGGATAGAATGGCCGTCTATAAAGGAACATTTAAAATTTAAACTTTAATTTTGAAAAACAAATACGTGTTCACGAAATTTACACGGGGTCAATACGTGTGTTGAAGTTCTGTGATAAAAAATTTAAATTTTAAAAGTTCCTTCATAGACCGTCTCCTCAATGAATCCATTAAAAACGCGTACCAATAAATCTGACAGTTGTCATGAATAAACTAATATACACACACAAACATACATAACATACGGCATTTCGTTAGGTGACGATTTCTACTAAATCGCACTATCCGTAAGCCGCGTTAAAGAACTTCGTACCAAAAAGATTAGAATAAAAAAAAAAAAAAACGATTCAAAAGATTCAGTCAGTGATTAGTCAATACATGTTTACCAGTTTTTTTACTTCATATACTATACATTGTGTTATATGTATAAGTCTCTTTAAAATAATATTAATTATTTTATAAAACAATACAAACAGAGAACAAAGTACGAAGTCAATTGAAAGATAATTAATTAGATCGTCCAATTGGATATTGAATAAATATGACAGTATTTTTAGATTTGTGTTTAATAAAATACTAAAAGAAATTCAAATTCCCATAGGAACACATTATTAAATCTAAATCTGTACCTAATAGATTCATCTAAAACTAGGTAAATTGAATAAAAGCGAACCAAATAATACATTAAATTGAATTATACTTTTAGATATGTGACGCAAGAAGTTTTCAATTAGTTAGGGGGTTCAGTATAATATGACAACTTCTGAACAGACTTAGGTATTACTACAGAGATATTTTCTAATATTAGGTACTCTGAACAAAGTAAGAAAGTAAGCTATACATCTTTCACAATTTGGTAACACTGTAGTCTGTACACTAAATGTAGCCATACCATCAATGTCAATAGCCTGGGCTCGCCACACTTGCCCGAAGGCGCCTTCTCCAACTATATTGAATATCCTCAATCGATGTCTAGGAAACTCCCATTCATCATATGTTGGATCTTCTTTTGTTATGGTTGTCTCTTCCGCCAACTGAAAAGAAAAGAAAAAAATCTGATTTATATTTCAATAACGAAAAAAATTGACGAGGTAAATTAATCGCACAAACAATAAATATTTAAACAGTGTAATGAATTATGTTCATGAAGCAAAATTAGCCGCTTGCCATACCTGTAGGTACCCCACAACGTCATTGTTAGATTAATTAAATTTACCTGAGGATTTAAATATACCTAAAGCACGGACAGTAATTTTTTTATATCAATTTGCATATTTTCTAACAAATATTAACATAATTATATTACGATGACATAGATTCGATTTCCAATGGCGACACCTTGGGCCTAATACTGTAAGTTAGTAATTTTATATTTATAAATAAAATTTTCAAAAACGATATTGATTATCTATACAATTTATGAAACATTATTTTTATCTTGATTATATAACTACTAGCATATAATATTACGAAATATTTTTGCACCTTATTATTAAAGTAAATTGAATCCCTTAGCCAAGTTCAAAGCAAAGGGACAAAAATGACACAAATGTACTTAATTACTGATGTTACTACTAATGAATAAGTTTAATCAACGCGTAAATAATTATTGTTTTGTCATTATCTGGTTTCAAAAAAGTAAAATCGACAAGTCATGCCTTATTTGAAATAGTATAATAATTTATTTTTATTCTCAAAAATAAAAAACTTATAGTTTTAAACAATTCAATGACAAATCGATAAGTTTATCGATATATAAATACATTTATTTGAAAATGTATAAGAGAAAATGTAATTAACATAAAAAAAAGTAAAGTCAACATAAACAAATATGGTGACCTATTTGGTGACGTTTTAATAAAAAAAATGTACGTGGAAAAATGAAAAGTAAGGTAAATTTAGGACACAGATATTAATATTACATGTAGAATCAAAGAGATAACATTTAATAAAATACGCTGTATGAATTCAATTATTTATTTTTAACATCTAAACAAATAAATACAATTTGAAGTGTCTGTTTGCTATATCAACATAACAAGCTTTTGCTAAATGCACTTAAATGCATACTATATCTGTGCCAAAAATACAATTATTAGAATTTTTATCTATCCGTCTGTTAGTTCCGGCTAATCTCCGGCACTCGACTTTTTCTGGCAGATAGCTGAGATGAGTAAAAATAAAAAAAACTTATGTAATTGTAAATACAATTCTATTAAGTCACTCGCAAATTAATGTTTGAATTTGTGACAAATATCTTTGGTTTCTATTAGTAGCAAAAATAATTATGGGTAAAAAACTATTTAAAAACTATATTTACGCAATTAATAGTTATAACCAATAACTATGATATGCGAGCGGTGTCGCGAGAACAGCTAGTTTCTTAATACGACCTTGAATGCCAAAATACGTAGCGATCTAATAACGAGTAAAACGTGTGATTCTTTTTGTTGAGTAATCCAAACAAAGTGAATAAGCCAAGATAAATATTTACTCTGTCCCTTTTGTCTGTGGGTACGTATATTTTAGTATAAAATCATATTTCAATTAATTATTTAATTACTTATGACATTGTTGATTTTGTAGTACGTGGTGAAATAATTGATAATTTTCATATAATTCTAAAATTTCGTCTAGAACTAAAAATTCACTTATCCGAACATAGCGTACAGCTATATTGTATAAGAAAGGAAGTAGACATCAAAAGAAGACACCATGAAAATAATTTTAATATATTGGATGTGTTATTGATTATTTCAAAAGTTAAATATGATCATCGGAATTGATTTGACGAAGGTAATTCGAAAGTTGTGGGATCAGAATATACTTTTGCAAATGGAGGACTTAGGTCATAGACTGACCTGCAAATGATTGTTATCCCAGCACTCGTATCTATTGGAGTTTGCTCGTGGGCGTTCCCACATGTTGAGGGAGCCATCTTGGAGGACGATACCACTTGAGTCCTTATTCTGCGGACAATATGGCATTTTGAGTTAGTTTAAGTGAATTTATAAAAATATTGACTATTGAAACTAAGGATTAGTTTTGAAACTAAGATAATGGAATAAATGTATAATTAGATCATTGTATTAACGAGGTGATGAATTATATAAATGTTGAAATATTTTATAAAAGATGTTAAAAAAATAGTTTTGTTAAAATACACAATTATCAGAGTATTTTGACTGAGTATAACAGTTTTGTCGAATCAGTTTTACAATTGCTACTTTTAGCACTCTTATATTAAGTTATAAATTTTCGAGTTGCTAATTTTATTTAATATGTCACACATACGAAATTGAGTGTTATTTTCGTAAATTGATTATACCGACGCAGATTGCCTTAATTCAGATGAAATCATTTGTTAAATAACGCATTTCAATGGATGCTAAATATATAACAGATAAAAAAACCAAAATAAGGCAATAGAACCAAACCTAACACAAAATGATGTATGTCTACAGTTAATTTTCTTCGCTGCACTAGATATATGGAATTAATTCCATCGACGTATTTATTAAAAGTTTTATTAATCTTATATATTACATTAATGAGGTCCCATAGCCTTTACCGAAGCCAAAATAAACAAAAAAAAAAAAGGTCTCGAAGTCCCAAAACATTTAAATTCGACTCGACTAAATTCTAACTACATAAAAAAAATTGAGTCATTACTGACCATGTCATCCTTATCTTTCTTGTCTGGCTTCCGAGGCCTGTTTTTCTTCCATATAAAAATCATAACTCCAGCGACGATTACAACCAAAGCACCGATCGCAACTAGTGGAATCGCTATTAGTGGTACGTCACTAGTTTTTACAGATTCTTGCGTTTCAGAACCGTTAATCGTCTCGTCACTGGTTTTATTGTTGTCAATATCAAGGTTGTTATCAGATCTCGATGTACTTAGTGTAGAGGTGGCAAACTCCGTTGTCTCAGGTACTGTTGTGACGTCAATATATACTGTAGTTACTTTGGTAGTTCTTTGCGTGTTTAAAGGGACATTTGGTTGTAATGGTAGTGTAGAATAAGGAGGGAAGGGTAATGGAGGTAAAGGTGGATGAGGTATTTTAGGTCTTTTTCCCGAGTTATCTGTAATGGATGCATATACCTCAGTTCGTAGCGGTATGGAACCATCAAACGCTGTTACCCATAGAGAGTAAGAACAGTTTTCCTGTAAAAATGAAACAGATAATTAAAACAAAACAAATTGTTGACAAATTGTTGCATCCTAAGTTAAAATAAATATTACAAATATATATTTTTTTTATTAAAAAAAAACTAGGCATGAATTATCAAAAATAGAATCTTGTTGAAAGGCACACAAGGTATTAACCAATTACCTTATTTTCTAGAGTGTCGTTGACGGTGACTAATCCGGTCTGTGGATTAATATCGAACGGTACTGGTGAACTGCTGGTCTCCAAGCCGTATGTCACAGGGCCATCACCGATTCTGTCAGTATATACCCTGGTGATCGGAGTACCCTTCGGAGAGCCTGATGTCACGAACCAATTCCGTTCTACGTGCATTATTGAAGGTAGGTTGAAGTCTGGTGCTTCTTGGGATGAAGCTGTAACAATAATTTTTATTAATCAAATGCCAAACGTAGGATGTTTTTGAGCTACAATGACAGCGAGACGTGAAAAGCGGTTGGAAGCGGTGGGAAGAAACCCGAAGATCAAATGTAGTGGTTATTATGGGATCCGGTATTCATCATCATCATCATTCATCGTCGTAAGCCATAATACGTCAATAACTTCAGAATTAGACCTTCGAAAGATCATCGGCCCATTTTGTAGGAGGTCTAGGTTCAGCAAAAGATTATTATAGGCCCATATTGATGAGAACGTGATTAATTTATGTAACAGATAAGTATTATATAAATAGTTAATATTTATAAAAGCGTAAACTTCCATTTACTCAAAAAAGAGATCAAATTTCTTTAGAAATAACTTTTGCAATGGATACTTTTGTAATTCGAATGATTGATTGATTGATGCACATGTATTATTTATTTATACAGAAAAAAATGTGCAGTAAAAATATACACAAGTATACTATACAACGAATATTTCAATGTCTTTTAAAATTTAGAAACTTAAATATCAGTTTTGTGTAAGAAGATATGAAATTTATATGGCGTTATTTCAAAAGTAACGAACTTAAGAAGTTTTATAATACTAATAATGTCTGCCACAAAAATGTTATTAGAGATTATTTTATCACTTTAATCTCTTAAATTAATTTATCGAGTTTATTAAAATATTTCAAAATCTTGACTTCAATACACAACGGGCAATGGTGAACCACTAGGAGGTCATTGGCACTGAGTACAATCGTCAATGACGCATGATGGCGGACAATTGCCCGTGGGCAATAGTTAGTGGCGCGCAATGACCATGATTTCGATTTTTTCGACAGACTACACAGCGGCAGCGTGGGGTAGCATGGCCGGTGGTGTGCACAAAGTTCGCCCATTGTACATTTTGTCACTAACTGTTGACTTATAAATGTACACCACTTTTTATAGTTATAGAACTTTTGGATAGACTAAAATGTCGCTATCATTTTCTTTTTTATTATTTTGTTCCGGTACGCACTTATAAAATAGTTGTATAGAATATTTATCATTGCTTTGTATTATTATAGTAATTAATAGTTGTGGTTATATACCATTTAAAGTTACATCTGTAGATTTTTCTTTGAAACTGTTTTCTATGTTTATCTTTACATATTATAAAAGGTAACATGACTCTGTCTAATTGTTATTTGGTTTATAATTCGACATCCTCAGAACTGATTAATATGATTATTATTTTTTAAACCATAAAAGTATTTTCCGGTCACGTACCACATTACGCATTACATAGAACATGTTGTGGGGACAACAGTGAACATGTCTGGATACATCTATCAAGGCTGAAACCTGTAGGTAGGCCTGGATATACCCATTTGTTCAAAACATGACGTGCTTTAATGTCCGTAACGGGTTTTTCACAAACGTATGGTGGTTACAATACAAACGATCTCAATTGACATCAGCCATACAATTAATCAAAAGACGTTCACTTCTAGATATAGGTGTCCCCCAAAGATCTGCACAATTACCAGTTTTGCGCCACCCGTATCCAGCGGACTCCCGCGATCTATTTCAAGTCATCGGTCTACTTTGTGGAAGGCCTACCCACGGTGCGTGTTCTGGATCGCAGCAACCTTTCGAGAATCCGTTGATCCTATCGGCTATCAGCTCTACGAGCAAAGTGCCCAGCTCACTGCCACTTAAGTACTTATACTACTGGTATTATTCGGGAAATGTCGATTACTGTGGTTCTTCTGCGGACCTATTTATTTTAACCGAATAACTAATAAATTAAAACATTACATATAAATGATCTATCGAATTTATATAACCTTTTTTTTTACCATAAATAAATGGTAAAGTTTTAAAGTGTCAAAAAGATTTTTATCATTATGTTACATCGTACGTAGAACCTTTTTAACAAATTCCAAATGATCTAAGAATTAAAATCTTCATTATTTTTATAGTATTATTTTACGAGTCATCTAATAAGCTTGTTAAAGTACTTTTGTTTAATCGTACGTAAATAATATTCTCGGGAGACCTTAAATTCTCGTTTTAATAGATTACCTAGTAAGCGGTCGTGGTCCGAATTGAATCACCTCATAAATTATACAAAACATCGCATTCGGATAAGTAAACAGCATTTCAAGCGCTAAGTTATCATTCTAAAGAAGATTTATTGCCACACGGGCCTCTTAGAAATTTGATTGAAATTCAATATTCTATTATTCGCTTCGCATGAATTGTATATACGGACATTCTAATATTTTTAAGAAAAGAAAACAATAATGTCATACATTTACCTAAAAAAATCTGATAATACCTCAAATACATAAATATGACAATAGGAAAACAATTAAAAGCTGGCGTAAACGCCAGGTTAGTGCTTGACCGGTTTACGTTTTTTTGGTTCTAAATAATTCATATTCGATTGATGAAGCCGTTACTTCGCGGAAATTCATTGTAAATAATATGACTGGTGTTACTTTTAGTAGTTCCGCTTCCAATGATTTGCAGCTGTCACATCTTTTGAAACCTGAGTTATTTATAAGTGTAAATAACATCAGTCATATTATTATTAATTTAGAAATTGAATCTCTTATTTTTTCATTTACACAAATTTGATGATTACATTATATAGAGATAAGTACATACTAATTTCACGGCAAAAAGCATGAATAAAGTCCCATTATTTTATATTTGAAGTGTTCTAAAATAATAGTTATTTACTTTGGGAAAAAATTTAATCGGTAAGTAGCAACTTTTGCATAATAAATGGTTTCCCAAAACAATGAAAATATGTACATATTTCCAAATGATTAAATTATTTTCCATATAGCTGCAAGACAAAAATATACGTCGCGCGTTAATTCCGTTTGTATTCATCGTTCCGTTAAATCCATTAATTTCAATCCACAGGTCTCGACATATCGCATAATTACGATTCAACTCTGAAACACATGAGCCGTGATGGAACCGATAATGTTCGTTAAATATTGAAAAAAATCATAGTTCTATTCTGACAACGACTAACCACTGTTCTATAGAGACGAAGGCAGATAATAAGATATATTAATCTATACTAATAAATAAAATTGAAGTGTCAGTTTGTCATGTTCAAATATTTTTTTTCCTGAATAAATATTAATGTATTTACCAAATACCAACTACCAAAAATACAATTTTCAAAATATTTGTCCGTCTGTCTGTTTGTGCCAAGTAATCTCTGGTACGGCTGGACCGATTTTGATGGGACTTTTTAGTAGTTAGCTGAAGTTACTCAGGGTAACTTAGGGTACTTTTAATTTTCTAAAATAATTAAGGTTTCGCGTAAAAAAAATTAATCTCCTGAAATTCTGAACAAAATTCGATTCAATGGTCAGTCAGAATTTGTGAGAAGATATTTTTTCTCTGTGTTAATACCAAATATATATTACGGCCTGTAAAAAATGGGGTCCATTATTTTTCAATGATTGTTTAAAAACTATATTACCCAGGGAATAATTGTGCAGAATTAAAAAAAATATACGCGAGCGGTGCAACAAGAACCGCTATTGATTTATAAAACCAACATAATAATATATTATTATCATTAAGAGAGCTATTATTATCTCTTTAACTAAATTAAATTTCTCTTATCACACATAACACACTATTAATTGAATTAATAAATTGTAACGAAATTTTAAAATAGTTTTTGAAATTATTTCTCATTTAGAATGTTCCTTTGATTTTAAATTTAACTCATAATTCGACAATTCTATTGTGAGATTCAACTAATAGTTAGCAAATGATTTGTTTGTTTATGTTATGCTTTGTGTTATGGTTCGAAACACTTTTTTTTTTTTGTTAGATTGGCACCATTTTTTTTTTTCATTTTGACACGGAGTTTGAGTTGCAGCTGTCATTCAGATTAAATACAGTTATTAACTAGTGTGTATTACGAATTTCATAATGGATAAAACATTAAATAAAGAGTTTGTCTTAAATTGTGCATGGCAAATAAAATTTGGTGTTCGGAGACACTGATAATGTTACAGAAGGCTTAAGATGAATCGACTTTATACTTATATACTAAATACGTGCTTATAAGAGGTACACAGTTTCAAAAGCGATCGAGATGTGCTGGAAGATTTGTCTCGCCCTAGTAGGCCATCAACGTCTTCAACTGAAGTTAACATTGCAAAAGTGAAGGAAACAGTGACTGAAAATCGTCAATCAAGTTTGAGTGAGATATTTGGAGCATTTTTACTGGGGACGAGAGGTGGGTTTACGAGTTTGACATGCAAACTGGGCAACAAGCGTCGGAGACGCCTTCCAACAGAACCTGAACCGAAAAAACTACGCCAAAGTCGATCAAAAATCAAATACTGTTTTCTTTCACTATCATGTTGCACTCGGAATTCTTACCGGAAAGTCAAAAGGTAAATCAATTACATTATTTAAACGTTATGCGACGTTTATGAGAACAAAATTGAAGAAAAGGCCAGATTTCTGGAAATAAAATGATTGGTTTTCTACCACTATAGTGCGCCTTCGCCGTTGCCATCATTGGGAATGATTTTTTAGGCTAAAAACTCAACAAATACCATTGAGAAACCACCTTAACCCCTTGAGCACTAAGCGTTTGCGTCAGCTTTCCATTGTTTTCCTATTGTCTCATTTTTATCGGTAATCGATATATTAACCACCAGATATGGCTGCAGCCGACTGTTTTTTTTCTTAAACTCAAATACTACTTCGTGGCAACCGTTTTTATTCGGTAGAAGACATAAATGAGAATTTTCGACTCTAGAACTACACTCAATTCCGGAAAAAGCGTTTAAAAATGTTTTCATGATCAAATTATTCGTTGGTGTAAGTGTATTGTTTCTGAAGGTACATACTTTGAAGGCGATATAATACATTTGGATGAATAACTATCATTTTGTGTATTATTTATTTATTGATCATTTCCCGCGACTTTTTTGACAGAGTAGTAAATAAGTAAATAACGCCAAAAAATTTACAACTTCATAAAGAATAATCCGGCAAACAGCTGGGCTAGTAAGCTGGCAATTAAATTAATTACGTTTGCAGACGTTTCGCATTCCCCGGTGTAGATTTCAATTTCCGTGGTTTAGAGTAATAAAATAAAATTTAATTTTAAACCCTTAAGACGTAATGATCTCGTTTGATATATTTATTTCTATGACTAATTTTTAATTACATTTATCATTTAAGAATAGCTCCAACATTAAATTTCTAATAAACATCTTTATATCCAATATCTAATCATTATATCTAATATACAATTGATCTAAATTTATATTATACAATTATTTTAAGTCTGTCAAAAACATAATTAATAAAATTTAAAAATCAATTTTGGTTTTTGTTTTTCTAACCCTCAGAAAATCACTGGTTAGAATTATTTTGAAAGCATTAGACGTTCTTAGAATGTACCAGGACTTTATGAACAGTGAGCAAGTCTACGAGTGAACCCGTATGTGGAACTGGCGCATGTGCCGATACGTAGAAACATACATACATAACGAATAGACGAGTTTTCTATTATCCCTACATCTGTTTCATTTTATCTTGAATAGTAAACGTTTGTATGAAAGAGACCACAGAAACGTGTATGAATTACGAATGCATTTGGTTCGAACTGAGGATTAGAAGTATTTTATGTCAACGTACTTTAAAAAGATTATTATTTTAATGTGCTGTATTAATTTGATTTCTAACATGACCTATAAGTTTACATACATACATTATTTATATATTTTTATATGTATAATAATAATTAATAAAAAAATGATGTATTTTAATATTGTTTTATGAAATCGGTAAAATAGCTTTTTAGTTTATGGGTTACAAACAAAAATCATTTACACCTTTTTATGTTTATTTTTGAAGCAATGATGGCGGAGTGGGTAGTGTGGCCAGATTCCGCGTCAAAGGACGCGGGTACGAACCTACCTATCCAACTCTAAAATCAATCTGAGCTTTCGGTGATGGAAAACATCGTGAGGAAACTATATACATGGTGGTATATATTTGGTGTATAATTTCTAATAATGCCCGCCTGGGTAGCTAACACCCTCAAGTTTGAAAACCTGTCGCCAAATACCAATAGGTGTGTTCCGGGAGTATCACAAACGGATAAACAATATGGGACCTCACGAATCTATAAAGAACAAGTTTCAAGAATATTATATTTTAACTTTGCCCTCCCAACACATCTACGATAACCTAATGTTTCTTTGTAAGAATTTGGGCAGGCTTGATCTGGTAAATGATCGCCATAATTTTAATATTGGAAATAAAGATAAGTTGCCATCCCGCGCTTTAGTCTAAGTAAATCTAATAAAAATTTTGTAGGTAATAATAATAGGTTTTATAATAAGATACCAAAGGACATTACCGATTTACCTGACAATAAGTTCAAGCACCATGGTGAATCAATACGTGAACGATAGTGATGTCAGGAATTCACACCCCTCTGTGCTGCCGTTAAAAATGGTTGTAACCACAGATAAATAATAATAGTTCATAATAGACTATGATTTGTGTAGTCTTTATTTAAAAATAATCTGTATATTTAAATTTTGAATTTATATTAAAAAAAGGAACCAGATCGAGTTTCTTGCCGGCTCGTCTCGACTATGTTATTTTGCGAACTGGTGGTAGTGTTTTGACGTTCATAAGCACCTTATTAGGACCTAAATTGAATAAAGAATTTTTGATTTTGATTGAGACACTTCAATTTATTAATTAGTATAGATATTATAGACGAATTTTAATAATTTTTAAGTTATCTATACTAGTAAATAAAATTGAAGTGGCTGTATGTATTGTCAAAATATTTTTTTTTACTAAATGCATATGAATGTATATATGATACCTATACCAAAAATACAATTTGTAACATTTTTGTCTGTCTGACTGTTTGTAATGGGTAATCTCCGGAATGACTGAACCTATTTTGACAGGGCTTTTTTGGGCAGATAGGTGAAGTTATTTCGGCTAACTTGGGGTACTTTGAGTTTTCGAAAATAAATAGGGTTCCGCGTAAAAAAAATAAAACTCATAAAAAATTGAATAAAATCTGATTCAATCCACAGTTTTACAGGCATTTGTTTGAGAAATATTTTTACTTTATCTTAGTACCAAAATAAATTTAATAGTTAAGGTTCCATATAATAAAATTAAAACGCAGTGAACATATGAAACGCGGGTGCAGCTGCGGGCACACAGCTAGTTCATTAATAAATCTCTATCACCTGTTTTTTTTTTCTTTGACGGGGGGAAATGCATTTACGCACTACCCTTACCCATTGCATTAGTGAGACCCAAGTCCCTCAATGCAATGGATAAGGGGGCACGGAGGAACGTCTCCGTGCCAGTGTGGGACTCACCCGGGCGAGAGTCGCCCGGAAATAACCACTAAAACCCCCCCGGAGCCGCCCACCGCATTTGGGATGGAGACGATACGGGATAAGCAGAGCATTCTCCGCGTCGTCCCCTAAATCTCTATCACCTAAAAAAGTTAAAGTCGTGTACATACAGACAACCTACCAGTTATTAGTAAAATTATATAAATAAAAATGTATTTTAGTATATTTGTCCTCATGTGTTTCTATACCATACATCCGATTGCTAAAACAACTTATGATTCGTGCGTATGCCCTTAACAAATTCTAGCCTAAGCCTATATATGAGATTGCAACGCAGGACGAACATATTGTGATTAATAATTAGATATTTTCTCTAATCTATAGCAAAACCACGAAAAGCATTCAACAATAAATTCTTGGTTTTAAATATAACACAATATTATGTTAATACATTAAGAAAAAAAAAGTGGCTTATAACTTTACCTAACTTTGACGTAACGTATAAAAATATCTTGCAAATCGAATCACATGCCTACTTATATTTTATTGTCGCAAACTTGCTATAAATCAAAACTTAATATTTATATTATAAAGATTCATACAGAAAAAATACAAGTAAACAAAGATAAACATCTCTGATAAACAAAGACGGGTCGGAAAAACAACAAAGTTTAATTAAGTCTAGTTATTTTTTATAAAAATAATTACACATTTACTCAAAGTATAATTTTATTTAAAATGTCAACTAAATTTATCAATATAATTTATTTTCAAACACTCAAATTTTCTTATAAGAGTCAATTTTTATATCTTAATTTTACAAACATAAAGCCGTAAGTTAGATCTGCTTTGGCATGATTTACGTCCTAATGCTTCCAAGTTGAAGATATTATAAATTAACATGGTTCCAAAGTTAATAATTATTAAGCCTACTAGCCTAACAGACTTGTCAAGGTTAATTGGTCGCCACGAAAACCTTATTTAGTAATGTAAAAATAAAAATATTTCAAGTTATGAAGCTTAAACATTGAACGGTATCTTTTAGTGTTGTGATGTTCAGAAAATTGTAGGCAATTTAATTCAGGTGCATAGAAACATGCCCATAAAACATGTGATCTCTTTAGTTATTCGCACACGAACATAGAGGTAAATACCATAGTATCACACGTACGTAGAACGGCATGCCTTAGAAAACGTGAACTTCCACGATATTATATACGTCACAAGTAATTTTAATTGTAAATCCTAACAGTTAGAGTCGCCTTTCCATCGACAATTTCGACGAGAAGCCTCCGATGCTTTTCTGCTCTCCTGGTACAGTCCAACGCACACATATCGTACGACACGATATTCGCTTAGTATCAAGGTCACATAGACACATACATCCGATGTGTTCTATCCCATTTAAACTCACTAGAGATAAATAGAAAAGAAGAGGACGGTTGCATTTGTATCGTCGGCATGTCTAGACGATATTGTTATGTGCGACTTTCTTATGGGGCCGTGCTTTCCACACTTGATGTACACAACAAGACTTACTTATATAGCATGCGGGTAGTAACTATCGCTATTTCGTTCGACATTATAAGATATTTATCTTTTATCGTATTGTAGATTTTCTCACAGTCTTACTAAATAATGGTTTCGTAGAACAAGTGTTTTATTAACACTCCATATATTTAAAGTCGAATTACCATAAAACCTGCAAAGGAGTATTATTTCACTATGTCAAAACGGTTTGAAACAAACTAATATGTTACAAAGTTATTTTACAGGAGCATGATTAATGAAAAGTTAACTCTTAGCGGAAGGGACGCTAGCACTACTTTTTGTGTACTTGTAAAGCTCTTTGTAAGAGCTTTTTTTGTGAAAGAAGATTGAGGAATATTATTTATTAACAAAGCTTAGATGAGATATAGGTTTAATTTCCTTTTGATTTACCTAAATTTAATAATATAAATATAAATAACCTTAAAATACTTACGTCTTCAATCTATTCACTGATTACAATTTTTTTTAAGTATTAATTTTTAATATTAGCAATATAAAAAAAAAATATTACAAGTTATTTAGTTCTTCGAAATTCGAACATAATCATTAATCAAGATTTGAGAGACAAAAAATATTATATTTCTGTTTTACTGTGGCCTATTTATATGTAGATAACTGACTATATCAAAATTGACTTTTAATAATATAATAAAATAGGATATAAATATTATAAGAGAATATGTTTCGAACGAGATGTGTCATTACGTGCCACGTGCGTCTCAAATTCAAAGGTCTTTATGAGACCGGTTTCCCGTTGAAATTACCATCCTGGGCATGAATTCGCTACTCCTCGATGTTAACGCTCGTAATATTGGTTCCTTGTCGTTTTATTCATCCTGAATAAATTTTTAACAGTCGGGTTTATTAAAACTTGGAATATTCTAAAGAAACATATTTATTTTTATTAAGACTTTCATGCGAATACAGTATCTTAACTTTATGTCCGCAAAAGTCCGCAAAACTCGACCTTGTAAACGACCAGCATAATTGTAATACGAGGAATAAAGATAAATTATACTTCCATATTTCAGACTTAGTAAAACTATTAAGAGTTTTCTATGTAATAGTGTAAGGTTTTACAATAAAGTCCCATAGCACATTATCGATTTACCGGACAATAAGTTCAGGCACTATGTCAAACGAGTTTTAATTTCCCAAGGTTATTAAATTGTTATGTGAACGATAGTGATATCAGAAAAAGACACCGTTCTCTTTGCATTTACTAATAAGCTTTGTAACTATGACTTGTATGGTTCCACAAAAAAACATATGAAAATATTTATATCGAGTTTCTTGCCGGTTTCTTCTCGATGACTGGGTTATTTTCTAAACCGGTGGTAGTGTTTAATGTCTACAAGCACTTTATCAGGACCTAAATTGAACAAAGTATTTTTTAATGTTGAGTTGATTTTAATATACAGAAATCGTATACTTTTAAATAAAATCACATGTGCAAATATATCTTTCAAAGGAACCGAATTATTTATAATGATGGAAATATTATTTATTACTCGATTAAGTTTTGATGTCGTGATTGTTCAGTTGTACGTTGTTAGATACTACTTCGATGGACGTAGATTCGAATTCAATTAATGTGAACTTTTAGTATAGAAAAACATTGTAATGAAATCATATCACATTTTTTTTATTTCAGCAATATCACTTAAGATACTAGTCCATAAGTTTAGTGTTTTTTTTTTTGCCCGGAATAAGTTTATTGCTTTGACCACAACCTATGCTATGGTTTTATCACGATTTTTTCCTTCACCGGAAGTTCAGGCCGATTTTAGAGTGGGATAGGTGGGGATCAAACCCGCGTCGATTGACGCGGAATCCGGCCGTACTACCCGCTGCGCCATCATCGCTTCAATTGTTTTCCATATTGGACTAAATAGTTACTTGACTTTAAGTGAGATTTTGAAACGTACACAATATAAAAAGTTTTAAAAAGCCTTAAAGTTTACCATTTCAGAATCGATCACTAAAACTATGCTAAAGATGTTAACGTCTCCAATATCTCTGTCACAATCAAGTATGATTTTGGACCTGTCACTAAAAAAAACAAATCATCGTGTGTCTCTACTTCTTACAAAATAGTAATAAACAGTCTTAACCTTAAGCGTATGCGCTAACATAAAATGTATTCTAGGCCGTATAACAAGATATAACCGAAAATAAACAGCGATGGAATTAAAATAGACTGTTCGGTTTCAGATAATATTATTTCTCATCATAAAGTTTACGAAATTAAATTACATTAATCTTATCATAATATAACTTACTAAAATCTATTTTACACAAAATACATCTACTAGAATTATATTGAACTAGAAGTAAACGAAATGATATAGTAATATAGATATACACTTTTCTAATTATAATTATTATTTATTATAATTATTTATTGTTAACACTAAAGTTCATCATTGCGCAATAAATAAAAAAGGCGAAATTTGAAATATAAATATTTCCTAATTATCAAGGCAACACACCAATTAGAAATATTTATCAATTAAAACTACATATTTTAGAGTAGAAGACAACAATAACAAAGTGTTATTTCTTGTTCCCTAAATGATTCTGCACTGATTATGTCGAGGAGCGGTATATTTTTTTATAGTAGTTCCGCAAATTGATATTAAAGGAATGAGGGAATACTTCGACCGGAAGACAGAGGTTATGTACTTAGTTTATTTTGATATACGATTATAAAAACCCTTTTTAGAAGGATACTTTATACATACATTCATACATATCATCACGCCTTTCTCCCTTGGGGATAGTCAGAGATTACGTCCTTCCACTTGCTACGATCTTGACACACCTCTTTCGCTTCCTCTACTTTTATGAAAGCTTTCATACATAATCGTCGGTTATGAGTACTTTTCACCTGGCCTTTATTTAAGACGTGATCGATATGGTCTAGATACGTTCGCCTAGGTCGACCCTTACCGACTTGCCCATTCACCCTCGCCTTATAAATTCGTTTCGTTAATCTTCTCTCATCCATCCTCTCTACATGTACAAACCAACTAAGCCTAACTATACCTTTCTCTACTTTATATGCAGTGGAAACTTAGGATTTTTGTTTAGAACTGACTGACGTTGTTAAATTAATTCATTTAGAGCAATCAGCCGGAAGATAATCGTAGTACATATTTATAAGACGACCATATTGACACAAAGCTCGAATTTGTTGTTACCAGATGGCAAACCTCGCAGAATTCAACTAAACTTAGAAATTAATGTATTATTATTCCCATTCAACTCAGCAACTCGGATTTTTCCATTTGAGTCCGTAGTGTGATCAAGATATTGTTTATATTTATCTATGTATATTCTACAAACTTTATATTATATAAGTTACGTAGTCCAAAAAACGAACGTATTCAACAAAATAACGCATTCTTGCCTTATAAATTTAACAGTATCAGAATAAACATTACGTAATAAAATGATTCAAGTTCCAAAGCCAACTTTATTATTGGCAGAGGTGAAATTTAGATAAGCCAAAGAGCGGTGATTCACAAACTTTCTTAGAATTGTAATGTAACTCATACAACAGATCGATAAAATTTCACAATAAAATAAACCATAGACACGACAAAATAACAAAATTAGAATTAGGTCCTATTTTATAAATATCTTCAAACAACAGTCCAAGAGCAGAATTTACATAATTTATCAAATATCTAACAAACTGTGGCATGTTAAGTAAAATACTCGGCTTAAACTAAACAACGTCTTTGTTTGTTTATCGAAATTCTAGTAGATATTAGCATTTTGTTCATTTTTGAATTTTCTCTCTTATTGTATCGCTATTTTGTTACAGTGTTGACATGTATTGATTTTAGTTATCTCGGAATCCAAACTGAGTAATCAAAGCTCTAAAATATTCTATTGCAAGAGTGATTCACACTTGGCAACTCCCACGTAATTTTTTCAAAGTCTTCGACCTTTTTTGTCCAACCTACATCGAAAATGTTTTTAGTGATACAACTTGATAAATATACCTTTGTTACAATCTTTACATATAAATTTAAATGTGTAATTATCTAACTGTAATAGTATTTAATAGAGACAACTACAAATAGGTACATTGAACTCTTATACACTCGAATAATAACTCTTCTAATCTTCTGTTTTTTCTTTTTTAAAATGTTTCACTTACATAATCAAATTAATGATTTTATATTAACATTAGTATGGCATAATTTTGCGAATGTTTTAAAGATGTGCATTAACCATAACACTCGTTTACAATGTTCTTTGTGTCTTACTATAATTATAATTTTTGAATTAAGTAGATTTAGTGCCAGAGAAACACTTTTAATACGAACGACTATTTATAGGAAATTTGAACAAAGTTTAAATTTAACTTAGTCACAATTTTAAACATCGAACGAGACTTGGTGTCCGATTGGTTAAAAACCAAACTGTTTGCAAAATATTTTCGCATATTTTTTACGGTTGTTTATTCATCTTGTTCACGCTGTATACGATTAGAAAGGGACCAATATATGTATGTTAAACAAACAACGTTTGGCGAGCGACTGGGTGAAAGCGATCTCACACTTTCACTGAGATATAACCTTGGATTACCGCCGGCACACGTAACGTATTACCATAGCTTGTTATTCTTTTCGTGTTTCGTAATATGAAAACAGTTTATGAATTTGCCAATTATTATATTAACGAATTACTCAAATTCTTATAACCTCTTGTTATGAAGAAAAAAGTTTAACTATCACGTTCAAGTGAATACTCATAAAGACACCAAATTATTAGGTCATGTTTGCAATTACTTACTATAAGATTAAATTTACATGCGATAAAATATTTACAAATCGCTTAGGCACGTCAACGAATAGAGCCAATCGGAAATTTAAAAAGTAACCTAGGTCGATCATAATTCTAACATCATATATTTTTCAGGAATATTTACAACACAATAGTATCCAAAGTAAAATGGAAACGTGATTGTACATGATTTTAATTGTAAATAAAAAAAAAAAACTAGCTTTCGAGTGCAAGTTTACTGCAGCGCATAAAAAGATAATTAGGAAAAGAAACTTGAGTGTAATCCTTAGCCAGACGACAACTTATAATTAATTAATGCCCACAAATAGTTATTTATTTCTTACGTGCCTTTGTTTGTAATTTTATAAATGTTCATTAATACCCTATAACTTCAATCGACACTCGATAAGAAATTATTGCGATAATATATCTGGAATATCAATTGCCTTATTATGTATCATGAATATGTCTAATGAGATGAATAGTCTCATTTGTGCATGTTTCATATTAATATGTTTATCCACTTATATTATAGGATGAGAAACTTGTAGCAATTATAATAATTAGCCTAGCATTAATTCCTGACTTCGTTACAAATTATATCTATGACCTTAAAATAGAAGGAAAATTATAACGGATTTATATTCGATCGATATCAATGTAACAATATAAATGCATTTATTATAGTCATATTTAAACGTCTTATCTTACTGATGGCTAAAATTATGTTGTAGTAACCAGCTACTTTGGGATACGTCTTGAGAATAATCGATATTTGGAGCTTTTGTCACAGATATGCTGTAGAATTGCGATTCTATTTTAAACTAGCTGTGTGCCCGGGACTGCGCCCGCGTTTCATATATTCTTCACCGCGTAATGTAGTTTTTAGGTAATCATTGGATAATAATGTTATGATGGTCCTGTCCATTGAATCGTATTTTGTTCAAAATTTCATGACTTTTATTTTTTTTTACACGGAACCCTAATTTGTTCCTTGTACTATGATGTTTCTCACAAATACACAGTAAAACGGACCCTAACCTTAATTATTTTCCTCCAGCCGTTCCGGAGATTAGACAGCACAACTGGCAGACAGACAAAAACTTTAAAAATTGTATTTTTGTTATAGGTATCGTATATGTATTCACTAAGAAGTTGTTACATATTTTGATATTGCAAAGAGACACTTCAATTTTATTAACTAGTATAGATAAGATTAGTTGATTCTTAGGTCGCATTTTTTAAAAATAAATATTTGTTCAAATAAAAAGCATATAAATACGTATGTAAAAGAAATATACGAGAGCGACAGACTTTAATTGGCGGAACAGTCAAGCAGTGGAAATAATAAAAAGTGGCTAAAATTTTCATATACATATTTTGACACTGAACAAAATATACTAGCAAAGATTTTTTTTAATAAAAATCAAATCTTGATGTTTTTTAGTTATATTTTACAAATCAAATTGAAAGTGTATGAATGTTATTTGAACTGTTTGTATAACGGGGACGACACGTGAACACGTCGATTAAATTATTGATTGAATTAAGATATTGAATTAAAAATCAGTTACGAATCTGATCACGGCTTATTGCATAGAACAGAGCTATCAGATCGATGATTTTAATTGACTAATTACTTAACAAGAGTAGTGGAAGGTTACGAGTATTTAATAAATCAGATGTAGATATGGTATGACGGAGTAATCTAACTGCTCGGTAATTTTATATTGTATGTAAAATATAATTATAATATTTTTTTTATAATAACAGATGGTTTTAATAATTAAATACAACTTATATAGAAAGTTCTATTTACAGAATTCAAAGCGTTCTTTAAGGTTTAAAAAATGGAAAATTGTAACATGACAATAACATAAAAATTCAACAACCTCATTTTCATAACTAAGTACAGTTATGAAAATGAGGTTTAATTTTGATGAAAGCAGTAGCAATGTGACTGAACTTCAGATTATAATAATTAGGACAAATTATAAAAATTAAGTATTCCTACGATTTTTTTAATATCACTAGTTTTATGACTACAAGAGTTCCGTTATTACCATTTATTTACAGAATACATAATTGAAACCGCTCAAACAATAGTTTATTTTTATTGATGGTAAATTTATTGGAGCTAAAATAGTCGCAAGTAAATATTATAAGTAAAGTATAATATTTATAGACTGAAAAAAAAAATCGGCTAACATTAAGAAATATACACATTTAAAGTTTATCTATAGCAATAAAGTTTATATTGGGGCAAATTTCACAGAATTGTTTAGGCCAAATTCTACGGATTTTTACAGGCAAGCCACTCAAACCGAGGTTCGTACCATTGTGATGTTCTGCGTTAACGCCATCATGGCTACCACTCTCCCGGCTAAGCGCCTTCAGGGCTCATCTCGTACTCAATTTACAAAAACATAAAAATTGTAATGGTTAACCACCTTTTTTGAACAGATGTTTAATGATCATCATCCTAATCTATATTCTGGGTTTACACAGTAAAGATAGTTTATAAGTCAACGTTCCTATTCAAATGTCCTAATTAAAACATAACTGCTTTAGTTTCGAGCATATCGTTATTACCATATGTTTTTATTAACCTTATGAACTTACCAATTAGAAAACATCCTGTTAGTATAATCCAAATATTATTCACAGGCATAGTGTGCGCTTTCACTGAACTGCTACAGGGTGTGACTTTGTCCACAGTTTGCGTCGCTTCATTTGTAATGAATGAACACTGATCACTATCATCACTTCATCACTATTTATTTACACCTTGTATATTATTTAGGTTCACTTCACAACCCACTTGCTTCCGTGCAGTTTAGATCTGTAACATATGAAAATATTACTGAGAATATGTTCTCTTTATCAATAATACAAATAGATGTATAATCTTCAATAATAATAATAAAGTTCTGCATATGACAGCTAGAATAAAATCGAAGATCTCAAAATAAAAAATAAATACTCAATTAACTTCGAAATAACTCTGCTTTACAACTACAAATAATTTAATATATAAAAAAATATGTTCACCCGAAAGTGTTTCGTAGAAAGAAAAGCTACGAACATTCAATAAACGAAAAGCCGATACGATAATTAACGTAAAAAATATTGTCAATTAATTTTCAATAGGATATAAATAAATCAATATTGTTTATTAAAATGTTATGTAACCAATTTTTATTGTGGATCATGTGACCAAGGACCGGAAACCTTGTTAATAATTTTTAATGGTATATCAAATTAAGGTTATCTAATACCTAAATTTTCATTAACCGTCTTACGATCATCTTTCCACTGAGATTATATGAAAAAAAAAACAAAATATTTGCAAGTCGTTATGACTTACATATCATCTACTTAGGACATGAAATAGATTTCAACTGTTTGATGAGACAATTGTTATATCGATAGTATTTCGCGAATTGTAATTTTTTTAACAGAATTTTTAAAATAGATTCGAATTAACAGTGGTATGACGTCTCCTGTCAATATGCTACAACAGTATGCAGTATAAGATGGCGTTTAAGTGCTGGTGCTCAGTCACAAATAATAAAATTTACGTTTACGCAGCCTTTCGTATATTTTGATTATGAATACACTATATGATTAATGGGCATAATTATTGCTCCGAGCGCCAATAGATGTGAAAACCAGACAAATGTTAGGTTCCGTTAATAATTATAATTAATATAATATTAAAAAAAAAAAAAAAAAAATATTTATATATATATATATATATATAATAATATAATTGAAATGTTAAAAAAATAGTTTTTCTAAAATTGCAAGTTTTCTCATCTGTCGGCAGTCTCCGTGGCTGCCTAGTATTTATTCTATGTTATGATGTCATTTGTCGGATTAAAGGACTATAAATCAAGTTTTTTAAACATTTTTTATAACAATAAAATATGTGATATAAAAACACCCTGCCATCGTGTTCTCTCTCCTTGCTATGACATTGGATCCTTAATAGAGGCGTGAAGAGTCATGACGGTGACGACTGCCGGTGGAACCTTTCACCAACGGTCAGCGTTATTTTTAGATTGGATATTTACAATCAGGTGCAATCAGTTTGGCGAGCAATTAAAAAAATCCTTGTGGACAATTGATGGCTTGATGGATTTGATCACCGAAAGTTCTGGAATATTTATAAGCTTCAAAATTGCTTAAGTACTTCTATAAGGGTTTCCTAAAACGACATCTTTATAAGTCTATGAATTGATAACATGAATATAAGTAATTAAGTTAGTTTTTATATTTGACTAGGATATCATTAATAGGAATATTAATTATATTAATTATATATCATCATTAGGAACGCTGTGGTGTGGTCTACCACATCCTCTAGGATGTGGTGACCAAAATAGAGAAAGGTATGCTTAGTTGGTTTGGGAATGTAGAGAGGATGGATGAGAGAAGATTAACGAAATTAATTTATAAGGTGAGGGTGAATGGGAAAGTCGGTAAGGGTCGACCTAGGCGAACGTATCTAGACCAAATCAATCATGTGTTAAATAAAGGCCAGGTAAAAAGTAGTCATAACCGACGAGCATGTATGAATGCGCTCATGAAAGTAGAGGAAGCGAAAGAGGTATGCCAAGATCGTAGCAAGTGGAAGGACGTAATCTCTGCCTACCCCCACGGGAGAAAGGCGTGATGATATGTATGTATGTATGTATCATTAATCAACAGAGGTATACTAACATGAAAATTATTGTCAATCTCAATTGCCCTCTTTAAATAATTGAGATTATAATTCTGTAGTCTATGACCTATGAACACATTTTTTACAAATATTCGGAATACACTTTGTACGTTTTTAAACACCAACGCCGGAGATAATTTCGAAATCAAAATTTAATCAATTTAGTTTTGACTTTACGACAGGAAG
This sequence comes from Samia ricini, assembly GCA_014132275.2. Lineage (NCBI taxonomy): Eukaryota > Metazoa > Arthropoda > Insecta > Lepidoptera > Saturniidae > Samia > Samia ricini. The sequence continues at coordinate 13,292,439 of AP028165.1, read as the reverse complement.
GATGATTGTAAAATTAAATTGGTATAAACGGCTGGTTCTGTTTCGGCCCATGTTAATGCTATGCAAATTCACTGCCCGAATTCGTTACACGTCGGTAACGTTGGGTTTCACGTTTTAATGGTCAGTTACTATTTTCAATTACATACATGTGGATTAAGAACGGTATATTTATCTGTATATGAGAACTATATATAGTTACTCAAAATATTATAGTTAAATTAATTCCTTTATCTACTCGCGCTTGCCAAAATAAGTACACTTAATCTGATATTAATAAAAACACAGTCCAAAAACAGACCATCACCCATAGATAAGAATTTTATCGACAGGCACTATCATTATTGTACGAAAAGGTTCTGGATTGGATACGACTTGGTATCAACATAAACTGCGTGTACATAATACACCTCCGCTTTGCTGATGATATAGTAGTTATGGCTGAGATCGCAGAAGACTTAAGTACGAATGTTCGATGACCTCAGTAGAGCCCACGAACGAGTTGCCTCTTTAAATAAACATGGACTAGACAAAAATCATGTCTAATGTCCATGTTGTACCAACTCCTATAAAAATCGGTGACTCTACGCTCGAAGTTGTTGATAGTTATAATATACCTAGGACAAACTGTCCAGTTAGGTAGGTCCAACCCCGAAAAAGAGGTTAATCGTTGAATCCAATTCGGCTGGGCTGCGTTTGGGAAGCTACGCAGAATATTCTCGTCCGAGATACCGCAGTGTCTTAAGACAAAAGTCTTCGACCAGTGTGTGTTGCCAGTAATGACTTATGGCACTAAGACGTGGTCACTTACAATGGGCCTTATTAGGAAGCTCAAAGTTACCCAAAAGGCAATGGAGAAGGCTATGCTTGGAATTTCTCTGCGTGATCGAATCAGAAATAAGGAGATCCGCAGAAGAACCAAAGTAACCGACATTTCCCGGAGAATTGCCAAACTGAAGTGGCAATGGGCTGGCCTCATTGCTCGTAGAACTGATGCCCGATGGGGCCAAAGGGTTCTCGAATAGCTGCCACGTACTGGAAGACGCAGCTTGGGTATGTCCTCCACAAGGTGGACCAACGACCTGGTGAAAGTCGCGGGAGTCCGTTGGATCCGGGTGGCGCAAGACCAGTCTTCGTGGACCGGCAGTCGTCACCGTCATGAATCTTCACGCCTCTATGAAGGATCCAATGTCATAAGAAGGAGAGATAACACGATGGCAGGGTGTCTATATCACATATTTTATTGTTCATGCCGGCCTAATCGGCCAAGGCTAGAGCTTCTAGTTAGGTCTAGAAATCACTTGCTGATCACTGAACCCTTTCACGTGCCACCGTAGAAATAAAACACTGAGATCGGCCGTAGTCTCACGGAGTGAAACCATTTCAAGTAGGCCTTAAAAGGCCACATACGCCTCTTGTACGTCCCAGTGATTACGTAAATCTGTGTCGCTTACAAACAAAAACACATTTATTTATTTTTTGCTTCAATGTTCAAGCGAATTTTTGTATGGAACTATCACTCTTTGCGTTATTACTCTATGCGTGTATGGTGGTTGTAATCCTTTTCGACTGATGGATCCATAGTTAACGATCCCGGAATTGGACGCGACAGAACGTCCATATATTTAGTATTTTACGATAGGGAGGGCGCAACCCATTCAAGCAGAAAAGCCAAAAACATGTATATATTATAAAAAAAAAACCACTTCACTAATAACTGTTCTACCGCATCGACTATACTCTATGGCCCTCGACAGAATCAGAGGAAAACTTTATTTTGTTATTTACAAACTATTAAAATATTGATGATACCTATTCTAAACACAACTACGACTATCAAGAATCATAAATTTTATTGGCGGAGATATCATCAAACAGAGCCCATTATTTACCTGTAGTAATATCGTAAATGATCTGAAAGTTTAGGTATTTTTATTATAGGCATTAGGATAACAGTTATTGGTAATAAAATTTAATAATAGACATGATACATAACAACATAATTCTTTGTCATATTATTTATTTTAATATTTTTATATAGTTTTCAGGTCATATTAAATTACTTTTTTACATTTCTAAACAACCTATACACTAAGCTGTTTGGTGCCGGCTAAGAATAGTAGTACCACCCCATATCTTCACATGAGTGCCGTAAAAGGCGACTAAGGGATATGAACCAGAGGATGGGCAGCAGCATCCTCTGGGTACCAAAAACACCTTACTGCGATGGCCAACTCGCCTGCCAAGCGTGGCGATTATGGCAATCCCCCCCTTAATGGTAGAAACCTATGTCCAGTAGTGGACGTCTTATGGTTGAATGAATGAATACACTTTAAATAACGATTTGTAAACGAAATGAATTGAAGATATTGAACTTTATTTACATAAAAACCATAACAGATTTCGCTACTGTTGAATAAAACCGTCACCTCACAGTTTTGTTTTAGCAAAAAAAAAACATAAAGTCTTTCTACACGTAAAGAAAATAATGTTAAAAATGAACACTTTATAAAATAAATGGAACTTAATATTATATCTTTCTACGTTCTAGACCGAATTAAGTTACAATTAATTCATTTGCTGGTAGAGAAATTATTTTATTTTACACTTCTTTAACTTAGTTAGGTACTGATTAATGTTAACGGTGCTACGATGGGTCAATGCGAGTATCGTTTATTTAGGAACATTCTAGCACTATTACTTAACCAAACATTAACAATATACAAGTCTATAACACTGTTTAACCTTCTGGAAATATTTTCTATTTAATTTTATCTTAATAAAACATATAATGGAATTTATTACATTTGGAATCTACGCAGTCAGGTTATACCTAAATAAATACGATAGGTAAACATGTTTACTCTCTACAAGTAACTTATAAGTAAAATAATAGTTGAATCATGAAGCACTAATCTTGTAGATTCAGTAGGTAAACAAAGGTCAACATTAGACTTAACAAACTAATAAAACGAAACGTAACTTCAAAACAAACCTGCCGGCGAATATATTTACCTCAGAAGCTATAATATATATATTCTACGGGAACTTAATTTTTCTAAAACGCTGAACACAAAATCGTTGTTAACGGTTTAAAAAATGCTTACAAATTACTAACCTGTCATCTATAATCTATATTTCATATTACATTTTTTCGTTCGATTTACCCCAATAAAAACAAAAGACTCATTTTCAAAGCCGCCGCCACCAGCTAGTATACATATCATAAGTAATTTAAACCTTACCGATTAAAAAAATGATTTTTTTTTTAACCTAGTTAATGCTGTTGACAGAATGGGCCCTAACGGCTTTACCGTTGGGCTGAAGGCTTGGCCGTTATCTATGTAGAAAAATTCCCACGGAATTTTGAACCTAGCTAATCCCTACATTTTTCATTTAATAAAAAAAAATGGTTCGTTACCTATGTAACCGCGTGTTATGTGCAGGAGTATGAGTGCAGTGTTGTGCGTGTAATGCTTAATTCATGTGCAGTGTCACTGTAACGCGCTAGTAGCAGCGGCAAGAGCCTCCCCAGTTGAGAAACGTCTTGGGCAACCACCGGAGGGAGTCCCGGAATGTGTGCAGGAGCAAAGTTACCAGCCTGTCCCCGGCGGCGGGAACGGCGGTTTCGCGGTAGTGGGTGCTGGCAAACGCGGTCGACGCGGGAAGATCCTATTCATGCGAGCGATGTTATCGTCGCGGTCGTTCAAGGTGTTATGCGGTCGTCGCATCTTGAGGAGTGTGTTCGGGATGGGCGAGTACGAGACGGCTTGTACTAAGAGGAGGATCGGGTGTGTCACTGCGCGCTCGAAGAAGGAACGACACTGGGTCAGATCCTCGTGTAAATCCACATTTCTCTTATACCATCGAGTACCTGCGGCTTTCCTTACAAAACGATTCTGAATCTTTTGTAAGGCGCGCATCTGAGGTCTCCTAATATGAGCGAACACGGGTGCGCAGTGAAGCAATGATGGCACAGCGGGTAGTACGGCTGGATTCCGCGTCAATCGACGCGGGTTCGATCCCCACCTATTCGATTCTAAAATCAGGCTTAGCTATCGGTGAAGGAAAAATATCGTTAGGAAACCATAGCATGGTGGTAGGGGGGCATTTTGTAATGATGCCCGTCTGGGTAGCTACCACCCTCAAGTTTAAAAACCTGTCGCCAAATACCAACAGGTGTGTACAGGAAGCATCACTTGAGAACCAGTACTTCTAGACTTAGTGTGTTTACCATCTTGGACCACATCATCACTTAACATCAGGTGAGATTGTAGTCAAAGCACTTAGCCTATTCCGTCTAAAAAAGTGCGAGCTTCCAGTACACGAGGTGGGAAAGATTCAGCTCCTCTAGCTTCACCTATCGTTACGGATTTGTTCGATGCGGTTTCTCACCGCTCTACGTAAGGAACGTAAGCGCACAAGATTCTCCTCGGTCGGATACGTGTCGTGGGGGCGTGTCGCGGCGTTCTTTTGATTAAGCAGGGTGCTCACGTCATCAGGGAGTACAAAACAGCGATCGTTCGCCGCTTGTACCTCTTTTGAGGTCTCTTCGATGCCGATCTTGCGATGCTCAACCTAAGCATCGATCGCAAGGTCCGCGTCCGCAGACGTATCCAGTATATCAAGGATCCTAGTGAAAGAGGGGGTGGTCGGAGTCAAGTTAGTGTATGATTTGTATAAGACGCCCAGGGAGCGAGACTCCTTTCATCAGTGCTAAATCTAGAACTGACAGGCGATAGTTCGCTTGATAGTGGATGGGCTCTCAAGACGCGAGGACTTAAAAATCGAGCACCTGTACTAAGCGCATAATGTCCCTTCCATTGGGAGTGACACACAAGCTGTTCCAGAACGTGTGCCTGCAATTGAAATTACCGGCGATTTATCAAACGATTTTCTTGTGCATTATTTTATAGCCATTGACGAGCTTTAAGTGCTATCAATAAAACAACGAGAAACCTTTTTTTACCTTCTTCTATAATGATCGAATGAATTCTATCTAATTTTGATCACTCGCCGAAAACTAGTTTTATTAACTAAACTTCATGTTCCTCCAATCGAAATGTAAATTTCAACCTCGGTCGGAATATTATAAGTGCACGAAATAGCTTGCTCATGCAGATATTATCTTTATATCCATCGTATTTCCCGGGAGGATTCATGACTCGGTGGCGCCACGCTGGTAAACGTATGACTCTAATATATGACGAGAGATATTACTAATGACTCTACCAGTTGTATTTTAAATACTTTGAACATTTAGTTACATATTACTATGCTTGTGTAAGGAGCTAACTAAATGTTACGTAAATACATAGAGATCGAATACTCAGAACGGCAGTGGTCACACGCAGCGAGATATTTCAAGTTGGCCTTAAAAGGCAACGTACGGCTTTTGTTACATGCGTGCTGGTGATAACGTAATTCCGTGTCGCTTAGCTTCAATGTTAACCGAGTTTTTGTTTGAAACTATGACTCTTAGCGTCATTCCTCTATGGTTAGAAGATATTTTTTTCTTCTTGAGTGTGTACATGTGTTTGTAAATAATTCGAAACACATACTTACTAAAGATTATTTAGCGGAATTTCGGTACTAAGCCATGTCGTGAGTCGTGTTACTTTGCTACCGTTGTTTAAGTTGCTTCCTTTCTGGATGTGTGCCATAAACCTAGTGCAGTTGTGGAGGTCCTTAAGATAAACAGCATAGTTAGTTTGAAAAAAAAAGAATTACAACAGCAAATAAATTTGTAATTGGTGTATTTAGTGCTATCTCAGTCTATCATGTAGTATTTAATTTTTTCCATTAATTTTCGTGTCTTGATCAAATTTTATGTTATGTTTTCCGATATAGTTTGGTTAGTGTGCACAAGTGAAGTGTATTAAGAATAATATCACAGGACATGAAATATTGGGAATCATAATAACAATCATATAATTTATGAAAGTAGATGAAGCGAAAGACGTATGTCAGATGTAGTAACTGGAAGGATGTGGTCTCTATCTACTCTTATGGGAGAGAGGCGTAACATTATGTATGCATGTATGTATAAAACTCCTTAGCAAGATGATTCCTCGTTTTGCTAGATGTTTTTAAGCCACTCGTAATTTGTCAATTATAACATTTATATTTTATTTTTACAATTTTTAATTATTAGTATGAGAATAATAATAAAGGCGTGGGCAAAAAAATTAACTACTCTATTTTACGTTGCAGTAACGGTAACAGTTACCAGCAGGACGTGATGTGAACTTCCTAAGGCTTGGGATCCTACGGAGGCTCCTGTACGGCATCGCGATAAAGTGGAAATCGCAAGTGGCAGGTACATGGGTTTTGTAAAGATTCTCGAGATAGCATTCTAGGCCGAGTCTAAACTTAAACGCTGACCCCAAAAGCTTGGTTAACCTTTCAAGACTCGTACAGTTAACAGCGTTTTGTCAGTTCTTAAAAAATCCTCATTGGGTTATTGTGAAGTAATTCAATTTTAAGATACAGTCGAAGCCACGGATATGGATTTAATTTAATTTAATATATAGATCGTAAAACAAAGACGACAACGATTTAATAAACGAATCTTGTAAACAAAACGTTCTTAAACACAAAACCTACAAAGTACGGGACAAATTGCGAATTCTGGTAACGTAATTCCATTTAAGTTTCATCCTGAAAGTAATTACAACTGCGACTTGGAAAATAATGAATTTAGCGACCATTATTATGGGCGATAAGGATATTTTAATTACTGGCAAGGGCGGACTTGCAGTTGTCCAATCACGTTTAATTTTTAAATCTATCGTACAGAAATATATTCGAATATAAGATAGTACAAGAGTAGGTAACTAAGAAAATGAATTGGTATCTATTGGAAGAAATCTTATACTTAACAGTAAGAGGCAAAAAAAGCTAAGAAAAAACCGATACGTTGAAGAAAAATCGTAAATATGAAAACCGTAATTATACGATTCAAATCGAATACCGTGTCGTATTGTATTCGTTGAGTAAATAGAGAAAGCCGTTTCTATGGTCAACGCTCTCAACCGCGCTGATGGTCAAGTGGACCGCGCTGTCGAAACGGTCATCCATTTACTTTATTATAATTCTTACTTTATTTTATGTTTAAAATTAAATTCAAAATAATTTTTTCCACTTTTATTGTTTAAAAACATAACCGTAACATAAAAAGAAAGAAATGATTTTCTTAATGCGTTAACGTACATAGGTCTTCAACTGTTTGTAATTCGGTAGATTGTATATATTGTAAGCGTTGATAGCTTAGTAAACGAATTTTTTTCATGTCAAAGATTCGATTCCTGAATTGAGTTTTATTTTTGGTATAGAAATTACCACAATAAAATAATCGATGACTTTTCTCTATCTGGACTTAGTTTTCTAACCTAGCATGCAAATAGAGATATAATAGTTTGGTCAAACAATGCGTCGATCGATGGGGGTTTTAATCTCCTACACTTTAGCTTTTAGTGAAGGAAAAAATCATGATAAAACCATAAGATGAAAGTAAGCCATTTTCTACAATTCCTTACATAGGTATTATTAATGGCAAGATCTTATCTATGATTCGTTCTTTTTTAGATCATAGATATATAATATCTCACCACAAAAAAATATATTTACGATATGATAACGAAACCAAAGTTTAAATTAACAAAGACATATTTCCATTAACTGTTTCATACTTAGCTGTAACAAATACGTCATAAACTAAACTATCCAAAGGAATACTGACGTACGTACGTTTATCAACTTATTTGTATATTTTCTTATCTTTTATTCATTATATCCAACGTCTGTGTTATCCCCAAGTTTATTACTTCATATAGATGAAAATGACTTAGTCAATTAACAACAGTTATTTAAATTTCATTTTTAAGTCATATTTACGTTTTTCAAAAGTAAAAATAACTTGATTATAGATTGGATGTCTTGAAGACATTATCCATTTGAGATGTTTTAAAGTCATTTAGGAGGAATAATGTTTTGAATGTAATAAACAGTATTTACTATTAATATCTCTAGTCGCCCAAGGGTAGCTAGTGCTGTATCCACTATAATAATGATATGGAGTCCTGGAGTTACAGGGGTTCCGACGTACATGAGCAAAAATTAATATTTCAATTTATTTTTTTAGGCCGCACGATAAAAAATTAGAGTTTCTACATGACTTCAAAAAATCATCTTCAACTATAGCGAAAAAGGTTGTAAAATTATGTTTTATTTGTTTAGCTAAACTTGGTTGTTAGGAGCACTAATTTGAATTTAGATTACTTATTTATTTATTAATATTTGTTTATAAATTTTACTCAGTTACTTGCTTATTCATAATCAATTGATATTAATTTTAATTTAATTCTATTTTAAGCTAAATCTTTGATCTCACTTCTTCTTTGCCATAGTCGGGTATACCTCTCGACAAATTTCGATACAGATCCCTTTTAGGGCAAACTACGCTAATGACTCATACTTAACGACCTATAAACTGATGGTAATGTTATTACATTTATAAATATGTATCTGATAAATCTATAGACTTTAATGTTATATAAGAATCATGGGCAGTCAGCCAATTTTAATACCTAACACGCCCGAAGTCCTCCTTCGGTAGCGATCCAAAGCGACCTCCGAACCCAACTGGGGAAACTTCTGTACCTACTTCCACCATGGCACTTCATCCACTAGCAGACACACAGACAGCAAACTCACACAATAGTGCTCTTGGAGCGTTCTTGATTTATTATTTGGTAAACCTTGTTTTTAATTCACTAATTTAACTTGATGACTCTATATCGTATAATCTTGGTGACTTTTCACGTGATATATGTAGTTTGATTTTTGTGTACAAGTGAAGTGTACTAAAAATAATGATAAGAATAAACATCTTCTTATATCTCTCAACAATCCCCTTGGAATGTTTTTTCAAACAAAAGATCGCCATTTTGTTGGACTACGGAAGATTAATAAACAACTACAAAAGCCCACTAAAGAACAAATATCATCATCATAATAATACCCTTCTTTGCGTACTTCACGTATAGGATTGGTTAGATTAAGTTCTATCAGTTGAATATTGAAGAAATAAAATGTAATACTATACCTATAATTTTAAATAATAAGTAATTTGTTTACGCAGTTCAATGAATTCATTAAAGGATATGCGGTCAGAAAAGTAGGTATTTCAGAAATCTATTTTTATCGTGTAGCACCCCAAAGAAAACGAAAGGGACAACTGCAGCGCGGGCTGATTAACTATACAAAATAAACGAAAAAGTCACTATGTAGTACCCTGTTTCCTCCTCCAAAACTGAACTGATATTTAATTTTCTTTCAGTTTTAGAATAATAAAGACTTTGGCTATGCTTTGTTAAATATTACCCATCAAATTTGTTTGATGAACGACTGAAAATGACGGTAAAAATAGAGCATTTTTTCATTTTCAAAAGCTTCTAGTTTCTAATGTAACTAATTTATGGAAAAAATCAAAACGTCCGGGCATGCCGGTGGTGGATATTTATTATTTAGTATAAAAATATTTACCATAATGCTATTATCAGAGGAGGAAACAGAGGACTACGTTTGTATGGAATAAAGGTCGCTCGGGTATCCTCTGAAAGTTAAATATAAAAAATCGTATATGGACAATCTGATAATAAAAATAACAAATGAATACAAGAACAACAACAACTAGAATAAAATAATTGAAATAAACAAAAGCAACGTGAAGCAAATAAATGATCATAATTGGATAGCATGAATGGAAGATAAGGCGTATTATAAAGGTTTCCGTATTACCAACCAAGAAGATAATAATTATCTTGTGATAACAATTATGCATCTAACAGATACGCATTCCGTGATTAAGCTATGTATTTTACATTACATTAACATCTGACTATAATGGAAGCAAATGTAACAAGAATATTTATAAATAAACTTAATGCCTTGTTCAGACTATATCAAGTGTCGTAAGTTCAACAGTTATCTGTTACTTATAATATAAATAATACGTTATAATGATAAATAACGGTATATTAAAAGGTGATAATGATGTATCTATCAGTTTATTATTACTTAGCTGACCCGAAGAATTTCTTAACGCCTCAGAATCAATAAAGGCGTTCCATACAAAATGCATGAGAAAAAGGTTCTTCATCTTTTTCTTACGTGAAATCAAAGTAAAAAAAACACTACCACCGGTTCGAAAAACAACCCAGTCGAGATGAGCCGGCAAGAAACTTGATCTGGTTCTTTTTTTTATAAATATAATAATATGATATTTTTTTATATAAGAAACTATACAAATCATAGTCCTAGCTAATTTCAGCGGAAGCACAGAGTAGTTGGTTAATTCCAGACATCACTATCGTTCACGTAATGATCCACCATGTAATAACCTTTTGAGATTAAGACTTGCTTGACATAATACTTGAACTTATTGTCAGGTAAATCGGTAATGTTACTTGGGATCTTATTGAAAAACCGAATACTATTACCTATAAAGCTTTTATTAGACTTACTTAGCCTAAAGCGTGGGACGGCCAACTTGTCTTTATTTCTAATATTAAAATTGTGACCATCATTCAGTAGATCGAGCTTGTCTAAATTTTTACGAATATGCATTAAGTTATCGAAGATGTATTGGGGGGGTAAAGTTAAGATATCATATTCTTGAAACTTGTTTTTTAGAGATTCGCGAGGTCCCATATTGTATATTATTTGTTCAATGTTTTAAGAGGATACTCAGTTGGCAATGAATTTTAAGAATAGATATTTCAGAAATCTATTGCTATCGCGTTGCGCTCCAAAGAAAGAGTTATCAAACGCGAAAGGGACAGCTGCAGCTCGAGCTGATGCTGAGCCTATGCAAAATAGACGAAATCATCACTTCGTGTTCCCCTATTGCCTCCTCCGAAATTGGGTGGATTTATATTTTTCTTGCTATGCTTTTATTTTGTTTTTATACAACAAATTTGTTTGAAGGATGTCTGAAAACGACGGTAAAAATCAGGTATTTTTCTCATTTTCGAAAGTGTCTAGTTCCTATAATAATAAATTTATGGAAAAAATCAAAACGTATATCATAGAGTCACCATTCAATATATATTAAATGGTATGAAAATATTTACTATAGTGTTATTGTCCAGGGTGTAAACAGTCGAATACGTTTGTATGGAACATCTCACATCCAACCAATACCAATCCAACATTACAAAAAATAACATAGTATTCCAGTAGTTCTTGAGTTACAAATAATAACCTTACCTAGTCCAAATTTGTTTTATATATATGTTTTATACATACAACGATTCATTAAAAAAATAGAACAATACTTATTATACTTTATTTAAATGTAGAAAATAAACGATATTCAATTCACAAAATATAAACACCATTGAAGCGATGACATTAGTTAGAATGTATCAAGAATGCAAAGTCTCGTCGCATACAAATGAAGCGTCGTCAACATTCCATTGCCAGATATTAAAACGAACGTAAATTATTGAGAAGTTATGTACATGCCATGCTACTTTCTATGTAATTAATAAAAATAAAACTATCATCTATGTAGTTCATTAACACCGATATATTTTTTTATTAACTTGGGTTTATTAAACCGGAATTTCTTGCCATTCATTTTTATATGGACTTACTTTTAACTTTTATATCATTATTCTCTCGTAAGATTTTGTTTTATGTTAGTCTATTGCGGAACGAACTAGAGTAATTAAGCGTAAACTTTACAGATTCTCCTTCACTATATTCAATAAAAATTTCGTACATATTGTCGAACTTCCGACGCTGCCTGTGGTAATCGTTCATTTAATTGATGATTTCTATTAGCAAACTATTATCCTCAGTTAAAAATATCTCGACGAACGTCTAATAGTATGTTTTGATAAACGTAAGCTACAGCCATCTCCCTTTCTTTTTAATACAAGATCTTCCGCCTCAATTTTGAATTATTTTTAAAATTTTTAGTGTTTCTACAAAATGGCGGCCCTTTGTTAGAAATTTCTATGAAGTTAATATGAAATATAATGTACTTCGTGTAACCACACGCCTTCAATTCACTTCACTTGTGCCCAATAACTAAACTACATCATATAAAATAGCACCCGAAAATTCATCTGTATGTTCTTTTTTTTCTATATGTTACTTGATTTCTCCGTAATTTGTGGACCCATTTGCAAATATTTTTTAATCGAAAAGTACACTTTCGAAGTCCTGTCATTTCCACCAGATCACGATCTGATCAGTGGAATTCAAGGAAACTGATAAAAACCCTCGAATGTTGTAACCACTTACACATGTTTCACGAGTTACACCTAAAAGTACATACTTAAAGAAAAGAAAACTTTTTTAATTAAAAATAAAACCAGCTTCAAAAGTATAAATTATAATAATGCACTAAAAAGTCAATAAATAATTACTTTATTAATCTACTTCATTCATTTTGGAGTCGATGCCAGCAAGATTTAACCAATGTACATACTCATTTATAAATGGAAATAACTGCCTGAACTTTATTACAATTACATATAAGCTTAATAAAGAACTAGGGTGATTTTAAAGAACAATTAATAAAAATTGAATATAATTAGCGACGTACATTTACTTCACTTTGTTATCCATAAGCATGCACCTTGTCGCTAAAAAAATATCGTTAGGTAAGAAAATCGACCGGTTTGGTCGGTGACGTAGTAGTCATGGTCACCCAGAACTGAGAATAATATCTTATCTGTAACCATTTGCGTATTATGTAATCATCAATGAAAGGCGAAAGGTCTACGTTTTACTTATTTTTGATGACCCAGAGTGTTTAATTTTAAATGAACTTGTTTTTAGGAATGAATCTATTAGAACCTTTTGAACGAGGAAGTATACAAAACGTAAAATGCGTTTTAACCACCTGTCAAGATTTTTTTATTTCGCTAAAAGATGTAGATACATAAAAGATACTGTAGACTTTCATAAATATTATAAAATCTAAATATAACGTAATGATGATGAAGCAATATGAAGTAACCAAAAACCACACCAATAAGTTCACAGAGTTCGGGAGTTTGAATTGTGATTACGCACGTGTGGTATTACGGTGATTAATTTTTGTTTTTTTTTTTTTTATTTAAAATTACTCCAATGCTTACGATATTATTGGGTGTGGGAGATGGAAGATGGATTGAGAGAGAGGAGAGTAAAAAATATCAAATATTTTGAAAACGTAATAATATTCATACGGCCGCTCATATAATTTTTGTTGTTTTTAAACATTAAATTCCTAATAACTAGAAGGTTAAATTAAATAAAACGTAATTATAAATCATGGAAAATAAAAACAATTTTCAGATATATCCAAATATGTCGAAGCGGTCAGTCTGATTCATGGTTAACTTCTCAATACAGTTTATTTAAAATAATATTTTTGCCAATAAAACATATAATTTTTTTCCTTAAGGTAGAAAGGTTATTTTTAATGGCATTCATGTGATCTTGGTATTTACCAAGTCGAAGTATTTCAAAACCAAAAATATCGAAAAAAAAAACGTAATGAAATGTACCTAGAATTCGAGATGTGTGATAGGATTATTTAATTCTTACTTATTCAATAAAACTTTTGTGGTATTTACTATAAAGTAATAAAGTGATATTTATAAGTATCCCTACGATTTGTTCGATGTGCATTTTTTTCAATTAATAGGTAACCCTTTTCTGAACCCCTAATAACGCGTATGCACATTTTCATGATGATTGGCTGAGTTTACGTAAAAAAGTAATATAGACAAACGCACAGCTGCATTTGTAACTAACATACCGACAAACGGATAAGCACACTTTAATTTCCTTTTATATTATATAGGGATAAAATCACTTATAGATATGTCCGCACGTATATAATGCGTTTTTCAAATACATTGTTTGAGCCCCACAACATGCGATTGAATTAAACTGTGGCTTCGGAACGCTCTTGCCGATGAACATATGCGTCATCAAACAGAAATGTTGTGTACAAGTTTGCTTCATGAAGGCCGATAAGTTAGCTCACTAAAAATAATGTAAACACAAATTTTATGGTAAAAATTGTATTTGTAGCATTTATGGTAGTTTCTTAAGGCTATCTATATTATATACAAAGACGTTACTGGTTTTTTGTTGTTCAGACAAATCTTTAAATCTATTAGACGACCAATTTTGGTCCTTAAATATTTTGTTATGTTCTTTACACTATTGTAAAAGATGTAGGCTAATTTTTTTGTTATTAATTTGCATTAGAATGAAATTCACGCTAACGTTAACTACATGACTAGTAGTGCGATTTGAATCTATAATTTTAAAAATCTGGAGTAATATATTTTTCTATTTAATATAATTTATCTTTAATGTATATAACCTAGGCAGCACAGGTTAGAACAGCTTGTAATATTACATATGGGAAATATGAAGAAATACTCTTTTTGTATAAGATTATATATATGTTTATAAAATATATTCCAACTAAATGGCCAAAGCGTTTATCACAAAAACTCCGTGAAGCTATAAAAGTCCTCCAGGTCTACGGCGTTAGTCATATCGTAAAAAATGTTATGTCCACACTAGATTAACTCGGAATTTTTTGGCAAAACTCAGTCTGAAATATGGTAACTGTCTTTAATTCTAGACTTGCGTTATTTCAGCTTATGGTATGTAATTTTAGTGGCGTTTTGCGTAATATAGTTTGGCTATTGTACACAAGTACCTATTGAAAATGATAATACGAAAATTTCTGAGGTGGCACAAAAACTCCTTCGTATGTCCTAGCAAGATGGCCACCGTTATGCTAGAGTGTCGATTGGACTTTAAAATTGGCAGTATAGATCAATTTCTTTGCCTTTTCTACTTGACAAATACCATATTCCTATTAGGTATTACCAATTATTATTATACATTATACACTAATATGTTATAACGTATTATTAAATAAAAATACTATATTTCTTTGTCTGTCTGTACATGACTTATAATCGAGGGTCAATAATGCCAACAATTTACAAGATTATTTGAAAAAATGTTAAATGCATTATTTAGCTTTGCTTATTTTGTTAATTTAGTTAGTAAATGGAAGAAGACAAAAAGATTTCATATTTTAATTAAATCATTAAATGTTTCATAGATATATCGTGAAATATATAATTGGAAAACAAATAGAAAGAGTCGTTGGAATAAGTAATATACTCTTACATAAGTACTTACGTAAGTAAAAAAGTGTCCGCATTCATTTTTTTTCTGACAGATTATATAATCTACTTTTAGTACTTATGGTTATTTTCGTTTACTTGGTAAGTGAGGGAAATTGTCTTAAACAAAAGAATGTTACACGTTACAAGTGCTAATTATATTTTTGATAGTTTTCAAAAATATAATGAAAAAAAAGTACAATGGAACTCCTAAACATTCACCAAAGTGTCAAAATATAAACGTAAATGTTTTCTTATAAAAAACTATGGGAAACTTTGAAAGCAATGACGCAATGTACGTAGCGCTAGAGAAAGTGCACACAGGAAAGCAGCAAATCGCAACGTCACTCAACAACCATTCATTAATCAATGTATAGAAAGTTTATTGATTATACTAATGAATGTGTAAAACATATTTAAAATCGTATTATCTAATCACTATACTATTCTAAAGTTCTTCAAATGAAATAATCACCATTGCGTAATAAATTACCTTAACATTAATAATCTATCCTGGGAACAGACAAAAAGAAATCCTTTGGAATCACAAACTTCACAAAAAAGATTAAGTGTCAAGAAAGTTTTATTAAATTCAAAATGGCGTTCGCACGGCGCCTGTGCGCTAAATCTCGCGGCTGACTACTCGCGCGCACCGCGCACTGTAATGACATCAAACCCCACCACATACATAACGATTGCTGTAAAACCTGTTTATTACAAATGCTTTTAAGGTTGATAATTGTTTAACAGTATTACTATTAAGGCTTATGAATTAACAAATAGATGTCGTATCGGGAAAAACACAGGTTGTCTGATCACAATCACGACCAATGTTTAACACAAAAAGGTTCTAAATACTTTTTTCTCTCAAATGTTTTCATCTATTCGCCGAGCCCTAACCATTGTAGAGCACAAATTTATTTGTCTCTAAAGTCAATCGAACCGCTTTATGTGTAATTTTAGATGAACAGTCACTCGACCACAAACTACGGAGGCCGTTGTCGTTAGGTCATGGTTCAAAAATTATTTCATAATAATTGCATTAGTGACTCAACTGTTAAGGCTCTCTGTCTAATTATAAAGAGTTCAAGGAAAAAACAAAGGAAAATCCTTTAACAGACAATTTCAAAGGAAAATAAACGTGCTAAAAAATATATTAAAAGTCAACTTTGCATTACATTGCATTTTAATAGAAATCACATTTCATTGATTTAAACCCTTTGTTTTCATAGCAATTTACAGCTAGCTTTTATACAATATTATTTGTATTACGTTCTTATATTTGAATATGTCAAACATATCGTAAAAACAAGAGTTGTAGCATTATATACATTGTAATTATATTATCGAATTTACGAAGTCTTTTTAACAGATTCAACTATGAACAAATATATACCTATAGTAAATAGTAATAATGTACTTAAAGTGGATTTAATAAAGGTGGAAAAAAAAAACCTATAGCTATACAGTTACTATCGCTATTTCCTGTTTAATATATAATACTATCATACCGTTAACAAATATTATACAGTTTTTCAACCGGTTTCAATATGCGATTTCAATTTGTTTTTCCGAAATTACAATGCTTTTCCCCCTCTGAAATGTCAGAATAATCGATATATTTTTACTCTCATCTTAATCTTAACTTTTAAGATTCGATATCCAAACCCGCCGTGAATAAACTTAGGTACTTCCATTCCATAGGTAGTTAATCAGATAATGCTGGAAACTTTACATACAAATATACAAAGATAAATCAATTCAGAATATTTTTTTCACGTCTGCTTGTCGACCAATCGTATTGTGTCTTTTTTGTTGCTTAGTAGCAATTTACGAGCTTTATTTATAAACTAGCTGTGCGCACGCGGCTGCGCCCGAATTTTATATGTACTGTGTTTTAATTTTTTTCTACGGATCCCTATTTATTTTCGTAAAAATTTTTAGTACTAACATAAAGTAAATATATTTCACATAAATTCAAACACTTGGCCGTAAAACTGTGCATGGATTTTATTTAATTTCTTTTAGTTTAATTTTTTTACACGGAGGTTTTTACGAGTTCACAGTATTAATATCCTAAGAACTAAAAGGCTGAAACTTGCACATATTAGTTCTACAATGAATAACAACATTTTCACATTAAACTATCAAAGTTATTCGTAAATATAATGACACAAAACTTTACCTAGATGCCTGTGATCTATGGTCCATAAACATATCACATTGCAAACCTAAGAAACCGCTATGCCTTATCCCTTTGTTCTGTCAACCAATAATCATAATCACATAAACTTGGAAACAGGTTCAACCTGCGGAATGATTGACAAACAGAACCGCAGAACTGGCGTTTACCAAAAATGGTTTTTACTACACGCATGAGGCACGCGAGATGCCTCGGCATCGCGTCCAGTGTTTCCAACTGTTACAATAATTACGGGAACGTACGATAATTTTAAACAATAACTGAATAAACAGTAGTGGATAAAAACTGTAACAAAGCATATACGCGAATATACATTTACATTTTAAAGCAATGATAAAACAATAATAAAACGAGCTTGAACATTCGGTGAAAAAAAACACATCGTACGGAAACCATAGCACAGTGGTACTGCATTTTGTAATAATGCCCGCTTGGCTAGTTAACACTCACAAGCTTGAAAACCTGTCACCAAGCGCCAATAGATGTGCTCCAACAGTAATACTTGAACGACAGTAACTCTAGGCTTGGTGTGTTTACCATCCTGGATATCATTGTCACTTAACATCAGATAAGACTCTGGTCAAAGCGCTAAGTCTATACATACAACTCTTTGATTATATATAAATAATATCATTTTGACAACAAAAACTGGAAATAAAAATAAAAATATTTTTTAAAGGCAACAAGTTTAAAGGCTATTATAATATATAATATTACGTATAAATTTTTTTTACCAGATTGAACGAGAATTATATTGTAAAAACGATATTGTTTTCATAAAAATACGTATAACTTAGAACTTTGAGAGTTGGCAACACTTGTCGCGTCGCATCGGCTCGAAGCTACCGTTAATTTAAAGTCAGTGACCACGGCGCACGTGCTTTTGTAACCGACGCCTCTTCGATTACATTCAATACCGGTATGGCAATGAGTACTTCATTATTATTTGTTAGTTACCAGCACTTCTCATTTGTTAAAGATATATATTGCGTGCTGGGAACATCAACCACGCGCCGGGGCAGGTGTCGGTATCATTATAGTCATTCATTTCAACGAATTTCTCAGTACTTGAATAAATAACTTTAATCTATCATATAATATATAATGTAAAGTGATATTTTATAGATTTTTGTATTGGCCAGAATGAATAAATGTTTTATTATTAGCTGAATTAAATGAAATTAATCATTCTTCTAATACTCGCGGAAATTTCTCGAGTCGGAAAGACAAACAAAAAAAACATCATAAATATCAGTCAATTCGTTCTCGAGATCATCAGAAAAAGTCGTTCAATACGAAGCGTCGGAAAAAAAAAAAGCAATTAGTTAGGTAGCAATCTACAATATTGAACTTAAAACTTTATATACTTAGTTATTATTAAACAAAAGTTTCCAATTATTTTAATTTACAACACAGTACAATTATTGGCGTATCGTCAAAATCAAATTACTACAATTATATTGACGAGCTAGCTGTGTCCGCGGCTGCGCCCGCGTTTTCATATATTCTTCACTGCGTTTGATTTTTTTTTTATATGGAACCCTAATAATTGTTTTAGTACTATGATAAAGTAAAAATATTTCTCATATATTCAAGCATTTGCCCGTAAAACTGCATTTTATAGGATTTCATTAAATTTTACAGGAGTTTTAACTTTTTTACCCTAATTATTTTCGAAAATTAAAAGTACCCTAAATTATTCGTAGTAGTTTCAACTTTATATCAAAAAAAGTCCCGTCAAAATCCGTCCAGCCGTTTCGGATATTATCCGGAACAAACAGACAGGTAAAAAATTTAATAATCGTGTTTTTGATATATATATCGTTAATACATTCATATCTATTTAGTAACAAATTAATGACGATATTATAAACAGACACTTCAATTGTATTTATTAGTATACTAGTGTAGTATAGATTATTAATACATATATGTTTCGTTCCAATGTACTGATCCTCTTGGTCACAATGACTAAACTATACTAATATTACAAACAGGAAAGATTCGTATTTTTGTATGTAACGAATAAACTTAACTACTTGACCGATTTGCATGAAGTTTGTTATGGAGATAGTTTGAAATCCAGGGAGTAACATAGGATAGTTTTCACTCTGAAAATTGCACGAGAACGAGAACTACGCGGGTAAAATCGCGGCGATCAGCTAGTACACTATACAAGTAGAACGCCTGTATGCTAATTGCCAATTACTAACAAGGTCATACACCTCACTTCGATATAAGCTCATCGTAGTAAAGTATTCAACGTTTCCAGGGAATTAACATGTAAAATTAACAATGTCTGTTGCACAACTGAATACTGTTGAACTTTTGGAAATATAAAAGACTTATGATTTTAAGTTTGAGATACGAAATGTTATCTCACGTTTAGAATATCTTTACTAGCCATAGTTTAAATGCAATATATGTTACTGTCGTGTCGCATTCAAAAATCATACACGTTTTTCTTCTTTTTTTTTAATTCATGACAACTGTTTATGTCAATATACACATTCTGCCAATGTTACATAGTATTTTTTCCATGTAACGCTCAAGAAGCAACGTATGCTATTTCGCTAAAACTATCAGGGGAGTTTTTATAACATGCTAGAGTTTGAATTTTATGACATATTGATTTTAATACGATTTACTATTGTTGTATAAATATATTAAATCCCATCAAAATTGGATAATATATATTGGTTAAATATTTTGCATTGCAAAGATCCCGCCAAAGAAATGCTTATGTACACTTTTATTATCTTCTTTATGAGAAAAATCTATGCATTTGACATATAGCGGAATGGACCCCCGTTTTTTAATACTCTAACATACCTTTAAAAAAAATGTTTAATTACTTTTAGAGAGAAAAACTTCTGATAAACTTTATTTTGTTGACCGAGAGAACTTAAGCTAGAGAACTTTATTTTATTAAGCGTATCTTGGATATTAATCACCGTACCCAAAATCGAAATACGTAATCTGTACAATACCTTATTTCTATTTACTTTTTTTTATTATTAAGAATAAGATATAATAGAATAAGAATAAATAAGATGAAAACAATAAAGTCACATAAAAAGTAAACAAAACTCGGATTATGTCTGAGATGTAAGGGGACTAAATAAAAAATAATAAAAATCCCAAACTTTCCGTTATATAGAATCTCTAAAAACTATATCTCACTAAGAAAACAATTGCTAACAAAAAAAAATCAAAACATGCTAATATCAAGAATTATGCCTGAAGTGAATACTACGCAGAAAACAGACGATCGCTCGTGTAAAATATTAGAGTTCAATGATAAAGATCATAATGGCCATAATTCTTAGACGTACAAAGGAATCTCGCTTCCAGCTACAGCGTTAACTGTGTGATACACTTGAACATAAATAATAAAACTGTACCATATCTGACAGTGTAGAAAATAATTTTTATTTTTTTAATAGAGTCACTAAAGACGAAGCGATGATGGCGCAGTGTGACCGGATGTCGCGTCAATGGACGCGAGTTGAGATCCACCCATCCAACTCTAAAATTAGCCTGAGCTTTCGGTGAAGAAAAATATCGTGAGAAAACCATAGCAGGGAATTTTGCTAACAATGCCCACCATACAGGTAGCTAAAACCCTCAAGTTCGAAAACCTGTCACCAAATACCAATGGGTGTGTTCCGGCAACATCACTTGAAAACCAGTAGCTAGGCTTAGTGTATTTACCATTCTGGACCACATCGTCACTTAACATCAGGTGAGATTGTGGTCAAAGCACTGAACCTATACCATATAAAAACATGTCTAATACCGTTGTTCACAAATAAGTATCTTCTAACATCTAATTTTTCCATTAATTACGACTCTACAAGTTAATTCTTGTTTTAATTTTATATTTCTGCTAATCCTTACTAATATTATAAATAGGAAAGTTACTCTGTCTGTCTGTCTGCCGCACTTTCACGCCAAAACTACAAAAACCGATTTAAATGAAATTTGGTACACAGATATTTTAGAGCCTGAGAAAGGACATAGGTTACTTTTGAATGCGAAAAAAGGGTTGTAAGGGGTTAAAATGGGGGATTAAAAGATGTATAGTAGTATCGTCATTTTTAGAGCTATAAACTTAAAACTTATTTTTAGGCTGTTGATTCGACATAAATATGACATTCAAAGTTTGTAAAAGTTTTACTCTCAAGGTTGTAAAATAACAATAGGGAATATGGGATGAAAGTTTGTATGGAAATATGTAAGGTTTATAAGTTTGCGACAAGATAGATACAAAATATTAGAGCTATTCTGATGTAATATTTAAGTTGGGGGGGGGGGCTAAACGCAGGGGGGGGGGCTGCGGAACGTGGTGTGGTACGACGTGGCACACGTCACGTTCCGCAACCAGCCAATATAGATCCAACAATCTGTGTGGTGATAAGAATATAATCCCAATTGGGTCGCGACTACCATACACATGGTGAAATACCTTTATTGTGACACGTTTCAGCTCATCGTAATGCTTACCCGAAAGGGCAAACGAGTACCGTCACACGCAAGAAAATACTGATGGCAATAGATGAGATAATCAAAAAACGTAGTTTATAAAAATGTACTTAAATAACCTCATATTAATACTTTATTCCTTATGTATGTATCTTATTTGTAAAATAATTAACCTAAATAATTTAAAATGCTACCCAAAGACACTATTCCACGCGGATGAAGTTGCGGGTAAGCTAATAAATATATGTCTTAAAAAATGTCACTAACTCCTTTCAACGCCCGTATTCTGGTTCTCATTTTTTTATGTCTATAGAAACCTTAAAAAAAGTTATTGTATAAGATATAGACAGTTCAGCACAAAACTTAACGAGAATTCACTCTTTTTTAATCGTAGTTCGTTAAAATAACTATCCCACAATTAATTGTAGATACATAATAATTTATAAATAACAGCGAACCCCAATGAAAAATTAAAGGACTTCGCTATACTTGGTCAAAACCAATCATGAAGAATGTTGTTCTTTACTGAACTCGCATTAACAGCAGCTGTTAGATTTAATTCAGCTTCACCGAACAACTTAGTTTTTGATTTTGTTAATTTTACCAAACTCCGGTAATTTTGTTAATTTTACCAGGTAGGAAATAGAGATGGGTAAAAAAAACAACCAACGATTGTGTTTCGAAAGCTTTTATCGCAGCTCGGTCGATTTATAAAAAGGCTAAGAAAGAAAGAAAGGCAAGTGGGCAGGCACCTTACAAATAAATTCGGTTGAATCTTTCACCGCATTTATCCGAGGTCACGAATTCGTGACTTGCCGCTAAATAGAAAACTTGAGTTGGACTACATTATATTATATTTCTGTAACCACGGTAACAATTAGCGTGTAACGGGAAATTTTTGATCGAGACGATCGATCGACTGCGAATGTTTAGTGAATCGAGATGCAATTAGCTTAACGACTTAGTAATCAATTTGTTATAATCGTTTGAATGATCTTATAATATTTGATCGTTGGTTATTTTAAATAAATAACCATTTGTATGTAGCGTGTAGTTATAATGATCTAATTCATTTGCTATATGTAATTATATTGTACTAACTGGTTCACATACGTTATTTTAACGTTTACGATAGATAGTATTATTTGTTGAACCACTTCAGTACCACTTATTGGTATCCTGGTCCGATATCTCGAATATATTTAAGCGAACATGTGATAGAAATATTAGCAATGTAAACATTACTGTAAAACAATTAAGTAATACATTTTATAATTCTGTAGTGCATTTAAAATAAATTTTTAACTTCTTGCTTCCTTGATTTGTTATGTAATTGATAGAAGTAAAAGTAAAACGCTATAGCTGTGTTGTATAGAAACAAGCAGAAACACAATGCCTCCGAACAAAAATGTATTCAGATTTTTTTTCCCACTAAAGTGCAATGATGAATGTTACATACCGTAAATTTATATTAAATTGCGTCCTAACTCATACGCATGATTAAAAAAATGATAATATTTAATGCGCATTGTCTAGAAGAATAATAATTATTGAGCATAAGTTTATGAATACTAGGAAATTGTTCAATCGTTCTGAAAAAAAAATCATGAGTTCTAGAAATACAGTTGCTCATCTTACTTTGGATACTGTCTACGAAGTTTCTTATAGCCAAGTACTTAGTCTAAATATTGATGTCAAGGATAAAAAGAGATGAAAATAATTGAGAATTTCATTCTGACTTAAAAAGTAGTCACGTTTGATCAATTTCGTTACCGTTTTCACTCTTACTTTATCATAGAATCAATGATTGATATCTTAAACTTCTCTGTTAGTGCCCGTTAACTCATCGTATGTCATTCGAATTTTAGATATTTACAGAAGATTATGAGATATACTAAACTTTAATTTGCTCATAAAACGTAGGTAATTTGTATTGAGATAAAGAGTTTATTCTTTGTTTAACAAGTAATTTCCTTTTAAAAACGTCACTGGCTAAACAATATCATTGAACGGAATGGGTTTGCTCCAAAACTTATGGTATTATGAATAAACACGAAATATACTTATAGTATCAACTGCTTATTCACTAAAACAAGAAATTCTCCAATGTTGTTTGAAGTTTAAGAATCTGCAGATAGTTCGACGAAACTCTTATGAGATGAAAGGATGCCCAACATTCATAAGGATTATAACTTAACAACGTTACAATAAACGAATCAGTTCAAGTACTTATACATTTATGTATTATCTATACGTCATTCAACAGGTCAATGACCTCCTGCGAGGAATAAATAGGATGTTTTTGTAGTCACAATACAAGACGCTTCGACGCTATTTGTGCGTGTTAAATCGTTTTGTCGAGCTAAATTTGTAATTGGTTTAGATACTGTTTGAAATAAAAAAAAGAATTACATTCATTTACAATAGACGTCTCGTGATTAATTAACATTTAGCTTCGGTCTCATCTGTTAAAATATGTACCAGTCGAAGAAGTGGTTTACTCAATAAATATGTATTTATTGAGCACATTTCTAAAATATTATTATATTAAAATTAACTTTCTGTTAAATAAATACTTTGTGCCATGGCAGATGTCTTTATTTTCACATTTTTATAGAAATTCATATAAACGTAAGATTTTCCTTAATCGTACAACATATATTTTTTATTTGGATTATTACATGCAATCTGTCATGTCATTGGTCATGACTTCAAACACTATTTATAATTACTTCATCAACATCTCCCTACCATTTACATTTATAAATAATAATGTATTTCAATTCTTAACTTGCGTTTTACTACGTCGTGTTTCTCGAGATAAGACTATTTTTAAGACTGACAACTCCAGATGAACGCCAAGCTAATTAATAATTTAATTTAATTTTTATTATAATTTTACGACAATTCCGAAAACAAGAATCAAAACAAATAAGGTGACTTTCAATATATACTCACTAAAACTATTAGGTACTGTGTAGTTTCTTATTAAGGTACATAAATGTAGTTATAGTAGAACAAGCTTTCTTTATTCCGTATTCAATTCTAGACTAGACAATTATTTAAACTCGTGTCAAAGGCACCAATAGAATCCTATTGAATATTAATGTCGCAAAACTTGGAAAACACCCGGACGCAACGACGGCACCCGGATTCTACTTTGATTGTTATTCAATAAGAACTTTAAAATTTAAACATATCAATTTAGATCGCGTTTAAAATTGAAATTACTTGACAAATATCTATGAAAGTGAAATCTGTGCAAGATTTTGTGGTTAAGAAATAACCACCGTAATCAATATCGTCGCAAAGCAACAGTCCTCGAATTACGTATATACCAATATGAACAATTTAGTTACTAATACGCACTGAGAATTCCAACATGATCCTTAGGAGAACAACTTATCTATAACTAAAAATATATCAAAATTAGCATGAGATTTAAATCGCAAAATCGCTTAATATTCAGATGGATTACGTAATTGTTTATCACTTCTTTACATGTAGTTTACGTATTAAGTCCGGATATGTATTGAGGTCAAGATCCAATTATTCAAAAATTTTTTTATAAATATTAATTTCATTAACGAAGTATTACCAACTTGTTTAATGCTTCATTCTAGACGGTAATGTATTTAACATTGGCCCATTATAATTGAGTTTAAGAGATCTATGATTATTCCAGTCTGAAGCGATTAAACTAATATAAAATGTAGCAGCACCATTTAAGACACATATTATGGCTTCTATCCCATTTATTTAAAAGTGTTTTTTTCCTCTAGCTTTCAACATAATTGAAGTATCAAACAGTTACGTAAGAAAACGAATCACATGACTAATGTGACATTAATTTGTGTAACAAAATTAAACTGTTGAAATATATAATATTTACATCTATATCTATACTAATAAATAAAATTGAAGTGTCTGTATGTAATTTCAAAATTATTTTTTTAGTAAATAGATATGAATGTAAATACGATACCTATACCAAAAACACATTTTTTTAAATTTTTGTCTTTTGTTCGTTTGTCTATTTGTTTGTTCCGGGTAATCTCCCGAACAGCTGGACCGATTTTGATGGGACTTTTTTTAGTAGATAGCTGAAGTTACTCCGGGTAACTAAAGTACTTTTAATTTTCGAAAATAATTAAAAATAAGAATAAAATCGGATTCAACGCACAGTTTTACGGGCAAGCGCTACAATTTATGAAACATATTTTTACTTTATATTTATAGCAAAAAAATTGTAGGAAAATAATTGTTAGGATTCCGTATAACAAAATTAAAACATAGTAAAGAATATATGAAACGCGAGGGCAACCGCGGGCACACAGCTAGTAGTAAATAAAAAGGCCTTTTTTGTTAAAATGTAAATGACAATTGCAAATTTAAAATGCAACTCACACATTAAAGGCATTTTGTATGTGTTTTATGAGCTCGAGCAATGTTGGGTGCTCAGACGCCTAATATTTTATGTAAATGCCTGAGGGTTCCAGATAGAGAGCTTGTTAAAAAATTATACTGACATCCTCAGTAGAATATTTTGAATTAATCATCCGACTTGACAATAGGTTATTTAAAGTGTTTTCTGTCACATTTGTTCTTAGTAAACCCGCACTAATTGATAAACTATCATAGGACTGTTACTAAACCCTCGTCCCTTTAGAAATAATCAGAGGTTGAAAAACGTCAAAAAGGTCAAAAAACAAGGTCAAAAAACGTAAACCTTTCGGTCAATACATCATTTTCTTAATATTTTCTATCTATGAATTAATTGATGGGAACAATACACGAATATATATTCCCAACAACATTAAACAGTCACTAGCTGCAAGACGAAACCGTGAATGTTGATGTTACGAAATTAACCGGATTTCACGCAACTCCCGGATCTCAGTTTGCCTCGGCAACTGTCCTCGGTGATTGCACAAATAACGTTTGACGCAAAATGGCATGTAATAAAAAACGAAGCGATTCCTATTTTGAAATAATGCAATAAGGCGACATAGCGTATTGGCAATCGCATTAGGGTGTTTTTGGTACTTAAAGGATGCTGCTGGCCATCCCCTGGTTTACATTCCATAGTCGCCTTTTACGACACCCACGGGAAGATATGGCAGTGGTACTATTCTTAGCCGGCACCACAATCATCAATAACTTGGTTAAAATATTATTATTAATTGTTATTAATCCCAATGGTTGATTTAAATGGTAAATTCGCAAAAGTACGATTCAGGTACAATTCTGATGAATTTAGGGATAAGAAGTATTTGATTAAGAATGACATCACAGCTGAGAAGCCTTTAGATTTTCACTAAGTACTTCCGCCGAGGATGAAGCATCTATTTATCAAGATCTGCTTGACAAGGAGCCGAGTGGATGAAATATATGAATCGAGAGATTAGTCGCCGAAAATGGAGTTTGTAGAGAAAACAATTTAAAAAAAATGCGAGAATTTTCGTCATAATATTTGTACTGTCTTTTATTAGTGAATTTACAGTTCGAGAACCAGTAGACCGATTTACATGATTCTTTTTTTAATGACAGCTATTTTCTCTGAACAAGTTTCAGTATATCTCTTGTTTCGTTACGTATTAAATGGAATAAGTCATAAAAATAATAGTGAATATCCTAGAAATATTCAATATTGTAAACCGTTACATTTTTAATAGTATTACAATAAAAATATCGACAAAAAACATGTAGTAGTATTATTTATTTATTACTAACATCATCATATAGTCTCAAAGTAATACCATGGCGATTTAACTTTATGACATTTACCCCCTCGAGCACTAACCTGGCGTTTACGCCAGCTTTCCATTGTTTTTATTGTCTTCCTATTCTCTCTTTTTTATGACTAAATAAATAAATGTTGATATTACTAGCTAGTAGAGTCTGAAGTTGAACAACAAAATAATACTTTAGAAAAAATTGAAAACATGGTTTGCTTTAAATAATTAATTAATAAATGCTAATTAAGCAAAATGTATAAAATTTGCGTTGCCCGATGCACAATACATGGATTTCGATATCAAGATAGGAATGATAATTTAGTAGGCTAACTATAATACTATGTTCTATATGACAAGTGATAACAAATTACAATGGAGTCCATAATTGTGGGGCTTTTTCTAAAAATATCCTTATATACGTATTGATAGTGCTAATCGAGGCAGACACTTTTCAGAAAGTTTACAATATAGTCCAAATAAAACGATATCTACGAAAATTAATAATCACTTTTAATTCTTTCTGTTTTTTTAAATGTTTATTTATTTATTATATATTACTTTACAATACATTTAAAATTAATAACAATTTGTTAGCTTTACATTCAAGTGGTGTATGAATTATGAAGTCATTATTTTATATCTTGTGAGACAACGGTCATGTACATAATGGTTTTTATTACTCTGAATATCTAGATAATAGAAATTTGTTAGTGTTTTTGTATATATAAATATGTGTATGTTTGTGCGTTTATTGCAACTAGAGACGAACTATGATTATATGCTTTTCTCT
The DNA here is from genome assembly GCA_014132275.2 of Samia ricini. Taxonomy (NCBI): domain Eukaryota; kingdom Metazoa; phylum Arthropoda; class Insecta; order Lepidoptera; family Saturniidae; genus Samia; species Samia ricini. The sequence continues at coordinate 13,264,005 of AP028165.1, read as the reverse complement.
TCCGTACGTACTCATGTAAATGGCCTATATATTTGTTTGTGAAAATCCATAGTAAAAGAAATGGTGTCAAATGTTGACGAGGTCAAAGCAAATAATATTTTATTTTCCAGGTACATTTTGCGCAAACCGATATCGCGAAATACACGATTTATTCCGATAAAAAGCTAAAGTAATCTACGTTACTCTGCGTGTGTGTAATCGAAGGTCTTATTAAAATAGTTGTAGGCTTTATATTTCAGCGTTTTCGGTTTTGCCGGCAGCTCTAATTTGCTTTAATATTTAAAAGGCGATGACAACAACAAAGGGCTACATAATATATTAATTATCTTGTAACGTTATAATAATTAATACTGAAACTTTAACTCGTTTGATAACTGATAAGATCACAGCGACCCGGGATAAAATATGGTTCTTTTGTAGTTTGATATGTTCATGCGGGCTTTTTGTTATGGAGAAGTGTTGGAATGTGATAGTAATTTATTAATGACGTATTTCCATGCCCATAACTATAGTCAAGTTTTGTATAGCACCTCGGTTCTCAACGTGGGCGATAACTCCCCCTTGTGACAGTAGAAGACCCAGAGGAAATTAGAGGGCATTGAGATTTGAAGCGATGATGGCTTAGTTGGTTTGTGCGGTCGGATTTCGCGTCAATGGACACGGGGTCAAACCTACCTATCTAACACTAACAAAATCAACCTGAGTTTGAGTTTTCGGCGAAGAAAAACATCGTGAGGAAACCATATCATGGTCGTATGGCATTTACTAATAACGCCCACTTTACCACGCTACCACCCTCAAGTTTGAAAACATGTCGCCAAATACCAATAGGTGTGTTACGGCCGCATCACTTGAGAACCAGTGCGTTTAGTGTGTTTACCATCCTAGATCACATCGTTACTTAACATGAGGTAAAATTGCGGTCAAAGCATTGAGCCTATAACATGTAAAAAAGATATAGTGCAGAGGGGGATTGGGCAGATTAAACAATATAGTCAAAAAAAGGTAAAAAAATTAAGACGGAGAACAATAAAAACAAAGCTCCTAATGCAAATGGTAAGGGAAGTGCGCAAATGCATTGCCCTCGTCAAAAAAAAAAGGGTGTATTCGGCGAAATTTAGGTTACAAGTAGCTGGCCAAGCCTTAAGCGCTCGTCTTCGGTGAAGCCATCAAAGCAAGTAAACAGGATTTAGTTTAACTAGGTGCCTTTGAAAATTAAAAAATGGATACCCAAAGTCTTTATTGTTTTAAAACTGAAAGAAAATTAAAAAATCGGTTCAGTTTTCGAGGAGGAAGCAGGCTACTACGAAGTGATTTTACATAGATACAATCAGCTCGCGCTGACGTTAACCCTTTCGCGTTTTATAATTCTTTCTACGCAACGCGATTGCAATTGATTCTGAAATACCTACTTTACCGACCGCATGACCTCTTAACATACTCAAAAAAGTATTTAATTCAAAATGACTTTAAAAAAAAGTTATAAGTTGATATGCCGACGTGACCTCAATATTATAGTTAGCATCTAGCAATATCTATTTACACTCTACAAACATATCCTAATCAAATTACACTTTCTCTATAGCTACTAAAAGTTTGAACTAATCATGTGACTAATGTTTGTTTGTTTGTCTTTAGTTTAGAAAGTTGATATTGGATTACACTAATTACAACCATTTTTTTTATTAATACGTAATATTAATTTATTTAAAAATTAAAACTTGGTTAATTGTGTTTATTAGATATAGCAAATTTTTGTCTCGAATACGGAGTCGTTAAATTAAAATTAACTTTATGAGTATTTTTTCAACAAATTTACGGTTTTTACGGGGACCTGATAAATTGGTAACAAAAACAATTTTAAAATAAAACATTTTTACATGTAAAAGAGATTTTAGGTATTTTTTTTAATGTAGATTAATGAATAAAAAATAAAATAATGGTAACCCAATAAATGGGTGTTACTATTCAATTGAGATCTTGAATTTTTTTTTGTTCTTTTTTTTTTAGAAACGTTTCGTAGAAAAAGTGAAAAGAGTCGAGAAGATGACCAACAATGTAAGTTTTAATTGAAATAAGTTTAAAAAACAATATTAAGAAGAAATAAAAACACACAAGAAAGTTATAGAACGTTTAATTATCTCTAAAACATTAATTTCAGTTTTTAATGCGTTGAGTACCCATAAAAATAAGACAATAGAAAGACAATAAGAAAACAATGGAAAGCTGGCGTAAACGCCCGGTAAGTGCTCAAGGTGTTAAAATATTATAAAACCCAATAATGTTTAATTGTTATTTTTGTGTATGTTAGATGGTCCCATCTAACATATTGTAACCATATCGAGATCGATGAGTTATAATAGTTTTTTTTTTTCTTATCTTACGGTAAATAAAAACAATATTTTTGGTACATTTCAACAAATACATATGAATTACATATTGAAAATTTAAAAAGGACCAGTTAGTCGTAAATTTCCCCGAAATAATTTACTAGTAATAACGGTGTTGACATAAATAACCATAATTTATAATAATTAATATCACGAACTTCCTATATCTTCATGAAAACCCGAATCTGTAATTATCTTTCATATCGACCAAATAAAATAGAGCTCTGGTTTGAACGTTCACTAACGGTTTAGACGGTTCTGATGAAATTGGAAACCTTTCAAAGTGGTAGTTCACATTATTAAATTGATGAATGGTAGAAACCATATTGTGAATGAATTTTAACAGAACCACATCCTTGATTAGGGCACGTGCTCCTTTTAATACAAGACAAACAAAAAAATTGAGTAGAATATATTTTGATAACCTCCGAAACCACGGAATGAATTCTAGTACGGTTCTCGCCATCAGTTACATATTTTTTTAATTTTTTAACCGACTTCAAAAAGGAGGAGTTATCAATTCGTCTGTATGTTTTTATTTTGTTGTATGTTTATTATGCGATTTCGCCGTCAATTGTGAACCGATTAGCAATATTTTCATCAAATTTTGAATAAAGATCAGATCAGTGGAAATAGAGGAAAACCCTCGAATATTATAGACACTTAAACGTGTTTCATATATTTGTTTCCAAAGCTTTCAATTAGGCTTCACAGCTATACTTAAAAGTACATAATTAAACTAATTATAAACAAAACCGACGTCAAAAGAATAAGCCTTAAAAATGCACTAAAAAGTAAATTAGTAATTACTTTTTTAATCTGCTTCTGTATATTCATTGTTTTAATATCATTAATAATTACGAAATTCAATTTTTATATTTAATTTACCCAAATAAAGCATTTGTGTAAGCAGATAAAAAACAATACCTCTTTACCAAGTTGTCAAAAAGAATCAAGTTTTATGGCTTTTATGTATACTAAATCTTAAAAAAAAAACACTGTAATGATGTACTACAGAAATGTCGATTTACAAAAATCTTAGAGAAACCTTCCCGATGACATATATCTCTAACTTCTACGACTTGACAGAAAATAAGACAGTTTCTCTCTGGACCTAATTCTAAATTAAAACGCGGATAAAGTAATTTCAATGAAAACGATGATGACGAACAAGAAATTCTTTTAATGCTAAGAGTACTTTAAAAAATCGATTTTATTGCAACTCGTTGATTTCAAAGCTGTACCTTCGAAAAACTGCGTATGAGAGACTATTCGAAATGTTGTACATCGCCTTTAAATTTGATTCAATAAGGAGTGACTTGTTAAAATAATAAGTGAAATGTAAAACAAACGGTGATTTATATCAGTTTATAGGCGGCACATTAGTAACACCGTCTCTGCAGGTCATTTATAAAGGTCGTGATAACCCGGTGCCCGAGAAATACAAAACCTTCCATCGTCCACAACACGGAGATGAATAGCATGCCAATAGCCGGTAACGACAAAGTCAGCGTAAAATCATTTGTTGCCAGTTATTTCCGTATGAGTTTAGTTTACTGCGAAGCTTTTATGGCTGGAATACGCTAACATCAGCTCTATTGTATATTCTAACATGGTACAAACGTACGCACCTTAGGGTTGTCGCTTCGTCTTCATTTGTACTTGAAATTCTTTAAAGTTTTCATAAACTAAGTTTCTGAATTCATCGCAGTATTTATTGTTTAAAATTATTTAATAACGTTTATTCGTCAGACCGCACGATCTAGGGCTGAGATTAGGAAACTAGGGTTGACCAAAATTTATATCACATTAAAGTTTGCTTAATGTTTAACGATTGGGTCATTTTTCATTGGAAAAATTTGTTATCTGGTTTATTAAATTTTCATTTAGTGTTTATCATACCTATGTCTTTGAATTACTTCTTGCCCCTGTATTTGTGAACCTGCAATAAAAATACATTATATTGAACAAATGAATTCTATAACTTAATTTTACATGCATTTCATATTATAACTATCGCGATAGTTTAAGTTATTACTGTAAAATATAAATTAAATTCAATTTAAAAGCATGTTATAATAAAACATGTTGAAAATGTCTCGTAGAATAATGTTTTTTTTTTATAAATACACTGATATATATGTAACATTTATTCTTACATTACTTATTCGAACATGTATTCATAAAATACATATGTAGTAGTCTTATTATTTTTGTACGTCTTTCTAGTCGAAATGAAACATTCCCAAGAGATATTAACGAAACTGTAATATCGATTTACCAAGTAACCACAGGATCAAGTTCAAATTACCTCTGTAATATCACACCAGTACTAATAAATCTTAGACGCATACGAAAATGCACATGTAATATAACTGCGTTTCAAATTGATTAAATGCCTAAAATTTAGGAACCAGAAGCATTTGATGGTACTGCGAGAGCCTTAGTATTCGTGTATCAATTGAGATTTACAACGGAATTTACCGTCTAGTAATAAATAATGAATATTTATTTATTAATGAGTTTAAAAATAAATACAAAAGATACGTAATGGAAACAATACCCAATTAGACCCCTCGCACATTACGATATTCACAAGCGACAAGTATTCTTTTTTTTAATGGACCAAATCATGTTGACCAGAAGAACCTTGAATGCTTCACCGGAATGAGGCGAGCGCTTAAGGCACTTGCCTAAAAATGGTAGCCAGTTCAAGGGCACCAAAATGGTATGAACCTTGCCTTAAGCTCCTACCCGTGTTAAAAATTTGTCCCACCTAACCTAACGGTTAGACAGCCTGTAAAAAAGTCCCTTACAGAGGACAAGTATTCCACACTAGTCTCGGAGACTAGTTACCGCCGAATATCACATATACATTTATATGGACACCCGTACACTACGCTACCTGTAGACTACGTGTTCGCGATACGCGGCACAATTGTGCTATTAGACACGTGAATGGCGCGTGAATAAAAAAAAATTGTAAAAGAAGTTGAAAAGCAAATTTCGAATCGCATAATATTTCTTGAGACATTTAACATAACATAAGCTCACGCCTGTTATCCCCGAAGGGTTAGGCAGAGGTGAAATAGCGAATTACACCACCTACATTTCGCAGAGCTTAGTTCCGTCCCAGATGTGACAGGGAGCGAGCCTGTCGCCATATCGGGCTCAAATTCTAAACTTCGGGATGATATTGAGTAGAAAAACCCAATAACCACTTAACACGACCCGGGGATCGCACCCGAAACCTCAGAACAGCAGTCGCAACGTAATACAACTGCGCCACCGAGGAAGTTTCTTGAACAACAACAAAAATTCTACAATCAATCTTTTCTTTTCGATATATAGATAAAGTATTTTCACTTCTTCCTACATTCTATATTAAAAAAACTGCTAATGCTTTTTCGTTACTATCACTTGAAATCATTACATTTCTACAGTATGTTATTTATTATCAATTATGAAATTTCGTTCATTATGAGTAGTCTAATAGTAGTATCATTATGAGTAATCTAGTAAAAAACATGTATGCTATAGATATCTAACCAGAGTATCGCCGCCACGTAACGTTATAAAAGAAAGCTTTAGAGCTAACTATATAAACTCACCTATAATACTATGCATTAAAAAAAAACAAATTGCTTCATTAAGCAGAGAAGCGATTAAAAATTTTCATAAATGTTAGTCCGATTGAAATGACAACCCTAATACTAATACAACATGCTTGGAAACCTTCGTAGTAAAAACTTTTCATTTCGGCGTTTATCGAACCCTAACGTTTGTTATAAACTCAACCGAATGGTTCCACTCAAAACATTAACTTGAAGTTCGAGATACTTTCGTTTATTGACTTCCTTATTTTTCCATTTACAATATCCCTATAGGTTTCCTATACAACAGTTAATGACCAATAAATAGGTTTTTAATTATATAAGCTCAGTCCTTTGTTTAACCTGATGTTAAATGACAATGACGCATCTTAAGTTTAAATAAGGTTAGAGGTACTATCTGTAAAGTGTTGCAGCCGGAACAAACTATTGGTGCTTGGCGACAAGATTTGAACCTTGAGGGTAGCTGATGTGGCTATCTTATAAAACTCCCTACCATCATGTAATGGTATAATAATTCAGACATGCATTGACGATAATCTATACTAACAAATAAAATTGAAGTGTCTGTTTGAAATGTATTTTTATTTTTATTTAAGATAGGATGTATATACAATACCTATAGCAAATTAACAATTTTTATTTTTTTAACTATCTGTCTGTTTGTTTGGGCTAATCTGCGGAACTGATGAACCGCTTTTGATGGACCTTTTTTGGTAAAAAGCTGAAGTTACTCCGCGTAACTTGGAGTACTTTTGTTTTGCGAAAATAAAATTACGGATTCGCGTAAAAAAATCAAAGTTATGCAATTGTGAATAAAATTCAATTAAATGCTCAGTTTTACTGACAGGTATTTGAATTTGTGAGAAATATCTTTGCTTAAAGTTAGTAGCAAAAAACATTTTGAAAAATATTTAGGGTTCTGTATAAAAAAAAAAACACGCAGGAAAAAATTATATGAAACGCAGGCGCAGCCGTATACACACTACTAGTTATGAACACAAAACATTTGATGCGTATAATGCAAAATGAATGTAGAATAACAATAAAATACCCTCAACAAAAGAAAATGAAAAAAAATAAGCTTCGTTACAGTAGTAATATTTTACAAATAACATTTTATCAAAACGTGAATTACTCCACTGCTGGGCAAAGATAGCCGGACTGAAAGATAAGGAAAAGAACGAATTTAATCACAAACATCTAGAAGTCTCGATGACTGCCTCGGTGGCGCAGTTGTATTACGGTGCGACTTTCGCTCTGAGGTCTCGGGTTCGATATCCGGATCGAGTCCAAGTGATATTGGGTTTTCTACTCAATATCATCCAGGAGTCTGGAATTTGTGCCCGATATGGCGTCAGGCTCGACCCCTGTCACATCTGGGACGGAACTAAGCTCGGATAAATGTGGGTGGTGTATTTCGCTATTTCATCTCTGCCTAACACTTCGGGGATAACAGGGGTGAGCTTATGTTATGTTATCTAGAAGTCAATATTAGTCACATTAAATGAGACATGATTGATATAAAAAATCAAAAGAATTCAAATGGTTAACTTTTACTATGAAAGATATGGATACTAAACAAATTTTTACCAGTTAACATAAAAATAACAAAACAAATTTGTTTTTAAAACCAGGGGGTCCAACCAACTGATTAATGATCGATGTTCCATTGGATATCTCAACCTATATATTTATTTAAGAAAAAATACTATGCTGGGCTTTCAGAATGGACTACAGAACAGATTTCGATAGTTTAATAAAAAATATTGTCTTTTTATGAATTTCTTCATCAATCATGAAAAAAACTACTGAACCAAATTCGATTTAGTAACGACTTACATTGCACCCAGGGGGAACATAGGAAGCAAACTGTCTGAATTACAAGCGGGTGCAGCTACGGATACAGCTAGTTTAAATAATAAAATAAAAAACCTTTATTGCTGTATATAATACTCGTATAACATGCTAAAAAATGGAAAATACAGTGAGCCTAAACTTAACGTACAATTTGCATCCAGTGGGAACATAGGAAGCAAATTGTCTGAATTACAAGCGGATACAGCCACGGACACAAACAGTTTACATAATAAAATAAAAAACCTTTATTGCTGTATATAATATGTCATGCTATAAAATGAAAAATACAGTGAGCCTAAACTTAACGTACAATTTGCGATTAATAATTTAAAAAAAAATTGCAAACGGTCCTTATTCTGATACAGCTTGTCTTCCGGTAAATACTTCCATTTTGTCGTACCCTTAGCTGTAGAAGTGCATATTGGACCCGCTATTTTCTTGATTTCAACCTCTCATCTTTTAACTTGTCTACGGTTATATAAATACGCAAAGTTTAAAATTACATTATTATTTATACAACAAAAAACAATTACCGCATAAAACCATTATTAAGTAAACCACGTCAATATTAACATAATAACAACATACAAATAATAATATATGATCGTGTGAAAATATATGCACCTATAACAATGTACCATGGTGTTTTCTTTAACACGTAAAATAAAGTGTGGTTGTGAGAAAATATTTAACATAGCGAGGGACATCCGTTATAAACTTACTCTTTTAATGGGTCAGATAGTCGGTTCGAAGAATTACCCGCTTTCATTTTATAGGTAAAGAAACTTGCGCGGAAAAAAATGTGGATAATTGCCGTTTCTTGTATATATGTGTGTTATTTTACAAAATATATTATTATATACACGGGTGTCCGATTACACGGGTAATAAATAAAACCTGAATTCTGAAGAACGGACCATGAATAAATAAAATTCTGTTTGTATAAATCTGTTGGTAACGTCAAAATATTTTTTTTACTAAACAGATATGAATGTATATACGATATCTACACCAAAAAAAATTTAAATTTTGTGTCTGCTGTTTGATCCGGGTAATCTCCGAAATGGCTTGACGGGACTTTTATGACGGTAGATAGCTGAAGTTATATCGAGTAACTTAGGGTACTTTTCATTTTTGTGTATTACTACAAGCGAGGTGTATTACTACAAGCGAGGTGTATTACTACTATTAGGGGTTGGTTTTGTTGAAGAGGGTTGTTATTGGTCGTGTTACGTCTGTGTTAGGGGTTGGTCTGTTGGAGGGGTTGTTGTTGGTGGCTGTACGTGTTAGGGGTTGTTTGGCTGACGTTGGGGGAAGGCGGTATGGCGAGTAAGTCTGGGGGTCGTAAATATGGGTTGAGGGCGGATGTGATAGGGGAGTCTGTTGCGTTGGAGGAAGATACGGACTTTACTGAGGTTAATAAGCGGGATTTCCCATGGGAAAAGTTCCAAGGGTTGAAGATAAAGGGAGGGGGAAGTGTGGTGGATGAATTGAGGAGGATGGTTGAAGGGATTCCGGATGTGTCGTGTCTGGCACCGAAGGATTGGTTTGATTCGACGGATGAGATGATACAGTGTTTGGTGGATTTGGAGGGAAAAGTAGGAAATGGAGTAAGTGGGAAATTGAGATCGATGGCGGTGTATTTGTGGAGGTTGACTGCGTTTGCTGCTGATGTGTCGCAGCATGATAGGTCGTTGGCTTGGGAGTCGAATTTTCTTGAGGTAGATAAGAAGAAGTATAAAAAGGAGATGGATAGGCTGAAGGCTTCGCTAAAAGTGGAGGAGAAGGAGGCGGAGAATCTTGAGGTTCAGTTGGTAAAGGAGAAGGAAAAGGTGGTGAGTCTTGAGGCTCTGTTAGGGATGAAGGGGGCTAAGAAGAAGAAGTGTATGATGGATGTTGCTGTGGGTACCTCACAGGGTGAGGGTGGAAGTTTAGGGTGCGAGGGAGAGCAGCTGAGAAGAGGAAGAAGAAAGTAGCGGAGAAGGGTGGTCCTCCTTTGTCCTCCCCTTTGGGGATGGACTGGGCTCCACTTCCCGGTGGAAAGAATGATGAGGGAAATGAGGTTGTGGTCAGTGGGGGAAACGCCGAGGAGGAATGGTCTGTTGTGGAGGGGAATGGGAAAAGGAGGAAGGTGGTGAAGAAGGGTGTAGTTGAGACCCCTTCTGAGCCTCAAGGTGTGGGGTTGGAAAAGAGGGTGGTGAAGCCAAGGCCGAGGGTCCCGTCGCCGCCGCGAACGGCGGCGGTGGTTATTACGCTGCGGCCGGACGCGGTGGCGAGGGGGCTCACGTATGGGCAGGTGTTGGCCGAGGCAAGGGGCAAGGTGGGGTTGGAGGCGATGGGGATCGAGAGCGTTTCCTGTCGCCCCACTGCTGCGGGTTCCAGGATGCTGGAGGTGGCGGGTCCCGATGGGAAGGAGAAGGCGGATGTTCTGGCGGCGAGATTACAGAGGGTTGTTGAGGAGGTGGCAGTGGTCTCCAGGCCAATGATGCGGGCTGGTGTCCGCCTTGTTGGTCTGGAGGACTCGGTGGGGAGAAAGGAAGGCTCTAGCCAGGGTTGCGCAGGAGGGGATTTGTGGAGCGGATGAGATAAAGGCGGGTGAGATCCGGGTGTCGGAAAGAGGGGTGAGGAGTTTGTACGTGTCGCTTCCTGTTGAAGCGGCACGTAGGGTGGTGGAAAAGGGGGGGATAAAGATTGGGTGGTGCGTGACCCAGGTGCATGCACTTGAAGTTAAGCCGCTCAGGTGCTATAAGTGCATGGGCCTGGGGCACATGAGGTTTAGGTGTGTGGAGGAGGTGGATAGGGCGGCCCAGTGTTTCCGTTGTGGGGCACTGGGGCACAAGGCTGCGGCCTGTGTGGCGGAACGGCCAAAGTGCGCACGGTGTGCGGACAGAGGCAGGGAAGATGGGCACCATATGGGGGGGGCTTTCTGCCTCCCCTAGGGGTGTTGGTGTTGGTAGGGGATTCCTTGGGGGGGTTTGTGGGTATGGTTGTTTGAGGGATTAGGGGATGTGGGTCTGTTGAGTGGATTTGTGTATTGTGTTGTCTGTCTTCAGGTATCCCTCTCTTAGCTACGCCTTGTTGTTGCGACAAGGCGAGTTCAGGAGAGGGACCTATCTCTCTTTTCTCTTCTTAGCGGAGGCGGGCTCCTTCGTCTTTCCTCTTGGCCCGCCTCCGTTCTGTCCCTCTCTTCCCGTTTCTTTTTTATTGGGGCAGGAGTATATCCTGCCTCGGAATGTTGACCGATGGGTCATGCCCCCCTTCGGGGGGGAGGGTGAAGAGGTGGGGTTGAGGAATATCCTCCCCCATCCCCATTGGGCCATTGCACGACGAGGCCCGGTGGGTTCGCTGCAGGGGGCAACGCGGCGACATGCCTTGGCAACCCCGTATCGCCCTCATCCCAAATGCAGCGGACGGCCCCGGGGGGTTTTAGTGGGTATTTCCGGGCGACTCTCGCCCGGGTGAGTCCCACACTGGCACGGAGCTCGTCACTCCGTGCCCCCTTATCTATTGTATTTGGGGGACTTTGATCCTTCAAATACAATAGATAAGGGCAGTGCGTAAATGCATTTCCCCCCGTCAAAAAAAAAAAAAAAGGGTACTTTTCATTTTCGAAAATTATTAGGGTACCTCATAAAAAAAAAAACTCACAAAATTTGAATAAATTCCGTTTCAGTGCACAGTTTTACGGGTAAGTGCTATAATTTTTTTTAAATATTTTTACTTAATTTATGTACTATTTCTTTTAAATTAATTAGGTTCCTTATAAAAATAATAAACGCATTGAAGTATATATGAATACATGAACGGTACATGTACCAAAAGCAATTTTTAAAACTTTTATCAGTCTGTTTGTTCCGGCTAATATCCAGAACGGTTGAGCCACTTTTGACGGCATTTTCTCTGGCAGATAGTTGTTTTTCACGACGTAACTTAAACTACTTTTATTTTTCGATAATAATTAGAACAAGTTCCGTATAAAACAATTCAAACCCATGCATTTGAGAATAAAGCCAGATTCAATGGACAGTGTTCCTGGCAAGTATTTGGGTTTGTGAGAAATGTCTTTATTTTTCTGTTATTACCAATAATAATTTAGGATAAAAAATTATTAGGACCACCACACACATTACTTTCCAAAGATTTTTTAAAATCTATATTACATAGATAAGTATTGTACGATACACAGACAGAGTCGCAGGCACGTAGCTAGTTGAGAATAAAATTGATATAGTTATTTATTTATGTTAGGTTACCTTTCATTTACAAAACCTTGTCTTGCTGTATCTAAAATGCTAACTCTGTAACCGCAATAACAAATGAATAATACTAAAAATAGTTATGATATTTAAGTAGCATTCCATATAAAGAGCTTATGAAATATTTTACTACAGCCCCCACGAGCTTCCACACTCAGTTTCAATCTCGGTCCCATCTTTCGTAGGTATTTCTTAGAAAATGTATGCTTGGCTGATTCAGCGTTATTGAAGTTACTGAGTCCTTTGACGTTTCTCGTTCTAAATTTGTATAAAATAAACATGCTTGAAAATATTCAGTAATTATTTCCTAATACAACATTTGACCTGTAAATATCATTTTATTTTCTTTCCTTCTTCCTATGATATGAGATGCTTCAAACGAAAAATGAACAGATTTTTTAACATTCCTATTAATAGAACCTGTCATCTAAGATTGTCATATTTTTTTAACTCTACCGACTTCTAAAGGGGTGATTGCGCTATGGGTAAAGTGGTCGGATTTCGCGTCGATGGACGCACGTGCGAACTCACCTATCCTATATTAAGCCTGAGCTTTCATAGAAATTTACTGCGTGACGGTAATAATACCCGCATGGGTTACTGCCAACCTTAAGTTTGAAAACCTGTCGCCAAACACCAATAGTTGTGTTCCGGCAGCATCATTTCCTGGACGCTTAGTGTGTTTACCTTACTGGATGTGCCGATATGCGGCACTTAAAAACTGGTAATAAGCAAATGGCTGTCTAGTTAGCAAAACAAAAAACAAATTATTGTAAAATGAATAAGGAATTTTCAAGCCCCTAACGTGAACCTACATATCTTTTGGCATCGTTTCGAATTAAAAATAGATAGAGAAAAAGATTATCCTTTTTTTTCATTCGGCTTCGATATCATAAAATACTCGACTATTTAATAATTATATATGTATACTTTATTATAACATATGTTTATATGTTAGTTGCTTATTTAAACGATAATGTAAAATGTTTATATAAAATTCCAGATATCCTGATTCAAAAATTGAAAATGAAGTCTTATTTAGAATGTATTCAAATAGCAGGTGGGTTCTATTGCATTCTACTCAGGGTTTAACAGTAGAATAGTAAGGTAGAAGGTACAATTTAAAAAGTAGTAGTAAGTTACAACATGCATTCCATATTATTCTAAACTATTTTTTCTGAACTAAAACTTATTGTAGCGTACAAATCCATTGTAATTTCATTCTTTATTAAAATATATTATATATATTTTATTAATTTCATTATATTTATTGTTTAATAATGTATGTATGTACGGGCTAATGCAGCAGGGCGGCACTAAATAGGTTTTCTGAGACAGTGCGTCTCGGACAGCCGACCGGTGACACTGCGTGCATCCGTTGTACAAAATAACGTTGCTCTTTTATTTACGAATATTACCAATATATAGTACTACAAACCTTTAATCTACTATACTTATCATATTTCAAACATAAGAGGGTCTTTTCTTTAATTAGTTTTATATTGTATACTTGTCAGAGAGATTAACGTAAATTAGGCACCATTGAGCGTTACTTTACACCGCCGCTGGGACAAGTCGAATATTATTAGCGAGTAAAATTCCCAGAGGCTTGAGCTTGATTGCTTTTTCGTATACTCACATGAGCACGTTTTTATTTGGTAAATATGAATCGATTCTGTTTAGGTAAATGAAATCTTGTGTTGTATGGAATTATCTCAATTTTAGGCATTTCATTGATGAATTCGGTTTTGAACCTACCTATCCAACTGAATAATAACCTTGAGCTTTTTTTGAAGAAAAACATAGTGAGGAAACCATAGCATGGTGGTAGAGCATTTTTAATAATGACCCCCTAGGTAATTACCACCCTCAACTTTGACAATCTGTCGCCAAGCATCAGCAAAGCTAGGTGTGCTGAATAGAGCGAAGCGGTACTTTATACCGGAGCAAAGACTGCAACTGTACAAGTTCCAAGTCCGGCCCCATATGGAGTACTGCTGTACCTCTGGAGGGGATCACCTGAATACCAGCTTGAGCCACTTGACTTGGTTCAAAGTTGCTGTGAGAATCATTGACGATTCCAATCTCGCAAGCGGTTTAGAACCTGCCTCCTCCTATATGTGTGTTCTGCCTCCTTTTGTATAATCGGTTGTGTTCTGATGAATTGTTTGACGTAATGCCGACACCTAATTTCTATCAACGTATAGCTCGCCACCGGCAAGGAGTTGACTCTCACGTCTTGGAGCCAAAATAGTCCCAGATAGTGCGGTTCCAGAGGAGTTTCCTCCTGCGAACTATTTGGATGTGGAATTAACTCCCAGCGGCCGTGTTTCTCACGGAATACAGTGTTGGGTTCTTCAAAAGGGTCGTGAGAAAGTTTTTTTACAGAGTTGGCAACGCGCACGTAAAATCTCTTGTCGTTTGCCTGTTTGCCATTTTAGTGTTATATAAAAAAATCAGTAGATATGTTCCGGCAGTATCACTTGTGACCCAGTACCTCTAGGCCTAGTGTATTTACTATCCTTGATCACACACTCACTTTAATCATCAGGCGAGATTGTGGTCACCGCGCTATACAGTATTAAATAAATTAGACAAACTAATTAGCTCAGGTTTTTACCTATTTTGAAAAATCATTACAAAATATCGTTTCTTGGAATTGATTAATTATATTGCAATTTTAAATTTATGCATATATGTATGCACGAATATACATCGCATGAAAACATCGATTGATACATCGAAGTAACTGTTTGGTAAGAAGAATAAATAACACGTACTGGGTTTTAGTCATAGATCACATAATGTACTGAGAATTTACTCTGAATTATAGCTGTTAAACAACAACGGTACATCAAATAAGAACCGTAAAATTAAGACAACTCATCATAATTGTAATAACATATTAACAGGTTCTATGAGACATCCCTTATCCTAACATTGTGAAACTACAAATATAATGTTCGCATAATAAAAGGTTATGTTAGTCCTACATAAAATTTAATGGTTAAAAAATAATACATTAAATTTTATTTCATAATATGTTCCAGATATTATAATATCAAATTTATCTCCTAATTTAATAGTATATTTTATCGATTAAAATTATTTTTTTTATGAACTACATTTTCTGCCGAAGACTATTAAGCTTACACAAGATTTGACTACGTGATCACCAATACGAAACCAATAATTTACCATCAAAGATTAATTCCCATATTTGGTAGTGATAGTTAAATGATTTAAGAAACATAAAGTTAACTTTACTTTGTGTTTTATTCGAATTGGAGCTGTGATCCTATTAGGTACTAGATGGTGCCTACTCACTTCGCGGAGCGTAAATGTCATTACCATAGCAACGGTTACCACGACGACAGTTAATCAGAGCGGTACTTAGGGTGAGGGTAACGATGGATGTAAAATCAATTCTGGATAATAGTTTCGTAAAATCTATTTTAGTATAATATCTACATAGCGAAATTTGTTTTAATTATAAACAAAACTGACATCAAAAGAATACAATATAAAAATCCACTAAAAAGTTAAATTTAACTTAGTTTTATTTCATGCATACTTAGTTAAATTTAATTTAGGTATTTAACTAAAAAAAAATGTAAATTACTTTATTAATCTGCTTCATTAATTTTGAAATCGGTGCTAGCTTATGGATAACAAACTGGTGTAAATGTATGTCGCTAATTATGTTCAATTTTGATTAATTGTTCTTTAAAATTACCCTAGTCTATATTTAGCTTATATGTAATATGATAGCTAGTTGTTATATGATATGATAATATGATAGCTATGATAGATAGCACGGTCTCCAAAATTAACAAATCAGATTAGTAAAGTAATTATTTATTGACTTTTTAGTGCATAATTATAGTATTTAGTGTATTCTTTTGAAGTCAGTTTTGTTTCTAATTACAAAAATATTTTTCCTACTTTTTAGTTTAAGTATACTTTTAGGTATAGCTGTGAAGCCCACTTCATAGCTATTGAAACGATTATATGAAACATGTGTAAGTACCTATAATAGGTTTTTTCTCAATTTCTCAAAGTTTCTCTCATCGGAACCTGATTTGGTGAAAATGGGACCACCTCGAAAGAGTACCATTTCGATTAAAATAAAAAAATTGCAAATCGGACCACAAATGACGGAGAAACCGAGTAACAAAAAAAAACCAGACGAATTGATAAACTCCTCCTTTTTTTAAGTCTGTTAAAAAAGTTCGCGTCAGTTAGTCAGTGAGTGGTATTTCGCCTATATAGATTGATAAAAGTATGAAGGTAGATGGACGGACGAAGGTATGAATCGATCGTGTCAAGACAAGAACTAAAAAAAGGAGAGCGGTAGAAGAAGATATTTGTGCACGAATTGCGATAAAAAAGAAGATGCGATTAATTACTTAAGTCTCAGGCTGCGAAAACAACATAATGTGAAGTCAACATCTAATTCCATACTATTAAAATTAAGATTTTCTTTAAAAGATATCATGAATCGACAGGAAGTTAAAGGCTATTTGTATGGCGGTTTTAATTGCTTCATATCCCGAAATTGATATGTAGGAAATATTTGAAAATAAATTGGTGAAATTGAAACTAACCTGCGCTTTGTCTTAACGTATTTACTTGATGAATAAAGCTGTTTCTTTATCCCAGTGCGGCTGCTTTCAATAATGTGTTTTACTTTGCCTAAAAAAACTTTAAGAATAAATTTCACTAAATTTAATCTAAACCTCGAAGATTGTTTATGACTTTCGTAAAGAATATTTATTTATTATTACAATTTAAGTCAATAAAAATGAGTATCTAGTAAATGAAGAAATCTTACAAGTTTTTGGTTTATTAATATAATGCATAATCAATGTAATTGATTTATTTACGTAACAACAACTGTAACAGGTAATATTAACTAGCTGTGTGCCAGCGGCTGCGCCCGTTTTTCATATATTCTTCACTGTGTTTTATTTTTTTACAAGGAACCCTAATTATTTGCATACATTTTATTAGTACTAACATAAAGTAAAAATATTTCTCATAAATTTAAACACTTACCCGTAAAACTGTGAATTGAATCGGATTTTATTAGATTTTTATGAGTTTCAATTTTTTTACGCGGAACCCGAATTATTTTCGAAAATCAAAGTTTGAGTTACGCGGAGTATTTTCAGCTATATACCAAAAAAGTCTCTACAAAATCGGTTCAGACGCTTCGATGATTACACGGAACAAACAGACAGAAAGACGTACAGACAAATATTTTAAAAATTGTATTTTTGGTATAGATATCGTATATATCGTATTCATATGTATTTAGTAAAAAAAATGTTATTTTGACATTAGAAACAGTAATGTTATTTCTCTGCATATTATAAATAAGCTTTACTATTTTTCTTTCCAACGTTAAAATTTGAAGTAATCATAATAAAAAAAGTTCATTTCAAATGTCTAAAGGTAGATGTCGTCAGTTAAATTGACAAAGGGAAAAATTGCTACCCATTGAGGGAGGCTGCGTTCAAGGACGACGGCTTTTAAAATTGGTATATAAAAGTCGTGGAAGTCGATTCGAATTTCAACACGTGGCGAATATATTCATTTAAATTCCAATCTATTAGAAAGTTTTATAATACATTGAATTTTTCCATGAACAATAAAAAAACATATTTTAATAGAAAAATAAAGGGAAAATGGTTAACTAAAATAATTAATTAAATTTTTGTGCTGAAATGAAATTCAAAGAAAATATATAATCGATATCAAAATATTATATTTAATGGTTACCAACATTCATTCTAATGAATATAAAAGTATACTTATGAGAAACAATCTTAAGTGTTATATTATCTTTTTCAATTACATATAAGAGTTTATTTAGTAAAATGTTAACAAGGAGAAATATCAAAGATGCCATATTTAATTTATTTTACAATGTCAAGGTTACAAAAAGATTCCTTCAATTGTGGATAATATTTAATAAAAAAAACTATTTTAATTAGCACGATATTTTATAAGAAATAATTACTTGTCCAATAAAAAAAAATTAAGCTGCATGAGGAACAATTATATAATTAGCAACTGTGTTCAAAGAATTGAACAGAACCGGTCGAGGGGCCATATCGCCATGCTCCCCATTAAGGCGTGGATAATGATTGTTCTACATCATTTTTTACATCGAGCCCAATAAAGACCTAGCAATTTACAAGAACTCGTTATACTAGGTCATTCGGACGGCAATCCGGCAAGTCCATGAATACAACCAGAAAAATGTTTACCTTTAACGCATTCATTTAAATTCGAAAATAATCAAGCGAACTGCTCCATTAAGGAGTAGGCCCATAGAGTAACATATTTGTTAGCGTTGATATTAATATTATTCTATGGTACGACCTAAGGTTACATATTTTTTTACGTAGGGAAATCCATTTACGCATCCCCCTACCAGCTCCAATGCGAGAGAGGTTCTCCTGGATTACAACTGATAGAGGGTATATGGGACTCGCCTGGCGTGAAGCGCCGCGAATACCCACTAAACCCCACGGTGCTTTCTGTTGCCATTCACGGGTCGATACGGGATTCTAATGACGATTCGCTTCGCTCCAGCAGCTGGACCAGCCAAATGCCCAGGTTCCGTCTCTTATATCACTCTCCTCCTTCAGTCAGCAATAGATCACTTCCTTCCCTACGTAACTCCTATTATCGTAAAATTCGTACAATAGAAGCTGCAGGGGTAAGGTTACCTACAAACTAAGGTGAAGTGAATTGAAGGCCAAAGAGGAGCGTTTTAAAAACGCCCGATAAAAGTAGAACAATGGAAACCTTGCATTAAAAAACTGCTCTAAGGACTTACGAGTACACACAATTTGTCGTGTGAACACACAACTCAATATAACGGGATATTTCATACATTGTTTATAGAACTTAAAAAATATTAGTTGTCATAAAATAAATATCTTTGTAAACTAGATACCTCAAAGTATACTTTTTCTAGGGTTTATTTTACCTACTAAATCGCTTTATTAAGAAACTCAACGTGACATGCGATTTAAATCTTCCAGACGTGTATCAAGATTTAAGACACCACTTTATCTAGTAATTCAATTTTTGTAATTTTTGCATACGATTATTAATTAAAATGATTTATTTTTTACAAAGTATAATTAAATCTTCTTTTCTATAATTAATGTGTCGAGTACCCATAAAAATGAAACAATTGGAAAACAATGGAAAGCTGGCGTAAACGCCAGGAAGGTGCTCAAGGGGTTAAGTAACTAAATCAGAAGAACAAATTTTTTTATAATGTTTTCTAAGGTTGTTAAATTTTAATTTAATTTAGTTTCATTTAATGTTTAAGAAATTATTTACTTAAATTCAATTTTTTTTTTCTTTATTGTATATTACTTAACAGTGCATTTACTGTTAAAGAGACTTCGGTATATATTCCTTAAGAGATTCATTGACAATGTAATAATATCTGACAACTCTTGTTTTTAGAATACTTATAAA
Source organism: Samia ricini (assembly GCA_014132275.2). NCBI lineage: Eukaryota > Metazoa > Arthropoda > Insecta > Lepidoptera > Saturniidae > Samia > Samia ricini. The sequence continues at coordinate 13,244,382 of AP028165.1, read as the reverse complement.
AACATTCAAATATAAGAATGTAATATTGTATAATAGCCAGCCGTAAATTGAAATATAAACAAAGGTTTTAACACGCCCCCTCAATTTACAGCTGCTTCAACCCTAAGCCATTACAAAAATCATTATGTTTGACAATAGGTAAAGCCTTAGTAAAACCATCAGCAAGCATCAAACTTGTCGACACATACTTTAAGTTTACCGCTTTGTTCTTAATTAGTTCTCTGATGAAATGAAATTTAATATCTATATGTTTACTACGATTGTGGCAAACGGTATCACCTGCGAGATATATCGCCCCCTGATTGTCAGCATAGACAGTAGTTTTAGACATTGTAAATTCGCCTAACTCTTTTAATAAACTACCTAAATATAAAGCTTCTTTCATAGCTTCAGACATACTGACATATTCGGCTTCTGTAGAGGAAGTAGCGACAGTTCTTTGCTTTTGAGATCTCCAAGAGATTGCAGCTCCACCCAAAAGAAAAACATATCCCGAATACGATCGTCGATCTACCAAACAATTGCCCCAATCAGCATCAGAGTAACCTATCAATGGTTTACCATTATTTTCAAAAACAAGACGATAATCAATAGTTTTCTTTAAATATCGTAATACTCTTTTAGCAGAAATCCAATGCGCATGTGAAGGATTCGACGTAAAAACTGTGCTAATTTTGATACAGTATTACTTATATCAGGTCTCGTTCCAACACTCAGATACATTAACGTGCCAATCAGTTCTCGATACGGCAACTGCAACTGTTCATGTTCTTTACGTTCTTCAAACTTTAAGCTGACTTCTAACGGGGTTTGAACAGTTTTACAGTCTTCCATACGGAATTTCTTCAACGTATCTTGTATATACTTTTGTTGTGACAAAAATATTTTATTGCCTTTTCTTTCGATCTCCATACCTAAACAGTATTTAGCAGGACCGAAGTCTTTCAAATCAAACTCTTTAGTTAAAACTATTTTAAATTCCTTAATCAAATCCTCATCTTGAGAAGCAATCAATATGTCATCTACATAAATAATAACTAATAAAATAGTATTATCTTCTCTACGCATGTGGTACATACATGGTTCATTAACTGTAGGTCTCAATTTCATTGATCTAAGTTTTTCATCCAACCTTAAATACCATTGACGACCAGCCTGCTTTAAACCATATAAAGATCGCTTTAAAAGGCATGCATTTCCACCAGCTTCAAGATTCTGTATCATTAATTTTGATCGATTACGAATCTCTGTTTTCTCACTTTTGTCATTAATCAAAGTACATAAAGTTTCCTTTAACAATTTTGGAACCTGCATATAAATTTCTTCATCTAAATTACCATTTAGATAAGCCGTATTTACATCTAACTGATGAATTTTAAGATCTAGTTCTACAGCTAAAGCTAGCAATAATCTTACTGTCTCAAGTCTTGCCACGGGAGCATATGTTCTGTGATAATCTAATCCGTAGTGTTGACTAAAACCTTTGGCGACCAAGCGTGCCTTCTTCTTCTCTGTTTTGTCAACATTTACTTTAGTCGTTAAAACAAAACGACAACCAACTGTATTTCGTCCCTCTGGTTTCTTTACGATATCCCAAGTATCATTCTTAATCAGACTTCTGACTTCAGATAAAATTGCATTCTGCCACTCTTCACTTTCATCGTTTGATAGAGCATCTTTCAATGAAATCTCAGGGGCAGCTGAACAGAACTCATCATCACCATCATCATTAATAACTTGCTCATTATTTTCTATCTCTTTTTCATCAGGACATACTTCGACTGTTTTGTAATTTTTTCTTGGTCTACCACGTTGTTAGTTGACCAATTAACTTTGGTCTACCTGGAGCACGTTTGACAATAACATTTTTGATAGAACCATTATTATTATTATAATGACTTTCCGAAAGTTCACTTTCATTCTGATTCTCAGAATCATTCAAATGTTCAACCATAACGTAGTCTTTACTTCGACTTGAACATTCGTTAGTATGATCACCAGCGTTCTGTACATGTGACCTGTCAACTAACTCTACAGATGAATCTATTGTTTGAACACGCGGCTCTTTTTGGCATTCTGTAGAAACAATTACAGGATTATCCATTTTGTTAGATAAATGCTTATTTCATCTTGAAACCTTACGTCTCGAGCAACTATAACTCTGTGTTCATCAGGAATCCAAACTCGATAGCCTTTAGTTGTTCTAGGATAACCAATAAATACGCCCTCTACTGCACGAGCATCAAATTTACCTTTTAATGGTTTCTTATCCAATACAAACGCCTTAGCTCCAAAAGTGTGTAGATTACTTAATTCTAACCTTCTCTGTGTCCACTTTTCAAAAGGGATACTACCATTAAGACTACTAGTTGGACAGCGATTGCGAATATAAGATGCAGTCATAACGGCCTCTGCCCAAAAACCTACTGACAAACCAGAAGATAATAACATGCATCTTGCCATTTCAACTATACTTCTGTTCATACGTTCGGCAACACCATTCATTTGTGGTGTACGTGCAACAGTTAATCTCCTTCGAATACCTTCATTCCGTAGAAAAATATTAAAATCGTGATTACAGTACTCACCTCCGTTGTCTGTCTGAAGAAATTTTATCTTCTTGCCAGTCAACTTTTCTACGTAATTTTTATACTCTTTGAAGGCATTAAGTACTTGACCTTTTTGTGTGAGCAAATACACTTCACACCACCGTGTACTGTCATCTATAAATGTTACGAAATATTTCGCGCCACCAATTGACTGACTTTTGATTGGTCCTACGACGTCGGAATAAATTATCCTCAATTTTTCATTACATGGTCCACCTGCCTTTGTAAAAGGTAATGCACTCATCTTTGCCTTGATACATATACCACAATCTTTTAATTCTTGTACATCTGTATCCGTCACGTGAAAGTTATGTGAACTCAGTAGTTTTTGTAGATCCCTATTGTTCAAATGGCCCATCCGCTCATGCCATAAGCGAATATCAACCTGACTTTGAGCAATACCTGCTTGATCATTAAACTCATTAACATGATAGAGATTGCCCTTTCGCTCAGCAGTTAGTAGGACCTTATTCGCTTTATCTACAATTAAAGCTTCACCTTTCTCAAAAATAACTTTATAACCGTTATCCGTAATTTTAGCTACAGAAATTAAGTTACTTCACTTTTAAAAATGCTTTATATGTACCTAAGTTACGGCCCTTCACCTTGACCAACCTTTACGACATCATAACGATCATTTTTCTTCTTTTTAATAACTTTATATGGGCCTAAAAATCTTGGGTATAACTTATAACCCTGAACAAATTGGGTTCTCTTAATGGCAACCAAATCATCAACATTATATTCAACAGCTTTCTTCCTTCTCTTATTGTAACTTTTTCTATTCTCTTCTTGGATCTTTTGGATATTTTCTTTCGCTTTCTTTCTTAGTTCTTCTCTGGAATCAGTAAATTGTTGAACTTGTTCTTCTTCAATAAATTTGACGATCTCTTCGTTTTTATCTTTTAATTTAGTTCCCGTCAAAAGCTCAAAAGGTGTCATACCAATGGCTCTTTGGTATGTACCGTTAATATTTCGTTGAACTGTACTTATCTTTTTATACCATTTTGTAGGATCATCTGTAGTGATTTTACCAAGCACATTAATTATAACTTGATGTATACGTTCTACTTGGCCATTACCTCTAGGTTGACCCGTAGTTATAGTATGATGACTAATTCCTTCTGATTCACAATATTCCTTAAAAGCATTAGAGGTGAAAGAAGCGTTACGATCGCTTATTATAACATCTGGTGATCCAAAAGTTTGTTGTTGCAACTTAAGTTTCTCGAGAACTTCCTCGGTAGACAAAGTCTTGGTAGGGTAAATCCACGTGAATTTCGTAAATCCGTCAATAACTGTAAATATGTACCTGTAGTTTTTGTTAGTAGACGTTAACGGTCCAAGATGGTCGATGTGGTAAACAGCAAGAGGTGTCTCTCCTTTAGATAGTGTGTGTAAACAACCGTCTTTTTTACCCTTCTTGTGTGAAATAAGTATGCATTCGACGCAATTATCAATTACAGATTTAATTTTCTCTTTCAGGTTTTCAATATGGTATTCTCTTATATAATAAGTTCTTCTGTCTTAACAACTCCAAAATGTCCCTTTTCATGGCTTCTTCTAATTATCTCATGTTGCATTCTTTTTGGTACTACGATTAGCTTATTACCATCTTTTATCTTCCACAAAATTCCATTCTCATTAGTATAATCTCCATATGGTTCTTTTTCTAATACTTTTTTAATTAGTTTTATTTTCATGTCGTCATCTTGAGCTCTTTTTAGACGTGCAACAATATCTGTAAGTAAAGCAACGTTCAACGAGTATCTACTTAGTGCGTCAGCATGTTTCATCTGATTTCCAGGACGATGTTCAATAATATAATCATATTCTTCAAGCAAGAGTGCCCAACGTGCAACCCTCGGAGGCAAATCTTTCTTTTTTAATGTCATTGTTAGAGCTGAACAGTCTGTTACAATTTTAAATTTGATCCCTAATAAATAAGCTCTAAATTTCTTGACTGCTTCAACAATAGCTAGAATCTCTAGGTAGTAGCTATGATATTTACGTCTGCAGGTGACGTCTTTCTGCTCATGTAGTAAGTTGGATACAGCTGATTATCACTAGTATTTTTTTTGTAGAAGAACTGCGCCATAACCTTCTGTACTGGCATCAGTGTGGACCTCAGTTTCCAATTCAGGATCGTAAATTCTTAACACGGGATACTGACACAGGGCGTTCTTAATTTCTTCAAAAGCTTTCTCACAAGCCAAATTAAAATCAAATATAACACTTTTTTTAAGTAAATTCGTTAAAGGGGTAGTGATCAGAGAGTAATTTTTGATGGATTTTCTAAAATAACCCGTAAGTCCAAGGAATGATTGCAATGATTTCAAATCTTTAGGAGTTGGAAATTTAGCAACTGCTGATATCTTTTCTTCTGAGGGCATTATTTCTCCCTTACTAACAATATAACCCAAGTAGCTAATTTTTCTTTTTAGGAAATGACATTTAGTCCAGTTGAATTCCAAACCGTATTCTTGTGCTCTTGTAAATACTTTCTTTAATTTATTAATTCCTTCTTCTTCTGTAATAGACGGCAGTATTAAATCATCTAAATATGTAAGAACTGTACTGTTCAAAATGAGATCTCTAAATACATCATTTATAAATCGTTAGAATACGGAAGGGGCGGTAGACAAACCAAACGGCATTTTAACAAATTCAAATTGTCCTTCAGGCGTAACAAATGAGGTAAACTTCTGACTTTCGTGATTAACATTAACATGTAAGAATCCGTTCTTTAAATCAAGAGTTGTGAAAAAATTGGCATGTCTAAGCTTGTCTATCTGGTCCTCTATAAGTGGTAAAGGAAATCTTTCATTTATAATTTTCTTGTTCAGCTTTCTATAATCAATGCAAAGTCGATATTGACCATTCTTTTTTTTTAGCTAACACTATCGGACTCGCAAAGTCACTTGAACTTGGTTTAATTATCTTGTGGCTAAGCCATTCATCTGTTTGATTATTCACAAAATTTAGTTCTAAATGTAAAAGTCTTCTGGGGTTTTGATAAACTGGAGTCTCATCTGCTAGTATAATCCTTAATTCTACGCTAGACTCTTTCTTTACTTTACTCAGATTATAGTCTTTAATCATAGTTTTCACTTCATTCGTAAGTTTTATATTTCCTATATCATAGTCTTTCTCTTTATAATCTTCTATAGTCGTAAGATGCAAAATTCTCTTAGCGGTAACGCCTTCAGCAGAAAATTTTACTTCTACTTCATGTAAAATAGGATTTCCAAGAATCACATTTACTGGTATTACGTCATCATCAACGATGTAAATTGTCGAATCAAAGTAGCAATCGTCTATTTCAATTTTAGCCAAAAATGACCCTTTGGTCTTAACTTCATGTTCAGCAATCCCAGTAACACAAACTGTTGAATCAGGATTGTAATCGTTATGATTTCCGTTTAGAATAATGAATTGAGATTCTTTGATCAAATTGACATCGCTTCCAGTATCTATTAGGACTGTAGTTTTAACATCATTAATTATCACATCTTTATAAGGTGCATTCTTTTTGCAGCCTTTCTTAACAGTTGTTTGGATGTTAAGTGTTTGCTTTGGGTTGTCAGGACATTCTTTGGATTTATGTCCAAAGTTGTTGCATCGAAAACATTTGATTCCCTTGGTACAACTTGAAGATTTATGATCAATATCACCACAGTTATAACATCTAAATTTCAGTGTTGACTTTCGATAATTTCGATCTCGCGAAAAACTTGAAGTGGGAATCGGTTTAGTAGAATTCTGAGCTCGAGTCGCAGACTTTCTTCTAATCTCAGCATATAAATCCAATTTTTTTCTAAATTCTTTCATATTAGTAGCTCCATATAAAATCGATTTATTAGTCTCCACGTCTCGTATTCCATCGATAACATATTCAATCACAGCATCATCTTCAATATCTCCTAATAACGCCAATTCTTTCATGTGGAGGAAATATTGTTGATATGTTTCGTCTGATCGCATTCTTCGCGCAGCAAGCCGCTTATGGATTGTGGCGCTACTTAATTTTCGCCCAAACTCTTCAATTAATCCATCTTTTAAATTATTCCACGAACTAAAACTTCCTGATGATCTGAGAAATAATTGTGCGGTACCAGTAAGCAATCTTTTCGCGTAAATTATCTTTTCTATTCCGCTCCATTGCATGAGTTCCGCTATATCTTCAAAATCCTTTATCCATGTTTCAACTGTATAATTGTTATCCCCGCTGAATGATGATATGGATTTTTCCAAATCACTAAATGAAATTTTTGGAATAGACTTAGAACAATTTTCTTCGTCGTCGGTTTTTTCGTCGTCTTTAGCTTTTTTCGAAGGCATTGCTCTTTTCTATATTTTTATTTATTATTTTATCTAAAAATCTTAATCGTTATGGTACATGGAACGCAGCCAACAATGTTGTACATAGAATGCAGCTCACAATGGATATGGAACGTAGTCGACAATCAACGTGAAACGGAACGCAACTCTCAATTGACAGTTCCGAGAATTTCAGTGAGAAATGACATCAAACGTCATTTGAATTTGACAATTTGTAACAAAGGAATTCTCACCTCATGTTTCAATTTTATGAAAAATATCTCAAATAATCCTTCTTGAAATGATGAATTTCATATGTCCTCACCTTAATCACGGACGAGCCACCAAAATTTGTGGGAATAAGGTGGGAAATAATCACTTTCAAACACAAATCTTTTATTTATACTCTTACGTCGTAAACAAGGAACATAGTCGTAACACATCTTATTGACAAGTCATTTTGTTAATCTATTACAGTAGTGAATACAAGTGTATTAGGCTTTAAAAAATCTAAACACTTCCCACATATATATATTTAAACAATACAAAGATTCTTATTATGCAATTAAATATAAAAAAGGGTATATGATAACAAGTGCTACAACTTCACCAACTTTTAATTATAGTTTTATGCGTCAATATTTATTCTTTATAGTCCATCTCAGGAAAATATTTAACAATCTCTTCGCAAAAATAGTCAAGTTCAATGACACATTGCTAATAGAGAGAAAAATACTATGAAATTTACAAATTAGGCGGAATAAAAGGAATCTGATATTGGAAACCTTTTCTGCTTCCACTTATTTAGTATAATAAATTTATTAAAAGGTTCCAATTTTACTGGCGTAAATAATCTAGCCGTGATAGAATTCTTTGTGTATAATCACAGTCTACTTCCCTCTCTGAATGAGCTATTAAAATATTAACCGATAACGTTCTTAGTGTTTTAATAATTAATGTACTTCATAAAAGGTTATTTCTGGCTATTTATTAACTTTATTATTCATTCAAAATGGGAATGAATCTATACTGCCCGATACACTTAATAGAATCGTTGATTTCTAAAAGCTTACAAAAACGTCATTTTTCTTACAGGAAGTTGTTTATTCTTAAAGAACTCGTTTTTCTGATTTCAGCATTTTTTTGCGATATTCTAAGTATTTAGAAACACTGAATATACTAATACGAACTCGTCTAAGTTTGTCTAATAAACATAATGTATATTAAAAAAAATCGACCGCATTCGTTGCAGAATACGGATCATAAATTTAAATGTGAAATTATATTTGGTTACAAAATCCACTGTTATATTTACACCTCGTCTGTTAATGTCTAATTCTACACTATAGCGTAAGTAGTTGCATTAATTTCGTCGCCCAAATTATGAAGGTCCGTTGTTCGTTCATCGTTTCGCGTGGATTAGGTATCTTTTTAATTTGATGCATGTTTTACAGTTTGTTATAACAGCTTTTTAGAAAATTACATCTATTTAGTACAAGAGTAATGTAATGAGACTAAAATAAATTTTATATTTTTTTTTAGGTTAAATTTATAATACATGTATGTATCACTTATATTTGTAAAAAATAGTTATTTTAAAAGAGTATTAAGAAATTTATGGAGAAAAATTTAATCAAATATAAAACACTGTATTTTTTTTTCTTTTACCTGTCTAACTAGCTGTGTACCCGCGTCTGCGCCTACATTTTAAATGTTCTTCACTGCGTATTAATTGTAAGTATATATATATTATGAAGTCAAAACAAATGAATGAAGAAAACGAATCCTTTTCTTTTTATTTGTGGAAAAAATGTACAAAAAAAAAAACGAAAAATTACTCGTCTAATAGTAGTAGACCCTTCCCGATATGTTCAGTAGTTTTGAACTCAATGTGCGTCAAAGGAATCCTTTATTCCTTTTATATAGAAGAAAGAGATAAATAGATAGATACACAATATGATTAATTATAAAAACATAATTAAAAAAATATTTCAACAAAGAAAAGTTAATATAAAATATATTTAAGAGAATAAATGTTTGAAAACGATAACAATAGACAGAAGACAGAAAAAGCTGCTTCCGAAAAAATGTAAATATTTGTTCTAATACCACATACAACTGAGATATCGTAAAAGTTTCTATATTACTTGAAATATAGATTGAGCAGATTAAGTCTGCTCTGGGCGGTTCATTGTGTGAGTCAACTGGATTAAGAGATGACTCGGACATTTGTCGAAATATCGTGATGCAAACATCAACCAACAATCAATCTGTCAAGAGTGAAGCGACTGAGAAGAATAGATATCCAGTTTTTTAAATTAAGTTATTGACTCTACAAATATAAATTAAATCACATACACATGTATATAATATGAATTAAATTACCGTTCAAAGATCAAACAATAATGAACCACAAAAAGTTTATGCGTTAGTTTATATAATTAGCTTTTAATTCGCTTTTTATAACGAATTAGCTTTTAAAAGCGCCCGCAGTAGCGCCCGCGTTTTCATAAATTCTATACTTTGTTTTATTTTTCTTATACAGAACCCAATTTTTTATTTTGTAGTATTAAAATATAGTAAATATATTTCTCATAAAATCAAACACTTTCCCGTAAAATTGTGCATGAATTGGACTTTATTACATTTTTAGGAGTATCCTTTTTGTAGCCGGAATCTTAATTATTTACGAAAATTGAAAGTACCCTAAGTTACCCGGAGTAACTTCAACTATCTACCAAAAAAGTCCCGTCAAAATCTATCCGGCCGTTCCGGAGATTACCCGGCAAAAACAGACAGATAGACAGACAAAAAATTTAAAAATTTTATATTTGGTATAGGTATCGTATTTACATTGATATCTATTTAGTAAAAAAAAATAATTTTGACATTACAAACAGACACTTCAATTTTATTTATTAATATAGATTACTTTACTAAAAGTTGAAGTACGAACAGACTTTATGAACAAAAGCCACTTGCAATAGTTTTCGATGTCCATTAATGTTTATATTCCGGCATCATTTGGATATTAACGATGTTGTAAATCGACCTAGTACTAAACAATGTAACGATACTACGTCTACGTACGGTACTATGTACTACGTCACCGGGGAATGAAAAAAACCTGTTTGAGATGCACGAACGGTTGGCATTCGATAGGCGGAAGCTGAGGAATGTCGACAGTTAACTCATGTCCCGCGTGGCTTTCAACTATGCATTTTGACACACTTGATCGATTACTTCGAACTTGTATATCGGAGTGACCTTTGAACGTCGGCAATTTTAAAGCGCTTAAACGTTTATTTTATCAATTATCTCCCAGTGGTTCTGACGTCGGTGCAAGTTTTAAATTCACAATCTCGCAATGAAACTATTATAAAGATGTATGTTATTAATATTTAATTTAATATAATTGAATTTTATAATGTTTTACGAATTTGTCATACGTTTCTTTTTATTATCTATCCGCTTCATATAATCTTTATATTAAGTTAATTGATTAACTTAAAGATCAAACTGTCTCGTTGGGATTGTTACATTTTTAAAACAAATAAATAAGTATTCATTACCTATCCAAAAATAAACAATTAACTTAAGAAAGTTAACTAGAATGATATTCATTTCCTAAGAAAAAAGCACATCTTAATCTTAACATATTAAAGAAGAAGTTTCTAATTGTATGTCCGTTGGATATGTTTCCCGGATAAGGTTTGTAAGCCCACTTGACGGCCCTCTGCTAGTGGTGCCCGGTGCATGATAGTTATACCACTTGCAGCTTCCTTACTACGCCACTGAATTGAGGTAATTAAGACATATTATATAGGTAATCATAGTTATTTTTTGTGATGAATCGATGTTTTAATTTACTTCTATAACCAAAAATTTTACAAAGAAGCTATATTTATAATTAAGATTATCATGAGATTGGACTATAAATAACGACGCGTACGAGCAGTCGGGGCATTCTCGGTGAGATTTCCAAAGTGTAAAATTGTGTTTTAAGTAATAATAGTTGTAATTAAGTTATCTCACAAGACATCTCTCTGCGTTGTGGATTTTGTATAAAATTACGGCCTTGCTCTGACATGTGTTTATAACAATATCACTACTTAACGACACATGACAGAGAGCTGTTTGAGCCATAGTTAAATTGACTTCGGGAATTTGTTACAGGAAAACGCTCTAGAGTTTCCCATAATAACTATTTCACCATAAAACATGTACGCAAAAGACAAACTTGCGTAATTACCTACATCGGAATAATACACTGTACACATATAATATATTACCTCTATATTTCATTACTTCATATTATTTGTACTCTAATATTTTTTTGGTTAACAAATTATTTAGACGTGCACACTTTATCTATTCTTATATTGTTGGTTAATTTTTTAAGCAATATCCCTGAGCAGCAAAGGCGGTTCGATGCATTTAGTAACGTCTGCATCATTTACAATGGAGGCAACCCGTCTCTGCGACCTGTATAGGGCATCTAGGAGGTATTTAACGAATCTATCCTAGAGATGCGAACAGTATTCCATACACAGCCTCGCTTGTGCCAACGCTTGTTTCAACGCTCCAGCGAAACGGTGACTATTCGGTTAGAATTTTCCAAGAAGTTTTTATAGCACATCATAATAAACGTTCTGCACTTTACAATACACTTATCTCGTTCATAATAATGAAACTATATCACGAACAATGCTACCAAAATTACATGTGCAAATTAGTGAAAGAGACATACCCAGAACCATAGTCAAATTTATTGTAAAATTGTGTTTGAAGCATGAAAATTACATTTAAATTTAATATGTAATTTAGTTTGCTGTATAGTAAAAATAATGTTTGCAAGCTGCGCTAACTTATTCTAAGGTCACACACAGACACCTCACACGGCACCTGTCATGTCGGGTTTATTAACCAAGTAAAAAAGCTACTGGGATATCGCTTGTTTTTAATATAAAACAGATATATTAGCATATGATATAACCACATCTATACTTATAAATAAAATCTAAGTGTCTATTTGTAAGTCAAAATATCAATTTTTTACTAAATACATATGAATACGTAATATTCGAAACCAATACCAAAAATACCGATTTTTTAAAATTTATTTTTGGAAAATAACTCCGTGTAAAAAAATCAAAACTCATGAAATTCTGAATATAATCCGATTCAATACACAGCTTCAATGGAAAGTGTTTGAATTTGTGACAAATAGTTTTACTTTATCTTAGGATCAAAAAAAAAATCAGGAAAAATAATTAGGGTTCCGTATTACAAAAATTAAAACGCAGTGAAGAACATATGAAACGCGGGTATAGCCGCAGGCACACACCTAGTCTAAAATATAAAAGAAAAGTAATTCGACATATTGTTTATTGAATAAGACACACGAAAACTTGCGTGTAACCAAACTTAACGACCTTCAGAAGCTGCGTTCAAAAGCGATTCCCTTCTATACGGATTTGACCTTTATTGACTAGGAAGTTGATGAGGCTTATTAAATCAAACTACTTTGGTTTCTCTCTTTGTTTTATAAATTTTGCAACTGAGTACAGAAAATCGGCTTATTAAAGAGATGTCTTGCACTGTTTTGTCTTTTCCTACGAATTTACGGATTATAAATAATATGAATATACTTAGCGATTTAACATAATAATAAAGCGTCTCGAATTGTCCATAACCAAGTTCTTTCCGACTGACTTCATCCACTATAATTGCGAAGGGACGTGGGAAGTGTTCCGAGGAATTGTTCGGATTAATACCTGCTGATCGATTCCACCACCGTACAACGCGCCTTATACTTAAATTCCACCCTTAACATCTGGATGAATGGCAATCTATAACGGTGCGTATCGCGCGGAATCTTTTGCCTCGCACTACTATCTTGTGAAACCAACTTGCGTCGGCGGTATTTCCGGACCGATACGACTTTGGAGCCTTTAAGAAGAAAACCTACTCATACCTTAAAGGCCGGTAACACAACTTTTTTTTTTTGACGAGGGGAATGCATTTACGCACTACCTAACCGGTAACACACCTGCGATTTCTTTGGTGTTGTGGGTGTTCATGGACAGTGGTGATCACTTACCATCAGGTGACCCGCTTGTTGGTTTGCCCAATATTCCATTAAAAAAAAATTTGCGTAAAAATCCTTAAAAATACCTCTGTTACTTATTGTTAGTTAATTAATCGCGGTTGATCTAAATTTTAAAGTATTTTATTATACAATTAACTGTCCGGCGAACTTCGTACCGCATCAGAATCAATAAATGTTACGCTATTAACTAATTCAAATTCAGTTTTCCTTTCAATGTGCTATAAAAATATCACTTCGTAGTACCCGGTTTACTCCTCCAAAATTGAACCAATTTTAATTTTTCTTTCAGTTTTAGAATAATAAATACTTTGGCGATTTCTCCATGACAGTTACGTTTTTTTTTTTAATTTTATCCATCAAATTTGTTTGATGAACGTCTGAAATTTTCATTTTAAAGAATCCTATTTTCTACAATAACTAATTTATGGAAAAAATCAAAACTTAGTGGTGAATCTATATTATTTGTTACACAAATATTTACCATAATGCTATTATAATCCAGGTAGGAAACAGCGGTCTACGTATGTATGGGATATATGCCGCTAGCATATCCTCTTAAATAGTCAATCGATTAGGTAAATTGCTGAATGGATCTGGTGATTATTTTTTAGTAACTAGAGCAGGAGATAATTTATTATCATTCCATATGATACCCTTAATGTGACAATGCGAATGACGTAAATCTGCATTAGTTCTCTATTTATAAACATACTAACCAGACATGCTAACTGTGATGTTGCCTTTTTTCATATAATATATAAAAACACACTATTAAAATACCCACCTCCTATAAAAACCAATAGAACACTATAAAATAAATAAATTATTGTAATTTCGTCATGCGGAAATCGAATGAGACAACCAAAGGTCAAGAAACTAAACACTTGAATGAACATAAAAAGTATTTCAAAAGCAAATAATCTACACAAGTAGTTGGTTATTATTACTTGTATTTAATAGTACTGCGAAGAACTAACACAAACATAAACATCCTTTATGACCTACCGGTAGAGATGCTATTATTCCGAAAGTAGTACATCGTACACTTCAATATTCAATTGACTTACATGATGGATAAAGCATGCATTTCACGTGTATGCACATGCACAGATGCAGGGATACAACATTTTTTAGTTGCAGTATTTACCGATAACAAATATATTGGCAGTGCTTTTAAATGTTATTCGTCATCCATCTATTGTTAAAACATTATCTAATAATCCATTATTGACTTCTCAATATTTGTACGTCATATCTATAAATTAGAACACATGCATAAGTGTACACGGCAATTGATGAAGTTATAATATTAAATTTTAAAAAAAAACTTAGGATAATACGACCTACCGTAAAAAATTGATCCTGTCAAATAACACCACACACAATATTCGTATATAACAATGATGAGAAGTTGCAAACATAAAAAAAAATCACATCCTGGCACTTTCACTTGTGTTGCAGTTCTGTATCGATCTGAAGAAACCGTTAAAACTGCTCAGGCGGCTTATACCGGCGCCCGCGTCATACTGGCTGCGGCGGCTGCGCTACAGCCTCCTCGCCCCCACTCTATCAAAGTTAGAGTGTTTAGTAAAACCATTAGCGTTATGCATTCAGTTTGAATGGAACATGTTAGATATAGGTAACTATACAATTAATACAAGTCTTTTAGAATCGGCACATGAAAAGATACATCTAAGGGCGAGGACAAACAATCGTAATTTTCGTGTAATCTGTTCTATATTCGCTTTTATAAAAAAATATTGTGTGTTGCATGACTTCGCAAAATTTTGTTCACCCTATTTGACGTTCGGTTACGAGGGAGCAGTAATTAAGGAAAGTGGACGGTTTAGTAGTGAAAGCACAAGAATTAATACGTATCTTTATCGAAAAAGGTTTGATACAAAAAAAAACTTGAGGTTGAACAACGTAGTATATGAACATATAATCTCATATGGCTATTATCTTCTTGTAAATCATCTTCTAATTATTCGTAAATTGCATATATATAGAAACATTCCTTAAGAGCGTGGAATGGCAGCTGATTTAAATACGCCCGTTTGGCGTATTAACTGAGTTACAGTAAAACCTAAATTACGCTACTCAATAAACGCGACTTACAACTCATAAAATTACGCTCGCTAGGCCTCACACTTATGAAAAAAGACAGTTCAAAGCGGCTTTTTTTTTTTTAAATTGCTTAAACCTTTAAAATTTGCTTTCTGAATGGTAAATTTTGACTCAACTACCGTAAATTATGAAAACGACGAATCAATGGGGATTGTTCTAATTTGTTGATACAAGACGTGGGCTTAGTGTGGCAAGTAGAGATAAACTGCCTTTACTGGAAGAGCAAAATCTTAATTGGCGAAGTCTTTTTTAACTTTACAAATAAGCCCTACCAAACCCAAAAGCCTACGTGGCTTTAAATAAGTGATTCGAACCATATGCGTTGAGAAGAAGGCTTAAGATAGTATAACTTCTATCCCAGGATGTTTGCATACATTCATCACATCATCATCATTCTCCTGCCTTTTCCCAACTCACTTGGGGTTGGGTATGTTTTCTTCTTCCATACGCCCTACCAGCCGTCGTCATCTCTTCATTCACTCTTTTTTCTTTCATATTATTTCTTACACACTCCATCCACATTTTCTTTGGCCTTCCTCTACTTTTCCATCCTTCCACATTCATATTCATTACTATCTTACTCACATGCGCTTCCTCTCTTCTCATAACATGCCCATACCACGACAAACGAGAACCTTTCAACTTTTCTACCATTGACGCAACTTTCAAACTCCCTCTAATATATTCATTTCTTATTTTATCCATTCTTGTGACACCACACATCCATCTCAATATTCGCATGTCAGCTACATGCAGTCGCTTCTCATCCATCTTCTTAATAGCCCAGCATTCTGATCCATACAATATGACAGGTCTTATGATGGACTTATAGATACTCCCTTCGATTTAAGGGGCATTTGTAAACATAAAACATAGTCGCACAGTCAGTGCTTATTTACAACTCAAATAAGTGTGATAGTTGTTTCTACAGTTAAATCTTTTACAGGATTCTTGTCTATGAATAAATCGTTACTAAATACACCTTTGTTATAATTCGATAAACATTTACCGTGTTATTTATAAATAAAATATTATGTTCGTCAAACTCTATCATCAAATGGAAAGCTTACCTTAATACGAAGATTACTAGCATGAAACATTCGTAATTACAACCCACGAATAAATGACAACATAATAGTTGGTCCGGGAATTCTGATAATTGATTTTTGATCGGTAATTTATTTGGAGAATAACTTTAGACTAAAAATAAACAATATAAGTGTTTACTTATGTTATATATTTTATTTTGCATGGTCGATTTATCGACTGACCGTTTCTGCAGTTACGCAAGCTTATAATTTCTCAAATATATTGTCTAATTAACAAACTACATACTCAATTACCATAGACCAAAACTTATAAGTTAGTACATTCAGAAGGCTGGCCCTGTCACTAGTACTGGTATTAACGTATCTAAACTTCCTTTTTATAAAAAATCTTTATAAAACTTTTATAAAAATAGCACGTTGGTGAAGTATTTTATCTTAATTCAATGGCCTTCCACCGTACTTAAATTAAAAATAATTTAGCAAACACCACTCACTGATTAATAAATATGTATCTTAATCCTTTCTAGGTGAAAGATACTAGTCGTAATAAAATTGTTGTAATAAAATTATGGTCAATCATTTAGAATGTATCAAAATAAATGAAATGTAACAATTTTTATGAGTCGTAAAAGTCACACCCCGTGTCACATTCAATGCAATTAACATAATAAATATTATAGATTCGACTAAAAACCTATTATTTCTGACAATGATTTATAGGAAGCTTAATTGTGGTTTCTTTATTAAGTACAATCATTAGACCTCAACAGGAACCGATCTTCTAATTACTTAAGCTTTCATATAGGTCTTCCTAAAGTCTTGTTGTTAAAGTATATTCCTCTTTTTTTACGTAGGGAAATGCATTTATGCAACGGGGAGAGATTACTCCCTGTATAAGTTGGAAAGGGGTATGTGTGACTGGCCCGGCGTGATGCGCCGGGAATACCCACTAAAACAACAGTGCCTTCCGCCGTCATCATGGGGATCATTCCTGCACCTAAGTATTAATTATTACCATTGCTCCAACGATTAAAAGTTTAAATAATGATTCATATCTTTAAATTTAAAAGTTGTAAAGTTTAACAATACCCTTGAGTCAGATTTTAAGCCCCTGTCTGATTATAATATTAAATAATTATTTACATCTCTTTGCTCATATCACAACACAGTGACTCTTTAATAAACGCAATAGAAACTAAAATGAATTAACCACTGTTCATAACAGACAACTTTAATATGCAAACGTTATATTATACTCGTATAATATTGAGAAATCTTACTAAAACTGAGATATAAATTTATTATAATACACATTAGAAATATTCTCAACCTTATTCCAACCGCAATAACATTTTCTGTGTAGCTAGACTACTAACAAACGTTTGAGGAAATGTCTGCCGCAAAAGTTTTATATGTTAAAAGATCTTGTGACGAAACTTAGTGTACTTTTACACTTATACGAGTTCACATTTTAGTAGAATGAAATTCTGTCATCTACTTACGTAAAACAGTATTTGTTTTGTTCTTATGAGAATTTCATATTATTTTATTAGCTTCATTAAAATTCATACTGAATATTGCGAGGTTATTTTTTACTAGTTGTTTATTTCCTTTACCGTTTATAAATAATTTGTCAACAGTGCAATATAATTTGTTAATAACAGCGGAAGTTTGTGTCGTATAAAATAATAAATAATTTAAAACCTTTCATTAGACATGTGATTAATTTTAAATAGTATTTATAAATACGTTTTATTTTTTCCTACTTATTTTTATTAACTTTATGCCCGATTCCCGGAAATGTGAAAAAATAATATTTCGGAACACAGGATGCTTTTAATGAAAACTGTATTTAACAATGAAGTATTTGGATAGAGAACGAGATCATTTTGTGATTGATAGTGATGCCTGGAAATCTGTGCATATGCTGAAAACGATAGTAACTATCACTGTAGGGTTTAGATATATACAATACAATGATAAACGATATAGAGTTTCTTTCCTTCTCTTCTTGATTCATAGCTCTGTTAATTTCCAAACCTGTGACAGTGTTTTGACGTTAATAAGCGCCATCTTTAAATCCAATAAAGTACTTTTTATTTGAGAATGTTCAATTTGATTTCTCAACAATTATAAGTAGATTAGAAAATTACTTAACGTCATGCTGTCATATGTAATTTCATAGTCGGGGTTATTCTGATCAAAGCGATATTTAATCGCGCTTCTGCTAATATTTTAAACTTGTTTTCTATGAGTTTGAAACTTATATTTTAAACTCTTTTTTAATAATAACCTTTCAATGGAGTATAATATCTAATAAATGTATGATTTAAGAAGTGTTTATTAATCAGATATATGAAATCATAGTGCATTCAAAAGAGGGTGAAGCATGTAATGTTTTATGCCTCTAATTATGCCTGAGAAGCAAATTGTTATTATAATTCTTACCTCAAGTTTCCATTCTGTTGTGTTATCCATACTAATGAATATTCTCGTATGTATATTAGTAATTAATTTGTTATTTGAATTAATTATGCCCGTTTCCATTTGTTTTCTACTTCGTTTTATATTGTTTTTTCAAGTTATAGACTTTATTTCGTTCGCTTCGCTTCTAAATACTTAATACGTTTTTTAAAATAAATCTTTATAAGTTCATGTAGACTATAGTTTTTCAACCTTATTTTGGTTACCACCCACTCTGAGGATATGTTTTTCTAGAGTGCCCAACTTATTTTTTTTGTCTTTTAAAATTATATTTTTAAACTATTGGCTACTCCTCTTTTGTCTTTAAATCTAGGCACCTAATTAGCGGCAGGTAAAGTATTTTGTCAAAGAAGCCTTATTACCTAACAAGCTTTGAACTTTGCCTTCCATGAACAAACTGCCAAATGCCAACTCAGTCCAACTAATTCGACGCAAAGTTTAAGCTACATAATTTTATAGTGTAATTTAATTACAGTGCAACAAACCACGAATACATTCTGTTCATTTTAATACGGAAGTATTAGTGCAAATACAAGTACATGGTACAAATCTAAAACATTACAATTTACGTAAACAGTCGCGACTTGTGAACATAATAAGTGTACAGACACTTTTAACTTTGTATCAAATAACTTATTTTATAGAATTCTATGAAAACTTTCATTTTGAAATGCGAATATATAGAAAAATATCGAGTTATAAATATAAATAGCAACTAAGTTTTATACAATTAAACATTTAAATATTTTCGTTTACGAAATTGATACATAATTATATACATGATTTTACCTCATATGTTTCTATTTACAGAATACTACAGTTGAAAGAAATCAAAATTTCAGCGCAGCGAAAATATTTATAGACAAATTGTTAAAATGTGACATTTATGGAATTAGGACTTTTGTAAATTTGTTTAATATTTGTTACGTATATCACTAGATGACGCTTTGTTCAAATATCTTACCTGACATCAAAAATCCGTAAGAGCATAAGATTAAAGTTCAAAATTAAATTAAATAAGGCGCGACGAAGCGAGTTATTCGCTGCATAAACGAGCGCTACGTTTACAGAACTGATTCACTAATGCTTTCTTTGTGTGCGTGTTAATTATAATGAAATGTGGATATAGATCTTTGAATTCGATTCCGACGTTTTCTACAGACTTGTATGTGCTTTGTATGCGTGATTTCTGTTTAAGAGTGTGTATTATGTATTATGTGTATTATGAAGGTATATTTATTGTATGCGAAGTGTTTTGGTTATTTTCTAGAAAGGCTATGAAGAACCGTGTTATATGAGCGCTTCGCCACTGTAGTATACTCAAAGTTCTCATCCTGAGTAATATCAAGACAAAAGTCTGCGACTAGTGTGTGTTGTCAGTGATGGCTTATGGCACTGACCCGTGGTCGCTTACAATAGCTTAACTAGAAGCTCAAACTTACTCAAATGGCAATGGAGCAGGTTATACTGGGAGTTTCACTGCGTGATCGAATCAGAAATGAGGAGATCCATAGAAGAACCAAAGAAATCGGCGAATTGCGAAATTGACGGTGGGTTGGTCACATTGCTCATCCGCATATCGGAAGATACAACGTGAGTATGTTCCTCACAAGGTGGTACGATGACCTGATGAAAGTCGCGGGAGTCTTCTGGATGCGGGCGGCGCAAGATCGATCGTTGTAGAGACCTATGTCCAGCAGTGGACGTCTTTCGATGAATTCAAAGTAACATATTCTGGTAGTTTTATAGATCAATTAACGTAATTTCTTTCATCTGAGCAAAGGTGATATTATCGATGTGTAGTCTGGAAGAAACTTTAGAGTCAGTATAAGGGAGATTGCCATAATTGGCTTGGCAGGCGGGTTGGCGATCGCAATAAGTATTGTGAGAATTCTGCTGCCCATCTCCTGGTGTATCCCTTAGTCCATTTTTACGACACCCACATATAACATATGGGGATGATACTATGCTTAGTCGGCACCACATGTAAAAATTAACGGAAAAATATTATGAATAAAATTAATTTTTGCACACAGTTTGCTTGTAACGGCTTTTGATGATATCTCTAGAACGGATTGACTGCTTTTAATGAGTTTTGTTTTTTTCGTCTCTCAGAAACTAAAAAAATATTAAGAACTATATTAAATATACTTTAATTCGCCGTGACTAACTATCCCGTCAGTACGTTCTGAATATAAACTGATGCTGAATAGTAGCAACTTCATAGTACATAACAACTTGGCTGTAAGGTGTTTAGAGTTAACGTGATTAGAGAGGCAATTTAGTTCCGCATGTAGGGAACTATGTAATTTGAGTTTCGTCTGTCATCACAGTGTTTCTCCTTTATCTAGAAACACGTAAACATTATATCCAGTAATTATCTGTTTATATTTCAGTCGTTTGATATAGAATATGTAATAAAAATGCTATTGGAAATCATGAATAAAGATATATTTGTTCATGGAATTACAAGAAATCAAAGAGAGCTAATTAAGTACGATATTAAAAAAAAATATGGAAGTAATTCAGGATCCCTATATAGGGATATGAGAATATATTCAAGATTAATGCAATATGTTATGATAAGATTTTATGGGAAGAAAAAAAAGTAAGAAAATTAATATTCGTATTTCAAGAAATTCGAAGGTATGGAATAGATTGCCTCATTACAGACTAAATTCATCCTACATTATCATTATACCTAATATCTTAGAGTAATAATGCTAATAGATAATAGAATAACAGAGCGATAACTTTATACAAAAACTCGCTTAACAATAAGCGAACAATATTGTTAAAACACTCGCGCCATATTATTAAACACTCTCACTACGTATTATTCCCACGTCACTACTTTATTATTTCGCAATACTAGAACGTTCACTTTAGCAGATAGAACTCAAGTGTACCTGTGTTGGCTCTACAGAGCCTTATATAGTCATTCCATGCGGCATGTGGCAGGTGAGCGACGGTCCCACTGGATGTAGGCGGATAATATCTTAAGGCGCCGCCGGATGTGTGGCGAAAATATTGTATAGATGCGTGCATGTAAGTTACATGGAATTACGTGGTAATTACAGAAACGTAACAGTAGACGTTAGTAGCCTTTCAAGGCCAACCTAAAATAAATTCCATCCACATGCGACTACTGCTGTTCTGAGTATTTTAATTCTATAGACACCTTATACCCAAAATATGTAAGATTCTACCAAATATTTAAAATACTTTAGAATTTTTCTTCTTATAAAGCTTTAAATAAAGAAGTCCAGGCAATATATTTTTATTCTGGAACCGAATAATAATAAAAAACAATTAGCGTTTAGTCAAATTAAAATATTAATAACAATTAGAAAAAACTACGTGAGGAATTGACAATAAACTATTTGACTTTTCGCCTTCAATTAATACAATCCAAGGTTAATGGTTCAAATACCTTTCTCGGCCTGTCGGATCCGGCTACAGTGCATACGAAGTCAATAGAAACTTGTTAATTAATGCCTAATCGTTCTTTCTTTTTTTATGACAGTGTACCGTAAATGTTGACAACTAGTGATTAAAATTGCCTTTATTGCAGATATTAGCAAAAATGTTATATTACAACTGACTCTGAGGACACTTAAAACTATGAGTGCGTGTGTGATTTTTTGTAGCGAAGTGCGTATATGCGAATGTTGGTGTAACTATATTTACAAAGCATTGGCTTTAAGAAATTTTTACCTACCAGTTGTAAATGTTACCTAATTCTAACTAAATTGTATTTATTTAAAAGCCATTTTCTTATTCGTTTGAATGTCTCGATCTTCTTTCTACAAAAAATTACTTTCTTACGATAATTTTAAAAATTGTGGCAAATAGTTATACATTATAGGTATCTAATTTACCAAAGAAACTATGTTGGAGAAGTTGTTAGTGTGGCGGGATTCCGTGGCAATGGACGCAGGTTCAAGTCCCACCTATCCTACATTAAAATCACTCTGAGCTGAGTGCGAAGCATGGTGGTACGACATTTTCTAATAATGCCCGCCTGGTAACCCTTACGTTTGAAAACCAATAGATGTGTTCCAGCAGTATAACTTAAGAACCAGTACCAATAATAATATTCAGTGTGTTAACCATCCTGGACCACATCGTCACTTAACATCATGTGAGATTGTGTCCTAAGCCTGTAGAGTGTAAAAAATATATTTTAATTGAATATACCATGTAGTTAAATTTAGGGTATTTAGAAGGAGCAAAGAAATAGAAAATACTTTTATTATTTGCTCGTTTGTAAGTAAACATATTGGTAAATTAAAATACTCGAATACTTATTATAATGCGTATCACATCTCTGATATCGTTTCTCTAACCTTGTGGGTCTATTCTCGTCAACCGCCTACAAACGTGGGTGTTATTGTAACCACGTCCTCATCTAATATAATACTATCCTTGAGTCAAAATTGTTTTACTTCTGAAAATACAAAATGCCTTCCTTCCATGTAAATTTCCTTGAAGCGATGACGCTACAGAGTTAGCGCGTTTGGATATTGATATCCATCAGATAAAACAAATAAATATTATATCGGTAAATATAATTAGGTACAATAAGACAATTAAATACTATTAGACAAGCGTTCATTGTGTTTGAAATGTGTCTATCTCTAAACAACTCTAAAATTGTAGTGTAATTACGCTAAGAGTGATAGTTCCATACAAAAACTCGCTTAATATTGAAGCCATAAATATATATATGTATATATGCATGTGTGTAAGCGACACTGAATCACGTAATCACCGGAACGATATGAAAGTCGTACGTGGCCTTTTGAGGCCAACTTAAAATGGCTTCACTCCCCGTGTGACAGCTATCGTTGTGAGCGTTTTATTTCTATGCCTAAAATATAATAGAATTATGTTATACTTTTTGACTATGGAATAATTATTTTCTCTTCCTTGCGCTATATTTATTTTCGAACTAGCGTACGCATGCGTGAATTTTAGAAAGAGGCCATATATATTTTTATACATCTCTTTCTCGTTCTCTTGTTATCTATCCTTTACTAATAGTTTGTATTTTTAAATTACATATTAAACTAAACATTGCCAAAAGCAATTTCACTGTTGACACGTGTAGTCTGTTCCCATTCTCTTCTATAATGCACACGCATGTTTTGCCACATAGATTTAAATTCAACTATGAGTTTGAATGTATAATATTCCTTCAATTAAAAAAATGTCGTCAAACAATTATCAGTGTATTTCGATAGCTTTGCTCGAAAGTAAAATGCTTATTCGCGCCAAATTCTATTATAACAATTATAATAAAATATTTAACAGAAATACCAATCATCAAAGAGCGTAATAATAACCACAAACGCCAATACAAAATGTAACCCAGTCAATTCTAATTAGTGATGAACGAGAATTATGTCAAATTTCATCCTCCATACCAAACCAGATAAATCAAATCTATTTTCCACTATAGGCTAATTTACAGAAGTTTAGTTTAATGAAAACAACATTAATTATGAATAATATAATGAAATATATACTGTACAAAATAAAAATTATCCGGCTATTATAGTTCGGATATATAACCGTTTAAAGTTTTAGATGGGGAATTAAGAAAGGATGCTCTGACCGACAAGTAGGTCAGCCCTTTAGTCACAAGATATCTAAAACAGACAAACCACGAACTCTGAACAAATAACGAGCACTTGGACCCCACGATCCTAGACTCTCGACTTCAAACGGCATAAATATGTCCTCTGTAGAGGTGGTTGCAGCGCCAGCCCTCAATGAAGTCTCTGTAAGTTGAGACGGTGTCGGAGTATCGACGCACGTTGCGTCCCTCACTGAAAGCCGATCCATCTTCCACGACATAAGGGTCATCCTATTTTGGTTTAAATATAGTCACGTGCCAATTTAAAAAAATCTAGAACCATCGGAACGTTGACGCTAGCAAAAGTGTGACGTCTATGAGGACGATGTGATGCGGGAAACAACCAGAGCTCCTGCTGCATGCCAGACCGTGATGAACGAAGGGGTCATCTGAAACCCTACAACAACAGAGATGTAGACACCGAGGGCACACCTACGCGCCAACAGACGGAAAGTCTGAAAGTGTTGTCGTCTAGAGCTGTTCCGTTATCTGGCGACGGATGAATACACACAGACCGGACTCCCATTGTTAGCAGGCAAAATATCACTAGGTATATTAATTACATTATATTTTTATAAAGATATTATTGTACATTCAATACTTCTGTGATAACTTTTTTCGATGCTACGCTAGGTTTAAATGGAAAAGATTAATGTCATGCAGGTAAATATCACGAATTTAATGTTTGATTAAAGCTTATGCGAGTTGGTAAATTGAAATTTACCACTTCTGTATTCACGTTGCACGTACAATGCAACTAACTCCGACGGGTCATGCATAATATACTCTGGAACGATGACAACGAATTTTTGTATCGAATTTTGAAAATCCTTAGTGCTTTTTTAAGCATTTTATTATTATTACTGGTATCGCACACTTAACTTTATTTTTTTTAATGTAATCGTAATGAATTTAACGCAGGAAAAATAATTACAAGCTAATTTGAATTTAGTAATTGTAAGTCACCCGCCAGTCATTTCGACGAAAAAGGCGGTTTAATTTTTCTTTTTCTGTTTCTATTTATTTATTTAAAGGGAGAAGATATAAGTATTAGACTTTTTAAACTTTTAGACTAGCCAAGTCTTAAGAGGATACGCGGTCGGCAAAAAATTATTCTATCTCCGTACTTATTACTGTTTCAATTTTGTGAAGTCTAAGGTTTAATATGAGACATAATGCACATAAAAACTTGAACTTTAAACAAATAGCAAAGTTTATGTGATTTATTACATACATTTTACTGTAAAAGGTAAGTTCGTTGAAGACGTTGCAAAGAAAAAGAAACTCTTATGAAAATTTTTAATTTAGATTTAAAACTTCAGATGGAAAAGAGAAGCCGTCTGTGATATGAACATGCACATATTGACTTCAAATCTCTAGACTTTGATAACATGTAAATAATTATTGATTTGAAATTTTCAGATGACTAAATTTAGTATTAAACTTTGCGACAACTATGTTACAAAATAAACCGAAATGGACATACTATTAATATGGTAATGGGTAATATCAATAATCATTTACATTTTATCATATTCTAGAATGTTTAAATGTAGAAAATATAGGTCCATTTAGATAATAGACCGATAAGGCAATAATGATCGGTCAGTTTTTGAATCATCAGTTTTTTAACACAGATGATGTGGTCCAGAATGGTAAGCATACTAAGATACTGGTTCTTAAGTGATGCTGCCGGAACACACATATTGGTATTTGGCGACATGTTTTCAAACTTGAGGGTGGTAGCTACACAGGGGGGCATTATTAAAAAATGCCCTACCACCATGGTATGGTTTTCTCACGATGGTTCCTTTCACCGAAAACTCAGGTGGATTTTGGGGTTGGATAGGTGAGTTACAACCCACGCCCATTGACGTGAAATCTGACTGCATTATCCACTGCGTCATCATCGGTTTATACAGCATTGATAGACGTAGGTTAGATTCCATCTGATATAAGCCTAAACTTTCACCCGTCTGGCGAGCTAACACGTTCAAGTTTTAAGATTTACGCCCGATCACCTTCAGGTTTGTTTCGGCAGCTTCACATTAGAGCCAATATCTAGGTTTAATGTATTTACCATCTTAATCAACACCATCTTTTAACATGAGATGAGATTGTAGCCAAAGCGCTAAACGTATAGAGCATTAAAAAGATCTAAGCAATGTGTTGTGGCCACCACTAGCAGCAGTCCAGAACATGCTCCCAATTACAACTAGGCAGGCTCCTGTACACGCGGCTAACGAGATACCGTGATACTGTTCATACTTTTTTCTAACTAGGTAATGCAGTTGACCGAAAGAGACTTTACAGCTTCACCGTGGCTTTGGGAGTAAGTGCTGAACGCACTCAGTCGTAAAAAGTTAACTAGCACAAGGGTTACCAAAGTGGTACGAACCTCGGCTTGAACGTTACCTGACTGTAAACAATTTCGCGGAATTTTAATCCTAACTAAGCCCTACCTTTTTTATTTAATAATAATCTAAAAAAGGTTTCTTACAGGACCTATGAATTTGCGTGTTATGTGCAGGAGTATGTGCGTAGTGTTGTGCGTGTAATGCTTAATGCATGTTCAGTGTCACTGTATCGCGCTGGTAGTGGCGTCAAGAGCCTCCCCAGTTGGGGAACGAAGCACGTCTTGGGCCGCCACCGGAGCACTGTTCATGCAGTAACATAGCACACTATATACTACAGAGCCACAGCCCTGCAAATGCGCGGAACAAATTCCACGGAATCTACTTTTAAGGTAGAAGCACAAGCCGTGGCCCGAACCACTTTGGGACTTTTGCGCTTGTTGCCACTCTCCTAGCTGAGCGCCTTAAGCGCTTGCCCCAAAAGTTCAGTGAAGCTATCAAGCCTTTTAACCTTTCAATAGCTTTTAATCAGTTCAAAAAACAATGTAATTGTATAGTTGATTATAACTTGCAGTAAGCAATTACGAATAAAAAATATTTGTCAACTAATTTATACTATCAATTTAGCGTCAGAAGTATTAATTAGATGTACCATTGAATTAAATAATGCAGAAGATAATTTTCCAATGCTTAATTAGAGTTCATTGAAAGCTGAAATGAAATCGTGACGCGAATACATACGTTACTCAAATGCCTTAAATCTTGTAAATATATCGACGCGTGTGAGCTAATGAATATATTTCATTTAAATATGTCAGTATTTTATGGTGTATGAGATTAGTAAAATTTACATATTTTTTTTAGAAATAGCCTTTGTAATAATCGTGTAAAGCTGTACATTAGCGAGTGATATTGTGGTAAGATGTAGACTGTAAACCATCTAATCAATTCCTGTTGAAGTTCAAATTGGAATACCTTATGTGCTAATATGAATAACCACACACCTTTCAGTCTAGAATATAACAGAACATGCAGCATTAGTGTTTTATGGTGGAAACAAATATGTTGATAATACCTTCGTAGACAACCTTTGCACAAGTTAACTTTATTACGTAGCTATTGTTAAAAGCCATTAAATAAACGAGTTTGCTTAATGTCCACGTATTCAAAAATCATTTATCTCCAACATGACAATTGAGTTCCCTCAAAAATAAAGCCCACAATATTATATAGCAACCCAAAATTTTTGACATAGGTCCTATGTCTGTCCCTTCCAGATTCACCCGCATTGCGTACGACAAAGTGAAGTTAAAACTAACCAAACTTGTTTGTAGATAAGTTCTGCGTTCGTGACTTCCTGATTATGCTGAATTATGTTTATTTTTACACTTATATATTATAATGTTATTAAATTATGTTTTTCTCACTTAAGCCCGCGCTCTAGTACGACATCACGTTCATGTTGATTTAACACTTGGGACATTTCAGGCGAAGCAGACGTTCGTGATTAGCAGAGTGCCCGTGGCTGTAGCCCACGTTTCAAACAATTTGCACTGGGTTTTTTTTTTTATGGAACCCCATTATTTTTTAAATTTTGTTTAGTATTAAGATAAAGAAAAATATTTCTCATAAATTCAAGTACTTGCCCGTAAAACTGAATAATTGAATAGTTTTTTCCAAACTTTTTGTGTTTTATTTTTTATCCGGAACCCTAATAATTTTCCTGAAATTATTTTTGGTGATAACAAGAAAACAAAGACAGTTCTCACAAATTCAAACACCTTTTAATGAAACAGTGCGTTGAATCGGATTTAATTCGAAAGTTCTAGAGTTTTAATTTTTTTTTATTTGGATCCCTAATTTCTTTCGATAATCAAAAGAACCCTAAGTTACCCGAAGTGACTTCAGCATCTACTCAAAAAAGTCTCGTAAAAATCGGTTTAGTTGTTCCGGAGATTACCCGGAACAAACAGACAGTCAGACAGACAACAATTTTAAAAATTTTATTTTTGGTATAGGTATCGTATGTACATATGTATGTATTGTTCACATGTATTTAGTAAAAAATTGCTTTTTTACAAACAGACACTTTAATTTTAAATATTAGTATATAATTGGTTAGTTGTACTTTTATAGTACCTGAATTATATTATGTGAATGGTTTATTTTTATTATTTTAACCTAGTTACCAATGTATACGAGTTTAAAGAATTCTTAAAATTTATATTATAGAATCGGCTTTTCGATATATGCATATGCCATAATTGCAATAAATCAAATAGATTTAATATTATAAAGTTTTTCTCATAAATTAACTAATACTTGACATTTTTTTATAGTAAAACCTTAGATAATATTAAAATTCTTGCCGACTTCACAATTTTTGTGTGTTTTATTTTTACCCACAATAATATAGCGTGTAGTATATAAACAGTATGGGAAAAATTTTAGACTCTGTCCGTTTAGAAGGTAGAAAAACTAGAGTCTGGAATTAACCCACATCTCTGTGCTTCCGCTAATATTGGTTAAGATTATGATTTGTATAGTTTGTTATATAAAAAAATGATATATATTATATTCATTAAAAAAAAACCAGATCGAGTTTCTTGCCGGCCTAGGCTGGGTTGTTTTCCGAACCGGTTGCAGTGTTTTTAGACGTTCATAAGCGCCTTCTTAGGGTCTAAATTGAATAAAGTTTTTTTTTTTTTTTTTTAAAGTACGAAAGTTCCGTACGGCGTGCAGTAACGGGCAATTCCTTTACTCGCCTACGCAAGAAAACACTGTAACAATTTTCAGGTTGCAACATGAAAGTACAATAAAATCCAGAATCTAAATTTTTTTTAACTCTTCACGGGTTCCTCCTCGGATTCTAATTCACAATTTTTAATTGAATCTACGTCACAGTAAATTAGAATACAATTTTTTTTCTACATTTAATATAAGTTTTAGCAGTAAATGGACATATAGTCTACCTGATCATAAATTGTCGCTATAACCGATTACCTATATAAATAAGAATGTTTACAAAATGTACAGAAATAATATAAAATAACGTCACACTATATTCTATGTATTTTTTACACGATATAGGCTCAGTTCTTTGACCACAATCTCACCTGATGTAATGTGACGATCTGATCCAGGATGGTAAACACACTAAGCCTAGGTTCTCAAGTTATGCTGCCGGAATACACCTATTGGTATTTCGGCGACAGTTTTAAAATATGTTTACTTTTATTTTGATTTTTAGGTTTAATATAGCATTAAAAGTATATAAAATAATAAAATATATTTTTAATTAAAAATATATAAAAATATATTTTTAAGAAGTATATGAATGCCAAAGTAGCAAAGGAAATCAATTACAAACTAAACAACTGAAATCATACTTTATTATCTGTTATAATCCTATCTCATATATGTAAAGTAAACAACAAAACAAGACAGGAACATTGCAAAATACATTTTTAACACTAATCTTAGGACTATATATAAGGCTCTAAGTTGAGAAATGAAAAATAAATCAACATAATAGATCACGACAAATCTCCGGAGTAATCTCCTAAAACGACACTGTTGAGGCGAGGCATGCTCCTTTCAATATAACTTTTTGCATATATATTAATTCGACAAGTGGGATGATCTATCAAACTAAATTTACTATGTAAATACATACATAAATAACTCAGTTAATGACTCCGCTTGCATATAACGAATTATTTTCTTCACAATTATTCGTATAATTTATACTAATAAATAAAATTGAAGTGTCTGTTTGTAATGTCAAAATTACTTTTTTTACTATACAAATATGAATGTATAAACGAAACCTATACCAAAAATACATTTTTTTTCCATCTCCAGAACCGATTTAGCTGGGCCTTTTTTTGGTAGTTATGAACTGGTTTGGTGGTCGGGCTAAAGTTACTCTGGGTAACTTAGGGTACTTTTAATTTCAGAAAATAATTAGGATTCCGCGTAAATAAAAATTTGAATAGAATCCGTTTCAATGTACAGTTTTATGGGCAAGTGCTATAATTTATAAGAAATATTTTTACTTTATTTGAATACTACATTTTTTTTAAATAATTAGGGTTCCGTATGTTAAGGTCAACAACTACATCTATTAAGTGTCATAAACTTTACGACGCATTGCAACGACTTTATTCCATTGGTCTCGTATTTGGCGAGGAATTACCAGTTAATATAACGTATATTACCTTTGAACCTCATCTAAACAAAATTAAAGTAAATGAAATCGGTTAATAAACATATAAGAAAAATATCTGGAACTGTTTTATCATTACGTACCTATTTATATATTACTATTACGGTGGTCATAGTTTTTTGGTATTATCGAATTTTTTTTACGACAGTCATAAATCGGTTCCGAATTTGTAAAAAAACTAGGCAATCACGGGGACTGCCGACAGAAGTGAAAATTCGAAACTCAGGACTATTTTTTAAATGTTTAGATTTCATAATTTGTTAATTAAAATTATTACCTATAATTATAACCTAACCTAACGTTTAACAATTGTCTGGTTATTACACATATGGGCGCTCCGAGCAACATTTTTTAATTTTTACATTTTCATATAGTTAATTCATATAATCAAAACTGCGTAAGTATATATTATATTTCTTATTTCTGAACTCCAGTCCTTAAACGCCATCTTATACTTGACATACTGTAACATGTTGACGGCTGACGTCATAGCATCGGTAACGCGTTTCTATAAGTTTTTCCCCTACCGAGAAATTCGCTCAACGTCGCTATAAAAACTCCCACTTCAAAGATCCTGTCAAGTTACAGCTCTTAGTTTAATTGTAAAATTTAAATTTAAAACTAGTCCCCACAGCAACCAATCTTTTAAACGAAAATAACAAGTAACAAGTTCATCTTGTTCTTTGTAATTATATAAGTTGCTTACATAAATATGCTACGCTCTATAAAAGAGCTCTGTTATGATTTTTCGCTCAACTTATCGGTTCGAAAAATATTCGCGGTCAAAGTTCAAGGTATCGTCGATTCCGATGTTTTACGGGATTCTATTGAAATGTAACTATCGTAATTGTTTTTAAGACGTAACTTTCGTAATATTTCGCGATTTTTCAATTCGGCTCATTAAGATGGGTTTATTACATTATGAATTTACCATTTGACAAAAAATATCACTTGGATAATTCGACTTTTTTTATATTCCGTGAAAGTGCTTTGACCACAATCTCACCTTATGTAAAGTGACGTAGTCCAGGATGGGAAACACACTAAGCCTAGAGATACTGGTTCTCAAGTTATGCTGCCACAACACACCTATTGGTATTTGGCGACAGGTTTTCAAACTTGAGGGTGGTAGCTACCTAGGCGTGCATCATTAAAAAATGCCCTACCACCATGCTATGGTTTCCTCACGATGTTTTCACTTCGATTTTAGAGTCGGAAGTCGAACCCACGTCGATTGACAAGGAATCCGGCAGCACCATCATCGCTTCGAAATTTTCTAATTTTGTTATTTAAGATCTTTCAGACGGTAAGGTCAGTTTTATGACTCATAAATTAAAAATAAAAACTTATGCGTAGTTAAGAATTTTATAATGTAAAACGCATTAAAAAATGTTTAAGGTTAACAACTTAGAGATCTTAGGTACCTATAAGTACTTAAATAAGACCCAGTACTTTGATGTATAACATGAGTGGTATAATTTGGATGCCTATTGATACCAATAAGTCATATTTTGCACCGACCAATATTGGCTCACCTGATGAGACTCTTTTTATTAATGAAATAAATACTGTAAACCTTCTTCAATTCAATGGAATTGCCAATAAATATGGGAAACTACTTGACCTAGTTCTTTCTAACCAGTCCGTGAATGTAGCGGAATGTCTCGATCCGCTTATACCTTTAGATGTATATCATCCAGCCCTTTTAATTGGTGTAAAAGGCGCTGAACTAACTAGTCTTGAGCCCTCATTCTGTACTACATTCAACTTTAAACAAGGTGACTTCTTGTCTGTTAACAAAGAACTTGAATCAATCGACTGGGAATCATTATTTTTTAATAAAACCATAGAGGAATGTACTGACTCATTTTATAAAATTATATTCGACCTTCATACTAAATATATTCCAATCAAAAGACCAATTAATAACTCTTTTCCCGCTTGGTACAGTCGACCTCTCATAAAAGCTGTTAGAGAGAAGTATAAATACTTTCATAAATTCAAAACCTACGGGAACCGATCCGATCAATGTTCCTTTAAAATACTTAGAGATAGGGTAAAAATTCTTGAGGCGGATTGCTACTCTAAATATATAGCTCGAACTGAAAAATCTATTAGGCACAATCCAAAAAAATTTTGGTCTTTTGTTAAAAGTTGTTCAAATACAAAAAGTTTCCCTAGTACATTAACATACTCAGGTGAAACTTTCGTTACTGGTGATTCAATCTGTAATGCCTACTCGACTTATTTTCATTCCACTTTTCTAGATGCCAGAACTAATCCTATTTCGAATATTCAACCTTCCCTTGCTTACTCTTCTGATAGT
Organism: Samia ricini; assembly: GCA_014132275.2. Lineage (NCBI taxonomy): Eukaryota > Metazoa > Arthropoda > Insecta > Lepidoptera > Saturniidae > Samia > Samia ricini. Next base: position 13,211,132 of record AP028165.1, on the reverse strand, counting down.
GGAGAAGTGGCATCAATATCTACTATTTACATAAGTTCTAATGAAATTAAATCATTACTTCGAGAGTTAGATTGTACGAAGTCTGCAGGACCGGACAAATTATCACCTTTATTTCTAGTGAATTGTGCCGATCATATTGCTAAACCTATATCACTTTTATTTAAAATGTCACTTTCATCAGCTGAAGTCCCAAAGCTTTGGAAATCTGCATTTGTAACACCTGTGTATAAGAAAGGCTCTAGAAATGCAATTGAAAACTATAGGCCTATATCCAAACTTTGTGTCATAGCTAAGTTATTTGAACGGATAATATACAATCAAGTTTACTCGGTTCTGAAATCTTCATTTAGTTCCTTCCAACACGGATTTTTAAAAGGACGTTCTACCGTTACAAATCTCGTCCTTCTTAATGACTTTGTCACGGAAGCTATGGATAAAGGTAGTCAGGTAGATGTAATCTACACTGATTACAGTAAAGCATTTGATCGTATTAATCATAATATTTTGATGCGTAAACTTTTCAATCTTGGAATTCATGGAGATCTTCTAAGATGGTTTATCTCATATATAGAAAATCGAAATCAAGCTGTAGTTTTAAATAATTATGTATCTACCTGGAAGTGCATCCCTAGCGGTGTGCCTCAGGGCTCCCTGATTGGACCATTGCTATTTATTTTATATATTAATGACATTAGTGCTTGCCTGCAAACATCACAGATGTTATCCTTTGCAGATGATATGAAAATTTACTCAAAGATCAACTCAATTGAAGATATGGTTGCATTGCAATCCGATTTGAATCGTCTGATTACTTATTATAGTTTAAACCAACTGGATCTTAATCCATTCAAATGTGCTGTGATGACATTTTCACGTAAACCCCGTTCCTATCCCTACTCAGTATACAATAAGAGGTGAAGTGCTTCCAAAGCATGATGTGATCCGTGATTTGGGAGTATTTCACGATTCGAAATTAATTTTTGATAGGCACATTGAACATATCGTTGCAAAGGCTTCCAAAGCATTAGGTTTTATAATGCGTCTATGTAGTTCCTTTAAAGAGCCAAAGACTTTTAAAATACTTTATTGTACGTTTGTTAGAAGCCATCTTGAATATGCCTCGCAGGTGTGGAATCCCCAATACAATAAATACATAGATCGTATTGAAAGTTTACAAAGGAAATTTATTAAATACATGTGCTATTGCACTGGAGTTCCATATGACTCTAGTAATTACTTAGATTTATGTAAAAACTTTCACCTTCTTCCACTTGTTTGTCGAAGAGAAATTGCTGACTGTACTTTACTTTTTAAAATCTTCTCTGATAGTATTGACTGCCCAGACCTTCTATCCAAATTCTCTTTAAACTGTCCCGGAAAAATCGTTAGATTCAACCCTCCAATTTTTGTTCCCAGTTCTTACACCAACTATCGCCAAAATACTTTTATAGTGCGAGCAGGTAGAAACTTTAACCAAATCTGTAAGCTACATGACTTTGATATATTCTCCACTAATTTAGTATCTGCAAGAAGACAGCTGAGCTTGGACTTTTTTTGTTAATCATGTCATCTTACAATATCTATTATTTAATGTTTAATATAATTTTCTCTTGTTAAATTTAGGATAAAATAAGTTAGATATAACGTTGTGACTTTATTTCACATGTGTATTTCCTAGAAATTTAATGTCTATTCGTGAAAATCTGTAATTGGCTAATCATTGTATATTCTTAGTGCTATATCGTTTTATTGCTGTAGATTTTCCGTATAAATAAATAAATAAATAAATAAATATATGTTTACAAAGTAGGTCTTAATATTAGCCGAATTCTCTAGAAAATCTAATATAATTTTACTTGTTCAACAAAGAATTCTTTGTTGATAATAAAAATCTTAAGCTTATTTTAATTAATATGGATACATGTATTTTAATTTATTAAGACATCTTTTATTATGTAAGATTTCATATAGCCTTTTTTATTGCTTGCCACATTTGCGAAGAGGACTTGTTTTTATTTCAGTGTAAGAAATTACAGCCTTGACAAATTTTGCGAGGCCAGAGAAACGGAGAGAAGGCCAAAGCATATAATTTCTTTTTATGGAGTAGTAACAAGCATGAGTGGTGTCCGGAAGGCATGCGTCTCCGAAAATACTCTTGTAAAAAAATAAAAGCTCTCAGCGGTATCATGAGGGTATAAATTTAAATATAATATAATATGTTAAAAACGAAACACAGTGTAAATAAGGAGTTCGTTATTTTTTATGATGGATACTTCAAAAGTTATTTGGTGCACTTTGGTGGTTTTATTTTAAATTTTGTGTTGTCTCTTTTGTTTTATCTGGCTTAGTTTATACGCAAATTTACATTGATTAGCTTCAATAGAACATACCAGAATTTTCAAACGGTTAATCTCCTTCGTTTAAATTTACACTGCTAGGTTAGCCTATTTTGTTTACTTTAATAGCCTAACATCTTACGGTATTTTGCCACTGCGAGTAATGAGATGATGATGATGAGATAGGTACCACATTAAAAATACAAAAACGTGCAGTTCGAGCAATTTACAATATGGGACCCCGCGAATCTCTAAAGATTAAATTTAAGGAATACGGTATGAACTTTGACCTTTATTTGCTTTTTATTTTTTACGTGTGAAATGCACTTACGCATCCTCCCTTCCATCTCTAATCCGGAAGTAAAATCTCCCGGATTAGAGATGCTAGGGGGATAGGTGAGAAGTACCCGGCCTGCAGCCGTACGGAGCGGCCGCGTTTTTGATCTCTCCGCGGTTAAAATAATCCGAATGGTGGGTTTTAAGGGCGGATTTTCTTGGATGTAATGTCGTTAGATGGACGGACTAACAGGTGAATATCAAGGCGATGAGATCTGAACATGAGCAGGTTTCAAAGAAGCTCAATGGGAAGGAGATGGAAATAGAAAGAAGAAAGGAAGCACCTGTGGTATTAGAAAATGTTATCCAGAGCGTGTTTGAACCCGCTCTGGCCAAAATGAAGGTAAATTGAAGGAGGTATTGGATAGTGGACTGGCGGCAACTGAGAGGTGGTTATACCCGAACTTGACTACCCCTCCTCCTCAACAGAGGATGAGGTCTACAGTCAGGAGAAAACTTAAAAGAAAGGAAGGGGAGAGTGCTAGTGTTGAACCCCTTCGACGAATGGACTGGGCGCCATTCCCTGGCGCCATCTCGGTCAAATCAAACATTATGGGGAGCAGGAAGTCTAAATGGACGGAAGTGGTGAGAAGAGAGAAGAAAAAGGGTGAGGCCGCAACAGCAGGTAGGAGAAGGGTCGGTAGCGATCCGTGTAATATACAAGACAGTATTGGTTCGACCAAGGCTTAGCTAGACTTAGCTTCGGCTAAGGAGAAGGTGTGAATGGAGGACCTTGGAATCGAGGGCATATTGGTCCGTGCCACTCCCGGATCGGGGAGATCTGGGGTCCCCGTGGCGCGGAGCAGGCCGATGCCCTCGCCGAGTGACTCCAGATGGCGATGGTCAGCGATGCAGTGATCTCCAAACCGATGAAGCAGGCGGATGTTCGCATTGTCGATCTGAAGAACTCCGTGACGGAGGCCGACGTCTTTCGTGTGGTTGCTCAGTTCTTAACTCACCCTCGCCGAGCCACGGGTTTGGGGGTGGGGGACCCTACCTTCATTGCACTGGCGAGCTCGTCTGGAAGACAGCCTTTTTATTTACCGTGGACTGTATTCGATCGCAGGTAATCTGCTAATCGCTGCGTAGCCCACAGCATACGGATGTTATAGGCGCTACCCAAGCTACCTTAATTTTATTAATAATTTTATTTAATATTATTTAATTATTTTCATTCAATATTAAAATTAACGAACCGGGTTTAATAAATATTTAACGATTAGTTTATACTCTGTACAGAACAGTTATTTGGAATTTTGATTAGTAAATCTTGCTTAGATTTACTTTTTTAAATTACTAATTATAATAAGCGTTTTAACTGTCTTTCGATCTATTTTTTCGTAAAAAACCGTAAAAATGTATTAGTAACTCAGAGTTATATGACTGTCAAATTATTACACTACGCTCGACATCTTATATTTTATTGTTTGTGCAAAACAAGCGGAATAGAGGAAAATGTTCGTGGTATTATAAAAGTAAGCTTTTCTTACGCGAAGGGGATGTATCATAATTTTTGTTATTACATTAGATATGAGTGTCAGAGATTTTATCATTGATAATAATGTAAATAATATCATGTGGTTTATATCGTCTTTTTATTAAATTGCCTAGTGTTTGCCTTTTAATAATGAACAATTTATTCTAAACACTGCTCTAGATAGCTCTACAAATAGCCTGAGAATTTGAAAATGAAATAAAGTGACTATATCAATTTCTCATTATATGATTCGACAGTAATTTTTACTATTGTAAATTTAACAGAACAAAAGCCCATATGAATTTTTACTAACAAAAAATACGACCCTTATTTAGCTCGATCATTTACTTGGTATTACACTAATGAAGAAAATCTGAGCGCACGTATATATTTTTGTTACTCTTTTGTTTTGTTGTTTTTAAAATGAACCGTATTTTTATCAAGGTATATCAACTAGAGATGGGCTGAATATTCGGTAATCGGCATATTCGGCGGTTTTACCGAATATCGTCTAAATCAACAAATATCCGACGAAGTATTAATCAAAGTTTTCATTATGTTAAGTTATATATAATAGAGCGTGAATTAATTCAATGTCTTGCAAAGTCAAAAGTATGTTGTTTGTGTAGTTTATGCCCTTGTGAAATCGTGTTTTTTATTTTCAATCTATACTAATAAATAAAATTGAAATGTCTGTTTGTAATGTCTAATTATATTTATTGTTGCTAAGTAGATATGAATGTAAATACGATAACAATTTCAAAATACAATTTTTAAATTTTTGTCTGTCTGTCTATCTGTAATTGGTAATCTCCGGCACAGCTGGACCGATTTTGACGTGACTTTTTATGGTAGATAGCTGCAGTTACTTCACGTAACTTAGGGTACTTTTAAGTTTCGAAAATAAATAATTAGGGTACCGTGTAAAAAAATTAAAACGCAGAAAAGAATATATGAAACACGGGCGCAGTCTCGGCCACACAGCTAGTATCAGACAAAAGAAGAAAAGAAACTTATTAGTATTTGATAGTCAAATTGCGTTTAAATTATAATATTCTTAGTTGTAATAAAGTAAGTCTATTGATCCATCCAACAAATTTACGCGTTTTCCGTAAACAAATACAGACTTGTATAGCTTCATTATGGAAATACATTAGGCCAAATTTTCGGCCCATCTCATATATAAACTCTCGATAATATATTAAAAAAATAACAATTTCTAAAAGCAAACTAAAAACATATATATAATTAAACCAATAAAAGATACTCGACTTTTATAAAATTTATTTCCAACAAACAGTAATGAAATCTCAGAATATTTAAGGTTACGCCACTAAAGGCCTATTTCCTTTTAACACGTGACCGGAATAACATGAAAATTGGGTTCAGAATATTAATTTAAATTATAATTATCAAAAAACAACAACATATAAGTTAATGCTTATAGCATGTTTTTGTTATTGTTCAAAGGTAATGAACCTTTGAACGTGACTTGGATATCAATTACACTCACTATATTTATGATGTCACGTTTCCAATGTTTTTTAAATCTTCGACTTACATTTTTATTACGCGATAATGAAATGAAAATAATTTATAATTTAAAATAATTAAAATCACAAAATTAACGCAATAGTAAGCAAATGTATTTATAATCTAAAGTTAGACAACACCTTACCTAAAGTTGAAATAATCATCGTAATACCTAATTATTACTATACTACAATATTTTAAAGTTAAAAGTTAATATTCCACCTTCAACTCAGTGAATAAATAAATCGAATTGTCTGAGAATATAAACTCTTCGTTTAATACAATGTATATAATAATAAATTTACTATTAATTAACATATAATAACCCTATAATGTTTTCAGTGGGCCTGTTGAGGCAGCTCAAAGATAGTCAAACGGCAATAGAGAGGGCTATGTTCGGAGACTCACCGTGTGATCTAATCAGGAATGAAGATATTGCCTGAAGAATTGCCCAATTTAAGTAGCAGTGTCTAGCACATTGCTTGTAGAACCGATACCAACGGGTTCTCAAATACGCATCGGAACGTATCGGAAGATGCAGCGTAGGTAAGCCGAAAATGTAGACCGACATCTTGGTGAAGGTCGCGTGAATCTGTTGGATGCGGTACGCGCAAGATTGGTCGCTGTAGAGTTCTTTAAGGAAAACCTATGCCGAGCAGTAAACGTTTTTCAGCTATGATAATGAATCACACGTATAAGATGATTTACTAATAATGTTACTGGAAGATATTATAATATTTATAATATCAATAAGGAAGAAAATCTCTTAAAAATCAAAATCAAAATCAAAATTTATTTATTCAATTTAGGCCCTAAGAAGGCGCTTATGAACGTCTAAAACACTACCACCGGTTCGGAAAACAACCCAGTCGAGAAAAGCCGGCAAGAAACTCGATCTGGTTCTTTTTTTTTTCATAAATATAACATATATCATTTTTTTTTGTCATTTAAAAAAACTATACAAATCGTAGTCTTAATTAATGTTAGTGGAAGTACAGAGATGTGGGTTATTTCCAGACATCACTATCGTTCACGTAATGATCCACCCTGTAATAACCTTTTGAGATCAAAACTTGCTTGACATAATACTTGAACTTATTGTCAGGTAAATCGGTAATGTTACTTAAATAAGAGCTATCCTACTAAAAGTAATAATACAATAAAACTAGAAAAGCTAACGACTAAATTTCAAAGCCACCTTGTAGGACATACTAAAAGGTGTTTACAAAAGATTTCTAATTTCAAGGCGGCCAATACAAGCTATGACCGAAGTATACAATTAATAAACTGTATAAAAATATTTACCATAATGTTATTATCCAGGGAGGATACATGAGACTGCCTTTGTAAAGAATAAATGCTACTAGCATATCCTCTTAAGGGCAAATTGTAAATACAACATTCGTGCATTTACTAAAATTTATTGACCGTATCAAACACGCTCCAAATACAACATGATCAGGCCTTAAAACCATTACTAAACTATCTCAAAGATCACCTTTGTATTCGAGGCTTAAAAGAAACGTAAATACATTCAACATTATTTCTTTTTTTTCTAAAGAAAACACACCGTCAAAGCCCTATTACATGGCGTTAGTCATTAAAAAAAAACTCTTTCCACTAAGAACAATAAATGTAAAAGGTCACAAATAAATAAATCTACCGGGTATCCCTCTAAAACCTCTACAAGTAAAGTTTTCTCGTTAAACTTAAAACATCGGAACTTTTGTTAGTTGGAAACCTCTAGTAATTTATAGATATTTTATGGAGCGTACGTTGTATTGTATCCAGTAGCTATTTTAAATATTGAAATTTAAGATTTAACTGTTATATCCAATATAAAAGAATAAACCTTTTAGACAATACCTTAATAGCTAAAATTAATGAGAATAGATTCCAAATGTAGGGTTTAGATAGGATTCAAATTGCGAAAGTTTGTACACTCAGGTAACGGCCAAGCCGAGGTTCATACCATTATGGTAACCCTTGTGCTAGTTACCTTTTGCGGCTGAGTGCCTTCAGCACTCGCCCAAAAAGTCACGATGAAGCTGTAAAGGTCCATCTGGTCAACAGCGTTAGCTAGTTTCGAAAACAAAAACAAATTAATTTACTTTCTCAATAAATAATCAAACATTTAACTATTGATTTGACCATAGGTTGACATAGGTCTCCCCCCATAAAGGGTAGGATTGCCATAATCGCCACACTAGGCAGACGGGTTGGCGATCGCAGTTAGGTCTTGGTGGTACTCAGAGAATGCTGCCCATCCTCTGGTTTATCCCCTAGTCGCCTTTTACGACATCCACAAGAAGATATAGGTGATTCTATTCTTAGCCGGCACCACACTGAACCGCTCTCAATAATCTGTTTTATATCTAATGTAACCACTTTTTATACACAATATCTGAAAACCGAAATCTACCCATTCTGATTATTATTCACATATGGGGGATGACTTTTACTTCAGACTTCTAACTCGTTTCTTAACTCAATGACGACTTCCATCACATAATAAGTGTTTCGAACGCCGTTTTATAATACAGCCGGCAGTAAAAATCATAACTGCCCACGAATTACAACTATATCCAAATGAACAAATAAATATCATATAAAATGATATCCGTTGTAAGCAACAAGTTTCAAAACTATTTATCGATCAAATATGAAAATATCTGAACACAACGAAACTTTCATAAAAATATTAACTCATCTAATATTACAGTCAATAGTTATCCAGAATGTCTACGATATAATAAATTGTTAAGGGAAACTTTGAATTAAAAATTTGTTAAAAATGCACGAAAGTGTAATGTCGAAATCTACAGTTACACCAAAAAACTTTCACATTATTCAGTGGCGTCGCCAATTACCATTAGGTCTGATTACAATGTAACTAACTAGCTTATATAAACTAATCAGTTTATATTCAATTCATAGATAAAGTAGGTTTCAAAACTTCGCCTTGTTAATTTTAAATTTGTTCATTTTAAAGTTAATATACTGTACAAGTTACCTTGAAATAATCTGATTCGTACTTAGATGTTTAACTTGTTTAAAATAATTTTGATATTGTTCAAAACTTATTAATTACATTAGCGGTGTGGCTTTACAATGTTAAACTTTTAGATTAGATAGGAAATAAATATAAAGATTGCTCTTTAATTTTATTTATATCGTTATTTTATAATCGTGTTTTTAAAAACTTTACGAACTAATTATATTTTACTATGACATTGCTAGATAAATAGTTTGCCCAGATTAGGTAAATGGTGAGGCGATCAAGAGGTATCTGGTCAACAGCGTCTTAGTCTGATCTAAAATATGGGTGATGCCAGGATAAAATAAAAACTACTTAAAATTGGCTGATACTAAATGATCCGTTCATAAATTTGAATGTGAAAGATAAATCGGTAACTAACGCTTTTATAAATACAATTTGTTTCATTATAGTTCTCAATCCATATACATTTCGTCTTTTTATCGTTTGGTTGAATTTATCATTTTAAAGTACAATTTTTTTTTAATGTTCTCGCTAAGCTTAACAAATACCTTTCTTCGAGTTCCATGAACCACTTACGCATATATGCCTATCGTACTTGGATATATTCATATAACTTGTACATTTTACCACTAAGCCGTCATAACACAGATGTAATATGGCATTATTTGAATCTTTATCTCCATACAAATACTTTTTACGTGATATTGTTGGATAAAATCGGTTCTTTCAGCTCGGGAGGAGTCCAAAAATCATCATCACAATTCAGTATTTTTTTTTTTTCAATCTTTTCTATTGTACTTTGAGTAGAAGATACTACTTTTAGTTTAGATTCTTAGAGAATTAAGGACTTTTGAGTACTAACATAAAATACTTTTAAAATGGAGTACGATAAAATGAAAAAACTTACTATCGAAGTTGTAAGAATGTGTTATTTCATATTTCTCTACGTAACTCGTTCGTATAGTAGTAAATAAGTTATTTCTATTACGTTACTAGGTTTATAACAAATATATGAAATAACAAATAGCATCGAATAACAATATTTCTTCAAACATCATTTGCTAGAGGAGTTTAATGTATTTTTTGGTAAGAGGTTTATATTAAACTGAACGCTTGAACGATACGAATGGCATGTTCATGTTCGAAATATGTTTCGTCTACCCGAAATTCCCTGGCTTTAAATAAACGCAAGAAACTCAAAGTATGTAGTGGAGAAATTTTTTAAAGCCTATCAATCGAGGCTTACCATTATTTCAGTTTTTGCGATCGTTATTATAGCTAATAAATAAAGAGAAATTGCTCTAAACTTTTTAAAATGTGATCTTACAATTCACTTATGAATTTAAAGATTTTAGAAAAATTACAGTAATTTCCGTTACTTCTTGTTATCAAGTTTTTAAAATATGCACTTCAAAAAAGTTTTCATTAGGTAAGTAAAATATTTATTCGGTGCGATAGTTTTTAATACGATACGCTATTTTACATATGTTATGTAGGTATGTCGGAATAAAATATTGATGTATACGGCCTACAATAAAACGACATGATAGCTTACAATGTGCCTAATTAGGACAATAGAGAGGGTTATGCTTGGAGTTTCGCTGCATGATCGACAAAGGAGATCCGCAAAAGAACCAAAGTAACCGACATTGCCCGAAGAATTGCCCAAATTAAGTGCCAATGAGTTGGGCACATAGCTCATAATATCGATGCCCGATGGGACCAACGGGTTTTCCAATGACTGTTGCGTATCGGAAGACGTAGTGTGGGTAGGCCCCCCACAAGGTGGGCCGACGAGCTGGTGAAGGTTACGGGCATCCTCTTGCGGGCGGCACAAGAACGGTCGTTGTGGAGATCTTTGGGAGAGACCTATGTCCAATATGGATGGATGAATAAAGTCTTTAATAATGCTAATTGCTTCTATTATGCTTGCATTTTTATAATAATAATTATTAATGAAAGATAATAATGACAAATACAGTGACAGCAGCTCATTAAAAGCAAAACTTTAATACACCAACTGTCAATTATTGGAGCACAGTTTAGACGTAAAGCCCATTTAATTGAGATCTTATTTTATTTTTGAATCATAAAAAATTTCAGATTATTAGTATGAAATCACTAAATTTAATATTATTAGGCTATATTATTACCGGCACTTAGATTCAATATAATGTAATTAATTTTCTGTAGACTAAACAAACTAAAATCAAACGCAAACGCAAACAAAACAAAACAAACAACAAATTGAACTACCGCCTACCTACTGACAGTGGCGGAAACGTAGCTTCGACCTTGACCTTTAAGCCTCAGTTATTTGCCTCTTCTAAAAAGCTTATCTAGTAATACTTCAGATATAAGTAATAGGTATTACTTCAAATATTTAAAATCAATTCAGCGTTAAATATCACTCTTAATTAATTCCCATCTTCTACGCTGATTCAAGTTGTATTTATCTATAAATCTTGATCGTAAATCATCAACGATCCGAGACACACTATAGTTATCCTTGCATTATATAAAAGGCAAATTCTATCTGTCCGTTAATTGGGTTATAACTCGTGAACCACTGAACCGAGTTACGTGATTCATTTTTGAAATCATAGATATATTATGTGATCATGTTTTATTATATATTTTGTTACCGTAAATAATATAATGTATGATTATATAGGAGAAGTAATCAGAAAAATAGACACATAAATCGCGAAAATAACTGCTAACATGTTCTTTCTTATATCCTTATCCTTAGATTATATAAAAGGCATCGTCTGTCTGTCCGTTAGTATACGAGAGTAGAACCACTGGTACATAGCTAGTCTGGACTAAAACCATTTGATATTATTAACAAATGGTAAAATATTTTAAAATTTACTTTAAAATTGAAACTCGAATAGTGTAAGCCAACTTTTTTATTTAGTCTTTTCTATGTGGTATTTTGATAAATATGACCAGAATTATTTTGAATTTGTGTGTACTACTTACAAAGGGCGTACGTTATATCTTTTTCTATTATGTACCAATATTTCCTCTGTTCTGATTTTTTTAAATCTTTAAGTATAAATTTATCTGTAGTATTTAAAAAAATAGAAAACAGTTAATTAAAAAAAAAATTAAATAATGATTTGGGTCTAACTAAATTAAGCAATAAGCTAACAGTAGTATAAATAAATATAAGATTATAATTAATTATAGTCTCAGAAAAATTTACTACTATCGCCTTCTTGGCAGTAATTTAAATAATCCACTAAATAAATCAGAGATATAATTTATTGAATAATAATAATAACCCTGTAAATGAACAAAAATTGTAAATTTAATATATTTGAGAAAAAACCATTCCCTCTTATTGACGGATACTCCGATACCGAATAATAAATGACGAAACTCTGTTCTATAATATTTTGTTTGTCTGTGGTCGCAAAAACTATTGGACGGGTAGAAATCAACTTATAAATAAAAATCAGAGTAATGAAACTTTGCATGTGAGGTCTTAGTTATAAACGAAAGAAGTACAATTATTCGTTTTTGAAAAAAAAAAACGTTTGTTGGATTTGCAAAAGTAAAAATTTACATCCGATGTTTAAAAATTATAGTAACAGATGATGAACTATAATATCATAGCTGTTAAATTTTTAGGTATCTTATTTAAATCGTCATTTTATAAACAAGAAACTCAACCTTGAGGACACGTCTAGTACGCAATAAAAAAAAACACAACATTTATGAAACAATAAGAAAATTTCGTTGTTAAATGGCTTCACTCCTCGGTTGAGTAGACATATTTTTATTTTTCCTTCTAAAAATATTTTTAGCAACGCCAATTAAGTAAACAGTTGCAGACTTATTTTTTAAGAAAAATATTCCAGAGACTTTCAATATAAATATAAAACCCGAATTATTTCATTTCATGGAATAAAAATAATCACTTTTGATTTATGTATCCATCCATTCAACCGAAAGACGTCTACTGCTGCATAGGTCTCCTTCATGTATATAAGTGTTTTTTATGAACTTTATTAAACTTCCGAAGATTTTTGAAATAGGTACCTTTATTTGTAGTTAAATAAGATTTTTTATAAAATTACTAAAGCATATTATATTAAATTAGTCACAATTGCATACATAAATAAATATTCTTTTTAATTAACTATGATAATAATACCCAATTTTTTTTTTTAAACAAATTTTATTTTCTGGCTTTATTCTCTAATCACAGAAACAATATGCGGTGATGAAATATATAGGCAAATAAAATTTATAGATTACTTTCACGCGAATTCAAAGAGTAATTTAGAATTAAAAAAAATGGCTTTTTGCTTTGAGTTAAATTAAAATATATTTTATATCTTTAATGCAAATACATCAAAGATCTTTAAGGCAACTGTGTGAGTAAGTCATATTTATAGAAAGATTTAATTGTATTATGTGGTAAATAATTATTAATGTGAATCATCTATTTACGCGCCTTGGCAGGTAATAGGTTCTACAAACAGCGTACGGGACTGGACGGCGGTGATAATGTACCAGTTAGTACTGAACACGTAACATTGTACCGTCGCGCTCGGCTTGCGTCGGCGCGGTGTGTTTATAGCAACCTCACCGTCCACTATTTGACGAAATTTTAAACCGACTCATATTACGTGAAAACAAACATGTAGTCAAATGACGTTTTATGTTTCACAATTGCCGGGCGTCCCGTAACAGCCAGCATTTTTTGATTAATTTTCTGAGTGAAACTTCATGGACACCGTGATCTTTAAGCTCCCAAGAAGATAGACCGAAAAAATGGTAAAGTTTGCGGGAATCCGCTGGATCCGGTTGGCATAATATCGATCCTCGGGGGGCGGCATGTCCTACAATGGGTGTCTTTTCGCTTACATAACATGAAATTTGACGAAGTATGCTGACTATGCTACCAGCTATGCTTGCAAGCATATAATATGCATATAATAATTTTCTTTGTGTGATGTGGTTGTGATGAAACTTTCATAACTTGTTCTTTTCAATTATTCAATCTTTATGCTTATTCATGTAAATCTATTTAACCTCCTCACATTTACATATAGACACACATGTAACACAAATACAAGCAGGCGTTGAACTTTCATATTAGTTTGTTCGTAGATACGTTTGCCAAACTACGTAAATAAATTTGTCTTAGTTTTAACTAGTATCTACAGATACAAACGAAACTAGTTGTCATGTATTATTTTCCGATATCGTTGTTTTATGTACTAGTCATTTCTGTACACCTGCTGAGTAAAGTGTAAATAATTGTTGTAAAATATCAATACAAATCATTCGTCGAATGATCTCATGGAAACATTCGTGTGTTTTTGTAGATGTTATAAAAATACATTAAAATAAACAATTTATATATTAACTAGCGACCTCCCTCGGCTTCGCACGGATATATAATAATAATAAAGCCACTTAATCCATGTCTCATTTTCGATATATATTACAATGTTTGTTAGTAAGTTGCTGTTTGTTTTAAGAGAGGTTATTTGTATTAATGTTAGTATTATTTATGAGATTGAAATCCCTGTTTGGGTAAAGGCCTTCTCCATCCTTTTCCATAACTCTATGTCTTTGCCTGACTTTATCCAGTCGTTTCCTGCTACGCGTATTAACTCATCAGCCCATCGCCCTAATTGTTGACTAACATTCCTTTTCCCCATTGGTCTTTTCCATCGTGTGGTTTCAATGTACACAACGGATATATAGAAATTTGTAATTAACTTTTTTAAATAAACTTTAGCATATTACATTACTTACTGACGGTCTCCATAGCTTTATATTAGTGAAAGAATTTTTAAAATCGTTTAAGTGGTTTTTTGAGTTTATCCATAACAAAAAAAAATACAATTTTACCTCTTCAAAAATATATTTTTTTACTGTCGACTTCTAGAGTTATCAATAAGAAAGTTTTAAAAACCCTTTTTTCAGAATTTTTAACCCCTTTTTATTATGAAAATAGTGTTATTTATATAAACTATATTATGGAAATGTGCGGGTGTAAAAGAAAAAGTCACATATGAATTCGGATTTTTATTGGTCAAAAAATATTTCAACATTTTTTTTAAACTTTTTTAATTATTATTATAAAACAAAAGTAGCTAATTTACTTTCGCAACGTTTTAAATTAATTGTAATTGAATTACAAATATTCAGATATATATATATATAAAAATATTATTCGAATAACAAGTTTTATTTTCAATATATATAAAATTTCGATGCACAATTTTATGGCAAACCTAACTAGGTGAACACCTTAGTGTTACAATAATTAAGTGCATTTCTTATTATCCATTTTTTATTCATAATAAGCCGATTGTAAATAATTAAATAATAAAAAGAAACACTTATATACCTAATTATAATACATAGTTATCAAATGCAAAGAATAAAATTAATTTTATGACAGAATATTTCAACGATTTCAATTTATTATATTTGTAATGTATAATAATTTACAATCTACGCATATTTTCCTACACTTTTTCGTATATCTTTAAAAGAATTACTATGAAATATAAATCAAATATATTTCTATATCTATTTTAAGATAGCATTCATTAATTATTTTCAAAACATGCATCATATATTAATAATGTATATAAATATTGTGTCATACTTAAATGTTTAATAGTTTTGAATTATTTAAATACCATTTAAATAACAAATATTATATGTAAGAATGTCTATTGAAATATAAATACCAAAAAAAGTTTATGTATATATAAACTTCTGTAATTGGTTAAATATGAGACTTCCTATGGTAATATGCTATTATATGACTAGAAAATAATGTGTTTTTTTTTTTTTTCCTACGGAATAATCAAAATTCCTCTATTTCTATTATTCAACATATTTTAATATTATCATTTATAAAGTTATAAATATAGAGTTACAGAACTTGTGAGTTCCAAGTTAAGCTCTTTTTGATATAAAATGAAACCCAGTATTAACTGACAAGTACATAATTCCATGGTTCTTTATTTCGAGAATGTAAACATTATATATTTTGATCACACTTATTTTAAAATTATAATAACACTACTATAATAAAACTATGAGCGGTCTAAAATACTTACAGATTCTCTGTATGTTACAATAAATATTATTACTGCTAATAACATTTCTTTTAAAATTCATACTTTATTGACAACACATTTAAGACTTAAAGTCATATAACTTTAAATTGATTATTTAGTTACACCTTTTGTTAATTAGTGATCGCTTGAGCAAATCCTTCTATTTTCTGTTAATTTATTAATTGTATATTAAAATTATTATTTATTTAAATATATCAAATTTTGAATAATCTTACTTTAATATCTTTACAACCTAATAAATCTATGTACTTAGAATAAAATAAACAAAAACGCACTCATCTATCATTCAGTCTTTCTTATTCGCAAACTATATACGATAATATAGCACAAATAAATATCATCTTACATTTAATTAGGTATAAATATATAATTAAATAGATACACTCTGGTAATTTTATTACAGTTATCGGTAACTGTGGATTAATAAAATCACATCATCATAATCTATTCAGACTGAGGTGATTTTATATTATATTTTCATAAACATTAATATTTCATTAAATTTAATCACAAAAATAATAAAATTGTATCAGTTCTAATCGATATAAAATTTAGTAGAAAAACATATGCATACTCTCAACTATATACAAATAATGTGGGCACGTAACCGTCTTCACACGATAACTACAATGAATAATGATAGAACTGACACCAATTGACATAGAAGAATTGAATTGATAGTATATCGTAAAAGGTATTTACAATTCTCGATATATTAGTGCAACCAGTAACTTATGGTAATCGAGTGTAAATAACCTCGCAACAGATTAACATCCCTGGTTTCAAATAACAATATATATGAATAATTAATGAAAATTCCCTAGTAATTCATTTTATAATGCATACACTTTCATTTCCAATATAATCATGACGTAAAGTAAATCTATTTCTTAATACTAAAACACCTAATGCGATAAAAAATGTATTCAAATGTTTTACAAAAAATCACGAACGGAAAAAAAATTAGAATCACACACCTACTTCGAATTAAACTTGCGGAAATTAATTAGCCGCCATTTTTTTTTTGCAATTTTAAAGTTTCAGCTTTTCAAGCTTTCAATTTTACTTTTCAAATAAACATACACAGTATTAACAAAAATCACATTTATTTACCTAAATAAAATAATTAAGTACATAGAGGTTATTTGTAACGAGTTAAAGCATCAGATTTTAGTGCGCTTAGTTCTCTTTTTTACATGTATAGTAATTTACATACAGCTTGTTTTGTAATAACAGATAAATTTATATTGAACAAAGACATACACAATTCTATAGTAAACAAATAACCTTAAAATTATCGTATCATTTAACAAACATTAAAAGTTCAAAAGACTTTAATTTTATTAATTATATATAATTATTTCCATAGACTATCTTATTCACTATTAGTATGATTTAATTCCAAATAACAGACGCAGTTTGATCTTTGTTTTCTTAAAATTTACACTTTGCGTCCATGAATGTAAGCTGAAAGAAAACAAGAAAAATCTTTACATTACATCTTTGCTAGAAATATCGTACACAAGTAAAATAGACTATTAATATTTGCAAAATGCTATATACTATGTATGTATATAGATTGGTAAATTATATATTTAACAAAAAACATATCAAGACATATTTCATGCTATTTCAAATAAGTCTCATGAGGAAAAATTTAAAGATTTGAAATAAAATTAATAGTATACATAAGATACTGGCTCGGTGGCGCAGTTGTATTACGATGCGACTGCCGTTCTGAGATCTCGGGTTCGATCCCCGGGTCGGGTCAAGAGATATAGGGTTTTTCTACTCAGTATCATCCCGGAGTTTGGAATTTGTGCCCGATATGGCGACAGGCTCACACCCTATCACATCTGGGACAAAACTAAGCTCGGCGAAATGTGGGTGGTGTAGTTCACTATTTCACCTCTGCCTAACCCTTCGGGGATAAATGTGCTTATGTATGTATGTATAAGATATTCAAGAAGATATTAAATTCATTGTTTCAAAGCTTTTGAACTGAAATCCTGATAAGGAATAATTGGGCTGGATCAATTCTTTCATCTAAAAATAGAGTGCATAACATTCATTTTTACGCTGCCGAATAAATGTAACGTAATAAATATACAATAGTAGTTTTATTATCAATGTGACGCTTGATTACTTAAATAAAGGACCAATGAAAGAGACATTTCTTTCTAAATGTACGTACAAATGCATTGTTCTTTTAAGCAAAGTACCTTTTAGATAATAAGTAACTACTTAGACAAACAATGTTTCTTAGAATTATATAGGTACTTAAGACACTTGTAAGAACTTAATGATCAAACTGAAAATAGTTGAAATTAATGTTAGACAATTAATTTTAGAATAAGCGCTGCAATTCATAAACATTCCAAATTAAATATTACTATAGCTAACAAAAAAATATTAAAACAAAAGTTATATTCCCTATGGTATTTGCGCGCTTCGATTACTGTTTTTTTTTTTTAATTCTGAGACTGATTATTTATCATTGCTCAAGAAATTGAATTCATATCACGAAATTTGTCTGTAAATAGGATAATATCCTTCGTGCGACAGACAGTCTAGGTTTTAACGCGTATAAATAGATCTATTTACAAAAGCACTTAGCGTGGCCGATTAATTACAAAAAATTAGCTTCTCAGAATTTCCACCTAGTTTTACAATAGACCTTTGACCTACAAAGCTAAACTGAATTAACTTAATAAACAAGAAAGTAGTAATCTCAGATTATGTCTAAGAGTTTGGTAATTTTAATACAAAAATAGACAAAAACTAGCCATTTTACAATATGATTCTAAATCATATTACCGAATTTCCGGACAATACGTTTAGGCATCATGACGAGCAAGTTTTAATTTCAAATTTAATATTAAAAGGTGGCACATTCTGTAATATCTGTAAATTATTATTGTAAATTATTAAATGACTTCTCTCTCTGTACATCCGCTTAAAACACTTAGTTTTCTCAAAAACTAAATCAAATTTCTTGCCAGCTTCTCGATGATTGTGTTGTTTTCCGACACAGTGGTAATGTTTTTAATGTTTGTAAACATTTCGTCAAGGCCTAACTTCAATAAAGTGTTTTGTTGTTGATTTTCAAATACATACATAAATATAATAACATCATGTCTCTTTCCCATAAAGGTAAGCAGGCTACATTTGCTACGATTTTGACACACGTCTTTTGCTACTTTTTTCATGAGGCCTTTTATATACGTACTTCGGTTGCAAGTATTATTTTACCTGGCATTTTTTCAGAACGTCTTCGATACGTCCGCATAGGTTGACTATTATCAAATTGTTCAGTCATCCTTTCTTTTTAAATATGTTTCATCCATCTTCTCCACGTGCCCAAACTGATCAATCATTTCTTCTGTATCTTTGTCACTACATCCACAAACGCACTACAATATCCTTTTTTCACACTATTCCTTACTCTACTACGCTAGTTATACTTCTCATTTCTACAGCATTCCTTTCATGCTTCTTCTGCCTGAACCAGCATTAAGTACAGCAGAAATATGAGAACAGAAATAAATAAACTTGTCTTACCATCGTAATAAGTTCGATGAGGACATTTAGGACAGCTAGCAAGCGAAGGCGGTCTCTGCGACTGGAGGTTTAGTTGAGTCCGAGCCCATGAGCGCTGCCATTCTCCCGCTACATTTCCTCTTGAATCTCTGAGCTCCTCTATACCTACACAGGCGTTTACTTCAGGGGAATTATTTTAATTGTTAACTGTTTTAAAATACCATAAATTCAAATTAAAAATATTTTTTCATGTACATTTAATCTATTACTAAAATAAGTACATCTTTTTCTACGATCCTGAATCACCCCTATCGATTCTTCTACTTTCAATCATCATTTCAGTTATTTAAATAATACTCAATGACAATAACATCTATAAGTCATCTTTGTAAATAATAAGGTATACATTGTAACAGACAAAACCTGGAAGTAACACATTATTAAATTTAAACAAACAATAATATTAATCCTAAGCAATAATATATAGCACTTATTAACTTTCAAGAAAAGTAAAAGTCGGTGGTGCAGTTGTGTAACGGTTCGACTGTCGTTCTGAGGTCTCGGGTTCGATCCCCGGGTCGGGTCTAGTGATATTAGGTTTTTCTACTCAGTATCATCCCGGATTCTGGAATTTGTGCCCGATATGGCGACAGGCTCGCCCTCTGTCACATCTGGGACGGAACTAAGCTCAGCGAAATATGGGTGGTGTAGTTCGCTATTTCACCTCTGCCGAACCCTTCGGGGATAACAGGCGTGAGCTTATGTTATGTTATGTAAAAGTCCTATAGGAGTACTTCAGTGTAATATGTTACTTTTATTTGTATAAGAACCCGATTAAGATATCAAAGATTATTTTTATTCCAAGAATATGATATAAAGAATCATTTCTTCAATGCTACCAGGCGTGCGCATTGTCGAACCATCGCGTATAAAGTACTTTTATTCCAATCTAAATCATTTTTATGAAAGGACAAAATCTCTTTCGTGTCTTAGAACGAAGGAAAATATTTAAGAAGAATATTGAACGCGGTTATAAATCATATTAGGTTTAAAAGAAATATTTGTTTTAAATTTTATTAAACCCCATCTTCAGTCACAAAACCAAGTGTCTACTTACTAACTTTCATATATTTTTATTTGACTTACAAAAATGTTTTGGTATAAAATTGTAAGTGAAAGTGCATGTAATAATTTTTATTAAAAAAATGATACTGTATATGTTACGATAAGCTCTAAGTGGAATCTCAAATAATTCCGAGCTGCGAATAGAAATATGCTTATTCAATAATTTAACTTTACATAAAAAAACCAGAGACATTTAACATACAACGACAAGTATAATATGTTAGAATAAACTTTTTTATTTTTTTTAGTCATACAAAAAGGTGAGTTAGCGATATTGCAAAACACATGTTTGCGAAATCGTTAAATGATCGTGACTTCAAATCCAGGAAGGATATCGCTAGGTGTTGCGACTATAATTTCAAAATTAACTAGCCATGCTATAAAACTACTAAATAATAAATATAATATGTACATAAATATATAATAGATGAAGATGCTTCACGTCATTCCTAAAATACATTTAGTACGTGTAAAGTGAGGAGATTAAGCAAAAAAGAAAAAACATAAAAAATAGAATAAAAACTTTTTTTAAATAATAACAAAAAGAACATACTATAAAAATACACTAAAAAGTAAATAAATTACTTTATTAATCTATTTCTGCTTATTTCGATATATCCTTTTTTAATACTATTAATAATTTAGAAATCGGTGCCAACTTACAGATAACAAAATGGTATAAATGTACTTCGCTAATTATATTCGATTTCGATTAATTGTTCCTTAAAATCGCATTAGTCCTTAGGGTAAGTTTATTTAAGCTTATATGCAGTGGTAGAAAAGATGAAAGGGAATCGTTTTTCGTTGGATAGACATGTTCTGAGAAGAGAGAAAGTGCATTTGGATAAAATAGTAATGAATATGTAATGAAAGGATGGAAAAGTAGAGGAAGGCCAAAAGAAGTGTGGATTGAGTGTGTCTAAATGAAATAAAAAGGAGTAAATGAAGAGATGACGGCTGATAGGGACGTATGGAAGAAAAAACAAACTGCGCCGACACCAAGTGATGGTATAAGAATGATGATAATGTTATAACAAAGAAAGTACACAATCTCAAAATAACAGCATAAAGATCATAAATATATAAATATTGTCAGCATTGTCAGCATTTAATCTGTATATATAAAAATGGACGTTTATATGTACATATAATATTTTTGGCATAGGATATACATATATGTAATTTTCACGAAGAAAGTTTTTATATTATCTACAGGCTACCAGATGGCACTAAAGCGTATAAAGGAATTTTGAATACAAATACATTTTATAAATGAATATGTGATATCATTTATAGCTGTAAGTAGCTCGGCCGAATTACTTTGACCTTCTATTAAATCTAAACGAAGCAGGCTTGTAAGGGCTATTACAATATATAATTCTGCATTATTTACTTTGCTTGTATACAATTAATTTTCTGACATTGGCGAAAATTATTCAATAACGTTTTTTAAAACGCAGTTAGCAAATATAAGAAATAAATCTTGAAATTTTAGCATCAATTATTAAGTATTAGAAAATCTAAGGCACTAATTATCAGAGAAGGAAGCATTACTTTTTTTTATCAAGTTTCTAAGTGTATTTTTTTAAATAAATTATTTATCTACAAAGGAACCTACAGTTATGATCTCAGTTATAAAACGTAAGATAGAAAGTTCTATAATGATACCAAAGATCACTTCAATAATTACGTTAACGAGTAAAAACCTGATCGGGATCGACTGCCTGATTGAGAGATGCAGTCAGGTGGAGACTCGGGCAGGGGTCGCTTCCGCCGGCGAAATATGTCTCGCCAGCGACACAGTATCGCCGTCCGAAAGTAGGTTCTAAACCTGTTAAGAATTAATTTAATTATATTAAAATCTGATTATTTTAAAATCCTGATTGCATTAAAACTCTAACTAAGTTTATGTTCCGATTACATTTGTAGTAAATACGATAACAGTTGTATCGCTGTTTACACTTATTTTAAACCAGTTGTATGTGAGCGGCTTCGCCCGTGATTCTTATATACTTCACTGCATAATATAGTTTTTAAATAATCACTCTAAAATAATGCTTTGATGGTCTTGTCCATTGAATCGTATTTTATTCACAAGTTACAATGACTTTTAAATGTTGTACGCGGAGCCTTAAAGTATTGTGAAAGGGGAGGAATGTATTCTAAAAAGATGGAAGGAATATTTTGAAAGTTTGTATGAAAAGGATGATGGGCATGTGATAGGAGGTAGATGATATTGATATGGAAGAGATTGAGGAAGCGTTGAAGTGTATGAAGTTGGGTAAGGCTGCAGATTATGACAGGGTAATGGCCGAAATGCTGAAGGCTGGACAAGGCGTATTTGCTAGTTTTCTGTACTGGCTTTTCAATCTGTGCTGTAGAAGCGCCAATGTACCAGAAGATTGGTGCAAGGCCGTTATAGTGCCACTTTATAAAGGAAAAGGGTCGCAGCAATACTGTAAAAACTACAGGCCCATCAGCCTACTCAACACCGTTAATATAACAAACAGACACTTCAAATCTATTTATTAGTTAGAGTATAGGCAGTGCGTGTATAAAGGGGTCTAGACCTCATTGTACGCTTGACTATAAACACGTAATGAGGATTCGCATCGCTCAGAGTAAGAACGCAATAATTTATCCAGAGCTTGGATTAAATAAATCAATTTGTGGTACAAGTAAATATAAATCAATTTATATGATATATTACACTGAAACATGCAAATGTACGCATGTTTTTACATAAATTCTAGACAACTGGTATTCGTAAATGAAATATTTTAATTTTAAATTAATTTTATACGCCATTCTTTTGTTTCTGAATTTTACTAACAACGCCCAGTATTTGAAATCGGACGTACAAAATTTAAAACTTTATTTTGTTCCTAAAAGTTTTGTTATAATCAGATGTACTTATTAAGATTTTAAATAAGAAACATATCACGCTCGAAGAAGATTTTGAGATCCATCCATTCAACCGAAATACGTCCACTACTGGACATAGGTCTCCCCCAACGATCTCCACGACGACTGGTCTTGCGCCACCCGAATCCAACGGATTCCCGCGACCGTCACCAGGTCGTCGGTCCACCTTGTGGGTCTACCCACGTTACGCTTACGCTACGTATTTTGAGATGTTTGATAAATGATAATTAATAAATGAAAACGTCACTCTTATTACATGGCACTTGTAGTGTAATATTGTGTTTTGATTTTGCGAAATATTATTAATGTAAGTGTCGATTTTTTTATTCATATTACATTTGTAGGTTTCAAATTATGTACAACTCAGAGTCTTAAAAAATACTGGTTTCATACTAAGATCGCCAGGCGTCCGGCTTTTTAAGGACGTTTCCGGTACAATAGTGAAGTGCTAGCTGGCTCCGGTTTTTCTGTAGTGTAGTTTTTTTTAAATATAATGTAAGCATAGTGCTTTGATCATAATCTCACCTGATGTTAAGTGACGATGTGGTCCAGGATGGTAAGCACACTAATCTTAGAGGTACTGGTTCTTAAGTGATGCTGCCGAAACACACCTATTGGTGCTGGGCGATAGATTTTCAACCTTGATGGTGGAAGCTACTCAGGTAGGCATTATTAGAAAATACCCTACATCAATGCTTTGGTTTCGTCATGATATTTTTCGTTTACCGAAATCTCAGGCTCATTGTGATATTAGTAGGTAGGTTCGAATCTACGTACATCGACGCAGAATACAACAATTCTACCAAATGAGCCATCAACACTCTAAATTTGCCTGATTATGACGATCTACGGCAACTGCCTATCAGTTATCAGTCATGGGTTTTCTATATGTAACTTTGGCGTGCCATTTACAAATTTGAATTTTTCGTAGTCCAATGTTTTATTATCGAAATATCCAATTTTTATATGACCGTCTTTTAAAAAAAGTACGGCCGGCTTATAGATTCAAACGTCCTAATATAAAGCTAATTAAAGCTTTTGTATTTTAGGATCTGGCAGCTTTATCGAAGAATAACTCTTGTAAAAACATTTTAAAAGCTTTTATGTTTTTAAATCGTTTAATCGTTTTATAATAAAAAGAGTAGATATTATGAAATACATTTTTGATATAATTATACGTACATAGGGAAAAGATAGTGCAGTAATCTTTTTCCTTTCTTTTTAAACCGATTTCCCTTTTTGTTTTCATTAAGTAGATACTGACGATATTTAATGTTATCGGGAAAAAAAATTGGTAACCGTTTTTTCTTTTCAAATTTTCAACAATAATTATGGTTGACTTTCGTCCAATAGATAAATATAGATAACTGTAAATATACATATTACACGATCGTATTGGAATTATTATAATCCAAAAATTATAAACAATCACTTATAGAGTACAGTCGTGTACATAAAAGTATAAATTTTTACGTTGTATCGTTATAATATATAAGGTTATATTACATGGCTCAACATAAATCGAGATGGATGTGAGTAATGGAACTAATACGAAAATCACCCGTCACATCGATTATACGCTATTTAGATTGTGAGACACGATGAATACGGCAGAATAACCCATAGGACGACCATAAAATTGATCTAATCCATTAATTCATGTCTTGTTACATTATTTATAAGATTTTTTTATATATTTCTAAAGTAAATTACTTGTAATTTCCGCAATATATTATGATGAAATAATTTATTCTGACAGTTAATGTAATGTTCTTTTTTTTAAGTTTTTTTTTACCTTTTCTAAGTAATACAGAAGAAGAAGATCAGTTACACACAAATTTTATTTATCCTAATGGAAACTAGACTAGTTCCATTGTCGATCAGTTTATGTAATAAAAGGGTTTATTATTACAAACTCATAATGAATAACATTAGCGTTAAATAATTAGGGCTGAAATAAGTTATCTTTATTTAGGTTAAAAATAGGGTGATTAGTATTTCAATTAAAATTTATTTCAATAAAGACAGTCGTAAATAAAACTTACGAGTTTGTAAATGTTGCCTTAACTTCCCATAGCTTAACATATAAGGAGCACACTTGCTTAGTTGGAATAGTTTAGCAGTCTTTTTTTATCAAAAATATTATATATGTTTTTTTAAACCTATCAAAGTTAGCTACCGTTTCTGCATTACACATAAAAATTGGCATAACAATAGATCTCTTCTAGAAGGCATAGATCTCCCCAAAGATCTCAACGACCGATTTTACGTCACCCGTATCCACCGAATAGCCGTGACCATCATATCGTCAGTCCACCTTGTGGGTGCCTACCCACACTGCATCTTCCGGTACGCGGCATTCATTCCAGAATCTTTTGGCCCCATCGAGTACCGTTTCTAAGAGCTATGGGTCCAGCCCACTGCCACTTAAGTTTGGCAATTCTTTGGACAATGTCGATTACATTGGTTCTTCTGCGGATCATAACCCTCTCAATTGTCCTTTGGGTAACTTTGAGTTGTCTAATTAAACCCGTTGTAAGAGACAACGTCTCAGTGGCGTAAGTCATCACTGGCAACACAGTGTGTGTGTTGATGACATGTAAAGTAATTGCATAAAAGTATTTTTTGAACACAGAACAACAATGCTATTGAATGAACTCATGGACTGAACACAATAAACAACGTTACGAATTAAATCAAGTGTCTAAAGTTTATTATAACTTTCCACGCTTAAAATATAATAATGACCACCTAACTTGGTGAATAAAGTACTTCTTAGGAGCATTTTGAATTCTGAGACATCAATATTTGATGTGAATAGGGACCATCGAATTTTAAGTAAGGTTCGCTTAAAATGGTCGTTACCGGGAGGAAATAAACCGGAACCTTTGATGAGATCTAAGATATCTGATTAAGGGCCAGATCATGTACTACGTACGCTGTATGTACGTATGTGAAGAGAGGTCTACATTTCGGTTTTTTGACATGGGGTACGGAGGTGTTTTTCATTGGAGATTACATAAGTAATATTTACTTATTTACTAAACGCTTCTTTTTGTAAAATTACTCAAATGCTTACGTTATTATTTGTAACTTTGCTGACACAGTGAAGAGAAAAGGGACAAAAATGTCAAAAAGTTTCTGACGTAATATTTGGATGGACCCTTAATATAGTAGTAAAGTATGGAACTGTTTTTTTTTTTTTTTTTTACATTCTAGTAGGTAGTATGTTTCTCACATAATAAAAAATAGTTATAATTAAAAAAAATATTTTTTTTGTTTCTAGAAAGTCGAAGAATATGCTTTCATTTTATGCATCATTCCGAATACAGATGAGAAACAAAACACATCTGGTTTTTAATAAATAAAAATCTAATATGATCTATTTTGTACTGCCTGACGGATAATGAGTATCTAACTAAAATTCGCCATCAAGAAAAAACGTTATTATTTGATATTTTAATATTACGAATAATTATTTTTATTAGATCTTTCATGATACTGAAAACTATTATCATACTGTGAAGTTAGTTAATGAATATTATAAACTATATTTCGTTTAATAGAAGTAAAGTAATTTTTAAATGTTTAAATAAACAACAAATAATTTAAAATAAATAATAAAAATCTATTTTACATCAGATTTAACATAAATTAAGATGCCCATTACCCATCAAATAATTAATAGAATAAGAAATGTGCGAATTATTAGAATAACAAATGAAATAGAAACGTAAATCTTACAACGAAATTCATTATTTCAAATTAAGGCATAACAATCATTCAAAGTCGAATAATCCCCAAAAAATATATTAATCGTTACTCGTCTAGACTTTCATTAAAATTCTCCGTAATTTTTCATGTATTTAGATATTTACAGTTAAAATTTATGTATTAAAATATATTATTTTGTTCGAATTCACTTACTTCGCATTCATCCAATAGTAAATTATAGGGTTGACCATAGCATTGGCCATCGCCAACCAATAGAAGCCGAGGTAGACATGCTGCACGTACTTCATATACAGGATGGACGGGTTGAAGTGAGTATAGATGAAGTAGGTGTGATAGGGAAGCCAGCAAATACCAAATATCACGATCACTAAGATGAACATTTTAACCACCTGTATAAAAACATAACATTAATATAAAATATCTCTAACGTTAAAACATGAAGTAAACTTTTTTTCAATTCCGTATGAGTTAACGTTTGAACATAATCTCAAGTAATGTTAAGTGACAAAAGTGGCAGAAGGTAGTAATATAAGAGAACATAAAACCGGCTATTTAATATATCTACTTTATTAAAGACAACATCTGTCTGTCCGCATGTTGTATACCCGTAACTCGAAAGATAAAATATAATATCTTGGATATTGGATTTAAATTGTCCGTACTTTTTCATTTATATTTGTCACGTTTTAATTCAGAAAGCTATTATATAAAAAAATATCTATATATATATATATAAAAAAGAATACAATAATTCTAGCATTAATATTTATAATAGAGTGTATGTGTTAAATCAACCTAAATGATTATTTTTTAAACCACACGTTTAGAGTCGGGTCAGGTATGGTCAGGTTCGATTCTCCCCCCATCCTCAACTTGGCTGATTTCTGGACGTGGGCCTCTTGGGCCTACCGCAGGGGGCGACACGGAGCATGCTAACGCTATCCCGTATCGTATATTTTGGTAGTGTACACAATATGTTATGAGCTTCATAGTGCATTAAATCGACAAAAGAATCAACAGCAACTTTCATAAACTCTTTCATATTTAACAGATAGAATTAAGAGGAACCGCTCTATAAATGATACAGTATTAGATATTTTATTGTTATTCATACTATATAATTCCAAATATACACATAGGAAAACAGAAAATTCACTATATACTAATCAATAAGATTATTTACTATTTGGATATGAAATTTGTTGAATTTTACCTACCTTATATACCTACACATAACGAAACATAGCATATAAGAGCTCCATATTAATAATAATTTATTTTCCACAATATATTTTTTTTTTACAATAAAATAAAGTTGAACTCTGTGACCTCAACTAGGCTTTATAGCCTGTATCTTATGTGTCAGTGTCTTCCTAATATACATGTGTCTTACTACTTACAAAGTAGAGAGGTGCTTTATTTTAGTCCACTATTCGCGGGGTGTGTGTGCTTGCATGTGTGTCTATTTATTTATATGTTTATTAATATGTGCCTGCCTGATTAATTGTTTTAATGAAATATGGGTAATATAATTATAATCTAATATTAATAAAATATTATGTGATAATACCTTCCGTTTGGATCTTATTGAATCCACTTGCCGCTGTGTTAGCTCACCGATGGAACCCGATCCCCACAGCACCCTGCCCATAGCTGAATAAAAAAATGTCATACCCAGCATTGGGATCGCGTACGTTACAACGAAGAACAGCGTCTGGTACCTGCCGATGCAAAATTACATAGAACTTCAACGAAACGAAAAATTTAACATAAAAATAAATTTCAAACTTGTGATTTTCTTGTATTATTATTTATCTTCATGGCGTTCAAAATGATTCTTTGTGAAATGTGAACCTATCATCTAAACTAATAAATAAAATTGGAGTGTCTGTTTGTAATAT
Organism: Samia ricini; assembly: GCA_014132275.2. Taxonomy (NCBI): domain Eukaryota; kingdom Metazoa; phylum Arthropoda; class Insecta; order Lepidoptera; family Saturniidae; genus Samia; species Samia ricini. The sequence goes on along the minus strand of AP028165.1, from coordinate 13,182,099 downwards.
CAAAATATTTTTTTTAATAAATAGAAATGAGTCTAAACATAATACCTATACCAAAAAATACAATATTGAAACTTTTTTATCTGTCTATCTGTCTGTTTGTTCCTGGTAATCTCCGAAACGGCGGGACGGATTTTAGCGGGCTTTTTTTGGTGGTTAGCTGAAGTTACACCGGGTAACTTAGGGTACTTTTAATTTTCGAAAATAATTAGGGGTACGCGTAAAAAAAAAAAAAAATTAAAACTCATAAAAAATTGAATAAAATCCGAATCAACGCACGGTTTTATGGACAAGTGCTTGAATTTATGAGCAATATTTTTACTTTATCTTTATCTTAGTACTAAAACATTAGGGCTCCGAATAAGAAAAGTAAAACGAACTAAAGAATATGTGAAACGCAGACGCAGCCGCGGGCACACAGCTAGTACATTATAATATACGAAATTACATGCACAAAATAAAACATGTAAATCTAACAGAATAGCCTATGAGAATAGGTGATAGTTTGATTTTAATAATAACTCTACATTAAAATAAACTTTCTTATATCTATCCGCCGTCATATTTTACTTGTAAATTGTGATAAAATATTATTTTTTTATTACAGTTATCACCTTTAATATTTATTTATCGTACGGACGTTCAAGCATTACAATGGTCCATAATTTTAGGATAATTAAAAATTAATATCATAATTCAAACCGATGTCGTGAAAAAGACTACCGGAAACGATAATAAAGGTTCCAAAATATCTGAATCTTTAAGGCCTGTCATGAAAACTAACGATCACTTAAATGGAGAGGTGTGTTGTGACACTTGGGTCGTAAATACGATATTTAAAAACTATGTTAATTAAAACCTATTCTTAAAATCCTTCTCGAGCTAATAACATAAATGTTATTAGAGACAGTTTCAAAAATGTTAACAAAAATTCGTATGCAAAGTTTTAACAACGCCCTTAATATAATAATTAAAATATAACTCAATCTAACCTAAAAAATTCTTCGATTAAACGAATGGTTACTTTACAAATCAATTTTTACAATTTAAATTCAATAATCCAAGAACTAATATTGTAGAATAATTAATATGCACCTATTATTGCGATATTCATTATTTTCGAAATCCTTTTTTTCTTATGACAATATTCTAGATCAAGTTAATACCTATTTGCGTAATATAACTTCTCTATAATCATTATCGTATATATTGTATACACTGTATTGCGCGAATCGGAATGTAAAGTCATTATTCCTTATATACCTACTAGCTGTGTGCCCGCGGCTCTGCCCGCGTTTCATATAATCTTTGGGTGTGAGTAAAAAATTACTTATAACATTTAATTTATACCTAACCTAAAAAAATAAATGAATGAAGAAAAAAAACTGAGTCTTTTGTTTTTATTTGCGGAAAAATGTACATAACCAGTAAATTGAAAAAAAGGGGTAAGGGTCAATGGAATCCAAAAAAATAAATAGCTCATTAGCTTATAACCATCTATGAAAAATTCCACGTCGAATTGTAGTAGTCCCATCCCGATATGTTTAGTAGTTTTAAGGTGATGGTGCGTCAAAGGAACTCCATTTTCCTTTTATATGTATATGTGTCCTTGTGTTTCTATAATCGTATCTCGTAGGATATTACTTCTAGTAAGGAAATGACTACCATTGGGCATCGAGTAAGCCGTACCGTTAGAATTTATAGGCAGTTTGATAGTTTGGGGACGTTTGGAAACCGTAAACACTTAAAGTTCGCATTACTAAAACATAATGGAAAGACGTACTTGATAATAATGATCTGCTCAGGGTTTTACGACAGCGATAAGCTTAACAAACTTTAACAAAACGCCTAGAAACCATCTTTAGAGGTTTAATTAATGGCCTATTTTTTTTTAAATATAACTGCCACATCAATACATTTCATGTTATATCCTAGAGAAAAGAGTTGAACATTTCTTTAATTAGACATTTATCAACATTTTCAAAGTGAGAATACGTGTCCAACATGGTGGTAACTGACAACATAGTGCCTTATATATGTCTTAAAAGTATGTATATCCGTGCGCGCGTGCGTGCGTGCATGCATACATGAGTGCGTACGAGAATATAAACTATATTATTATGTATATGTAAACGTATATATTCTAAACTAGCTGTGTGTTCGTGGCTGCACCCGCGATTCATATATTCTTCAATACATTTTATATTTTTTATACGAAACCCTAATTGTTTTCGTTTTTTTTAGTACTGAAATTAAGTAAAAATATTTCTCATAAATTCAAGCACTTTTCCGTAAAATTGTGAATTAAATCGGATTTTATTCAAATTTTTATACGTTTTTTTTGCTTGTAATCCTGATTATTTTCGTAAATTACAAGTACTCGCAGTAACTTCAGCTATCTGCCAAAAAATGTTCCTTCAAAATCGATCCAGCCATTCCAGAGATTACCCATTACAAATAGGCAGATAGACAATAATTTAAAAATATATATTTTTGGTATAGATTTAGTACATACATTCATATCTATATAGTAAAAGAAAATACATTACAAACAGACACTTCAATTTTATTTATTAGTATAGATATAGATGAGATGGTAGTGATAATGAGTATATTAAAAAGAGCATTCCAAAGTAATAATTATTTATTTAACTTCATCACAATCGAATGATGAGCCAAAAACTATTCTTGATTTGTATTAAAAATTAGTATGTCAAAAAATGTGTGGTGTGGTGTCTGTTAAGAAAAATAGCTCTCCATATCTTCCCGTGGGTGTCGTAAAATGCGACTAAGGCATAAACCAGGAGATGGGCAGCAGGATCCTCTGAGCACTAGAAACACCTACTGCGTCCGCCAACCCGCCTACCAATCGAAGCGACTATGGCAATTTCCCCCTTTTTGTGAGAGACCCTTTTTTTTTTTTTTTTGACGGGGGGAAATGCATTTACGCACTACCCTTATCTATTGTATTTAGGGAATCAAGGTCCCCAAATACAATAGATAAGGGGCACGGAGTGACGAGCTCCGTGCAGTGTGGGACTCACCCGGGCGAGAGTCGCCCGGAAATACCCACTAAAACCCCCCGGGGCCGTCCGCTGCATTTGGGATGGGAGGCGATATGGGGTTGCTAGGCATGACACCGCGTCGCCCCCCTGCAGCGAACCCACCGGGCCTCGTCGTGCAATGGCCCAATGGGGATGGGGGAGGATATTCCTCGACCCCACCTCTTCACCCGCCCCCCCCGAAGGGAGGCATGACCAGCTGGTCATAAACCCAGGGGCAGGATATACTCCTGCCCCCACTAAAATTGAAGGAAGAAGAGTAGTGCAGTGACGGGCAAGGAAAAAGTGGAAGAAACCCGCCACTGCTATCGAAGGGGAAAGATAGGTCCCTCTCCTGTACTCGCCTTATTTATACAACAAGACGTAGCAAGGAGAGGGATACCTGAAGAAATAGGACGATCCCTCACCATCCGAACACCACCCCCCAACTATCCATCACTCAACTCTCCAACTACCACCCTTCCCTGCCGCAGCACCACCGCTAGCCCCCAACACCCCTCGCCTCATAGCAGGTCAGCAGAAGGTCCCTCCCATCTGGTGACCAGCCTCCCTCCCCTCCTCCGCACACAGCGCGCACCTTGGACGCTCCGCTGTGCAGTCCATGGCCTTATGGCCATCGACTCCACAACGGTAGCACTGCGTCCGCCTGTCCACCATCGAGGTACACATCATTCTAGTTTGACCCAGCCCCATGCAATTGTAACACCTCAAGGGGAGTGTCTCAAGTGCACGGACCTGGGTCATACACCACCCGATCCTAATGGATCCCCTATCCGCCAGCTTGACTGCCACCTCCACAGGCAACGACACAACAAGTGCCCTTACACCCCTCTCCGAACACCTTATTACTCCCGCTCTCATCTCCTCAACCGAGCACCCCCCCTCCTGCGCCACTCTCAGAAGGGCCTCCTCCCTTGACACAGAGTCCTCCAGGCCCACTAGGCGGACATCTGCCCGCTTCGTAGGCCTGGAGACCACCGCCACCTCCGAAACCAACTCCCTCAACTCAAGCGACTATGGCAATTTCCCCCTTTTTGTGAGAGACCTATGTCCAGCTGTGGACGTCTTTAGTTCAAATAAAAAAATGCCAAAAATCTTCCTTATTAAGTCTGGAATTTAAAATAATAATATCATCTTCTAAACACAACGAATCCAGACAAATTATTTTCCCAAACTCTTTAATTTATACGTTAATATTTTTACGTTATTATGGCAAACGTAAGCAAGAAATAATAAAATATTAGTTTTTTTTAAATGAAATAAAAAATCCGAAAAGAATGTGATCCGAAAATGATATATTTATTAAACTATCATTTTAATAATAACTTCTAGAATCACTAACTCACATAAGCAAGTGGACGCAAAAAAAAAAAAAAAATCTATAAAAATACCTAAAAAAAAAACAATATTCACAATAGTAAAAAAGTTAGACAAAAATTTTCTTTTTTTTACAACACAATATACGCAATATAACACATGATAACAAACAAAATACTTACATAAAATCCATATACGAGACATCAGGTAAACCGTCCGGCCATGACAACAGACAAGCGGTTTTCAGAGTACCTTTAGACCTGTTAGTAAAACAAAGTTTTCATTGAAACCTTTTATAGCGGATGAACTCGCTAAAGCGAAAACAGCAATTCGGCGAGAAAAGAATGGAAAAGAAATTTCGGTTCGTATGAAATTATACGAAACTGGTTTTTTTTTTTTTAATTTAATTATGTAATGTCATTATTTCATACAGACTGTTTTTTTTTTGTTAATTTAGTAACACAAAATAATATAACACAATATATTAGACAACCAGGAGTTTTATTAAACATAAAACATCTGTTATCTTCGCTTACAGTCTGTTTTAATATTTTCTTTTGTGTCTTCTAGTCGGTTATTGTTGAATGTATCTCAATGGGAATTCACTAAAGCATCACTTTCTATGATCATATTTTAACATATTTTATAACTTACTTATACCTCGGGGTTTCACTTGCAAATGACTATATATTTTATAGTTTAAGTATTAGCAATGAACGTGCTGGTATTCATTTTAATCGATTTAATTCACTGTTATTTTCATATTTTTTCTATATCTTACATGAAATAATAAAATTGGTAATAAACATTTGCCCAGAGTATAAATCCATAATTTAATAATAAAACTTAGTAATTCAGTTCACTAGTTCTCGAGTTATACATGTACAAACTAACAGACAAACAGACGATAAAACAGTTACAACAAGGAGGCATTACTTTTACATAACGAAATGACAATAGATTGTTGTACATTGAATAGTCGATAAAACCAAGTCTAAACACTCATAGAAATGGTTAACGAAAGTATTTGATAAAAATTCCGTTTATACAATATAATACCTTTATTAAATAGACAGATAGAAGAATTTATAATAAAGATGTTTGTAAAATTTTAATATTTCGAATATTTATTTTAATTACCTAAATCAATGTGAAAATATTTCATTTTTTTACATAAAAACATAATTCGCTTAAAACTTTCATATTAAAAAACAAAAATGATTGTCATAACATTAATGACGATTTATTCAATCATCATGTTTTTATCTGATATGAATTTTTTTTTATAAAAATTAATAAAAAAAAAAAAGTGTTAAATGAAACCAGTTAAAAATTAAGTACACACCTATAATGTACCCTGAATGCTCTGCTCTGTTAATATTCCAAGACCATTTCAGTACACCAGACATTATAAAGTATTTTCTTATTAAATAATAATGAAATGACGCATCTAGATTTAAAAAAAATACAAACGTAGTTTAATGTGTCGAGTACCCATGAACATAAAACAATAGGAAGACAATAGGAAAACAATGGAAGTGTAAGTGCTCAAGGGGTTAAACACAAAATTTAAAGGTTATTTTGAAATTAATGTACAACTACATCAAAAGTATTTAATCAGAATTAAAAACTCTTTGTTCAGTACGGGTCCTGAAAAAGCGATTATGAACGTGAGGAAACTACCACCTGTTCGGAAATCAACCCAGTTGAGAACAAACGGCAAGAAGTTAGATCTGGTTTTCGTAAATATGCTTTTTATGCATAAAGCTCAATGAATTCGGTTAGCGAAAGCACAAAAAGGGGTTTCATTTCCAGACATCACTATAGTTCACGTAATGATCTACGCTGTAACTTTTAGATATTAAAACTTTTTTGACATGTTTTAATTTACTGTACTATATTGTACGACCTTTTTTTTTTTTTTTTTTTTTTTGACGGGGGGAAATGCATTTACGCACTACCCTTACCTATTGCATTAGTGAGACCGAAGTCCCCCAATGCAGTAGGTCCGAAGTCCCCCAATGCAATAGGTACCATATTGTACGACCTAACACTATTACCTACAAAGCTTTTGTTATGCCTACTTAGCCTAAAACGTGGGTCGGCTAGTTTGTGTATATAATTACAAATGTATTTACATCACAAGAATGCCTACACACCATTGCTTTTTAGTAGGGACTTACAGTAGTAAGAAAATGCCAATAAAAAAATTTAAACACAACCCACCTTTAATTTCGATAAGATACGTGGAAGTTACAGGCAACTAATTAAAAAATTAGACAAAGAGTAAAGTAATTAATTGTGAGTTAATTATTTTTTTCTTAATATAAACCTTTAAACTGGTTCGACTCGTCTGATAAATAAGACGTCGAGAGAAGCTTGAGAATGAAATATTTTTAAAATAACCAGTTTTGTTTAAATAAATTTCTAATTCGGTAACCCCCTACAATTTCAATCATAATCTAAACTCTAAAACTGACTCTAAAATTAAATATCGCAATGCTATAGTTTTTACTGTAATATTTTCCATTTTATTGAAGACTTTGCACTTCGGTTGACATAATCGGTAATATAATATTATAAAAAAATATGTTTGCAATCGTAGATCGCATTTTTCACCTGTGGTATTTTTTTTTAATATCTGATCCTTGTTAACCTGAATAGCCTGAACAGGCTATATTTTTTGTTCATAATAAATAAGGGTCATATTATATTACAGAGTGTTTTAATTCGATGGTTACGATGTTACGTAGATTTTTATAATCACAGCTAAGAGTACAATTATTTCAAAAGTAAAGAATTATTGCTGAAATTTATCCAAAGTATGTTTTTTTTCGACTGACCTAAGCATTTACAAAATAAATTCAGTTATAACAATTATTACTCTTTATAAATAGATAGCAAATACGCTCTGAGATCAAAGATTGTGAAGAAAGCAAGCGGTATAATATAATATAATTACTAATAAAATAATAGACAAGCTATTATATAATAACTAATTCTTATAGTCATGCGGACAAGTTTGTCGCCTACATGGTTTATTTATGATTCAAAAGACACAGCCCTTTAAAGGTAATACAGGTGACGTTAGTAACTTTAGATAGCAAAAAGGAATCATTTTAAAAGAATTACCAAAAAAAAAGTAAAATATGCCATTCTTATGCTTATCGTAAGATACATACATATATCACAACATAATTCGTTACGATCATAAAGCAATGATAAAATATTTAAATAATAATAATAGAAACCATCATTCATGGAAGGTATATTATTACAATACTGTTATTTGCAAGTATACAGACAAAACAAATAGGTTTCAATTTAACAAAGTTTCAGTTCAATGTCAAGGCAAATGATACAATACGAGTAGGTACTGGCTAATATTTCAGAGACAATTATCTAACTGAAGTTGCTGAATTTCAACTGAAAAATGTAGTTCAGTAGAAACTTACGTAACTTTCAACTATATTTCCAATTTGTTAGCCGCCATCTATGCTTATAATAAAAGGCTAACGAGACGAAATCTGTACAATGGAGAAATTTAAGAAAAAATATTATGCGGGGGCTTTATAACAGACTACAAAAAACATTTCGATAATTTTTGAAAGTATTGTCTGTTTGTCTGTCTGCTTAATAATTTGTTCGCCATTCACGCAAAAACTACGGAATCGAATGCGATAAAAGTATGTAATAACATTTATTGCATCCAAACCGAGAACATAGGCAAATTGAAAATTATCAGAATTTCAAGCGGGTAAAGCCGCGGTCACAGGTAGTTTAAAATACTATCATAAACTTTACTGTTAGGCCTACTCATTAAAAATAACAAAATGACAAATTAATGAAATCGATTAAAGAATTAAAAAAACACTTTAATATTAAATTAAAAATAAATCATTTTGTACTTCACATCACTTTAAATGTACCTGTTAGTCGTTTACACAATTTTATTTACCCAATATTTTTAGCACTATATCGAAATATTTTAACTTTACCCATAATTAAGAAGGTACATAGAATTTCTTGTATAGATTAAAAATATTCAATGAACTAATAAAATTGTTCAAATACTATCCTAATCATACAATAAAAAACAAAAAATGAAATGTCTGCTTGTAATATCTAAACAGCATTTTTTAATAAACACTTTTGTTTGTCTATTTATTTATCGCCTAATCTCCGAAAAGGCTCAACCGATTTTAACGGATAGCTGGAGTTATAAGGAATAAATTAGGGTACATTTACCTCAGGGAAATAATTATGATTCCGCTAAAAAAATAAAAACTCATGAAATTGTGAACAAAATCCGATTTGTAGTCCGTATTAATTGTTAATTTTACCGGCCAGTGTTTGAATTTGTGAAAACTATCTTTGCTATTGTAAGTGCCATAAATAATTTAGGGCCTGTACAAAAAATAGAGTCCAATCGTTCCCAATAATTCTTTTAAAACTATATTAGACAGTGAAGAATTGTAGAAAAAAAATATTATACGCGGGCAGAGCCGCAGCAAAAACAGCTGTAGGGTAATAATTTTTTTACCCAAATACTTAGTAAATATTGTTTAGGCCGAGAAATAAGTTAAGACAGAATTCCGTGATAAGGAATTTATATTAAGACAAAAACCCTCTTTAAATTTACAATTTTCCGATAGGTTTTTGTCTCCGTAAATTTTGCAAATAAAAAAAAGTTACAAAGTATTGGAATAAAGATTTTCTGATTAGAAAACACGAAGTATGGAAAATAATTATTGGTGATTAAATTTATTGATAAACGGTTTTTAAAAGTATATTCTCTGAATTCATTCTTTTCTACTTTACATTTTTAAGACGTCGTATGGTGAGAAATTGATAAAAATTCATGCTTTTATTTGTCAAATTTAATATTATCATGATCTTTATTTTAAGGAATACTTTATTCCAAACTGATATGATATTTAAATTTTTCTTGCTGCTATCGATAGATAAAATTCAGGTAGGCTCTTACAATTCAGTCAAACTACTAAGTAAAAAAAGCTTTTTGTTTATATTAGTATTCCGAACGCTTGGAAATTTATCTCTTTACTATCCGATACCTTTCTAATCTAATACATAGTAATAAAACTTACCTGTACTCCTTAGTAGTAGAATAGAGCAAACACGGTATAGCTAAGAGCATCCCGCTAACCCATATCAAGGCGATCATGATGAGGGAACATGTTTTGGACATGCGCGGTCGCATCGGCCTTACGATTGCTTGGTACCTAGTCAATTATTACATTTTTGAAATTTTAAATCAATCTAATATTGAAACTCAATAATAGTAATAAAACCCATATGGGGTTCGAAATCAATGAGGTTATTTAGACTTCAGTAAAATAAATAGCATGTGACAGCTATTATACAGTTTTAGGAAAAAAAAAATTTGAAAACGGTAAAATGACTCATCTTAATAAAATTAGTACAGTCTATGAAGGTTGGCGACTACTGATGGAGTTTTTTTTTGTTTTAAATCTCAAATACAAAGACTCAAATGTCACCTGATGTTAAGTGATGATGTGGTGCAGTAAGGGATAGATATTGATTTATTGATTCTCAGTACCTATTGTTATATAGTGTTTCCCGATAGGTTTTTAAACTTGAAAATGGTAGCTAGCCAGACGAGCATTATAAAAAAATGACCTACCGTCATGCTATGGTTTCCACACGATGTTTTCCTTCACCGAAAGCTCAGGCTGATTTTAGAGTCAGATGGGTAGGGATCAAACCCGCGTCGATTGAGCCATCAGTGAATCTAACGACAGTCACCACCAGCGTGCCGACCTACGTCTAACACCTCTGGCTAAGTCTGGGTAATCTCAGAACACAATGCGCTTTAGCATATCGTGAGGTTTTCCGCAAATATAATACTATTCGCAATCCAGTTGGACTGAATTCTATTATCTAATAACATTTCTGTTCAACTGTCTAACAGACTCAACAGTGTTACCGTCTAACCAGCCTATGATGTAAGTATTACCGATTACAAATTCTGATAAAAATATTACAGGTATATTTCTTTATTGTGGCTTTACGTAATAGGTCCCTTCGATCAACGATCTCTTCTTTCTGACATCTATCATTATCGTGTGATAGTTTTATACAGAGTTGGTAAAATTGCATAGACGTTACTATTCGTGCACTGCAATTTAATACAATTTAAGGGTTTATTACCTGTCAAATGATATTCCCGTAAGAGTGAACACGCTAGCAGCAACAGTCACGTTTGCAATGAAGTTACTCAGCTTGCAATATTTCACACCGAACACCCAGTCACTGTAAAACAAATATCTTTTGATTAAAAGTGAAAGGTTAACTGCGGCTAAGGGGATCACAAAAGGTGTGCAGTGTGCAGCTGTTGTATGAAACTGGATGCTTAATACTTTGCAGTGTGAAAATATATTTCAGTAGATTCTTAATTATAAAATATGTTAGTAAGATTCTTCAGTCAACTATTAAACGGGATAACGTTTAACGGGGATTATATGCATGTTTTTGATGTAAATTGAAATAAATGAAAATTGGTATTTACATTTTTTGTTTAAAAAATACAGAATTGTATCTAGGTATATTTAACTAAATAAACAGTGTTTAATAAAGTAATAATTTTTTTTAAGTAAGTACCTTTAATTATATTAATAATTGTAAATTTCACGTGTCTGTACATTTCTGTTATTATGAAAAAATAATTATTGCAAGGGACTAAAAATAGGTAACTAAAAACATTCTTATCATTTTAGAAATGTCTGTCTGCCGATCTGTTTGACTGTGCAAGCATCAATTAGAAAGTACTGAGTATATTTTAAAAATTCAATTTGCAATATGCAAATAGCAATTTGATTGACACCCGGCGACTTTGGGAATGAAAGAAGAGTTGGAGTAGGTAAATGTGTTTTAGTCTTATTCGAGAACAAAAAAAAGTTGCATTTCCGGTGGGGCCTCGCTCACCTGTCAAACGTTACTTCGGAAGGGTATAACACGAGAAGATATATAAGACTCGGTACAACCAACACCCGGTCACTTGAGTTCGACCTGTTAAAGTGAACTTTCTTGATACTCAAATATAATGAGGCGCATACGTTTGACTAAATATACAGTGCGAGAATTTATATTTTTCACAAGTATTCTAATATCCTGCTAACCTTTTTTCTCTACACTAGATGTTTCGGGAACACAACGTGCCGAAAAGTGTCACTATTTCACTATGTGTATATGAGTTCTCGACCCACTCAGATAATGCAAATTTAAATAAAGAGTGATAAATTCAAATGTGATCTTTTATAAGCACTCCAAAAAGTATTTATAGGAGTACTCTTAACATATAATTCCATACCGGCATAGTAAATTCACAAATCAATAACTAACTCTACATAAAATAGGCATCGACTATTCAAGTAACAACTCGATAATTACTAGTAGTTAGTATTCAATGTAATATTGATTTTTCTTTGTAGGTGTACAAACCTGCAATCATTTTACTAGAGTATGTATTTGGAGCACGTTAATAGCTCACGTCGTATACTAAAGGATCATTTTTCAGAAGAAAATATTGCGAACGTGACTCCGATGAAACTTGAAAAACTATTTAAATCTAATATTAGAAAATAATGAGCAAACTGTCAAATAATAACATAGATTTAAAGTAGCAAAAATACGTTCAACATTTTAATCTGATTGATATCAACGGCGTCGTCAAAAAACTTTAGCAAAAGCCAATCGAAACTTGTAACTTTTCTCGCAAACAATTACTTATCCTATTTTGAAAGCGAGAGTAGATATTTGCGCTTTACCCTTCCGTTGTTTGTGACATCATCTGTCTCGACATCTCAGACTTTGGTAATTGGGTCAAGATATTTATTTATAGCATGATCTTATGTAATATTCATTGTTACTTTTTCGTTACATCAACACATGATGATCGTAAACTTTATAAATATATACTATTTAAAAGATAAGAGATTAATCGATCAACTTATTTGTAAATTATAGGAATTGTATTTGCTTTCCTTTTCATAGAAACAATCTTATTATCAACTAAAGTTTGCTCAAAACTGTAGCAATTAACCCTTAGATCTTTCTCAATTTCAGCTAAAAAGATCCCGGTGGGTGCATGGTAAAAACTACAATCTGCGAGTTATAACTAGTAAGCAATATTTAATGACCAACCAAATGAGAACAACGTAATTCATTTATATATCAAAATGTCTACCTCATTGTAGGAGTCTAATGCACGTCTTTCAATAACGTTTCCAAATACAAATACAAGTCTCATTATTTCAAAAGACAAATTTGCAAAGCTAAAACTGTCCATATTTTTAGCTGATCCTTGCCTTTAAACAAGCAACCCTAATGGTTTGTAGTGAAACATCTAAATCAATAGACAAAAGCGACAAATCATATATATTTTACTTATATACATTATTCAGTAAATTATACCACAATTTAAATGACCCTCTAAACAGCAAACAATGTAAATATGTATTTTGATTCGAACACATGATTTTATTACCTGTATTTGATTACTAGCTTTATGTTACAATAGTAATATTATAACCCTTCATGGTAAGTCAAGCAATAAATTTTGGTGGAAACAATTCATTATGAAATTGTTTTCTTTGTCCATTCATCCATTTTATAGCCAATAATAGTGTCTCGCCATAATCCGAACTGATTTGACGTAATAGGTGAAAATTATAACATACCATCCTTAGAATAAATATAACGATGACACCTAAAATAGGGTCTAAATGCGATACCTAATATTTTCATTAAAAATTTTGCTTAATCGGTGGTTTAGACTTATTGGAATATTCAAATGTATGGTCAATAGCTGGAATAGAATTAATCACCATAGTTATTAACTACTCTATTTTAGATTTGATGATAGAACAATCGAAAACAGTTCAGATAATTCATAGATCGATGTGGGTTCAAATTTTACAAAGAATCTTGAGTTTTTCAAGTCGATGAAAAACATTAAAGTGATAATATTTTAGCGTGATGAAATTACGAGATGAAATTCTTTTACCAATTACTTGTACTATGAAGGCCAAATGAGCCCAAAACCCATCATGCCATAGTGGGATTTATACAATTTATTTATCAACGACAGAATATAAACAGTCAAGTAAACTTTGAAGCAATTATATCTGAGGGTTGAAAAATAGAGCTTTCTCCATTGGAGCTAAATGTAGTGAAGCGCATTGAACATATGATATTATACAGGAATTGGCTGTCTTTGAAACCAAACACTGATAATCTCGTTAAGAGTCGAAATTATCTTAAAATCAGACCTAATTGTGGTCGTAACGTAGAGTTACATGAATGAAGTTATGACATATCAGATATGCACTCATACATTCATTATCAAAATTAGGTCCATTAGTAGTGCCAGAAAAACAATTCCTTAACTCATATCATTTTGTACCAAGAAAGAGGAATGTATGTACGGGATATTTACATTTCGTAAGAAAATAACGTAAATTATCTTACTTAAATGTCGAAACTCAATAATACCAAAATAATCACGTCTGCTACGCAGATGTTCCTCAGGCATTAACGTAGTCTGGAGGTTGAATTGCCTTATTATAACAACGTTTGAAAGCGCAAGTGCTATCTCCAACACAGAGCCAATTTTTATTAATTCTATATAAAAGTTTTCTATATGTTAAGACAAGTAATACTTTAACCTCAAAAGCTTTTAAGGCCATAGTTTTGTAATCTAACTCAATATTAGATGTTTTAGAATTTGTGCAAGGTATAACAGAGCGTTATAATTTAGAGCTCTGGAGTAAAAATCTATTATTGTGTGATTATAGTTATCATTGTGATTCTAATTCAGATTAGAACTGTGCTACAGGTTCCAGTAGCCAATTTAAATCACATACGATCCTTATTTGATAGTTCATATCATTACAAATATTGGTCACTTATACCATCACTCATACATGTTTTGGAGAAGTCCATTTAAATCCAAGTACAGCGGCGATATAAATTATACCGTTTGATATCAGAAACAAATAAATATTTGTAAAAGTCATTCAATGTTAAATATTCAAACTCATGACTAGTTTCAACAAACTATGAAGAGCTACTTATTTTTTTCTTTTTAATAAAAGTTTATTACGTTTTTTTCAAACTTAATAACACACGTGTATCACCATCTGTTGTTTCTAAACCTCTCTATTTTCGACTAAGTATTTTTATAAGACCTAAAAGACCTCTTCTAAGACCGTATAATTTCAAGCAATATGTACCTTTACTTATAAATGTATAAAAGTAGTATTTGTAAAGAACATTGTGTAATATTGTTTTATTTCAAATACTATCGGCTTACACGCATCTCAAAATGCAAAGAGACATCAACGTTATTCTAGAAACTTGTATTTATATTTGTACCTATATATCTAATTAGTATATGTAAATTTATTAGTCTCATGAATATTCAATTCAGAATGTAGATCTCCACAGTTCCTTCTTTTCTGCGATCTTATAGCAAACGCATCCTTTGCCTTCCATTGTACAGTATAATTGATTCCTTACGCTGGTTATCTCGGCAGACGTTTCTGATACCAAAGGCAAGGCTCTGTTAGTGTATTGATTGAAACTCGAAGACCGAATGACTATAGACTACTAACTTCTAGATTCTTTAACACGACAATGTAGTAAGGGTCTGTGGTAATCGATTAAACAAATTGTTGCTATTATGTACTTAGTCCTTACATTTATAAACAATATTGAAGAATGGAAATTGAAAGAATTACCATGTCAATCCTCAAAGGTTTTAATGATAGTGATTATAAAGACAGAACATAGTAACTATGCTCGTGATAATTCCGTGTACATCAAGGGACCGATAACAGTTGATAACAATGATGATAGTTGTAATGTTTACTTCCACTGGTTAATACAGTAACATGAATTTTAAACTTATCATTACAACTCGATCCGACGCTCCTTATTGATTAAAAATTAAGTATTCTTACAGGCTCAGCAGAAATCTTCCTTAGTTTTAAATACTAAGCTTATTTTACTATCCAAAACGTAACACTGTTTTTATATTATTTTGCAGGTATGATGAGGATACGTGGAAATGTCACAGAGCATATTTAAATATTTGGAGTATGTGAGAAAAGTGATACTTAATATTTATGTCATGTGCTCGGTGTTGATCTGTTTAATGTTCGTAGTCACGTTTAGGTCACGCTTCCTCACACACGCTTTCAGAACCGAGAATTGCATGAAGGCTAGTTTGCGGAATTCATTCATTGTAGATGCTACAAATTAACGTTTGTTCAGATTGTAGTGGCTAGATATTTTGTTTATATTAAGTAATTGTGCCACCGGCTTTGCCCGTGTAACATTTCCACAATATTCTTCCACTGAATGGAGGCTACCTTGTTCCCAAAATTTTTCGAAATCTGTTTGCAATTTAGGCGTGAACAGACAGACAACCTGTGCTAGCTGATTCCTTCTAACCATATATAAGGATCATTTCCGACGGTCACCACCATAGTTTGATATCAATATATCAACAGTCACCATCATCAATTGATAGTTCAATTGATCAATTATGGTCACAATCCCTAAATAGTAGGAACTATCAACGGCACCGTTATTCCGGAGACATGGGTAGTTCGACAATCGCCACTATCAATTGATATTTAGCTATGACGATGGTTATAACCATCGCTTTACCAATCGACGGTCACCATTACCAAACAGATCGGTCGGCAGCTTTGCCCATGAAGTGATATTTTTAAACAAATACGTCATATGATGATTCTCTCAATTGAGAAATGATTGCCCTAAACAAATATCAAATTCTACTTTTGTGCCTATTACCCTCTCCAAGATCTCACGTATCTGTCTAATAGACATAAAAAGTTACTTTCGTATTTATAAAACAATTGGTTCGAAGTTCGAATAATAAATATTTCGCGTCATATATTGGTAATGCAGTAGAAAGTCTTAATACAATGTTTAGATGTTTGTGTGCAAATAGCATATAAAAGATTGTTTTTTTTTTCGTTTAATGTATTTTATATATTTATTATTTAATGTACTATAAAACATATTTTTTTTTATATTATGTCATAGTAATTGTTTACTAACAAACTTTTTTATAATAAACACACGGCGTCATTCAAATTGTAATATTTTTAATAAATTATATATTTATTTATACTTATATATAAATACACTGATTGATTAAATTTATAAATACATTATTAGCAGTTAGAACGAGAATATATTTATTTTAATTCAGTCACAGTCACTTTGGATAAAATATTTCTCAACGGAGCAGGTGATGTCGACCACATCTAGCCAGCCCGTGACCAGAGTCGATGCAACATCGGCCAACTAAATTGCGTTAAGTTTCGTTTTAAATAAAATTATATATCAACTAACAATGTGGCCGCGGCTGCACCCGCGTTTCATAAATTCTTTACTCCGTTTTAATTTTTTACACGGAGCCCTAATCATTTCCGTAAAAAAATTTAGTACTAAGATAAAGTAAAGTATTCCTCATAAAATATAACACTTGTCCGTAAAACTGTGCATTGAATCGGATTTTATTCAACTTTTTATGAGTTACATTTTTCTTTACGCGTATCCCTAATTATTTACGAAAATTAAAAGTATGTAGCATATGCAGTAACTTCAGCTATCTACCAAAAAAATACCGTCATAATCGGTTCAGCCGTTC
Source organism: Samia ricini (assembly GCA_014132275.2). Taxonomy (NCBI): domain Eukaryota; kingdom Metazoa; phylum Arthropoda; class Insecta; order Lepidoptera; family Saturniidae; genus Samia; species Samia ricini. The sequence goes on along the minus strand of AP028165.1, from coordinate 13,164,996 downwards.
AGGAACTTTACCCATTACAAACAGACAGACAAAAATTTATATAGATTCATATGTATTTAGTAAACAATTTAATTTTGACATTACAAACAGACACTTCAATTTCATTTATTAGTGTAAATTAGTACGGATAGTGTGATTTGATGTACGTGTTATACAACAAAGAAACTATTGGTAAAAGGTTATATCTTTTTTTTAACTCTATTGCGATTATAATATAGGAAGTGAAAAGATCATAATTATTTGTAGACTATTGAACTTAGATTGTAATTATAATTAACAGAAGCTGCAACGTAGTCTGACGCTCGACCGCGCGGTATTCTGACAGCGTATGGTGCCCGGCGCGCTGTGTTAAATAAATTCATATTGTTTAAACTAATCGCGAGCAGTGAAATTTTCTTCCGGAATCTTAAATTTAAATTAATAACGCATGTAAGCGATACAAAAAAAACTTCATTTTTCACCGACAAATCAATGAAATTTTCATTTGTTAACTTAAAAGTTAATTCTCAGTATGATAATAAACAAATAATTTTTATTTTATTAATATTTTATTAAAATATAAACATTTGAAAAATAAATCCTCAAGCTTTTATTAATTTAACTTTAACAGTCGACTTTAAATCCATTTTGTAAATTGAAAGTACCTTTAAATTTTCATTGTAAATAAAATTATTGTTAAAATCGAAATTTTTAAAAATCGTTTGGGTATCAATTTGTCATGGTAACTATTTAAAAAAATACATGGACTTAATTTTAATGATCAAGTGGAAAAAGGGGGATCCGCTTGACGTGATCTTACTCGTTTACAACTAGTAAGTATCAATTTCGTACTAGTGTTCTCGGTGGTAGAAATTTGACTAAAATGATTACTAAAAATTTGAACATTTAAAAATTGTTTCTAATTTTGATTTACATTAAAGTTCATCGATAGCTAGCTACTAAACAAAAAAAAAAAAAAAGAAAATCATTGATAAACAGAGTAGAAAAATGTTTGGAACTTTTTTATCTTAGCCTATTTGTACACATGTATGGGGAGATTTATGAGAATATTTTATCGTCTTGGATATTTTTTTTTCTTTGTAATACATTAAGTACTATAGAATATTCTACGATACAAAGAAAGAATTCGTCGGATCAAATACATAATCAATTTTCCACACGAAAGTATCTCTGGAATATATAAAGTTTTAGAAAGTAAGTCTCTTCGGTCGAGTTCGAACTGTATAAATCGATTCGAAATAAAATGAATTATTCGGTACTACGAATAGGTCTTATCTGAGAAGTAACGTTGAAGCTAGGACCAATTCAGATGCTCTTGTTCTGTATTATTCTGGATTTGTTCTGTTCCGTCAGTAACTTTGAATCTGTAGATCTAGTCATTCATTTATTTATCTGAATATAATGCTGGAATATTAATCTCATCTAATTAAGATAATATAAAAACATGTTCGTACTTTTCTTCATGTATTTTCAAGCGTATCGATATACCATTATTATTATTGGTACGTCTATACATTATTACATACGTTATTACATAATACTATGCTACAGAAAATATCAGATTTATAAAATTAACACCTGGTTTACTCTACGAAAATAAATTCAATTTCAAATTTGTTACGATTTCTGATAAAAAAAAAATAACATAATATAAGCTCACGCCTGTTATTCCCAAAGGGTTAGGCAGAGATGAAGTAGCGAACTACACCACCCACACTTCGCCGACCTTGGTTCCGTCGCAGATGTGACAGTGAGCGAGTCTGTCGCTATATCAGACACAAATTCCAGACTCCGGGATGATACTGAGTAGAAAAACCCAATATCACTTTGACCCGACCCGCGGATCGAACCCGAGGCCTCAGAACGACAGTCGTAGCGTAATACAACTGCGCCACCCAGGGAACAATGCAATAAAATATACTATTAACTTATCAATTGTTCGTGTTTTAACAGCTTTCGTTGAATGAATTATTATAATACCATAATAATGTACATTTAAAATACAGGAATAAAGATTGAATATACAAAATAAATTGTTCATATAAATAAAAATTAGGCGATGGAGACGGCAATGCTCGGAGTTTCACTGCGTGATCGAATCAGAAATCCGCAAAGAACATCCGACAAATTATCCGACGTTGCCTGTAGAAATGTGCTGGGCACATTGCTGGTAAAACCGATGCCCGACGGGGCCAACGAGTTCTCGAATGGCTGCCACGTACCGGAAGACGCGTCGTTAGTAGGACAAGGTGGACCGACAACTTGGTGAAGGTCACGGGTGTCTGCTGGATGCGGAGGTGCAAGACCAGTCATTGTGGAAATTTTTGGGGGAGACCTATATCCAACAGTGGACGTCTTACGGTTAAATCGACGGTTTGAATAAATAATATATAAAAAATAAAACAAAGTAATATTAAATTTACAAAAAATCAAATATTCTTTATTCAATATTTAGGCTCTACGAAGGTGCTTATGAACGTCAAAACACTACCACCAGTTCGGAAAACAACCTAGGGTAAAGTTAAGATACTATATTCTTAAAACTACTAGATTCGTGAGCTTCCATACTGTATATTGTTCGTACAGCCCTCTTTAGTGACATAAAAATGGTGTCTACCTCTACTACCACCTTAAAGCAAAATATCATAAGACATTAACTGTTTAGCCGTTAAAGCACTAACCTGGCGTTTACGCCAGCTTCCAGTTATTTACCTATTGTCAAATTTAACCGTATATTTGAGCGATTAAGCTATGAAAGTAGCTAGCTAACCTAGCTGTAGCATTATCTGTTTTAAGTGATAAAATACAAGATACCACGGGCAAATTTTTCAAACTGCAAATGCTATTATTACTAACTTACCTATGTAACATGTAGATAAAGTTAAAGAGGCAGTTCAGCGAAGCCATCATCAGATCAGCGAACGATAGATTCACGAGGAAGTAGTTAGTGACCGTCCTCATTCGACGATGAGCTGTAAACAAAACCATTGTTCAACAGAAAAATTGATTACAAAGCCACCGTTCAACAGAAACATTTGGTAACAAAGCTACAGTTCAACAGAAATATTAGTAACAAAGTCACCGTTCAACAGAAACATTGGTAACAAAGTCACCGTTCAAAAGAAACATTGCTAACAAAGTCACCGTTCAAAAGAAACGTTGCTAACAAAGTTACCGTTCAAAAGAAACTACTCTAAAATTAATAATGATTTCACAGTCTGTATAAAAAGTAATTTTGCTTTCAATAATATGGTTACTGAAAGTTTTGAAACCTGTCGCCGATGCTGTAAACATCTATGTTTTACAGTAAGAGTAGGTTTATTCATAGATTAATGCTGTCGCATCAAAATTAAAATGTAGATAAAATAAATAGATCATTAAATAATTTAAAAAATGCGACTAACATCAATATAGTTATTGTATATCAATGCTACAAACGAATGAAAATTTATTTAGTTTATTTATTTTGCATAGGTCTTCACTGATGATGGCATCAATAAAATAATTAAACAAACTAGTATTCATCGAACGAAATTCGATCATAATCGTTTTTTTAATTGTTACACTAATCAATAGCTTTTAGAAAACAAAAGAAAATCGATTGACATACAGAAGAAAAAAGTAAGGAACTGTTTTATCTTTGGCCGTTTGTGGGTACATAAGCAAAGAATTATTCCTGAGCTTTCTAGGTGTTATTTAAAGAGATACCTTAGATCGGATCGTAAAGCAATTTAGGACATTTCCAGACGATTTCCTAAAGCGTTCCGTACCATACCAGGTAACAGCAAAGTCAGTGCAAGAATAAAGAGTCAGGACAGTTCCGAATGTGAGCAACTAAGTGATAGTGTGAAGGGATTTATTGGTGTTGTTAAGAAATTGCAAAGTACGTGTACAATGTATTATGCATTTTAATAATAAAATTCACTGACCTCAATCCATTATACGATGAAAATACGACGTTTTGCGTTAACTACAAATGTAACCATAAATTATAGAAAGTAATAAAAAACATTAACACACTAATTAATCCCTGACCTCGACGTCATTTAAAAATAGGTGTGATTGGGGTCAAACGCCAGTCTACAGAAGTACATAAAAAGACTGAAAATAAATCTTATGTTTGCCTACAATCCGTACGAGGAGATAGATACAATTTTCTGATAAGCGAACAAAATTAAACGAGTGACCTCATAAATATCATACGAGTTATAGGTATCATAAAATTCGACGTAAGATTAACAACTCGCCATAATTTATATTGAATAACATAGTTAACAGGAAACATATACTGTTAACTCATTGACAACGACATCGAAGAACATGATTTCTTGGGTTATTTTTAGTCCTTTATGTAAAACAATATAAAGGTTCGAAGGACCTTAAGCAGAAGTGAAAGTGAATTCGCTAAAACTACATCTATCTAGGTAACCTTAAAAAGTAATGTATACATACATCTAAATGCAAAATTTCATCCTATTACATACCTACATACCTAAATATATGAACATTGTCCACTTAAAGATATAATACAGTCTTGTGTAAGGTTTATTCTGCTTTTAACTTCTGTTTTATAGAAAAAGGCAAATGGGGTAATACATTGTGAGCACATTTACGTCATATTAAATATTTTTTTAAACTTTAAAATATCAATCAAATTGAAAAGGTTTTCTTTCAAAACAAAGAAGTAATTTCCCATTAATTTTTTTGAAACATTGAAATTATAAAAGACGAGAATTAAAAAAAAAACATTCTATCACAAGTCCTCAATAGATCAGTGAAATGTTTCCAGAAGAAAAATTAAAATCAACTGGTATCAAAAATAACTTATGACAATAGTCCTTACAAACCACTCAATTAATGTATTCCTGGGAAAACATTACTTAACAGCTGTGTGCCCGCGGCTGCGCCCATGTTTCTTGTATTCCTCACTCCGTTATAACTTTTTTAAACGGAACCCTAATTATAATTTAAAAAAAAAATCCTAAAATAAAGTAAAAAAAATATTTCTCAAAAATTATAGCACTTGCCCGTAAAATTGTGCATTGAATCAGATCTTATTCATATTTTAAGGAGTTTTATTTTTTTTTACACGGAACTCTATTTATTCTCGAAAATTAAAAGTACTCTAAGTTACCCAGAGTAACTTCAGCTATCTACCAAGAAAGGCCGTCAAATCGGTCCAGCCGTTCCGGAGATTACCTGTTACAAACAGACTGACAGGCTGACAAAAAAATTGTGCTTTTGATATAGGTGTCGTAAATACATTCGTAACTATTTAATAAAAACTTTTTTTTGACATTACAAACAGACACTTCAATTGTATTTATTAGTATAGATACTATTACTCTTATTTGTAATTTACTTGAATGCTTACAGTCCTAAGCTGTTTTGATAAGTTTATTATTTAAAAACTAGTACTAACAATTTAAATTCTGTATATAATTAACCACATTACCATATTGTATTTAAACGTTTAGAATCGAAACCGTATTAGATTATAAATGTTGTCTGCATTTACTCTAGATAAACCTTTGTTTGATTTGTGAGATTATGCCGCTAAATGTAAGCCCCTTTATTCATGGTAATTATTTTATAGCAAGTTGTCAAAACTCACGAAATATTTTGTAATGCTTTTAATAACATTTCTATTCATATGATTCTCGAATGGATGTCTAAGAACTGAAAAACAACAATGATCCTAAGGGAGAATCAGATAAATAGCTTTTACAAGTATTAAATACAATTATTAAACAATAAAAGTAAATAGTAAAAGTAAATGTAAAAGTAAATGTGTGACAAATCTAACATAAAAGTCAAATAACATTATAAAGTTACATAAAAAGGTGAATCAAATTTATCTCACAAATTATATTAACATTTTTAAATTCTGAGCATGTTTCCATTTAGTGTGAATAATTTTAATCTTTCTTATTTTTACTTATGTTTCTAGGCGTTTTTTTTTAGGTTAGTATAAAGCCAAAATTAATTAAAAAATAACTCAATGTGATTTGGAAATCCTTAGATGTTTTAATTATCAGATATTTTGATTGTTAAATTTATTGAAACGGATTTACGTTAATATTTAGCTGTTTATTGGAACTACGTGTATCTATAAATACAAGACAATCTACATCAGTTTTATTGATTTAATTAATACTTCATACAAATTCATAACACATGTTATAAGAGAATACTGTTCATACACTAGGACGAACAAGTTAAAAGTTTTAGCGAGCAATGAAAAAACCTGTAGGTACGCCTGAAATTCGCAACGAAATTTTTCACCTTTACAACGAGAAGTATCGACGCAGTTCTTGAGGTTAACAAGCTGAGGTAGCAATTAGTTGATGTTTGTTGAAGGATCTACAATCGTTGAATTTGATGAGTTTTTCTCGATAACTTCTTGATCGAGGTACGATTTTCGAAAACTACTGGAATCTATTGGATTCATATATACCAGTATATCTAACAGAATAATATGGCTTGTATATGTTGATTCACGAGTTATTAGCTAATTTAGTTTTCTAGTTTAAAGTATTCTAGTAAGCTTTTTTATGTTATTCCTAACTTCAATAATGATATTATCACTTTACCAAATAAGTTTTATTTAAATAAGGCTTAGATTATTTTACATTTAGTTTCCTACATCTAGTTACTAGAAGCAAACGCAATGCACCTAAATGCCCCCAATCGGTAAAGTTTTAGGAGATTACAGTGATTCGCTTTAACTCTTGATTAAATCCCTTTGCGAGAAAAGCGTGCCCGGACTGCCACAGAGAATTCAACGTCAAATTGAGATATTTCAAAGGCCTCGCTATTTCTGAGGTTTTGACAATAATTTAACCACCAAAATTTTGAAACATAAATTCATACTTATTTATGTATATGTTATAATTAATTCTATCAAACTTAATTACTTTTATTTTGAAGTCACGCTGCAAATATATCTTTAAATAAAAATAGAAAAAACAAAACAGAAAAAAATACAGGAAGTCTAGAATTTTGGACAACTTGATTCTAAATTTATTGTTAACGAAAAATATTAAAAGGATACGGTGTCGGTAACAAATTATATAAAAAGGTTTTTTAGAAATATAGTGTGATTAATATTTATTTATTTATTTTATTTTATAGTATATTAATAGTGTAAGTGTTAGAAATATAGGGCCTTGCGCCCCAAAGATAAATATAACGTGAAAGGGACAACTGCAGCTTGGGCTGATTTACAAAACAGACAAAATCAATACTTCGTATTCTCCTCTTTCCTCCTCCGAAACTGAGTGAATTCTTTTTTTTCCTATTATAAAAAGACTTTGGATATGCCTCTACCTTTTGATTTTTTTTAATTCGTCAAATTTGTTTAATAAACATCTGAAACCGACGGTATTTTTTTTTTCCAATTTGGCCATTTTTTTTTCATTTTCGAAGGCTCCTAGTTCTATAATAATTAATATGTAATAAATAAAAATTTACGGGGAGGTGGATATATTTGCAAAAAATATTTGCTGTAATGGCATTATCCAGGGAGGAAACAGGGGAATACATATACATATATGGAATAAACACCATTTGAATAGCTTCTTAAAGGTGTAATCGAATTGATAACATTACCTGTAACTATCCATATAACAATAGCATTGCCTCCGATAGCCACGACGAGCATTGCAGCAAACAGGCATACCCATGAATTATGCGCCCAGATGGGCATAGTAGTCGAAGGGGCTGACGTTGTCGCTGCCTTAGGCACTAATAGGGTCGCAGCTCCCAACATACTCCTGTTGAAGTCCATCTTCCATGTGTAGATTACCTGTAACATTTATTAGACTATTAAAAGTTGTTATTGTATCTCCCATAAGAGGCAGAGACTTACACATCTTTCCACCTGCTACAATCTTTACACCCGTCTTTTGGTTCTTCAACTGTCATGATCGCTTCCATACACGTTTCTCGGTTACGAGTACCTATAACCTAGCCTTTCTTCAGAAAATCTACGATCTGTTCGAAATAGTCTAGGTTGACCTTTAGAAATTTGCCCAGTCACCCTCGCTATGTAAATCTCATCTCAATCTTCTTTTATTCATAGTATAGTCTCGTCTCCATTTTACTGCTGTATTATTATTATACTATTGAAGCGATTTTAGCTCAGTTGGTAGTGTGGTCGGGTTTCGCATGGATGTGCATAGGTTCGAATCCAATTCTATAATGACCTTAAACTTTCGATGAAAGAAAACAGCATGAGGAAATCATAACGGTAGTAAGACATTCTCTGATAATGCAATTTTTGGTAGCTACTACCCTCAGGTTTGAAAACCTGTCGTCAATCACCAATAAGTGTGTTCCAGCAACAACACTTAAGAGCCAGTACCGTCATCGTCACATAACATTACATGAGATTTTTATTGTGGTCATAAGAGCGTATAAAACACATAACAATTATTTACGATTTCGCAAATTCGGAGCAATAGCTTCTGAAATAATATATATAATTGATGTCTTCTTGTTAAATAATCAGGCTAATAAAATTTCTAGAAACCTTGTTAATTATGAAATTATCTTTTCCACTTCTATATTTCCAAAACACACATTTTGGTATATAGTCAGTAAATATACAGATTGGCACATTTCCGTTAATATCAAAATAACATTTATTTAGTGGACTAATGTATGTAGTTGCAAATTTGAATTAAGTATTGCTACTTTTAAAAATGACACAAAACTACAAAGAGACTTACTCGAACACTATACAGTACATAGAAAGAACAATACCACTTTATACAAACCAGGACAGTGTACTAATGGCAATAACTTTGTGAAACTTGTCAAAGCACGTTTATGAAATTGAAATGGCTCGCAAAGAGCTTATCTACTTTCCGCACAAAACGCTGGTTTCCGGATATTACTTGGAAAACTGTTGTATTGTCAGTAAAGGACAAATTTATTCGACTACAAATATAGATTGTAGAGAATGGCAAGTTTATACACAGATTTTTCGGCAGTACTATTGGGATGATGCGTAGTTCATCAGGGAAATTTAACTGCAGCCATATTACAAATTAAAGTTCTTACTATCTATATCTTCATATTCATGATCTTTAATGTTCCTAATATGTTTCGAATGATACTATTAACAACAATGGCAAATATAAAATGCCCGTTGATTTAATCATTTAAACCTTGTCTGGAATTCATTGGACGAGAATAATACTTAGTGAGCAAAATGACTTCTCTCTAAATTACTCTCTCTTTAATAACTAAAACAAAAGAACACAGATAACAATTATTTATATTCATTTCACAAAATGTTTAGTCTTTACAAATCTGTATGATTATATCACCAAAGAAAACGTCAATAAAACAATTATAATTTTTTTTTTATGCCACAAATGCGAATTACCATAATTCAATTCAATCCACGAACAAGAAAGATAACTTTGAAAATTAAATGCTGTAACCTAGAATTAGTATCCCATTACAGTTAAATTTCTAATTATATATAAAGTTGCGCAGATTAATTTAATTACAATAATACCCAGTGCTAAAGATTGTATATTAAGGGGACACCTTTCATCAGCAATGAAACCCCAACTTCTCTATATAATGTGGACTGTATTTATTTATCTTGGAATTACACGTATTTATATATATATAGAAACTATATTTTGCCGGCGGTCGGCACGGGTTCTTATACATTTTTAATACTTACAACTAGCACATAGATACTCTTAGTCTAAAAACTTAGTATCTATTACTTTTACACACATGAGGTACATATCTTATATCTCTCTCGTGTTTCTAGATGTGTGTGTTGTAAGGCTTGTGAATCGCGATGTTATTCTCGTAATTGAATGTTAATGTTAAATATTTAAGGAAAGAGGTTCATTTGTTCTCAACAGTATACATGTTACTGTAGGAATATTCAATAAGGATTTTGTAATGAACCTATTAAAATGGCAAAGTTATAGAAGCTACTTCACGTCTATAAAATACAGATTAATAAAATGACATCTGTTTCCAATATTACAAAGAAACACCTTGCAATCGTAATCGTAATGAAAATATTGATCAGACATCAACCGTTACACAAACAAACTACGAATAATGTAGTCATAGTTTGAAGGCTAGAAACCTACGTCTGGAAAAATGACCTGCGAATATGAGTAGCGACATTTCGTACAACTTATATTTGACCACCATAAGTGTCATCAAGTTGGGTTTCACAACCGCGTACATCTTTTATGATATGACGTGTTAAGAAAGTTCTGAAACCAACTGACGCTATGCAATTGGTACTTTTTATTATACCACGAAAGTGATAAACAGACATACTATCCGCTTGATGGTAAGCGGTCACCGTATACTATGGACGCCTGCAACACCAAAAGTATCACGTGTGCGTTGACAATTCTTCAAAAAATTTCTCACACCCCTTTTGAATAACCCCTGTATTCTCCAGATAATACGGCCGCTGGGAGCTCATTCCAAATCCGGATCGTTCGCTGGAGAACACACCTCTGGAACAGCATTATCCGGGATCATTTAGGCCCTTTTTTTGCATTGATGAGCCGCCTTCTTCTCTTCTTTAGCCTATCTCGACCGCTAGGGTCTAGGCCTCCTTCATATTATGGCCATTTTGCCATTATGCCAAGAGGGCAGTTTCGATCCATCTTGTTAGGTTAGGTGTCGGCATTATGCCCCCCCTTATCTATTGTATTTGGGGGACTTTGATCCTTCAAATACAATAGATAAGGGTAGTGCGTAAATGCATTTCCCCCCCCGTCAAAAAAAAAAAAAAAAAAAGGTGTCGGCATTATGTTGATCGATTCATCAGAACACAAACCATTATACAAACAGTACAATACACTTAAGGAGGCAAAATCCCTCCTTAAACTTAAATATATATATCGTTTTATATCATTTGTGAAATTAGGATCGTCAACTACTTATATCCAGCTCTCAAAAAAGGACCGCTCTCATTACTGATGCAGTCAAAAGGTGTTGTTGTTGAAATAAGAAATGCCTTTTTTACTTGTGGCTATTACTTTAAGTCTAGCAGGCTAATGCTTCTACAATTAAACCTTACAAAAGTACTAGTTTTATTTGAAAAAAAAAAAAGGAAAAGAAATAAAAACAATAATTAAACCAAAGCTATATTCTCTCTGCTCACCTATTCTCGCAGAAGTTATTTAGTTTTAATAATGTTAGTAACAAAATCAAAATTATCCGAACTATATGTACATAATCTCGTGGTGTAATCCTGTTTGTTTTGTATAATTCTCGTTTCCAAACTCCCAATTGTTTGCAACATTGCTGCGGGCGATAAACTTTGTATGTAGTATTATGTCTAGTGTTGTCTAGTCATGCTATTACATTATACTACAAACTTGCTTACATATTTAGTAGCACTCTTATTACTTCGCTGACTGTACTCAGTAAAAGTCCCATCATCCTATGAACCTCTAAAATAGCAAGTGACGTACGATACTTAAATAGAACGCATAGAAAGAGTAGCTATATCTAGAATTATCTTTTAACTACAACAAAATTTTTTCTATATCGATACTAATAAATAAATTGAAGTGTCTGTTTGTAATGTCAAAATAACAATCCATATGAATATATACATAAAAAATTGGTTGACTGTTTGTTCCGGACAATCTCCGGAATGGCTGGACCAATTTTGACGGGACTTTTTTTTGTAGATGAAGTAAAACTCATGAAATTTAGAAATTGCGATTCAACCCACAGTTTCACTGGCAAGTGTTTGAATGTGTGAGAAGGATCTTTGATGTTGTCGATACCAAAAATAATTTCAGGAAAATTATTAAGGTTCCCCATAAAAAAATGGAAAACAAAAGCTGTGAAAAAAATGTTTCAATTGTCAGTTTTACTGGCAAGTACTTGAATGTATGAGAAATAAATATGTTTGCCTTCTTTTAGTACCGAAAATTCTATGTTCCATCTAAAAAAAATTTAAACTCAAGAAATTATGAAGAAATTACAATCCAATGGATAGCACCATTAAAATATTACTTTCAAATTATTATTTAAAAATTGCATTATGAATAAACTGCTACTTAATTTAGCAAGCTGTATCAGTAACTAAGACGAGCTACATATATTTTATTAATTAGAGGTTTCGATATACCCATGCGAAGGTCGTGCGGGTTGCTAGTTGAATATAAAGTAAAAAGATGATGTTAACACAGACGAATTTAGTTCTGATATACAATATACAAGAACGCAGCCCGAATGAATACGAAACACGTACTTTTATTCTCGTGAAAATTTAAAAAGCTATTCCTCTGTTATTGCCGCAACAATTCTACCTGACTGTTACAAGGCGATCCAATAACAACAAAGCCGTGGATTAAGTAAAACTATCCAATAAAAATGGTAATAAGCTGGAATAAATTCAGTTTCCGATGTCATTATCGATTATAAGTACGCTTTTTTACAGTACTCGAATGGTCTACGAATTATTTACCCTCAATTCTCAACATCTGAAGGGATTATTACTCATTTTAAAATTTGAAAATTATTTTCCAAATTATTAGATAGAAGAATATGTAAATAATAAAAGCAAATACCCTAAATAAAGACCTAGACTAGACGATTTTTAAAATTTAGAAGCTTATAAACAAGTATTATGTGTTAAAATATTCTCGCTATATTTATTAAACACTCTCACTATGTATTATTTCCACGTCACCACTTTATTATATCAGGAACATTCACTTTAGCAGATAGAACACAATTGTTCCTGTGTTGGCTCTAAAGAGTCATTCCATGCAATGTGACATGTGGCAGGTGAGATACGGTCCTACCGGACGTAGGCGAATAATATCTTAAGGCGCCGCCGGATGTGTGGCGAAAGTATTGTTAACATTAGTTTTGGAAAAAAAAAGTACCGTAAGTTACGTGGAGTAACTACAGTTATCTAACAAAAAAATCCTGTCTAAATCGGTCCAGCCGTTTCGGAGATTAGCCGTTATAAACTTAGACAAAAAATTTCAAAATTGTATTGTTGGTATAGGTATCGCATATACATTCATATGTATTTATTAAAAAAAAAAACTATAATTATATATATTAACGACAACAAAAATTGATCGCGCAATGGTTTTATCGTCTTCCATTATACATACGTGTTTCGAAACAGTCTACGTTTCAATTTTATTTATTAGAATAGTGAAAAAAAGAAAAGTATAGAATAGTGCCAAATTCACTCCCACACTAGATAGTATAGACAATTTAAAGCAAGTTTATTTCCATTTTACTTATTTTAATTAATCTAGAAACATCATAGATTAAAGTTATACATTGATTTCATGTATTCAACGTTTTACGTAAACGTTCTCATTAAAGTTTTACGTTTCAGATACAAACAAACAGGGTTACGTCAGAAAAATAAACGGATAAAATTGATATGTTAACATAATAGACATTGTCTTTTTTACCAATGTTTTGTACAAAATAATTCATTTCAGTCTTTTTTTATTTTTATTAATTAAAGTAATCCTGGATCCTTTGTATGTATATAAAATTACATTTGTATAATAGATATATAATATAAATATTTAGTTTGCACCTTTTTTTTTGACGAGTGGAATGCATTTACGCACTACCCTTACCTATTGCATTAATGAGACCGGAGTCCCCCAATGCAATAGGTAAGGGGGCACGAAGGGACGACTCCGTGCCAGTGTGGGACTCGCCCGGACGTCAAGCGTCCGGAAAGACTCACTAAACCCCCCGGGGCCGTCCGCCGCATTTGGGATGGGGGCGATACGGGATACCTTTCGCAAGCACCGCGTCATTTAGTTTGCACATACCTTTGTTACTTTCTACACTCCTCTAAGGTTGACTGGGAAAAAATGTCTAAGGCATTAAGTCTGCCTTTGTACATAAATGTGTGCAAAAAGTAAATAATAAAAATCAATAAATAATCGATGCTTCGTTTCGCAATGGCAGTTCAATGGGGCACCATTCTTTAAGAAATCAGCTAAACGGAGGACAACAAAAGGGGTTGTTATTATTTAGGGCACTGGTAACTTGCAGATAACAATTATGTTAAAAATTCCTACGTTTCTTATTTATTCAGAGGCGCAAGGCAGGCCTCGACGCGTAAGCCCTTGCGATGCTTCAAGAAGCCCTTGCGATGCTTCAAGTGCATGGGCCTGGGACACACTCGGGCGTTGTGCTCGGCGGTGGTGGAGAGGGGATTGCAGTGTTTCCGCTGCGGAGTTCAGGGCCATAAGGCAGTGGACTGCGCGGCGGAAACACCGAAATGTGCGGTGTGTGCGGATGCGGGGAGGGAGGACCGACATCACATGGGGGGGGGGTGTTCTGTCGGCCTCCGGTGGCGAGGGCGCCGTTTGCTAGGCTTCCGCCGTAGGTTGCGGTAATTGTGGTGGGTTAGGTGTGGCGGTTTATTTTGGTGGGTTGTGTGTGGAGGGTGACTTCTCTTTCTCTTTCCCCTTCCTAGGTATCCCTCTCCTTGCTATGTCTTGCTAGGCAAGGCGAGTATAGGAGAGGGACCTTTCTTCTAGGAGAGGCGGGTTCTTTCTCCCTTTCTTCTTGGCCCTCTTCTGCTCTATTCCTCCTTCCCTTTTCTTTTCATAGGGGGGCAGGTTATACTGCCTCCCCGGAATGTGACCGTTGGGTCAGTCCTCCCTTCGGGGGGGCGGGTGAAGAGGTGGGGTCGAGAATATTCTCCCCCATCCCCATTGGGCCATTGCACGACGAGGCCCGGTGGGTTCGCTGCAGGGGGGCGACGCGGTGACATGCCTTGGCAACCCCGTATCGCCCCCCATCCCAAATGCAGCGGACGGCCCCGGGGGGTTTTAGTGGGTATTTCCGGGCGACTCTCGCCCGGGTGAGTCCCACACTGGCACGGAGCTCGTCACTCCGTCCCCCTTATCTATTGTATTTGGGGGACTCTGATCCTTCAAATACAATAGATAAGGGTAGTGCGTAAATACATTTCCCCCCGTCAAAAAAAAAAAAAAAAAAAAAAAGGCCTCGACGCGTACGTTGCGATTGCAATAGTTAAGTTCGTGGGACACCCACTTATCAAGCTTGCCAATTTAACACAAATAGACCAATACTATTTTGATGCTAACGTGGAAAGCTGCTTTTAATTCATACGTAGACTGTGTATCATTATTCACAATCGCCTTTAATTCCGCATTGTTAATCAAAGTTTTTGGACGACCACGGGGTTTATTTGTTAAATCGAAATTTCCGAAACCAATAACGGATTGTGTGTTCATTTATTGTGTTTGCCACGTAAACGTTTGCTGATGGTGCGTGCTGCTTGTATCACATAACGCTAACCAATAAAGTCAAGAATTGAACTTTGCCTTTATAGCCAAATAAAAATATTTTTATTTAAAATGTCCACTATTACAGAAAGGCTATTTCATAGGCGTGTTATGAAACGTGAAACTCAAGATATCTTGAAAGTATCAAGACACCAAATCCTTTTTTACACGTTAAAGTTAAGCCTATGAAACGTACTAGGTTAAAGTAGGGTATTTATTGATTTTGAATTTCAGCAAAAAACCGATTCTTACACTAAAAGAAATAAACTATAACTTGAAATGTTTTTCATACAACAACATGACATCAACTACGCATCTATGAAATATCGCCAAAGAAATTTTAGTTTATAAGGGAGTAATAACATTGAATTTGTTGGAGAAGGAAATAGAAAAAGTCCAATAAATTGTTTACAACAGATTTTCACAAACTAGCACTTTCATCGATCTAAAAGAAATATGTGTATCTATGTCATTTGTTCATACCCCAGTCTTCTATACTAATATTACAAAGAGAAAGATTTGTATGTTTGTATGTAACGAATAAACTTAAAAACTACTGGACCGACTTGGATGAAATTTGGTATGGAGACAGTTTGAAATCCAAGGAGTGACGGGAACAAGAACTACGCGGGTAAAACCGCGGAGTGCAGCTAGTTCGTTATAAATTGGTGGTCAACAAAAAAACTTACAAAAAAAAAAACTGATATGAAATATAACGAGAAATGTAGCACAAAAAAAGAAGTTAACGGAACGTACAATATTTATTCCATCCAATATATCTTTAGTGGAAAACAAATATGTGTATCCGCGAACCTAGGTAAAAATTCCCGTTCGCCAAGATTTTGTAAAATAAAAGCTCTACTAGTAGATAGAGAGAAATTACATAAAAAAATACGTTACCGAAAATAATGTCGATTTATATTCTTGAATAGGCAGTTTTTTATATGTCTCCGTATACTATAGCCTAGTTGCGTGATACGATTTTATGTCTTATTTAATCGTGTGTATAAAGTTGATTTTTCAATAACAGTGAATTTCAAATAAATACTATTTACTATTTTCTAACAATCCTTTTTGTTTTAAACCAACTATATCTAAGACTCAGTTCGTATGAAAGTTTGTATGAAATCCTATGTGCGTAAAACGGCGATTTCACGTTTACGAAATATTTATCATAAATAAGGAAACAACAAAATTTGGGTACACCTTTGTTGAAAAGTCTATTTTCTGCAATGATGAAAAACTGCGAAAACTTTTCATTAATTAATCTTCTATTTTAAGACAAAGAAATACAATCTTCATAATTTAAGAGAATAGAAATTTGAAAGAATGTAAATGTAAACGAAAACAACTTACTATGCTATATGCATGTCTACAATTTGTAATCTGGAAATTACCCTAAGCAATGCATTTTATTTATTTTTTACTTTGGTTTAATTTTTTCGCTTACTATACAGGCTCAGCGCTTTGACCTCAATCTCATCTCATGACGATATGATCTAGGATGGTAAAGGCACTAATCTTAGAGGTCCTCAGACTTGAGAGATGCTGCTAAAACTCTTATTGGTATAATATTTCGGATAACTAGTTTCGAACCTACGTCCATTGACGCGAAATCCGCCCGCATTATAAGTAACTTTAAATCACAATTAAAAATAAGAAATAAAGTATAGATACATCAAATGTCAAAGTAGTATATTATCATACGATATTCATACCTCAAAGTCATTTCTGTTCGCCTGGTCCTTGAATTCGTGACTCTCGTAAAACTTCTTTCTTTCCAACGTTACGTTATGCATAACATCCATTTTGTGTTACGCCTTTATTCCACTCCATGTTTACTTAGAAGTTTTAATAATCATAAATAAACAAAGAAACAAGAAAGTCTTTCACTTCATCTTCACCGCGCCTTGTTTAGGTCCCAATTTGTAAAAACACTGGTATTATTAATTCTGAAACAATAAAAAAATAATATTAAAACGGACATACATTTCGTTGTTATTTTATAAATCATAGCATTTCAGCCTGTCTATGTTTTTATAATTCGTTTTTTTTTTAACTCGAGAAATAATGAATTGATTTTTTTTTTAACGCAGATTACGAGTATATTCCTTGTGTTAACTTTTTTTATAAATTGAAAGTCTTCTTTATTGAACTAACTGCACTTTACTTTTTTACTAGAACCACACCAAATCCCACGGGAGCTTCTTCTTGACTGCTTCTAGTGTTTCGCAACATAATTTTCTCACATTGCCGGAAATAGAGTTTGAGCTACTTACAAATTTAAACTAATCAAATGAATTACTAAAAATTTAAACACATTGTGTAAATACAATTTAAAATTAATCATATTTTATTTATTTTATATAATCAACGTGTTCTGAAACAATTTTCTCACTTTGCCGGAAATCGAGTTTGTGCTATTAACATATTTAAATTAATAAAATAAATTACTAAATAAATTTTAATACTTATTATTAAAACAATATCAAATTAATCATATTTTATGACGCGGTGCAAATTATTTATCATTTTATTTCATACAATCAACAAGTTGCATTGTACTATTGATATATTATTTATAATTAGTACTGAAAATATCTGGGCAACGGCCAATACGGTGAATATGAGAAATGTGAAAATGAGCATATGAATTTTAAACAAGCTAACATTTGTTTAAGAGGTGAAAGTTATTTGGCAATCTTTAGTTTGAATCTGTTAAACAAATTATTAGTAAGGATTAGATATCAGAAACCTTAAAAAAGATAAAAATATATGTACGTCTACATGCCAAAATACAGACATGTTCATCTTTCTGTTTATCTACATACTTCTAAATTCTATTCACCTTTAATATTCAAAATAATTAAAATGCACAGCGCATGAAGCGACCTTGAAATTATACTGACATAAAATTAATAATGACAAATATAAGTCGACAAAAAATTAATAAAAACCATTAAATAATTAATAATTTTAGTAACTTTATAAAGCTCAAACTGCATTGCCCTTGGATGTAAGCAAGCCAACGCCTCGAACTAAGACCTGACGATGATAGGGGAAAATATAACAAGCCTCGGCCTTTCATACTGACGATATTGAAAAGTATTAAAGGGTAATATTATGCCATTCTGTGAGCGATTCCTGCTCGTCATGCAAAGGTCACTCTTACTGATAATACAAAAGAGACGAAAATGTACTAAACCATTTTGTATTTACCTAATTTTGTATAAATTTATATTCAGTGTAAAATATATGACAAAATACTATTACATATTCAAAGGCTTAGAAAAAATCAATTCGATAAATTTTAATAAGAACTTCCCGTTGCAATTTATCTACAACAAGAACTCCATAAATGAAATATTCAAATATTTCAAAAAGAAACGAAACAGATAACATAAGATAATGAAAGACTACCACAACAGAACCAAACGAATTGAAACGTTTAGTCGGTTAACAGACGCAGACAGAATAATTGACAATGAAATTATTACCTATCTGTAGTCAGTTTCGATTTAATTTGGCTTTATTGTAATTTCTTATTTTATTGTGTTTCTTTGTATTGGAAACACGGGCAAATATCGGAAAATCAAGACATACACATGGTAAATTTTGGATAAAGTAAGTCAGATATAACGTTGTGACTTTATTTACATGTGTATTTTCTATAAAATGTATTATCTACTCGTGAAAATCTGTAATTGGCTAATTATTGTATGTCCTTAGTGCTGTACCGTTTTATTGGTGTAGATTTTCCATATAAATTAATAATAAAAAAAAAAAATTTAGAAAAAAAAAAATTTAGAATATTCGTAATATTATCTATCTTTACTTATAATAAAAGGCTAACGAGACTAAATCTTTACATTAAAGATATTTGGGAAAAAATTGCTGTGTGGGACTTCAGAATTGACTACTAAAACAGACATTCATTAAAGTCTGTTATTAATTTGTTCGCCAATCACGTAAAACTCCTAACATTTCATTCATGTACTTATTTAGTTACATTTAATAAATAAATATTAACCTTTTCATGTCTTAATCAGATAACATTTGTTTCCAAATTAGTGTTAGGAGATTAATAAAGATTAGGGTAAAAAATACGATACATCAGAAAAATCGCGGGCACCACCACTTGCTCTGTCTGTTAAGTTTTTACACCTAAGCCACAGAAAACATTGCGATAAAATTTATTAATGAGATTGATTGCATTCAGAGGGAGAATATAGGCTGCAAATTGTCTGAATTCTACGCGAGTGGAGCCGCGAGCACCGCTAGTATTTTAATAAATGGTTTAAAACCCATAAATCAAGTAATTTTAAATGTTTTGTTTATAATAATGACCATGTAGTATGGGTATCAAATGGCCAGTCATTACAAAATAGGGAATAATAAATAATAATACATTTATTTCAGATGAAATTTCAAAATTGAGTTAAAATTATTTTTGATTTCCAAAGTTATTCTTATTCAGATCAGTTAATCGTAATTATAACAAATCGTAGTAAGTTTTACTAATAAATTATTTACTACGGCACGAATTCGCACTCCTTAATCCCAATTAATTCGGTGGACAGTAGCGTATTTGATCCAATTACAGTTAGGTCGGGTACTCCTTGGTGAAGGTCAAGTGATTATTCTGTAATCTTGCCAGTTATCTGATCGAGTGTCTTTCATTAATTTAATTGTAGGATTTGAAAAGTAAACTTCATTCTTTTTTCGTCGATTATTTTGTCGGATTTGGTTATATACATTATTATTTTATTGATACTTGTCGTCCGAATATTTGTCGATGGTTTTCATATTCAACGTGAGTTTCATATATTCAATATCCGGTAACTGAGGGTCATTTTAAGTTTTCAACTTATTTGCAATTGTAAAACCTAAATAGAGCATTTTCAATATTGTATAAATGTAAATCAAATTGTAGTATAAGTTTAAACACACAGGTAACCTTGTATAGGTACTGAACTTGTATTTTTTTACACTGTATATAGGCTCAGTGCTTTGACCACAATTGCACCTGATCTTAGGTAACGGTGGCGCAGTTGTATTACGGTGAGACTACCGTTCTGAGGTCTCAGGTGCGATCCCCAAATCGGATCAAGTGGTATTGAGTTTTTCCACTCAATATCATCCCGGAGTTTGGAATTTGTGTCCGATATGGCGACAGGCTCGCCTCCTGTCACATCTGGGACGGAACTAAGCTCGGCGAAATGTAGGTGGTGTAGTTCGCTATTTCACATATGCCTAACCCTTCGGGGATAACAGGCGTGAGCTTATGTTTTGTTACGTTAGGTGACTATGTGGTTCAGGATGATAAACACACTAAGCCTAGAGGTACTGGTTCTCAAGTGATGCTACCGGAACACACCTATTGGTATTTGACGGCACGCTTTCAAATTTGAAGACGGTAGCTACCGGTAGCTACCAGGCATCCATTATTAGAAAATTTTCTAAAGCCATACTATGGTTTCCTCGTGATGTTTTCTTTCGTCGGAAGCTCAGGATGTTTTTGAAGTTAGTTAAGTGGGCTCGAACCCGCGTCCATTGACGCGGAATCCGGCTACACTACCCACTGTGCCTTCATTACTTCGCTTTATATTAACGTGTTTAAACGGATATTCCATATGATATTTATTAGTTTAATAAACGGCTTTATTTTGAAAATGAAAAAGATTATAAAATCTATGAAAGACAGCGTTAATAAAATGAACAATTGTAAAATGCAAGAAAAACAAACGTTTTGTAATGCTCGTTACAAATATTTCAAGAACGCGTCCATTAAAAAGTACTAAATAAATTTCATTATTCGTTTATTCTGCGTTTTTTTTAATTATCTTCCCGCTTTTATACTTCAGTAGCTTAGGAATATATAAAAAAGTTAAGAAGAACTAAAGGTAAATAAATATCTCGAACACCATACCCAATCGATTAGAGCCTGTATTTACAATTCACTGGAAGACGTTGGAAATTCCCAATAAACGCTGATCTATCGATACGTATTTTGTTAAATATTTATAAGGCAATATATCAAGTCCCGTCGAGTTAAATTAGTGTCTGAAGACTCTGTAGAATTTAGCTAAACTTAAATGAGTTTGGCTATCTTTGGAAACAATATAAAACCAGTCTTGTTAATATGCTTGAACGATGAACAAAGTAGATCTAAATGGGTCACAGTGTTACAAGACCGTTGAAGGCTGCATAACCCCCTTTTATAGAACAATAAATAATTTGAACATAATACTAAATTATCACAAGTTATCACTTTAATTGTGAACGTTAGCAGGTAATTCATCAATTAGTTAATCGTTTCATATTGTCATGAAATCGACATATATACGAAACTTTTATAAAAGTCTAGTTTTGTGTGAGTATCATGTCTGAAATAATTATTTTCACTTGTGCTAAAATTCATATGTTAAAGCAGCTAATATTTACATATACACTGCTACATCCATTAAAGTTGTATTGTGAAGATGTTTAGCTTTAAATATTTATCAATGTGTTAAAAAATAATCTTACTGATCGGTCTGGTATTTGCGAGTATTACAATAAACTGGTTTAAACATATGTCCGTAAATAGATTGCAACTTTATAGTAATAAGCATAAGTATAATAAGCAAACTGTTCTCCGTCCAAATACGCTTCATTCATACTCACTCCATACGCCAACTCACTTCGTAACTGAATCACGACAGCTCTCTCAATCATTTCGAACATGCTTTTATAACAGTTTTTATGAAACAGTTATTTAAAAATGTAAGAGATTTTAATAAAGCTAGCACAAGATAGGTTCAGATATGTCTTTTATTACAATACGAGTTGAAAACTGGATCTTATCGTCATAGTCTTAAAATATTTGATCTTCGGATACGGTCGGTACTTAGCGGTCTATACACATTTCGGGTACGTACTTGGCTGCGATATTGTCATATTTACGCGAGCGTTTCTCACACGATATAAACTTTTTTATGTGTTTACCACCTCTTTTGTTTACTGTGGTATATTCACAGATCTTTTTCATTTCAGATATTGTATAATCTGTATTTCAAGTTGATAATAATAATATAGTAGTTGTATTTTATATTGTTTATTAGTAAAAAAATGTATTTCAATATTTATTTATTAGTTGTATTACAAATTTATTTAATGAATGATATTTTATTTGTAATTTTAATATTGTATAGAGCGTCGAATATGACATGTCATTTTATCTACGCCAAAAATAATTGCAAGCAGTTATCTATACTACTATAGAAAGAGGTAAAAGTGATTTGTTACGGATAAATTCATAAACTATTCAGGCGATTTAACAATTCTTTCACATGTAAAAAACTACACTATAAACGAGTAACAGGCTCAGATTATTTTTTTTTAATAAAGATTACACTAAATACCTTTTCTAAAGCGAAGTGGGTCGCTAGTATAATATATAGACATATAGAAAGCAAGTTAAGAATAAACTGATCAGATAGTACAATAATATTTTGTGAAATAATTGAATCAAAAACTCTATGTCTTAACATTGAAGCGATTGCAGTACGGTACAGTAGGTTATGTGTTACGGCAGCATCACTTGTGAGCCAGTACCTCTAGGGGCTTAGTGTATGTTACCATAATGGACCACATCGTCACTTAACATTAGACGAGATTTCAGTCAAACTATTTAGTCTGCACAGTACAAAAACATAGAAAAAAAATTATGAAGGAAACACTTTCCTTTCCAAAAAATTGTTTAATATTTTTAACTCGAAATATTTATGTTAAAATTATCGAAAACGAACGAAGCGAACCGTTCATTATTAAAATGAAGGGGCACAGTTCTGTTATACCAGGAAGTGATATGCGGAGTTTATTTTTCCCTTTCACCGCGTTTTTATAAAGAAATACTGAATTTAGTGAACGCTTTGATTTATAAAAGGATTTTCGGTTCGTATCTCGCTTCCTGAACCATTATTTATCCATTGTTATACCCGCACATACATATGTTTGAGGTCAACAGTTTATAATATAGTCAAAAGTATTAATAACACTTTTTTATAACGAATTTTTTTATCCTTGCATAATTGAAAACTTACTTTAATAAACAACTTAATTTAAGTTTATTATTTAATTTACTTATTTATTAATTACCAGCTGTGTGCCGACGGCTCTGCCCGCATTTTATATATTCTTCACTGCGTAATATATATATATAGTTTTTTCTTATTAATCATTGGAAAATATTGCTTTTATGTTGCCTTTAAATTGGATTTTATTCGAAATTTCATGATTTTTTTTTACGCGATACCCTAATTTTTTTACTCTTAGTTGATAAGGGTGACCCAATCCAATTTTTTTTTACTACCACCAACCCCTATTTTTTAATAGCGAGATTTTGAACTCAATGAATCTGCCAGGCATGCCACCGCACCGTTTACAACTGAAAGTTGAATCTCTGGTTATTTTGCTTTGTAAACCCACCACGGGTGTGCAATAGCACGCAATTAGTCATAAAAAAAATTTATAAAAAACATTTTCGAAGCCAGCATTTTGAATGACAAGTTCCGAGGCGAAAGTATATTGATACCACGAATCCCTATACCCTATGATTGCCACAGATGTGTAATTTGAATTCAAACGAGTTCAATGTCCAATTAGATTGACATTTGCAGTGACAATCAATAAGTCGCAAGGCCAAACGATGTCTATTTATGGCTTAGATTT
This sequence comes from Samia ricini, assembly GCA_014132275.2. Taxonomy (NCBI): domain Eukaryota; kingdom Metazoa; phylum Arthropoda; class Insecta; order Lepidoptera; family Saturniidae; genus Samia; species Samia ricini. Next base: position 13,140,961 of record AP028165.1, on the reverse strand, counting down.
AGGCACACCATGTTTTTCACACGGACAATTATACGTGACATGTTTTCGCGTGGGTAAACCATCCGGTTTGTTTGTGTTGGCTAAAGATGGACTAACCAAAAATATCGTACACTCCATTGCACTTACAGATTCATATTGTTTTTTTTTTTATTGTCATAATTTATGATAGTAAATATGGATAACATGTTTTAATGTAAATATATATATATATAACAGATATCATTCGAAATATATTAGTTAAGTTAACAAAGTACAATGAATTGACTATATAATATGAATGATTAGTGTTTTGTCATTTTTATAGGCTGTCATCGTCCACAGCGCTCCATTCCTCTGTCAGTCATAAAGCACATCCCCACACACAATAAATTATTTTTTATTCAACTACAAAAATATCCAATAGAAATAATTTACGTGGCAAAACAACGTTTACCGAGTCAGCTAGTAATACTATAAGTATAATGTATTTTATTTCAGAAGTTGCCACATAGAGTTTCATGGAAATGAAAACAAGGCAAATTAATTAATTTCTCTATATTACCTATTACGGATACTAAATAAATATGAAATTAATATTTCATAGAAATCACGTTTATTGGTTTTCACTGTACAAATCAATTAGATATTTCATTAAAAACTATTAATAAAAATTTCTTACGATCGCTAATATTTTTTAGTAAATAACCCCTATAAAACAAAGTATTCACTTTCCGAGTAAATTTCTTAATAACTTTAATAAAATCCCTGATGTCGTTCCTTTTTCATAAGCAAATGTTACTCTCCTGTGTATAGTTCCACAAAATAAGCTGACTGTCTGCATATTTTCTTCCCTCGAAATCATGTTGATTTCATGAGCGAGGGATAAACTTCCCGGGTAAACAATTTTTATCTAAGTCCCCTATTTGAATATAGATCGGAGTAAGTAAGTGTACATCGCTAATGTGTTTATCTCATTAGGATGCGAGTGAATGTAATACATATTGGCCTTTGGATTAATTACGTCTGTATACGCGTAATTCCAAAAAATTATAACTAAAGATTACCTGGTTCGCTCCCTTTAATACAGACGTTTTCACCAAACTCTATTGAGTAAACCACAAACCACTGCACTTCCACTGCAGCTCCTGCTTGCGGTGCACTGACATAATTACATACACATAGCGATCCCAAGAAAAATGGGAAAAAATGTCTATCTCAATTAAATATATAATTATTAAAATACACCATTAAAAAACGTAGCGTCGTCCGAAAGAGAACTTTGTACTATCCACTCGCGCGCTTCGTGCCGTGAATCCCGGTATCGCAGTTTACCCACATAAGAATGATGAAAAAAACGCCCGAACAACATCATTTATCACATAATATGGGGCACAGATCGATATTAATGGCTGTGCAAACATTTTATTATTCAACGTATTTATATATTAACTTTATATTAAAGTAAGTTTCTTATTTTTCTATTTTCGCGTTTCATAATTACGTAAATTTAAAACTAGTCTTAACGCGATTTTACTTTCGTAGGGTTAACCTTTTTTGTTCTCTACATCTCTACGGGTTTTTTACATCAACCCGCCGCGTAAATCAACCCGTCTGCACACCTGGAGTAACCGAGCAGAAACATTGTAAACCAAACAAAAAAAATAGGCCCATGCAGTATAAAGAAGAAATAAAATATTTTATCCCAACAAACAGCGATCCCTAAATACATACCTACCTTGCGTAACAAACAGAAAAACAAATTAATACCACCGACATATGTCGAATATATCCAATATTTGATATTGAACTTCCTATTTAGTATACCATATATACTGAAAAAACGTGGAGACGGAACGGTCGAGATAATCTGCAATAAAGAAACCCTAACCCGCCTACAAGCCTCTTATAATACTAGTAGAAAAATATGTCGGCAATACATGGATACAGAGCGCGCGGTCTAATCTCCCGGGAGTAACAGAATGCGTAAATTATTCTCACAGTCAAGGATTTTGTAAATCTGTTCATTCTAATAAGGAAGAAAAGGTCAAGCAACCAACAAGTTTATATTCTTTCTTCTTAAATAAGATACAAATAACATTTACTTTTTCGAACTATTAATACGTTAGTACTATTAACAAATTGCGAATTATCAGTTGGAATTTTCTCTAACTTTTGGAACTTAATATATTTTTTTATGAATAGTGTTCACATTTCTATCATAAGTATTATTAATCATTTGAAAGAAATATAATGATAAATAGAACCGTACTGTTTTATCTTTGTTTGTTTATATATGAAACACTAATGACCCGTCCCAGCTTCGCTCGGGTATATAGAAATCTCTAATTAAAAAACATATATAGCCTATGTTACTTATAATGTTTTATATAGTGTGTTATACTATCCCTGATTTTTATAACATCCAAGGTTGCCTGAACAAAATTGCAGTCAGCAATAAAATCACCCTTTAAAATAGCTGTAGTGAAATAAATACTATCATAATTTTGAATTTGTTATGTAATTCACGTGAAATTACATAATATATTAAAGTCTATTATAAGATAGAAATAGTTACGTGACACGCATTTTTCCCGTTACGTGTAGATATATAATAAAATAATGGGTACTTTATAGACCATAGTTGTCATGATCCGCTACCATATAAGGCAATAAAGCTCGTTTCACACGTAGGCGATCAAGCGCGATAGCGTGTAGCGCTACACTGTTGCTGCAGTGTACCAATTTGTGTTACACCATACTTAACTAACAAATTAACGTTTGTATGATTTTTTAATGTAAGTAAACATGGGGATGTATAAAAATAAATAATATCTAGGTTTAGTTTAATATATGTCTATATATACTAATAAATAAAACAGAAGTGTCTATTTGTAATGTCATTTTTTTTACTTAATATAAATCAATGTATAAACGACACCTTTATCAAAATATAATTTTTAAATTTTTTCTCTGTCTGTTTGTTCCGGGTAATCTCCGGAACGGCTGAACCGTTTTTGACGGAACTTTTTTTTGGTAGATAGCTGAAGTTACTCCGCGTAACTTAGAGTACATTTTTTGAAAATAATTAGGGTTCCGCGTAAAAAAATAAAACTCATGAAATTGTGAATAATTCAGGGAGAAAAAAATGTGAAGATGATTCATTTTATAATAATAATAATTATTTTTTTCATAATTAGGGTTCTGCGTAAAAAAATTAAAACTCACAATTTTTTTTTTTATAAAATTCGATTCAATGCACAGTTTTATGAACAAGTGCCTAAATGTATCAGAAATATTTTTACTTTATCTTGGTACTAAAAAAAATATTAGGATTCCGTACAAAAACTTTAAAACACAGTGAAGAATATATGAAACGCGGGCACAGCCGCGGGAACACAGCTAGTATTTTACTACTATAATTTTCTTTTTACAAATATAGATAAACGCAGACGAAGCCATATTATAATTTTTAAAACACATTTTGTGCTTTTTTGTGTTTACAATTATGTCAACATGTACACGTATATTAAGTTATTCTTTCTTGTTTTATTTAGTTATATTTTATTGTAAATGTAAATGATTATGCTGCCAATTAACAATGAAATTCAGGCGCTGGAATATCATACAGATACTTGGCGACTAATTTTCGTCTCGAACATTGTATTTATGCCAATACCTGAATACATCTCCTTCCTGATACTCCGTCCCGGTTTAGAAATTGAACCTGCATCTACTACGATATACTATGCAATTAACCGCGCCGCCATCATATCGCCTGAAAATGAAATTTTAATTAAAACTATAACAGAATAAATATTTCTGCCGTAAGGTTATTTCCCACAAGTGCGATAAACATTAGGTACTGAATAAAATTATAATACTCGGATCTCATCTAACGAAATATCGCTCCACAAAAGGAAGTATTTTAACTCTCTGTTGTAATTTATTTAATTTATTGTTCCCAGTAGATAAAGCAGAAATCACTTCATATAACACACTCGACTGCATTTGACATTCCCAATTAAAATGCAACCAACAACGACCGAAGAACAAACTCGTAAACTGATTACCAACTCGCAATTTGATTTATGCAAGCCGCACTCTTTAATTACTTCTGCTTAAACGATCCTCCCAGCATAAAAACAAGTTTCTAAGTTATACCATCCATTATTCTATCGAGTTGATAAAGTTTTGGTCACATTATCCCTTTAAAATTAATTTTAGGCCGAGACCTAATTAAATGTCTATTAGACTCGAAGTCCTAAGTACACTCAATTCAGTTAAGCTATCACATTATTACAGTGGTTTGTAATAAACCATTGTTTACCGTTTCAGAAGTATTTTCATAGAAGCTTCGGAGAGTTGTATAAACTCGTGGTAATATTCAAATTTAAATAAATATTGTAGTTCTGTTTAAAAAAAAAATTAAAGGTTTATAATGGAATTATACAAACGAATAATTGTAATCAAAATTAAAAAATACATTATTCAGTTAAAGACTTTAGTTGGTGTTTATTAACTTCAAAAGATTATTGCTGCTTCAGAAAACATGCTCATTATGCCGCAATAGACGCTGATTGAAGCGATGATATCGCAGTTGGTAGTGTGGTAGAATTTCCGCGCCTATTGATGTAAGTTTGAACTCTGATCGAATAAAGCTGAGCTTTCGGTGTAGGAAACCAGAGTATTGTGGCAGAGCCCGCCTACCCAGGCGGGTACACAGGCTACACAGTAGCTAACCAGCTACCATCCTCAAGTTTGAAAACCTGACGCCGTCCATTATCTTTAGGTGAGATTAGCTTCAAGGAGCTGAGCCTATGTATTATTTAAATAAAACTTCTGACCATCATTAAGGCTACGATTTGAGCAAGTCTTGCTCGCAAAAGAGGTGACAAAGAGGTAATGGGGGCAAGAGACTAAGCCCCTTGCCCACGGTCGAGAAGACGGATGACAAAAGAGGCCTTAATATACAGGGTCTATGGGCGATAGATACTGCCACGTCCGTCGTACTTGCAGTTAATTTACACAGTTGGGGTTGAGCTATAATAGGCTCATTGGTTCTTCAGTGAGGTCTCTTATGTCCAGCACCTCAGGCCAGAGAAAAAGGCCTTCAAAAGCTGGCCAACATCAATCAAAAGTAGAATATTCGCAAGCAGTTTCTACTCCACCGGCCAAATAGTCAGTAGAAATCTGACATAACACACCGTTTGTTTCTCCATGCAAGATAGGTATCAATTCAGGATTTCCTTATATAAAATATATTCAGAAAACATCTCAATCATCAAGAACAGAATCTCGTATTTCTTTTAAATGTATTAGTAGTGCTTACAATCATTTATTATTATTTTTTTCGTACATAATTAAAAAGAGGCATTTAGAATCCGCTATTAGATAAACTAATAATATTATTTGTATATACGAAATATTTAACAAAGAATTATCTTCTAAACTAAGACAGTCAATCATTAACAATCTCCAATCTTCTACATACATCGATTATAAACTAAGTTATTTACTACAAGTAACACCTCATATAGAAGATACACGTAGGTATAAAACAACTTGACCACTCGTGTTCCTTACATGAAAATCCGTGTCATCCAAGCAATCGAACACAACCGCCGCTACTACGGGGAAGTACGAGAGAACGTATCTTCATATCAAAACCCCAAAATCAAATCAATCCAAAGCAAAGAAAATGCTTTTTTTATTGCTTTTCAAACGTTGAAAACATCTTCAAATTTTATAAAAACGTAACACCGAAAAAATACGAAAATCTTCGCTCTATATTCTCACGGCATAAAAATAAACTATATAATGAACAACGAAAAAATCTATATCAACCGATACTAATAGGCTTTTACTCTTACTCTGACATAGTTATAATTAATCCTGAAACATGTTTAAGACAATACAAGAGTATCTCGTTTATATTACACAATAATCTTTGCCTATAATAAGCCTTTGGATCAACATTATAGTAAACCCAAAATAACATTTTATGTGCTTGATACATTTGAACTAATTACATTTTATGTATTTATCATCCGCCAAAATTTGCCCTATATTTTTCATGCTTGAATATGTATTTATATTAACAGTGCAATCTACTGGCGATTTACAATAAAAGGGAATAATATAAAAACCTTCCGCCGAAACACATATGTACATAAATATAGCAATTTTCATAATAATTAGTCGAACGGTGTTGAAATTTAGTCAATCAAAAATCCACAAATATTTAATGTTGTAGAAAAAAAAACAGATTTATTAATAAAAGATACGATTGTAAAAACTTTTACAAATATATTCCATAAATAATGTGAGAAATATATTTATACGTTGTCGTAATGGGCGAAGTCTTATTTTTCGAATAAAAACCGTACGATGTCTTTCTGACATGGTAATATTGAATTATTATATATAATCATTGCAAAATTATTCAAATATTTCAATGAATAACAAATTTATATGTCGACGATAAACCGATTTTCAAAGTAATTCATAAAGTCAATTATGTACTCAATCCTTTATGTACAAAATAAATTACGTGCAAATGTTGTTTCTTTGAAAATATTATTTTTTGAAAACTCCATCAATTTCTCATTGTTTTTTTCAACGAAGATCGTAAGTAAGTGTATTTTCTAGTAATATATAATATAATTATTAATGTACCGATTTTTTAAAATCTTTAAACATAATATGGTAGCATCAACATTTAACAACTGTATTTCTTTATTCACTATTCTCTTTTCAACTTTTTCTATACACTACCTAATGCAACAAAATATATACCAAAACCTAGTCAAAGAAAACTCGTATCATTTCAAAAAATAATAATGTAAATCGGTTAAGTGGTTCTAGAATTGTAAGACAACTAACAAACTGGTATAGATAGGGCGCGTTTTAAAGTTTATATCCAACATCATTTGAACACACTTATCTGATTTACGTCATTTCTTTAGTTCATTTGTTCTGATTCATTGCTCTATATGATGCCTCAAATGTTACAGTGCGGATAATAACCTAGATAATGGGAGAATCTTCAGTACAATTAATCGTAAATTAAATCTAAACGAAATGTAAGTATGAAATATTTAAGCATGAAAAGGTTAGTTACCTAAAAAATTATCACGCAAACTTCAATGTAAAATTTATTTAGTAGGTAATGTTTTAAAATTCATAATATCGTCAGAATAGACGCTCGTCACGAATTTAATAAAATGTCATTTGACATGCATCGATTTTTTATGATAGTAATTTTTTTGTTCTAGACAAATGCCAAGGTCGCCGATATTATCTACGCTAATGTTGACAAAATGGTTGTTTTATATAGTAATATGATTGACACCTTGTTAATTTACCGCCTATCATGTTACTAAAAAGAGAAATTTAACTGCATGATAATTCAATGTCGCATTATTTTTCCGTAAACTTTGAAATTTACTTTTTAAAAACGATATTTTAATAAATATCAATTAAATTAATAAAACGTAATATTATTATACATATTGTACTTGATTCGTTATGGTTACTTAGACTCTTAATTATTTGTTGTTCTCGATAAAGTTTCCTAAATATTATATTATTAATTTCATAACTTCGGAAGTATACTTTCTGAGTTGAAGTAACAATATAAAGCATCGTTCATGTATTTAACAACGAAGTAATTACAAAAAAATATCTATAAAGTTCGAGGAAAACTCGTCTGCGTTAATTAATTTCCGATAACAATACTCTAACTGATAAAGAAAGAAGTTTAATGCTTTGTGTTAAATTTTTGTTCTTTAAAAAAAATTAAATTATTTCAATCCCGAGAAAATACATTATACTTACTTTTTTTTTAATTGTCACTTTACACTTATGACAAAACTTTTTTTTAGCAATTGATTTAATTAAGAGAAATTTCGATAAAAGTTTTTGTACACATTATCACAATTTTTGTTACATAGTAAGAAAAATATTTTCCTAAATTCAATCACCAGATAGTTTGTTGCTCTTCGAGAACTAGGGCCTAACGACGCCTCTAGGTGTACGTCCGTCACCGACGCGGATGCCGAATAGACTGGCCGATAACAGAAAGCTTTCAAAATTCGAAACAACCCCGTCCTCTTTTATTAGTAGCTTTAAAAATAAATTAAATCCTGTTTTGAATTTAGATTATCTTGTCATTGTTAATTTTAAAATCCAATTACTGCGTATTTAATACGTCAATTTCCCCACGTACAAAAAGTTTGCAATTAAAACTATCCACGATGGGCTAAATAAATAATCAGTGTACCCCATCTTAAATTAATATTCAAGTGTATTAATTCGGAAAGTCATGATATACAATGGTTACTACGTTTATATGCGTAACAAAAGGTATCCACATGATTAGTTCGAGATAACGTGACATTAATCTAAATTTAATGAAGTATTATTTAAGACATATTTGTGTTCAATTATTATTTTGACACTGCATTTATACGCATGTATAGTTTTTTTGTTGTTGATATTTCCACTTTAATAGAACCTATTAACTCAATAAATTAAAATCTTTCTCATTGTAATAATTTGCTGTAAGTAATAAATAATGTGTCGGGTTTGTTTTCATTTATTTATTTTTATCTAATCTTTTTTATCGTGAAAAAATCTTTATGCAACATGATTTCCGGTTCTATCATGGACGCTCTGAATGATATCAATTTGGGCCGATCTAAAAACTATTGCTAATGACCATAAGTTTATATTACTTTAGAAACATTTATTTGATAACTATTAATGGTCGTTTAATATAAATTAAAAGCTTCTGATAATTGAACTGTGTTATTATTACTTGATGTATTATATCTATTTTTTCACCGCACACTTTCATTTTCTTATTTACTTAGACAGAACTACACAGAACGTAGTATTTTTTTAAAATATAATTCATTTTAACATGTAAAATATTAAAGTCTTTTTGGAACAATTAGGATTGTAACAGGTGTTGGGAACATTGTCGCTTTTCTACAGACTTAGCTTGCTTAGTATAGACTTCCCTTTTCGACCACACTTATGTAGCAAAGGATGTGACAATGATTGAAAACTTTACTTCTCAAGTATTTAGTGAGTTACTTAAATAACTTCAACATGACTATAGTACATCGTATACTACTGAGTGTACTAATATGACTAATTATATTTTTTAACTAGCTGCGCCCGGGACTTCGCTCGCGTTGAATTCAGATAATTATATTCTAATAGACGGCCTATATTCTCCCTTTAGATGCAATCTGTATATGTTCCATCCCGCCCCGTCTAGGCCTCTATCCGCGGAGGAGATCACCCCGGCCAGACCAAGCCAACTCCCAAACTGCCTTCCCAGTGCAATAGAAGGTCAAGGCCCCGTACCTTCCCTCCGTTTAACAGTGCAACAGAACCCAGACTCCGCCGGTGCGGTGTGCGGGCTAAGCAGCCGTCTGTGCTTAGTCCCCGCGGGCCCCCTGAGCGGATATTCTTGCCGTAATAGGCCCAAACGGCGGCCTGCATAGCATACTACCCATGTGGTAATGAGTGCCACTTCCCGCCTCATCCCTATAATCAACGACCTTATGGCCCTGCTCCTTACATCTAAAACATTGGCCTCCCTGTTCTACCCCCGAAGAGTGAGCGAGTGTGACCCTGGGCCAAACACCGAAAGCAACGCAGATCAAACCATTCAGACAACCCACCCCATACTATAGAATTTTAACCAACTTCAATTACATTTATTGATATAAATTATTGAAAATATATATTATATATCAAAATAAAAAGTAGCCTATATATAATAATATAGGTTTCTGACAATGAAGAATTTTCTAAATCGGATGAGTAGTAGCGGAGACTAGCCCGAACATCCAAATTCACAAGCTTACCTCTTTATAATATTGGTATGGGTTCTATGAAAATTGAATATTAAAATATTGTTTTCTCATTTACTATGTGTAATATATTTTTTATTTATATACTACAAAAATATTTTACAGTATTTCATTTTGTTAAATTTCAATCAATCTATCAATTCTTTGTTCTCGAATAAAATTAAACACATTTACTTACGTTGTTAAGTAAAAAAAGTCCGCCGCGTGTCATTCGAATTACTATGACTTTCGATAGAGTGAACCGATTTTATATAGTTTATATATATATTTTTATAAAGTTTTGATGTTACCCCGTAATAAGCTTTATAATTTTTAAAATATACCTAATACTTTATAATTGATACCTGCACATACAAACAGACAGACATTTCCAAAAATGATAGAAATGTGTTTAATTACCTGTTTATAGCCCCTTGCAAGAATTCTTTTCACAAAAATCGAAAATATACAGACACGTGAATTTTACAATTTAATTATTACTATATTTAATTTATTGGTAATAATGAAATGGTTACGTGAATTATAGATTATTTAATTTATAATAATAGAATTATGATAGTTTATCATTTGGTATTCATTTTTCCGTGCTGTAAAGATTAATTCTTTGACTTAGTTTGAAAGGAGTTACCGGATAACAAGACAGGCGACGGGTTAGTTAAAATTTAATATTTTCAATAGTAATATATAAATTACATAGGTATCTGTTCCGGTTAGTTTTTACTAAACATACCGTTTATACGAGCACTGAAACTATTATTAGCTTAAATAAGATTTATAAGCACTCGCTTTTATATTAGAATTTATGGCTTATATTAGAATTTTTTAATCATTTATTTTTAGGTGTACGGATTCTTGACAAGTCGTGTCTGGGTCTAAAAGGCCACGTCTAAAAGAAGAAGAATACCATTAAGAAGATATCCCAGCGGCATTTATTCCATACAAAAGTATTCCCCTCTTTCCTCCATGGATAATAGCATTATGGAAAATATGTGGTATACCAAATAATAATATATATCCACCACCGCCACGCCCGTACGTTTTGATTTTTTCCATAAATTAGTTATTGTAGAAACTAGAAGCCTTTAAAAATTTTAAAAATCAGGAAATAAGGGAAATATTTATAAAAACTATTCTAATTTTCTTTAAGTTATTTGAACTAAAAAATCCTCGAGATTTTGGTGAAGGAAGCAATTAGTAAAAAAAAAAACAACCCTTAATTAGGGATCGTCCTACGACCTACGATGAAGATCGCGTCAACTTCCTTGACTGTAATTTAGGTAAATATAACATTCGACCGTCTTTCAAATTGAACTCGTAAAACGCACGTTTCTTTTTTCTCGAATAAAAAAAAAACGTATAGAAATAATACGTATGGGGAAAAATAAAATAACAGAAAAATGTAAAACAGGTAATTTGGTTAACACGAAATTATTACGTACACAGTTTCCTTTTTTTTTCACAGGTTCCAAATATGTAACAGATGTTTTTTTATTTACATAAGGCTACACCCACCCGCATTACTTTGGTCTAATGTAATGTAAACCCATTCTTTTAACTTATTTAAAAAAAAAAAAAAAATTTGTATATTTTGAATTGTGTTTGATATTTTTTATTTATATCTCTTGGAGTCTAGAAGGTTTCTCGCGCAGCGAAAGAAAAACTTAAGTTGATTCATTTAATAACTATTATATATTTAGATAAAAAAATGTAATGCTATTGAAACTATTATATTAAATGTGACATTTAAATAAAACATAATACAACGACGTACAGAGTTATATAAAAACAACCGCCTTGTTTTAAACAAACCTAATAATTTTATTTCAAACAGAAATAAATTATTTCACTTTTCACTTTTACGTTACGAATTTATGACTTTTATTTTGTCATGAGAATTTCCAACTTTACACTCCATAAGTCGTTAATTGACTTTGAAACTTTTGAAACGTTGATTTTATCTTATTATATCGAGAATTATATCAGGGGACCTTTTCATTCATATAAATTAAAGTTTGTATGTTAGTCCTCTATGCATTCTTAAACCGTTCCTTTGAACGTGGTGTAGCTTTGATGAATGCGTAACATCCGCAAAGAAATCCTGGCCCATAAAAAAATCCTTGGCATAGCAACGCATTCCAAGAATAGTTGGTAAGATATAAAAACTTTCTATATTATATTGTTTCCGTATAATTTAAATTAAAAATGCATCATTGCAATTTGTTTCAAGTTTTTTTTAACTTTATTGCTAATAAAAAAAAAGTTTACACGGTACAGGCTCAGTTTTTGAACACACCCTCATCTGATGTTATATGACGATGCGGTCCAGGATGGCAAACACACTAAGAGGTACTGGTTCTCAAGTGATGCTACCGGATCACACGTATTGGTGTTTGGTGACAGGGTTTCAATCTTAAGGGTGGTAGCTACCCAGGCGGGCATTAGAACACGCCCTACTCCCATGCTATGGTTAACGACGTTTTTTTTTCTTCGCCGAGAGTTCAGGCTAATTTTAGAGCTGGATGGGTGGGCTCCAACCCGTGCCCATTGACGCGGATCCGGCCGCACTATCCACTGCGTCATCATCACTTTTTGGCTTCATCATGTATATGTTTCTCTAGGATTAGTGTATTACCTACTTCAGGCGTACATTGTCACTTAATATTAGGTGAGATTGTGGCTAAATCGTTGTCTCTATACACTATAAAAATACTATTACAAATAGTAATAGCGATTGGCCCCGGCTTTGCCTAGGTATATAGAAATCTATAATTTAAAAAATGCCTATGTTCCTGGCCGATAATATAACAGGTGAAATAATTTTTAAAATGGCTAAGGTAGTTTTTGAGTTACAAGAAACAAAAAATCTGTTTTCTGTAAATAGTCTGTTATATAGCAGTTGTTGTCTAATGAGTAATCTACTAACGTCCATATTTAACCCTATATGGCGTAATTTTGGTGGCGTTTTGTATCATATAGTTTGGTTATTGTGCGCTGGTGAACTGTATTGGAAATAATGACGTGAAAAGTTTATTCCGAGGTACCACGTAAACTTTATGTTTTAACAAGATGAGGCATCCGTTTTGCTTGAGCTTGGAATCATTGACACAATATTGAAAACAAAACTAATGACATGACGCTAGCAGACTTGTGTATGTAAATCACAGACTTCCATTAACCAAGAAGAAAAAGAACACTTACATAAACCAACCAAAAAGATTATAGCTTTGGAAGTTTTCTAGACCTAAAATCATTACGTATGTCATCAAAAATAAAAAACAATAAATTGTTGCTAAACTTAAGTGTGAAAAGTGGTTAGAACTTTTTTGATGACAAATGACACTTTTAATGCTCATATATCAAACAATGAAAGGATAAATGTCAAGTACCAAATTTTTTGTATAAATTTATAAAATATAATAAAAACTTCTGTGAAATGCCTAACACGAGGCGAAGACGGTTTTCTGTTCAAAATGATATATCTAAAAGGGATCCAAATAAAATACAAAATTGTGTTCAATGCAGGTATCTTATTTCTTTTTATATTAACAATAAAAATGACCAGTACGTAAATTCGATTTAAAGAAAAACAATATAATTCGTTTTATTAAATATTTAATTTACTCAATATAATTTCAAGCCGCTATAAGAAATTGTTTTTATTGTTCATGTCGGTTGTAAGAATTAATCACTCTTATTTAATCAATGCATTTTTTTAATAAGAATGTAATCTAGTATCTACAATATCATTTAACTCTATTAACATTGTTTCAGCCAACTTGATTCAAATCCTGAGATGAAGACAACAGTTCCAAATGTATTCGCAAGAAAATCGCCCAAATCGAAATGTAAAACGCACTCGAACAGTTCGAAAAACACGACTTCTTCGGAAATAGTAACTTTTTGCGAAAGCGCTACATCGGTAATGACAGTTAAAAAGCAATCAACGACAACTGTTAATAAAGATGTTACTGCAAGCTCAAGTAATATCAACCTCTTTACTATTAAATTAATAGATAATGAAACGGTACCAATGATACCATCCAAAGAATCGGTTATCACCCACATAGAAAATCCAATAAAAACCAATGACATGGTACAATCAAGCAGAGATAGAACTACTTGGAGGCGAGACAGACATCCTCGAGAGCACCGAGTAAAAGTAAGAAGTCCCAGACGTCGTGTGGCTGTTTATGTTAATAATAACAAAACACAGACAATAGGAACGATTGCTATTGACTGGGATAGGGAAATATGTAATAACAATCAACAAAAGATTATAGAAACAATAGAGAGTACAACGGATCAAGATCGATCTAATGATAATTGTATAGACGACATGTGTCGTATTTGCCACGGCGGGGAGAGACTATCACTTGAATTCGGATCTTTAATATCCGCATGTTCGTGCCGTGGAACTATTGGTAGAGTTCACGTGAAATGCCTAGAGCGTTGGCTAACTGAATCGGGCAAATCTAGATGTGAACTTTGCGGTACTAGGTATTCGACTAAACGCGTGCATAGATACGGTGTTCCTAGAGCTTTAGTTATGTGGATTCTTAGCCAAAATGCCAAGCAGGTATGTACATAGTATTGCAAAATATTTAATTATTATTTGCAAAATAGCTACTATTAATGTAACAGCGACTATGGAACGCTCTTCCACTTGCTACAAGACGAGCGCAATCTCTAAACATATTTAAAAAATTGGTTAAAGAATATTATTTGTCGCTTCTACATTTAATACTTTGTAAGATAGAAAGTAAATTGTATTGTATATATTTAATTTTTAATTTATTGATGATACGTATATATGTATGTATCTTTATGTGTATCTATGTATATATAATATATTTGTCTATAATTTGTTTTAAACCTGTTAATGAACCTGTAAATATTAATCTCGTTACATACTACCCCTGATTTCCAAAGGTTGGATTTCCAAATACATCCAAAGGTTGCATGGAAGAAATTGCTGGCAGCAATAAGGCCGCCCTTTATACTCTACATGCAATAGGTTTATATTGTAATGTGCATTTAATTGGTGTACAATAATTAACAACATTTAAAAAAAATAACTTCATGCAATACAAAACAAAAGAAATGAAATAAATTAAAGTTTTAGACAGGATTACTAGATTATTAAGGTATTTCTAGTTTACTTATCTAAATAAATAGAAACATTTTGCTACCTAAACCTATCTTGAAGTAAGAAATTACTACCTTACGATTCCAAATACTTAGTCTTGATACCGGTAATACGAAGCCAAAAAAAATTGCGGTATTAATGTGTCGAGTCGAGTACCCATGAAACATGAAAAATGAAAGCAGAATGTTATCTATTTGTAAATAGTCAAGGAACTGGAATTTGGCGCCTCAACTACTATATGTCAATAATTGATTACTATCATCTTTTAATATTTTTCATTCAGTTAATGGTTGATAGTCTCGGTATAATGTTAATGTCACCACTGGCTGTTCTTGCTGCATGGCTTTCCGGACGTACCCTCGCTGGTCTAATGGCACAAGACAACCACGTGACCCCGTGGCCTTTGGCATCAACTTTTGTGCTTGCTTGCATGACACTGGTATTTATTTTTCATTGAATTATTCACAAACGTTTTTATATTTAGATCATTAATTTTGTTATGCTATACTAATAGATTTGCTACTGGAAGATTCATTTATAAATAAGTATGTGTATTCATACGATGATAAATATATTAAAAGGTCAGGACCTTCATTCGCAGCTTTATTATTTATACCTTCTTGGACTAAATTGATCGTAGTTGAATGAGGAGGTCTTTAACTTCACACACACACACACACACACATCTTATTTTGTCAGTAATTATAATAACTCCTATACTTTCTTTACATAAGTTATCATTTGATACCATTTTAACATGAGAAGTTTCTTACTTATTTGTTCGTTACACAAATACGTTTTGAATCTGAATTATTTCTTAGGTTTTTATCTCAGTAACTTTAAACTAATATTTTTATAATTCGCTTATCGTTTTGTCAGAGATAGCTTCACATTTTAAGTCGTTTATTTAAGTTTAGACGTGTCATCAATCTCATTGAATTCAAACTTTAAACTTAAATTTATATTTCATTGGAAGCCTTGGATAGACTCCTAATGTATAGTGCTAACTATGGTATCTGTATTGATTGTAACTTGAAATCCTATATATTAACTTAGGTAAATAGGGATTGGAATTCATTATTAACTATCCAAATCTCTTACGTAATTACAATTTATTTTCAGGTATGTTACTATTGTTGGATAGTATCGGCAGCAACTCGACACGCAATCGGCTGGTGGATTTGGTATAGGTCACAATATGAAGTAAGATTGCAATTTCAGAATAACGATGACTAACTAATTAGTATCCTATTTTGATTTTAAAATTGCAATAAAATGCTTCTTACGTTAACCGAACAATTAAAACTGTTAAGTACACAGTTGTAGATAGTATAGAAGAGTTGTGTTTATTGAGCAAATTTTATTTACGTTTAGTATAAAACTATCTTACATTTTCTGATAACCAAACTTCAACCTGATATTTAGCATTCTTATTAGCATCTTCTTATTATACATACTACATCTTTTTGAAGACTTAGAAAATAAATTCTTTGAAAAGCAATAAGTTAAATATCAGGGAATATAAACTTTTTAATTATGTATGTATTATCCATCTATGTATAAAGACAGGGCAAAGTACAATAGTCAAAATGCTGAAAAATGTATTTAAATTATAATTATTAAATAAAAAAAATAGTAAATAATGACGTTCTATTATTTCGGTAAAAGAAAACGTGAAACTTGCTAACTATAATTAAACATATTATGGCATATCAAATTTTGTATTACGATAAATATCCATCATCCATCATCTATCCATCATCTTCAAATAGAATAGTAACCATATTACTCTTTATAGCTGTCAACATTTTCGAGCCATTCGGGCCACCTTCTGATTATGTTATAAAGTTTTCGACCAGGGCTATCAGTGGCCATTAGTTGTCTGTGTCCTACTACATTGTAGTCAGAATCTAAATGACCGTTGTTCACACCGCATCTAAGTAGAGATTTCAATGCGTCGATTTGTTCTGCTGTTGGTTGGTGGGCTGAAATTTATAAGTAAAATATATATAGTTACAATTTTTTTCCAGCTATTTGATTATTAACATTGTTAATAAAGAAAGTATGTGCCCGTATTGGTAAAAATATTAGTGATACAGTAATTTATAATTATAACTAGTATAGGAAAAAGTTCAGGTCCTTTATAGCAATCAGTTTATAGCTCATCATCCGAAAGACGACCACTGGCAGGGCAGGCATAGGTCTCGTCCAGAGATCTTCATAACAATTATTTTATTTATAACTCTAGAGAGAAATTACTTGGTCTAATGTAAATTTTTGGTGCATTTATGTATCACGTATACAGTAGTCGCTCTCAGCTTAAGTTTCCATCACGTGTAATTGAGGACAAGTATCGAACAGTTTATTAAATTGATACCATCAATAACTTACAGTTGTAATTTTCCTATAACCGTGATTCTAAGAGCTTTCCTGTTGTACGCGTGAGTGGGCACGCTAACGTGCACCCAACCGGATCCTTCATATACTTTTGCGTTTCCACCAATTAGGAATCTGAAATATTGTACAATATTTATCTTGAAATATAAATTGTGCTGTTATTACTCTCTTTGATTTTTCTGTTTGAAGTAGTTCATGGTCGCTCAAAGATAGTTCAAAAGCCACTTTTTATAACGTCTTCTAAAAATATTCTTAGCTATTAAATAAAAATATCCTAGTGAAATTATAGCATTGTTGTAGGGCTCTGTTAAATAAAGTTATTATATTATTCTACCATCTTGGGTTAAGTTTTATTTAATATTAATCTAAGGGAAACATCCTCTTGTACTGGATCTCTACAGAAATAACTTTACAGGTTAGAGTGTGATCACAAATTCGCCTTATATTCGCTATGTCTGGAGAAGGACCGGTTCTCCAATGCCGTTACGTGTTACATCTATGAAACACTTTAATGATAATATATTATTAAAAAAGTATTTGAAACGATGATGGTTTAAAGGTCCATCCATAAAGTCAGCATCCACGTCCATTGCAAACTACCAATCTTATAAATGAGCCTGAGGTTTCGGTGAAGGAAAACATTATAATGAAACCACATCATAGTTGGTTCGGGCACATGGAGAGGATGGATGACAGAAGATTGACGAAACGAATTTACAAAGCATCGCTCACTAGGCACGTTGGTACGGGACGACCTGGAAGAACCAACTTTGACCAAATCATGCACGTCTTAAATAAAGGCCGTGTGAAAAGTACCCACAACTGACGAGCACGTGTCAAAGCGCTCATGAAAGTAGAGGAAGCGAAAGAGGTGTGTCAAGATCGTAGCGAGTGGAAAAATTGAGTTTTAGTCTACTACCACGGGCGAAAGAAAGGGTTAAAGACATTATACTATGTATGTATGTAGCATAGTATTAAGGCATTTAATTTAATATCCGCTTAATTAACTACCACGCTCATCTTAAAAATTTTGTCATCAAGTAATCATGGATGTGTTTCTAAATCATCATTTAACCCCCTGAGTACTTACCTGGCGTTTACGCCAGCTTTCCATTGTTTTCCTATTGTCTTATTTTTACGGGTACTCGACACATTAAGGAGAAAGCATATCTAGCCTTAGTGTGTTTATCATCTTGGACGAAATCCTCATTTAATATTAGTCATATAATGATTATCCTACACAGTATAAAAAAAAACTCACGCTGAACCTATGTCCCAATATTTTAACGTATCCATATGGTAATCCTGGATGCTTCTAACTCGAGCGGCGCACGCATCGTTCGTCAAGCATTGTGGAGTGTCCGTGTGCTGGATTATGACAAGCTTCACTGGGCGGTTCAAATATTCCACGTGAACTGGAGTCAAGCCGTCCCAATCATCTTTGCTAACAATACCGCAGTCTAGAAATAAGAATGAAAATTTAAAATATACTCCAATTTTGACAATACTAATTCTTTGTTTTATATTGGACAAAATGTGATGACGACTCCATTTGTGTAAAACATTTTATATTCTTTAGTTCATTATTCTATCTCTAAAATGTTAATTGGTTTAGTCTGAATATAACAAAAGAGCACAATTGTGGTGACTTTTCTGTTGACCTCTTTCACTATTATCTTTATAACTTTTTTAAGAATCTACTACTTAATGTAATAAGTATAGCTAAAAAAAATCAATTAATTCATATATAATTTAAAAAAGAATTGTGTAAATCGATTTAGCAGTACTTGAGTTAACTATGAGACATCTAACGGAGTGAAAGATATTGCCTTTTACAATTTGTAATAAGGGTAAGACTTTTGTTGCAAATATATCTGTCCTTTTCTTTATAAAGGATAGAAGACTTAATCCTTCCTCCGCTTCCTTTAGGTGTCGGGCCATTTTGAGTACTGCTTACTGTAATTTATAATTAGTCTTTTGTAACTACAAACAGATTTCAGCAAGGCAATTTTCCGTATAACATTGGATTATTTTACCTAAATTATTTCCAAATGAGAAGATTAAAAATAAATAACTGTACTTTTAATTCTAAAGTGTCATTTGATAAACCTTATTAAGATGCATTTTAAATGCAATGAACATAAATATACAAAAAGTCGTTTAAAAATGTTTTATAAGACACATTAGTTTATTATTTTTGTTATAATACTGTCCATATTCTAAATGTTATATAATTATATAATCTATCTAATATCTAGGTAGAAACAGGAAAATGCAATACTAATTTTTACACCAGAATTACATGCAATTACGCTCTATATAAGATTCACAACAAACAATAACATGACTTACCCGCGTTAACCTTTGCAAAGTTTACGATAAACAAGATATAAACAAAACAAAGAAGCATATTCATCCTACAAACTCATATATTACGTCTATACGGAACAAATACGAGATAAACACTGGGTAGCTGCAAAGTAATTTGTGTTCTTTTTATAATATTTATGAGATAAACCCGTTTCCGCGAGATATTTGAAGGACGGTTCTTTGACCACTAGAAGGAGATAATTGGAATACCTTATCGTAGAGGTGTATGTATATGCCTAATATGAATCACTGATTTTGTATATAAAAATGCGGTACGTCCCCCTATAATATAAACTATATTATTTTTTTATGTCTTACATTAATAAAAGCACCGTTATTTATCACTAGTTGTGCCTACAATTCCGGAATTTCGTATTCATAAAATGAATACTTCAATATCGCTGCTTCGATATATAATTCATTTTAAAACAATGATGGCTTTCTTGGTAGTAGAAGATCCCACGTCGATAAAAGTATGTTCGAAGCCACCTATCTAATGATATAATGAGACTTAGCTATCGGTGAGGGAAAATATCGTGAGGAAACCATGACTTGGTGGTTAGGCATTTTCTAATGGACTAACAAGCACTAATAGGTGTGTTTACTATTCTGGACTAAATCGTTACCTAACATCGGATGAAATTATGATCAAAGCCTGTGTAGTAAATAAATTATATAAACTTATTATCTTTTTTTTTTCACCTCTTGTCGGAAATCATAATCCGTCATTGATTTGAAAGATCATCGAGCCTTTTTTGTCTGCGAAATATTGAATTTACAGATTTTATTTCTTTACAGTTTTATTTAAAGTTTAGATTTAAAATACTCTTGGAATCATTTATTAAAATACTGTGTAGTGATTTTTTCAAAAATGTTACTCCCGAAATATATGTTTATACGTGATGCGTGAATAGACTACAGACAGACAAAAATATCATCACGTTATAGAAACGTGTTCCAAGCACTGATAATAAATCCACTCTTAATCATTTTTGTCAAATATACGGATCTTAAATTTTTACTATATTATGTATAGATTACTGTTCAAGACTTAAAATAAATCTAATCAATAGAAACTGTTTCATAATTTAAAACAAACGTTCAGATAGTTGCTAAAGTAATGAAATTAAAGATGCCAAGTTCATTCACTTTAGATAACAAACAAAATGCATTTAATATAATATTTTCGTAGAAATAATTATATGCGAATATATTATTATTTAACTGATTGGTATGTCAAAGATCAGACGTATTATATCGGGGGTGTACCTTATACCACTTGAGATGAATAACTCTTCATTATAAAAATATTGATAACCTCTGTAAATTTAATATTATGCATTTAATATAACGCGTATTTAGAGGATATGCAAGCAGCATTTATTCCATAAAAGCATAATCCCCCGTTTCCTCCCTAGATAAAATCATTATGATAAATATGTTTATACCAAATATATATAATATACCGACCACCTCCGTAGCATCTTCGTACGTTTTCATTTTTTCCATAAATTAGTTATTGTAGAAACTAGTAGCCTTTGAAAATGAAAAAAAATGCTCGACTTACCGTAATTTTCAGACGTTCGTCAAACAAATTTGCTGGATACAATTTTAAAAAAGCAAAACATACAGACAGCCAAAGTCTTTCTTATTTTATAACTGAAAGAAAATTTATAATCGGTTCAGTTTTGGAGGAGGAAACAGGGTACTACGAAGTGATGTTTTCGTCGTATTTCGCATGGGTAAAATCAGCCCGCGCTGCATTTGTTCCTTTCGTGTTTTATAATTCTTAGTGTGGGAGACAACGCGATAGCACTATATTTCTGAAATACCTTCTTTTCAAATCTGTATTCAAATACGCAGATACAGTTAGAAGATTACTAAACGTATTTGTATTTTCTGTTCAGATTAATATACGAAATAAACCCGAAAAAGGCCACAGGCAATCATTATAAGTTTTCATAAGGTTAAAAAGAACTGTTAAAGCTATTTCACGTGAACGGAATTACAAGTGCCAGTAGCTTTGTTCGAAATAAATATTGGCAACTAGAAAGTTAAATTGGGAGTAAAAAAAATATTATTATAAATATTTATTTTCTTTGTTTGCTATTTCATTGTTATTATTGTTTCAACAATCGAATTTTTATTTCAATTATATCTGTTATGTTGTATATTTTATTATAATTTATTCCATTGATATAATTGTCTATAGATTTGTCTCAAATTGTTTTTTCTAAATGTTAGATAGGTGACATTAGTTCTGCAATATCAGTTAGAATATTAAATAAGTTGAATATGCATAATGGTACGGCGAAGTTCGAAACTCTCTCCCCAAGTATCTAGGATTCGATTATCACTTAACATTGAGATTATTTGCGACGCGCGACAAACTTACCACCAACACATACTCCGGGACCTTCTCCGGCAATGGCTCAGGACTTAGTCTAATCCCTAACGGGGGAGGCTTTTGTACCAGCCTCCGGCGTGATTCAGTAAAACTTTCATCTACTAAAATAACCCGAACTAAATTGCACCCCATACTCTTGCACACTACACACACGTGCATGTGTTCTGTAAGGACCATCCTACGGAATTTACGTCTAAGGTAGCAGTCCAATCCGAGGTCCCTACCATTTTAGTGCCCTCTCGCCTATCCCTTTTTGTTTTTTATAACTCTCTTTGGGACGCAACGCGATAAAAATAGATTTTTGATAAACCTATTCTTAAAATTTGTTGCCGTAGATACACCTCGTCACAAAAGTTCGGTGAAGCTGTCAAGGACCTTACCGTCAAGAACATTTTTTTAGTTGGAAAAATAATGGTGAGAATATGCTCTCATGATAAACCTCTATTAAAAGTATTATAGATTGTATCTGTAATATTTTAGACTACAATGTAAATGATATGCTAGTCACAGGAATACTTTGACAGTTTCTATTCGTCCTTGCATCGCGCAGTGACCGAATTGTCTGTACAATCATACTGGGTGGAATGTCCACGAATCCACCTTGAGTATGTATCAAGGAATTCTTTACTATAACTATTTCAATGTTAAAGGTTACTAATATTAATTTAGTAACACGATTAGCTGGCGCCTTTCCGAAGACACAGCGTAGGTAGGGCACCAACAAGGTATACCAACGATGAAGGTCACGGGAATTCGTTGTATGCGGATGCTGCAAGGCTTGTCATTGTAGAATTCCTCTAACATATTCAGCATTAAACGTCTTTCGGCTGAAATTACCCTCAGATGAAGTAAACCATGACGAAGGAACCTAAATACCACAATAAATAATATATTGTTTTAATGTAATGAAAGAAATTTAGAACTATTTCCATTCTTAAATAAATTTGTTTTTCTATATTCAACCTAGTTAGATCGACATTATAGATAGCTAAATGCAATGACTTTTCCGCGGAACTGTATGCAAGATATGCGGCTCAAGCCACCGTTGTTAGGATTCTTGTGATTTTATTCTTTTTACCATTTTCGGCTTCAGATATTAAGTCTTGACACCGGAAAGGCTCTTGGCAAACCTACTGATATTAGAGATATTATTATGCTAAGTATCAGAAAATATCTAAAAAAAAGATATTTTCTATAATGGCTGAATATCTTCATAGATGTTTAAATATAGAGGTATCGAGTTTATTCTTGCGATTGTATAAGATTTCTCATGATACTAGATTAGATATACCAGACCGGCCTACGTGTACGCAGAAAGTTCCAGCTGAAAAAAAAAACAATTTTGTAGAAATTTATATAATAGCCTAATAGGTTGCATTTGTTTCTGATTAATGCGATTTGTTTATATGTATTAAACAAACACTTTTTGGATACAAGATTTGTAGACCTAAAATTAATTATCAAATATAATATCTCCGTATGACTGTCCACTTACCTATTTCATAGTGAGCATAATTTTGAAGCAATGTTTTTATTTTGACAGACTGGTAAAGTTTAATAAAATGTTAAGTTATAATACTACGTCACAAATGCAATGCCGCCTAGGATAAATACATACATATTTACATATCATCACGCCTTTCTCCCGTGGGGGTAGGCAGAGATTACTTCCTTCCACTTGCTACGATCTTGACACACCTCTTTCGCTTCCTCTACTTTCATGAGCGCTTTCATACATGCTCGTCGGTTATGAGTACTTTTTACCTGGCCTTTATTTAACACATGGTTGATTTGGGACAGATATAAGGATAACTAGTAAAGGTATAAAGTATTTATTTTTAAAGTAATTGAATTCAACACTCTTCGTGATTTCTTTGATTTATCTTTCATTTAGGTACATTGAATTTAAAAACATGTCGACAATTATATTTATTTATTATTATGAAATGATTTAAAAATATACACAACTATAAATACAAAATTAAAAAAAAAAACACATTAATAAATTTATTAAAGCAATTCCTCTTCATTTATTTCAAAGACTCTCCACGTTCTCAGTCCACTCTGGCCACCTACGTATCTGGTTGTATAAATAACGTCCAGGACTTTCCGTGGCGAGAACTTGTCTATGCCCAACCACTTTATAATTAGAAGTTAGATGACCCTGTTTCACTCCGCACTGCAACAATGATCTCACAGCTTCCAGTTGCTGGTTCGTTGCCTCTTTATCTGAAATATAATAATTAAACGTTATATAAAGTTTACAAGTATTTGAAGTGAAAACTTCTTTATCTCCGTCGGTATTTTAAACTCAACGAAACGAAAAAGCGACATTAAAAAGAGACAAATATCTATAGGATTTAACGTGCGAGAGAATAAGATAGAATGCATAAAAAATTGTTTATTATACTGGCGGTGTCCTCTGTATGCGGTCCCTACAGAGAGATAAGGCTTCGTATAGTAAGCATAATATCTATAGATTTTAGTTCTACCTCGTGTAAACTGTACGCATGTTTTTTTTTTTTTGAGCGCGCGCTTTGTCTCTTTGCGACGATGATGCCCCGTAAGCACACCACAAATATTTGAAGCAACCTATACTACTAAATGTTCATTAAAGCTAATTCTACTATCTTATACAACAATTTGACTGTCTCGGATATATGACTTGCCAGCATCGAGCTACAAACCGAGTCATCTATACTAATAATAAAATAGTAATACTCGCGGGTCTGTCAATTTCCGATTTACGTGAAAAGAATTATTGCAAGGTACTAAAAATAGGTAATTAAACACATTTCTATCATTTTTAGAAATGTCTGTCTATTTGTCTGTCTGTGCAGGCATCAATTAAAAAGTTCTAAGTATAATTCAAAAATTAATTATAACGTATATTCCGGAGTAGCATCAAAAACTTTATTTCATTAAAATCGGTTCACTCTATCAATAGTTATAGTAATATGAATGAAACGCGGCGTCCAAACACTACAATATAATACTGCGGCGACGTTAGTATGAAAAAAGAGTTTATTATTTCGTTGTAACTATAATTGGACGATTCAAGTTTTTGTTTATTTTTGATGACATGGGAAAGAAGTGTTATGAATGGGGTGAGTATAAAAGTAAATTATATATGTATTTCTGATGATTATTCATAGACGGCGCTATACTATGTTTTAATAATTTGGACTATTCTGGAAGATTACAAAACATAGATAACCTACACTTGTAACAAAAACACTAACGGGACAATATCTATAGATTAGAGAATGAACAATATGTATGTAAGAAGAAGACATAGTCCGCCAAACCCAAATAACAAATTAGGAGCAGGATGATTGATAATGAGGATGAACTTTCAAGCGTCACCCCCACAAATCACGCAATTAGGTGATGATACTTTACATTAAATATGAACTTATTTGATGGAATGTGTCCGGAGTGAAATCGGAAGGCCTAGCATCAACTCCAATTAAGTTAATGGTCAATTCATATAATTTTTTTTTTTTTAATTTTTGAACAAAATCGCATCTGATGTTAAGTGGAAATGTGATCGAAGATACACGCTAAAGAGCTGAAAGCTAAATAGAATGTCTCTAAGTACAATCATTTGAAAACTATAAGCCGATGATGTGAAGCGATTATGGCGCAGCGGATAGTACAACCGAATTCCGCGTCAATCGACGCAAGTGTGATCCCCACCTATCTGACTCTAAAATCGGTCTGAGCTTTCGGTGAAGCAAAAAATCCTGTGGAAACCATTGCATGGTGGTAGGGCATTTTCTAATGATGCCCGCCTGGGTAGCTACCACCCTCAAGTTTGAAAACCTGTCGCCAAATTCCAATAGGTGTGTTCCGGCAGCATCACATGAGAACCAATACCTCTAGGATTAGTGTTCTCACCATCCTGGACCACATCATGACTTAACCATCAGGTGAAATTGTGGTCAAAAGCACTGAGCCTATAACGTGTAATAGAAAAGAAAAGAGGCCACAACAAGCAACAGATTTTCAATACTAAATTTATTTATTTTTTATTACAAAAAAACAAACAGTTATCATATTAACGTACACAAACAACGAAAACAATGCAAACAAATAAATCTATAGTTCCCTATATATAAAACAAATATATACCATACATATTGTGTATTTTATTATAAAGTATAATAGTATAAATAACCTGGCTCTGTAATTTATATGAAAACAAAACTGTAACTCAAAATATAAGGTTAATTATAAATAATTTTTGTAATATTTTTTTGAAGATTTAAAGAGAAACATTTAAAGGATCAATACGTTGATCTACGATTTAATATTATACGTTATTAATATGTTCCGATAATTCTGAAATGCATTTACGCATTAAACCTTAAGCGGGGTCACAAGAGATATATGAGAGTCACCCACAAAATATACTATCATCTACCAACATTTAGGAGTTACACGTGATCTTTGATAGCACTGACTACATAGACACGGCTAGCAAACTGGGTGGGCCCCTTCACATAGCAGAAACACTAGAATCGACTGCTTCTCAGACGGCCTCATTAGTACAATAGAAGGTCCCTGCTACATCCTTCCTTCAAAATAAGAACTAAACGTTATCATAAAAAATATTGCCACGTTTATTAGAAATTTAATATCGATTTGCGGAATTAACCGAATGGATTTTTTAAGATTTATGTTACACATTCAGTTAACTTACTGTTGTAGTTACCGACGAAGCTGATCCCGATAGATTTCCTGTTGTAACCGATCGTGTGCGCTCCGACGTGAAGCCATCCAGAACCTTCGTAAACTTTCCCGTTGCCACCTACGACGAAACTGGAACAAAACAATAATTATTCTGGAAAAATCGTTCACAGAGATTTATAGAACCGGTTATTAATAAGATTTTGCGGGATTATAGGGGTTTCATCTCACGGCCACCAAACATCACATGGGGTAAAGTGTCTCAAAACGCGCGGCGTCTAAACCGAGAAGTAGCATTTGAACTAGCCGTTGCCAAATATCCAAAACTAAAATGAAAATATACTGTTTTTTTTTTGATACCCAGTACCAAAAAAAATATACTTGTTCTTTGTTTGGTAGGTGGTGACCTGAGCCACGTATCACCGAGGGGAAGCCACAAAATTGTTAAAAACATCACGTGATTAGTTAAATTCTCTTGAAAGAAATAATAAGCGGTTGGTCGGTCTAACTGAGATTAAAAAGTCATTGCACTCTACTCCAGGTAGTAAGCATTGAACACTACTATAGGTTGTTCACATAGGATGTATGAACTTAGTTTAAATATATGATTGCTAGACACATTTATCCGAACGAAACGCGGCAGTATTAGCTTTTACTTATTACATTTTTTAATTCGCAGCAATCACATATTCAGTCTTTTGACACCAAACTATACATATGCATAATAATATATATACACAATACAGCGTGTATTCAGCTACAGTATTTTTTTTTTAATTAAAAATTAATCTATCTGCGGACTCTGGGTCCACACCTTTTTTTTTATATTGGATATTTAATTCGACTTGCGTCGGAAAAAATTGCCTATAATAGCAATTCAAGCAGCTATGCAGTTAGTAATCTTCTTTCGCATATGTGAGCTTAAATCTACTTCTATTAATTTTTTATATCTATATGTTAAATTATTTTGTAGCAGTATATTTATTTATATACTAAGCCTTCCTAAACCACGTAACGGATGGTGATATAATTTTCACACTCAATAAGATATTTTCTTCAAAAAAGGTTCTATGAAT
This sequence comes from Samia ricini, assembly GCA_014132275.2. Classification (NCBI taxonomy): domain Eukaryota; kingdom Metazoa; phylum Arthropoda; class Insecta; order Lepidoptera; family Saturniidae; genus Samia; species Samia ricini. Next base: position 13,113,007 of record AP028165.1, on the reverse strand, counting down.
ATCGAATAAGATATCGGAACATCAAAAAAAATCATCAAAAAAACAAATTTAATATTATAGCTTACCTAGACTAAATCTTAAGAGATACTTCAAAATGAGATACGAGAGAAAAACAAAAATATTAGAGACTTTTTTTATAGTATATATTAAGATATATATACAGTTGACTTAAAATAACGCAGTTTCTCGCTGGACCTAATTTTAATGTCGTAGTGTACGAAGTCGCGTGTAGAAGATAGTATAAATGTATTAATAAATATTTAACAAAAAAAACACATCAAATACTGACAACCTATACATCGTTGAGATATAACCTGGAAATTAAAATATGAGCGCATGGAACCCACCAACGGTAAACGTTCGGAAAGATTATTTCGCATTTACCCAGAATTTCATCCGGTGATGAGAAATATCGATAGGTCATCTCTTCAATAATACTTCTGATAATGGGGTTTCATCGTATTTTCCATTGTAGTCTAGAATTCATAGCTATATCTATCTATTCGAAATGCGATATCAATATCACAAAGGGATCTTTTATTTTAACCACGTGAAGCTCGAAACAGTCGGAAAAATCACGAAATAGCACTAGGGAGGTGGGGAGGGTGCAATGAAATATCAGATGTATTTGTTAATTTAACGCGCGATGTCTAAACTGAAAAGCAGCGGTGAACTTAACTAGTCGTTGCCAAATCGTTTTCTATAATGAAATTATATTATATTAATTTTCAAAAATGTTAAAAATAGTTTTTAACATAATATAAGCTCACGCCTGTTATCTCCGAAGGGTCAGGCAGAGGTGAAATAGCGAACTACATCCACCCACATTTCGCCGAGCTTAGTTCCGTCCCAGATGTGACAGCGGGCGAGCCTGTCGCCATATCGGGCACAAATTCTAGACTCCGGGATGATACTGAGTAGAATAACCCAATATCACTTGACCTTTTTTTTTTGACGAGGGGAATACATTTTACGCACTACCCCTTGACGTGGGGAAATTCATTTACGCTCTACCCTTACCCATTGTATTAGTGAGACCGAAGTCCCCCAATACGTAAGGGGGCACGGAGGGACTAGTTCCGTGCCAGTGTGGGACTCACCCGGGCGTGGAGCGCTCCGGAAATACCCACTAAAACCTCCCGGGGCCGTCCGCTGCATTTGGGATGGGGGCAACACGGGGTGGCTTTCGCAAGCACCGCGTCGCCCCCTGCAGCGAACCCACCAGGCCTCGTCCGTGCAATGGCCCAGTGGGGATGGGGGAGAATATTTCTCCACCCCACCTCTTCGCCCGCCTCCCGAAAGAGGCATGACCAAGATTGGTCGTCCATCCAGGGGGGCAGGATATACTTCCTGCCCCCCATGAAATATGAAACATGAGACAGACAGTGACGGGCAAAGAGAAAGGTGAAGAAACCCGTCACTGTTCAAAAGGAAGAAGAATGGGTCCCTCTCCTTTACTTATCTTGCCAGACCGACAAGACAAGCAAGGAGACCTACCAAATTCATTAGGAGGATCAAAGTCCCCCCAATGAAAATGATAGGGGGGTGTGGAGGGACGTCTCCACACCACTGTGGGATTCACCGGGCGAGAAGCGCCGGAAATACTCACTAAACCCCCCGGAGCCGCCCGCCGCATTCAGGGGACAATACGGGATCGCAGTGGCATTAACCGCGTCGTCCCCTGCGGCAGGCCCAACAGGGCCTCGTCCATTCTTCAGCCCGGTTGGGGATGGGGGAAGTCGCTGCTTGACCCACAGGCTCTCTCCCAACCCACCTCTTCGCCTGCTTCTCTATTGAGAAGATTCGTCCGGGGAGGGGAGGGGCTTATCCTGACACACAGGTACCACCCCATCCCAATATCACTAGACCTGACCCGGGGATCGAACCCGAGACCTCAGAATGACTGTACCGTAATATAACTGCGCTACCGAGGCAGTTAAGATACTTTATATCTAAGGAATACACGTGATTTTTGACTAGGGAAGGGTTGTTTAGTTTAAAACCTCACCACGTATATCCACGGCAGGGTGGTTAAAATTTACAAAAAAAAAAACATCGTGAAAAACATCTTAGCTCAGTAATATTAATGAATATAAACTATTACTATGACTTACTTCATCCCGATGTCCCAATATTTCAAATTATCCATATGATTGTCTTGTAAACTTCGCATCGTCACCATGCATGCTTCGTTCGTCTCACAGGTCGGAGTAACGGTGTGCTGGATTATCACCAGGCTGATCGGCCGAGGCAAATACTCTATATGCACCGGTGATAGTCCGCCCCAATCTTTCTTAGAGACCACTCCACAATCTGTAAAAAAAAAATCATATTAAAACATAGTCACTATTTATACCAATTTTGTACTCAGTAATTATGTAAACAAGTCAGAAACTCTGTTGTTAACACTCTGTGATCGAATTTCTAAGCATAATTACCTCCCGCTAACTGTTAACACAGTTTCAAAAGCCACTAAAATTATTTATTACATACACGAAATAAACTTCATAGTAATTTCCGTACACTCTTTGTTAAAGTTTGTATTGTATACCTTTCTGTTAAATCAAATTAATATAAGGCTAGTACATTTAAAAAAAATATGAAACTATTATTTCTCGCCAGTACATAATATCAACTGAATATTTTAACAATACGCGCAAATTTCGAGAAAATAATTTTATTCACAAATTTCCAAAAAAAATCCAAGAGAAAATCATTGTAGTGTAAAAACAAAATCGAAACTAGCACAATCACAAACTATAATTAGCTCAATTGTTAAACACACCAGCTCGCACGCTCTTCCAGCTTAAAAATATAGTGAATATTGTATAGATGAACTTCATTTCCACAGAGCGACTATCTCGCGCTTATACGCTGCAAATAATAAACAATGCCAGCTTCGTTAACAAGTTTATAACAAATGCGACAAGCGCATGTCAAACGGGATTACCCGCGAGTGTGTATTCCTCATGCCGTCTCTTTATATTACTAAATAAAGAAAAGAGCAAAAAATATTGACATCTTTCATATGATACAATTTCATCGAATTGTTGTGAGTGTTTTAAGGTTTAGTACTTTAGTTTCAATCATAAAAAAATATATCAACGTCAAAACGCCGTAAAACAAACTTAAAATTATTACCTAACATTTAATTTGTATCGATATTGCTAAAGATTGATCGATAAAGAACTGTATTTTGGTGACATTGCATGCCTTATTCTGATAACGATTACGTATTTTTTGACGAGTATTTTTAGTGTTATAATAATAACTTATTATAGACGCTTTCTAGTACTCAAAATATGAGCTCGAAGAAGTAAAAAGAAGCTAATATATGAACCTCGTGCCTGTAAAATTTACCTTATTATATTTTTTTTTCACTAATTTATAAGCAAAATTAACATTATCTTATTTTTTTATTTGTAGTATTTTTAATGAAATCACCTAAACATATAATTCATCGATATATGCTACTCATTCATAACTATTTGTTTTCTTATACCTTTATGTTCGTCCCCTTTACTTCTTAGATCTAGTTCTAGTAACATGAGAAGTGATATATCGTAACACGCTCTCTATTCCTGAGAACATACTAATTTCTACTTGTATTTACGTTAAATTTCGATTACAACAAAAACAACAATGAGTCATAACGGTAAGAGTGACAATTTCATACAAAAACTCGCTTAACTTTGAAGCCATAAAAGTAATATCTATGTGTGCGTGTTAGCGACACGGAATTAATTAATTACCGACATATAACGTTAGGCGTACTTTGTCTTTTAAGAGGATACGCGGTCTGCGTTAAATTTGAAAAGTAGTTATTTCAGAAATCTATTGCTATCGCTTTGCGCCACAAAGAAAGAGTTATCACATCGTACATCACTTCGTAGTACCCTGTTTCCTCCTTCAAAACTCAACCGTTTTTTTTTATTTTCTTTCAGTTATAGAATAAGAAAAGCTTTGGATATGCCTCTACGTTTTGCTTTTTTTCTATTCAATAATCCGTTTTTTTTTTTTTAAACCGAACATGTTTTCCTTTTTAATGGATCCTAGTTTCTTCAATAACTAATTTATATTTAAAAAATCATAACGTACGGGCATAGCGGTGGTGAATATATATATTTTAGTATAAAAATATGTACCTTAATTCTATTATCCAGAGAGAAAACAGGGGACTATGCTTGTATAGAATAAACGCCCCTCGCATATCCTCTCAAGGCCAACTTGAAATGACTTCACTCCGCGTGTGCCTATAGTGGTTCTGAGTGTTGTATGTCTATGTAAAACAATATAATTATTTTTCTCCAACCGTATAGGATAGCTGTTTTCGTAGTTTATCATACATTATAGGCTATTCAGTCCCATGGTAATCTCTCAATAATACTAATAAAACGAATATGTATATCCTTTCAAGATGTTCCACTACTAAAGTGTCCGAAGGTCGTCAGAACAGTTAAAATGTAAAAAAATTACCTATTTGAAAACTATGTCTAGTCCTTTAGACCTTTTAGGTCAAAACTTTTCACCGGTTCTTAAAAATATGGTTGAGGTGTCATTCGATTCGGAATCGCATGTAGAAAGTTTTTGAAAAAAAAACAAGATGTACTCGCAATAACTAAAACAGTTATAAACAATTAACTGAAAAAATGAAGGGGTTTGGTTTTTTGCTCTCATCTCAAAAACTATTTGAGATATTTCAAAGCTATAAAAAGATTCAAAAAGAGAAGGAAATTTATGTATACATATTAATGCATATGTACATATAAAAATACTATATATATTTATATCTACATATAAAAATGGGGAACCTTTTGGGGGACCTCAAAACTACTGCACGTATCGGGATGGGTCTAATACCATTCGACGAGGAATTTTTGGACGGACGGACGTAGATGCTTATAGTCTATTTATTTTTTGGATTTCATCGACCCTTTCAATTTTCTTTTTTCGATATACTTGTATGTACATTTTATCAGCTAATAAAAACAAAAAAAAAAACTCATTTTTATTCATTCATTTGTTTTTTAGTTTAGGTATACATTATTTCAAAGCTACATTACGCACTGAAAAATATATAAAACGCGGACGGAGCCACGGGCGCACAGCTTGCAATGATTAACTAGAAAGGTTATATGATAAGAGAATATAAAAATCGATTAAATGATAAGTTTATTTTAAAGGGGATTCCTGAATACTTATCCAATGATAATAGCACTTTCAAGATTAAAATGTTTTTCAAAATATTAACACCTACATAAATATCTGCGTTTGTTATTATTCATTGCCAGAACTCAAACAATATACTGGTAAATAGTCAACCTATTTTTCAAAATGTTGCTATATTTTCACGCACTAAATCCAGCAAAATTTTGCAAATCATTAATTTTCGTTTGCAGTTGTTAGCGGACACTATTGTTAGTTCAACGAATTGATTGGCATAGAACTGAGTAGGTAGTTACTTTAATAATTTAGTTTTTTTTAAGTACCTATGTGCGTTATTGTCATTATTGAAATTTTGAAGAAAATAAAATTTCGAATATTAATAAATTATTGATAACACTAAGATTCGTACTAAAATAGGTACTACGAAAAAGAAAATATATTAACAAACTGAGTAGAAAAAGGCACTGAACTGTTTATACTCTATCCGTTCCCAACTCTGATCCTTAAATCTGGGTGTAATGAAATTTTAGTGATTTGTTGCTGTAGCGTAAAAAAAACAAAATCTGTCCCTGGTATTGCAACGCACGCTTACCCGGCGCATATGCCAGTTTTGTTTAAAAATAAATTATTTATACTTTAATTACAGGCTATCCATAAAAATGAATATTATCGACTTCTGATAACCGACTCCTTGAAATTTTTCACTTTATCTGAGTTATTTACAACGATAAAGTTTATTTTAAAACATAAATCGTTTTATTATTGTTTATGCTATAACTTGTCAATGACATAATCAGCTATTGTGAGTCAACTGTGTTGGGCAAACCTTTGTTTAATAATAGGCTCTCCCATCTTTCTATGAGAAATTTCTTGCTATAAGCACGTGCCTTACATCGTAGTCTCTAAATCAGTGGTCGTCAGACTTTTCTGATCAAGGGTCACATAGGTCAAAGTGCGGGTCACACTTTTATGGATACCATGATAGTTGATAACATCTATTAATTAAATTCTTTTTATGACCTGTCAAACGAAAAATATATGGTCGCACCGAGGATCTCAAAAAACTCAACTTTGTTAACTCAATTTAAATTTATTAAAAAACTACAAATATATCTTACAAGCTAATCTAAGCTAATAGGTATGTTCGGCCCAAGGTGTGGATCCGAAGTGAACGACTTCAAACCTAAAATAAAATAATTCGTGGAACATAATGCTGACATCGAATTTGGTTGGCCTCCCTGCTAATGGACTCGCAACTATGCATTTTCTTTAGCGTTGCCTCGCATAACACACGCAAATTCCCCATAGATCTTGCGTGGCCTATTAAGTCATTTCATCAACGTGGTTCACTAACTGTATGTAAACTTTGTTTTGAGTCACTGTTTACAGAAATTATTTGCGACATCGCGGGCCGCACAAGTACCGTCTAAGGGCCGCAATTTGACGACCACTGCTCCACATGAAAACTTGTCTACTCCGCACCTTGTCGTGTTGTATTTATAAGCGACGATTCCCTTGTTATACTAGCTCAACACTATACTAATCCAACCACCATTTAATCATTGATATCGAAAGTCAAAAGTACCCTAAGTTACGAGGAGTAACTTCAGCTATCTACCAGAAACAAGTCCCGTCAAAAATTGGTCCAGGCGATTCGGAGATTATACGGAACAAACAGACACAGAGACAAAAAATTTAAAAATTGCATTTTTGGTATAGATATCGTATATACATTCATATCTATTTAGTAAAAAAAATAGTTTTGACATTACGAACAGACGCTTCAATTTTACTTTTGTTTTTTTTTTTTACAGTTGCTGTTGACCGGAAGGGCCTTTACAGCTTCATCGTAACATTGAGGATGAGTGCTGAAGGCACTCGCCGCAATTGTTTATTAGTGTAGACTGTTTTATGGATACAGATAATCAGTAGCAATAAAAACGCCTGCATTAATAAAATGGCAAACATGACCATAATATCAAACATGACCACATAAGTTATTTTTTCTATTCCATCGAACTTATTTAACAAGATATCATCATATATCAGTTCTTAATATCAGTTCATAATTATAATATAATTGTAAAAGGATAAGTATTTTCAAGAGATGGCAATTTCTATATTTGTGATATAACATATTTAAAAAAAAATTAATAACAAGTAATAGAATATATTGGTCTTACATTTTAAATGAAGGATACAAAAGGAAAGCTATTGTACGGCAAATTGTAATATTAATCTTGCCTGTAATAATGTTTCATATGAAAGATAAATATTTTAATCACAAATTGATTGGTAATTAAAATATGTCGTGAAATATCATTAACCATATTTTATATAATAACAATAGAACTTTATTCACGAAAATGTTAATCAGCTAACTCATTCAAACGTATCCCTTATTAATACTTACATGTTTTACCAAAGACTATATAATATACAATCTATCTATGGTATTACGTTAAAGCTTCCCAATTCATTGCTATTATATTAATATAAGGCGCTTACTAAAAATCCTAAGAGAATACACCAGGTGGTTTGATTACAGAATGATACCAGATAATCCTTCTGTAATGATGAACTTATCGGAAATATATCTATATATTTATGAGTTTATTTCCTAAATCTACACAATAAACAACCTCTAAAATATATTATGATTCTTTTTTCCTTTTTCATTTGCTAATTTAACGAAAAAATATTCTTAATAGGCATTAATATTAATGTAATTTTAAAATCAACACTATATAGACTGTTTCGTATAAATAGTATTCGCTCTGTGGCAGAGGCGGCGTAAGGCATGGGAGCCCGCGTACGGCTCGCGGTTCTAGGAGTTTCCGCGCCAGTGGGTCCTCGCACCAGAGCCCAAATATATATATTACTAGCTTAGTACCCGCGGCTCCGCCCGCGTTATATATATTGCATTTGCATTGTGTTGCTGTCGCGGGAGGGGCTCGCGAATGTACATCGCCCACATCAAATTATAGTCTTGCCCCGCCACTGCTCTGTGGTAGCAATATAAGTCATTATATCATTATAAAGCATATATAAATCATTATTGAAAAATTGAGGGACAAAATAAGTGACTTCAATTTTTTTTTATTCATAACATGAAATCCGTTAGTTACTAAATAAAAAAGGTTAACAAACAAAGAAGGAAAATGTTTTATCTTTATCTATTTATTTATAGATTACATTAATATTTCACATAAAAATTAAGTACATCAACAAACTAATATGTACTTTTTATGATTCATTATTATTCTAGGTAAAAAAAATAAAACGGATAAGTCTTAAAACAATTACTGAGAACAAATAAAGTTACTGTTAGAACGATAAAAATAGCAGGCCTTTATGTCAACGTATTATTCTGTTTCTAATTCCAGGCTTAGTTTTATTTTAATGACGCTTGATTTATAAGTACAAAATAAGTCTATAAGTGGGCGTTAAATGAATTGCTCTCGAGAAACACTTATTTTATAATTAACAGAAACACAAAGCTCCAAAAAATTAAAGAGATTATTCGTGGAGACATTATTTTGATAGACTAAACGAATGTCATTAATACCTAAACACCTGAAACTCAAGATTGTTCGACAAATTGTATTTTTATTAATATTTAAAAATGAATATTAAAAACCTCACAAAAGTTTGTACGAACTTAATAGAGTGATATAAAACCTTAACAGGAAACGTGGGCGACAACAAATTTGAAGAATTCGTCCGATATAATAACATATCTCCGCGACTCATGCGATGTTTCAATCAATTGAGTGAGAAATCAAAAAACATATTATGACGTCATAAGTAATCGCCCTAAACAAACGAGTTATATAACGTGAAAGGGACAACTGCAGCTAGAACTGATGAAAAGTAAACAAAATCATTCTCTTCGTATTCACTCAGTGTAGCTTTCTTCCAATTATAAAATAGGTATCATTTTGAACATTTTTAAAAGTAAACACCTAATTAAAGATTGCTTAATTGTTTTTGCACGACCTCTTGTAATGTTGTAAAGACATAAAATAAAATATCATCAAAGTAATGATGAAATCAATTATTAAAGATAATTCATATATCCTTGATTTAAATGATAAATCTAACGTCAATGACTTATTATGTAATATTAAAACAAAACGTATTATTTATTACTAAAACCGGTACTATTATTCGTCTATTAGATTGCTACGACCCAAAAAAAAAAATTACTCGGAGTTGATACTGTAGACCACACCTTTAATTCGTATGGTTTTTTATAAAACATAATTGTATTATTTTTTTTAAAGTTTTAAAATTTATTAAAAATGTTCAAAGACACTAGGTACTTTAAAGCCTTTGATGATCACTTTATCTCTATTTGTAATAATGATACATATTAATAATCATACAAGATGGTGGTATATTATAACAGTTTATAACCTAAGTCTAGGTTCCTCCAGCTGATTTGATATTAAGAAATTTTCATGCATCATTCGGATCCGTTATAAAAAAGTAGCGACGAAGTTAATACTTAGCTTTTAAAAAATAATAATTCTTATTATTTATCTTTGAATAAACATAGAATAAAAGAAAAATACATAAAAATATTACCGTAAGCAAAATTTTCACAGTCCGACAAGACAATCAGCGCCCCCTACTTCTTGTCAACAGCAGTTGGCACAGCTCTTACCCTCCATGATTACATAAGTATTGGCATAATTTCTAACAAAAAAAAACAAGAATTCACATTATCTCACACGTCGTCAAAATAAGCAACATTTAAACATCCCCCATGCCTAAAAACAAATACCTACTCCAGCCGATAATAAGACTAGTAATTGTCGAAAGCAAACAATAACACAGAGCCAGGAAAATTAGACATAAAAAAGTGCGAAATTTCAAGAATCCTTCATTTAAACCGGGTTATATACGGCATGTTTCAATATCGAATCTTGAAAGTGAAGATTAAGATCGAACATAACGGTTTTTTGACTGGTCACTGACACTGGAGAAAAAAGGATTGAAATCGCATTCTGAAAACGATCGATAGTGAAATAAGGTCGATAAATTAAATTCAATTCTGGTTTACGACAGCATTTTTTGAGACCCATTACCTCTAAATTTAACGTGTTTATGTTCTACAATTAGATCTACTCTTAACAAGAGATGGAATTGTGGTCAAATCTGGCCTACACAGAATAAAGCATACTTTGTCATCCTTTGCAATATTTGAAAGGTCAAAACCTACAGTCACATTTAAGGTTGAACGGACAACCACCGTAACTGTCTGTCATAGTATGATTTGTTACAAACGGTTGATTGAGTTTTAGTATAAGAAAAACAAAAACTAATTTGTTTAGATCGATATAGATGAAACGCCGTGATGTGAAATCAAAATTGTATTCAATTTAAATAAATAAATATAATAAAATAAAGTCGAGTTAGTTGCACAGTTTTTATGATCTGTGATTTGCCCACGGGTTATCGAATGGCTACCACGCACCGGAAGACATAGCGTAGCTGGACCGACGACCTGATCAAGGTCACGGGAGTTTGATGGATCCGGGTGGTGCAAGACCGGTCCTTGTGGAGTTCTTTGAAAAATACCTATGCCCAGCGGAGGACTTTTTTCGGTTGAGTGGATGGAGGGATAGATATGATTCGCTGGTTTTATCTCCACTTCGAAAAATACCAAAATAACTGTTAAAATAACGGTAAAAATATTATGCAGAAAATTCATTATATGGTACGGTTTTTTTATGTTTGTATTGGCTGATTTTTATTATTTTTCTTCGTTCACAAGACAACTTTCTTCCTGAATTATATATCGTATCCTTGCTATATATTATTAAAATGATACATATATTAATATTTGATTATATCTCTTGCACCTATCCTTGTTAATCTCTTCACCACCCTGAGGTTGACTGGGAGAAAATGCCCAAGGCTGTCATTGTTCTCAAGTTTCAGCAAAACTGTAAATAAATATATTAAAAAACTTAATTTTATTAATTTACTAACATAACATTTATTGATTCTGAGTAGGTACGGACTCCACTTGGACAGTTCGTTTAAGAATAAACATAAGTACTAAACCCATACAGATGATTCAAAGGTTGTGCTTTGAATCATGTTGCTTTTAATTCAAAACTACTTATCGAACCTACGTCTGTCGACATGGAATCCGGCTCCACTGAGCAAATCGATAAACATGCCACTTCTCTGGTATTAGGTATTGTAAAAGCTATTGATACACGTACGGAGCAGACAGCGAACATGGTATGGCGAGCGGCCGAGTACATTAGTCGCCTAAGTAGGGATGAGGTTAATAAGTTAAATAAGGTTTTTCAAAAAGATCGATTTTTTAAATTGATTTACAATACATCGAGGTCTAAGAGATCAGTCTTTTTTCGACTTGTTTTATTTGACAATTAATTCGTGAATTCCAGTGGTCGAAATAAGAATACAATCATAATTTATTGCAAAAAATATTCCCCATTTTTTTATTAACAGCACTAAAGGTCATTTACAGTAAATAAATTTAAAAAAAGAAGAACGCCTAACCTACATAGGAAAAAAAGACACTGCACTGTTTTATTTTTGCTTATTTATAGATAATCATCGTACAATAGAAAACAAAAAGGATACTCTAATAATCGATACTTTATTAGTTTGAAAGATTTTGGAATACAATGTTTTGTGAATCGATTTATCAAGCTTAGATTCGAATCGATTCACAAATCGATGTTTTTTGGAAAAAAATCGCATACTTACTTATGCGGCTGATAACCTCGACGCGCTCGCCGTACTATGTTCGCGGTACGACCCGAACGTATGTTAACCGCTTAAAGACAGTGTACAAATGTTGATAATATTGTAAGCAGTACATTATGTCCCTTAAAAACTAGTTTCTAATGAATTTACTAAAACACACCAAACATTATTAATGAAGTACAAAGTACCAAGATATTACTTAGGACTTAATATCTAATTGATTGGAAATTCCAAATGAGTTTCTTAACGTATCATATACCCGGTTGATTGTAAACAGTCAAAAACACAAAACAATGCAATTAATACGTCCGTCTAGTGTCATTAAATATCGACGATTCTAGACTTAGGAGCAATTAAAATAAATAATTGTTAAGACCATTCTAGTATTATAAAATATAACACTATTATTGTGGTCTTTGGTAATTGCAGACGTAGTAAAATGCACTTCTCATTTTTAGTAAAATGTATAATTGAATAGAGAAATTGACTCCTAATTTTATTGTCGCCTCACATAATAAACTATAAATAAACAGGACTGATCACTGAAAACAAGTTTAAAAACTGACCCAAAGTAAATAACTTTTATATGCGTTTTAATTTATCACAAATGCAAACACTTGCAAGTAAAACTGTGCAATGAATCGGATTTTTTTCAAAATTTCATGGGTTTTAATCTTTTTACGCGAATCCCTAATTATTTTCTAAAAATAAAAGTAGCCTAAGGCAAGCCCCTTAACTTTAGTTATCTGCCAAAAAAGTCCCGTTAAAATTGGTATAGCCGTTCCGGAGATTATCCGGAACAACAGACAGACATAATTTAAAAAAAAAGGGAGTACTATACCACATTTGACGTCACACTAGTGTGCTTCGTACAAATTCTATACTAACATTGTTTTTTTTCGGGAAGCGAATAAAACATTCTCTTTCGTTCCCCACCTTAATTTACCGGTTTAATAGCCGTGTGATTTTTTTAGTATAAGTATTATATTTAATTATATTATTAATTACTAAGTCTGTTATTTTCATTACATTAAACACCAGTCAAATGTTATAACTTGTTAATAATATTAATAGAAATCAAGAGAGTCCCACACTTTGGTATCTATCACGTATCGCGCATTGAATTGCGCAACTGGTTCAAATATTATCAACGGTTCATGGACGGATAATATCAAACGAGACAATGTTACAAAATATGAGTAGGCAATAAGTAAATACCGAAAGTAAATCTCTTAGAAATATTTTAATATTCTACGCAAAAGTCGAATTACTATAGAATAATAGCTTTTTTTCTACTTTCAACATTTATTGAAAAATAGCTATAAATAACGATAATTCATTAATAAATTGTTCTTCGGAATTAATGGCATTCTGTAAATTTTCTACTCAATTCTGTCATTGAAATGGGAATAAAAAATATTATTTTAATCTTGTCAATTCAATTTTCTAGCAAAACGATCGCGGGTAGCCATATTGTTAGAACTTTCCGGGAAGTTTTTGTGACAGGCCACTATTAAGGTTTCGTATTACCACTTAATAGCTAAACTGTTATATATCACGCTTAATGCTACCAAAATTACATAATATAGGGTAAAGCAATAACTTATATTGATCAGCAATAACAAATAAGAACTATATGAGCAGCAGAAATCCCACCAAGAACCCTTTTTTCATTGATACTAATACCGTAATGGTATTAGGACATTATCTTTTGCATGGTGACAAGACATTTCCCACTAATGGTCGCCATGGTAGCTCCCACCCTCGAATTTGGAAACTTCACCGAGCACCAATAGGCGTGTTTCGGTAGCATCACTTGAGAGCCAGTACTTCTAGGCTTAGATAGAGAAAGAAAGATATACATTTATTGTTGGATAACAAACATATAGATTACATATACGAGAACACACATTTTAAATAGTTACGAATGAATCCAACAACAGCCAACAGGTGATCCAACAGCATCACCTTGCGGTAGATACTGCAACGCTGGTCTTCAATAAGGGGCTTTGACATGCACAGACGTTCAGTCGTCAAATAGAGAAGCAAGAATTAATTTTTTTTAATAATAAAAAGCAAACATTTATAACTATGAAATGATCCAATCAAGTGTGAGTGTAAATCCAGGGTTGTAAGAAATATTAAGTGATAAGTGATTATGTAATACTGTACGATCAGACGTAGCGTGTAGGGAGAATTATAATGTTATCGTGTATTCGAAAATGTTAACCGTCAACAAGTGACTGGGTAATTCAAGTGCCTGTAAAGTTTAATTTCAATGTACTATCTGGTTTGTAGCACGATGGTACGAGTTCATATTGATTTTTTTTTTTTGAATATTTATTAAGTACTGCTTGTATTGATATTTAAAGCTAAATTTACATTTTTTTAGCTCGTACTGGCGTCGGAATATTTTTAACGGCTTAGCGTGTTTGCTAGCCTACATCATTCTTTAACATCTATAACTGTGTGTTTCCCTAAAACAAATAAATAAACATGAGATGAAATTGTGGAAAGTATAAAAAAGTCTGGTATTATCATAAATAAAAATGAGTATAATAGAAAATTAAATAAAATAATTCAACTCAACTCAGTTCAACTATTAAAACTTTAAAAACTATCATTAGTGTATTGATTATTACTTCCTCGATATTTATGATTAGATCTCGATTTAATGAATTTTCTCAAATCATACTTTCAACATTCATCGCAACAATGATTGTTCTCCATTACAAAATTCTTTGAAACTTTCAAACGCCGTGTTAATTTTTCAGACATCCAATGTCATTGCCACCAAAAGTTCAATATTCTCGAGACACGTCTGTTTTAACGATTCGATTACCAATTCCAGTTTGAGGTTTATTTAGTTAGTTAATAAAGGTGATGGATATTAATGTAGGGATCGATTGCGGCATGAGCTACCTTTTAATTACTTTTAAAATGCCACAGCTCAAAAAAGTTTTTATTTATTTATTTATCATCTGTAATGTGTATTTCCTAGTCACACAAAACCGTATTATCGGTTTGTCTGTGGGATCTAGGATCCGTCCATAAGTAACAAACAACACAATCCATATATTATTATAATTAATAAAACTATTTTATTAACTTTCATGCCTGATGTCATTCCGCAGATTATTTAATAAGTTAGGTAGCTGTTTTTTTTTAAGTTTTGACACCGCAATCTATACTAATAAATAAAATTGAAATATCTGTATTGTCATTTTTTTACTATTTACAGATAAAATAAAAATATTTCTCATAAATTCAAGCACTTTCCCGTAAAACTATGCATTGAATCGGGTTTTATTCAATTTTTTTTATGAGTTTTAATTTTTTTACGCGGAACCCTAATTATTTTCGAGAATGAATAGTACCCTAAGTTACCCTGAGTAATTTCAGCTATATACCAAAAAAAGTCGCGTCAAAATTCGTCCAGACGTTCCAGAGAATACCCGGAACAAACAGACAGACAGACAAAAATTTTAAAATTTTTATTTTTGTTACCTATGTATCGAGTATACATTCATATAAAAAAAATTGACATTACAAACAGACACTTCCATTTTTTTATTAGTATAGATTAGGTCTTTTGTCGTATGCGAAATCCATTAAAATAAAATTCGGATCTCCCAAGAATCCGGTCTATTGCGAATTACTTCAATAAACATTAGACAACCGTGTAGAAACAAATTAAAAGCACAAAAGCAAACACATAAATGTTTATATTTTTAAATACTTTTGTAGAATTATTTTAAGGAATATTTTTGGAATGATGTAAGTACAGACTACTAAAAATCGTTTAAATATCAAGTAATAATACAAAAAAAAATCCAACATATAACAACTTATTAACATTTAAAAAAAATATTAAAATGCTATAGAGCAAATGCTTTTAATGTTCAAATTTGATCGTAGAATAAAACATTAGTAAGATTTTCTAGAGTATCCAAATCGCCAGCGCATAGTCATGTTTCAACTGACCTCAATGACCCTCGAGTCTGTCTGAGGTTGACAGCAGTGAAGATAAATTATTCGAAACAAAAAACAAACCTCAAATACCTCACTCAAGACACTAGATAGACTAGATTGAGAGATTCATGCATACGATGTTTAACTTCTGGTTAATTTGCCAGACGAATAGCATATCATTACAATGAAATCACAGAGGTACCATTAAAAAGAAAAAAACATGTTTTACTGGCAACCCTTATCCTTATAAACATCATAATTAAAAATAACCGACCTATTTCAATAGATATATTTTGTTAGGTTGGTACATATTATGCAATTTACTACACAATAACAATAAGATACACTAAGGGCCAATTTTTTGATCCGTGGTCAACTCGAGAAATGGTCAGATTTGTAACAAATGGTTAAAATAATGCCCTAAAGCGTTTTTTGAAACATAGTTAAGCTAACCATTTGTCAAAAATGTGACTATTTGTTACAAAATTTAACCATTCAACTCAGTCGGGTTAGCAAGATGGCGGATGGTTAACTCCAGTGCGAACAGCTGTTTCATTGCTTTTGTGTAACATTTGAAGTAGATAATTTGAAGTTTCATTATGTAACATTAATTTATATAAAATAATTTGTTAAATAATTACAACGTATTAATAAATTGCTATTTATTATCTTTTTCGTAATATATTTGTTTATGAATTTTGTTTTTCATAAGAATTCAGTATTCCATTATGTATAGTATATCAAGTTCGTACAAATATTTATTTGGCTTGTAAAATATATTAAATCCAAGAATTAAATTATAAAATCAAAGAATATTTTAGACAAGACGAAATAAAAAAATCATTACAAGACTATCACAAGAAATAATAATGGACACAGATGTTCGAGAGTAGCTCGACGCTTTGTTTTTTGTAATGTTTGTTCGACAATTCGAATTATGGACCATGACACATTTTACTCGGAATGATCATACAAAAAAAATTACCGGAATCAAAAGTATTCTATTATACAGTTCATTTTACTGGCAACATAAATAACTATTGCTAAATTTAACCATAGTAGATTTTGTCATCAAAAAACGCATTGTGATTATAACCATTGGTTTGTGTAATGGTAATAGTAAAATTGACAAATGGATATAGCGGCCCCACTCTATTATTTACGACTTGTCAACGACGATTATTCATTGAATAGATAAAATTGTTTATCTGATTTTGCGGCAATCGCTCTCAAAAAAATTCTAACAAGTCTTTCAGTTGTTAGGTTATCGACACTACGTCTAGGTCCTCTGGAGCGCGTATTAACTGAACCAACCTATAGTTTATTTTGATACAATACATACAATAGGGATTGGCCTGGGATTTATTTTTGATATGGTGCCATCATTATCATCTGAAATCTGTACCTTTCGCCTACTTTTCCACACCCCTTATACCTATGAGGAACGCGGCAACACTAGGGTACTGTATATAGGAGCTTCTTGTTAAGTGCACTAGCGTTGTAGAATGGATTACTCAGCACAGTGTTTCTACATAAAAAGTTTTCCTAGGTTGGCAACGCAACAGTTGTTACCTTAGTGTTGCAACTGCTCATAGGCGACAGTAACCATAAGTTAGGTCGTTTGCCTATTTGCTACACTTTGGCTTAAGACATAGCTAAGAATATGGTTGATTACCGCAAATTAACCCTTTCATCAATCGACTATATAACAAATAACCGCAAGTACAGCTATTTCATATAAAATAAAAGAAATTGTAATCACCATATTCTACAGCGAGAAATATCATAGCGAAAAATCACAATCAATAATTTCTAATTTATGTGAATTTATACGAAAAGTTTTAAATGGATACATTTGTACTATAATATAGCTCTCCAACCCACACGTTTCACACAATAAGGTAGTTCTTCCCATAAGTAGTTGGCATGTTCCCATAAGAAGGAATAAACATAATCCCCATGTCGGTATGCACGGTCTAGCAATTTCAGCACGCTGAATAACTTTCGTCGATACATTTATGACGTATGTTTCCCAATGTTATTATTTTTTCTATTATACCTATGTCTTTCCGGGCTTTATTCGTGTTAAATTTATGTAAAAAAATAATAATTAAAAAGTATATTAAAAAATAATTTGGAAAATACATTATTCCATGATTCTGAAAGTTAGACCAAACTCTCACTATGATCTAAGTAATTAGAGGGAGTATTTTAAAATGGTTATACATAAAACTGCTAACGCACACCAACTATAATAAAATTGCCTTATGTCCCACGGAATATCACGCATAAAAGCAACAAAAAAATCCGACTAAAGTCGACCCACTGGATTTAAAGGTTTGTGCGAATGCATTAAAATATTTTTAAAGTGAAATTATATAACATTATATTCTCATTATAAATAATCAAGCAATAAGGTTAAGCAATTTGATAATGATCATCAAATAAACACAAAAAAAAATTAAAATCCTTCCAAGAATAAGGTGAAAGATTCAATCGAATGAATCCCTAATTAACTAATGGTGGTACCTTTATGTTTCCACTTTGTGAATATCAAATTCAGTAACACAGAAGGTCGTTATCCCCGAACGAGGTCGAAAAATATCATTGCTTCAGCTCCAGTTTGTTTAATTTTATTTAATTTGTTTAAGTTATGAAATAAATCTGCCTTTTTTTTATTTTACCGTGTACAAGTACAAGTACAAGTATAAGTAAGTATAAGTATCACGCATTTGGTTACGTAGTTGAACTTATGAGATGGTCGCTCTTTCTCTCTCTCTCTAACCGCTCAACGATATTCCAAAAGAGATTACACGGAACCGAAAAGATACCTTTTTGCCGAATAGAATGTTTTGCGAGTAAGGTGTACTATTTTTTATTTTTTTTTATTATCTTACAAGCAACATATTAACAGCAAAATCCAACACATATTATATGCATTACTAATTTTATTCGAACTATTTAGTTAGTTGACGGGAATGGTCTTAAGCCCTTATGGTGTTCAGTCGGAAGAATGGTAGCTTGCCTAAAAGTATCAAAGAGGTACAGACTTATGTTTGGGCTGCTTCCCGAGACGTAAGTTCAGCGGAATTTACCCCGTGATAAATTTTAGAGTGGTTAAGGCAAGCATCTCAGGATTCTTTACAGAACCTATGTACCTGGGAGTAGTGTGGAGTACAGTGTAATGTGCGTTATGCTACTGCACGAAAGTGTAACTGATTCACACTGGTAACGGATATAGAAGTCTTCCCAGTAGGGGTGGGATTCTCGTATTATCTTCCAGAAACTACAACTCTAGATAGACAATTTATGACCAAGTCATGTTGGAAATATGATGATCGTGCTTATTTCCAGTCACAATATTTTGTCCGCTTAACAACCAATTAAAGCTACAATGTTTTAGTTACTAAAATTAAGAATACATAAGTCACATATAAGAACAAATTATCTGAAGAATAAAGTTAAAAAAAATCACACAAAACTTTAACAAATTTATTATTACTATAAAAAAACTGTAACTTATTGTAAATATTTTATTATTATGGATTATAAGTATTTTATAAATTATGTTTCTTAAGTATTTTTTTTAAATTAAAACGCGTTTTAAAATTTACAAACGCACACAAATCTTTTCCTTATTAATTATAAAACAAATAATTAATGTTATAATTCAACTAAAATAACTTTTATTATTCAATTAATTTATGAGTATTCATGGTAACGCCTACAAAATCAAATCACATTAACAAACATGTTCATTTTTTAGAAATACAGTTCCGCGGATTCACATTTGTTCCTCGCATATTTCCATAGGGATGACTAAAGTAACTCATCCGGTTTTGCACACGCAAGTAACAAAATTGAACACTAATATAAATCTTTTTACGGAGCATCATTTAATTCTTGTATACGTTCTTTGCTTTCAGTTCATTTCAAATTAATTCGTTTTATTTTGAGACGTCTTTTGGATTTGATCGCCAGTTTTCCCAACCCTCAATTTCTTTCTGAAGCGCATCACCCGGACTCACTGTACTGGTGAGTTGACGATGACCAAACAGATTATATTTACTACTCAGAAGATTCTGCTCCACGCCACATTTCAGCAGATCTTTGACTGCGTTCAAAGCTTCAGGTGTCGGGAGCTTACCTAGAAAAATGGACGAATATATAATGATAAATTGAAGATGGAAACGGTGATGTCTCAGTTAGTAGTGTGGTCGGATTTCGCGTCGATGAGTCTATGTTCGAGACCACATATCCAAATCTATAATGAGCCTGAACTTTCCGTGAAGGGAAACTATAGTACGGCGGTTCCTTCTTTAAGTTTGAAAACCTGTGCCCAATTACCAGTAGTTGTGTTTCTAACATTGTCACTTGTGAGCCAGTACCGCTAGCCACATCGCCACTTAACATCAACTGAGATTGTGGTCCAAGACAGTACAAAAAAAAAATAGATGATATGATATTACTTGACTACATCCGACAAATATGATTGATAGCTTTAACGTTTTTCCGTAAACAAGGCTTTACAATTTGTACAGTTTCCATACGATCGAGTCTACGAAGAAGTGTAACGTCTGCCAATCGTTTCCAGGCGGAAACAGGAAAAATAATAATATCAATAAAAACTATTTACGATAGATTTCCGCAAATGAATCATGAATCAAATAAATCTATTAATAAATAAAATTATATTTGTAAACTATATTAGTATTTTTATAAAGTATAATTAGTTAATGATAATTGCATATTTCGCTTTTTAAAACATCAACAAACTTCAATGAAAATATTAATGACCAAATAGTAACTGTTGAACGTTTTTATCAATTAAATGTCCTCGTAACTTTATCCGTATTTATTTTAATGTAATAGTAATTAAGCAACTAAGGGAGATACAGACAAAGACATGCTTTACCTTTTATAATATGTAAATTACCAATAACGTCTACATTGCCTTTAAATCTAATAGAAATAGTCAGTTTAATATAATTATCTTCTTGCGTAAATTACACTTGTTACAAATTGTAACATAGATAATCGTATTCAATATCGAAATGAATTAATATCAAATTAATATGAAATAAATTAGGTCAGCAGAATGTAAAGTCCATTCATATTATAAAACCGGAATCGTGATAAAATTTTAAAAGTTATCTGTAACTTTGACATCGAAAATAGCTGCTAAATATCTATACTAGTAAATAAAATTGAAGTGTCTGTTTGTAATGTCAAAATTATTTTTTTTACTAAATAGATATGAATGTACACGATAACTACACCAAAAATGCAATTATTAAAATTTTTGTCTGTCTGTCTGTTTGTTCCGGGTAATCTCCGGAACGGCTGGACGTATTTTGACGTGCCTTTTTGGTAGATATCTGAAGTTACTCCGGCTAAGTTAGGGTACTTTTAATTTTCGAAAATAATTAGAGATCCTCGTAAAAAAATTAAAACTCATAAAAAATTGAATAAAATACGATTGAATTCAACAGTTTTACGGGCAAGTGCTTAAAAATATGAGAAATATTTTTACTTTATCTTAGTACAATCAAAAATTAGGGTTCCGTAGAAAAAAAAAAAATGCAGCGAAGAATATATGGAACGCGGGCGCAGCCGCGGGCATACAGCTAGTTATAAATAAATTCATAAAATGCGCTACAAATACATTCGAATAGAAAAACCAAAAAACAAAAAATTTAAAAAAGTTGTTGATTTTGGCAATTGGGAAATATGGAAAATGGGACGTTTGACATTCGTGTCTAACTACGACCACCGGGCACATAGTGTTAATTCCAGACTAAGGATGTCGCTGATGTAGATAGATTATTTAAGATCCGCAAAGGCGGATGCGGATTTAGGGACTTTTAAGAACACTTATATAATATGAATAATTAATATGTAGAAATAAGATATTCAATAACAAAACTGTACGGTTCGTTGGCGACATTATAAATGCACTTGGAGGTATTAATAATTAACTGTAAACTATTAATACGCTTTACAGTTAGTGCTTACAATGCAATTAGTACAATCCAAAAAAGGAAGTGTTTATACAAGCTCCATTAATGTTTGAAATTATTTGCGAGAAATAAATGACAATTTCGACAAACGGCACGAGCTCACGGAACCCTGCACTTGTCGCCCCGTCCAGTTTGTCGCGATCCATAATATAACTATAATTTTTGTATTAAAAAAAATGATATGTATATTCAAATTTATAAAAAAAAAGCAATCAGATAGAGTTTCTAGCCAGCTTTTCTCGACTGGGTTGTTTTCCAAACGCATTCTCCATTCGCATAAACATTCGCATTTATTGCGAATGCAAATCCGAATGTTCGCAATATCCCTATTCCAGGAAAAAAAGGCCTACCTACAGGCTTTACCCGCAGTATGTGATACCAACTATCGATATATCTTCTATCGGTGGTCTACATTGTTATACTTTATTTAATATCAGATAAATTGCGGTCATTTTATAAATACCAGTTCTAACAATAACGTTATTATTGTTATAAAATTTAACACTCTCTCTCTCTCTCTATCCGCTTGGCCTTTAGTGTTTACCGATCTACATGTTTATCTACCCAAGTTTTGATATAATTTTGGTTACATCAAGTAATAAATACAATAATATTATTTTCATAATGAACTATGTGAACAGAAAATGACCAACAGTGCATTCTCTTTAGGCGTGGTCGCATTCTCTTTAGCCCAAGACTTTGGAAAGGGTTGTCATATTTGGGAGTGTGAAACCGGAATCGTGATAAAATTTTAAAAGTTTCACGCATATTTCCAAATTATATTGAACAATTAACTAGTTTTGATTTAATTGTTTAGATATATTAAGCAGGAAGTTAGTAATTTATTTTAAACTTTCGTAAATTGTTTATTTTTAATAGATTTATCAAATATACGTTTACGATTTGGGGGGATAGGGGTCATGACCCCTACGACCTCCCTAGAAGAGCTTGGCGAGAAATTTTGTAACTCGATGATGGTAGCTAGTCACGCGGGCATTTTTAGTTAACCTAAACTAAGATTTCAATGCAATATTTTTTTTCAATGAAAGCTCAGGTTCATTATAAAATAGAATACATAAATTCGAACCCAACTCCTTCGATGTGGAATCCGACAATACTACCACTGAGGAGAATACATACAATTTGTAAAGAATTGAACAACAAAAACAGAATCACGTGCTTATTTAGTAAATAATAAAGATAATAAAGTTTTCTGATCGTAAAAATGTAGAATATAAATTAATTTACTACGTAACATTAACGACTAATCCTTGACGAAAAATTATTTACAACAAAATTTCATAATTATACTACTTTCTCCTAGGAATTAATTATAATAAATGATGGCAAATAAACAAATTTTATTTTTTGTTGAAATGTTAATTTTTGGAGAGCGATTAATTGCACTAATAATTATTCTATTACGTCAATTTAATTTTAACTTTCCCCGTAGATCCTCCTACAATTTCACTGATATAATTAATTAGAGAAGAGATAAATGTATTGTATCAATTTTGTTTTTAGAATAGGTACTAATAAAAATCACTGTGATTTTTAAAAAATCTGATATGTTTTGCTAGCGGCTTTCTTAAAATTCACATGGAAATTTATCAATCCATTTGTTTAACCAAACATTGATATTATCTCGTAGCTTTTTACCAAATAGGATATACTGTTATAGTAGGTTCATACATACCTCTGAAATCCCCTATGAAAGCAATCCCGATAGATATTTTATTATAGCCACGGGTGTGGGCTCCCGCGTATTTCCATCCAGCGCCTTCGTACACTTTACCATTGCCTCCGATCAAGAAACTGAAATAAAGTTCAGAATAAACGGTTATTTTGTTTAAATCGTAATATGAATACTTGGTGTAGTTATTTACATAGGTTATCGTTTATGTGAGAAAATTATGTAACTAAATGAAATTAAAATCAAAAAATCTTAATTCAATTTGATGCTTGAGGAGGCACTTATGAACGTCAAAAATCTACTACCGGTTCGAAAAATAACTAAGTCGAGAAGAGCCGGCAAGAAACTCACTCTCTTTTTTTTATTGAAATGTTAATTTTACAATTCATAATAATAAACGTTAGTCAGAATAATAAATCCAGACATCACTTTCGTTAACGATTTACCGTTCGGGTGGATTACCACCCTATATTATAACCTTTGAACTTTAAAACCTGCTTGACATAATGCTAATGCTAATGAAATGCGTATGTTAACATGTGCGTATGTCAGAACTAGAATGGATAGCATTAGAAATTAGTTTATCAGAGGAAGGAGGATGGAAGAACAAAACATGTTGTGATGACCCAACTCAATACAGAATAAAGTAAAAGAGATCATGATGTTAGATATGCAATCAAACCCATGGCTACCTATAATCAGCCTTTGTCAAAAGTCCAATCATATTCCTGGTTAATCAAAGAAAGATCTCTAATCTATAGGGCTAAATTAGATATCTATGTGCACCCTTTACACCAAAAGATAGCAGCGTGAATATTGTGTATAACAGTGCCAAAATTTGAAATGTTGTCTCAGTCTTGAAATATTATAAATACAATAAGCGTAGGATGTCCATTGAATCTCTTATTATTCAGTGCTATTGTTATACGCGACCGGTTATCGGGTATTTATAAAAGCGAATTGACTAGTTCCTTATAATAGTTCCGTTTTTATTTTAATAGAATAGCTTCCCTGGAATATATTAGAAGGTTGTGAATAGTCATATCGGCTACGTTAACTGGAGGCCAGAATTGTACAATTCTAAATAAAATACTTACGAGGTCCCGATGTCGTCAAATTTGAGTTTTTCGATGTGATATTTACGTATTGCTCGTGCTATTTTCACGCAATCGGTGTCTGTGTGGCACTCAGGTGAGGCTGTGTGCTGTATAACAACCATATTGACTGGAGATGGAAGTAAATCCTTACGCTTTAATCCACCCTCGCCCCATTCGGTTATAGATACTGATCCACAGTCTGCACCTGAAAAAGGATCGATCAATATTCAATCAACACTTGTTTCATTAGATTATTTATCTTAACTATTAAAAATTAACTGTATTTCGTACTTTTCGATAACTTCCCAGACAAGATATATTTCCCCTAAGAATTATAGTTATCGATGTCGTTGTGAAGTTTTATTCTTAACTGAAAAACTTCTTAAATTGACTCAAGCTACTCGTAAAGCGAACGTAAATTGATTTGAAAATTAACTTTTGAGATTTAATTTAATACATCATAAATGAAATTTTCTTCTTATCAACTAAAATAATTAATATTTAAAGATTTAGTGCACTATACTTTCGACCACAATGCCACCTGATATGGCAGAATGCTTAAGCCTAGAGGAACTAGATAGCATTTAAATTTCAAAAACACTAATAGACAGTTTATTAATAATATGAATAATCCATAAAGATTTATGAACAATCTTTTAATTATAACGAAAACTTGATGGACCTATTAAAAAAGATAATAATTATTATATATTTATATTATTAAAGTAAATAATGTTACACACCCATAGTTTCAGCCAACAATGTTCCAAAAGTCACGAATAGTATAATGAACTCCATTATAAATGTCAACATTAAATATAATATTTCTGCATTAATATGTTTACACTAATAACATACGGATGCAACTGAATCCTTTCAACAATTTATATTATTATTTATCATACAAACAATAGCAGCGCACAGGCCAAATAAATTGCAATTAATAAGGGAAGTACCTAAGAAATGTAGAGGAAAAACCATTTTCAAACCGTTAGTTTTGATTTGAATCAAACTTTCCTTATTAAAAAAAAACAGGAAAATTACGTAATTAACTTCATATGACGTTATGTCTGTGGTTTTAAATGAAAGTCGGTGTACGATAACATTAGAATTATTTTTTTTGCTTATTCTCCGTTCTAATCCATTGTTCACAAAAGCGAACTTAACAAAAGCAATTTGTTGTTTCTACAATTTTTACTTACCTATTAACTCAGTTGTAAGTGCTTTACATAATTTTATAGAATGTTCGAGGTAAATCATTTATAGTTAAACAATTGAAGGTATGTATCACGTTTTGTATGGAACAAATCATAAGTGGAAAGACTGCATGTCTTTGACAAGACCTTTTTGGCAATGCGTGGCATCAGTATATTATCATGGGATATTATCAGAACCTGACAGTGCTAATATTCTTTCACCATGCCATCTGGTGAAAGTAACACAGTGAAAGAACAAATAAATGAAAGTTGTTAATATATTTATTTCTAATATGACAATAACAGTTTTTTTTACTAAATATATATGAATACGAAACGTAAGCCAGATCAGTATTATCATTTTCATGCCTTATTCCCAACTCACTTGTGGTCGGCGTAGTATGTTTTCTTCTTCCATACGTCCTTATCAGTCTTCGTTTACTTCTTTTTATTTCATATTATTTCTTACAGATTCCATCCACACTTTCTTTGGTTCATTCATTCATATTCATTGCTACTATATCTACGTGCGCTACCTCTCTTCTCATAACATTCCAAAACAAACGATCCCCTTGTAATAATTAGGGCTCCGCATAAATAATTAAAACGCATAAAAAATGTGAACAAAGTCCGATTCAATTCACAGTTTTACTGGCAGGTGTTTGAATTTGTGAATAATATTTTTGGTTTTTCTTAGCACCAAGAAAAAATGCAAGGAAAATAATTAGGGCTCCGTGTAAACAAATGAAAACTCATGATAATCTAATGAAAATACGATTCAATGGATAGTATTACGCGTGCGGAGCCGCAGGCGCATAGCTAGTTTTAAATAAAATTCTAGTTGTCTAATAATAATAATAATAATAAAAGCTATTAGAAATTAATTTAAAAAAAAAGAAGATCGAAATTTCTACTTAAGAGTTTCGTAAATATTTACGATATTTGTGAGACGTTCATAGATGATTCATCACGACCGGTCTTCATGAGATAATTTTTCTAATTTACGCACAAACATCACTAGATGCGTAAGGCTATGGTCGTTTAAACTTAAACAACAAAACGTTGTATAAAGTTTTTCCCCGTATTAGTACCGCAATAAAACATTATCTTTTCTGCGGGCATTTAAATTCCTAATCTTCCTGGTCGCTTTATTTCAACTGGTGTTCGCCTACTGATGAAGTCCGATCGAAAACATTATCGAAATCAAACCCGTCAAAAATGTTAGCAAAATGAAATTTTTTATTGATATGACTAAAACTCGTCAATAGCTACTAAAAAAACCATCCATCCATTCAACCAAAAGGCGTCCACTACTGGACATAACATAACATAAGCTCACGCCTGTTATCCCCGAAGGGTTAGGCAGAGGTGAAGTAGCGAATTACACCACCCACATTTCGCCGAGCTTAGTTCCGTCCCAGATGTGACAGGGGGCGAGCCTGTTGCCTCATCAGGCACAAATTTCAAACTCCGGGATGATACTGAGTAGAAAAACTGAATACCACTTGACGCCACGCCAGTCGCACCGTAATACCACTGCTCCACCGAGGCAGTTATTGAACTACTGGACTACTACTACTACTACTACTACTACTGGCTACTGGACATGTATCTATAAGCTCTATAACGATTGATCTTGCGCCACGCGTATTCAGCCGACTCCCGCAACCTTCTCCAGGTTAAGAAAGGTGATATTAAAAATAAAGAAAAAAATATTACTTGACCACAGTGAACTTCAGGGTACCAAAGTTGTACGAACCTAGGTTTAGACGTTACCTGTGTCAAAAAATCTGTAGAATTTGCTCTAGCTAATTTCTATTATTTTCAAAATAAAATGTATTAGGTAAAGCTCGTTATTTATCAGGGCTTGCTGGTTTTATTCATAGTACAATATAGACTTAGGTCGAGTAGTGAGTGCTGGCTTTGGCAGAAGGAACATAAAAGATGATAAAAATGCAAATTAATGATGTGACGAGTAATCCAAGGAATACAGCTAAAGTCAAGATAATGGACAAAATGAGACATAATCAGGGTGATAAGAGAATGTAGTGGTAGAAAATGTAATAATAACGAAAGCGATGCTTAGTTAGTATGAGCACGCTGAGAGGATGGATGAAAGAATGGAACATTGATCAAACAGATATCTAAGCTGAGGGTGACAACGAAAGTCGCTAGTAGTCGACCTAGAAGAATGTTTCTCGATAGATTATCCAGATGAAAAGTACCAATAACTCACGAGCATGTATGAAGGGGCTCGACAAGAAAGATGAAACGAGAATGAAATGGAAGGATGTAAACTGTAGTCTCTTCTGACTTTTTAAACGATAGAGGCATTAGAGGATAGAGGCAAAATCAAATCAAAATCAAAATCAAAATTTATTTATTCAATTTAGGCCCTAAGAAGGCGCTTATGAACGTCTAAAACACTACCACCGGTTCGGAAAACAACCCAGTCGAGAAGAGCCGGCAAGAAACTCGATCTAGTTCTTTTTTTTTTTTTCATAAATATAATATATATAATTTTTTTTATGTCATAAAAAAACTATACAAATCGTAGTTTTTAGTGGAAGCACAGAGATGTGGGTTATTTCCAGACATCACTATCGTTCACGTAATGATCCACCCTGTAATAACCTTTTGAGATTAAAACTTGCTTGACATAATACTTGAACTTATTGTCAGGTAAATCGGTAATTTTACTTGGGATCTTATTGTAAAACCGAATACTATTACCTATAAAGCTTTTATTACACTTACTTAACCTAAAGCGTGGGACGGCCAACTTGTCTTTACTTCTAGTATTAAAATTATGACGATCATTCACTAGATCTATATATATTGTATATATATGATATCAACGTTTGTTTGTAACTTTGATTTTTATTGAAAATTGTTTAACTTACTATCTTATCGTCACCTAAATGTAATAATACTATTTTACGACATTGATAAAAATTAACTAAAAGAGAATAGATATGTCTGTAAGACAATTAGTGGAATGGATAAATCGCATATGTTATCTAAATCTGTAATAATAATATTAATTATGTATCCTTGCATTTATTAAGATTCGAAATATTGAAGATACTCCTAAAGTCGCTTACGTACGATGAACAATTATCACTGACGATCACGGTGTCTTTATCAATGACTTCTTTATCCTTTATTTTTACTACAGCTTCAACTCAGCTAGGTAAATGACTTATAATTCTACTAACCTAACATTTTCCTACTGTAGAATAATCTTAATTTGAAATCAACAACTCCGAATTAAATTAATGTTTTAGAAAAAAATATGTTTATTATGCGTATAAAAAATCTTACATCGCATTATAACTCACTTTCATGACGTCAATAGGTGATAATACTAATAATTTATGGCGGACAAAAATTCGAGTAAGCCTAACACAAATCATAAACCGCTTTGATATAGATTAATAGTTTAATCTTTAAGTGACATGTCCGTTGAAGGCATTAACGCAAAACCGGAGTCAGTATGAAAAAAAAAAAAAATTATAAATCCGTCAAGTATTCGCGATCTTTACAAATAATTAAATAAACATCAAATTAAATCAGACACTTGAATGTTTTTTTTTTTTAATTTTTCTTTTTATGTTAATCGTAATTTTGTTATTGTAGTATTATTGCAATAAAAAACAACAAACCACTGTTAGGTAATAAGCGATTATAATCTTAAGTACGTGCTATGTACATATGTCTCGAGCAGTTAGAGTTTGCGCAAAAAGTTTCTATTATAATTAATATTTTCTAGTTCAAAGAGTGTCTAGTCGTCCTACTTTTTGTATCTGTGTCAACGGTTACATTTGTATGGGGTGTGTCTAACGTTTTTAATGTATTTATAATTTATATATTTATTTAAATAGATATTGCTTGTCACAATTTAAATCGTTAGATCTCTGGATTATCTATCTGTTGCTCTCCGTATCTAATCTAGTTGGGGCTTGCAAACTTTAAAATGCTTAAGATTTTTTTAAGTTAAATCATTTGAATACCATCCCCATAGCTTCTTGTACATTTTACCAAAATTACTTAATAAAATCTAGCCTAAATGTATTCAGTATTTCTGTAAGTACAAACGTAGTAAAAATGTAGATGAGGTATATCGGTAATAATTAGATAGTTAAGAGGACATGCGGTCGGCTTAAAATTTGAAAGGTAGATATATCAGAAATCTATTTCTATCGTGTTACGCCCCAAAGAAAGAGTTATAAAACACGAAAGGAACAAGTGCAGTTCGGGGTCATTTTATCTAAACAAAATAGATGAAAATATTACTTCGTAGTTTTCTGTTTCCTCCTCCAAAACTGGATCTATTTATAATTTTCTTTCAGTTATAGAATAAGAAAGACTGACATTGCCTCTACGTTTTGTATTTTTAAGTTTTATTCAACAAATTTGTTTACCGAACGTCTGCGTTTTTTT
The DNA here is from genome assembly GCA_014132275.2 of Samia ricini. Taxonomy (NCBI): domain Eukaryota; kingdom Metazoa; phylum Arthropoda; class Insecta; order Lepidoptera; family Saturniidae; genus Samia; species Samia ricini. The sequence goes on along the minus strand of AP028165.1, from coordinate 13,082,667 downwards.
TCATTTTCAAAAGCTCCTAGTTTGTACAATAAATAATTTATGGAAAAATCAAAACGTGGCGTTGGTGGATATATATTTTTGGTGTAAAAATATTTACCATAATGCTATTATCCACTGAGGGAACAGGGGACTACGTTTGTATAGAATAAATGCCGCTAGCATATCCTCTAAACTATGTTGTAAAGTATATTATTATCGGACACGGGTAATCGCGTCACAAGCATCACTCAAAGTCATTATGTTTTAGGATAAAGCTGTGTGAACTTTAATCATAAAGAAAAACATAAACCAGTTATTGAATAGATTATTTACAGTTTTTTATCACTTCACAATAACTTTAATGTGTTTGACCTATAATAAATGGTTACCGTTCCGCTCACGTGTTCTGACATGAGCTCTACGTACAGGATGTATGGTGGGCTAGATTCAAAACAATATTATAAACTTTCAACGTTATACTGTATAATATATATTATAGGCACATATATAAGTATATAGTGAAGATGAACAATGACGATGTAACCGTTATGTTTTGCAGACTTTGCCCATAGAATTAAAACACTCAGAACGCTAGTAGTCAAACGCGGACTGAAGCTATTTCGAGTTGTCCTTAAAAGTCGTTGCGTTCCGGTGATCACGTATTCCACTTTGCTTACACGCACACAGGTATTTTTTTGTTTTGCTTCAACTTTTGGGAGTATTTTTATATAAGACTATCGCCCTTAGCGTTCTTCCACTATGAGTTCGCCGTTTTCTTTCATCTCCGAATTTAGGGCGGTAAAAAAACCCCCTCATTAAAAGTATTATATCTCTATAACAGTTACTTTGCTATTGCTTAGAATACTTAACCCCAAATAACATAATATTGAGAAAAACTTTTTATAATAAAAGAAGTATACGATTAAAATACAAAATAAAAATACATAATACACAATACAATGCTTTTATTTACAGAGAATTTATCTCAATTATTTTTCTATTGTAACAATATCTTATTTAAAATAATTAGGAACATTTTATGATTATGTTTGACTTTACTTCGTATTTATTTTATGATTATAAGTTCTCTTTTTTATATATAAAATAATACGTCATACATATGCTCACGCCTGTTATCCCCGAAGGGTTAGAGGCAGAGGTGAAATAGCGAACTACACCACCCACATTTCGCCGGACTTGGTTCCGTCCCAGATCGTGCCCATATCGGGCACAAATTCCAGACTCCGGGATGATAATGAGTAACACACAACAGTAACAGTAAAAACACAATATCACTTGACCCGACCCGCGGATCGAACTCGAGACCTGAGAACGACAGTCGTATGTAATACAACTGCGCCACCGAGGCAGTTTATGTAAAACAATATAAGATAATACTAAAACAATATGTTTTTTGAAACAAATATAACCATGATAATACGTCTGTCAGATATTACGTAAGCATTTATACATTAATAGGGATAAATTCGTTGCTTATTTTCGTTGACATGGGGAGCAAGATGGGCCCGAATGGTGATGACGTAAGCAAAAAAAAATTTTTTCATTATGCTAATGCATTGGAGCAAAACAAGAACTGGTTAATAATGCTGATAATAATGTCTAAAACTTTATTCTAGTCGATTTTAGTCGATATTCTCGAACAATATTCGTTTAATGAGCTTTAAATGTACATGCATAGCAATCAATAAGATGCGTTTGCATGGTGGTTGCTTCGTTTCAAACAATACCCTCCTAGGTAGCTACCCATTCAAGTTTGAAAACAAGTCGCCAATGTTTTTTACACGGTATAGACTCAGTGCTTTGACCAACATCTCACCTGATGTTAAGTGACGATGTGGTCCAGGATGGTAAATACAATAAGCCTAGAGGTGCTGGTTCTCAAGACATGCTGCCGGAACACACCTATTGATATTCGACGACAGGTTTTCTAACTTGTCAGTGGTAGTTACCTAGGCGGGCATTATTACAAAAAGCCCTACCACCAATTCCTCACGATGTTTTCCTTCGCCGAAAGATCAAGCTGATTTAAGAGATGGATAGGTGCAATCGAACCCACGTTCATTGATGCGATACCTTCTTATAGTTTTACCAATAGGTGTGTTCCGGCAGCGTTACTTGAGAACCAGTACCTCTAGACATAGTGTGTTTACCATCCTGAACCACATCGTCACTTAACATCAGGTAAGATTGTGGTCAAAACACTAAGCGTGTAAATAAAAATCGAACCAGAATTGTACATATTTCATGCATTCTTTTCGCTTCTTGTAGTTTTACTGGCAATAGAGGTGGCTTAAGTTTTGAGACCATTGACCCACCAAAAGTACCCGGTCGAATAGAGCAACCCGTCTCAAAACTCCACAACGAAATCGATTGTGACACAGAATCGTGTTTGCACTAGGCGCTATAATATTACATATCTATATCTATATTCTATACTTAATATAAATAAAACTGAAGTGTCTGTTTGTAATGTCAAAATTATTTTGTTTTCTTAAATAGATATGCATGTATACAAAATACCTATACCAAAAATGCTACTCTAAAAATTTTGTCTGTATGTCTGTTTGTTCCGGGTACTCTCCGGAACGGTTGAACGCATTTTGAGGAGATTTTTTTTTGTAGATAGCTGAAGTTATTCCGGGAAAATTAGGGTACTTTTAATTTTCGAAAATAATTAGGGTTCCTCGTAAATAAAAAAAACTCTTAAAAAAAAAAAAAAGTCCGATTCAGTCCACAGTTTTACGGGCAAATGCCGTGCCGCATTTATGACAAATGTATTTACTTTATCTTAGTACTAAATTTTTTTAGGAAATAAAATTAGGGTTACGTATAAAAAAATTCAAACGCAGTGAAGAACATATAAAACGCGAGCGCAGCCGCGGGCACACAGCCAGTTAAATAATAAATACGTGCGTTTATTAGTCAACAATAGGTCGATTTAAATAAGTATTCTACATTAGTTAAATTATTATTTCGAAATGATGTATCTTTTAAAAACTATTGTTGTATGGGTTAGATGGAAATATAGCGTTAATTTTTCTTTGATGCCTACGGTAAAAAGTAATTTATATATATATTTCCTATCTTTACACCATACACCTATTAAACTAAATAATAAATATACATTAGGATTTATGTCCATATTTGGTAGCCTCGTTCGTTTCCTTTAAATTAATTTAAATCTCTTCGTACGTCTCTACTGGTTTTAAATTAATTTTACTAAATCGTGATTTATGGTTATGTTAACTTTTTAGTATTTACTTATTATCTTAACGAATTAATGAATTGATTACTATAATACGCTACAAAAAGTTAGTAGGTACACTTTATACATCTACATTCGCTTGTAAACGTTCTCGTACCCAAAACTGAACTGCAACTCACGCCGATTAGTTTTAGTAAACAATGAATAACGTGACTTCATTCATAAACTTCACGATAATCAAAATAATTAACACAAATCAAACAATACAATATTCGTTTTACGCACATAATCTTTTGTTAATAATAATTATTGTATCCAATATGTTATGTATATCCAACAATGACGACCTCTGGTTACTTAGAAAACAATATTGACCAATCATAATCACTTACACAACTTGACCCGTTTCTTTGATATAATCCCTTAACCTACATAATATTATATTGTTTATAGGTAAATATATAGAATAGATTAAAACGAAATAATAGACAAGATAAGAGATTGTGTAAGTACTCGTAAATAATCATATTTCATAACTCTACGTCCATAATACTTTGAAGAGCCGGAGACATCAATAATTCAAGCGCGGTCGGCATTGTATACGGCTTCAAAATTATTTTAGGTTCATTGAACTTTTTATTGTTGTTATCTTAACAATATGAATGCAACTATTTCAGAAAGTTAACTTGCTTCTCTGAAAAGTAAATGTTTACTGAATAAATAATATTGTAATACTGCAATAAGTATAAAGAGTGTATATATAAAAAAACATATAGATTTATTTGAATTTTGTTGGTTCATAAATATTTTTTTCGATAAAAATTTCATTAAAAAGCTCGAAATGAAAAGCGAGCCGTTATCTAAATACTTTATTAGGAAAAGTCATCATTGAACAAATATAGTTGCATAAATATTCCTATTGTAATACATAAATTATGCTTTCGTCTTAATTAATCTATACTAATAAATAAAAAAATCGTTACCCTATCTCCTAGCTTGAGCAAGTCTTTGTTCTATTCTTCATGTCCATTCAGTTATCCGGATAAAATTCGAGATACGGAATAAGACCAAAAATAAAGGATGTAATAATACGAAAGAAATAAAAGGAATTGGACTGGTCCATATAATGAGAGATAAAAGAAATAAATAAACAAAAATTAAAACGAATAGACGAGTGAAGATTATTTGGTAGAAGATATAAATATTGACAAACATTTTAATAATCGTCCATATCTGTGCGGTCATAGAGTTATAAATACGTAAAAATTAATTTACACAAACAACACTAGCAATAACAAACGCCGTGTGCATAATAATAAATTGCAACCAATAACGATAAAAAAAAAAAACAAAAGCTCCCAATTTAACGTCACCTCGAGGGAGAAATTAATTTTTTCTACACTATAAAAGCCGATGTCACTGCAACTGCCAAATGGAAATAAAAACATATTGCGCGTTGGATTTTTTCTAATAATTTATTGCTTTCAATTCATTTTTACATACAAAAATATAGTTGTGAGTATGAATAAATAAATGTCTATTTCATCGCAATTGAAGTGAAACTTCTTTCAGGCGATTGCAGTTAAATTTCAAAACGGCGTCACGCAGTTAAGGTGATTTGTAGCTTAGATTTAGTCTTGGTTCTTACTAACTTACATTAGAGAACTTTAAATATTTTTTTAATCTGTATAAGCACAGCGTTTTGTTCATAATCTCACCTGATGTTAAATGACGATGTGGATCATGACGATAAGCCTTGAGGTACTGGCTCTTAAATCATGTTACCGTATGGGTATGCCATTGGGGCTTAGTAGCAAATTTTCAAACTTAAAGCTGGTTAACGGCTATTCAGATTATTATCTTAAAAGATTTTATTAATTTCGTGGAAGTTTTTTTGTTTATAATTTTTTTTCCTCCCATAATAAACAATAATAAATTTATAATATGACCGTCAGATCTCAAACGTTAAACGTCATATGTGCATCGGAATATATAAGCGTCAGAATTAGCGTCTCGATTCTGAATACTAAAGTACATAATGAGAAAAAGAGAGAGATAAAAGTGTTCAACACGCTATACTTTTTAACTGTATATTTAGGTATTATTTTCTCCGTTTTGCAAAATATTTCTTTATGAAGAAACGTTTTCATCTCTTTCTCGGGCTCTGATACCTATCCTTTACTAATAAATTATCTCACTGATTTAAATTAAAGATTTCCAAAGAAAATTTCACTTCTGACACGTGTCACATGTACACGGGCTCGTTTTTTATAACCCTTTGTTTATTTTTGATATATACACAATAACAACATTTATCCAGTAAACACTACAGGAAATCAATTCTTCAACAATCAGCTTGGACAGATGCCTTAATTGCTATATCACGGGTTTACGGTTTAAATGTTATTTTGAATTAAAAACAATGTTTAAAACAATGAAGACTACTTAGTTAAGAACAATAAAAGACATTTGCATAAAACATTTAGCTAAAAAATCCTTGTATGCTCGAAGCGAATTAATTTAATTTCTTGAAAATAAAAAGCCAAAGAGTATAAAATCGAAATACAACACACTTGTGTATTATATATAATGTAAGTAATCAAATGAAATTGTAACAGTTGTGTACGCAAAAATGTTTCTGAAGTAATTTCTTAAATTCAATGACATTAAATAAAAACTCCAATACCAACTAGACATAAATAAACTGTAAAATAACTCTGATATCGTTTACTGAACGAAAAAAGTTATTTTTACAAACGGATCTTTGAATTTACTGATGTTATTGAAAACATGTTCATAAACAAAACTATAATTTTATTATAGCAAAAAATATATATTACATTTGTTCACCGAATTAATATAATTAGCCAATTAGCACCTCTTCGAATCATAAGATATAATTGTATCAAATTGTAAATACATTGAGATAATATTAACGTACGCATACAAAACAACTAGATTTACAATTAATTAATAATAATCTAACGCGAGATTATTTTTATATTTTCTTAGAAGACTTAACAGTTCTTAAAAATTATAAATATTAAAATGTTTTAACTACGTTCAAGTTTCCTGTTTACTGACGATGTTTATCAGATAGGCGTAATGACGTACGACCACATCGGAAATTATACAAATGACTATTATTTTAATTTTATTACGTTATAATGTTTTTTAAGTTTACTATTATTATTCTGAAAGGGGTTAGGAGTTAGGTTAGGTTTAGGGGCTAGAACAATTCTGTATCACTGCGACCTAGTCAGATCTTATATGATCGCTCCACACTACTCAAGTATAATGCCTAGACCTACAGGTCTGTTTATACTGTAGAATCTTTTTGGCAGATGATACCACCTCCAGCTTCCCCAGAACTTATTTGCATATCCTAGGTATTAATTGATCGTATATAATTCACACAATATGTAATTTAATTCCAAGTTTAACTTCCATTTGAAAATCACAGTTTACTCTGTGTCTTATAAAAACGCAGATTATATTTATTACCTAACAATTTTAAATTAATAATGACATAAACTCTTTATGGAAATTATATAAAAATGTACGCGGAACTCAAAACTGCGGTAAATCGCATTCAATTATTTGTTGCCAAAACTTTATGTTTAAACAAAACTAGGCACCGTGTAACAAGGTTAGTATATACGCCAGTAAATAAATCAATATGAATCACAAAAAAATGTGGTTAAAAATCGTACAAGGCTTACCGCAGTAAGTGTGAAGTCTTAGTGGAAACTCCATCAAGTCACGTACGAAAAAAATACTCATGTACAGATGACTAAATCGGATATAATACGTAAATAATCGGTTGTTGACAGAATCCTGAGAAATCGCAAAAAAGCTGTTAACCTTGATAGTTAGGTAACTGGAATATTGGAAGAAATATAATGAAAAAATAAAACATGCGTTAATGTGACCCCAATGACAACGCCTGACGTATCTGACGGGCGATGTTTTAGGGTTTTTTTTTTTTACATTAATAATTTTTGTGGTGTAAAATTTTGATAATTTCGTTGGGTTCGTTTTGTGTAGTGATAATTTTAATTTTGCTACGTTTTCGCTAAAGACGCTGCTTACAGATAGATAAAGGATAACAAAACACGGTACCTAATCGAATGTAAAAAATTACAGACATTTTTAACTCACTAGATTATTATTTATAATAAAAAACCACATTGTTCTCGAAAATTTGACGTAAATACAAACATGTATTTACTTGAGATAAGAAATTTCAATAAATATTAACTCATTTGTGTTAAGAACGAGTCAAGGTCGGTTAATTCGGAATGTCGTAAAACAACATTAGGGATGCTACTGTGAATTGGTAATAACCAATCTATAATAAATATTCAGCTGTTTTTTTACAATATTTGTATGTGCACTACACTATTCGCGAAGTTGTCGAATTTGTCCTTTTCGAAATTGACCGAAGTTCTAAATATGCGACTATACAACTATGCGTCATGGATTATGATCATATCATGTACTTAATCAGACAGTTTATTCACTTGTCTTTCATTCACGTTCATACTAAAGAACAATTATTTAACCCCGTACTCCGTCATCATGTTTGACTGTTAGGGTTTTTGATCCTAACAAAGTTTGCAGATGTGTTTTATTAAACGCTCGAGCGATATTTTTAGTTTACTTCAAACAACCTGCAAATTACGACAGTGGTGAGTACTAGGTAGTTCCTAAGCGTATTTAATTCGTCATTTCACACGATTAATCCATACGCGTAATTATTTCCCAGGAAATTTTAATACCGCATCGCGTCAACTTTCAATTCGAATTCCATTGAAGGCGTCGTCAACGAATTAGCATCACAGTCATATATAAACACCGTTGTATAAATGGCTACTAGTATACGCGCATTGTATCAGTCACTCTTAATAAAATTATTAATTAAACAGCATTCGACCAATTAGTTAATAGGATAATACGAACGCGAAATCATTAATGTCAGTAACAATGAACACGTTCTCTGTAATGACATATTTTGCATATAAAGTAAAAGCATTTTTAAAAAGGGAATCGAAAGTGACTTTTTTTAATACGTTCATAGAATTATGTTAATTACTTCACACTTCAAGACTTGTAGACAAAAGTAACACTAAACTATCCACTGAAAAAGATAATTTTAATCTTTTCAAAAAAAGGAATTCTTTTTAATCTTTTTTACTTTGTTATTGTTATTTTGCACATACATATTTTTATATTTAATTTTTATTTAAATAAATACCTACAAACCGACTCTGCAAACCGTCTACTTGGCAACAATATTCATCTCGGATAATTCCTACTTGATGCAACGGCAAATGTTTTCTAATCAATCATTAAAAGGATGTAACTTTTTATTGGCACATTTATGTATACCTAGCGAATAGAATTTTTTCTTTAACAATTTAAACGAAATTGCATATATAGTTACGGTAAATATATTTATAAATAAAAAACAAATAACACTCTAATGGAAGTTTTTGTAAATGGAAGTTTTTGTAAACTTTAATAATAATTAATATTTTAGTGTTTTTGTTTTAATATAGGTACTTTACTTTTGGTATCCGTTCCGCATAAAACTGGATTTTAGTTGCGCTATTGATTAATTTTAATTATAATCATAACGGATTATAATAATTGCTTCCCGAAATATATATCATATTATATAAATATACTAAGTGTTCAGACACAACCTATGAAATACTGGCTCTGCTCCTGGTCTGCTCTACTACTGGCATCCGCTCTTAAACAATTATTTATGTTCTTTTTTCCAATTTAATTATTTATTTCTCATGATTTTTTGTAGATATAAATTAATCATTGTATAACCTAAACTATACAAATGTCAAAGGTCAAAGTTATATGTGTGTTCAAAAAGGATTAAGGGATCGTCCATTAATAACGTGATGTTTTTACAACTTATTAACCTCTGCCGATTGGTGTGACGTGAGGTTTTAAGTTAAGCTGATGTGTATGTTTGCTACAAAACATCTTAATAATATTCACAATATTATCTTTAAATAGAAATATATTCTAATTTAGTTCTGGAAAATTTTAAACATAGTTGTCCGGTAACGGCGAGTCATTGCACACATCCCTTTTTGGCTTAGAAATTACGCATTTAACAATACAATAAACGTGATATTTCATAGCACCCCCGTTGTAATATTTCGTGATTTTTTGAACCTTACGTGATTAACGGACGATCCCTAAGATATTTCCGGAGATATAATCGTAATAGCGGATACATAGTCATACATCGAGCATTTAAGATAAAAACATTGTAATTTTTGCCCGTCATTAATTTTATTAACAATACGACATGCATGCAAATTATTTTGTTTGATCATATAGGTATCATATCATATACAGCTATTTCTAATTGAAAAGTCATTTATCTACGATGTAAGTAATGGAGTTTGCACGTGCAGCAGATACGGCGTCCGGTCGAATTCCATTCCATCGACGAAGACAGTGTATGTTTTCCGTACTTGTTAAACGTTATATATTTTACCTTCCTTTAATTCTAAATCGAACTAGAATACTTATCTACACAAATAATTAAATAAAAATGTCTGTTTATAATATTAAAATAACAGCTTTTTACTAAATACACATACGGAACTTATACCAAATCAATTGTGACCGCGGCTCAGCCCGCGTTCCACATTTTCCTCAATGCGTTTTAACTATTTTATACGGAGCCCTAAAATATCCCTAAAAACTTTTTGTTACTAAGATAAAGTATAAAGATTTCTCATAAATTCAAACACTTGCCCGTAAAACTGTGCATTGAATCGGATTTTATTCAATTTCTTATATGAAACCCTAACTATTTTCGAAAATTGACAGTACCCTGAGTTACGCAGAGTAAATTCAGCTATCTACCAAAAAAAAAGTCCCATCAAATCGGTCCAGCCGTTCCGGAGATTATCCAGAACAAAAAGACAGACGGACAAAAATTTTAAAAATTTTATTTTTGGTATATAAATTAATATGTATTTAGTAAAAAAATTGTTATTTTAACATTACAAACAGACACTTCAATTTATTTATTAGTATAGCATAAAAGTTTTAAAATTTTTATCTGTATGTTTGTTTGTTCCGGCTAATCGGAACGGTTATATCATTTTTTTTCAGTACTGAAAGCTGCTGATCGAAAATAACAAGGACAAAAAAAATGACAACGTATAAATTATGCAGCTGAGTAGAACATGTAGGTGTGTACTATTATGTTTTTCTACCTAATATTAAATTGATTAACATTCAAACCAGTACAATAATGTTGGAACAAATGACGTTTAACAAAAAATTCGTCCGACAAAATGACAACCTGCCTCCGCGACTCATGTGATGTCCAACCGACTGGGTACTAAGAAAAAACAGAAAACATGTTGTGGCGTCATCAGTAAACAGCTTCATGCAAGTAATATGTAGGTACCTACACGTCGCAACTTCAGAATGAAACAGAGTCAAGTAAAAAAATCGAGATATTAAGAGGATACGCGGTCGGCAATAAATTTGTAGGATTGTTGTTTTAGAAATCTATTGGTATCGCTTTGTACCCCAAAGATAGAGTTATAAAACGCTAAAGGGACAACTGCAGCTCGGACTGATTACACCTATACAAAATAGACGATATGAAAGGATGTAACCCTCCTTTTGCTTCTTTGTATATATTTATCTAATTTGTTTGACAAACGTCTAAAAACGCCGGTCTTTTTCTCATATCCGTTCCTATAGTTTCTATTATAATTAATGTATGGAAAATATTAAAACCTTCGAGCATGACGGTGCTGGATATGTGTACATTATATGGTATAAAAATATTTACTATGAGGCATGAATCCAGTGAAGAAAGAGGGGAATACGTTGGTAAAGTTCAAACTCCGCTCCCATATCCTCTTAAATTAGAGTCGTAAAATGACTCTAAACGAAACACTTCTTCTGCCAACCGATGAACCTCCACTCTTGGACATAAGTCTTCCCCAATAAGGGAGGAATTGCCATAATCGCCACGCTTGGCAAGCGGGTTGGTTATCGCAGTAGGTATTTGGAGTACTCTGAGGAAGCTGCTGCCCATCCTCAGTCGCCTTTTACGACACCCAGGGAGGATATGGAGTGGTACTATAAACTATTCTTAGCCGGCACCACACGGCATCGAAACACTCGTTATTAAACTATATTAATGTTATGTTTAACTCCTTGAGCACTAACCTGGCGTTTACGCCAGCTTTCCATTGTTTTCCTATTGTCTTATTTTTATGGGTACTCGACACATTAATAAATAAATTCAATTTTTTTTAAATTAATCTATAAATATATATTGAGGAGTAAAAAATGCAAAGATGCACAGGGAGACTTTTAAAAACTTTAATCGCCATTATCTCAAAAGTAAATTTCTGGAGTTAGGTCTCTTTTATTGTGAAGATACGGTATATTGTGGTTAATAAATTATTGTGAAGTCTAGAACTGACCCGGCGAGCCGGCGCTCACGTCATTCGCATCTTCATATAATAGTCTCGAATGAAGGCGATCGAAGCGCATACGCAACCAGATATTCAAAGTGAACGCACGTGTCATACCGAGTAGTGATTACGTTATTGAAAACAATGTACACAAACCCATTCGAAAGGAAACATTCCGTGCTGAGGCAGGCCCTCGATCGCGTTATGAGGGGCGACATGCGGCTGAGCTTCAGAAAGAAGACGGAACTATCGAAGACGGGATCCAATGTCTCCGGGAGCAGTTCCTCAGTTGCTTCATCAACTATTATTGCACCGAAGTTTAACAACACGAAGAGATGAACGGAACAGTGAAAGATGTGTTTACCAGTGATTTATTTTTGCGAGATCCACTTTAAATACAGGTTGGTTTTTTTTAGTCCTATATCTTTTACATAAAGTATAAACTGATTTATTATATACTAGTGATCCACTCCTGGCTACGCACGGGTATATAGAAATTAGTGTAAACGTCGGTAGTTTTTTATAGGTCAAGATTTTTTTTAAATCCGTTAAGTAGTTTTTAAGCATATCCATAACAAAAAAAAAAACAATTTTACCTTTATATAATAGTATAGATGTATCAAAGTGCTATAAGTATAGAATAACATACTATGAATTTACAATTTCATTGAATTATATTCATAGTTAAAATAAAATAAAGTATCAAGAATGGTTGTGATAAAAAAACTTTTTGACAACTAAGCAGTTAGTAGAAAATCTTCTTTATTTACATACAATGGTTCTTTAAATTTTTAATTAGCATATTTGAATTCTAAAGTATTTACTTAAAACTAGATTAACAATAAAAAAATAGTGACAAAATAATTCTTATGAAATGTGTAAACATTAATAATGTTTTATCATTAGCCTTGGAAAATAAATGCGTAGTCAAAATTGTATATATGTACTTAAAAATAAAACTGATTGTTTATGACATTTTTAGTTAAGAACAGCAAAAACTAAATAATTAGTTATCTTATAAGTTGTCACTTTGGAAGACATCATTTTCAGTTTCAAAACTTTTTTTTTAGACTTCGTTAAACCTGTAACATTTTATGTCAACAATAAGAATTTATGAAATAAGAAATATTTTACACCGTATCTTTCACTAACAAGAAAAATCACTTATAGAATTCTGTTATTTACGAGATTAACTAACATTGTTTGAATGTATGACATAAACTGCAAAAAAACAATATGGCGACAATGTAGACGTTAAGATTAAATTCACTGGACTGCTCTGAAGTTCGAATTACCGCTAAAAATATTACACGCAGCACAATTATATTGTGGTCAATTACACCTCATTGACACAAAGCGATGCCACTTGTCCGACTAACCTACGAATAATTTAAATGTCTCTCTCCTTCTCATAATGTAACGGTCGCTAACAAAGTAAAATAATAAAGCAATGAATTAAAATGGTGTCAAGAATTCTATGAACATTTTGCTACTTATTTGGTTTTATACATTATTTTTATTCTACAAATGATAATGAGAAATGTATTGCTGTATGTAAACATTTTAAATTGTATACTTCCTTCTATAGAATAATAAATATTAAAAATCTGTAACTAGGTTCCTAAATCAAATAAAAATAACGAGTTTAAGCGAACGGTACATATTAGTTTCTTAATCTTTTGCATGAGAATGAACATTCAATGATTATTGAATTCTGTATATAATTTTAATAAAACTAATATTCATCTGATAGTAAAAATTCTACTATTTTATTATTGGCAACATTATAGCTTATCTATAGCTACTAAACAAAACAAAAATTTATAGAAAATCGATCGATAAGCAGAGGAGAAAAATACCTTGATTTGTTTTATCTTTACCCATATACGATTTATTTGAAGCGATAATGGCGTATGGGTAGTGCTACCGGATTCCGTGTCAATCGACGCGGGTTCGATCCCACCTATCCAACTGTAAAATCGGCCTTAGCTTTTGATGAAAGAAAACATCGTGAGGAAACCATAGCATGGTGCTAAGGTATTTTCTAATGATCCCCGCCTTGGTAGCTAGCACCCTCAAGTTTGAAAACCTGTCGCCAAATACCAATAGGTGTGTTCCGGGAGCATCACTTGAGAACCTAGGTTTAGTGTGTTTACCATCCTGGACCACACCGTCACTTAACATCAGGTGAGATTGTGGTCAAAGCACAGAGCCTATATTGTATAAAAACAAAATATATAGATTACACATAGTGCTTGGACTTGAAACTAAAATTTTAATCTAGCGATGTTTATATCTAATCATTATTGACACTATTACCATCGGTTTTATTTAAAGAAAAACATTATCTATCGATATAGCAATTAATAGTTATCTTCTCTTTGTTCCCAGGTCTAGTGGTCGCTCATTAAAACCGGTTTAATGACGTCAATGTTCATCTCAATGGGGCCAGTTCGCAGGTGTTTACTGATAACTATGCCAATTAAATAAATACCAATTATACTTATATATAATATCTCTGTTTTTATTTACCTTAATTGCCTTTAAAACCCTATGATTACATTAACCGTTTGCAAACTGCGTACTAATGATTTTTTTTAAATATCATAATGAATTGAATGCGTAAATTGAACGTAAACTTCTGAGAAAAGTGAGTGTTTTTTTCCTCGAAGGTTGCAACAATACTTTGAAGTCTAAGAAGGTCTCACATCAAACAATTACTCTCGTAAAGTAAAACAAATTAAATGCGAAATTTAACAATTTTCCTAATAGCCGCCATAATATTCAGCTCATTTTACAAGGAGAATAATTTTTTTTTCGTGGATTAAATATTTGAAATGGCATTTACTTTCGAAGACATTAAAGCGATAATAACTCAATTGTAATATTATAATTAGTTATGGAGATATAAATTTCATCGTTTGTTGATTGACTCATTATTTTAAAAAAATGTTTACAATAAAATAATGCTGCTAATGTTCGATAGACAGTCATTATACGGTAGATTATATATTAGTCAAATTCTTAAGCTGACTTAAAAATATTAGTTTCATAATAAAGCCAACATAAATGCATAGCATCACCCCTATATCCTCTGGGGTTAGGCAGAGACTGCAAACCTTCCATTAGCTACGATCTTGACACACTTCTTTCGCTTCTTCTACTTTCATAAGCGCTTTCGTAAATGCTTTTCGGTTAGAAGTACTTTTCACATTTTTTTAAGACGTGTTTGATCTCGTCGAGATAGGTTCGTCTAAGTCTACCCTTACCGACGTGCCCAGTCACCCACGCCCTATAAATGTGTTTCGTCAATCTACTGCCATCCATCCTCTTCACGTGCTCTGTGCATTAATTGGCAAAAGAATGGTGCAGATATTTAACTCCGAATATGTGTTTGAATCTCGAATAAAGGGTCGTATTTTAGATAAAGGAAAACATGAAGCATGATGGTGGGTCATTTCCTCTAATATCCGCCTAGCTTAACTAATTTTAAATTGAAAATTTATCATGTTACCATTTACTTGTTACCATGTGTAATCACATAATCACATAGTCAAAATCAAGTGAAATTTACACAATAATAATATTTTAAAAATAATAAAACTGATAACGTAAATGACTACAAAATGTAGAAATTAGAACCTTATAATTATGAGAAATAATAGAAAAAATACCATTTTTTTTATAAACAATATTTTTATTAAATGAAAACAACATAAACAGTAGCCAGAAGATGGTACACACTACACAATCGGACAAAGCCCTGTTCTCGAAGGAAAGCACGATTTTCATTATCACCACAACCAACAAGCGATGGCTATTCTATATAGGTTCATTGCTATAACCACAAATTCTACTAATGTTAAGTGACGCTGTGACCTAAACCGATGATACGCTCAAGCTACAATGCTGCGGAGGGTTCAATACAGCTTTGTACCATATATGAATATCAAATGCATTAATAAATCGTAATCTCCCATACACAGGTGTATTTTTAAATCCTACATTTATTTTACAAAGCTTTGCTCGCACGACTTTCACATACAATCTATTATTCCTTTGACAAATTTTGTCAAAGTCTGTTTTTTGAGGCTTAAGCGTGAAAAAAACAGATAGCTGATATCTACTGGATAACGTTGACAGTCCAAAGATACCTACCATTTGCTAGTCATGATTATCAACTGACTTAAATTTAGCAATGGTGGTCGTTACTTCCGACGATCACCACCACCACTGGACATTAGTCTGGAGGATACAAATTGTCATCATTTTTATCGAACCCACGTCGATTGACGCGGAATCCTGCCACACTAACCGCTGCGACATTATCGCTTCATCGAATTATTCATTATCATTTGAACACAGTCGCGATCAAAGTTAGTGTAATTTGTAAAAACCTATTTTTAAACAATTAAAATCCGTAACAAACTTTTATAATCATCAGCACAGTCGCTTGGAGTATATCCAGAAACAAAGAGTAATATAAAATACATGCGAAATAACTAAGAAAACAATTAAATTTAATCACATCAAAATTGATATGAAATCCAGAAACTAGTTTCAAATGACAATTTTAATTTAGATACCTTTAGATACGAATATAAACACATTTATCAAAGTAGACAATATAGGTGAATAGAAGTAAAAGGTAAATAACCTTTAGAAACATTGTATGAAAGAGTTTACATATATGTAATATGTATCTATATCATTAGTTGTTTACATTTTTCTTTGTAAAGAAAACAATTTACTAACACAATATACGATACGGAATTACATTTCTTTCGTCCGATGAACTCTACATAAATAACTACATAAATAAGAAAACTTAAATAAATACACCAACAGACACAGTACCTATTATAAATGTGTTCGTGACAGATTTATTAGAAGGACAGGATATATTGTCCCTTATACGGAGATGTGACAATTACCAAAAAGTCTGAATGTTTATAGCTCTATTTCTATCCGTTACTGGGTTTTTTCTTACACTGTCTATGGGATCAGCGCTTTTACCTTATTAAGGAACATAATGTAATCTATGTAGCGAAACGTAGAATATTGTGGTTATTTTCCACAAATGTAGTGGATTCAAAACAATGACACTTAGGGTGAATTCTGACATGTCACAAAACTGAAGAACTTTAATAAAGAGCCGCCATTTTGTTAGAGCGTTGAATGAAAAATATTCCTAACGTCAGACTTGGCTGCATGATCTAGATACCTTTCCTTTTTTTCCTTAAGCCCTAACAGGCGCGCGACCATTTGAGAAGACATTAATTGTCTGTGCCAGATATGACCCAAGATTTTTATCATAATAGAAGTATTAGCTCTTAAATAATGTTCCGAAACTAATACATACATTTTGGAACAGCGTCTGTGCTGCCATCTAGTTTATACAGAATTCTACATTCAAAGAGCCAATATTTAGTAACTGATAGAATAATTTTAAAAATTTCCCTTTAAAAAATAGAACAACTATAGGATAATAAATTATGTTTTACAGTTTATTTTTGATAAATTTATTTATTTACGATATGTTTTACGCAGAAAAGTGTTTGCTAATTAGTTCTACTACTTTTAAACTTTTTGATCCATCCATCCATTCAACCATAAGAATTTTGCCATTGCCATAATCGTCACGCTCGGCAGGCGGGTTGGCGATCGCGATCGTATTTATGATACTCAGAGGATGCTGCTGCCCATTCTCTGGTTTTTATCCCTTAGTCGCCTTTTACAACACCCATGGGAAGATATGGAGTGATACTATTCTTGCCCGGCACCACAAGGTTTATTTATATATATATATATAAATATATTTATTAAAATATCTCACAAATTGAGATAATTAAAGCATTTCAAGACTATTTGTTGTAATGAACAGATATTGTAAAGAATGTTTATAATTGCGAAGTGTAGAAGGAAGCCATAATTTTAAGTAAAAATAATTATAATCCTCGGCTAAGAGTAATGGAGACATTCTTTATGAGACCTCTGAAGAGTAAGCTTTTATTTTTAGTAATAACCGTTATAATTGAGTTCTCAAATTTCTTTATAGATTTTGTATAAAATTATGAATATGCTCCGAAATATACATGGGTGGTTACGGACAGATTTTCAATCCATAGCCTGGGTAGCTAATCAGGTTTCATCACGATATATATCCTCCATCGAAAGCTCAAAACTTTATAGAATAAGGGAGGTGAAATCAAACACTGCCACTGAGACATAGTCACCAGTACGTCAAATATTTATGATATGTAATTAATCATAGTAGATAATGGAAATTATTTCGCTTGAACAGATACACGGACAAAACTAATGTTTTATAGTACTATCGATTCCCGTCACTGCACGTGGGCGGTCGCGTGACTATCTGTCCATTAAACATAATCGCGAACAAGGGAAGAAACCTTTGGTCTATTGATAAAACGTGTTTAGTTCATTTGTTCAATTGTACGTGAATGAATAATTGTGTACAAACAAATTATTGTAATGATAAGTTAACAAAGCAATATTTCTAATATCAAACCCAATATTTATCTACATATAAATAGGTAAATAGATATATGTTTGTAAACCGATTTTTTTCTTTTGTTTATAAGCTATCTTTTGTTTATTATACGAGATTTTCACCAAATTTTTAGCAGTAATTATGATAAAGTTACAACGACTAGGCGATAATATGAATAGGTTTTATATTTCATGTAGTTTTAGACACATAATCTATAACGTATAATATGATAGAATAAAATATGGTGAATTAAGACTTTTTACTACTTATTTTATGTTGAACTTTTATTGTTGAAGTGATACAAGACTTCAGCGTAAATAGAAACTTAGTTTTTTATGAAACTAAAGTACGTACTATATATACTAAACTTTTCTTCATTTAATAACGCCCATCGAGGCTGCCAACTCATCGGTTTATTATATAAGTTCGAATTAATCCGTGTAACTGCGTCAATTAAAGTTGTCATATTTTAGTTTCATTTTATCAGACAAATATTTTCATTCCAATTGACTTTGGAACGCACTAATATGTAACGGATAAATCATAGTGTTCGCTGGAAAGTTTTAAAACTGTAAGAGAAATATTTTTCTGTGATTTAAGGTCAGACTCACTATGCACTATGTACATTGAAGTCACACCAATATATTTATTATCCGAACTTTGTGGTACCACTTCGCCATGATCGCTTTAATTAAATAAATTGTAAACTAAAAATTTCCAATCGTTTTTCTGTTACATCGAATAAAACACATCAAAGCCACTGTGTCAAATAATGTATTTTAAATTAAATATTGTAAAAATAGTAGTCGTGTAGATTTTTGAGGGAGACCTATGTCCAGCAGTCTTTCGGTGAATGGATGGGTGTATGGATTGTAAAACTACCCCAATTAGTCAAATATAAATACCATATTTGTCTTACCATCTTACAATAAGTTTTATTAAAATTGGGTAAGAAAAACTTGCATAAATTATAAGAATATTTTTAAAGGCAATCTTACATACGACCTAATGATTTTAATCTTTATCTCTCGCAATGGGAAATACATAATATCCCTCATTTGCAACAAGGGATCGAATAATCTTAATTTATTTGAATGTAGACATGAACACTCATAGCGTAAAAGATTTCTTAAGAGTCGAAGTAGCAAATATTATTTTTAATTTTGAACCCAAAGTTTATCCTTTTTGAGTTGCGGTAATTCTTATTAAAAATCCAGGTAAATAATATATATTAATCTCGTTAGCATTCAGTATTGGAAGACCTTCAATCTTTTCTCAGCAAAATATTATTTAGAAATAACTATCATAATTGTTAGACGTTTATGTTTGAACATACTTTTAAGAAAATACTAGCAGGATTTTTTACCATAAAAAACGTAGTCTCCTGTTTCCTTCCTATATAATAGGGTTGTAGTTAATATTTTTTTATACCAAATAATATATTAGGTATATATCCACCACCCGTGTCCGTCATATACCCGTACGTTTTGTTTTTTTTTTTTTCCCCATAAACTCGCGAGAGAGTTTGCAAGCTCAGGTGACGGCCAAGCCGAGGTTCGTACCATTTTGGTAGCCCTTGCGCTCACACCCACCACAGTCACCTTTTGCGGCTGAGTGCCTTCAGCACTCGCCCCCAAAGTACGGTGAAGCTCTTAAGGCCCTTTCGGTCAACAGCATTAGCTAGGTTTAAAAAAAAATCCATAAATTAGTTATTGTAAAAACTAGAAGCCTTTGAAAATGAACAATATTGTCATTTTCAGACATTCGTCAAACAAATTTGATGAATAAAAATGAAAAAAAAAAAAAAAACAAAAATGTAGAGACATAGCCAAAGTCTTTCTTATTCTATAACTGAAAGAAAATTGAAAATCAGTTCAGCTTTGGAGGAGGAAAACAGAGTACTACGAAGTTTTCGTTTATTTTCCCTAGGTAAAATCGAGCGAGCTGCAGTTGTCCCTTTTTTTATAACTCTCTCTCTCTGGGGTATAACGCGATAGCAATAGATTTCTGTAATACCTAATTTTCATATCTGTCGTCGACCGCTTGTCCTCTTAATAACCAGCATCCGGGCCTTAATCCGTAATGCGACAACAAACATCATTCTCACCTCAGTGACGTCAACAGTATTGCATGGAAATAACCACAGGTGATATAAACAATTGATAACGTATTAACAATAATTTATATTAAATATACCATATATTGAAATCATTATAAATAATTGATTATTAATTGTTTTATAAACATCGTTAATGCACAATAATTACTGTAATTAAAAATTACTTGTCATTACAAAGACAAAGTGCCTGGAATTTTAGTCACTTTTTGTACGTATATCTATGAAAAGCGACATCACTCTATTGGTTCATTACTTGTCTTATAACTTAGATATTATTTTAGACAGGCTTTGCAAAATGACTGCACTTCATCTGATCTATACTCATAATTATAATTGAAGTGTCTGTTTGTAATGTCAAACTAATAACTTTTTATTTCGGTATCTATAACAAAAAAATATGACGGGAATTTTTTGTCAGATAGCTGAAGTTATACGACGTTACTTAAGCTACTTTTATTTTTCGAAAATAACTAGGGTTCTTCGTGAAAAAAACTCATGCAATTGTGAATAAAATCCGATTCAATGCACAGTTTTACCGGCAGGTGTTTAAAAGTGTGAGAAGTATCTTTGCTTCTTATTAGTAACAAATTAATTTTATGAAGATAATTAGGCTTCAAACCTTCCAAGGCCATAACAAACAAAATAGAATAAAAGATGCAAATCCATGTTAGTTTTAACGGTCAGTTCATACAAAAATCCCGAAAAATGCATTTACAGTTTTTGTATAATATATTTTAAAACGTTGGCCTACAATTTTCTATTCCATCCTCCCATTGTCAAATAATGCGTTAAGAAATAAATATAGTATTTATTTTGAAATAAACATTTTCAAAACAAGTCGACAGTCTTCGAACAGTTCGAGTAGGTACCCCAATTCCATTACCCTGGTAGTAATTAGCTAATAAGGTAGGAAAGTTTTCCCCTATTCCCATTCCTAACCGAAGCGCAGGCTATTTTACATTTGCAATTAGATTCAAATTTACTTATGTTTTCCTCTAATAAGTTAGATGTGCGTAAAGGTCTTGCCACTTTTATTCCCTTGATATAAACTATCCTACATAATATATATAATTCATTTTTAAATATATTAATAATTACATTAAGAGTTTTTTTGCAATTTTTAACTAAAATAAAAAAAAAAATAGAATTCATATTATATCGTAATACATTTTCATGCACTTATAAACAATTACATAAACCAGAATAGTGAGAAATGTCATAATTTGGCACCAAATGAATGACCCTACATGACGGGCGTTGTTGGTTAGCAGACAAACTGACTATAATAATTACCTTAGCTTCAATTCATTCCAATGTATTTATATTATGTCAAAAAAAAAAAAAACAATCATTAATATATATTAACAAAATCATTACATTCTTATTTTCGGGCCGTATTTTTAACTAATAAACAAAGAGTATGGAGCAATCTAATTAAGAGATTACATGCACGTAACATAGAGTAGTCTTCCGTATAGATTCGAAAATAAGATATGTGGCAATCCCATCTTGTGTTATTATGTTGTAGTTTTGAGATTAAATATAAACATTTACTATTTATAACCTCACGCCTCGTAAAGAGAGGAAATGTTTTAAAATTTTATACATAAACTAGCTATGCGCCCGTGGCTGCGCACGGGTTTAATATACACTTCACTGCATTTTTTTATACGAAACCCTAATATTTTTAATGCTAAGATAAAGTAAAAATATTTCTCAAAAATTCAAGAAGCACTTGTCCGTAAAACTGTGTGCATTAAATCAGATTTTATTCAATTTTATATTAGTTTTTATTTTTTTACGCGGTACCCTAATTATTTTCGAAAATTAAAAGTACCCTAAATAACCCGGAGTAACTTCAGCTATCTACCAAAAAAAGTTTTGTCAAAATCGCTTCAGCCGTTACGGAGATTACCCTGAACAAACAGACAGACGGACAAAATGGTTAAAATTTGTATTTTTAGTATATACGTATCGTGTATAGATTCATATGTATTTAGTAAAAAAATGTTATTTTAATATTACAATTAGACACTTCAATTGAATTATTAGTATAGATAATAACCATTTGATATAACTATTCTATGATTGATCCATATCAAGCAAACGATGTCAATGAGAACTAGTACCTCAGTTAGGTTATAACTGTATAATTACGGTAATTTCAAATGGAAAACAGTTCGAGTAAACATTAGCTGTTATTATGTAAATCCCCCGGCTTTGTTGTAAGATCAAAGGTCTTACTTAAATAACATCATCTCCATCACACATTAAATCAGTTACATCGTATCGCTTTTCTATAAATAACTTCTTATCAATATTACTTCTAATATTATATATAAACAAGATGTGAAGATAGAAATCTTCCATAGTTATAAAGTATATCCGGGTTATAGGTTTTTTTTATAGGATATAGGCTTTGATCTAATATCACCTGATGTTAAGTGAAGATGTGGTCCAGGATGGTAAGCACACTAAGCCTAGAGGTACTGGTTCTCAAGTGATGCTTCCGGAACACACCTATTGATATTTGGCGACAGGTTTTGAAACTTGAGGGTCGTAGCTACCCAGGCGGGCATTATTAGAAAATGCCCTACCACCGTACTCTGGTTTCCTCACGATGTTTGCCTTCATCGAAAGCTCAGTCTGATTTTAGAGTTGGATAGGAGGATTTGAACCCGAGTCCACTGACGCGGAATCCGAACGCTCTATCCACTACGCTATCATCGCTTCATAGGTCGACTTTTAGCTTTCTGAAAAAAAAACGTCGACCTGTAAAAATAAAAATTTAATGCGAACATTTCCCTTTTAGGTATATTTGTTTTGACATCATCAAGGACGTAATTTTTGTTTACAAAAATCCTGTCAACATTCTCATACCCAGTTCACGTTCACTTGGGATCGACGCAGTGTGTTAACTTCTTCCATACATGCCTATCAGCCGTCATCTCTTCATTTACTCCTCTTTCATTCACATCCCTCACACACTCCATCCACACTTTCTTTGATCTTCCTATACTTTTCCAACCTTCCAAAATCATATTCGTGTCTCATCTACACGCAGTCGTTTCTTATCTATCTTCTTACTAAATCAATATTCTTATTCATACAATTTTCATAAAATCAATTGTCATATATTTATGTTATCTCGATAAAGTGACTGACATCACTTCATGGTAAATACGGTATATGATCGATGACATTACTCATTGGCAGTCGTCTACGGACTGTTAAGATGCCTCTGCACGCTTCTTTTGAAGGACTAATTAAAATACCTGCCAGTAAAATGGCTTTGAATCAGATTTTATTCACAGTTTCATGAGTTTTAATTTTTTTTACGTGGCACCCGAATTATTTTAGAAAAATAAAATTAGCCTAAGTAGTAAGTTGACTGCCATTTCTTGAAAGGCAGCGGAAGTTATAAGGCGTTACCTTATTTTCGAAAATTAATTAGGGTTTCGCATGTAAAAATTAAAACTTATGAAGTTGTAAGAAAATCAGATTAAATGCACAGTTTTACTGGCAAATGTTTTAATTTGTGAAAAATATCTTTGCTTTCTGTTTGTACCAAAAGTAATAATTAAATAGGATCCATTCTTTTCCAACGATTATTTAATAACTATATTACGCAGTGAATCATTGTGCGGAAAGAAAATATGATACGCGAGCGAAGCCGCGGGAACAGCTATTTAATAATATTAAGTAATTCCTAAAATGTAAATTAACAAGTAATTAGACAATATAAAGGAAACGTCTGAAGTATTAAAAACAGTAATTAAATAAGGAATTACATAATTTCGTATAGTATTAAATAATTTAACTATTATACAGATTTGCGAAGCGTAAAATTTTGAAATACTGTAAAATTAACTATTGTTGTCTTCTAAATGGAACCAGTTTAGTTTAACGTGCTTATTTTTTCCATTTATTATTATGATACAATTGTAAAGTGACAAAGTCTGAACATTAAACACATATCGTTGTGGAAAACCAATGTTGCTTCTATAAGCTACTGGAAGACGTAACACATATCCTATGACTTTTGTCTGTATATTTATATATCTGTGCACACATCACGCTAAAACTACTGGGCGTATTTCGATGAAGTTTGAAATGACGTTAGTTTCTACTCTAAGCTAACACATAGGATGAAGTCAGATTTAAAGTAACGTGAAACTTTGCATGTAATATGAGATTATAATATAAGAAATATGTGTGAATATGAATTCCAGAAGAAATAGTCAAAGAAGCTCTAAAATTAATAACAGAATACACATCGATGGTATTTTAAAGTATATTACACCAGTAGTTCATTATTATATATATAATTTACACAGCAACATTAATTCAATCTATGATTTAACATCGATGCTGTGAAATATGTATGTAAATTTTATTAAAAGAATCGTTTTACAAACACAAAATTCCACACGGACGGAGTCGCGAGCACAACTAGTATGTAGAAAAAAAATAATATATCGTCAATTGTATTAATTTTATTATGGACCTTTTATAAAATAGAATAATATATATGTGTATATTGTTTAATAATAATAAACTTTGTTATGCGAATGTGAATCTGTTTGTTTGTTACGCTTTCACGCCTGAACTACTCAACTGATCGTCATAACATTTTGCATACACGTTGTCAACTTACAGAAAAGAACAAAAGGCCTAACCTTTCATTCCATAATTGATTAATATCAAACTCTGGGATTATATTTATTATTAATATCTGTATAGATTGTTTTCAAACAGAATTTTGAACCTTACCCTATTTTACCCTATTTTTTTCTAAAATATTTTGGTAATAAGATAAAGTAAAAATATTTTCCTTAAATTCAAGCAAGCGCTTGTCCATTGGTCAACTGACCATTGACTAGGATTGTATTCGAAATTTCATTAGTTTTATGTTTTTTACGGAAAACCGTAATTATTTTTTTTCGGAAATCAAAAGTTACGCAGAGCAACCTCAGCTATTTACCAAAAAAAAACTCCTCTGAAAATCGATCCAGCCTTTACGGAGATTACCTGAAACAAACAGACAGACAGACAAAAAATTTAAAATTATATTTTTGGTAAAGGTATCGTATCGTACACACATTGATATGTATTTAGTAAAAAAAAAATATTTTGACATTACAAACAGACACTTCAATTTTATTTACTAGTATAGATTATTCTTCTTTTTTTAACTCCTCTAACATCTATCACACAATCTCCATAGAGATGCTGTTTCCACGTAACAATTTATTTTCATAAGAACTCTTATAAATTAAAAGGAATTATATTAAAATTTAAAACTGAAAAATAATTTACTATTACAATTTAAGTCCAGTCATTAATAAAGGTTCCAAAATGTATAACTAAAAAAAATTAAATGTTTTTTTTAATACACTATTATATTTTTTCTGTTGTATTTTATTCAGTCAAATCTATACAATATCATAGTACAGGTTTTTTATAATTATAAAATCTTAAACGATCTGTTAAACTATGACAGTGTATACAGTACACTTCGTAAGAAATCTAAAAAAAAATCAATCGATTATTTCGAAAACACTGCAAACTTGGACGGACACCTAAGAAGCCTTCTATTGAATCAGTCAATATGATCTTACCAAATATTTCATAACAGACATCTTAGGTAACACGGCTAAAATATTACCTTTGAACTTGACACTTGGTGTTTCTGAAATAGCTCGCCCCCACTTGCCGAAGACTTGTAGCGTTGCAATATGTGTGGCATCGCATAGTCTTGCAATACGCATGACCACTGCGGCGCGCGCACGACTCTACTTTTCCTTTTAAAATGTTTCCGAATCCGTTCGACAGAAAACATTCAACGATACGACAAATCTTGGATAGACTCTTCAAGGATTCAAAGAGTAGCGTTGGAAGAAAAAAAAAATGTATTGTCAAGGAAAGGCAGTAGCTCATCGTCCTATTCGACGGCGTCGTCGAGTTCTTCTGGAAGCGGCAAGTTCAGTGGGTTCAGTGTTAGCATTTGAATTATACCTAACCTTACCACAACGGTGATTGACTCTGCTATTAATTTTGTGGAACTCCCAGTTTTATGGTCTACTAGTCAACGGTTGTTATTCACTACTTGATACTTTGGTAAGTTTTTAATGCGTGCCTAATACGACGGTTTGAATACTAAAATCCACTGTAATTTACCTTTTAAATTACCTTATTTGAGAATGCACTTCGCGTGCCAAATGCAAAAAGGCCGTATATACCTTTTATACATTTAGCACGCAACTTGGTTATTTTTTTTGTGTTAAATTAATTCACCGATGCTCTCAAGTATTTTTTTTTCAATATTATATATGGATTTTAAAGTATTTACATACAAACCTATCCACGGAATAAATACATCAATGTTTTTTTTTAGTTTAATCATTATCGAGTTATTACGACAGAAAAATGTTGTCTTTTTTAATATGTGTGTATAATGACTACCGCTTTAGTGCGACTAACTGTTTTTTTTTTATAATAATTGCCTAATGAATGACCATACAAGTTTTTTCCTTGGGAAACAGCTCAAATTTTTTTAATTATAAAGTATCGTGGGAATATAATTGAATCCATATCAAGACTTTTGTTTCGTTATTTAATAGCATCGCGTATAACCGTTTGCTAATATGTCCGTAAACTATACTATTGTTAATTATAAATTAAATTATTAATGTCTTTCTAATACTCTCTTTTACGTACACAAATAATATAATACCTTATAGATTATACTTTATAACTTTATTGAATACTCGTTTAAATTTAATTACGTCATTATCATTCTCCTTACAAGTCAGCGTTTTTTCGGTATACCTATTTTTAGTGGGCTTATAACTCAATGGCCGCTAAATTTATTGACATGAATCTTATTTTAAATTGTAGATACATTATGTGGGCGTATTTTAGTATATATTTTGTTACACTAGGTAATATGTGTAAAAAGTTATTACAATAATAGTGAATAATGTCAACCTAATTTTCCACCATCGCGTTTTCTCTTATAAGGCATCTCGTATTCTCTCTTATATTTGATATCTTAAATTATTATATGCGACAAATACTGTTCGTTATTTAAAATTAAAATTAGCTTTAGTTAAAAACACTTTATAAAAAATAAAAACATTCACCATTTCGTTATGTTACTCAATTGTCACGTTTGTTTATGTATTTTAAGCAACGAAAAATTTTAAAATACTATGCGGTTATAACGTTGACATAACCCATTTTGCAATACAAGTCGGTTCGTTTGCTGAAAACCCGTTTTTATATTACAAACGCTGCGCGAGCTTACAACACTGGGTACATTATAAAATAGTCTACAAAACGATTAAGGGCCCAACAATTAAGTAAGATATACCTATTCATTCATTTAAAACTTTAACAATGATAATTATTAATTTAATTATTATTATTATTAAAAGAAAACTTCTGACCAAATTTGTCCGAATTGAAAGGGGTCGATTCGAACTATTGGTCAATTTGAAGTGGAATGACCCAAACAGCAATTAATTATGAACATTTTTAAAGCAATCAAGCTGCAGTTTCACGAAATATTTAGAGGGATTTTACGTAAGATGAAGTGTAGTGCTTTAAAATAAATGTATTATCGTTTGTGGTAACTTTCAAGGTTATCAGTGATCTACGAGTGGCAGATTTATTTGAAAATTAATTCGGAACGACTAGATTATAATTTTGCGTCGGGAAACTTGTTGATCGTTTAATATATCTTGAAAAACCAATTACAAGATATAGCAAGATGTATTAATAAATTAAATAAAGCGTTTTAATTATATACACATAAATAAAGTAAATGGATAAATATACTATTCATATTTAGGATGAAAGTTACTTTTGTAATCTAA
Organism: Samia ricini; assembly: GCA_014132275.2. Lineage (NCBI taxonomy): Eukaryota > Metazoa > Arthropoda > Insecta > Lepidoptera > Saturniidae > Samia > Samia ricini. The sequence continues at coordinate 13,054,466 of AP028165.1, read as the reverse complement.
TCTAATAGTAATTTAATCTTCAAAACAATTCCTACTTTAAACCGGACGCGAAATAGGAATCATTATGGCTCTGTGATCTTAACACAATACTTTTATTAGGTACCAATAAAAATTATAATACAACTTAATAGAAATCCACTCTTATAGGTCGAGCTCTTATACTATACTCTTATAATCTTTTCAAATTAAAAAAAAACCTCAAGTATTTCTAATTCTTGTACACATTTCCGTCATTTCGTCGCGTCCGTCGCGTCCGACTGACGTCCATGTATTATTGCGTCGCAAACTGGTCTAGAGTAGGCACGTTCGTGCAACCGACCGAGTATCGCGCCACGCCGCTATATGTTTCAAACACTTTACTTTCAAGCAACAGCATACACAAACTATACATCCCACAACCTTGGTAAATAAGCGAGTCATTGAACTATGGATTTCTTTTTTTACACTGTATTATAGGCTCAGCGCTACGACCACCTAGTGTTAAGTGACGATGTGGTCTAGGATGGTAAACCCACAAGCCTTGAGGAGATACTGCCGGAACATACCTATTGGTGTTTGGCGATAGGTTGTCTAACTTGAGGGTGATAACTACACAGGCGGGCATAATTAGAAATGCCCTACCACCGTGCTATGGTTTCCTCGCGATATTTTACTTCACAGAAAGCTCAGGCTCATCATAGAGTTAATAAGTGTGATTGAACCCACGACCATAGACGCGGAATCTGATCTCACTACCAACTGAGTTACATTATTTTTATCACTTTGTCTCCAAGTTCATCTTTCGTCTATATAATAGTGAATTCAGAATGAGTTTTATATTATCTTTTATATTACAACGGGTCGTTCCAATGTGTTTTAATCCATTTTGTTTATTTCGAGCTTGCCAAAATGATTGCACTTAAATAAAAATCACTTAAATCTGATCTTAAATAAAGTACAGTCCAAAAACAATGTTTGATGAGAATCTATCAACTATCGTTATTATCATGCTGGCCTACATTTATCACGGCTAAGAGGCATTAGGTAGGTCGCAATATAAACTCGGTTGGTACACGAGTTGTTTTTACAAATATAAAGTGTTTGCGATCCAGTCGGGTTCAATTGCCCTTCAAGAAATGGTCAGAATGCAGACCGTGTTATTAAGAACTGAAATAACTGAAATTAAATAAAAGCTTATTTCTCCTTGTGGATACCTTAGAAGAGCAAGTCGTTATACGGCCGGTTTAAGTCTATTTATTTCGTATAAATCTATATTTTGTAAACATAATTTTCACACCATTTTTCTTAAACCTACCTTTTTTCTGAGAGTTCGGTAATATTTTGTCTTATTCTTAAATTATTTCATTGGTAGCAAAATACTATATTTAATATTTAACACGCCGTTTACCTTTAAATGAATATTTTATATCGCGGTAATATATTTATGAATAAAAGTTAAATACATATTTTTCTAAAAATAACAAATAAGTTAGGAATGTAATTAACATTTTTTTTATATAATTTATTTATTCATGTATAAGAACTTAACAGCACATTCACAAAACATGAAATATAATTTTAAAGTGCCAATTAAGAACTAATACAGATTACATTTTATAAACAATATACATTACGCGTGTATGGATGTGAGTGTGTAGGAAATGTTGAATGTGTGTGTCAATTATTAGATTAAATCAATTACTTGACGTATGAATCTAACTTTAATCGGACCGACTTTAGAAACTGATTACGACTAAGGTGGAAAATATCAATGTCATTGAAAAGATTGTTTTATTGTTTAGTTGATCTGTAAATAATGGAATTATGAGCATAAATATGGTTAACAGAAGAAATCTCAAACAGATGGGGGCTACGAATCCGTTTGGTAGGTACTCTAAAATTTAATTTACGCAATAATTCTGGACTGTCTATCGCCGAATGTACGATACCATAAAGAAATTTAAAGTCGTTTATAATTCGACGCTGTTTTAGAGATAAGATGTTATAACGCTTTAAATTATTGTCGTAGTCAACAGGTTCGTTCTTACTTTGTGTTTTTTCCAACCTGTTGTCATGTGTAATAAAACCTGGTGACCAAATGAATGACAGATATTCTAGAATGCTTCTCACGTAAGAAAAATAAAGCATTTTTTCAATAATGAATTAAATAATTGACTCCTTTATATTCTTTATATATGTTATCACTGCTAAAAATAAAAAAGATATCAACGTTCATATCGCTTCAAATAACAATATTGACCAAATAACGATTTAAAACTAAATTTCTCTAATTGTCGTTAAGACTTATTGATAAAACAACCGTGTCTCTAGAGTAGAAATAATATTATTATGACCTAATTAAGATAGCCATTTATTAATTTTGATGACAAATAACTCAGGTTAAACCGAACCAAAGAAATAACTTAAAAAAACTTATTCTTATTTTAAAAAAAGGTAACGTATGTCTTTCTGTGTATTACTTTACATTATACATTTATGAAATCATACTCTGAAAACTATAAATGTTAAAATTAATTAAGTCGATCGAAAATGATGAGCTGCAGGTTATTTCCCAATACTTTGAAAATCATTTAATAAACATGCATAAGTGCAATACTGTGGTAAACAATTGTGAAGAAAAAAATGCTATTCCTGGGTGGAATTTCGAACAGTGGACATGGTTAAAGTATATTAGTACTTGCTATCTCGAGGCGATTCGGTTTTTTATAAGAGAGATATTAAAATTTTGTTAGTAAACCCATCAATGAAAATAAATAAAACAATATATTTACTCTTGTCATAAAAATTGGTTAATTTTAATACATAATAAAAGTATAGCTATTAGATAATATTAATATACAAAATCATATTTTATGGAAGTATAAAATTTCAAATATCAGAGAGTAAATTATTAAAGCGATGAAATGTCTTTATAAAATTATGTTACACATATATACATGTGTTTTTAAGTTGAACTTTGTCATATTAAATTTTCTGATGTCGGCTGATAGTGTTTCACACCTACCGATGTAAGGATTATCATAATTAATAACCAATTCGTCTTTGAGTTGAAAAAGTTTTTTTTATAATTTATATTCACGTCACATATATATTGTAAGAACTAAATACTATTGCATAAATTATGCGGCTTTTTTGTTACGTTCACGTCAAAAATATAAAAACTAAACAAATAAGAAAAACATGATAAAAACAAAGATTGATTAGTGAACATTACATTTATCGTTTATCTATACGTCTAATTTTTTTCACGGCTCAAATCACGTGTATTCTTAATTTAAATTTTGAAATATACATTTTTACTTTTTTACGGTTGCTTTATTACATCTGTAAGATTCGTTTATTCTGAATAATATAATTCATTTTATTATTAACTATCTGTGTGCCCGCGGTTGCGCCCGCGTTTCATTAATTCTAAACTGCATTTTATTATTTTTACACGGAATCCTAATTATTTTCTAAATTTTCTTGAGAAATGAGTTTTAATTGTTTTTATGTGTGATCCTAATTAATTTTGAAAAAATAAAATCGGTTAGGTTTCGCTAAGTAATTACAGCTATCTGTTAAAAAAAGTTCCGTCAAAATCATTCCACCCGTTCCGGAGATCACCCGGAACAAACAGACAGACAGACAAAAAATTAAAAATCGTATTTTTTGTATAGGTACCTATGATATATAAATTCATGAGTTTAGTAAAAAAAAATTCATTACAAATAGTCACTTCAGTTTTATTTATTAGTATAGATTAAAAAGCAATTGTATATTTTTCTAAAAAATGACATATTCATGTTGAAATTACGATGTACAGTTTGAAATTTGTAGAATAAATAATCAGTATGAACAAATATGCTTAACCCTAAAAGGGTTTATTACTAACGTCAAAATTTACGTCATTAGTAATTTGAACTTGAATCCTTTATTCACACACTTTAAAAGTTTATTTTAACAAATAAAGATGTGTAAAGTATGTGGAAACGCTATAAAATAAATCCACAGCGACCTCGAATTTGTATTGGGGGTAACAAACAAATAGTTTTTAAAATAATTATTGGACATAACAGCAGCTCTATTATGCTATTATATACACACATATGTGTACTAGCTGTGTGCCCGTGACTACATCCGCATTTCATATTTTCTATTCTTCATACTTCTTCCCTGAGTGATATAGTTTTCCAATAATCATTGTAAAATAATGTTTTGGTGGATCCATGGCCCTTAATTGTTTTTTCCTAGCAGAAAGCAAAGGCATGTCTCACAAATTCAATTCATATGTGGTTGGTAACCACAGACTAATAATGTACAAGTAATAGACACATTTATGTTTATGTGTAAAAAGTTATTATCTTGAAATTACAAACAGACATACTGAATATTCAATAGTTAATTGAAGTTATTAATTTCAATTACAAAATTTAAACATTAAAAAAAAAAAAAAAATTTCGAGTTTACACTTCTATCAGCAGTCCCCATGGCTGCCTAGTATTTATTTCTCTTCTTAACATCTAAAGAATAACAATATTTTATAATTACTGTATAATTGTGAAATCCTGTTTTGGCTTTATTAGTTATGCATATATTGCGAATTAGTTAACATAAGGATTTATGCAGTTGGATCTTCTAATAAATTAATTAAATGACGATGGTGACTGTCGATACGACTCTTGTGCAATTCTTTTGCCGTGCGTGTATAATAAATAGGTTTCTGTAAACAGTAGAGATTCACAAGGACCAACTCCGTGGATTTCTTACACAGGTAGCAAGCAGCTTAAGACGAAGTTCGTACCATTTTAGTGCTCTTGTGGCAGCCATCTTTTTTTTGCTGAGCGCCATAAGAGCTCACCCCAAAAGATCGGTAAACATGTCAAAGTCCTTCCGTTTTAACTCCATTTTAGTCAGTTCGAAAAAAATTAATTATTTTGTTTTTTAAATGATATCTATACCTCTACAGTATTTCTTGATTACGAATTACAATCTTTTATCAACCTAAGATATCGAGATACTAATTGATTCATTTCTTTTCCAGGTATGTGACAAAAAAAAAGGCTTTGGACTGAGAATGTTTCTGCTAAAAGTGTAAATAATTATTAGGTTAATTTTTTTTATGTCTTCATAAGAGGAAAGTACCCAAAAAGTAATTAGATTTAAGGTTTCATACAATACTTCAGTATTTAATATCAACATAATTATGTACCATAGGCAATCCTCTACTTTTTTTTTAATATTTTTGATTTACGTAATGTATGTATAAATTGTAAACGTTTTATTGTAATTTAGTATAGTTTATATTATACAATTGAATTATGTCTGTTTTAAAATAACTAGTACCATAGTTTCAAGTAGGTAACTACTTCAGAACAATAGAATCTAAAATAAGTGAGTAAATAAAAAGGATAAGATAAAACAAAGCCTCTTCAATACAAACTTAAATAATGTAATGACGTTTCTAAATAATGATTCAAATATTTATTTCATAATTATATAACTTAGATAAAATTAAATTTAATAAATAAGATAAGTATAATTATAGAAACTTAATTACATGGTTTCGCTTATGTATGTAATAATATGCCTAAATAACTATTTTATGTTACCATGATGCTCTTGAAAAAGATTGGGACCAAAGTTTTGCTCCATTCGAAATTTAAATAATTTTCTACCACAATATTCAATATGCAGCAAATTATTTTAATTTGTGAGATAATTTATTACGAGCCTTTTATCATAGAATTAATCAAAAACTATTAAGCGGACATATTTTCCAGGACTCATCTAACTAAAAATAATAGATGAGTTGTATTTTTACAAAGATATTTATGTGCTAGCTATACATGTTCACCTTAGGACAAGTGCTTGTCTAAGTTATATAAGGGTATAAGTTAGAACAAACTGGTTTTAATTTGCTCCTTTTTATAGCAAAAATCTATTTCTAAGTAAATCAATAATATCTTTTATATAACATGGCAACTGAAACGTCTATCAACGTTATATATGCGATCAGAGATGTTACTTTGTTATTTCTGTTTGTTTAAAATTCTTGATCAATATTGGCACTAGTTAAGTTCAACGAATCAATAAATTATAATGTCTTTATTACTTTCAAAGAGTTTTATCGTATTTAAGAATTTCTTAAAATTTATTTGAACATAATAAATATATATATTCCGAATCAATATACCTATTTTTTTATACCTCTTGAAACGTAGGGATAGGTTTGTGAATTAATTTATTTCCTAATTTACTGAGAAATAACTAAATTATAAATGAAATAAAGATAAATTGGCAGTCGACAAACGTAGAATGAGCATAGGAAGTACCAGAAATCTGATAATTCTAATCAGAATAGAAATAAGTCTCGAATTATCCTATAAGGCCTATAATATAAATTAAAAAAAAAGATTTTGTTCTTCTTCCTCTTCTTGGTTAATGGCAATTTGCGATTTACATACACAATTATTATGCACTGGCATATGATAAGTTACATTTTCAGTCTTGTGTTAATGTTTTTAAGGTCCAAAATAAACAACTCCCTTCAGTATTTCCAAGAAACTCCACCTTAATTTACGTCGTGGTCCATGATGGTAAATACATAAAGCATAGAGGTTTTGACTTTCAAGTGATGCTACCAGAACACGCCTATGTATCCTTAACGAGAGATTTTCAAATATGAGGATGTTTGCTACTCAGGCTGGTATTACTAGGAAATGCCCTAACACGATGCTACGATGTTTACCTTCAATAAAAGCACAAGCTGAATTCGAACCTGCGTCCATCAACGTGGAATGTAGCCACATTACCAGTGAGCCATAATCGCTTCAATGTATTAATTAATTTAATTATTTAACGTATTATTTTAGAACACCTCTCATTCCGCAGTAACTCATGATTACAGAACACATAAATATCACTTTGACTTTTAAATTAAAAGTAATGACAAAACTCAATATCCATTTTCAAATGATAGAGTAAAAAACGCATTAATTACAAACATCTAACGTTACTCTGGTTACTTTTTTTTTAGAATTCGGTACTACTTCGAAATGAAAATTTAACTTTATTCTCTGTCCGTCTGCTCCTTTGTGTGGCAGGATATTATATATCTATAACGGTTTAAGGCTTGAAGATAAAATTAAAAGCATATTGTAAAAGTCATCCTCACTTAGGGATCGTCCATTAATCAAGGGACTGAGAAGCGACGGATAACCTTAACTAGCCGTTACTGACTAACGATTAACAAAATTTGAATAAGTTTTACCGCTAATTAGAGATAATATTCTAAAATTTTCATAATAATTTGTACCACAAAAATGATTGGGAGGTACAGGTTACTAAGGTTAAATAACGCCACACCACAGACCACCAGAGGGGAGGGCGAGATCAAAAATTTGCAAAAAAAAGCATCACGTGATTAATGGACAACCCCGTGATTACCGATTACCAAAATCTATACTGAGAATAAATCCGTCGATAAAGTAAATAAAACCTCATGAGGAGTTATTGTTCGACAAAATTTTAATTATTTTGTAATTTCATAATTAAAATAATGGTAGGTAATATAATTGATATTACTTCGTTGATTACGCATCAATTTTTCCTTCCTAAATTACTTTAAATACGCGAAATATAAAAGTATTGCTTTTAAACAGGTTAGCTGATCCTATTTTATTACATTTTTTTACATGATACCTAACGTAGTATCGAGGAGAGAAGTAGCTACTTACCGCGTTTTCTTTTATGATCTAGATCTACTTGAACTTCTATGAAGTTACTTTTAAAAGCCGATATAAATTATACGATAACAATATATTTTATAATTATTATCTTTAATCGAGATTTAAAAAAATAATGCTGAAATATGTTTGAATTCATTAGCAGGCAAAAACTACGAGGAATTCTTTATTACCATCAATTAAGTAAGTTTTACCTGATTCTAAACTCTTCGAATATCCCATCCGAAGACCTCAATAAAGAAATTACGAGTTTGGCGTGTACAGTATGCATCCAGAGGAACTGTTTGTACCTGTGATCCTGTTTCAATTGATATTTAGGATTGAAACGATATAGTTCTCGTATAGTTCCTGCACCTATTACAATCCGGAACTACACATTTCTACTGTATACTATACAATACATAAATAAATCGATCAGGAAAATTAAAGGCCAGTAAAATTTATTATTATTTATTAGTTTTAAGTAAAACACATTCAAATAAAGATCTCAGGTAAACATAAACGTACTTGTGAATGTCAAGGACGGGAGGATACAGACAGACCAATCAAATACGGCAACGGAAAACAAACGAAACTTCCATAATCATGCACTTCAAATCTAGGGTTGTCAAACCTATCCACTATCCACTATCTACCTATTTCAGGCTATACTCATTATAAGTTCTGAAACTATAACTTAAAATACAGTAAAGTGTCAACCCTCAAAAACAACAAAATCAAGGTTTCGATGTCAAACGCAAGATCAGATAATTTCATAATTCACTAATTTAATTTAACAGAAATTCATTAATCAATTATTGAAACAATAAGGTTTATCTTGAAAAAAAACCTCGAAAAAAAAAGTAAATACTTCAATCGAAAAACTGTTTTTTTTAATGTTCAAATTATAGTTTAGTAATTAAAATTTTATAATTTGTTGACTGAAATTATCGACATAACCTAACATTTACCATTTGTCTGGTTTTTACATCTACTGGCGCTCCGAGCAACGTTATGTACATTTTCTTATAGGTAAGTTTATTCATAATCTAGACATACGATGGGCTACGAAAGGATACACTTTATTATTAATCTCTGAGCGCCGGCACCTGAGCGCCATCTTATACTTGACATAGGTACTGTAACATATTGATGGCTGATGTCATAGCATTGGTAACGCGAATCTATACGCGTGTTTTCCATACCGAGAATCACTCAACACCGCTACAGAAGATTTCACCTCAAAAACACATACTGAAATCAAATTAATATAAAAAGTCAATATTTTGTATAACATACGAAAAAAAAAGTGACAATCCTATATCCTAAAACTGAATAATCCGATTTGGCTAATTCGGAAACAATTAAGGCGAGATGTCTACACGCCTACGATATGGAATTAACTAGTCGAAAGTGTGGAACTTCTGAAACCACAGGTCCCCGGTAGAAAGGTAACTAATTAATAACTAAATGATATATTCGGTCAAAGAACAAAATATAACAAAAAAAAGGTCAATGCACAGAAAATAAAACTCAAAAAGTTCTAACATATATTTATTTTTTACTCAATAACCGAAAATTACTTATTGCAGCACCCCAGACCATATTTGACGATGATTTTTTAACCCATTATTATATGGGTTTCACTAAAAAATAAACCTTTTCGGAATTTAAAATTGACGTATTTAATAATGCAATTTGTATTTGATAAGACCTACTTAAAATCCTGTTTATTTTAGAAGTTTATATAGTTTTTATAGAAGAAACAGCTCTCACTTTTGTACGGGATTTTGAAGCGGTGTTATGGTCAGAGGCGGTGATGGGCAAAGTACGGCCCGCGGGCCAACTTCGGCCCGCGAAAGTATTTAATCCGGCCCGCCGAGGGCCCATCGACATGGATAGTATATGGCCCGTTATAATTACGTTTTGGCGGTCGAGAAGAAAAAGTAGATTCTACTTAGTAGAATAATAGATGCCTAACCTATAGGTGAAGCTAAACTAACCGCGTATTTCATGTGATGCGTAATACTGATCTGACTGATGATGATGATGATGAAAAGCTTTAACACAAAAAATGCATGTTTTCTATAATTCTGGCCCTCCTCTAGGATTTCATAAACCTTGTGGCCCGCCATTAAAAAAGTTCGCTCACCACTGGTCAGAGGTGTCGTGATCAACACACCGCGTTGATCGACGTAAGACCAGATCCACCAAAGTATGGACATAATACATTAACTTAACAAACTTAACGTCCTAATGTGTTCAGCATCTACGGGCACAGCGTGACTTAACATAAAGTGAGATTATATACTAAATCATTTTTATTAATTACATTTATATGAATGTATACAATACCTATACCAATTTTTTTTTATTTTTGTAATTTTGTCTGTCTGTCTGTTTGTATCGCGTAATCTCCGGAACGGCAGGACTAAGTTTAGCGGGACTTTTATGGTAGATAGCTGTAGTTACTTAGGGTACTTTTAATTTTCGGAAATAATTAGGGTACCGCGTAAAAAAATAAAACTTATAAAAATTTGAATTAAATTTCTTTTTCTCTTTCTTTTTCTTTTTTTTTAAACTCTCTATAAAATAAAGATTTAAAAAAAAAAGAAAGAGTGGAACAAGTGAAAAAGTTTGTGTACTTGGGATCAAAGGTTACGAGACATAGAAAGTGTGACGATGATATTGAGCGAAGAGTTTTGTTAGGGAATAGAGTGAATGGGGCCCTGCGTAATTTCATGTGCAGCCAGAAAGTGACTGAAAAGGCGCATTTGGCTGTACATCGAGGAGTCCTAGTCCCTACACTTAGGTATGGTAGTGAATGCTGAGTTTAGCAGAAGAAGCATGAAAGTAAGATTAACGCGGTGGAAATGAGAAGTCTGAGAAGTATAGCTGGAGTGAAGATGATTGACAAAGTCAGGAATAGTATGATAAGGGAACGCTGTGGTGTGGTAGAGGATGTGGTGACCAAAATTGAAAAAGGTATGCTTAGTTGGTTTGGGCATGTAAAGAGAAGATTAACGAAATTAATTTATAAGGCGAGGGTGAATGGGCAAGTCGGTAAGGGTCGACCTAGGCGAACGTATCTAGACCAAATCAAACACTTGTTAAATAAAGGCCAGGTAAAAAGTACTCATAACCGACGAGCATGTATGAAAGCGCTCATGAAAGTAGAGGAAGCGAAAGAGGTGTGTCAAGATCGTAGCAAGTGGAAGGACGTAATCTCTGCCTACCCCCACGGGAGAAAGGCGTGATGATATGTATGTAAAAAAAAATTATGCGAAATATTTTTACTTTATCTTAGTATTATTTTTTTTAGTAAATAAATTAGGGTTCCGTATAAAAAAAAATTAAAACGCAGTGCATAATATATGAAACGCGGGCGCAGCCGCGGGCACACAGCTAGAATTAAGTAATTATATTTATGGTTTTCCGTAGCTGACAGACAGGATGTCTCTGTAGTTGTTTATATTTAGAATACATTTACAAATAACGTTATGACTAATATGTATGGTATAACACGATTGTAAGTTAAGTTAAACTTCAAAAGCATGCCTTGCTTTTTAATAATATTTATTTTTTATAGTAATCATCAACAAATTTAACGTCCAATAGGTCTAATTATACATCGTAGTACATTCTATCAAGAAATATCTTTTCTATTTTAAAAGTATTCAACACATAATCGGAGTAAAGTTTGTTTTTATTTTGATTTTAGAAATAATAATAACATGGATTATGGTGAACAAAAGTACTTATATACTTTAAGACCTGTGTCATGTAATTTTAAGCCATGCCGTTATGGGGAGAGAGATTATACTCTTTTGTTTAGTTCGCCGTCTGCCATTTACTCCACCTGTGCAATATTTTTATTTGTCTTTTTTACGAGTTATATGCGACACAGTATTATGATAAATGAAAATAATTTAATCTAAATATAGCATCTAACTAACGAATGCTTGGCGACTTGCTTGCGGTTTGCATTCATTATTTACGTGCCTATCCATTTGAAAGATACGTGGATCAAGTACTGTGCCATTCATGTCAGATAAATAGGAATTAAGTATATTGATTAAAGGAAGAAAAAGTAGCGTTGAATAAAGCATAATTATGGCGGCGCTGTCAGTCGATGTCGGAAGAGTGTTATTTTGTATTAACTCAGCGGTTCTATTGAATCAAGGAAATAATATGTCTAAATTTTATTTTAGACTTTAAAAACCACGTACGCTTACTACTCCCGTTAAACAAAAAAAAAAAAACTACAGACTTATGACATGTATGTGATACAACAATGACTAACAAAAAGAAGATCAATATACTTTTAAAAATTTAGGAGATTTCTAAGTTATGATAAATGCCTGTAAAAGATAAAAATTCATCCTAAGAAGTCATTGCGTATAACATTTTCTAATAATCCATTTGATTCGAATCAAGTACTTCCTTAACTTTTTGTTAGCCGCATCAAGATAAGGAAGTTAAAAAAGAATTACAATATTGCATTTAAAGTTCAAACGTCCGCTACTATTTTTAGCTTCGCGGTCGCATATTCTCCATAATATATTTATTATAAATTATATTGTAAAGTATGTTCATACTTTTAATCTACGTTACATCTAAGGTTATTATAAAAAAATAGTTCTTTTAAAGCTATTTTTATTCCAAAAACTTATAACTTAAATCGCCAATGTTTCGTCGGGTCGTAAAAGACAACTAAGGAGTAAACCAGAGGATAGGCAGCAGCATTATATGAGCACCACAAAACACCAACTGCGATCGCCAACCCCATGCGTGGCGATTATGGGGATTCCCCGCTTATTGGAGGAGGACTATGCCCAGCAGTGGATTCTTTCTGTTGAATCAATCAATCAATTCCTTAATAGACAAAGGAATAATAATAGTTAGGAAAAATAGATAAAAGTGAAAATAGCTAAGAATGCAGCAAACGTTGTAAAAAAGGAACAACATTTCAGTAAAAATATCGGTTTTAACTCTATACTTAACGTAAATAGTTTTATTTGTCAAATAGCTCCAATTAGAATTCAGTTTTTGGTGAACCCTCGTCTATGTAGGCCAACGTTTGATATAAAAAATCAATGGTATAGCTTAGTATATTTTTATTAAATTTCATTTTTTTTTTCAGCTTTGACCACAATCTCACTTGATGTTAAGTGACGATGTGATCCAGGATGGTAAACACACTAAGCCTAGAGTTACTGGTTCTCACGTGATGCTGCTGGAGCACAGCTATTGGTATTTGGTGACAGATTTCAAACTTGAGGGTGGTAGCTACCCAGGCGGGCGTCATTAGAAAACGCCCTACCCCCATGCTATGGTTTCCCACGATGTTTTCCTTCACAGAAACCTCAGGCTGATTTTAGAGTCGACAAATGTCTTTTATAAAATATACTTTTGAATTTTAACAACGCCTCTAAGATAAAACAAAAAATGAATGGCGAGCAACAATGGATAATCGTGCCTACAACAATTATTTTTGTGAATTGTATAATATCAGCGCTTTGATGGCACTTTCACTTGATGTTAAGTGACTATCTAGTCAAAGTTAGTAAGCAAGCCTAAGAGTACTGGTTTGCCACCATGCTACGATTCTATCACGATGTTTAGCTTAAACGAAAGCTCAAGCTCAAGTAAGGAAACAATTCAAACATATACTTGTCTAGCTTTTTAGCCGCCAAATTTAATCAATTAAGTTATTTATAGCTGAAAACTATTTTAGTTTTTCTTTCTCAATAGAAAAGCAAAACACGATTGATAGAAATTCTAAAACTAGAGCTGAGTGTGCAGTCTAAAACTACTTAACTAAGATATTATTAATTTTTACCTACACCCGTCGGGGCCCCTGTAACCCCTGATTCAAAGCTACGTCCCACTGACATGGTATACTACCACACATCCACTGCGCCATAATCACTTAAACATGTCAATAACAACAACGCATCTACAACAATAGGTACAATTATCTCTTGTTATTAAACTAAGATTTATAAAAGCTGTTTTTAAATTAATCATTCGCAATTGTCAATAGCGCTTTGCATATATTATCATTGTTATTAATATAAGTACATAAATGAGAGACTTTTGACACTTACGTGGTTTCAATGTCGCCGGAACTGTCGCTTGCGTCAACGAGCCGTTTATTCTTATGCCTTTCTTGGAAATAACTTGATTTTGATATTGACAAAATATTTCCACGATGCGAGAAATAGTTAGGTATCTCCCAAATCCGTAAACCTATTCAACGGAAGATTACAGTTACCTTGAATTTATTAACGAAAAGATTTGTTTGTTATTCAGCAGTTTCGGTGCAAACTCGTCCTCATTATAGGCTTTTACGTATGTAAATAGTTAATTTAAGCAAACTCCGTTTAACAGAATCATGAGAACGTTATTTCCCGAAGAGGTAATCAAAAAACGTAAGGCTGCGCAGTATCTACCATCTTCCGGCTTCATTAACCGCATCCTCATGATAAAGGCTTCGTGCCATCTATTGAATTAGTTTGTCGTATATACAAGAAATTTCGCCTACCGATATTATCCAACCTTCAACCTATATATAGTATATATGCGAAGAGCGGATATTTAGATTAACTGAAGTTAGTTGGTAAATTAATTGTGTATTGGAAACTTAAATTAATTTACGCTGACATTGTTACGTTTTTCGCGTCTTCGCTCACATTAATGTTAATTTTGTCAATTAATTCAAGAATGAACATTCTTATTACCTACCCCTATGTCTTTTTCTATGCCCTTGACAACGTGTATACAGCATTTTATGATGATCGACTAAATAGTTAAGATGTGAAAGCGCAACAAACAAACTCACGATTCGCATTTATAGGATTTAAAAACAATACCTATAATATCTACTTACTGAAACATGATTAGAAAATATATCTATAAAAAAGCTCTATGCTTAACATGGGTAGCTTTTTTTGGTTCAGGTGATCTTTGTTATCGTAAATGAAGGCGAAGGTGTCTGAGCATACCAGTCACTGTCGACCTAAGCGAACATATCTCGAGCCTATTAAAGACGTTCTATAGAAAGGCCAGGTCAAAATTACCCATAACTGAAGAGCATGTATGAAAACGCTCATGAAAGTAGAAGACGCTAATGACTTGTCAGAATCGTAGCCGGTGGAAGGATGTAGTCTCTGCTTACCCTTATGGGAGAGAAGCGAGATTTTATGTATGTAAGTAGAATCACACTTGAAATTAAGTGATAATGCAGTTGATTCCGATTCGGTAAGTATGTAATTAAAGATAAACCGATAAATGCTCAATTACTATGTTATGATTCCTATCACTCAAAACTAGGCTCATTACGAAATTCAAAAAAACTTTTTAACTTACCTCACTTACCTCTATCTATCCACTTGACCAAAAGACGTCCACTGCTGGACATAGGTCTCCCCCATAAAACTCCACAACGACCAGTCTTGCGTCACCCGCATCAAGCGTATTCCCGCGACCTTCACCGGGTCGTCGGTCCACTTTGTGGAAGGCATACCAAAGCTGCGTCTTCTGGTACGCGGTAGCCATTCGAAAACCCGTTAGCCCCATCAAGAATCAGTTCTATAAGCAATATGTAAAGCCCATTGACACTTAAGATTAGCAATTCTTCGAGGAATGTCGGTTGCTTTGGTTCTTCTGCGGATCTTCTCATTTCTGATTCTATGACGCTGTAAAGCTTTCTAATTAAGGCTAACTCTAATTATTTTACCAACGTTATAGAAATTAATGTGCCCATGTTTTTCCAAATTGTCAACAATACACATTACCAGGTATTATCCTTAAATTATCTATTATTATCTTACGACTGTTTATATTTAACAGCGTCAATGTTTAATGTGATGATGTAGTCACGTAAATGGAATTTTTCGAAACAACTATATGCATTCAAGCGGTAATTTAAATAACATAATTTCATATTACACTCTGTAATAATGGAAAATCTATTTGCAGTCACAATAAGCAACGATAATTGCTTTTCAAATGGTGTGGCATTTTACTAAATGTCTTTAGTTTCTTTATAAGCATACGACTGGCCTTTAATTAAACATACGAATAACAAATCTGTAATATTAATATAACTACATAAATAGTATATTATACTTAAAATGTAAGTCCTAATAGAAATGTAGTTTATTGCATACATTTGTTGTGTACATACAATTTACAATAAATATGTTATTCCCACTCGTTTTAATATACATGTAAAACCATTATAATTGCTACTTAGATACTTTAATTTTAAGAAGCCATTTTCCTTATATATTTCCTTACACAGTGCAATGTGCATTAAAAAGGAAAGTGCCTGTATCTGTTTGTATATTGGTTGGCTTATAACTCGTCTAATGGGACCAATATCGATAATTTTATTTTTAAAGTAGCTATGTGCCCGCGTCTGCGCCCGCGTTTTATATCTTCTTCAATGCAATTTAATAAATTTATATGGAACCCAAATAATTTGTTTTGTAATAAGATAAAGTAAAAATATCTCTAATAATTTCAAGCACTTGGCTGTAAAACTGTGCATTTAATCGGATTTTATTAATTTTGTTATAAGTATAAATTTTTTACGCGGAACCCTAATTATTTTCGAAAATTAAAACTCCATGTTACCAGGAGTAACTTCAGCTATCTAACAAAATAAGGTTTCGTCAAAATCCGTCCAGCCGTTCCAGAGATTACTCGGAACAAACAGACAGACAAAAATGTTAGAAATTGTATTTTTCTATATTAATAGGTCTAGTGTATACATTTAGTAAAAAAAATAATCTAGGCATTACAAACAGACAGTTCAATTATATTTATTAGTATAGATAATAGATATTTTCTCTGGTCAGGTTTTAGTATACCATGCAAAGAATAAAAACAAACAACACACAAACTCACATTAAATTATTACCTAAGCAAAATTTTTGACATTTTTTTAACTTTTAGCATTCTGTATTGTGATTTTTATCATTCCTCCTTCTGCCACTAATGTACCTTACGTACTTATTTAAACTGATGATTGATAGCCGCACGGCTAAATTTTCACCAAATTTACGTCTTCTTACCGTGTGTACTTTGGTGTCTTTAAGCTGGAATTCACTCTCCCGGATAAACACCTCAAAAATTCGATGAACCTATCAAGGCCCTTCCAGCATTTAGTCGGTTCGTGTGTTAATTATATCTTGTGATCAGTCCTTATATACTCGCGTTCAGTAACTTGGAGGCTATCAGCGTAAAATAAGTAAGCCAAATTGTAAGGCCACAGACAATCAATCCTTTACGAGGCCAACGTTTTACCCACTTATAATGAAGTGGATTATAATCACTATAACAAGTACCTGTATGTTACAGTTGAACGAATAATTATAATTAATAATAAATACGTAATTCTAGATAAAATGATTCCAGTACATTTTAACTAACTAGTGTACATATTGATTTATCAAACTACGTAATATATATATATATATATATAAATTGATGTGTTCTTACGATACCTACATTATTTTCAAGATTCTATATCCTTAAATTTCGATACAAGGTTTACCCCTTTTTTATAGATTTCTTATATAATCTCATTTTAAAAAATGAAATTTCTTTGTTTTCATTATATGTTATTTTGTAGGGTTAAACATACAGTACAGTATGTTAGAGGGTATTGCGTGATTTTGGATTGTTTTGTAGTAGTTTTAAATGAATATCTTGCACTATATAACTGTATGTTATATAATGAAAGCGATGATGGCGCAGCGAGTAGTGCGGCCGTATTCCGCGTCAAGCGATGCAGATTCGATCCCCAACTATCCGACTCTGAAATCAGCCTGAGCATTCAGTGAAAGAAAATATCGTTAGGAAACCATAGCATGGTGGTAGGGCATTTTATAATGATGCCCGCCTGGTTAGGTACTACCCTCAAGTTAGAAAAACCTGTCACCAAATACCAATAGGTCTGTTCGAGCATCATCACTTGAGAACCAGTACCTCTAGGCTTAGTGTGTTTACTACCAGGAGGACCACATCGTCACTTAACATCAGGTGAGATTATGATGAAAGCACTGAGCCTATTCCGTGTGAAAAAACAAACAAAACTGTGGTAGTATTTTACGTGATATAGTTTGGTACAATTATCTTCTAATTTGTTTTATGAAGTTGTGGCGCCTCAGCTGCAACCTTTTTGTTTTTATATCAAACTGGCCATTAAGAAATATGCCATCATTAGAATAAGAGCGTTGTAGTTCTCTCTTAATATTCCGTATATTAAGAGAGGAGACTGATAGAACTATATATGAAGACACCTATTGTATTTATGATGTTAAAATATTACTTAACAATAAATATTGGATATTTTTAATAAAGTTAACTATCATCTGTCATTGAAGTGCTTTTGAAATTATAAAGTGTTCGAAATGTCAAACTTGGCTGTGTGGTTTAGTACTTTTGCCTTTTCTCTACGAAGGGAGAAAAAAAAAAATCACTGAAATGTCAATAATGTCAGTAAAGAAAGGTTATTACAAACGTGATTGAAATAAATGAAATATAAACATAAATTCAATGGTAAATATTTATTTTAAAAAATGTTAAAACCCAAAGACTTGGGAGACAGCCTTCCTGGTTTTGATGCTTCCGCAGAAGAAATATCACATGATGAAAAACAGAGTAATACAAAGAAAAAGAAAACATCTGGCGGTTTTCAGTCGATGGGTTTAAGTTTTCCGATACTAAAGGGAGTAACAAAACGTGGATACAAACAGCCTACACCTATACAGAGGAAGGTAAATATGCATTTTATAATCATAACCTAAATGTTCAAAGTTAAGGTTGATTAAGAAGTGTAGTAAAACTCAAATGTTAGTTTTTTTTTTAAATTAGCTATGCAGTGTTTAAAATTTCAGACTGGTATACAATTTTTTTTTTTTTTCATCTATCCATTCATCCATCCAACCGTAAGGATACGTTTACTGCTGGACTTGGTCTTCCCCAAAGATGAAGGGGGAATTGCCATAATCGCCACGCTTGATAGTCGGGTTGGCAATTGCAGTAGGTGTATGTGGTCCTCAGAGGATGCTGCTGCCCATCCCCTGGTGTACCCCTTAGTCGCCTTTTATGTCACCCATGGGTAGATATGGAATGGTACTATTCTTAAACCGGCAGCATACGGAATATTTTTTTAAAATTTAGATCTAAGTAAATTTCTGGAATTTTTTTTTTTCCAGACAATACCATTAGTATTGAATGGCAAAGATGTTGTGGCCATGGCAAGAACAGGATCTGGCAAAACAGCTAGTTTTGTTCTACCCATTCTGGAGAAACTCCTTGCACCAAATAGTAAACCTCAGCCAGGAAAGAATTTTAGGGCACTAATTTTGTCACCTACGAGAGAGTTTAGCATTACAGGTATTTTCTTCTTGTTATAAAATCATAACATCTATTATTAATTATTATAATGTCTTTATAATGTTTGCGCAGATTCCACTGTGCTTTATTTATTACAATTACTATTTCAAAATAATGTTGATCATTGAATAGAAATATATATTTATTGTCTAATTATCCAAAATGTCTCTTCAAATCACAAACTGAAAAACCAAGTCAAACTGGATAGCAACTACAGTGCACCAGTTATATTGACATGATGCATACATCATGTTCCAATTTTAGCAAGTGTATATCTGAATATACTTAAACATCAGATGATGTGTACACATTTGGTTGCCGAAGTATAAGAGAAATAATTTATTTGAAATTGTGAGTGAAATCATTTTCAAAAAACAATTTAAAGTCCATTGTTTGATATAATATTGATGTTTTTTATACAGTTCCACAGAAGTAAAATAAATGTGACTAAATGCATTCAATCTGCAGAGATTTTAGTAATTCACAATTATAAATGTTTCTTCACAGACTTTGAGATTTGTGAGAGAGTTGGGGAAATTTACAGGATTATCATCAGCAGCAATCCTTGGTGGGGAGTCTATTGAACAACAATTCAGTGTGATGTCTGGTAAAGCACCTGATATTATTGTTGCTACACCAGGAAGATTTCTTCACATCTGCATTGAAATGAATTTAAAACTTGACAACATAAGTATGATTTTTTTAATAATATATTGTTTATATCACTGTTTTGAGAACACTCCCTTTTGAATACTGATGTGGTTTTAAAGAAAAGAGAATTAATGCCTAAATTTGATAAACATGGTAAAATGTTTATAATACCTCTATAAACATTAGTTCAGTTCTTCTGGTAACTTATCTAGATAAATCTGATTCATAACAATTATATTGGGATGATCCTTGATAGATTGAATTGTATTTGACTGCTGTTTTATTTATTTAAAACAGCATACTGAGTGAAGTCATTAAATGTATAATGAAAAACATTTTATCCATGAATAGTCTTTTTTTTCTCACAAAACAAATGTTAGTCTAGTTGTCACATTGTAAATTGATCTAAATAAATTACTAAAGTGATCACTAAAGCATTTAAATATTAAGGGTGGCTTGTACATTTTTAATGCTCTAAACATTTTTAAATTAAATGCATTTAACATTGTCTTGTACCACCTATTTCAAATATCAATTTAGCTAAATGTGTTTAACGGTCGGTAAAGTAGTCCTCGAGGTTTCATTTTTCGTTTTCATTTCTCGATTTAGTTGCAGTTAAAGGAGAATTCGAATAAATTTGAAGGACAAATTACAAAACGTATTTAATGAAACGCGTGTCCCATTCATTATTTTACCACGCTGTATTTTGACACTTGGTTTGTTCTGTAGTATCACACTCGTTCTTTAGTTCAAATAAAGAGGATAATGTTTAAACTTGATAGCTTATGTTTATATAAATATAACCATAAAACATTCAAAAATAAAAACAATACATAATTGTCTGTATTCCTCATTAATTGTGGTGCTATTTGTTGTAATAAACATGTAGCACTGCATTTACTAAGACAAAATCTCCTTAAAAATTTATCATCGGGAAGACTCGTATAAATTGCTTCTGTCAAAAATACGCCGCACTGGTCTGCTCAAGTATTGTATAAATTCTTCATTATCATCAGAGAAAAGATCAGAAAAATTCATTTTCGCTCGAAAAACGTAGCGAATAGTAACAAATTAACAATGAAATCTGCCATGCAGTTCACTAAACGTATTTATCTGAGTTTAAACTGTAACCATAGCGCGTTTAAATTTGACAGATTGATAAACGTATTTAGCGTCTTAAAATTACTGGTACAAGACACTTGATTGACTAAAATAAAAACTGTTTAAAATAAAACTTAAACATATTTCAAACAGTTGGTACAAGCTGCGCTTAATTGTATTTATAATTTTTACTGAATTTTGTTAAAAATGATGGGATTCTTCTGAGCTTGTGGCTTTGCCAACTGGGGCCCCTTTGGACCTGGGCCTGTGCCATTTTGCCAGCTCTGCCACCCTATAGTACGCCATTACATAGTGCACTCTTTCTTCAGGATATTTAGAAATTAAAATGTTTATAAATTGCTTATTTTTAATCAGTATTCATTTTTTTGTCTTATTTATGATCTATTTTTTGATAATCTCTTCCAATACAAATAAATAAAATTGAAGTGTCTGTTTGTAATAACAAAAATAATAGCTTTTACTAAATATATATGAATGTATATATATACAGTATTCATTGGCATAATTTTTGCCTGTTTGTTTGTTCTGGCTAATCTATCGAACGGGTGGGCTGGTTTAGACAAGTATTCCATGTTCCTTTTTTTTTAATTTGTAATTTATATAAGTCATTTATTCAAAAAGTACATAAATTTATACACAAAAATTTAAAATTAAAATAAAATAAAATACTATAAATAATGAATGCCGTCCAGCTCGCCGCCAGACGGGAAGGTTCCCAGGAGGCTGGCCATATTGCCACGTTGGATGGCAATGCTAATTCGCTGTGCCAAATATTGGCCAGCCCTCTGGTCGCGAGACGTGTCGACTAGACTACCCGCGAGATCCTTAAAAAGGTTATGAGCACTCAGGCCCCACGGTCCCAGAGTTTCGACCCCAAACGGGACAAATATGTAACTCTCACCAAGGGTAGCATATTTGCGCCGCTTGAGATCCTCCGCTGATGTAGCTGCTGCACCTGCCTTCAAAGAGGTAATTGGAAGATGTGACGGTGCCAAAGTATCGACGCAAGTAGCATCCCATACCAAGGGCCGCCCCATCTTCCAAGGCAGAAGCGTAATCCCATCGGGTCTTTTGCCATCGTCACGCACCAAACCAATAGGTTCCAAGCTGGCTGGTACATTAGCACTGGCAAAAGCCCGACGTAAAACGTCATTGAGGGTGGCGTGACGCGAAATACGACCAGCGCTTTGTAATAAATGACTTTGGTATCTCTTAGTGCCAATTATTTACGGCATGTGCAATAGGGTTCATTCTTTTCCGATAATTATTTAAAAATTATATTATGCAGGGAATAATTGTGTTGAATAGATAATATGGGAGGAGAGCGGACTGCGGGAACAGAATATAGCTTACAAATTAACATGTATTCCTTCCCCATTCAATGATTTATAATTTACTAATTTAAAACATTTTTGTTATAGAGATAGTCGTATTTGATGAAGCCGATCGTCTGTTCGAACTCGGATTCGGGGAACAACTTCGTGAAATTGTCGCCAGGTTACCATCAAGTCGCCAAACGTTGCTGTTCTCGGCAACTTTACCGAAGATGCTTGTGGAATTCGCTCGAGCCGGTCTCTCAGATCCCATGTTAATAAGATTGGATGTTGACTGGAAATTGCCGTCGACATTATGGTTAGGATGGATATCGGTCAGAGCGGAACTGAAGACTGCAGCTTTACTATTGCTGTTAGATAAAGTTTTAACCCCAACTACACCCCAAGCTGTTGTCTTTGCGGCAACGAAACATCATGTAGAATATTTGAATTTGGTGAGTAAATATTAAAAATTGTATTTTTTTTATTCTATGTATGGTGACTTTTGATATTTGTTTCACTTCTCTTAAGAGACAATGTGACTGAAGATGTTAAAAATGAAACTCCGTAAACACATTCATAGTTGCTTGGAGACATTTCCCATTTGAGACTAAGAGGCTATGGATTTCTTAAATAATACCACGTGCATTTGTTTATCATACTTTTTTATTCTTTTCATGAACTTATAATGACTTTCGAGTTATTTCTTATTATCTGTATTTTTGTTCATTTCATACAGTGTTTATTTTATTCAACCGAAAAACATCTACCACTGGACATAGGTCTCCCGCAAAAAGGGAGCATATTGCCATAATCACCATACTTGGCAGGTGGGTTGGCGATTGCAGTAGGTGTTTGTGTGTTGAGAATACTGCTGCCTATCCTCTGGTCCATATCCCTTATTCGTTTTTTACGACACCCTCGGGAAGATATTGGGCAGTACTATTCTTGGTTGCTGCTAGCCAGTTGAAGGATGACTGGAGGGAAAGTCGTGGTACACGTTGAAAGTTATTTATTAACTGATTCTTATATGATTAATTAATTAATTAATATTGAGGATGTACAGTGAGACTTATATTCTAAAAGATCCCCTCGTTAGTCGTAGGGCTTACAGTAACTACGGTGGTCAATCAGAAACATGCACAGTGCGAGCGAGACGGGACACACGGACTTCTCTCATACGAGGTATTAAATATATGTAACCCGTGCGCCCGCGGCTCGCGCTAGTGTGCCGTTAGATGTTGATGAGATCTCTACATATTCTTAGCCGGGTCAATTAAATAGACTTGCCTAATTTAGATAACTGTTATGTAGCATATTTTTTATTAACTCAAACTTATTACGACCTTTCCATTGTATGATTCAGAATCTATATTTTAGAGAAATTTAAGTTAAAGTGGGGAATCAAATTATAATCACAAGTTTAGTTCTTCAAAAAATAGCATTTTCATAACTATTAATATTAAGAAGCTTAGTGACGTAAATTTACATGGAAAAACGATATTTTCTTTGACTAATTTCTATAATTTACATACATACATACATATCATCACGCCTTTCTCCCGTGGGGGTAGGCAGAGATTACGTCCTACTTGCTACGATCTTGACACACCTCTATCGCTTCCTCTACTTTCATGAGCGCTTTCATACATGCTCGTCGGTTAAGAGTACTTTTTTGAGTACTATATTTTAGGTGTAAAAAAAATCATGCAGTTGAATGAATTGTTTATGTATTGTAGGTACTTGAGAAAGCTGGTATAACTTCAACGTATGCATATTCCGGGCTGGATCCCTCGGCCCGGAAGATAGCGTTGGGACGTTTCACGAACAAGAGAGTATCAGTGCTGCTGGTGACCGACGTGGCCGCGCGAGGGCTGGACCTGCCGGCGCTCGATACTGTCATCAATTATAATTTTCCAGCGAAACCCAAGCTTTTTGTACATAGAGTCGGTAAGTGGCTTAAATATCTGTACAGATACATCTATTCTAGACTAGTAAATAAAATTGAAGTGTCCGTTTGTAATGTCAAAATTGTTGTTTTTTTTTTTTCACCAAGCAGATATGATTACATGACAAATGATACCTATACCAAAAATGCAAGTTTTAAAATTTTTTTGTCTGTCTGTCTGTTTGTTCCGGTTAATTTCTGGAACGGCTGGACGGTTTTTGACAGGAATTCTATTGGTAGATAACTGAAGTTACTCCGGATAACTTAGGGTACTTTTAATTTTCTAAAAATAATTAGGTTTCCGTGTAAGAAAAAATAAAACTCATAAATAACTGAATAAAATCAGATTCAATGCACAGTTTTACGGGCAAGTGCTTAAATGTATAAAAATGTATTTCGTTTTTATCTTAGTATAAAAAAAATAATTAAGGTTCCATATATAAAAAAAAATTAAAACGCAAAATATATGAAACGCGGTCGCAGCCGCGGGCACACAGCTAGTATGTATATATGTTCAGTGTACCTAAAGTTTGTTGGGGTTTAAATAATGACGTATTGCTTTGCTATTCAGAGTGATTGTTACATTATATAGAGTGTTTTAATATATAGATAATAATATAAACAAATAGGAAGGAACCTTAGCAATGTCTACATTTTAAAGAGTTTTCAATTAAACAGAAGTTTCAAAAATGTCTGGATTACTCCTCAGTACAACTGGATGCTGATCAGCAATACAGTATCTAACCTCAAAAAAAAAATGTGTGACATTATATAATATTGCTATTTTAATAAAGTAAAACAAATTTATATCGAAATCTGTTTCCAATCAAAGATATCTCATACTAGCATGTAAAATAATTTAATATTTTTATTTTATTCTATCTATCACTGTTTTAAATATAATTCACCTGTTTTCTATATTATAACCATAAATTAATAGATTTGGAATTAATTAATAAGAGTTTTTTCTAGATAATATATAGTGTTAGGTTTAACGTTAAAGTCTTAAAACACATTACCAATTTACCGGACAATAAGTTATTATAGAGTGGAATCATTGTGTGAACAATTGCAATGTCTTGAAATGACACCCTCCATTTACTAATAAACCATGTAACTATGAGTTAATAAAAAAAAATTAAAAAAAAACCAGATCGAGTTTCTTGCCGGTTCTTCTCGATGACTGGATTGCTTTCCGAACCGGTGGTAGTTTGTTGACGTTTATAAGCGCCTTATCAGAGCCTAAATTGAATAAAGTATTTTAGATTTGAGTTTGATTGAAAAAAACGTTTTAAATGTTTGCAAGGCATTTTATTAAAATTATGATTGTGTTGTGTTGATTATCAGCGCGGTCAATTATTCCATGACGATAGTATTTGGAGAGCACATTGAAAGCCCTGATTGATATGATTAGGTCGGAGTGCTCGTGCTGGTAGAGCTGGACGAGCATTCTCCCTGGTAGCTGCTGAGGATATTGCTCACTTGCTCGATCTGCATCTGTTCCTCGGAGCTGAACTGATATCCCCTAGTAAAGTGTCGGAGCGCGGCGCCGCCTGCCCGACCGGAGTCTGGGGCTCAATGCCAACTGGACTCCTGGAGCTAAGACACCAAGACGTTATGGCCTGGGAGAAGAATTATTCTGAAATTGTAAGTTTTTGTGATAAATAAAAACTTGTTTTAGTCCTTTTTGTGATTTGAAACTCGATGAAACGAAAATGTGACATTAAAGAGAGATAAAGACATACAATAGAGTCTCACTATTCTGGATTGTAGAGAAAAAATCATAGTAAATACAATAAAGTATTTTAGTAGAGCGATTATATTTATTACTAGCTGTAGGCCTGCGGCTGCGCCCACGTTTCATATATGCTTTACTGCGTTCTAATTTTGTTATACGGATTCCTAGTTATTTTCCCAAAAAAAATTTAGTACTAAGATAAATTAAAAATATTTCTCATAAATTAAAGACTTGCCCGGAAAACTGTGCATTGAATCGAATTTCATTCAAATTTTTATCAGTTTTTTTTTTACGAGTAACTCTTTTTCTCCAAAATTAAAAGTACCGTAACTTACCCAGTTTAACTTCAGCTTTCTACCAAAAATAGTCCCGTCAAAATTGGTCCAGCCATTCCGAAGATTGCCCAATATAAACAGACAGACAGACAAAAATGTTGGTATCTTATATCTATTTAGTAAAAAAAAAATATTTTAACATTACAAACAGACACTTACATTTTATTTATTAGTATAGATATAGTATTATACTTTTTAATAACAATAACTTATCTTTCTAGTTATTTTTATTTAATCTTAGTTCTTTTTACTCGTAATTGAGGTCGGTTTTCTCTCTGATTGTAATTCTTGCTTAATAACATTTTCCACAAATAATTTATTTCATATTTTTGAGCTACTGTTTAATAAATTACTCGTGCACTTAATATGTCGATTACCCATAAAAATGAGGCAATAGGAAAACAATGAAAAACTGGCGTAAACGCCAGGTTAGTGCTCAAGGGGTTAACAAAAAGTATAAAACTGGAAATTTGCACAAAACTCTAGAACGCAAAACCGGTGTAGAGAGTCGCAACAGATTATTGGACGAATTAGTGAAGTGAGAGTTAAGAGAACATGCGCTCGGAAAGGTGGATATTTCAGAAAACTATTGCTATCGCGTTGAGCCCCATAGGAAGCGAAAGGGACAACTGCAGCTCGGGCTGATTGTACCGTATGCAAAATAGACGAAAACAACACTTCCTAGTACCCGGTTTCCTCCTACAAAACTGAACCGATTTTTCATTCATTCATTTCACGTTTTGCTTTTAAAAATTTTATCCATCAACTTTGTTTGACGAACGTCTGAAGTTGACGTAAAAATCGAGCATTTTTTTTTTTACATTTTCAAAGGCTCCTTAGTTTCTACTATAACTAATTTATAGAAACAATCGAAACGTATGGACATATATACTATTTGGTATAAAGATATATACCATAATGCTATTATCTCCAGGGGGGAAACAGGGGACTACTTTGTATGGAGTAAAGGCCGCTAGGATATATCCTCTTAACAGGCGGGGAGAATGAGATAGAATGCTCTCCTCTTGCGATGATGTTAAAACTAGAAGCGTGAAGCGATGATGGCGCTGGCGCGGGTAGTGCGCCCGGATTCCGCGTCAATCGACGCAGGTTCGATCCCCACCTATCCGACTTAAAAATCGGCCCGAGTTTTCGGTGAAGGAAAACATAGCGTGGTGGTAGCTCCTGGGAAGCTCAAGGTTCAAAACCTGTCGCCAAATATCTGTTGTGTTCTGGCAGCGTCAATTGAGAACCTTAGTGTGCTTACCATCCTGAACCATATCATCACTTGACATCAGATGAGATTCAGGTCAAAGAAAAAAAACGCCCCCCCCCCCCCCACCCCTTCCCCTGACAGAGTGAAAATATGTTGTATAGTAATATAGAAAGTGTTTCCAGGAGAAGAAGCGGCTCGGACCTGTTCCCGCGGCTGGCAGCAGTACGTGAAGTGGAGGGAGCCGGCCTCGGCGGAAGCCAACAAACGAGCCAAGAGTGTGGAGCCGCCGACCCTGACGCACCAGTTCCTGGTTGATGATGCAGGAGTCGCAGCCGCGGATCTCATCCGCCAGATCAAGAACTACACGCCCAAAGGAGTAAGTCACATAATACACGCACACTGTCAAACTAGTTAGGCTAACTATCGGCAGCTAAATCAATTTCAGAAATTTTCTAATTTAGGTAAAAAAAAGAAATCTTAAAAATAAGTAAGCAAATGAACCAGCCTAATGTTGAAGCGTTTGTAGATCTGTCTTGTGACGTCACATGCCGGTTGACTCTGCATATATTTTGTGACTAGATTTGTGCTATTCCTGTTACTTAATGTTGCTAGACTTAATCCAGCATTACACTCATAAGATTGTCTATATTTTAATATTATTATATAAAGAGGAAAGGTTTATATTTATGTATGTAACGAATAAACTTAAAAACTACTGGAATGGTTTGGATGAAATTTGGCATAGAGATAGTTTGAAATCCAGGGAGTGTGACAAAAGATAGTTTTTTATTACGAAAATCCCACGGTAACGGGAAAAATAATTAAGAATAATAATACAATTTTATAAGTTAAGACTGTTTATAATCTTAACAAACTATATTGTTTGTAATGAGTTCATAGTGTTAACAGACGTTGGGACTTGGTACGGAGCGTACAATAGACATAATATGGAGGACAACCGAAATAAGTTGCCTTATCTCTCACATTTAGTTACGGGCGTCGTGGCTCTGATACCATCGAAACGCGACGTAAATGGTTACTACTGTACCGGTAACGTTAATACCCCCATTAAATGTCCACGAGGCGACTGATAAGTTCGGCCGTCCTCCGCACCATATACGCCGTCCGGTCCGTACG
Source organism: Samia ricini (assembly GCA_014132275.2). Taxonomy (NCBI): domain Eukaryota; kingdom Metazoa; phylum Arthropoda; class Insecta; order Lepidoptera; family Saturniidae; genus Samia; species Samia ricini. The sequence goes on along the minus strand of AP028165.1, from coordinate 13,025,888 downwards.
TCTGTTAATGGTTTAGTTTTTTTTTTATTTTAACCTAGTTTGACGCAGTAAGTATAAATTATCCATTAGCACAGTTATAATATAGCCTATTCAATTTTTTTTGTTTTTGTTTTTAATGAACAAACGATATTGATTGCATGAACATACACATATTCTCATTCATTATTAATATGTCGATTACCCATAAAAATGAGACAATGGGAAGCTGGCGTAAACGCCTGGTTAGTGCTCAAGGGGTTAAACTGTTATCGTTTATTTTCTAGACAATATTAGAATTGTCTGCTAAGAACGACTCGCCCATGTACATTGCTATGAAGGCTAAGAAACACGCGCACGGAAAAAAACAGTACAGAAAACACGTGATAATAAAAAATTACAGGTGAAGAATTAATTTTATCTATATTATATAATAAGTGTAGCTATAATAATATTTTTCTTTGTTTGTTTTTTAATTGATAAAAAAAGTTTTGTGGTGTTGAGTGAATCTCGATAGGAGAAAAAAAAAAATTAAAAATTCGCATTACCAATATCCAACGTAAAAATTACTTGTGTAATCACCATTTGTACTCTTGAAGAACGTCATCAATAATAAGTTAAGCGATGGTGGCTTAGTGGGTAGTTCGGTCGGATTTTGCGCGAATGGGTGCGGGTTCAAATCCACTTATCCAACTGTAAAAATCTGCCTCAACTTTTGCTGGAGGAAACTATAGCATGGTGGTGGGGTATTTACCCGCCTGGGTAGCGTCACTTGGGAACCAGTACCTCTAGGCTTGGTGTGTTCCCCGTCCTGGACCCACATCGTCACTTAACATCAGGTGAGATTATGGTCAAAGTAATGTAAACAAAAAAAGAAAATGCATATGGTACCAAAAGCCGCCACCCCCCCCCCCCCCCCCCATATTTGATGTTTACGAAATACTCGAAAAGCCGCCACGATACTGTTATGGTTTATTAATTATAATAATATGTCGATTACCCATAAAAATACGACAATAGGAAAACTATGGAAAGCTGGCGTAAACGCCGGGTTGGTGCTCGAGGGGTTAAATAATTATTTTTGTAATGAAACTTTTTTTGCATGTTAACTGAATTAGCTCTACCACTGCGTATTATTATATTTTTCAGGCTGAAGGTCTGTCAGAGGATAATATTAATATGAAATCGAATAAACACACCCACAGTCAAGGTGTAAAGAAAAAAGAGATTGTCCGAGATGAAAATTATATACCGCATCAAGCCATTGATCAACATACTGAAACTGGGTACGTTTCATATATATATACACTAGCTGTATTCATATGTCCTTCGCTGCATTTTTTTAGATTATTTTTAAAATTTAACCACTTGGTCACTAAAACTGTGCATTATTGCATTGGGTTTTTTTTTGAAATTTTTATAAGTTTTAATTTTTTTTACGCGGAACCCTAATTATTTTCGAAAATTAAAAGTACCATAACTTACCCGGAGTGACTTCAGCTATCTACCAAAAAAAGTCCCGTCAAAATCCGTCCAACCGTTCCGGTGATTACCCGGAACAAAGAAACACACAGACAAAAATTTTAAAAATTGTGTTTTCGGTACATGTACCTTATATAAATTCATATCTATTTAGTAAAAAAAAAATATTTTTTGATATTACAAACAGACACTTCAATTTTATTTATTAGGATAGATAAAACTAGAACAATAATTAATAATGTATACCGAAATTTTAAAAAGAAATTTTTGATCATTATTAAATTTAAAAAAATCTCATTCAATCAGTATCAGCTCTTTTTTTTACGAGGGGAATATATTGAATTACACCTGCCTATAATCTCTATGTATATTTGTTTTCCCTGGATGCGTGTGTGATACCGCTCCCTTGTGGGCGTTTGTGACTTTCGGGGGCACATTAGGAAAACTAGAGGAAATTAGAGGGCACTGAGATAGCTCAGAGGGGCACTAGGCGGATTAAAACATATAGTTTACATAATTAAGATGGGAGTGTCTAGAAAAAAACATGTTCTCGAGGAGGGCGGCGAGAAGTTTGAGAAACTGCTGTGTTAAATTGATTTGTCAAGAGAGGATATCCTGGCGGCATTTATTCCATACAAAAGTAATCCCATGTCTCCTCCCTGTATAACAGCATTATGTTAAATATTTGTATACTGAATAATATATTTCCACCCGCGCCATGTCCGTACGTTTAGATTTTTTCCATAAATTATTTATTGTAGAAACTAGGAGCCTTTGAAAAAAAAATCTCGATTTTTACCGTCATCTTCAGACGCTCGTCAAACAAATTTGATTGATAAAATTAACAAAAGTAAAATATACAAGATTAGCCAGTGTTTTTATTATTGTAAAGAAAATTAAAAATCGGTTCAGTTTTGTAGGAGGAAACCGGGTACTAGGAAGTGTTGTTTTCGTCTATTTTGCATACGGTACAATCAGCCCGAGCTGCAGTTGTCCCTTTCTCTTCCTATGGGGCGCAACGCGATAGCAATAGTTTTCTGAGATAGCTACTTTACCGAGCGCACGTGTTAACGCTAACAGAATGGCTGTGCACTTCAACTTGGGCGCGGGAGAGCGCGCAGCTGGAGGTGATGGCGGACAGCGGGGACGCGGCGCGGGCGCAGCGCGCAGTCATGCGCTGGGACAGGAAACGGAAGAAGATGGTGCACTCAGACCCGGTCAGTATCAGGAATTGCCGTAATCGCCACGCTTGGCAGGCGAGTTGGCGATCGCAGTAGGTGTCTGTGCTCCTCAGAGGGTGCTGCTGCCCATTCTCTAGCTTATCCCTTAGTCGCCTATTACGACACCCTAAGGGAGGATATGATATGGGGTGTTACCCCTTTTTTTTTTTTTTTTTTTTTTTGACGGGGGGAAATGCATTTACGCACTACCCTTATCTATTGTATTTGGAGGATCAAGGTCCTCCAAATACACTAGATAAGGGGGCACGGAGTGACGAGCTCCGTGCCAGTGTGGGACTCACCCGGGCGAGAGTCGCCCGGAAATACCCACTAAAACCCCCCGGGGCCGTCCGCTGCATTTGGGATGGGGGCGACACGGGGTGGCTTTCGCAAGCACCGCGTCATGGGGTGTTACCCCTAGCATCGAATCGAAATTACGAACGCAGTACATTTATACAAATCTATGGACCTGTCACAAACATACGGAAGTTTTCCGTTCGTTTATTGAGCCGTGTCATTCCGAACGGAAATAAACGTATGCATGTGAAATATGTACGAAATCCCGATTCGATATCCCGAATCGTAATTTCGAAACGGAATTCCGACTGTATGTGGCAGCTCTTAGCCTCTCATATATAGTCCCTATCCTCTCCCCATCACACTTTTTTTCACATGGTATAGGCTCAGTCTTTTGACCACAATCTCACCTGATGTTAAATGTAGATGTAGTCCAGGATGGTAACACTAAACCTAGGTGGTTTAGATACTAGATAACATACACCGAATTATATCAACTAGCTGTTCCCGCGGCTCCGCTTGCGTATCCCGTTCTCTGTTACGCACAGTTATTCACTGCATAATATAGTTTTGTATATAATCAATGGAAAAAAAATTAACCTATTTTTTATATAATAAGCTTTTAACTATTATTGGAACTAACAGAAAGCAAATATATATCTCAAAAATTCAAACACTAAACATTAAAACCCTGCATTCAATCGAAATTTGTTCACAATTTCGTGAATTTTAGTTTTTTTTTTACACGCAATCCTAATTATTTATGATAAAGAAAATTAGCTAAAGTTACGCTTAAGAATGTCAGCTCTCTGCCAGAAAAAGTCCTATCGAAACCGGTTCAGACATTCCGCAGATTAGCTGGAATAAATGAATACACCGATAATCATATTTTAGGCGATTGGATTGGGAATTGTTGTCAGTTTGTTATGATATAAAAAAAAAATCTGTGTAATAATCGTATAAATCTAACGGACTTCGTTGTTTATGGCACTAGTTGCTTGAAGTGTTTGCCCGGCGGTGACGTCACTAAAATGGCGACCACGCGCATTAGTAATTTTCGTATGGAGAACAAACGTAAAAAGATAAATGTTTCTACGTTGAACAACTGTAAACTATGCCACTGCTGTAAGGGAACGTTCCCATACTACGTGACCTAATTTGTTAAGATATTTCAACCTCTCCCTCCCCTCTGTGAGCACTCGTAGTATATGCCAAGAAACGCCCAGTTGACAGCTACAGTTGTAAATTGTAAATTAGGTGATGGCAGCGCCATCTAGCTAAAATTTGGCGAACAATCCGTCTAACAAGTCTTCAATGAATACGTTCCCAGCAGCAATCCACTTGGATACGAACTCGGAACTCGAACGGGGCAGTAGTTTCAGGAATTTCTTCGGACTTAGTCATTTCCTTTTCATCGACGGCCTCGACATCCAACCGCTCCACGCTTTCCCCCATAACACACAAAACCTCATGTGGGCAACTGTCAACTTGAGAAGCATTAAACATTCAAACAACAAGCAAAAAATATTCAATGATGGGTCGAAAAAGTGCGATATTTCTCTCCGCGAAATCGACTATGTAACAAACACCTAAACCACCACAACAAGTCCCCCTCTCTCCTCCCGCTCCCGCTCCTGTGACTGATCGTAGTATTTTGAAGATTCCCTCTCTCCTTCTTATACGGGTCACGTAATTTGGGTACGTTCCCTAATTAGTGCTGTGAAATGTATCCCAGCAATTATTAGGTTACATTTCTTAGAAATATTTTGTACCACGAGATTTTGCAAAGTGCAGTGTTTCTACCTTATTGGTTATACATAACATAAACATAAGCTCACGCCTGTTATCCGCGGAAGGGTTAGGCAGAGGTGAAATAGCGAACTACACCACCCACATTCCGCAGGAGCTTACTTCCGTCCCGGATGTGACAGGGGGGGAAGCCTGTGGCCATATCGGGCACAAACCCAATATCACTTGACCCGAGCCGGGGATCGAACCCGAGAACTCAGAACGACAGTAGAGCCGTAATACAACTGCGCCAACGAGGCAGTTACTGGTTATAGTTGGACAATTTTTTAATCTTTCTTTTCATATGAGACATTTCTCGTTACCTTTATTAATTCTTGAATTTCTAGAGGTTGTCACGGTAGGTACTCAGTATTCAACCGAAGAAAGCTACTGGATATTATGTTTTTATATAAATAAATTAATGGTATGATGTATTTTCCAGTTATCACATGTAAATTCAAAATAAATATTCCAGTAAAGCCCCCTACATCTAATAAATACGTCCCTCGTTCAATTCAATAGAAAGACAATAGGAAAACAGTGGAAAGCTGGCGTAAACGCCGGGAAGGTACTCTAGGGGTTAATACAATATCAAGATCATTTAACGTATTGCACAAAACTTGTGACATATTCTTTGATAAAACAATAAAATTTAAAAATTCCCATATTATCAAACCAGTCGTCTTCCCTTGCACCACGGATTTGTTAAAACCATTACGTTTATATTGTATTGATTAAATTACACTTTTTTTTTAATTACAATATTAGCACATAATCATAATTGATTATTTATTGCAATAATAAATAGTTTTGAATTTTAATATAGTTAATAATTTTTTTATTTTAGTTCCATAGCTCATTAGACTGATTTTTTTTTAAATTTGGTATTTATTTAATTTAAAAGTTTTTTTTTTTAAGTTCTGTGCATGGTGATCATTTAAATTGTAACGGTATTTTTTTAATTTAGAATAATTTTATTGTGTAAGTTGTAAAAAATATTGAATATCGTTTACGGTAATGTTCCATATGTAATAAATAAATAAATGATTGCGTCATCAAAATAACAACAAGCCGCTTCATATTGCTTGACAGGATGGCGGTCGTAAGATGATACGCACGGAGAGCGGGGGACGCGTACCTGCGTCGTACCGGAGCGGCCGATACGCCGAGTGGCGGAGGCGACACGCCGTCGACGACGAACACGACGCCGACGAGCAACACGACGCCAACCGAGCTAAACCGAGTACGTACATAACAAACCCTTCTTTAACCCCCTTCATCATCAAATAATCATCGGCCACTGCTGAGCTGAGTAAGACTCTTTTCCTGCCACGCGGGCCTTGGATCAGTATGTGAAACTGCGGCTGTTTGAATGTGAAACTGCGGCTGTTTGGATGTGAAACTGCGACTGTTTGGATGTGAAACTGTGGCTGTTTGGATGTGAAACTGTGGCTGTTTGGATGTGAAATTGCGACTGTTTGGATGTGAAACTGCGACTGTTTGGATGTGAAACTGTGGCTGTTTGGATGTGAAACTGCGACTGTTTGGATGTGAAACTGTGGCTGTTTGGATGTGAAACTGCAACTGTTTGGATGTGAAACTGCGACTGTTTGGATGTGAAACTGTGGCTGTTTGGATGTGAAACTGCGACTGTTTGGATGTGAAACTGTGGCTGTTTGTATGTGAAACTGCGGCTGTTTGGATGTTAAACTGCGGTTCTTTGGATGTTAAAATGTGTCTCTTTTGATGCGAAACTGCGGCTGTTTGGATGTGAAACTGCGGCTGTTTGAATGTGAAACTGCGGCTGTTAGGATGTGAAACTGCAGCTGTTTGGTTTTTTGTATTCATTTATATCTATTTATTAAGAAAAATTAATTTTGACATTACAAACAGACACTTCAATTTTTATTTATAGTATAGGTAACTGTAAAATACCAATTAGAATCAAATTGTAATATTTAAATGTATTATTAAATTTTACATTTAGGAAGTTATTAGCTTTTGTGTTAATTATTTTAAAAAATTGCATAGCGTTGCTTAGATCAATGACAGACGTGTTATTCTTGTGAACAGTATCGGAGTTCCGTCCGCGCTGGGCGAAGCACAACGAGCGCGTCGCTAAGAGAGCGTCTGAAGGGAAATCCAAGGAGTTCAAGAACAAACAGCAAATCGTTAAAGAGAGACTCCGCAAAGAGAAAATCAAACAGAAACTCAAATTCAAATCGAGCAAAAAGAAGAAGAGGAAATAAAACTGCATTATACATATTACACCTGAATAAAGATTTATAAGTACATTACTTTTTTTTTCTTTTACCAATGTATACGGTTTGCATGTAAACATGTACTTACAATTAAAATGAAATTATTCATTATGGAGATCGTATTGCGTAAACATCAACGGGGGTTTTTATGTTTTGCTTATTTTTGATTACATGGGGAAGGGGAGGTTGAATGGTAATTACGTGTAAGCAATATTTACTTATTAATGTTTCGAGTACCCATAAAAATAAGATAATAGGGAAACAATAGTAAGTGTAAGGTAAGTGTTCAAGGCGTTAATCCGTCTTTTTGTTTAAAAATATGACCATGCTTACGTGATCATAAAAGGTTAGCTTACTATTTGTAGCAGCGACTACTAAATATAAAATTACCACTTAGTCAGCAACCACTGCTACTGGGAATGGGAACAATGTCCCTTATGGCACAATGGGCTAGGCAGCAAACAACCGGGGACAAACTGGTCTTACACCGCTGAATCCTCCCTCACCAATACCAGAGAACGCTGAAAACTCCACTGACCTGGTGGTGACTTTGGTCCCAGACCTGGAAGCCGCGTGTCGTCTATCCAGCGCAGCGCCGTCCACCGATACACATAAATTTTCCACACAAAAAGTTTTAAAGCAACGTTCACAAACACAAATCTATTATGCGTCTGCGCGGCGGTTATCGAATAACAGTATATTTTTATTGGGAATATTAATGGACGTTATTAAACAATCAAATTTATTTGGTACGATGCGAGTTCAAAATGCAAAACTGTAATGTGCGCTATATAATCGTATACCGCGTGGTAAAGTCTTTTTTTCACTGCGATGAAGCGATTGGTCGAGATCCTATTGCTTTTCATTGGTCGCAGCGCATTCAAAAAGCGCGCGCGTTCCAAATGAGAGAATTCCCGTCCCCGATATTGGTGAGACGAGGAATTCAGCAGTGATCGGCCCAAACACTATTGCTGACAAAAATGTCCAAAATTTTGTTTTCATAATACTTTGACGACCTCTTATGTGCATTACCAATTCTTTTATTGCATTTATATAGAATTATTAACTTATTTGGATAACTACAGGACTCCTATATGACAAAGATCTATAAAATTACAACGGCTCAGATGGTAGGTTGATAGATCGGAGAGTGTGATCAACCCGATGGGTAACAACGCGTTTCATGACGGTACGACCTAGAGGACGGAAGTTCAAGTCCCGGTGAATGAATCCCAAATCATCAAATTTTTCTGGAGCAACGCGGTACAATGCCAGGCCAGTACGTGTTGCTTTGCGAAGAAGTGGCGGCCGTACCATGGGGTTTTAGTAGGTATTACCGCGCTTTTATGGGGGGCGGGAAGTACATCCTGCCCCTTGGACTATCGAACCTAACCTGAGAGCCCTAACCCCCAGATTAGAGATGACAGGGGGCGAATGCGTAAACGCATTTCCCCACGAAAAGAAAAAAGATTGATAGAACGTGGGTTCGAACCTTGTGATGAGCATGAAGTTTCGGTAAAGAAAAATAATTCACAAAGCTGGGATTGCATATACTAATTTGCTGGTCTTCAGTTGGGCATACCTGTAGGTATGTTCCGATAGTATCCCTAGACGACATTTTAAATACTAAAATTGCTCGTCTCACGGTTTCCAAACCCTACACATAAAAAGTAACATTACTATGTTTGTTCGTTGGCTGGCTCAACTCAAGAACCACTGAGCCAGTTTTCGTATTTATTACATTAACCCCTTGAGCACAAACCTGTCGTTTACGCCAGCTTTCCATTGTTTTCCTATTGTCTTATTTTTATGGGTACTCGACACATTAAATAAAATCGATACTAATAAATAAAATTGAATATCAATATAACAATTTTTTTTTTCTAAATCCATATGAATGGATACACGGTACCTTTCTAAGACAATTTATTAAATTTTTTGCCCGTTTGTTCCGGCTAATCTCTGGAACGGAAGACCAATTTAGACTGAACTTTCTTTGGTAGTTAGTTGAATTACTCCGTGTAACTTAGGCTACATTTATTTTTCCCGAAATAATTGAGGTTCCACGTAAAAAATAAAACTCATGAAATTATGAATATAATCCGATTCAATGCAGTTTTACCGGCATATGTTTGAATTTGTGAGAAGTATTTTGGTTTCTGCCAGCTTTAAAAAATGTAGGGTTCCGTATTAAATAAAATGAAACGCAGTGAATAATATATGAAACGAGGCCACGCCATTTCTATTAGTACATTATAGCTAATCATTTGAATATTTGTTTACAATTGACCTAGTGAATAATTGTAAAGAATTAAATTTATAAATGTTATGTGGATAAATAAAAATCATCATAAAAACCATAATTATTTATTATGTATATTTAAAAAAAATGGAATAAACATACTTACAATTATCTGTACACATTCACATAAATAAATCGAATTAACAATTTTTGAGAGAATTTAATTGTATGGACCTTCCATGTAATCATTCATTATACATGTAATTTATAACCTATTAGCTTATTTAAAACGATAATAATTTATCATAGAGCGTAAACATATTTACATACATTTAATTTAATTTTATACTCGAAAGAAATACAGTAATAATTATATTAATCAGGGGCACAAAAATAATAAAAAAAAAAGTAATAATATTAAAAAGGTACTTCAGATAAAATACTATATTGTGTTCGTTACCAATTAATCATACACACATATATAATCTCATTCAAGTCATGTATATACCCATCCATATCATTTTATATATATATATATATATATATTTTGTTTGTTTGTATTTACGTCTGTTGTTTATTTTATTTACTATTGATATTTAAAAAACTATTACACCGTCGATTTTAAATTTAGTGCAATCATCCGTATTCTAAGTAATACGTCAATTGTCTCAGTCGCTTAGGGGCCCGTCAAGAATTACGTAGCACCAATGATGTATGAATGGTGATCACGTGAGCAATATTTACTTGATAACTATCGTTTTTTTTTTCAATAATATAATAATACTTACGTAATCGTCGGAGGGGGGGGGGGGATATAAGAGCTTTGCTTACTAATTCTGACAAACAGAGGGGAGGTTTCACAAATGTTCCCACGTAATACATGAACGAGTCTTTATTACCCCTGTGACGTAACAAAGCTCAACCTTCTGTTGTCTCTGTGGACTGCATTCCGAAACAACAGATCAAATTTCAATTTTTAAAAAAAATCACCAATACCTTAATTTGACCACAAACGATCCACTAAAATTTGACCACAATAAAATACAGGTAAAAAATCACCAATATTTTATTCTAAACCGTTAGATGTAAAACGTAGTTTCAAAGATAAAATATACGTAAAATGATACATTTTAAAATTTTCTCATATGTAGATTAGCAACATCGCGTTTATACTGGCAACACTGAAACAACACGTACGCTATAACTTTCATACACATTAATACTATAATTATATACTCAACCCATCAATTTTATTATAATAACACATACAAATTCATTCCTATCTAGCGTCAGATGACAATATTTTTTATATATATAGGTATATATCGTAAATAATGCCAACATAGATATAGATAGATACGGTAGATATCAATCAACGCTTTGGCATATCGTCTCTATATAGGTCCGTAGCAAACCCCATACACACAACTAAATTCAATATACAAAGGGGAGGGATAAAACTAAACTTAATTTAATCTGATAATGATAATAAAAATCCTAATTCTAGACCACTTTTCCACGCCTGAACAATCAGTCTTCTCATTGCGAAAATTATCATAATAATTTTATTTTTTATATAATTATTATTATTTACAAAACAATTTTAATGTGATTTTTTTTTATTTATTTATATGCGCCGTTCAGTATCTTTTTCTTTTATTTTTTTTTGTAAGAAAAATTATTTATTTTCAAAGCACTAATAAATATGTTATAGAAGAAATATCTAGAATGGACGGGTATCGAAAGTACATAATACAAATTATGAAAAAAAAAAAACGAACAAACAAAACCGAGTTTTATAGTTATAGCAGGTATCTATAGTTTATGGCACTAATAGACAAATTCTAATTAAGAACACGTGCAAATTTTTATTATAAAAGTCAATGAACGCGCTTCACATACAATAAACTATCCCGGGATTTCCCGTCGATATCGACATAAATATATATACTGCAAAAAATCCATATTATATTCCGATCCCTATGGAAACGTTGATTGGTTTGTATTAGAAAGAAAACATGCTATAACAAGTAGGGTTGCCAGCATTCAGTTTTGTATTTTACAGGATTTGTTAAAATAAAAGATTGAACATGAAAATAAACGCGATAAAATATTTTTGTTTTCACTTAAATGCTGAGCTATAATTTGTATAGCGATATTTATTAATACAATAACTTTATAAATTAAAACGAATTCTGGCAACCGTAATAGAAAACAATGACGTCACACATCACGTGCGTCACCAAACAAATACTGGCGCACTGGTTTTGAGTGAAAGAGATAGAACATCCCATCTCTATATTAATAGAAAAATTTGAAACGCTTATGATATCCGAAAAATTTATAATCGAATCTCATATTGTTTTTAGTGTACATATTATATTTAACTTTACTCTTCACCGAGTTATATTTTTTTTATAAATAAAAAACGCCAGTCAACTTCCCTATTAGAGCATATATGTAATTATGAAATGGCGCAGTGTTGCCTGCTGCAAAAAGTGATTATTTTAAAATGAAGCTTAAACAACGCGTTTACGTTACTTCGACCATAAAAAGCGAGTGAGGTTCGCGGCCGATACTAGAGGCACGACGACATCAAATCTGAAACTATCGATATCGATATAAAAGTAATAATTTATCATAGAATTTTCGAAAGTCAATATTGTCTATTAATTAATTAACGTAAGGTGTGTTGAACCGCCCTTAATTTTCTATTAAAATTTAATACGTCCGATTAAATTTTTACACAGGAAATATAATGTGATGAAGTCAAGAGTCAATTATTAACATTTCGTATTCTCTTTAAACTCCCCCCCCCCCCACATTGATATCGACTAATAAACATTTGACATAAATTATGTTAGAATCATAATGTAAACAAGCGACATCGTGCCTCTAGTTGACTTAAAGATGCTATTTCTTAATAACCAATCATATAAAAAATTGACAATTATTTGAATCTCTTTTAAAGAATTTACTACCGGAAGTCGACTCGTTTTGAAGTGAACTGGGAAGTGAAGGAAGGAAAGGAGGGGGAGGGGACGATTTGTGATTATCGATAGTTTAACAAGCTCAATGGAGTGAAGGTCTATAATTTGAATGTATCGTTGGAAGCTTACTCGTCTTTGAAATGGAATGAAGGGGAAGGGGAGTAGTACGTAACGAGAAACTGCAATACATTTGATACCTATCGACAAAGTATTCAGAGAGAGTGTTGGGGGGGGGGATTGAGTGTGTATATCGAGTGGAGGGTATGTGTGCGTGTGTGTGTGTTTGTGATTATAGTATCCCGTTGGTGTAGTACTGTAATTGTACTGTAATTGTCGTAGAGGCGCGTCGAGATGGAGTGCAGGGCGTCCCGTACGAGCCGTTCGACGAGCGCCTGCAGCTGCTGCTCGGTGCGCCCGACGTGGAAGCGGCCCCGGAACGCCGACACGGCACTGCTGCTGCGCAGGCACGACAGCTGACCGCCTGCGTCACGAACACACAAACAACACAACGTTACCACTGTGAAATGAGTTGCCTAATCTCGCAAAAGAAAGCCCGACACCGGCAATACCTTGGCTTAGGTCAAACAGGTCATATTATTATATGAAAACAAAACCACTATTTTACCCACTAAACGAATTATATTTACTTGCCATTAGGGGTCATTCGTTAATCACGTAGAAGCTCGGGGGCTGAAGTGTAATATCACGTGTATTCACTTTTACATTGAACGCGCTGTATTTTAACCAAAAATTGACACCACGGCTATTACTAGCCTTTGCTAAGTAACGATTATCAAAAATTTCCCAAATTAAATAAAGCTACTACACACGTTTTTTTGGATAGTGTTTGGGGGGGGGGATATTATAAACCGTCACAAATTTGCATAAGAAACATCACGTGATTAATGGACACAACCCCTTAACTAGTCAACAACAAATGTCACTTGAATGGTATATAATACTAGCTGGTGCCCGCGGCTCCGCCCGCGTTTCATATGCTCTTTAGTTGTGAGCGGAAAAACAAACGACTAAAGAAAAACCAGTATTTTACTTTTACTAGCGGTAAAAAATGTACATAAAAGTAAATCGAAGAAAAAATGAGAAGGGGTCGATGGAATAAAAAAAAATTCTGCGTCGAATGATAGTATTCAAAAACCGATATGTTCAGTGGTTTTAGTTTTGAGTTGATGGTGGGTCAAGGGAACCCCATTTTCCTTTTATATATAGATTAGCAATAGATACGAACCCATCCGCATGGTTTCTACGATATGTATGATCTGGTCGCAATGCTTCCTGGCGGCGATGAGTCCGCGGAGGATCAGTATCTTGAAGTACTGGAACATGTCCGAGTTCTCGCCGTCCATCACATCCACGAACTCTTGCGTCAACTGTACCACAAAAACAAATACCAACATCATTATAACGAATACACTAAACATTATAATCTAAATGTATTTCGATGTAAATTTTGAAATATGTCATTGTAAAATGTAATTCATTGTAAAAGTTAAAACATGTCATTGCAGAAGTTAAAAACATGTTGTTGTAAAATGTAATTCATTGTAAAAGTTAAAAACATGTCATTGTAAAATGTAATTCATTGTAAAAAGTTAAAAACATGTTGTTGTAAAATGTAATTCATTGTAAAAGTTAAAAACATGCCATTGTAAAATGTAATTCCTTGTAAAAGCTATAACATTTTCCTGTAAAATGTGATTTATTGTAAAATTTAAAAGCATGCCATTGTAAACGTAAATCATTATAATGTAATTCATTGTAAATGTTAAAACATTTCCTTGTAGTTGGATTATACAATATTCACCGACTCATTCAATGAATATTTAGTTATTTTACCTATCTCAAGTAAACCCTTATACAGAATTATAGTACATACTACTATGTTGTACATTATTTTTACAATTATTACGACACATTTTCACAGTTTAATATATTAATGACATACATAATAGTACAACCTAATGATAAATGTTAAATATTTTTTCATTGATCAAAATACAATGAGGGGTTGATGCTACAACTTATCAAGTAGCTTATTAACTCGTATTAATTAAAATTACTATGAAAATGAATAATAATTACATTACCTTGAACGGCGAACTCTCAAATCCCAAGTTCTTGGGCGAGATCGAGAAAATAAATCCAAAGTCGATATGGATAATGTGACCGGCGCTGTCCAACAGAATGTTGCCGTTATGCCTGAAACAACCAATATATTATGATATTACACTCTCTAGATATTATTATTCTTATTTAAATAAATATGTTGAATCATAATTAAATAGAAACTTTAAAAGACAAATGAGAAACATTATAATTTACTAGCTGTCTGCTGTTTCATATTTCTTCAATGCTTTTTTAATTTTTTATACCCTACTAAAACCCCAATAATTTAACTTAAAAAAAAATTTAGTACTAAGTACAATACAGTAAAAATATTTCTCATAAATTATAGCACTTGCCTGTAAAACTATGTATTGAATCGGATTTCATTCAAATTTTTATGAGTTTTATTTTTTTTACACGAAACCCAAATAATTTTCGAAAATTAAATGTACCCTAAGTTACCCGGAGGGACTTCTGCTATATACCAAAAAAAGTCCCGTCCAAATCGGTCCAGCCGTTAAATTTTATTTTATGTTATTTTTACATTTGCTAAACTTTATATAGCAAAAAAGTTGCTAAACAATCTGCACATTATAAGGCATCATGTTTCTGTCTGTCTGTTTGTTAGTTTTTGTATGTATATAAATCAAAAACTAATAAACCGATTTACATTCATTGTAATATTAAATTATACATATATATTATCTGTGAAGGGTTTTATGTACACTATACTATTCAATATACATATACATATATACATATATATATATATATATTACACCGTATAGTCACAGTGCTTTGACCACGATCTCACCTGATATTAAGTGACGATGTGGTCCAGAATGGTGAACCACACTATTATCCTCCCGAACATTATCCTCTACCGAAAGCTCAGGTTAATTTTAGAGCCGGATAGGTGGATTTGAACCCGGCTGCACTAGCATGTTGCGGGGATGTGTGTGAGGGGAGAGCTATGCCCAGCAGTGGACGTCTTCAGGTTGAATGGTTGGTATGTATGTATGTATGTATATTAACCTATCCTTCAACTGCAGCAGGTAGCTAGTGAGCGCGTACGCGGCAGCCGACTCTACAAAGTTATTCTGCGCCCGCATGAAGCCCTCACTGTTCGAGGGCCCGTGTTCTAACTCGAGCCAGGCGCGTAACGACTTGCCGGACTGTTTCTTTATCTGGTGCAGCGATACAGAGTTCACTACCTGTGAACATTAACCAAAGTTTTATTAAGTCAGAAATTTTCGAGACACCTTTTTTTACAGCCTCACCGTGACTTTGGGGGGGCATGTGCTGAAGGCGCTCAGCCGCAAAAAAGTAACTCTAGCACAAAGGGCACTAAAGTGATATGAACCTCGGCTTGACCGTTACCCATGTGTACAAAAATTCCACTGAATTTTAATCCTAGCTAGGAATTACATCATTCTAGAAATGTTCTAGAAATAATGTACGGGCGAACCTGTATAGTTTTCTTTTGCGTTTGCATCAGTAGAACATACATAACAACCGAGTGACGGCAAACGCACTCATTAGTATATTATCAAATAATATATCAATTTATCCAGCTTTAAATAATCACGAAAAGTGTCCAATATAAATTACATGATTAAAACATCACTATTACATGTAACTAGCTTTTACCCGCGGCTTTGCTCGCGTTAATGTGGGATAAATAGCCTATGTGTTAATCCAGGGTGTCAGCTACCACCATACCAAATTTCATCAAAATTGATCTACCCTTTTGAACGTGAAGAATTAATAAACATATAAACTCACAAACTTTCGCCTATATATTACTAAGTAGTCTGAAGTAGGATTAATAGGTTTATAATAAAGAGGCAAAATTGAATTTTTGTTTGTATGAGTAAACTCAAAGACCAATTAATAGATAAAAAAATTATTTTAACTGTAGAAATCTATATTATCATGATGATAAATGATCTCGCTTAAGGGATCTGGGGACATTGAAGATTTTTTTCGTGAGATCTTCGAAATATAAAGGTTTATTTTAAGCAATCTATAATCATAAATTAAAACCGAGTTAATAATTAATAAAAAGAGTTAATAAGGACCATTTATGACTCTAGAACGGCTGAATCGATTTTTATGATCATTGAATTATCGGTTTATTCTAAGCCTCGAATAGCAGAAAAACTACGGATATAATGGAAAAATTTTGCAAAAAAAGAAATTCTGAAGAAAATTCATTTTCTCATACAGTTTGTAGGGGTTTGTTTTGGTTTTTTTTTTATGATATCTTGATAATGTATTTTTAGTCTGCCTTGGACTCGAGTAGTTTTCTTGTGTGTATGAGAAAGAAAGGTGTATTTAACTCAGCTAATTTCACAACGTTTATTGATTTTTGAGAAAAAGTGCGAAGTTCGTCGTGACGGCTAATAATTGATTTCTCAGGGGTGTTATTTTATGTTCTTTATATATTAGGATGTTATTATGGGTTACAAAGCACAGTCTTCCCCAAAATCTAAAGCAAGCGACTCTTTAAAAAGGAACTTAAAAACGCTCTCCAACGTCGGCAACGCATTGGTAATACTCTTGGTACCCATCGCAGTTCTCCATAGGCGACGGTACCCATTTACCATCCATAGATTTATTTTTTTTATGAATTTTTTGCAAAGTTACGAGCTCGCTCCGATATATACCATTGTATCTGACGCGTACATGTATGTACATATGCGTGTGTTTATGTGTGTGTGTTCGAATGTGTGGGTGTGTGCGCGTGTGCCTGAGTGAGAGTGTGCGCGCGTGTGTGTGTGCGCGTGCGTGTGTTTTACGCGTGTGTGTTTGAGTGTGCGTGCGCGTGTATGTATACGTACCGGCTGTATAAGTCCGCTCTCGCGGTCGAGGCAGAGTATCTGATAGGGGCGGAGGCGCAGCGGCACGCGCTCGAGCGCCCACACCGCCTGCAGACGGCGCAGCAGCTGCGCGGCGAGCATCTCCTGCCGCAGGTCGTCACCCACCTTCACGATGCAGCCGAGCAGCCGCCACCCTGACAGCGACCCGTACGGCGACGAGGAGCGCATGCGCGACAACTTGCTCTCCCACGACTCCTGCACGCACGCACATACCACACCCGTTACAAAACATCACTCATTTGCCTTTATTTTTTTGAAGTGAAAACTTCATTAGCGAAGTTAAGCAATTCTCGGCAGGGGAAAACCATATAGATTTACGCATTCCTAATGGAATGTGACATTAGCTATCAACCTGCTGTCGACGACATGGAATTACCGATGGATTTTTTTTTCTTTCTTTTCTTGGCGTCGCAGAAGCATTTGCCAGAGTTTTATTATTAAGTTAAGTATGATAGCAGATTCCTAAACTGTTGTGTTGCTACAACTAAACTAATAATAAAATTGTAAATTTCACGTGGCTGTACGTTTTCGATTTTTTGAAAAGAATTATTGCAGGGGACTAGAAACAGATAGTTCAACACATTTCTATCAATTTTAGAAATGTTTGTATGCTTGTCTGTTTAGTTGTGCATCAATGAGAAAGTACTAAGTATATTTTAAAAATTCAAAACGATAATTATAAAGCATATTCCGGGGTAACATGAAAATTTTATTTCATTAAAATCGCTCCACCCAATCAAACGTTATAATTATTTGAATGAGTCGCGGCAAAATTATTATGAAAGAAGAGTTTGTAATTAAATGCGTTTCAGTCTTATTCGAGAACAAAAAATTGATGGATAGATTGAAAGTGAACAAAATGACATAATATAAAAATAAAATATATGTATAGTATATAAATAATAAATACCTAAGACATAGTAAATGAGAAAACAATAATTTGATATTTTATACAATATCTAGGCATTTTGCCGTTGAATTAAGGAGTCATTTTATGAAAGTAGTTAACTGAATTTCAATTATAATATCAGTAAATATGGCGGGGAAAAGAATATTATTTCATAATAATTAGACGGTTCGTGTTTTGTTTATTTTTGATGACATGGGTGACGAAGTGTTAATAACGGTGATTGCGTAGCAAATCATCTATGTATATCTGACGATTATTTATAGAAATATCACTATGTAGGACTTCGCAATCTACTAGACGACACATTTCGACAGTTTTAGAATTTTTGTTTGTTTATTAATTTGTTCGTCAATCACGCAAAATCTACTGAACCGATTTCGATGAAATTTGGTATGTTAGTAGTTTATACCCTATAGTAATGTCTTTTTAGATTTATTTAAAAAACCATAATAATGAAGTGTATGTATTAGAATATATTTTTTTTTACATAACCCTAACTATTTTCGAAAAATAAAAATAGTACGGAGCAACTTCAGTTATCTACCAAAAAAAGTCCCGTCAAAATCGCCCCAGCCATTCCGAAGATTAGCCGGAACAAACAGACAGACAGACGAAGTGACTAAATAGCTGGTGCGCGTGTGTATGTGTGTTTGTCGTTATGTGTATGGCTAAACTTGATCGTGTTTGTTTATTAGGGATACTTTCATTTGGTTTCTGAGACTGTTTTCGAATATAATTAACTAATAAGGTACCTTTAGCGCAGTTGCGGACGGGTCCGCGGGATCGTGCCTGAACGCGTTCGCGGGCGGCGCCGCCGTCGCGTCCGCGAGTCGCCGCCGCACGTCCCCCGCGCCCACCGCGACCGACTCGCGCGACCCGCACGACGACGTCGACACCGCCGACACACCCGACATCGCCGACACCTGCACGAACAAAATGAATCGTATAGAATCATAGGAGGCTATATCTATAATTTAGCTGAAATTTATTATTTTTGATGGCACAGCGGGTAGTGCGGCCGGATTCCGCGTCAATCGACGCGGGTTCGATCCACCCACTTATCCTGCCCTTATAAAACAGGCCTGAGCTTTAGGGTGAAGGAAAACAACGTCAGAAAACCATTGCATGGTGGTAGGACATGTCGGCCTGGGTAGCTACCATCCTCAAGTTTGAAAACCTGTCGCCAAATACCAATAGGTGTGTTCCGGCAGCATCACTTGAGACCACCAGTACCTCTAGGCTTAGTACGTTTACCATCCTAGACCACATCATCACTTAAAATCAGGTGAGATTGTTGTCAAAGCACTGATCCTATCCCGTGTAAAAAAAGCTATCTACAATCGCCATCAAAAAAATGTTAATATTGGTTTATTTTTAAACTTTGTGCTACTAACTTCATGTTGCCATGGAAGTGAACTACCTATAGATTAAAATACAGTCTATACATCAATCATCGCTGCTATACTTTAGAAAAAAAAAAAAACATTTTTTGCACTTTACTAAAAATGAGTTACAGTGTAAATAGCCACATTTGATTTTATACAACTCATATATACACCGGTGATGACTCTAGAAAACAAAAAAACTGCCCACCCATAAGAACCTGCATTTGTCTGGTTATTACACACCTATTCGAGTTCCAAACAATAATTATGTATATTTCATATAGTTAAAGTACTACAAATTTTATTATTCATCTTTGAGTCCCATCTTATACTGTGCTGTAGCATGTTGACGGCTGACGTCATCATAGCTATGGTAACGCGAATCTTAAGTTTTTTTCCAACCGAGAATCGCTGAACGCTGTTAAAGAAGTTTCCAATTCAAAAACTGACTATAAAATAATGATTGATCACTAAAAACTTACAAGTTAGTAAAAAATTACAAATAAGAATTTTTTAATTATCCTTGCCACCTGTCCGTTAGTAAACGCGATATACAACTAATTTTTTTTTATATCAATGAATGAGTTTCTAAAGTCGATATTTCTCTATGTAAATAAAAACATTATAACAAAAAGTCTAAAATTTATACAATATTTAGTCAGAAAATTTTCTGGTTCCGAAATACTGACAAATCGAATGAAAGTCATGTATCAAGTATCGATTATCAAATGTACCTAGCAAAATAAGAACAAAGTACATGGTACTTTTAGAAGGTTTTAAAACATATTAAAAGTACACATATTTAACAATTAAAAAGTAATTGTTTATAATTAATTTAATTTAATTTATAATTAAAATTATTAATCTATACAGCAAAAGAAACAACATTCAGGAAGTTTTTCTCCTTTGTTAGTCTTAGTCAACCGATTATCTTTAACTTTTATTTAGTAGCCATTTATAACCTTTAATATTACCAATAAAAAACAGTTTGAAATAGTTTTTTTATAATTTAAATTTGTAAGTTTAATTATAGTCGACTTTCTAAATCGAACACTAATTTAACTAAATATACGATAAGTACTTATACGTTACATTATACATTTTTAAACAAAAATTATTATCATGAAGTATCATCGAACACAGTAAATAAAACTTTAATATATCGCGTTTCTACACTATCAGAGATTAAGTTCACATGTTAAATTAAAGGAAATCCCTGGACACCGCCCCCCCCCCCCCTCCTTGTGTGTGAACTTTCAGACGATGACCTCACTTCTCGTTATAACGCCGACCCAGGCTTATAAATTCAATAAATAACTACAGCTATTCGCTTCAACAATGAATAAATAGACTATGAATTTATCTATACTAAAAAAAAAGTTAAAGTGTCTGATTGTATTTTCAATTTTTTTTTTACTTAATATGTCGATTACGCATAAAATGAGACAATAGGAAAACAATGGAAAGCTGGCGTAAACGCCAGATTAGTGCTCAAAAGTACAATTTCTAACATTTTTGTCTGTTTGTTCCGGGTAATCTCCGGAACGGCTGAATGGATTTTGAGGGGACGTTTTTGGTAGATAGCAGAAGTTTCTCCGGGTAACATGGGGTATTTTTAATTTACGAAAATAATTAGGGTTCTGCATTTAAAAAATATACTATTCATAAAAATTGAATAAAATCCGATACAGTTTTACGGGCAAGTGCTTGAATTTTTGAGGAATATTTTTACTTTATCTTAAAAACTAAAAAAAATTTTAGGGCTCCGTACAAACAAATTTAAATGCAGTGAGATAATATGAAACGTGGACGCAGTCGCGGGCACACAGCTAGTCTAATTAATAAAAAAAACTTAAAAATCCAACTTTGTCAAAATACCTTACAGAATAATTATATTTATTTTTCACTCTATAGGTTTGCGGAACACACCTATCGGTGCTTCTCTGCCACCATGGGCGATAGGTTTTCAAACTTTAGGGTGGTAGTTACGCAGGGGGGCACTGTTAAAACATTCTCTACCACCATGGGCGATAGGTTTTCTAACTTTAGGGTGGTAGTTACGCAGGGGGGCATTGTTAAAACATTCTCTACCACCATGGGCGATAGGTTTTCAAACTGTAGGCTGGTAGTTACGCAGTGGGGCATTGTTAAAACATTCTCTACCACCATGGGCGATAGGTTTTCAAACTTTAGGGTGGTAGTTACGCAGGGGGGCACTGTTAAAAACATTCTCTACCACCATGGGCGATAGGTTTTCTAACTTTAGGGTGGTAGTTACGCAGGGGGGCATTGTTAAAACATTCTCTACCACCATGGGCGATAGGTTTTCAAACTGTAGGTTGGTAGTTACGCAGTGGGGCATTGTTAAAACATTCTCTACCACCATGGGCGATAGGTTTTTAAACTTTAGGGTGTTAGTTACACAGGGGGGCATTGTTAAAACATTCTCTACCACCATGGGCGATAGGTTTTCAAACTGTAGGGTGGTAGTTACGCAGTGGGGCATTGTTAAAACATTCTCTACCACCATGGGCGATAGGTTTTCAAACTTTAGGGTGGTTGTTACGCAGGGGGGAATTGTTAAAACATTCTCTACCACCATGGGCGATAGGTTTTCAAACTTTAGGGTGTTAGTTACGCAGGGGGGCATTGTTAAAACATTCTCTACTACCATGGGCGATAGGTTTTCAAACTGTAGGGTGGTAGTTACGCAGTGGGGCATTGTTAAAACATTCTCTACCACCATGGGCGATAGGTTTTTAAAGTTTAGGGTGCTAGTTACGCAGGGGGGCATTGTTAAAACACTCTCTACCACCATGGGCGATAAGTTTTCAAACTTTAG
Organism: Samia ricini; assembly: GCA_014132275.2. Taxonomy (NCBI): domain Eukaryota; kingdom Metazoa; phylum Arthropoda; class Insecta; order Lepidoptera; family Saturniidae; genus Samia; species Samia ricini. The sequence continues at coordinate 13,003,489 of AP028165.1, read as the reverse complement.
GGTGTTAGTTACGCAGGGGGGCATTGTTAAAACATTCTCTACCACCATGGGCGATAGGTTTTTAAACTGTAGGGTGGTAGTTACGCAGTGGGGCATTGTTAAAACATTCTCTACCACCATGGGCGATAGGTTTTTAAACTTTAAGGTGGTAGTTACGCAGGGGGGCATTGTTTAAAACATTCTCTACCACCATGGGCGATAGGTTTTCAAACTTTAGGGTGTTAGTTACGCAGGGGGGCATTGTTAAAAACATTCTCTACCACCATGGGCGATAGGTTTTCAAACTGTAGGCGGAAGCCAGCCGACTTCGGAATCCGATCGCATTAACAACCGAGTCATAATCGCAACAAAAATCTTTAGCACTGTCGGTTTCTTGTCAGGACTTTTTATTATTATACTAGCTGTGCGCCCGCGGCTGCGACCTCGTTTTATATGTTTTTCACTACATTTTATTTTTTTATACGAAACCCTAATTATTTACCTAAAAAAATTATATTACTAAGATTAAGTAAATATATTTTATATCATAAATTCAAGCACTTACCTGTAAAACTGTGCATTAAATTTTATTCAGTTTTTAATGGGGTTTTTTTTAAGCGGAACCCTAATTATTTTCGAAAATTAAAAGTACCTTAAGTTAACCGGAGTTACTTAAGCTATCTACCAAAAAAGTCCCGTCAAAATCCGTCCAGCCGTTCCTGAGATTATCCGGAACAAACAGACAGACACACATTAAAAAAATTGTATTATTAGTATAGGTATTTTTTAAAGATTCATACCGTTTTAGTAAAAAAAAAAAATTTTGACATTACGAACAGACAAAATTTTTATTTATTTAGTATAGATAAATATACATGTATAAATATGGTTATTGTTGGTTATATTATAAATATGTAAAAAAAAAAACAAGATAAAAATATTACAATCAAACCCACTTAATAAAAAACACAATCTAATAAATCTTGATACTAACTAGTACAAACTAGATAACTGGATAAATTCGAACCGATTAAATAAACATTTTACGTACTTCTAGTTTATTATAAATCATCATTAACAAATTACAATAATTTCTTATTACATGATAAAATTTTGAATCGGAAATTATTCGATATAAACATCTAAAATGAACAATATTCAACTATTTAAAGATTCTGAACGTACACTCGTATAAAATACAGAGCAAGAGATTAATATTACGTTATCGGTTGAGACGACGCCTTGGCCTAATTCATAACAGATCAAATAATTCGTGTAAATGAGTCCTAAAGTTAGCGTTGTAATGTTCTATTAGATTGAAGAAGCTAATTTTGTTTATTACTAATACAGACTTCAGCACTGAACTTTATCCAATTATATCTAATCAGATCACTGGTGAATACTAATTCAAAGCTGAGAATAGTAAGTTGTATAATTTCATACATCATTCTAAGAATGTGCCCTATTTAGTATGTAGCTACAACTTTGACCCATTAATTTAAATTTATATCCATCAAATCCTTATTATGATTAATTCGCAAGTTCTAAAGAGATTATATTATGATATATTTTCAAAAAATCGTAAATTATTACGGTCGTTGAATACAAGCTCTTTAGGCTTGAATTTGTTTCATTTATCTAAGCTTCAATGTTCGAACAAAATGATTTATGGTGTTTTGTACAAACTTTCCAGTCAGTTTTTGTTACATCTCAGAATTCATATTCCGTGTTTTTATTTTATTTCTAATACGCACAATATCTATAATATATAATACTATAATCGTGTAAATTGCCACTAAAATTATAATATATAATTAAAGCCAGTTTATGAATAAAACTACTACGTGGGAGTTTTTGACAGTATATAAGTCTGTTAAGTAGGTTTTAATCTTTAATTCATTAACTCGTGTTGCCCTATATTAAATAATTTTAATGGTGTTTTGTGTCATATAATTTAGTTATTGGGTACAAGTGAACTGTATATATGTAGGTGCCGCAAAAAATCACTAGATGAAATGTTCTGTCTATAGTGTTAAAATATTGATACAAAATTGAAAAAAATTAAAGTGGCTGAACTGTGTATATAAAGTGGAGATTAACATTTTTTTTTAAATGAAATAGAACCAGTACTTGAAATGACCCCTCAAAGACTATAATAATTTTGGAGATGCTTTGGGCTAATTTGGGGATGTAAGGTATTATTACCTGTGATAGAGTATCCGGGGCCGGTGCTCTGTGAGGGTACTGTATGCTCAGTTCCTCGTCGTCGTGACTCCAACAGTCGCCTGCGTCGGCGTCTTGGCAGTACACAGACAGCACGGGCCATTCTGGTACGAGATTCTCTTCGCTCTTCGTATGCCGTATGGGCGGCGAGTGAGGTGCGGGGGGTGCGGGGGGCAGCAAACGGGGCGGGAGGGGCTCGTGACCCTCTGTCTCGAGGACTTCCACGTACATTATATACGGCGCCTGAAACAAATTAACCGGTCAGTTCTTATCAGTGTACACGATGTTTGCGTGACTACCTACAATCTTTAACATTTACAATGAAATCTCCTTTTTTTTTACACCAAATATCTACGAACATAATACATATATACGTGTTTGTATCGTACAACCGTATATTATTATTTAAATCATTTTTTTATGTACCGTTATTATTTTATTCATTTAAATCCTGTTTCGGCTTAATTTCAAAGCAATGTCAGTTTCGTCAACCGCTGTTGGATTTATTTATCTAAAGATTTATCTATACTAATAAATAAAATTGAAGTGTCTGTTTGTAATGTCAAAATTTTTTTTTTTTTACTAAATAGATATGAATGTTTATACGATAGATTTTTATAAGTTTTTGTCTCTCTCTGTCTGGTTGTAATGGGTAATCTCCGGAACGGCTGGACTTATTTTGACGGGACTTTTTTTGGTAGATAGCTCACATTACTTTTAATTTTCGAAAATAATTTGGGTTCCGCGTAAAAAAAACGAAAACTCATAACAATTTGAATAAAATCCGATTCTATGCACAGTTTTACAGGCAAGTGCTATAATTTATGAGAAATATTTTTATTTTATCTTAGTACTAAATTTTTGTAAGAAAAATATTATTGCCCGTGTAAAAAAATTAAAATGCAGTGAAGAATATATAAAACGCGGTGGCAGCCGCGAGCGTAGAGTTAATAAATAATAAAATAGTATATTCTTGAAGTAAAGACATACATATTACTCGTAAGCTTCTATTAAATCTGTTGAAATGGTTCGCTTTATCGTAAGGATGAAGCAATAATGAATTCAGGTAAACTAAGTTGCGGCCGTCTAATTTAAATAAAAGCTACAAATGGAAGAATATAATATTTGCGACACAATAATGGAAATCAATATTGCGTATATATTTAAAAGAATTTACAATAGCATAGTAAGCAAATTCTTGAAGTGATATTTACTGAACGGGTATCAGGTAGACGCCTTGACTTTATTCCGTGAGCTCGACTCAGGAAATACACCACAAAGGGCAACATTACAAAATAATATACCTGAACAATTCACATGAGTTTAAAGCTGATGGAATTTTAACGACTCTCTCATTTCAATGGGAAGGTTTTGTATAGTACTCATAGACAAAACCTGATTGCAAACTTGTGTAAGCTGTAAGAAACACATTTTGTTGCTCGTTAAACTTTTTATGATTTACGCACAAGATCGTATCAAAAATGTTTTTTTTTAATAATCTCAACATATAACGGACTATACTATACTTTAGATACTTCAAAAATCTGTTAAGTTTTTATTTACAATCTTAATTATACTTCAATCTACTGTTAAAAAATATCTGCAAAATAAATCTTAAAATGTTAACAGTTTCAAGCTGTTTTAATTTTTTAATTATTGATAACACTACACTCACCAAAACTACTAAAAACAAAAAAAAAAAGACGATTGATAATAAAACACAGGAGAAGAATATCATGAACTGTTTTTTTATCTTTAACTATTTATAGATAGATATTGATAAAAAAGACCAAAGAAAAATGGATGGACTTTGTGAAAGATGATATGCTTAGGAAAGGAGTGAATGCGGAGATGACAAGAAATGGAGAGGAATGGAAAAGGAAGACATGTTGCGCCGACCCCAAATAAAAATGGGAAAAGGGTAGGGAGATGATGATATTTATAGATAGATATTACGCTATTATTTCAAATACATATTAATCTACCCAAATTATACAGTTACATTGATCTGACAAAATAATGTAGGAGGTGAGTGATGTCAGTCATGACACTGTGACGGCATGTGCCCTCTACCATATCCTGGTACCAAAGCGATTGTACATATACATATGTATATGTAGACGGCAATATATATCATATGGAAGATCTCACTACATTTTTAACGGTCGATTTCAATATGCGATCTCAATTCAACATTTTTTCTCGTTACAATTTCAGATTAGTTTGGATGATCAAACAGAAAACCCGATACATTTTTGGTTTTATCTCAATCTTAACTATTAAGATTCAATATTGAAACCCAGTGTAAAACAACCATACAGTAATGATATTGACATTTACAGTCAATTAATGGTCAATTTGAAATTTACTTGAATAAATAAGGAAAATAGTATTTAAGTAGAGATAAGATTCTTATTTAAGTCAAGGGGATTATATGGACACAATACGAAATATTAAAACAGATGTTTATACAAAAAACAATATCACTTGTACACACAATTCATCTATTACTCCATATGTACATATTACAACGCAAGTAATTAACATTCATAACTAATTATAACTGGCCACACGCTTAGTTTAACGGACGAAACGGGCGTCTGTTCTCACACTTTAAAACAATGAAACATTTTACCAATTTTAAAGGAAATTCGATTGAGTAACTTTTTATAACCTATAATGGAAGTATCTTTTTTATTTGTAAAAACTATATATAACGACAATTAGAGGGCTGTGCAATTAAACGAGAAGAATAAAATCAATATTAAAGAAAAACACATTAGATAAATATTTTAAAATGTAAACCAAACAAAGTCAAGTAAGTCATTTCGACGTTTTAGGGCGTTTGTCATTAAATCGAGCGTCATTAAATGGAGTTTACACTGTGTAAATAGGGAAAATACAACAACAGTTCAAAACATTTTCTAATTTGATAATTATCAACCGATTTTCTTTTTTTTTTTTTTTTTTTTGTATTTATTGATGCGCTTTACTGTTACCAATAAAAGAATTTAATTATTTTTTTCTTCAAATTTTCAATAATAATTATGATGGGATTTCAAGCTATCGGGTGTATGTATTATACATAATACATACACATTCCTTCTGAAACGTTGAAGGTAATAAAAATTTACCAATATTTAATTTATACTATTCTAAAATTAGAGACAACAGAAAAAACTTCCTAAACCAGAAAATAAAGATCTGCATCAAGAATAAAGACCAACATTGACTCAAATAACTCTGAACAACTAGCAAGTCAGGATCAATAGCGGTAGAAAAAACGAATATGTATTATTATTATTAATTGGTCCTTGTTAAACAATGTAAACAACATTCAGTTTACAGTTAAAAACGAAACTATACATGTGTTTCAACAATAGAGATGAATAGGTTATATACTTCTCAAGTACTAAACGCATTGTCGTTACTAAGATAACTGGACATTTTATGTCCGTCGAACGTGAGTTCAAAAAGAAATATATCATATTAAAATTCTGCCAACATAACACGCTACTGAATTGCAATATGCAAACACAGTTGTAATAGACAGCATAATCTGCATTCCTGATATTGATATCGTTATTCGACTTACGGGTTTTTGAACTTAAGTACAGTCGTTATTCAAATCCAAAACTACACTTAGCTATTAACTATTATTATTACTATTATTCCAGATTAAGGTTTGCAGGTTTTTTGTACACGGTACAGACTTTGACTATAATCTCGCCTCATGTTAAGTGACGATGTGGTACAGTAATACACTAGAGGTGCTGGTTCTCAAGTGTTGCTGCCGGAACACACCAACTGGTATTTTGCGACAGGTTTTCTAACTCGAGAGTTGTAACTACATAGGCGGGTGTTATTAAATAATGTCCAACCACCATGCTATCATTTCCTCTTAATGTTTTCCTTCACTCAAAGTTTAGGCTGATTTTAGAGTCGTAAACGTCGGTTCGAACCCGCGTCTTTTGACACCAAATCCGAACGTACTAACAAATAAGTTCTGTGTCACTACGACCAACTAATCCTCCCTGGATAGTACCACTTTAGTGTCTTTGCGCTAGTTACCACTATCCCGGGTCAGCCCTAAGCGGTCGCCTTGGAAGTTCAAACAAGGTTTTAAACTATTGTTAGAAGCGGCACGGGTGCATTCGCGCCCACTGTGGCTCGTATTTTGACAATTAGGGAAATAACAGACTGTCTCGTAGCACGAGACATTCCCAGAGGACGTACTCAATGATATCACCATTTATCGACAACAGATGCTATAAACTTTATGCACAATATTATTTTTAACAATATCACCGAATGGAAAAGCGAAAAAAATCACAATAATTAGTATTTCAAATATTTTTTCTTAGCTAAAATACGGTACCAAATAAATGAGGAGAAAACAATAAAAAAGAATATTCTAGTCGTAATCAATATTTGAGTAAGCATTTTACCCAAAAATATCGCTAAACTAGAGCATCATTTTAGCTAAACCAATATACATGTATAATCGTTTTACTCCTACATGAAATAAAAATACTTTAAAATAATCGAATATTAATATCCGATTCGACGAATAATTCGAAAAAAAATCGAGTAATTCGAAAAATTCGAACAATTCGCGAATTATCGAAACATCACTGATTCACTGGATTTTCTATTGTTTCCAATTTGAATTCCATTACACAGTGTATCAAAATATTCTAGTAACGAATAATATACTTTTTGATTAAAAATCAATTACCCGGAGAAAAAATTTCGAATGATTCTGCATTACTTTCGAATAAATCGTAAGTTAGAATTATTCGCCTACACCCCCATTTAAAATGCGGTTACTAAAACATGGGTACACAAATATGAAATAAGAAAATCCTGTGAATGCGCATATTTCTAACAAATGTACTTTTAAAATAAAACAGTGGAAACTGGCAAGATATATCTTTTATTTTTAATAAGTTCGAAATACTTTTCATGCTGTTAAAGTTGTATGACCTCATGTAAATATTATATTGATAGAAAAGTAATTATATTTTTTATCAATCTATTTCATCTGTTACAGGGTTAGACGACCTTCAATTGAGGTTTATATATTGTAATAAAAGAAATTAAACACACCCGTTTGGGTATGAACTAAGGGATTTGACCTTTGGCGATTGAATCAATGATGGTTGCCAAAGGAGGTTAACATACTAAAAGAGTAAATAAGTTTTGAACATAAAATACAAAAACAAATGAAGTTGAATACGTGTAGTATTTAGAAAAGCTTTCCCATTTCAACCGCGAACTTTTATTTATTTATTTGAAACATCTTGCCTTTGCAGTAAAACAGACTTGTAAGCCGTGACGGAAACGGCTTGACGCTCTCTTAAGCCGTGCTGCCCTCTTAACAGAAACGCTTGTAATTCCTTTGTGTGTGCAATGTGCATGCACGTAATACATATATATGCCTTTCTTATTCGACTATAGTAAATATGCCGGACAAACATTGCTTTTTGTATATTTTTTTATTTCACTCCAAACTTCTTTATTGCTTTTCATTAAACATAAATTCTACAAACAATTTTATATGACTTCACGCGAAGCTCAATTTTTTTGTTTTGTTTTACTATAGAAACTGTGTGCATATTAAAATAAATTAATGATAACTATAAAATGTAAAAATTAACACAACACTGTGTGCTTTATGATGAGAATAAGTTCTTTTTTTTGTCAAATGATTATGCTGTTGACCTTAGTACCCCAGCCAACAATGTAATCAAAACAAAGTACCTATCTTATTTATTTTTTTCTGTTTATATTTTTATAATAGCAAATTGTTTCCAATTCATCCAAATAAACTTCTCCAATATCTAAATGGAAGTAATAATAAATACTTGAACAAGGTACTATCGTTACTGGCATAAGGTGAAACTGTTTCCTTTTACAAATCATAATATTTTGTTTTACAAAAGATAAGACACATTACTGGTATTGATAAATTCACAACTATTGATAAACAATATATACACCTTGTTTTAAACATCAATACACTTTTTTTTTATCATAACCCCCACTGGAACTTTGCAACATTTATAATATTTGTACAAGGCTTCCTTAGATATATTTCAAATTGTAGATTATATCAGGCTTAACTAAATACTAATTAATTAGATATTAAATCGATCGGTTTTATTAGAATAAGTAAATTTAAAATTGTAGAAAACATAAATTTAAAAAAGGAAGCAATTAATATAACAGAAAAATTTAAATATAATGCATTATAATATATAATCTATGTTGATGTTGAGTATTATGGCATTTATAACACTACAATACACTATCAGTAAGTCTTCTTTATAATTATGTTAGTGTTAATTCTAAAAAAAAAGTTATACATGATGCGTGGAAATGAAAAGTAATTTTGAAACAAATTAATATATTTCATATTTTTCATTACAACTGCAAAATAATAAAATCTAGTATCTAGATTATTTATTTTTTTGTAATTTTTGTGGTGCCGGCCAAGAATAGTACCACCCCATATCGCTCCCGTGGGTGTCGTAAAAGACATACGACTAAGAGATAAATCAGGGGATGGGCAGCAGCATCCTCTGAGTACCACAAACACTTACTGCAATCGCCAACCCGCCAGCCATACGTGACGATTATGGCAATCACCCTCCTAATTCTTTGGGGGAGACCTATGTACAGCAGTGAACTTCTTTCGGTTGAATAGTTCGATGGACTAGTTTTAGCTGTAATATTTCGTAATTTTAATCCTTGTGTTGCCACCCAAAATACCTAATTTCTACAATATATTTATTATAATATTCTATAAAAAGTCATGCATTTTCTATTCTGGTACCGAGTGGCTCTCATGGGTGTTTTTTTTTTTTAATTACTTTTATTTATAAATATCTAGAATGCAAATTTCGATAGGGAATCAGTCAAATCATGAGGATCCGAGATTGACCAAACTTAAAAAAAAAATCAAAACTTACGTCGATGGCAACCCTGGTGGCAACACAAGGGTTAAGAACGTTACAGCTCTCTATCTTCATTAGCTTCAGAGTAATTTATGTAACAAGTTCCACACAATTCTGTTTCTCATACAGACGTGTTTAAAGTGAACGTTGATAAAGAGAAAACATTGAGTACTTATAGAATAGACACATAGTACCGACGACAGGAGAAAGTATATTAGTACCTATTATGATATTTAATGTATTGACTACTAGTTGGCTACGTTACAGTGATCGTCGATTGCGCTGTTCGTACCCAGGACAGAACGAATTTCTACGATTGTTTATTGAAACACCTCAATTATTTCATAATACCATATATACCGCATGCTCGTGTACATGCATAATCGCAGGTTGAGGCTCAGTCTATTTAACTGTAAAACATTCTGGAATAATATTATGAAATTATTGTTTGATATCTTTTTTTTCAGTAAATATAACCTGAGAAACGTCGCTAGGAGAGCAATGATTATTAATATACATATCATATGATTTAAAATGTACAAGCAAATATCGTGTAATTTTTTTTTATATGATAGGCATCCAGGTTTTATTACTATGCTATAAAAATTGTATTGTTAGTTCGAAATTAAAAATCGTTATTTATGATTGTGCCTATACAATCAATAAAAAAGAAAATGCATATGGTATCTGTTTGCCATAGTGCAAATAACATTCTAGTTTACAATCAAAACGGTCTTCATAATTAATCCACAAATTATCTGATATCTCTTACCTTATCCTTGCTGTTAAGCACGGCGGCCGCATGCGGAGGTATCCTCAAGACGTAATGAGGTCGATGGTGAAGTGGTAGCCACACTCTCGCTGGTAGATTTAAGTCTAAAGTCGCGAGTTCGGCTCGGAGGCGACCGTTCCGCCGCTCCTTGTCCGCTACGCTCGCCAAACGGCGGCCGATATTAGTCAGCGCCGTCAGGAACTGGAAAATAAAAGAGATCGTGATTTTACAAGATCAGTGGATCGTGAACATGCTTTTTACGTTATATAGGCACAGCGCTTTGACCACAAATCTCACCTGATGTTAAGTGAGGATGTGGTCCAGGATGTTAAACACACTAACCCTAGAACTATTTGTTCTTAAGTGATACTACACCTAGCTACCTACACCTATTGGTGGTTAGCATCAGGTTTTCAAACCTGAAGGTGGTGTGGTTACCCAAGCTGATTTTACAAAATGCCCTACCACCATACCATGGTTTCCTCAAAATATATGTTGTTACATTAGCTAGCATACAGAAATGGATTATGCAGATGAAAATTACCCTAATCCAAATTATTGAAAATAGATATGATAAAGTGAAAAAATGCAAAGAATAAGATCTTATTGTTCCACCACGGAGCAGGTTTAACACTGCGGTACCATCTATAGACACACATTGACTGTTCATTTTTATTTATTTCTTTAATACGTATGACTTTCAAACTTGTTTGTGTTTTTTCAATTTAACCACGGAATTTCCAAGTGTCCAGAGGAAAATAACACTATATAATAATACTGCATTACAATTAAAACCATGTTTTATCTCATCACACCTCACACACACACACACACATATATATTTCCGAATCAAAATAAGTATTTTAATATATGTCTTAATTAAATAAAAAATAATCATGTGGTAAAAATACGTAAGCGCCTCTACCTAATATAATTACTATACACATATATAACCAGTCGCAACTATAGTTATATCCGAGGTCAATCACAAATATATTGCTATTACATACTTATATATAAGTATTTAGTATACATTATGTATTCACCGTATAAGAATGTTTCTTGTACAACAGCAAAATGCCATACACACGCTTCCAAACGCAACATGATGGAAATTATTGTTTTAACGCTTGTATGGTGGTAGTATCTTAGCGCTTCCAACTATCATGCCCTAAATGGTCCCTAGAGAGCCTCCTTTACTCGTCGCAAGCGCAATACAGTGGCACTTTTATGCATTAGCATAAAACGCATTACACTGTACCCCACAACTTCTGCATACTACAGCAAGTACATGGGTTCTGTAAGGGACAACTTGTACTACATACTTTCCCTTAACTATCGTAGATTTAGCAGGGGACAAATTCACGTATCAGTTAGTACAGTCCAAAGTGGCCAAAGCTGAGGTCCGTGCCACTTTGGTGCCCTTGCGCTAGCTACTATTCTCTCCTGGCTGAGGTATTTAATACATCCTAAACGAGAAGTTTAGTGGTAGTGTCATTGGATACCGCGTATAAGAACGTAAGTTCGAATCCTCCTATCTTACAATCAGCCTAAATTCTCAATGAAAGAAAACAATGTGATGAAACCAATAGCACGGTGGTATCTTCCCACTACTATCAAGTTTGTGAATCTGTCACCAAGCAACTGAATTAGAGTTCGGTGAGGCTTAGCATATTTACCACCTTGGGTAATATCGTCAGGAGAACATTCGAGATTCTGGCAAAAGTTCTGTATAATAACGACCTTAAATATAATCGTGTTAAAACTAAAAGTAAATTTAGTCTCTAGTACCTAACTAGTTAGTATTCATTCAGAAATAATTATAATCTAAGTTATAATAACAACATTTTAAAAAGAGGATTAATGTAAATGTCAATTTTGCTAAAAGCAGCAGTAGGACAAGATACATATTAACCCCAAGGTCTGTGCATGTAGAGAGCATCCACAGTATAATATATTGATAAAGAAAATCAGGCTTACGAGGCATAAATGTATAAATTATTCAGAGCTTACATTTATTCATTGCCCCAGGAACCCTCCCCGACCTTTAAATCCGATCCTGCCAAAAGCAAGTAATAATTAATCTCACAAAGTGCAAGTTCAACAACTATGACTTCTGTGACCTTTAACATTTGTAAGTAAACATACAATGAAACAAATGATTTATGCCTGAATTTGAATGTTTGAATTTCATGACATAAAAAGTCAGATAGATAAGCGTGCTGTCCTTAACTAAGCAAAGTGAAAAATAACTTGCTGAGAACTACATTGACTGACGATGGACTATAGTAATGCCATTTGGAATATAGTGTTGGTTCAGTAGTTAACTAACATGAGGCTAATTATAAGAATAAACGAAAATACTAAATATTTTTTCTGGTTTTGTTTATTAAAGAAAACCTATAAATGAACATCTTGAAATATATAATTACAGACAACAATGTAAAAATTAACATATGCAATTAATTGCTGTTACCAGCATTTTTAGATACACTAACTATATTATTATTTACTATTGCTCACGGACATCAAAATAATGAAATAATTTAATGAAATTATTGTAAAGAACGTGATTGTTTGTCATTTTCGTGTAGACTCCATTCTATATTATCCTCATAACTTCTTCATTATACTATCACATATTAAAATATATACTTTAATTTAGCTAAGGAATACAATTATTATTTTAAAAAGTTGGTTACCACGATATAAGACAACTAACACACAGACAGAGAGACGTTTCCTTTATAAAATGTAAGAATAAAATTTATTTTTTCAAACATCTTGGAACACCATCACTGGGTTGCAAAAGAAAATTCTCCAACGCGATTCTAGACTTATGCGAAAGTAGAAAAATAAATATTTATACGTTATCACCCATAATTATGTAATCATAGTGTATACATAGACCTAGTATTGAGAGCGAATGTAAAAAATATGCCATTTTGTAAATAAATCACGTCTTTTTATGTAACGTCCTAGAGTGCGCGCACATAACATACTGTGTACACACGAGGAAAAGTAAGCAGCTCGTTACTCAATTAAATCTGTTGTAAAATACAGGACGTGCAAGAGTTTTAACAAAACTGTGCATACAAATCGTTTTTATAATTAAAACTTACTGAAATATATTCTGTAAATTTATTTACTCTGTGTACTTTATAATTAAAATGGAACGGCTATTATTTATTACTTTTACTCGCTTTTAAACATGTCCGGTGGTTCAAATAAAATTTGTAGGGAGAGGTGTATGCTTATTTTTGTTGACAAGGAGGAAAGGAGGTCTATGGGGTAATTACGTATTTTCTTATTTCGTTGCTTTTTGTTCAAATTTATGCCAATGCTTACGTAATCAAGGGGGTAAGAGCTTTGCTTACTATTACTAATTGGAGGGAGGGGGTTCGGTGGCAAGATTAACCAAAATTTTTATTACGTAACATTTGTAAGACCCTATGGGTCGAACTATCTATACGTTTTTTACCTATCTAATCGTCAGGTGTCAATATTTTAAAAAGGTCACCTTCGGTCACTTTCGGCGTAGGAAAACGTCGCAATGAAATAATACCATGGGTTATGGGGAAATTTCTAATATTTAAAACTATCGTCAAGCGTCCCAGTAACGTCACTTGAGAGCCAAAGTGTTAGTGATTTAATCGAGCACATAATCACTTTACATATAGTGAGGACTGTGTTCAAACGATAAAATCTAACCAAATTAAAAAAAAATAGGCAGCCATAAGGATTGCCGACAGAAGTGAAAACTCGAACCTATGGAAAATCTATTTTTGAATGTTTCAATTCCTTAATTTGTTAATTGCAATTATTAAAATAACCGTTAAAATTGGTAAAATAACTCTCATCTGATGATAATGAGTCGATGGAATCCAAGAAATATATATAACCTATGACCATCTAAGAATTCTGCGTGGAATGATACTAGTCCCGTCCCGATATGTTTTGACGTGATGGTGCCCCTCAAAGGACCCCATTTCCTTTTATATATATATATATATATATATATATATATATATATAGAAGATAGATAGCTTAGTACATCAATTATATACATAGAAGCACTACACGAAAAATTATTTTTATCATGTACTTAGCTGTCTCGGCGAACTTTGTACCGTCTCAGAATCAATAAACATTGATTGTTTGATATGCTGAATTCAATATAGTTTTGATTTATCAATCCGCGAGGTACCTAACTACTGGAATCCAAGACGAACAGAAAGTCGATCAAAATTAGTGCATTCCTTCTCAGGAAATCAAAAAATTAATTTACTTCATTAATATTTTTTCGTGAAATTTTGCCTTGTGTTCATAGTTATTATCGTATGGTGGAGATCAATCTAAATAATTAAATATCTCAAAACTCGGTCCAACCGTTCTTGAGTTATGAATGGTGTAACTAAAGCGACTTTGTTTATTTTGAAAGTGGTGTAAGTCCATTTTTGAGAAAAATGAGCTATCACGTAATTCATGCTTAATTTAATGTAAATTTTTTATATATAACAAGTCCGTGTTTAATTTCTCAAAAAAATCCCATGTTTTGTACAACTTTAAACTCTGTCAGTAAATGAAATTGCATAATCATCGATTATGAAAGTGGTGTAAGTCCAATTGACAGAGGTAGGTGGCATAGCAATATGTTAGTTGAGGTTCCTCAAAATTGCAACATATACCATTTTTTATAAAACAACGATGACGGACGCAGAATTTAAAATTATCAATTTATTACCTCTACGTCCTGGAAGACCGTTAAAATTTGATAAAATCACACCCTGGAGCCTTTGTACCAAATTGCCAGACTTATTACGTATCAAAAATATAAATACATGAAGCAGCTACTACCCTATATACCTCCGCTGCATCATGCATATTTTGAAACACTACCACATGCAGAGAATAAGTAAATTCTTGTAATCAGTATCTTGTAATGACAATGTAATTGCCGTCTAAAATGAAATTGTATGTGTAGTTATGCGTTTTTGTAAACAAAATTATATTAAAATTAAGTATATTTTAAGCGATATTTGATTTTTCTAAATTGAAATTAAACGATTTTTACAATTGTCTAATTTTGAAAGTGGTGTAAGTCCATTTACAGCACATAAAAATATGTGTTATCCTAGTCTAATTAGCCAAAAACATATTTACATACAATTTATATAAACAAATTAAATGTTGATAAAACAATAGAAACAATGCCAGACCTCATATGATTTACTTGTATTTTTAAATCAACAAATATAGACCTTTAATTTTCTCGAAACAAAAGAAAATGGACTTACACCACTTTCAAAATAAACGGTCCATATATAGATTGACAATCTTCATTGAAGTTCTCGTAGAGTTTTCTCAATGGCAAGATTGATTTCCGAAGTTTCAAATTCTCAAGTGCCTTTTCTATCCACAAGGGCTTTAACTGATCGAAGAATTTTTATTGGCAATATGTTTGAGAAATGTTGATCCAAATTAATAATTTTTCAAAGAATATTATGAAATATGTAATGTACATATGTAGAAAAGAGATGAATTATATAAAAATCCCAGAAGTATAGTATTAAGAAGATTGCACAAACAAAAAACTGGAGAAACGGACACACGACGGAAGCCTCAAAATTAGATTTTATAAATTTGAAAATACTGTAAAAACAGGTCTACGGAAATTTAAGTTCTGCTTGCATTAAATAGTTGATATTAGGTATTTATAACTATTAAATCCATTATACCTTCAACAATTTAATTTAAACTATTGAAATGAACGAGATGGTGAACATTTTTAGGTCGACTTAATTTATTTTTCTATATACATAATGTATAATATCCTATAACTATGTAAATCGATTCAGTATTTCTCAAAATATAAAAGAACTAACAGACAAACTGAGAAATATATCGTCCGAATTAAATTGCAATACAAGAAGATTATCGTGTATTTCTACAGGAATATAAGAAAATTTCCGAAACAAAAAAACAAAACATATAAGTAATATGAAACGTAAATCATGATTTTGATTTATATTATTGTGTAATTTTTATCGCCTGCATAATAATTCGGAAACATTAAACACTAATTAATCATTTAAATGGCCGCGATAACAAGTAGGTAAAAAACTCTTCCTTAATAACAAAATAAAAGCAGATTAAAAAGACTGTATATTGACGTAGGGAAACAATAAATCTCATTCAATTTGTGATCAGATGCTTTTATAATGAAAGGCAACCTGAGGGTATTAAAAATGATATATATAACCTTTGCCATCACTTTAGCAAAAATAATTTTATCAATAAAAGAAGTTGCTAGGCAAATGTTATCTACTTATACTAATCCCCATGGAGAATATATGATAGAATTTCGCAAAGTTACCGCTTATCTCACAAAATTATCAAAAATACGCACTTCTAAATCAACAAGTTCTATCTAGTTAAATGCATTATTTAAAATAATCCCGTTTCTGTGTTTCTACAGGATTCCTATACCACTAATCGTGAATCTATAAATTGTTCGTAACTAATTAATTCACCAAGAATCTCCTCAGATTAAGAACAAAATTATGTAACTTCAACGAGAATTGACGCTGTTACCTGGTTCATTGAGCGTAAATAAAAGTTTGATGTAAGTTATTGAAGCTATGTAGATTTATCGTTCGATATTTAAATCCTTGACAAAATGTTCCTCTATGCTAAATGTCATATGAATCAGTCCAATGTATTAAGGATCAATCATTTAGACTATTCAATAATATAATGTTAAAGAGATGATTAAATAGTTACCTGTGTCTGTGGCGCTAATCTCGGTGCACCACAGGAGCACTGTTCGCCGCATAAACAGCCGCTGTCAAAAGCTCTTCCCGACGCCAGGTCCCCTAAATGTCTTCCAGAAGGCGTTGTAAGTCTTAAAGCGGACGCGTCAGATTGTGACCTGTGGTGTCCCCTCCTCGCCGCAGGCCTGATCTCTTCCGCAAGTATAGAGTCGCGCAGCTTCATCGCTTTCGACCTTTTCAAGTCACCCCCGAACGCGGTCAACAACCATGCCAACCGCAAAGAAAATTCCGCGCTCTGTTTACACCTGTGCACCAAATACGGCCTCAGAACATCCGCCACGTCGCCCATCTCTATGTACATAGTCGCCAACTGTGGCAGGTAAAAGTCCACGTCCTCGTATGGAAATGAAAATAGTTTATTGGCCAGGTAGGTCTGCACGCCCGGCTCTTTAGAGTTGAAAAGATATGAGATTGCCATACTCATATCGAAGAGTTTACTTTCAAATAATCTCAATAAGAAATCTTTGTTTTTCGAAGTTTCAGCTGCAGAAATCTCGATTCTCGCTAGTGGTCCTACTACAACATCGGGTGGGTCAGGTGGTTTTTCCGTGTCTTCGGGATTACCCGAGTCGAGACTTTCTCTGGACCTTGCCGCTGCGCATGCTTGTGGTCGTACTTCATCGTTACAATCGGGTGGTGCATGGATACCGGAATCGTCAGAGCCTGTCGGCACTTCTGGTGGTAGAGCAAGCCTCGGAGCCGCCACTTCCATGGGGATTCGAAGCTGTACGCCCTCCGGCGAAGTAGGCGTCATATCCTCCGGTATCCGCTGGAGTACAGAGTCCAGAGACCGATTTCTCTGATGGCCGCATCCTGCTGGCGGCCCACTTGCACACGTCACATGCCTATGGACAAATATAATTTAACATCAGCAAAACATTACTTTTTATTTGCTTTTTTGAAAGGAAAACTAACAGTTAAATCCTAACGTTAAATCAAAATTACGTACTTATAAAAGGGATCCTCATAGTACTGTATTCCAATGACAATAATTTTCCTAACCATTTCTCCGATCACACTTTAATGAAAACACAACAAACACACACTCACTGATTCAGAAAACAGAACTCGTTATTCATTAATCTCTCTCACATAAACAAGACCGTCGTCGCATCAGCCTCTACTAGCGTAGTGTTAGAACAGCCTTGCGATACATTATAGCGAGAACTAAAAATGGAACGTTACGCGATCGGAACACAGACGTCTAACCTCGCGGCTGCCGTATAGCGAACTGTTTTACGCAACTGAATAAACGCGTCGGCACTCGGCCCGCATACCTTTCGAACAAGGATCGCCTCGATTACAAAGCCGAAATGCAACTAAACAAATACGAATTAGTAAACAACGATCTGCAGCAACTCGGGGATTTCGCCGACCGATTTTACGACTTCGCATTTATTATGTGTTCTTTGAAGTGACATGAATTCTCTTTCTATATTTACACACCGACCAACCGGAAAACCACTTGTTCAAATAAACATAATTGACTTGAATAACCAAGACTGCATTAAGAGTTGCTTGAATAGATACACAACAAGCTTACGTCACCATAGCAAATTCTTTCATTCACACAAAAACATAGTCATCGAATTTACTTCCTTTGTATATGGAACGGTTTAACGTATAAACAATGAACTAACAGTTTCGACGCATAAGGACAACATCGTTTTCGAATTTGTATTCACTAGATGGTTGCAAAAGCTGTTCCTTATGAGACTGCATGGCGTATTAGCGTTACTATTACAAAGAATAACAATGAGAACAAAAATACTAGTCGTAAAGTTGTAGTTTTACTACTACAATTAAATATACCTTGAGGCATATTTATTACATATTAGCTGGTGCCCGCGGCTCCGCCCGCGTTTCATATATTCTTCACTGCGTACCCAAAAAAAAAACAAATGAATGAAGAAAAAATGAGTCTTTTGTTTTTATTAGCGTGGAAAAAAAATATACATAAAAGTAAATGGAAAAAAATGAGAGAGGGTCGATGGAGTCCAAAAAATAATTCGCACAATAACCAAAAATTCGCGTCAAATGTTAGTTAGTAGTCCCATCCCGATACGTTCAGTAGTTTTGTGGTGATGGTGTCGCAAAGGATCTCCATATTCCTTTTATATATGGATAGAAGATAGATAGATTACTTAAAACTGTCATATATTTTTATCTATAATATTCACGTGTAATTAGGGGAATGTTAGTTGTAACCGCAAAATGTGAGTCAAAGTTAAAACGAATGATTCAAAGTACCCTATATCATAGATTTAACCTCTTGACCGGACGACATTCTTTAATCGGCTGCGTATTCATCCATTAATATGATCTAACGGAAGTTGCAAGTGAGCACTAATATGGGTGAGTAATGAGCTTATCATACGGAGCGAGAGTGACGAAAGAATTATCGTGATTTATTTTTAGTGCGTTATCGTGGAAACACGTTGCGTCCTTATAAACACATGTGGTGATGAACAAGTAACGGTATTTATTGGAGCAACGAAGGATAGAAGTCTTTCCACTGTACTTAATACTACCTACTAAGTTCAAACATGGCGGTTATATTTTTAACAGATAAGATACTAAATTAGATTTTAGAAATAATCAAATCGTTTGATAATGTACATAATACGCATAAATCTACTCAAATTGTATTATTTAACGATGTTTATTTTCGATCTAAAAAATTGAATCTCCGTACTTGAGCACTAAGCGACTAAAGTAAACAATGGTTACGTCAATGATTTGACTTAAATGTAAGATAACAACTATGATCGTGTATCATAAATAAAATTGAAATAGTTTAATAATGTAATTGTAAATATGATAACAATTGCTATCATTACCATGGGTTATCGTGAGTATTTATATTTTAAAATATTATAGCACTTAGCAGCTACTTCCACGATTCAATGTGACGTAGCTCGGAGGGAAATGTTAACGTTTAAGTATTTAGTATTGTAAACAAACATTCAGTTTTTATGATCAATTACTGGTTACTGAGTCCATTACAAACATGGCAGAGAGCCAAAGCGTTCATTTCGACGCCCATCACCTGCACCGCAAAACTTTGTTATAATTGTTATTTTAAATGCACCTCAAATTTCGGTAAAAATGAAGTAAGAAAACGCACGATTTTATTTAAAAGCTTTCAACCAGTGATTATTCAACTTAAATCATAACTAAAAACTTAACCAACACGACAGAGGTAAGATTTAACTTAACATGTAGATGACGGCTCCGACTATTTCCAAACACATAAAATTCTATTAAAATTGAAATTAGCTTTGTCAGGTCAAGAATTTGTTTATTTATTATACATATTCATTACAAATGAAATAACCATTTTAAAAACCTAAGTAGAAGAAATAAAAGAATCTAATTATCCAATGTATGATAATATTAATTGAAAGCATTTCATTTTACAAATCAACTCTTTTTATAAAAAAAACAAACTGGTTTTGAGTAGAAAATTTAAACTTCGTTTTCATCACTCTCAAACAACCACTTTTCCTATTAACAGTGTAAATTGTTATCACCTTTATTTACACTATTAATAATATGTTGGTTTCCGCAGCATTCAGGTCAACTTGTCACGATCATTCGGAACTTAAAACAAACTAAAGATAGTAAAGTGAGTAGTGACCTCGCGTGTAAGACAATTGTAAAAAGCGATCCGACAATTTCATTTAATTGCATAATAGCGAAGAGTCACGCGTCCGAAAAACGTTTTAAGTAATTAGTTAATGTATGAATACACACACACGACGCTGACTTATTTCGAACAATTTACATCGAGGACAACGTATCGTCGATTCGATTGCGAATTATCAAGCAGACGTCGGAATGTCGGCAATCAAAATATGTTTTACTAATTTGCGCACACATGATATACCACCACTTAAACGGGAGATTGAGTGGAGAATTGGTATGATGATTTCGATCAAAACTGTTTTGACACATCAGCCAGTTGTCTCAATAAACTAAATATTAGGATTTTTGTTTTCATTTCATCAGCCATAGTCTTGTTTATCAGTTTCCACTCCTTAGTTCATGACTCTACCTTACGGACACTGGCAGAATTGTGGCCAATAGCTACAAAGGCCAAAAACTAAGAAGTGAAGTGAAGTGAAACTAAATATTGTAAAATACACATTATCATGTTGGGCATATAGTTATCTGTCATTAACACAATTTTAAAAGTCATATAAAATGTTCAGTTACTCATAATGAAAAGAAGACGAATCCTGATAGGATTACCTAGTTAAAATAAAATTTAAACCTATTTTAACCTATTTACTCCCTCATTACCGACCATATTCCCTGTTCCTTGCAATAGTGGGTCAGCCTGGGTAAGCACGCTCTCTAAATCTGTCTTCCCATCTTCTAAACGATCTGCCACTTTTTCTTTAGGCACTTTCTAGGCAGCCACTCGGTAATTAACTTTGTCCATCAATTGCTTTATATTCGAGATACATGTCCAGCCCAGTTCCATTTCAATTTCCTTACCCTTTTTATTACGTTCGTTATTTTTGTCTTATTGTTAATAGTTTTGTTATAAATAATTCTATCTTTTAACCTTATTCCCAGCATACTCCTTTCCGTCCTCCTCTGGCAGACAGCTAATCTATTCTCATCTTCTTTTTTCAAAGACCAACGTTGACACCCATATGTCGGATATGGGAGAATCGTTGCTTCATAGTCTCTTTTTGATGTATATATGTATCTACTTCTTGATTCTTTATTATTTCTTTATAAACCCAACACCGTTTCCAGGCGATTGTTATTCTCCTTTGAATTTCGCAACCAGAACTATTGTTAAAAGATATTTACTGACCCGAATATATATACTCATTTATATATTCTATATTCTCCATTCCGACTGTTATCTTTGTTGTTGGTCCATTTGATAGTATTTTTGTTTTTGTGGTATTATTGATAATCAACCCTATTTTTTTACTTCCTTTCGGTTAGATTATTTAGCATATTTTCCATGTCTATATGATCACTTAGTAAACTGTATTTAAATAAAATAGCCTTTTTCTCGAAACGGTTTGTTGTATAGAGTTAAAATTGTACTGTCTATGGCCTCGTAGTGTCAAAAAACAAGTTACGAAGTCAACGAAATAAAGAGACAAGTCAAGTACTCATAGGTATTTAAAATTCTGTTTACTGGCAGACTAACTAAAACTCCAGGTTACTTCAAATCGATTATTACATTTCATGTGCCATTCAAGTCGCAAAATTGTATTTTTCCCTTATTCGAAGACGCATCAGTGAAAAATACTGAACCAATTTTAAATACAGTTTCCAGATTAATACAGGAGTCATTTCGTGGCGCGATATAATATGCTACATTTCATTAAGTTTTTTCTTAGGGGTAAAATAAAATTATTCCACTCGAACGAAGTCGTGGGCGCCATCTTGTATAACATCAATACTATATGAAATGAATCAATATCAAGTAACTAGTGAATGTGACCGGCCGGTCTCCAATGGAACTGGTGGAGGCCTTCACATGCCGCATTCACGACGCCGCGCGAACTGACGAATGACGTCACTAGTCGAACAATGGCGGATTGATTCGACTCGGCGCTGCACCCTGCTCGGCCCATTCTATTCTCGCGATGGCAATCAGTGAAAGCTAATCTTTTACGTTTCTACAAACACAAAATACCCTACTACACACAGACGATTGAATAGTAAATAACTAACCGCGACGCGTGAATCTTTTTGCGTAATTTCAAATTATTATCGTGTCAAACTAACTATATTTTTCATTAAAGTTTAAAATCCAACAACTTATATAACTTGTTTAAAAGTCAAAATTACCGAGAAAAAAAAACAGTTATCTCGATGATCCATCATAACCATATAAAACATTTATTAGAGAATATAAAGAAATCATGATCTCTAAAAGTGTCGGGGAAACACGAAACTCTTGTCACTCACGCTTACCAAATCGTAGCGAAAGTGAAGGCACATCTTTCGGCCTTGCCTTTTTATTTTTATGCGTCTGTCCGTCCGTATTGAACATAAAAATAAACTACACTCAACGGCGGCGCGATACGACTTGAAATAACAACGGTGCTGGTAAAACGTGATATTTTTTTAAGAGTTCGTTTTTGTTTAGTCCAAAAATGAGTGTATTTTAGTATAGGTACACAACTTTACAATAGGTAAAATGTGTTTTACCAAATAAAAATAATTATTCTGTTCAGATGTTGCATATTAATATCATAATACAGACATAATGCAAAATGCAATCTATTACATGCCAATATATATACATACTTATTTGAATAAAATATGTGATTCGTATATATTACATAAACTGTATATAATAGTAATAAATACTTAAAGATATACTGTGTTGTACTCTCCTTATCCTATAAACCTTTTAACAAGTTCAAAGGAATAAACGATCACTAAATAAATTATTCCACGATGGAGACAATTTCTAAATCTAATCTACATTCTAGTAATTGCAAAAATCCACTGCATCTAGATTATAATATAGATTTGGTTTTCCTACAAACGAAATTACTTGGAAAACACACAAACTTTTACGATGTTTTGATTCTCCAAACAACCGTACAAGAGTATTTATTTATAAATCCAAGTGAGCGCTACTACTAATGTAATTGTACGAGATAATCAAATACCTAGGCTACCTAACTAGGTAAGCGTAAGGTCATAGTAATTCTAATTTTATCATAACAATGATAATAACATTGACCTTCTCCGTGCTCGATTGGAGAAGATACGTCGCATCACGTCTTCGTGTCGAATAGTTGTATATTTTGGTGACCTTATTGCAAAGAATAATATAAAACATTGTATTTTTTTCTAATGCAACTACTGGACAGTGCATCAACCAGGCAAACTTAATGTTACTAGTAAACAAAATAAACATCGTAAAAATACAAAAACGGTGTACTTTTTTTTTCAATGAACCGTTTCACTATTTAGGTCCCGTTCAAGTATTCCATTCATCCACTCCCGCACACTCTCCGGGTCCTCCTCAGGCGGCTACCCAAGTCGTGTCTCGTTCCCCAACTGGGGAGGCTCTTGACGT
This sequence comes from Samia ricini, assembly GCA_014132275.2. Lineage (NCBI taxonomy): Eukaryota > Metazoa > Arthropoda > Insecta > Lepidoptera > Saturniidae > Samia > Samia ricini. The sequence goes on along the minus strand of AP028165.1, from coordinate 12,979,651 downwards.
CGCCGCCAGCGCGATACAGTAACACTGCCCATACATTGAGCATTACACGCACAACACTGCATATACACTCCTGCACATAACACGCAGGTACATAAGTCCTGTAAAGAACCTTTTTTTTATGTTAAATAAAAAATGTAGGGATAGCTAGGATCCAAATCGCAATAGAGTTTGTATACTCAGTTAACGGCTAAGCCGAGGTTCGTACCATTTTGGTATCCCTTGTGCTAGTTACCTTTTTGCGGCTGAGTGCCTTCAGCACTCGCCCTCAAAGTCACGGTGAAACTGTAAAGGCCCTTCCGGCCAACAGCATTAGCTAAGTTAAAAAAAATCCATCCATCCATTCAACCAAAGATCTCCGTAATGACCGGTCTTGCGCCACGTGCATTCAGCGGATTCCCGCGACTTTCACCAGGTCGTCGATCGACCTTGTAGGGGACCACGTTGCCTCTTCCGGTACGCGGTAGCCATTCAAGAACCGGCTGACCCCATCGGATTTCGGTTCTACGAGCAATCTGCCCAACCTATTGCCACATAACTTTGGCAATTCTTCAAATAATGTCGGTTACTTTAGTTCTTCTGCGGATCTCCTTCGTCTAATTCGATCACACACTGAAACTTTGAGCATGGCCCTGTTTATTGCCCTTTAGATAACTCTGAGCTTTTTAATTAGGCCCATCGTAAGCGACGTCCACGTCTCTGTGCCGTAAGTCATCACTGGCAACACATACTGGTCGAAGACTTTTCTCTATTCGTGGTCATATACGTGGTTTTACGTAAGCAAAATGTTGGTTATTTTTAACACACTGTCAGCAATAGTAAGCAAAGCTCAAACATGATTAAGTAATTGGCATAATTTTAAACAAATTAACAAAGATTAAAAGGTAAATATTGCTGAACTACCCGTAATCCTTAATGCATAATCATCATCCAGATCCTCCCGTGCTCCATGTCGTGATAAATAAGCTAAGCGTAAAAGTTTCTGTGAATTTCAGATGCAGTTAAATAACGATATCGGACAAGCTAATTCTAGATTGCGAACTGGTTTTCAAGTATAGGTAACATAAATAACCTTTACGTTTCATAGGGTTTCAAGTTAAAGGTCGTAGTTAAACTAGGATAATATAGAAACACGTCCTACCTTCATAACCAACGGTCTATACACTAAAAGTTCATTGTAGATTTACGACCGACAACGATGGACGCAGTATCATGTATCACAGAGCCACTAGCGATTCATAATTTCTCTCTCAAAATGATCTCAAAGAATTTACGATAGTCAAATGGTGTCAGCTGAACTTTATTTTACAACAGAACGTATAATTATAATAAATTAATATATTTACCGAAAGTTATAAAATTAAATAAATAATACGGTTGTTGTGTAACAAACACATTCTGAATAACATCTGTTTAGTTTAAATTATAATTAGTTATGTAACTATCAGACACACTGGGAAATTGTCAACTATACTATGTCTTACGTAATAACAAGGAAATTAAAAACTATGTGGTTTATATAATAACACAGTTAAAATAATAACTCGCTCATTAAAAATGTTAAACTAGTAGTTTAACTTCATCTTTATTGTCACAAACATCATTTTTTCGAGAACCTGAATTACTTTTCCGGAAATTAAATGATACAAGCGTAACACATATTTACAATAATAAGCCTATTAAAAAACTTTATTTCTGTTTTCTTTATTTTGCGTCCAGGAACAGCCATCTATCATATTTTTAGAAACATATTATTATTTCGGAATAGAAATGTTTTTGGAAATAGGACAAACGTAGGTATGTTCACAAAAAATAAGCCCATGTTAATGACATACGGACATACCATATGTATAACACAACTGGCAAATGTAATTTTATCTCGAAAAGGACCGAACTCGAGTATCGAACAATACAAAATATACAAAAAATACTAACAACCGTTATGAAGCACAAAGATTTTAAAATTAGGGACGTGCCAGCTGGGATATTATTGACATAAACTGGTGAAGTATAAAAAAAAAACTCCCTTTTGTACTAATAATTAATATAAAGTATTGTGCTATACTTAATTATAAAAGAAAAAGACCGTATGAGGAAAGATATCAAGATAAAAATTTATTCAATAATTTTAATATCCCAATCAAAAATATTTTAACCAATTAATACTAAACAATAAACATAATATCAACTAAACTAGCATGAGAATAAAAAGTTATTTTTAATTATCTATCATTTCCACAATGTTAACTATTCAGGTAATAATATCCTCAGACCTATACAAGATAGGTCCCTTGATAAATTCGATGCTGTAATACCTAAATAATTAAGTATACATGATTATGAATAATTGTAACTAAGGAATTGATACGATGGAATGAATGTTTGTTTAGTAGTTTTAATATATTTGTACATTTAAAACGACGACAAACGTAGTAAATAACGGCTGTACGTATACGAGTATACCCCATACTTGTACATCTGTACTGCCTTCTTTTCCCCCTCTCCTTGATTCTCTGCCTTAAAGGCTATTATTATGATCATATGTTTTCAGTATTAAAGTCGTATTTCGATTCGTCGTTGTATATTGATGTCCACTTTCTGTAATTGTTTCTTAGCATCACTTTTTTTAGCTACCGTAACAAATTAAATTGTTAAAATATCAAGCTCAAATCGTCTATCGGCTATCCCATTTCAAAGCTTCACGTGCACTCTGCAACTTCTTCATGTTAACTTCGTTAGAAATTAGACTGAAATGTAGAGATGATCAGGCGCGGGCGCAGCCAAAGACAGAGGGGGTGAATTATCGTGGCTCAGGAATTTTTCATAATAATTTTGAATACCCACCTATATTTAATTTAATTTAATAGACATTTTAAGCAGGAAGATAATAATTTCTTTAAAATTTAATGTCTACGATTTTACGTGGGGGTCACGAGCCCCCGACTTCGGACCGTCATTGGACTTGATTGAAAGGCTTTCTGAAATAAATTCATTGCTGCATAAGGGTGACCGACACGTGTTCCATTAATCGATAAATAAATTAAACGTATTTATAACAGCTGTTGATTCTCTGCCCATGCGGGTGCTCAGTAATCCAATAAGTCTCCATCGAACCTAATATATGTACTTTAATTGACTGTGATTATATATCATACGGCTTCCTCGAGGTTGGGCCGTGTCTTTCTAGTTGATAATAATAATAACTTACATAATAGAAATACCTTCTTATATAAAACTCTCACTATTGATATGAATTTAAATTTGTTAATAAAAAAACTTTCGTCATTGAAATTTCCATAGGAAGTCTTCCAGTATACTGTTTAGTTGTGATAATGAATCAAAACTAAAAATATAACAGACATTCAACATGAATTCTTTACTTAACAGTTCATCCACTATATTTGGAAATTTGTACGCTATAAGCATAGAATTAAAACACACAGAACGGTAGTAGCTGCACCCGGAGTGAAGCTATTTTAAATTGGCTTTAAAAGATCATGTGCGTCTTTCGATACATGCCCGTAATTATGTAATTCCATGTCGCGTACTCACACACACACACACACACACACACATATATACTTTTAAGATGCAATGTTAAGCGAGTGTTTGTGTGAAACTCTCTCTTAGCGGTATTACTCTATGGCTATAAGTGAAAAATGAGAATTGAAGAATTTGTAAATGGCCTTGCCTTGTTTATTAAAAATAATTAATGATAGCGTATGTAGATATGGATTATTTATTCCAGATATACCATAAACTATGGACGTTACATGATGTCAATGTCGTATAAACCATAAAAAAATCTAAATCTTAGCATCATTTTGTTTTTGATAGAAGCAAAGACATATAGGTAGCACTTGGAACGCTTACTTAACTACATTTGCATTACGCTGACCTCAAATTTTAAAAATTAATTGTCAGACAAGTTTCTTGGAACCATTCACAGCATACTCCCACGTTCATATTATTCACAGAAAGTAATCCTTAACGGAGCATGAGAAACGTTGATCTTGTTATAAATATTTCAAAGTTTTGATATATGCTTTCGCGTAAATATATTTCAGTTTCAAATATCAAACAAAGACAGGTTAGTTATACACCATTTAAAACTTAAGAACGACTGGACCGAAGCGATAATGGTGATCAGACTCTAAAATCAGCCTGAGTTTTCGATGAAGAAAAACATCGCGAGGAAATTACCACCGTCTAGGCTTAGTGTGTTTACGATCTTAGGCCACATTATCCCTTAACATCAGGTGAAAGTATAGTCAAAGGACTGAACCTATAACCTGTAAAAACCCGTTTAGAATATTTGATTTGCTGACTTTGTCTCCACCCCGAACAGCAGAATAAAAATTAAAACAACGGAAAAATATGAAGAAAATAGATTTTTTCATACAGTTTGCATAGAATGTTTTTTAAATGATATCTCAAGACCAGATTGACCGATTCCTACGATTCGTTTTTGTTCGTCACTCGAACTTTGAAGGATATTTTGTCGCGCATTGAAAAAAAAAACTAAATTTAATTCTAATAACACAAGTATTATCGATTCTGAGGCGATACGCAATTCGTAGCTACAGCTACAAGCTGTTAATAAAGATTTCTTTTATTTATTATCTAGAAAGATACAATTTTTAAAAGCAAGAGGATTAACGTTTTCTTTAATGGGGTTTGGGGGCTCGTTAATTTACGTTCCAAATCTTCAATGACGCGTATTCGGGTGGAAACGTTTACGGACAACTAAGCCCACTTCTATTAATAATGAGATACAAGCATATACATACTTTAGTAAATAATTAGAATCTGATTGAAAGCTACAGATATTGTAATAATAATTCGAATATAAAAATACAAAAAGATACATCGCTGATTTATTCTCAACTTATATGTATTGTATGTAATACAAGTGTTGTTAACAATATTGCAGCGTACGGTTTTTTTTGCCCATAATAATTATATCATTATCATTATTAATAATTTAAGGTCAAAATTCTGTTTCCGAATTATTATTTGTTTATAAAGCTCGTGTACCTAGCTACAAAAAGTACCATGTCACGATTAACCACTACTTTTCAAAATGTTGCATTTTAAGAAGCAAAATGATGAGGAATCGGGTATCGTATTAAATTCAGCTGGCTTCAACAGCAAAGGGATAACGAAACAGCCACAGCACAGCTGCACAGCTGCCGAAAACTTCCGGCTTTGATTGGTCGATGCATCGTAAATGCCATCTGCCGAATCGATCCCATCTGCAGATAAGTTGGCAGATGAAAAAAGAAATGAAAAGTAAAACTTATTACCACAAAAAATACAACACCTGCACGCTGCATCATCAGGAATCATGTAATTTGTGGCTGTCAGAAAAAAATAAAACCTATTTGTAAATCGCAACTTCGTAAGCAAGAAAAAATAAAATTAATAACAATATTAGATTAATTAAATATTTAATAAACAAAACAACTCGAATCAGTATTACCCTCATAACTTTTCTATACCTTATTTAACTAAATTAAACTAATATTTAACAAGAGATTAAGTATTTGATTTAAAATTTGCCTTTTAAGTTTAAGGATGACATTTTATGGACTTAGTTCGTTGTAATTTAATTCACATTTATTTAAACTTTTATACTAATGTAAAAAATTACATTTGTATCCGTCTGTTTGTTCTAGCGACTTTTTTTGGCAGATAGCTAAAGTTACTCTGCGTTACTTGAACTTAACTTCTATTTTTCTACAAGACATAATTAAGGTTCCGCGTAAAAAAAATGATTTAAATATGATTCAATGGAGCACCATCGAAACATAATTTCCCAGTAATTATTTAAAAACTACATTACGCAGTAAAAAACATATGACACTTTGGCGGTTACCAAAGGTACGCAAGTAGTTTATAATATAGCTAAAAAAAAAATACATAGTATATATACAAACATGCGTAGTAACAAATGAACATTGAAAATTTCTTACATACACATAACTTACGAAATCTCTATCAATCAGTAAGGGTAAACCATTTCCTTGTGGAAATTAATCATTTCAGGGGAATATATTCACAGGTAGTTTACGTCGCCTGCTCTGTTGGTTGGCATATAGATATAATTAAATGATTAATATCTGTTTTATATGGACACAGTGTTATGAAAATCGAGAAAGGATCTTTTTACGGCGGGCAGGCCTATTTGTATTTAAAAAAACACACTTAAGAGGACATGCGTTGGGAAATGTAGGTATTTCAGAAATCTATTACTATCGGTTGCGCCCCAAAGAAAGAATTATGAAACACGAAAGGGAGAACTGCTACCTATGCAAAGTAGACGAAAACATCACTTCGTAGTATACAGTTTCCTCCTCCTAAACTGAACCGATTATTAGTTTAAGAATAATAAAGACGTTGCCTATGCCTGTACGTTTTGCTTGTTTGACGAACGTCTGAAAATGACGGTCAAAATCAAGCATTTTTTTGTTCATTTTCAAAGGCTTCTAGTTTTCTACAATTACTTATTTATAGAAAAAATCAAAACGTACTGACATGACGGTATACATATTATTTGGTATAAAAATATTTACCACAATGCTATTTATCCAGGGAGGAAACAGGGGACTACATTTGTATGGAACCTAGTAATTGGTGCAAATACCAATTTCGACAATCAAGTCCAAACTAACCGTTTCAGTCTAATACTTAAATAACATAAAACTCGCATGAATACACGTACATTTACCATTACACTGAACGAATACAATGTGTTTGTGAATTACAATTGTTTTGGTAATGTATTGTGTACATTTCAGGAAAACTAAAGGGCACGTGTCTTCGATAAGGCCTTTTATACAACAGAGTCATAAAAAAAGACATAAAATAACCTATAATTTATATTATGCTCATGTATTTTATACACATCAATTGATGCATTAACATTTTGTATTTATTAAATTTGCTTTAAATTCAAACATGTTAAAATGTTTTTCTCAAAACACTAGCTGTCCCGGAGAACTGAGAGCCGCGTCAGAAACATTTAATTTTTCTTCCAACGCGCTAGGAAACTTCTTTAGTGCGAGATACGAAGAAATCATCGAAATTACTCAATCCATTCACTCAATCAGTAAGAAAGTCGTTGCATACAACAAAAAATATTTGTCTTCGTTTTCCACCGTGAAAGTCTACGTTGTTTTTATAGTTATTCTGCTATATATCTGGAGACAAAACCAACAAATCAAAGATCATAAAATCTGTTCCGCCGTTTTTAAATTATAAATAATGTAAATAACCCGACTTTGCTTTATTTATACAGACAGATAGAAAATAAAATGTTTATGAAGTAGGTATTCGTTAACTAGAACAAACTAAAAAACAAATCTCTTACTACATTTTGTAAATGTAAATTGTAAAAATTTAATAATAATTAAATGATTAATGTAAAATTGTATTTATTGGTTTATTCTTCTATCACACAGAAAATAGGGCAACGGTTCGAAATAAATTCTTGCATAGAGATTGTTCCTGATCAAGAGTAACACGGGGTTGCATTTTAATCCAGGAAATTGCACTGTTCCTGTGGAAAGGTATGAAGCGATGATTTTATAATGTACTATGGGAACGACTCCGCAGGTAAAGTTTAAAACTAGTGTTACATATTAGTTAAAAAATGCTTGATCTTAGTTATTACACTAAAAACCATACAATGTTTTTAAAAATTACATAAATTTTGAGTCCATTTTTTTCGATCTCGCATTATTTCCATTCCGTCTCACATTAATTGACTATTTCCGTTTAATCTAACTTACCAAGGTTAGCAACCCTAGTCGCCGAGGGTTTGGGGAAACTGCCAGTATTGATCTGACGTTCTGCAGTTGCATAAAGCGTCTGTCTCTATGGAAATATTTGTATGTGATTGTTTATAATTTATTACGACCATTGAATACAAGTTCTCGTTGGCTCAAATTGGTTTTATTTTGAAATCTTACAACATTGCCCTGTCAAGATGGTCGACCCATTATAGAACTTGTACCATAGGGAATTCCATGTGCCGCATTAATATTTCTAATACGTTTCAGTTATGCACAATAATTAATGGGGTCAAATAATCCAAGTATACGAATGTATACTAATAAATAATGTGTCTGTTTATAATGTCAAAATATTTTTTTTTATAAATAGACATTAATGTAATATTTGATACCTATAGCAAAAATACAATTTTTTCAATTTTTATCTGCCTCTCTGTCTGTCTGTTTGTTCCGAGTAATCTCCGGAATGGCTGGACCGATTTTGATGGGACTTTTGGTAGAAAACTGAAGTTACTCCGTGTTATTTTTGTTTTTCAAAAATAATTAGAGATCCGCGTAAAAAAAATTAAAACTCCTGAAATTGTGAAAAAAAAGCGACTTAATGCATAGTTTTACTGACAGGTATTTGAATTTGTGAGAAACATCCTTGCTTTATGTAAAACAATTCGGAAAATAATTAGGGTTCCATACAAAAAAATTAAAAAAACTATATTACGTCATGAAAAATATATGAAACGCGGGCGCAGCCGTGGGCACACACAGCTAGTAAAAAACAAAATGTGCTTAATGACAGAGTAAAATTTAGTCAAAAAATCCTGTAAAATGAATATCATTTTTGTATTACCTCTCACATTTAAATTACAGAAGAACCGTAAAAACATCAGACCAATAAAGTTAATAGATACTCGCTATAAACTGTTGTTAGCCAAGATTGAAAAATGAAATTTTTACAGCGTCCTAAAAAAATGTTTTATGAGCTGTGATGGCAGGCGAGAGGCGTTTTCGCCGTATCGTTCGACCGTTTCCTGTTTAGAAAACTGTCAGTTAGTTCTTTTAGTAACCTAACACGACAAGCTTCCTCTTTTATGTCCAAATGAACTATACAATCCTTTACACTTGATGTAACCAATTTAATATCCAATATTAAATGCAAGGTAATAAAAAAGCAACTTTTTAAACTGAGATTCCTACCGAAGCCTAAGAAAATGTGTAAACTCATTTTTGTCCACATTTGTAAGTTATGTCTTTTGTGGTTCAGAGGTCAGCATGTGTTTGCCTTTTTTATTATCGGTTTTACGTTTCATCGACTCTCAAATCACAATGGAACTAAATAAGTTTTTACTTAAGAAAAAAATCGCAGGTCACTTACGCTATATTTAAAACAAATCAATCCTACTTTTAATAGTAACTTCATCAGCCGTAACGCAATGTAATAAAGCGTTGTCATCGCTTTCCTCTCTTAACAATGGATTCCTCAGCATTCAAAAAACATTCGCTTCCTTCCACAGCAATAAAGGGCAATTAGATTACTTCCTCAGCACACAATAGAACGTAAGAACCAGTTACCGTGACGAAGGCGACAATTAAACAAGGGTGACACAAAACTATTACAACTCCATTAAAAACGTTACATAATTTATTATTTTTGTTTAAGCAGCTTTAGCTAATATTGGTTTTTTTTTTTTTTTTTTTAAACATAGAATTTAATAGAATAAATGATTTGGTACAAAGTGTCATCAAATATTGCCTAAGTTCTGCTTTTGTAGATTTGAATTACGTATCTTTTGAATGAAAAATAAAGAAGCAAAAATAAGACCGACTTATGGGGCTTCATTAAAAAAAGACTAGCTATCTACTGAGGTCAAAGTAGGAAGCACTCAAAACCAATACTGATCCTTACAAAGATTTAATAATTAATATAAACTTAAAAAAAGATACATGCAAAAATCGATAACATAAATATGCTGCTTACCTTAATAGAAACAACCTAATGATTTCATTGTATATTTTGATTAAATGATATATTTATAGGTATATCTATATAACTAAATCAATTCCCAAAGAATCCATTAAAATATTTTTTCTTACTATTGTTTTTATATTCCCTACAAACATATTTTGCGTCCCATTACACAGATATCTTTTATATAAATGAAAATCATTTAATTTTTTTTAACGTTCTGATGGAGACTTCATACACGAAATAAGAATGGATTAAGGTTATTATTACTAGGGGTTTCCTGGTTTTATTTTGTTATACGTACATACAAAGAGCCCTTTCACCCTGACTATAACAAAGTAAGGAGAATAGTGGCGCAACATAATATGAAAAACGCTTTCATTTTATTACAACCGAATGGTCTTTTGTTGTTATTGTTTATTTATAGCTTACACTAACTGTAGCTCTAGCGTCTCCGCATGTGTTTGTTAAAGTTGGATTACGCTTTACAAACAATTTTTTTTAGTCAATTGTTATTATCAACACACTAGCATACAGAATTTACAATAATAATAATAATGCTTTTCAAGATATACATAGTAAGTAGGTATATATTATGAAAAATATACTACATGTTAAATTTAATATCTAGTTAGAAGAAATTATAAATTATTATTTTCTCCATGTCCTAAGCCATTAGGAAGGCAATGTTTCAAGTTCCGGGACCGCGTAATTACAATAATTATAAAACCCGAGCCAGTCGTCGTATCACCCGTTTCTCCAGACTACATACATTTATACTACTAGAGTTATAGTTGCAGAGTTACTAGTCACTTTCCTACCATACTATGTCTTTAGTTTGTCTACTTCTTGTAATTCGAACACAAACCATTATTAAAACTTTGAAGACACAATCTTTTTCCAAATGTTTAAATGATAAAACTAAAACTCGCTAATTCCCTTAAGCCTTGCAACCAAAAAAATAAGTTCATAGGCGGAGTAGAGAAACATTGTATCTTTGCCTAATTATTATCTATTTACCTAGCTGGCGTGAGATTGATATATAAAGTAATAAATAGGGAAAATTATGGTGTGGCAGAGGATGTAGTGACAAAGATAGAGAAAGGATGTTTAATCAGTCTGGGCACGTGGTGAGGTTGGAAGACAGAACATTGAAGAAAGAAATTCACAAGGCGAGAGTGGCTGGGCAAGCCGATAAAGGCGATCGTATTTCAACCAGATCAAAGACATTTTAAAGAATGGCCACGGCAAAAGTACGAGTAACCAAAGAGCGTGTATGAAAGCGCTCATGAAAGTAGAAAAAGTGAAAAGCGTATGTCAGGATCGTAACAGATAGAAAGGTGTAACCTTTATGTACCCTTATGGATGAGAGGTTATGATATGTATTAACTAGCTATGTGCCCGCGGCTGCGCCCGGTTTTTATATATTCTTCACTGCGTTGTATTTTTTTATACGAAACCCTAATACTGTTTTTAAGACTAAGATAAAGCACAAATATTTCTCATAAATGCAAGCACTTGCATAACGTAAAACTGTGCATTGAATCGGATTTTATTCAATTTTTTATGAGTTTGAATTTTTTTCACGCGGATCCCTAACTTTTTCGAAAATTAAAAGTTCCCTGAGTTACCCGGAGTAACTTCAACTATCTACCAAAAATAGTCCCGTCAAAATTAGTGTAGTCGTTCCGGAGATTAACCGGAACAAACAGACAGACAAAAATTTGGAAAATTGTATTTTTGGTATATAGGTATCGTATAGACATTCATATCTATTTATTAAACAAAAATAATTTTGACAGTACAATCAGACGCTTCAATTTCATTTATTAGTATAGATAAGTTAACAATTAATACCCAGTCCATCCTTATTTATTGACATACATATGTTATCCTTCATTTGACAATATAATTTATTACCTATAACAAATTGGTAAGGGAAGAATAAATAGTATTGTTAAGTATTGATCATAAAAAAAAAGGGGCACTTGAATTCTTTCGTGCCCGCGAGAATTGTCGCAGGGTACCAGTGTTTGGAAATAACTTGACGCGAGAATACACGTTGATATAGATGAAAGTTATTTGTGATTAGTGTTAAATGTTAAATTGATTTTGTTGATTGTTAAGCCTTCCTAGCTATTACTCAATTCACACATTCATTCACACTATACACTAGTTACTACACACGGGCTACGGAAGGTGAAGCAGGACACCTGTGTTACTCGAGAGGTAAGTGTCTATCTATAAGACATTGTTTTGGTCTACTGCGAATCGCAGGTCGGCCAGGGTTAATCACGACCCCGAATCGTTTAAACTAGGGCCCAGCGCGATTCGTTTGATTACAGTCGTGATTAACTCGAACAATTTGGTAGCAGAGCGTGGTTATTTCGCGTTTTATTTTAATTGTAATTGGGAATTTTGTTGCTCAATAACCACTTTAGGCTTGTCGTCCACTTCATAATTATAAATATAAACATTTTTTTGTTTGGTTTTGTGTTAGTGTGATTGTTTCTAATAATTTTGTTTATGTTTCATTGTTTGTTACTTTGTAAACATTGATCAATAATTCACTCCTACCGGTCCGTAATATACAATATTTTAAAATAAGCTCACGCGGTTTGCTTCCGGGACGGGGTGCGTTTTTGTATACCTACATTTATTCGTATGGCTGTTTGTTCATACTGAGTCGTCGAATATAATATATTCTTGCACTAGAGCTTGCAGTTGGGTTGGCTTGGTTCCTAGATATTTTGTTTAATTTAATTGATTTTGTAGTTTAGTTAATTTAATTAATCTTGTTACTTGTTTATTCATTTTTTTGTTGTTTTTCTTTATTCTTTGTTTAACTATGGCATCAATGTATACTAAGCGGATTCGAACAGAACTAGTTTGGGCGACCTCCGCTGCTGCCTTAGTGGGCAGGGTTGATAGGCAGGAGGCTCTCTTAGAGAGATTTAAAGGTATTGAAAAACGACAAGCGGCTGTAGACTCTGCCTATGAGTCATTTTTAAATTCGACGCCGGAACAAATATTGACCGACACGGTGGAGGCTGACGTGGCCCAGTTTTACGAGTTGATCGATACAATCACACAGGGTGCACGAACTATTCTCAATGAGAGAATGGGTGCTGGTGGAAATGTATCGGGGGCAACACGACCCCCCACACATCCGGAATTGTTGGGGCAACTTCCAACTTTAGACCTCCCCAAATTTAATAGTACTATAGAGAAGTACCCAGGGTTCCTCGCTATGTTTTCGAGCTTAGTAGATGCACGGAAGGATTTGTCGGACAGTCAAAAATTGGCGTATCTTCGAGCCTCTCTCAGTGGCGAGGCCTGGGATTTGGTAGCGCATTTGGATATGACTGACGGCAGCTACCATACCGCTATGGATTTGCTCGCCAGGCGATACCAAAACGTTCGATGCTTGGCGGATGCACATGTTACGCGATTATTAACCTTACCTCGGGTTACTAGAGTTGACCGCTTACGAGTTGATATTCTGAATCCAGTACTCACCGCGTGCAACGCTTTGAAAGGATTAGGTTTGCCGGTGGACCAGTGGTCGTTCTTGCTCCTACATATTATTTTGGGTTTGTTACCTTGCGAGCTCAAGGTTAGATTCGAACAGTTATACGGTGGTGATGGTGCCACATACTTGCCATCTTTCGAAAACCTAATAAAATTTTTAGAGGGTGAGTGTCGGTTGATTGACAATTCCGGTATTGCCTATTCATCTCAAACTCCTGAGCAACGACCAGAACAGCGTCGAAAGGATAAACGACTTACTGGTGATCCCCGTCGCCCGGCTAATCGCTATGCCATATGTGAGGAAGATTCACGTTGCAGTTTTTGTCGCGAAACTGGACACCGAGTCCATATTTGCCCTAGGTTCCTAGATCGAAGTGTTAAGGATAGGCGGGGGATCGCGAATGCACGGAAGTGGTGCTATTCCTGCTTGGGGCAGCACTTTCAGAGGGACTGTAGGGGATTTCGTCCCTGCCCTCATTGTCAAGGTAGCCACCACCCAATCCTATGCATGAATATGCATGGCTCTCGACGATTGGAGAATGACTCACCTACTCCCCGCATGGGCGGGGGAGTTTACTCCGGCCAACATCCCACGGATGGTCAGCTATCATCCCCTGTGGATCGTTGTCGGTTCTCAGATGAACCTACTCAACCACATAGGGATTATTCTAAGAAAGTCCTTCCCAGGGGCGGGGGTGACTCTTCCCCTACCAATCAGCAGAGAAGCGGATATCTTGCGGTTGAACATTCACCGAAATGTTCGCAATCCCTAAAGGACTGGCCACCCCTCGAGCGACGCTCTCCTCGGCTTGGACGCCGTACAAATAATAAAGCGAGTTCCACCCGCAATTTTCCCCCACAGGCTGATCCTCAGCCTTACTACGATTGGCAGCATTAGGTAGCTGCTGCCCTCTCTCCCACCACAGCCACCCCACCCGAAACTGTTCTCCTGCCAACAGTTTCAGTTAAGGTGTGGGGCCCGAAGGGTAAGTTTGCGATAGTTCGCGCCCTTTTGGATTCGGGTTCACAAGGCTGTCTTGTTTCTTCCTATTTGGTGGGAAAGTTGGGCCTCCCATGGAAAGCTCATCATGGGCCGATATATGGTATCGGTGGAATTCAAGCCACGGATCTTAAGGGAAGGGTTGATGTTTTATTTTCACCTTTGAAGGGTGAACCCCGTATAGTGGCTAGGGCAGTAATCTTAGATGACATTTTGGGCAGACATCCCCAGATTACGATACCGGAAACTGCAATAAGAATGACTGCAGGTTTGCCTCCTGCTGATCGTAAATGGTTTGTTCCTGGGACTATAGATTTACTTTTAGGTGCTGACGTGTTGGGATTAATTTTATCCGGTAATCTTCAAATTTTGCAACCGAATGGCTTAGTAGCCATACCAACGATTTTTGGCTTTAGTTTCTTTGGTCCCGTTTTGCCTGAGGTTATTTCCTTAAACGAAAATCAATCCTTAGAAGTAGGAATCTCACTTAATGACGCAATACAGCGTTTCTGGGAAGTTGAGGAGCCTCCCCAAGCAGTTAGAATCGACCCACTTGCCCAAGAATGTGAATTATTTTACCAGAATAACACTGGTCGCCGGGTTGATGGCCGATTTGTTACTAGATTACCTTTTCTACCTTCACGGTCTCTGCTTGGTCAGTCACGACCTATAGCTGAAAGGAGGCTTTTGTCCATGGAGCGCCGTATGAGAAGAGATACGGACTTCAGAAATAAATATATTACTTTTATGCGTGAATACGAAGAGTTGGGACATATGTCGATATCTGATTTTGATTGGCGTTCCCACGAGCACTACTTTTTGCCCCATCACGCCGTTTTGAAGAACCCCGATAGTAAGATTCGAGTGGTGTTTGACGGCTCTGCCCCCACGTCGACTGGAGTTTCATTGAATCAGTGCTTGCACTCTGGCCCTAAGCTTCATCGAGATATATCGGATATTCTCACACATTTTCGCCGCCATCAAATTGTTTTCGTGGCTGACATCCGGATGATGTTCAGGCAAACCATTGTTCATAGGGACGATAGGCGGTATCAATTGATTTTGTGGCGTGAACAACCTTGTGAACCAATCAAAGTTTACGAACTGAACACAACCACATATGGTTTAAGATCCAGTCCATACATTGCTATACGAACGTTGTTAGAGTTAGCTAAACGTGATCGACTGAAGTATCCCCGTGCAGCCGCTATTTTGGAAAATTCTGTCTTTGTTGACGATATTTGTACCGGAGAATCCAATGTAAAGAATGCACGAATCCTGAGAGATGAGTTGATCGCGATTTTGAAGTCGGGTGGATACGAGCTGAGGAAATGGTTATCGAATTGTCCTGAGTTATTAAGCGATCTCCCAGAGGCACATCAACAAGATCCTCATCTGTTTGAAAATCCTGATACTCCAAATTTGGTGGCAGTTCTTGGCATACAGTACCAACCTGTTCAAGATATTTTTACGTATCGTGTGAAGTTGGATTCCCCTAAAATCTGGACTAAGCGTTTAGTTTTGTCTACTGTTGCCCGCACCTTCGATCCAAATGGATGGATAGCGCCTGTCATCTTTTTGGCTAAATGTTTTCTTCAGAAACTTTGGATATCGGAAGTCACCTGGGATGAGCCTCTGCAGGGAGACTTGTTGCGAGAGTGGATTTCTATTGTGTCTTCACTACCCGAAGTCAATAACATTTCTATACCCCGATGTTTTCTTCCAGTAGGACGATGCCAAGTAAGCCTCCACGGATTTTGTGACGCATCCGAGCGAGGGTATGCGGCAGCGGTTTTTGTTCGGACTATCAGCGTCTCCGGACAAATTGCAGTACAATTGGTGATGGCAAAGAGTAAAGTAGCACCTATTCGATCCCGATTGACCATTCCAAAGTTAGAGTTATCAGGAGCGGCTCTTCTTGTTCGCCTTCTTAATCACATTCGCTCTAGTTTGGGTACTGTTATTGAAATATCTGACATCTTTGCATGGTCTGACAGCGAAATTGTGCTTTGTTGGCTTCGAGCATACGTTCATAATTTGGAAGTTTTTGTTGCAAATCGAGTTTCACAAATTCAGAATTCTGAAGCCTCTTTAATTTGGAGACATGTACCAGGAGAGATAAATCCTGCAGACTGCGCTTCACGTGGCTGTATGGCTTCTGCTCTGATAAATAACACTCTGTGGTGGAGCCCACAGTGGTTGTTACAACCTGATTATTCTTGGCCTCAAAACAAATTCTCCTCTCCAGATGTTCTACCCGGATTACGTATTGGAGTCGTAGAGAATTTGCCACCTTATAATTTGAACACTCTTTTGAATAAATACAGCTCTTTTGATAAGTTGATTGGAGTTACTGCTTGGATTCGACGATTCATACACAATGGAAGGAATCCCCAGATTAAAATACAGACTACGACTTTGTCCTCTTTTGAACGACAACAGGCTTTAGCGTTTTGGGTTCGCGTAGTACAAATAGAGCATTTTGCAGACATAATTGATACCTTGAAACGAGGTTTAGGTTTAAAGGGTTCCATTGCCCGATTAAACCCCTTCATAGATGAAGCGGGTCTGCTAAGGGTCGGAGGACGTCTTAAAAATTCCAATCTTTCTTGTGAAGCTCGTCACCCTTTATTGCTGCCTAAGGGGGGAGTTTTCGTAAATTTATTGGTGACTCAACGTCACATTCAAAACGCCCATGCCGGCCTCAACGCTCTTTTGGCTACGCTGCACCGTGAGTTTTGGATTTTATCCGCTAGGCGCGTTATTCGAAGTGTATTATTTAGATGCATGAAGTGTTACAGATTAAAAGCCAAACCAGTTCAGCCGATTATGGGTGATTTGCCTCCAGATCGAGTCACTGAAACTCGGCCTTTTGCCGGAGTGGGAACAGATTTTGCTGGACCATTCGCAATTAAATCATCACACTTACGTAATGCTAAATCACTTAAGGGATATTTGTGTGTGTTTGTATGTCTCTCCACCAAGGCGGTTCATTTGGAAATTGTAAGTGCCCTCAGCACTGAAGCGTTTGTTGCAGCGCTAGGTAGATTTGTTTCTCGCCGTGGACTACCTTCGCTGATTCGATCTGACTGCGGTACGAATTATAAGGGAGCAGATTGTTATCTTAAGGGAAATTGTTGAGTTTTTGTCAAATAATAGGAATAGTATAGATCACGCAATGTCAAAAATGGGGATAACTTGGATGTTTGATCCACCGGTTTGTCCTCATTGGGGTGGAATTTTTGAAGCAGTCGTAAAGGTTGCAAAAACGCATCTCCGCCGGGTTATTGGTGAAACTATTTTAACCTACGAAGAGCTTGCTAGCGTATTTTGCAAAATTGAGGCCGTTCTCAATTCACGTCCGCTCTGCCCACTCTCGTCCGATCCAAATGATTTAGAGGTTTTGACCCCCGGCCACTTCTTAATTGGCCAACCACTTAACGCCCTGCCCGAGTACCCCTTCAGGGACGTGAAGCTATCACGATTGACTCGTTTCCAATTGTTACAGCAGATGTCTCAGAATTTTTGGCATCGTTGGTCTCTTGAATATCTGCACACTTTACAACAGCGCGTTAAGTGGACGGACAAGACGGATCCAGCCAAGGAGGGAGATCTTGTACTGGTCAAGGAACCAAATTCATTGCCGTTACATTGGCGTCGAGGACGTATTGTAAAATTAATTTACGGGTCGGATGGGGTCCCCAGAGTGGCCGAAGTTATGGTAGGAGATTCGGTTGTGAAGCGAGCAATTGCCACCTTAGCTCGTTTACCAATTTACTAGCGGACATAATCCTTCTGTCCGGGACGGGGGGTTGTTAAGTATTGATCATAAAAAAAAGGGGCACTTGAATTCTTTCGTGCCCGCGAGAATTGTCGCAGGGTACCAGTGTTTGGAAATAACTTGACGCGAGAATACACGTTGATATAGATGAAAGTTATTTGTGATTAGTGTTAAATGTTAAATTGATTTTGTTGATTGTTAAGCCTTCCTAGCTATTACTCAATTCACACATTCACACTATACACTAGTTACTACACACGGGCTACGGAAGGTGAAGCAGGACACCTGTGTTACTCGAGAGGTAAGTGTCTATCTATAAGACATTGTTTTGGTCTACTGCGAATCGCAGGTCGGCCAGGGTTAATCACGACCCCGAATCGTTTAAACTAGGGCCCAGCGCGATTCGTTTGATTACAGTCGTGATTAACTCGAACAAGTATGTTTAACAACCTCATTAAAATTTGTGTCCTCATTGTTGATATGTTTTCCTGTATTTTGAAAATGGTATGTGGTTAATGTTTTATTTATACAATAGATAACATAAAAATAAACAATATCGGCTGTTTGTTTATTAAATAACATTTAATTGGTGTTAATCGAGACTTTCATATTAAGAATTTACCTAATGAGTTCACAGTTTACATCTAATGATGACTTTTATCACTCGTAAATATTATAATAAATAATGAGGGATTCTGACCAAATAAACGAAATAATTGATCTATGGATTAACTAACTAACTAATAATTATAATCTTACAATTGACATGTGATGATGTGAGAAGCACAGTAATCCAAGTAAGATTTTCGTCTTTTTGAGCAATGAAGCGGAAACTCGTTTAGACTTATTGTAAGAAAACTCTTTTTTTATTACGAATAAAACTTTTATAGAATAATATCAGACAGTTTGGAATATAATTAAAAAATATTATATTAAATATTCGTCATTTATGATGTCAAACTTTACAATTATAGAGCTACCTAATTTTTATTATGTGAAACAAGCAAGTTGATATATTTTCCTTAACTTCAGTCGAATATTTTAACTATGAGGTCATTAATAATTATTACAAAATATATTACACTTATATGTTATAAGCGCGCGTGTGTGTCTGTGTGTGTATGTATAATTTTAGTAGGTACACATTTCATTTAATAGACATGCATACATACGTATTTCCATTTCTCAGACGATATAACGAGCACGTAAAATCAATGCACAATATTTAAACGGGTTTGACTCTCAAATAACCTTAAAAAAAACAATTCAATTACTTTTTCCTGCTATTTTACCTACTCCTATGACAATTTTAAAACTTTCAATATAATAATTACATATATTATTATTATTAACTGTATCAGATTTTCCCAATTCGGAAGAAGCAATCGGTAACCTCGTATTTCATACAAGGAGAGCTAAACCAATGAATTGCGAACAAACATCCGAAAGCGAGTTAAGGCGAGGCCGCCACCGGCGTACTTGATTATCTCAATGTACCCGTTTACTTACTGTCTTTAACTACGTGTTACGTTTCATCAATGGAATGCATAGTCTGATTTATGTGGGATAAATGTAACGATGAATGAGTATGATAAATCACAAGAGTTATATACTATACTAACTGTACCCGCGGATCCACTTCCATAAAATCCATTCAGTGATTCTTGAGTTATAAGTTATAACTTATAACCCAATTAATAATAAACCCCTTTATAATATAATGGTAATTTTTAGGTTATTTCAGAGTCAAACCCGATTAAATATTGTGCATTGATTTTACGTCTTCGTTATATCGTCTGAGAGATAGAAATACGTATGTATACGTCTATTAAATGAAATATGTACCTACTAAAATTATTAACACACACATGAACAGATAGACAGAGGTTTCCTTTTATATAACAACCTTAAATTAAATTAGTGTCTAATACACACATATTTGTAACCAAATTCATGAATATTATTTCCTTTGCAATAATTAAATTATATATATATATATATATATATATATATATATATATATATATATGAAAGAGTACTTCACAGACGAATTCGACTGGATATTATACGCTCAAGAAAAATATTATAACTTTTAATAATAAAAAACTATTCTTTATATTATTACTTGTAACAGAACTCAAAATCAAAAAAAATATTATTCAATTTGGGCCCTGAAAAGGCGCTTATGAACGTCAAAAAACTACCACCGGTTCGGAGAACAACCACGTCGAGAAGAGCCGGCAAGTAACTCGTTCTGGTTTTATTTTTATTTTTTTTAACTTATCGTAGTGTTCATATAAATCGTAATAATACATTTATTACATCATATAAAATTTACTCACCTTGCCTCTAACAATATGGCATTATAGCAACATCATAATAGCATTACGTACAAAGTAATAATGTATTTTCCTATGCAACATGTATTTTTTAACCGAATCCTAAAACATAACACTATTTCGATTAGTATCTATCTAAAAAGGAAACATTATCGGCTGTTATTCATAAATTAACGATGCGTTAAACTCCCATACTTACTCAGTGTTTAACGTACGTAAATTACGCAAGGACTATGTACTTCTTAAAGAATTATTGGAATTTCGAACAAAAGTAAGCTTTGATGAAGGTTCGTTAGATTTTTTATTATCCATTAAAGTTAAATACGGATGGATATAAGAACTCCTATGAAAGGAATTTAGAAAAAGTTGAGGCATGTGGTAGGGGACGTTATTACTTGGACCCTCTCCGTTGAGAAGCACTGATTGATGGCTTCCGTCCATTGTGTGTACACCCTTTGTAGTACAGGGTACAGAGTCGTCTACAGATTCTCACACGTAACACTACGGTTCGTTTCACACTGACCGTAATAAATGTTTGGATGTGTACAGTCCGATGACGTAAATATTTCTTGTAACCTTAAATCTTCAATTGTTTTATTTTTTTCCAACATTACCATAAAAATTTTGCGATGAAACTCTTATTTTTACACGATATAGGCTCAATGCTTTGACCACAATCTCACTTGATGTTAAGTGACGATGTGGTCCAAAATAGTAAACACACTAAACCTAGGTACTGCTTCTCAAGTGATGCTGCCGGAACAAAAACTTATTAGTATTTGGCGACAGGTTTTCAAATTTGAGGGTGGTGGTAGCTACCCAGGCGCTACCATCATACGATGGTTTCTTCACGATGTTTTCCTTCACCGAAAGCTCAGGCCGATTTTAGGGCTGGATAGGTGGGATAGAACCGGTGTCGACTAACACGGAATCCGGCCGCACTACCCAATGCGCCATATTTAAAACAATACCGAGAATGTATATTAACCCCTTGAGCACTACCTGGCTACCTGGTAACCTGGCGTTTACGCTAGCTTTCTAGTGTTTGCCTACTGTCTCATTTTTATGGGTAATCGAAATATTAAAAGAAAATTTTCTTTGCGTAAGATAAAAACATTCGGGTATTTGGAAATAGGTACAATCATATCGTATCATAGTACAATCGTACTTACCTTTATTTTTTTTCATGAACATCTCTTTATACCCGTTTCTCAGAATATAATTTATTTTCAGACGAAGAGTCGTAAAATAACAACGCAATACAACCGACTTACGGTTACTCACAACATTCATCAGAGTTATATACGTCTCTGAAGAGTTAGCTTCACGTGGACAGCACTGGTATATTAAATTTATACCGAAAAACTTATTTACTTAAATATAGTAAATTACGAACGACTCACTAAAAACACTTGCGCGACAAAATGATATAGAATTTAAAACACATTTACCAATTTAATGAGAACATATTTTATTCAATGTATCCAGTATTCTAAATGGTCATCTAAATAAAAAAAAAATACTCTTTAATGAAATATTTTTAGAAACTGATCCAATTCTTCTATAAATAACTAATTAGTTCGTCCATACTATTTATTAAATAGTGCCCTGAACACATTGTTCTACTTTCATTTTTATCACCAAGATTACCTATTTCATTTTACTTTTTTGTTATATGAATTACTTTCGCATCGATTTTCTTCCGTGTAATAAATATCTTATTAATATCCTTCACACGAACAGGTTGACGACGCGTGAAATTATTTTTCAAATCAAATAATTGATCGTATCAACAATTTAAGGATTCGTATCAACAATTTGACAAAATTTATTGAACAAAAATTAATTTGACAATTTTCAAATTTACGTATAACGTTCTGTCTCCTTTTTCATTATCTGGAAACTGTTGAAATCATATATTCCTAGCTTAAACTATTCAAAGTTTTAATTTTTATTGTCTATCATGTATTGTTTAAATTAATATGAACACTGCGGGGATGGGTTAATAAAATACATACAAAATTCGCACCCGGCAACACGTTGGCTCACATAAATGATTCACTCTACGAGGGTGTGCCCCGTTATATAAAACCTATTTGGATATTTCTACAACGTTCCCGTTACCGAGGTCAATGTACACGATCTACATAAATATAAATAGATTATGATAATAATGTTATCATTATCACGTTGTAATCTATAATAAGCCATTCTAGTATTACAATAAGCATCAAGGGGAGCGGAAGGGTCCATGCTTGCTTTTTTCTTGGTTTCTTCTTTTTTTTATCTGACTAATGCTATTCACCGGAAGTGGCTTAACAGCTTCACCGAACTTTGAAGCGAGCGCATAATGCAATCAGTCGAAAGAGATAACTAGAGCAAGGGCACCAAAGCGGTACGACCCTTCGCTTGGCCGTTGGACGTAAGAGATGCGCGGAATATGCCCTAGTTAATTCCTATGATTTGTATACAAAAAATAAGAAAAAAGGCTCCTTATAGAAACCATGTACCTACGTGTGATTTGTAGGAGTGAGTGCCCAGTGTAATGCTATATAGTGCATGAAGTGTCACTGTATAGCGCTGGCGACGACAGTAAGAGCCTCTCCGGTTGGGAACCGAAGTAAATCTTGGGCTGCTCTCGGAGGATGATCTGGGGTGTGTGCCGGGGCTATGATTTGTTTATTGTTGATAATAAGGCGGACGGACGGAGGTCTGAAGTCTGATTACGTAAGCAATGTTTACTTAATTCAGTTTTAATTATTTATATACGTAGATTTTATGGCAATGATTACATTTCTAAGCTTTGCTTACTAATAGTGATAAGAAGGAGAAAGGAGTAAAAATATCTTAAATTATGCTTACATAATAACAAAAAAGTCTATAACAAAAGTAATCTGAATAATAGAAAAAGAACATCGTAAAAATCATCATTATCGTGCTCCTTCTTTAGATCCATATTCCGTTACATTACTTAAAAGGCAACGCTAGTCTGTAAGTTAATTGGATTATAACACGAGAATCACTCAACGGATTTATATAATTATATTTTGAAGCTAACCCCCTGAGCACTAACCTGGCGTTTACGCCAGCTTTCCAATGTTTTCCTATTGTCTCATTTTTATGGGTGGGTAATCGACATATGAAATGGGCAAATTATAAAAATTAAAGTAAATAAAAACAATCACCACAAGTACATTATGTAGTAATAATTTAATTACTTAAACATTATTTAATAAATTATATTGCATATTTAATAAAATGTTTATAGCACTGTATAGTACTGTACAGCTAGTAAATTGATGAATTTCATTCCATTGTGCACCCTTGTGGGGGGGGTAATAACCACGCTACGTCTTCCAGACGCGGCAGCCATTCGAGAACCCGTTGGCCCCATCGGGCATAGATTCTACGAGCAATGTGATCAGCCCATTGCCACTTCAGTTTAGCAATTATTCGGACAATGTCGGTCACTTTAGTTCTTCTGCGGATCTCATCATTTCTGAATCGATCATGCAAGGAAACTCCGAGCATAGCCCTCATCCAGAACATCAATAAGAATAACACGTTCAAATACTTTTCTATAAACAAGTTTCTTGCATAGATTCTCCACACATTTGCTTAATAATATCTACGACAATAACAACCCTTCTATAATATGGCAGTGTGCACAAATAGCCTTAATAACAAAGAATAAATAATTAAAATAAACTAAATATTATAAATAAATATAGAAAACCACATGAAGTCATCATATAGCTCAACCAGCAATGTCGTGCATTAGTACAAAACAAATCAAATTAGCTTATATAATTGTATTAAAAATGCTGTTATTCTCAAAAAATTACTTAAAGAAAACAAATAATAGAATCAGAAGCTCATTTAAAACTTGATGTCATTTCGGCCAGTTCTGAGCAATCGAAGAAAAAATAAACGCACACGGAAAAGGAGTGCGATGACTCAAAAAGACAAATATAAAATGCAGATCACGCAACGTTCACGCATTTTCTCTCGAGACATCACTACACTTTGAACATTAATTGTAATTACTTAATGTCAAAATTATATTTCCAGTGTTGCCAAATAATAATTGAATAATTTAATTGCTTCGTATTATGGGGTATAGGATTAATTGCAGGCGTACGATACTATTTGCCACAAACAATTGCGTCATCGCGCAGACTAGAATTGAGGAAATACGCAAACGACCAAACAAGATGGCGTTAAATCTTGTCAATTAGAATTTACTCCGTTTACCATTTTGTTTATACATTTAGTACCGTTCTCCGAAAACCTGTTTAGCTGTTACGTTGTTTCATTCCTTCACTACGGAGATATTTCATTCTGAATGTAATAAGTTTTAGCACGAATCACATCTGTTATTACTTTTCTTGTATGAGTAAATTATAATATACATCATTTTATGTTTAATATTCCTCACATAGGAAGTTCGTGTCCACGGGCGTTTTCATTTACTAGGTTAAGTTCTATTTCCTAGTAATGCCATTCACATACATTGTGTGTCATTATCAATTTGATTTTAGAATACATTCGAAAAATCATAACATTAATTCTACAAAGTAAGGAAGTAAGTATATACAATAACAACTACTAACATAATAATACTATCTATATGAAAGTTACACTTATATATTGATTTACTGTATTTGTCCGACCTTGGGCATAAAAACAACTAAAAAAACCTAACCATGTTAGTCTGGTATGAGATATAGCTTGTGCTCTTTGTATCAAACAGTGGGTGTGGATAACGACGGCCTCGATATAATAAATCCGTGGGAAGTCGCATTATGATTCCGTCTCTGATAGTCACACAATGGGGCCCCTGATACCCGTTACACGAATCTACGAGCTAACAACTAATATAAAGACTGCTGTTATCAACGCCTGCGTCTGGCAACACTCGAACGACTTAGTTAATGGCTTCTACAACTTTTTTTTTTTCGATAAAAAATAATTAGATCGTAAATATCATTTACAAATGGCATTCAATTCAAAAGGTTATTTCAAAATTATATATGTAAGTATATACTTCAAAGCTGATGTTTTAAAAGCATGAGCATACTACATACGCATCAGACCAATATAGTTTAAAAAAATGTTAATGATTTTAGTCAAAACGACTTTAGACAAGAAAATATGCACGACAAGCGTTTATATATATTTAATAAAACAAAATTTTGGGCCACAGATAAGAAAATCCAACAGACCAATACGACCGCTTACGAATTGAATTTGAGGTCTACCTAAAACCGTTACTTTTCATAAGATTCCAGAATTTTCCAGTAATTGACCTGTTTTATTTAATTTGTTTATTTGTATCAATTATTATAAAAAAAATTATTTCTCAATAACTTTTTTCATACTTATATATATATATATATATATATATATATATATATATATATATATATATATATATGTGTTTGTGTGTGTGTGTCTGAAAATATTATTAATATTGAGACGAAAAATTTTATCATGTTATATCAACATCCTCTTAGCCTGATAAGTTTAATTCTAAACGTATTTGAACAAATTATTACCCTGTAATCTTGGATTTACTTTTCGATAACATGATTTCGGAGTCCAATGATGAATGAAGTACATCAACTTGTCACTAACGATACTTATTAATTTGGGCAACAGTGACGCATTTTAGGGTTCTCAGTTTTAAAGATTATTCATATAACAAAATCTGTTGCGTTCGGTTCACTTTTACCCAAAACTGAAATCCCAATTAAAATCTGTAAGTAAATAATAATAATAGTCGGCGCTCTGATTTCTTAAAAACTGGGATTTTTATACTGAATTTATATTCATTACAATTAGAATTATACATCAAATACATTTAAATTATCTTTGGTATACGGAACGTCAACTGGCGCCATAAAAAAAAACGATGTTATCTCAACATTTATTTTATCTTTTACCGTCGACACCAGTACGAATGTACTATAACTATCTGATATGAAGTTACGAATATCAATAATATTTAATTAAAGTATATAGTAATTTTTGTTACAGGTATACAATAAAAAATCCGTCATCGCTTCCATCAGACTTGTTAAAGCCATGCTAACGAGCGAGTACATGAATGTAAACATCTAATGATACAGTACTGATTCATACCATAACAATAACAAGTTGAATTGTGAACTCTGAACATCAACTCGATAAATCAAAACAATTTTCAGTTTCTTATTACGTAAGTCTTTGTTCCCTGTTTTACGTCATTTAGTATGCCTACTAATCATTTATTGAAATAAGTTTTATAACAATATTATCTCTATGTTCAATAAATTCTTCGAATTATCACGAAAACTTACCAATACATTTATTATGATCATTCATAAGAAGATAAAAATTCGTTTCAAGTCTATATTATGAGGACGCATAAAGTTAATACACAATTTTATGTTTTTTTTAGTTTTACGTCTACTTAAATCAATTAAATGTAAATAATTCAAGAAAAAACAACAACGAAAGAATTAATAATTTTAAAATTCAAGATAAAAACACAGATATGTAAACTCAGCACTGACAAATTAGGGTAGGTTAAAAATGATATAAGGTAATACAGCAATCCAGAAAATTCAAACGCAAACCGAATTCGTTTAGGCTCTACAGTTGAACACTGTAAATAACATAAATAAAACACAATGGTTTTTTTAAATGAAAAGTTCTTTAGCGGGGTTGTGCCATTCTTGGTAGGAAAAAATACTTATAGATTCGCGTTACCAATGATATGGACGTCAGCCGTCAACATACTACAGTCTGTCAAGTACAAAGCGATAAATCAGAGTGCTCAGAGATAAATAATAAAATGTATAACGTATATATATATAATGTATGTAGCTTATCGTATGTTTTGATTATTTATAAACTATATGAAAATGTACATAATTATTATTAGAAGTATTGGAGCTCCTATGTAATAAAACAAACAAACAAATGGCATATGTCAAATATGTTAAAGTTAACAATTTAAATTAAAAAATTACGAAATTCAAACATTAAAAAAACAGTTTTTAGAGTTTTCACATCTGCCTGTAGTCTCTATAGCTGCCAAGTTTCTTTTTGTTTTCTTATAATAGATCTAAGCTACAACTTTGCCACTTTATATCCTACACGCCTCAAATAAAAGTGTACTTTACAGTCTCGTTGAAATTATGTCATCTTAAAAATGGTAATCGTAATTCGAATTACATATTTAATAAGCAATAATTTAGATACACTAAAACAATTTAGATAGGTACTTTTATTTTCATCAGTACGATACATCCATAGCGTTTTAGTAATGAATGTGCGTGGACGTACTTGATTAACTTTAGAAACTACACGATATTACATTTGTTCTATCTTATCAGAAAAACCTTAGTAGTACATACAAAGAGTATGTTAGTTATTATTCATACTTCACACCAACAAATTTTATCTAAACAGCCTCTACGATAATTAAATTATTCTCTGCTTTTGATAAGTTAATTCAATATAAAATATCTCATATATCAGAGTACATTATAAATTCTATTCCTAACAAATCATTTCATTTTAATTTTACACTAACAATTTACTAAAATTACTTACTTATTGTGAATAACTAAAATGCATAACATGTATTTAATTTTGAATTACGGCGTTACATTCAAAAAAATATATTAGCAAATTAATATTCAAAAATTTAAAAAAAAAAGTCGAACATTCGTACGACACATTTAGCCTCTTCAGTTCATATGTACTCGTATATTGATATATTATCAGCAGCCGTACGAATGTACAGAACAAAACAATACGCGTTTATACAATAGTAGTTTAGAATTTAGATACGCTGTTGTGGTTTCTCCCGCTAAAAATATACTCACTACAGATTATAAAATGTACAGAATAAAAACTAATATAATCTACTATTGATAATAAACGCACGTGTACTCAACCACAGTATTGATTGTGCAGCTATATCTAGATGTTTTATTATCATCAATACAAGGAACGGAGTTAATGTATTTTTTATATTCGAAATATAATACGGAAATATAAATTAAAATACTCATAGCTTTTACTTAACGGACTTTATAATTTACTATTTGCGAAAATTTCTGTTCTTAATTA
The DNA here is from genome assembly GCA_014132275.2 of Samia ricini. Classification (NCBI taxonomy): domain Eukaryota; kingdom Metazoa; phylum Arthropoda; class Insecta; order Lepidoptera; family Saturniidae; genus Samia; species Samia ricini. The sequence goes on along the minus strand of AP028165.1, from coordinate 12,951,123 downwards.
CGCATTAATATGCAATGGCTTAGGCAAATTATTGAAAGAAATCTCTTTGGTTCAATTTTTTCGTTTCTATGAAAAAGGCAAACGTATGTAGACCATACAGCCAAGTTAGCTGTTCGGAACATTTTTCACATAACACTCTAACAAAATGGCGACCAGTTGTTAGAAAATTTTCAGGGGGGTTTTGTGACATAAAAGAATTCAAATTCCGTGTCATTATTGCTAATCCACTTTACTTGCACACAATAATCAAACTATATAAGGTCAAACATCATCAAAATTGCATAACCTAGGGTCAAATGTAAGATATTGAACAATAAACACGGATTTCTACACAGTAGAAAAGATGCAGCCAAAAAATTCTATTGAAAGACAACGTAATGGTATTTTTTTTACATCAAAAGTACCATGTCAATGAGGCGGTTACAAGAGCTACAGTTGCGCAATAATGACTTAAGAAAAACTAAGCTATGATATTATATGATATTTTGCCATAACGTTGTAAAAATATCCAGTAAAAAAATTGTTGTTTTTTTGTAATAAAGTATAAATTTCTTATCCGTTTTATAAATTAACGAGTGTTCAAAATTATTGTAGTTTAAGCCGACAGCGTACCGCATTCCTCGGCTACCACGCTGATTGGCAGCCCAATAAGGGTCAACATAATTAGCTTTATAACTGATAAAGTACGTTTACACATACAGACATTTGAAATGTTTAATTTAACTCAGGCGCCAAATAAATCAAGATGATAAACGAATAGAACAGATGAAATAGAATGATGGGATGTTTTCAATTCATTATTATAAGCCTCTCTTTATATTAAGAAACTAGCTGTGTGCGTGCGGCTGCGCTCGTATTTCATATATTTTTTCACTGCGTTATAGGTTTTAATTTTTTTATACTACATTATTTTCCAATTTTTTTTGTTGCTACTAACATTAAGTAAAGATATTTCTCACAAATTCAAATACTTGCCAGTAAAACTGTGCATTGAATCGGATTTTATTCAAAATTTCATGAGTTTTTACTTTTTTTTACGCAGAATCCTAATTATTTTCGACTAACTAACTAAGTTACACGGAGTAATTTCAGCTGTTTACCAAAAACAGCCCTGCCACAATCGGTCCAGCCGTTCCGGAGATTACCCAAAACAAACAGACAGATAAAAATTTTCAAAATTGTATTTTTGGCATAGGCATCGTATATATATTCATATTTATTTTGTAATAAAATTTAATTTTGACATTACAAACAACTACTTCAATTTATTTATTAATATAGATGTACAGTGTGGGTTAGTCTCCACCTACCCTATCTAAACATTGCTTACGTAATAATGATAATTCAACCCACAACCCCCTTTTCATAAAAAAGCAAACCATTGAGCATTGACGTGCTAACATTATATGCTTGAAGGGCCTCTGTTCAATTAAACCAAGGCTGCTTAACTTTTTTATCACTCGAATCAAACGTTTTGCGCGTGGCAAAGGAACGTTTCAGACATTTTTGGCCAGCCACTGGACAATTACTATTTTAGTTACTTTTTAAGAATTGTGTAATAAAAAACAATTTGATGTACTATACTTAATTGTTTTAAATAATTAAACAAAGAGCATTTATATATCTAATTAATAATCAAAATTGTCTGTTGATCATTTATGTATATTAAATCAAAATCTATGTAAAAAAAACCAAATTTACGCAAACAATCCTTAATCAATCTGTTTTTGTTTGTGTTAGGCGTCAAATTATACTTTTATAGTAACAATAAAGTCACAAATATGTAGATCAGTTATCAGATATGTTAGTGATGTGCGGTAATTTTAGTATACATAGTTAAGATATCAGAGAAGTTTTTCACACACATTATATGTTGATCTAAAACTTTATAAGCATTGTAAGGTCAAGTCCTTGTGATAAGAAAGTCCTTTGTTGGTGTCTTGCTTGTGTGGACCATTTACAAATCGTAAGTGGGCCACATTCCCCACGGGCATAAGGTTGAGCAGCCTTGAAATAAACATTTAAATTGTCCTGAAAAGTATTTACAAATCCACAAATTTGATTTTTAAATTAAACTAAAATATAAACCACCAAAGCAATTATAAAACCGCAAGTATTCATATTTAATATTTTACGAGAATTTTAGTTCGTAGTTCCAACCTGACTAAGTATGGTCGCGGTTACAAACAGATTGATGGCTACGATATACTGAGGGCAGAGAGTAATGTACCGGTTGTGAAAGTATAAATAACTAGACATAACAATTTCTATTCTAACCAAAAATTATCCAAAGGTTTAGTTTAAGTACTCGAAGGAACACGATGCCAGTTACTTCTATGCCGACGTTACGTGGCAATAAATGTATATGTAACCAATTATATACTAAAACCATCTCAAATACCTTCTTTTGAAGTTTACTAGATGTAAGAAAAATGGTAGCAATTTCTCGGGATTAGTATATCAAAGTAGATACTTTGGGACAGAGGAAACACGGCAAGGGACGGATAGATTTCAACTTATATATACTAATAAATAAAATTTAAGTGTCTCTTTGTAATGACAATTTTTTTGTTGTAATGACATGTATATACGTACGATACCTATATCAAAAACATCATTTTTAAAATTTTAGACGTGACTTTTTTTGGTAGATAGCTGAAGTTACTGCGGGTAAATTAAGGTACTTTTAATTTTCAAAAATAATTAGGGTTTAGAATAGAAGGGTGAAGTATATACGAAAGGCGAGCGCAGCCGCGGCCACACAGCTAGTAGAAAATATAAGATATTCAAAACACAAATTAAAATATTTATATCTATCCCAGTACGTATGCATTTAAGAGAGACATAAAAAAGATGGTACATTTATTTCTGTTTTATGCAAAAAAAATATACAGATGAATAATAGAAAACTTTATTCAATTTAGGTCATGAGAAAGCGCTTACAAATATCAAATAGTACCAGAACAAAACAATAATTGTCAAATAAATAATTGAATAAGATCGAACCATAACGAGTTTTAAAGGTCGTCTCCTTACAATAAGGAACATAAAAGAGTATATTTATATTTCCGTATATCAATGAGCCTCGTCATTATAGCCTCCTATAATGATGTAATGGTTGTAATTTCTCCTTGTTTAATAAATCGTCAACATTGGTCATGTCTCAATTCGATGGCAAATATTGTCTGTCTGTTTGTTCCGGGTAATCTCCGGAAGGACTGACCAATTTTGAAGGGATTTTTTTGGTATATAGCGATGATAGCGCAGTGGATAGTGCGGCCGGATTCCGCATCAATGGACGCGGATGCGGGCCCACCTATGTCCAGCATTAGAGTCTTTCGGTTGAAAGGTTTGTTGAGATACTGGTAAACAAGTATGTTTTATCAGCGTGACAATAATACAATTGAGTACCGTTTTCATAAAGCGTTATATTAATTTTATACGCAGTACAAATCCTAAATTTTTTGAGTACAGCATTAATAATACGATAATAAGTAAAGCACAAGTTGTCCCTGACCTAGGCATTATGCTGGACGCAAAGCTTACTCTTTGCACACATATTGATTATATTGTTGATAAGGCCTACAAAAATCTAGGATTCATTTTCCGTGTAACTCAGGGATTCACTGATGTAGCATGTCTAAAAATATTATACTTTGCATATGTTCGCAGCATACTAGAATACTGCACCACAGTATGGAATCCTCAATATGTCACATATGAACATGCTATTGAGAGCTTGCAGATAAAGTTTTTAAAATTCTTGAGTTTCTGTTGTAAATTACCATTCGAGGATTACAAGCTAGCTTGTCAAAAGCATAAGCTACTATCACTGCGTAATGGGCGAATCCTTCAAGACATGTTACTATTATATGATGTATGCTCAGGCGGACTCGATTGTTCTACACTCATCAACAAAATGTTGCGACTACATGCGCCAAGCACACGCACTCGACACACACAAACAACTATTTCATATTTCCAAGCATCGGACAAACTATGGGTTCAATAAATTGACGATCAGAATTCCGAGTACTTATAATAAACAATTCAGTGATATAGATCTATTTAACTTCAAACTTCATAACAAAAATATATCTAAAAACAATTTTAGAAATCAAATGAAAATCTTTTTACTGAACAAATAACACAAAATTTATCCACACATACACACATGTAAACATAGTCTTATAATTAGTTTTTAAATAGTGATAAATTAATTTTTGACTCTTTATTTTATGTATCGGTTGAGTTTATACGTATATTTATATACGAGCCGTGAATTTTAATGTAAATAAATAACAAACATAGTGTCAACCGAGTTTTTTTTGTTGTTTTGTCTGTCTTTCAATAGCTAATTTTATTTTTCATCAATAAAATTTCTGTAAACAATACGTAAACCGTTAACTATCTATTACAAAGTATTAATAACTTATTAAAACTTCTCATCTCTAGAAAAATAAATAAACTCGTTTCCTGAAAAAAGCACGTGCATCGTTTTGTGAAAATACTCCTCAATTAGAAATCACCGATCACAGATAATTTCAACAATTGTTTAATTACATAAATTCAATAAGTAGTTTGTAGACGCCATTGCCTTGATAGTTGCTAGTGAGTATACAAGGTCACTCACTCACTGACATTCTAAAACAATTATTTATCTATAACTAATTATCGAATTCGAATAATACTTTATATCAGTTTCGTAACGGCTGTAAAAAATGAAAATATCTTGTTTGACTCTATCATCAGCTCAAGTTTATTTTAAACTTTCTTCTAAGAACATCATTCAGACGAATATATTATTAAGCGAAAGTATATTAAATTTAATTCAGACTTGATATAAAAAGTTTTGCAGAAGCAGAATATTATTCGTGGTTATAATTATGGAGATGCAGTTTACGCAAATTATATTTTAAGAATTACTTGTTATGACTAAAACGATTTTGACCCAAATGAAAAAAAAAATATTTGTGTGAATGATTATTAGACAAGATTTATTATACAAAAAAAACGCAAATATATTTCGTCCGAATGATGTGTGTGTTCCCTAAATAACGATATAGATACAATTTAGGTTTATAAAATCATAAGCAAGGTTTTTCTACGTCTTACTTATTTATTCATTTTGGCATAAGGTTCTTAATTAACAAGAGCGTAACTTAAATCACTTTACAGTCTATTAATCGCTGTACACAGCTGAATCGAAATTCTTCATTCATATTAAACTTTTATTATAATGGCAATAATAAAATCATCTTAACACTATACTTTATTGTTTTTTGTTAATATTAAATAAACCTACCAAAATAAAAAACTATTAAATATAAATACAAGAATATATTATTATACAAAAAGAAACAAATTTTTCTTAACCCCTGGAGCACTTAGCTGGCGTTTACGCCAGTTTTCCATTGTCTTCCTATTGTCTCATTTTTATGGGTACACTCGACACATTAAACATTAGTGATCACTTAGGCTGATCATCAAAGAAATAGCTACTAGGTAAATTGATCGTAAAACAGAATTTGGAATTTGCCACCTTGGTGATTTTAACCCATTTACTAATTACTATCTCATTAAACTGTTTTCACGAAGTTGAATCTTATACTACATGTCCTCTATGTAAAAGACAATTTACTTTAAAAAAAACCTCAACCTTCTTTCAAACTCGGTACAGTGTTTGTTGTGAATGTCATTTTCCATTTTAATAAATAAAATTAAAAATAAACTCATAACCAGCTGCATATAATATTTCATAAAGGCGCTTTATTTTAGTCCCACTTAAAAAGAAGGTAAACAAACCTGATTCACTGAAATTATTCTAATCCTAATTCTTCATTCAACAGTCTAAAAATAAGTATTTAATTGATTTTCACCTTATAAACTCACGATTTATGTTACAATTCATTACTTAACACTTATTAATAACATTTGAAAGCACAAACAGTGTGTGCCGTGTGGTAAATAGCAAAATTTATGAATAGGGCATTTGGTTTTGATTTTTGGTGGGAACAGAGAGGATCATCTATCTCTTTCCCGCAAAACGAGTGTTAGTATAGAATATGTGCGAAACATGATACTGTTACATCATATTGAAGTATAGTATACTCTCTAGCATAAAAATTGAATGGCTTATAAGTCACTTATTTTTGTTCAGACAATAAAACATAGTCAGCCAGTCAGGTCAGTCAGTAAAGGCGGAAGATTTACTCGTATCGAAGGGAAACCAGAGTTGAAGGGAAAACCCCGTGTCGCCCCCATCCCAAATACGACGGCCAAGGGGGGGTTTTAGTGGGTATTTCCGGGCGCTTCACGCCCGGGTGTGTCCCACACTGGCACGGAGTTCGTCCCTCCGTGCCCCCTTATCTATTGCATTGGGGGACTTCGGTCTCACTAATGCAATAGGTAAGGGTAGTGCGTAAATGCATTTCCCCCCGTCAAAGAAAAAAAAAAGGTCAGTCAGTCAGATTAGCCAACATCTCTATCTATTCCTAAGTTTTCTGAAAATCGTCTGAATGGAGATATTTTTAACCTGTGCTTATTGACAACTAAGTTCATACACGAGACGAGAACACTCATAGCCAAGTAGCTAAGAAGTCGTCTCGACAGCTTTCCGTCGCAAGCCCCGCACTTTTACTTTCGCCATTAGTACATTCACCTGGCCCGTGATGAAGGCTGGCCGGTCGAGCGCTCGCCCTAAATACGCCCAATGTTTCCGGACGCATTAACGTACTAGAATGTGCTAATGAATTAGCACGGAAAATTAGGATGATTTATTACATTATACGAAACACATTCGAAATTAACATAATCAATAGTAATACCGCATATTTAATAGACTATGAATTACATTAACCTATTAACCCCTTGAGCACTAACCTGGCGTTTACGCCAGTTTTCCATTTTTTCCTGTTGTCTCGTTTTTATGGGTAATCAACATGTTAAGAAAAAAATATAAATGAATTCATATCATAATAATCAGTAGCTCTAGCCCTTGTACCACTAATATCATGGCGTCCCGAGTGCCACATCTTTGTTGATGTCGTGAGCGTCACTCGGCGCCCCCTAGATCCCGCTCGTGTGCGCTTCACACTCTGCACTATAGGTAAAGCCGGCTCTGATAATTATAGACCTAATGCATCTTCCACATATGATAAATCGTCTGGGACATAGTTTAGATAGAATATGCGGAATTATCTCGACCTAACCCAGTGATTAGAACCTCCAGTAATTACAAACGTAATGTCGGGCGGTTACAAGGTTTACATGCATATAATTTATATTTTATTGCCTGTTTTCTTTCTCTAATTAAGCTTAATCTGCAGGTTATGATGGTGATCGGACCACCAACCATGAAAGTAATTCAATCGACTATTAAAACTTCTTTTATTCAAAGGAGGTATAATGTTTTACATAAACAACATCCATTTTATCCAATCAATTCAGTATAAAATTTATCTACTAATACTAAATAAAAACATAAATTACAAACAATTTAATATCAAAGTATCCTGAATAAATGAACAAACTATGAGTCACTAATAAATCACATTTGAACAGGAATATTACAGGATGTAATCAAGTATTTAGTACATAATATTCATCCTTTAAGGCACAATGTATTATTAATTAAAACAAAATTGCAAAGATGGACAACAAAGTCTCGGGTTATGTGGCTGTGGTGCATAGAGGACTATAAAATTAAAAAAATAATATAATCAGCCTCATAACTGCAGCCCAAATTATACACATATTTATAACTCAATAGAGGTATTAATTTTTCGGACAATGTTTTAGAGATAAAAGAGCCAGAGCAGTGATGACAAGTATCCAACTTGATATGATTGTGTACTTTGCATTACTTAATCTCTAAAAGATGCACATATTTACTGATGCACTACTTGTATGCTTGGTGGTAGTTAGAAAAAAATAAAAGAGATTCTTATGGATAAATTTCGCTGTATTGACACCTGAATATAAAATAATTCATAATCAATATAAAAATATATCTATGCCTACTAATAATAAATTTAATAATTAGTATGTAATATTCTTGAAGTAAGAACTAAAATAAGAAAATAATACCATGAAACTACAGCATGATGAGAAAATCATTACAAGTTACAAAATCCAGCAAGTTTTCAACCATATCATCACTTGATATTGCAGAAATTCATATTAAAACTCAATAAAAAAAAACATAAATACATTTAAGAAATAAACAAATGTTAGGACAATTATTCCTATATTTTGTTTATATACATAATAAGTAGTAAGATTGATTAATATGAAACTGTAATAGAATTTACATATACATTTCTAAACGGAAGTAGAGTTAATTTTAGATTTAATCCATAAGCAATGTAAGAATTAATAAATAATCAATGTAAGAATTTTCTATATTTTAAAAACGTATTTTAGAATGTCTACATATTTTGTTTGTTAAGAATATTATTAACAGGTATTGCATGCGTTACAATATAAATTAGTCGCCCATTGGGTACTTAAGGGAGTCATTATCGAGACGTGGCACAGATAACACATAGAGTGTTATTTATCATTGTAAGATACATGGCCAAATATATGTTTCAAACAAATTGATATATGCGTAATTACTGCACCCTGACCTGTCCCTACACAAAGGATAAAATACTTAAGTACTTAAATGTTTTAAAATTGGTATTAACATTTAAAAAAACATTATATTTTGTATCTTTTAGCAATAATTAAGTAATAAAGCAAAATATTTCTGAATATTATTACTTTATATTTACACTTATAAATGAAAATACTTTGTTATATTCACTGGGGACTGCATTATAGTATGTTGTTTTTTTTGTTAATATTTTATATTTACTGCTTTGCACCTATGAAGAAGAATATTTATATCAAAACTTAGATATTTCTTCAGATTTAATTATATGTTAGGTAATCTGAAAACCATGTTTAAATTCCTTCAGCCAATGTTGAATTTTTAAACAGGAAATTTGTCATCCTAAATATTTTCATTGTTGAGTTGGTAAATAACTACTTAAATCAATAAAATCTTCAACATAACAAACTTGGTTATGAATTTGAACTTTAATTAAGTTTTTACAAAATTACTGTATATTAATAACTTTATTTAACTAACCTGGCATTTATGATAGCTTTCCATTATTTTTCTATTGCCTTATTTTTATAGGTAATCAACATATTAGGTTACACAAAATGATCCCATTATATTTATAAAACAAAACTATGGCACAAATGAAATTAGTTATAATCATTTTTTGGATAATAAATAGCTATGTAAAAAGACTACTATATTTTTATATTAATTGGCATATAGATAGATATGTCAATTCATATTCAGTATATAGCTTAGCCAACATAATTAAAACAGTCACTTGGTGTTAAATGATTCAAACAATCTTTAATAATTTTAACTCTCATTGAAACATATTTTTCTATGGAGAACTATAAAAGCAATAATTTAGATAACATTATACTGAATATTTCAGAAAGTTTAAATGAACTGGTATCCAATAAACATACATTTTCAATGATTACTCAAACTTCCAATTGTTTTCCTATTTTCTTGATATTTGAGCAATTAATAATACTGTCAAAATAATAGTAATCCATTACAAGGTACAGTATATAAAGTAATATAACATTCACAGCGATACTAGTAATAATTTATTATAACCCACTAATTTATAATGCATGACCACAATATTACCCAATATGAATTATTACCTAAGTTATATAATTTTATGCCTTTACCACAAAAGAGGTATAACTTGTATTCCTTCAATCATTGTAATCAGAGTTAAAATTTAGAAATTATTTTATGTATGTAATATGAAATAATATTACTTAAGTTTCATTTCAAAATAATTTTCATAACTATGTTATATTTTATACAATATCATACAATTAGAAACATAGCTCTTTATTGTAACATAATAATCTAATGGAGTTACAGCATAAATATGAACTAAAAGAATGGAACACCACCACCTGTTAGTTTATAAACAATATTTTCTATTCAAAACAATGTATATTCAATTCATTGTAAAATGGTAAATACTCTACATTTGTTACATCTTAATTAATGTTTTTTTTAAATATTTATGTGCTGTGATTCATAACAAAATAATTTTCAAAGTCATAAATTGTACTGTATAAATAAAATTATATTTATTATAAGAATCTATAACACCCCCTCAGACAATAACAGAAGTTGTTACCCTAATTTCTTTTCAAGTAGTCCTAACTTATCCTGTCAACTGGTACTCACCTGAAATCCAAACTAAGGTTTCTCTGATGGGTACCAGGTTTCGTGTTTTGTGACTCCTGACGACTTCCGTGAACCGGCACATCTTCCAACATGCTCACACACTGGCTGCCGCGTCACAACACAATATACCCATGTCACAATCGCCCACCGTGAAATCACAAAGTAAATAACAACATGGCGACTGCACTAACAATATTATACAGAATTTATACTAACCACCACACGACCTACCTACTAACCTAGTTATTTTACATAAAATTAAAACTGAATTACCACAGCCCTTGATTTGTTATCTAAAACAAGTTTGAGATAAAGGATATCAAAAATAATGAAATCTTATTTCCTTGTCCCATAACAATTCGAAACAGAATAACTAGTTTGTTTAAATAAACAAAGCAAACTTAGTACACCAAAATAAATTACAAAAAAAAAAGTAATTTATATTAGCACAAAAAGAAAATTTTCAAAAGAAATCGATGTCCTCCTTTCGAGAACACATCCCATTTTTGCTAATATAATCCACAGATTATGAATAACATAGGATTGGGTAAAACTAATCGATTTATAAAACTATCGATATTTATTTATAATACTTTTGATTTTTGAATCATTATAAATTGATATTTATTTTGAGGATCAAATTTGATATATTTTTTATTAGTAGCACAACTCAGCAGAGGTTCTAAGCTCTGGCTTGATTATCAGTGAGCTAAAGCAAGATGTTGATTAACTACTACTAAAAAGAAAAACATATCATGTAAGGCAGAGCTATAATGTTTTAAGTAAATTGCCAACACTTTACACCATTTCTGTGGTATACCGCTTTTAAAGATTTAATATGCGAAGTTTCTTTAGAATCATCCGAAAGAGTAGCTTTGGCTGTGAACTTAGTAGTAGTAGATAATAAAGCAGATTGATAAGTGAACACATCAAATAAAGTGTTTTTCTGACATACATGACTTATAAATACTGGTTTGTTAAAAAAAATTAATATTTGTTTTATACATATGTATTTAATTATTTTTGTATTGAATGTATTCGGATCACTTTTAAGTCAACATTCACGTGTTAGCTTCTTATAAATGCATATGCTCATTTTAGATGAATCTTGGCCGTTGCCTATATATTTTCAGTACATATTATAAATAATTTGTTGATTGCATTAATTAAAATAAGAAATAATTTACAACCTGTCATAAGATATGATTGATTTAAATTGTACTTTATATTTATAGGTTTATATATATAATTTATAGGTTTGGATTTTTACTAATTAATGTTACAAATTTAAATATATAAGTAGCTCAAGCTCGATTTTCGGCAATGTGATATAATTATGTTTCGAAACACTAAAGGTAGTCTTAATTGAGCTCCTGTAGGAGTTGGTGTGCTTCTAGTAAAAAAGTTAAGTGAAGTTTAGGTAGTTCTATAGAAAAGGCAGTGTGGTCTTTCAATATAAAAAAGAGTTTAACACACGTTTTTACTAAAAATGTCAATAGAATAATATTTTAACATGATACATATTATCTAGTCTTAAATATCGATTTGATATCAATCGATGTATATTTATCTCTGCTGCGCATCCCTAAAATGTGAAATTATAGATTCGTAGATATATATATAATACTAGCTGTGCCCGCGACTTTATCCGCGTGGAATAGTGTATTTGGGTAGCATTTTAAACAATTTAGGCTAATTATTTTACAAATAAGATACATCCTTATAAATACTTTATTATTTAAGTACATAAGGTATAAAGTAGTAATATGAGTTTATTTAAGTATATTGTTATAAACTACGTTTTATGTTTTCCCATCTTTTGCCATCGGTATTCGCATGCATGTGACGCAGTCGTCTGTCCTCACGTGTCTACCCGTTCAGGTAAGCACACTCAGGGTGAAATCTATAGAGCGTACTTAGGCTTATCTCAAACTTAACTCCAAAAATCAAGTTTATAGTCACAAGCTTAGAATTTGCATAGCTTAAGCTGAGAAAAGTCCAAGTCGTCAGATTCGACTACTTACGGAAATCTTAGCTATTTTTATTCCAGCTCCGCAAAATAACAGCACTTCACCTGATGATAAATTAAGATGAGCTGAAATGTGCCACAATAGAGATATTTCACCATGTGTATGGTAGTCTAGACCCAATCGGGATTATTCTCTTACCCCCACACAAATTGTCGGATCTATATTGGCTGATTGCGGAACGTGATGCGTCGAAATATTTCAAAACAGCCGTATTTCACCATGTGTGTGGTAGTCACGATCCAATCGGAATTATTGTCTTACCACCATAAAAACTGTTGGATCTACATTAGATGATTGCGGAAAGCAACGAAACGAAATGTGTCAATCTATACTCGACGGAGTATGTATTGAATTATTAATTGATAATTATTCTCAACATCCGGACTGTAAATTCAAAACCTAAGATTGCACTGAGCACATGCTTAGCAAAGTTTGAGCTGAGGTAAGGTTATGATAAGCCTGAGTACTCTCTGAACATTTCACCCTTAGGCATATTTCGCCATTTGCACTGCGCCGTACCACGCCGCGCTCCGCTGCCCCTCGCTGTCTCAAACATCATCACATCATAATAACTCCAATATTTTGTATCTTGTCGTAAACTTATAAAACAGTCACATAAACCTTGCATATTTCTATACAAATTTTCATCCCCTATTGTTATTTTACATCCTTGAGGTTAAAAGTTTTTTTACAAACTTTTGAGTGTCATATTTATTCATATCGAATCAACAATATAAAAATAAGTTTTTAGCTCTAAAAATGACGATACTTCTATGCAACTTTTCTATCCTTTTTCGCATTAAAAAGTAGCCTATGTCCTTTCTCAGGCTCTAGACTATCTGTATACCAAATTTCATTTAAATGGGTTCAGTAGGTTTGACGTGAAAGGGCGACACAGACTGACAGAGTTACTTTCGCATTTATAATATTAGTAAGGATAATCTTTTTGTTCCAATTATATTATTCCTTTTTAAAGAAAAAGTAGGGGTGTTGGAAGTGCGACGCGGTGCTTGCGAAAGCCACCCCGTGTCGCCCCCATCCCAAATGCGGCGGACGGCCCCGGGGGGTTTTAGTGGGTATTTCCGGGCGCTTCACGCCCGAGTGAGTCCCACACTGGCACGGTGTTAGTCCCTCCGTGCCCCCTTACCTATTGCATTGGGGGACTCCGGTCTCACTAATGCAATGGGTAAGGGTAGTGCGTAAATGCATTTCCCCCCGCCAAAGAAAAAAAAAAAAGGGGGTGTTGGAAGTGAAAAAAATTATCGATATTGATAAAAATATCTATATTGACGTCGATACTTAAAGGAAAAAATATCGATATATCGGTAAAATATTCTAAAAACAAATATGTTATTCAAATAATAATGTATTTAGTTCAGCCGAGTTCAATAATATCGATAGTAATTTTAATTTACAAAAATCTCAATGAAAACGAAGGTATTTTTATCAGTTAACAGCCTCTTGTTTACCCAGATAAATTCTCCTTGGAGATATAGCTTATGCCAAGCGACCAGCGGGTCGTTTTTTGTTAAGAATCAAGGACAGCGCGAAGCGCGATATGGTATCATTTGACATTGATTTCTGCCACTAAGAAGACCTCGCCAATGGTCGTGATAAGTAGAATCAAGTCTTTTCAGATCGTCTCAAAATACACGAAAATAATTGGTTTGAGGTACTGTCTCAAAAATGCAGCAGCCGTGCTAATAAAAGAATGCATAAGTCGGGTCGCCCGATTATTCCCTAAGGGCTTAATTGCCAGCGATGTGGCCGTAACTGTGGATCCTGAAACGGGCTGTTTACTCATAATCGTAGTTTCCATCCCACACGGGTACTTTAAGCCATCTGGAAAGATCCTCTAGGCCAGTGGTCGTCAAACTTTTCTGATCAAGGACCACATAGGTCAATATGAGGTACCACTGCGGGCCACACATTTATGAATACCATGGTAGTCGATATCATGTATTAATTAACATATTTTATAAGTTAAACACGAATGAACCATAGATTTCATAGATGTGGCATATGAAGGCATTTTTGGCAATCTAGTTCACTAACTATATATGAATTCGATTTTAAGTCATTGTTTATCGAAATAGTTTGCGACGTCGAGGTCCGCACAAATACTGTCCAAGGGCCACAAACGGCCCGCGGGCCGCAGTTTGACGACCACTGCTCTAGTCCTATGAGTATTGTTATCAATATTTCTTTATATTAGACAAAATTACAAAAGTATCAAAGAAAAGCTATCTACTATCTAATATTTCTAAGTCCTATTTATTATTTCAGGCAAACCAGTATTTAGTAATACAAAGTACCTTCAAAAGAACAAATGAAAGTGATAGACGTCTGTAGCACACACAAATGCACGTAACACAAACAAAACATCCTACTCAATAGTTATCGACATTACAGTTATTTTTTATTCGTTCGTAGTTACATACATTTGAAAAATATATGGTTCTTGATACAATTTTCGATATTGGATATGTTGTATAGATATATCGGACTAAACTATATCAAATTATAGATATCGTTGCTTTTTCAACAAGCCTAAGAAAAAGACCAGGCCATGCCATGCACCCAATGCTTATGTTAATAACACTATTCATAAACGCGTTATTCTATCAATTTTTTTATTTTTTAATAACCGCCTTCTGTTACATATATTTTAACGGGAGTGCTTGGAAGATCTAAGAATTCACTTTCCGTGTCATTATTTCCAATTCACTTTAATTAAACTAAATCACGTAAAATGCCATCAAAATACTTAACATATAGTCAAATATTATGTATTAAAAATATAATACTGCACTAAATGATATAGATTTATTTATTTTTTAGTGTTCATACAACGTGCCAGAAATCAGCTATATTGCTAAAAATATCTAGGAAAATTTACAGTATTCTAGAAACTAGTTTGTATAATTTCCAATACCCTTCATTTGTATACAATACGCATACCATATCACAAAGTACTACCAAAATTACATACATTCTACTTTGAAGAGATGTAAACTAAATTAAATGGTTTATAGGTAAAGTTATCTTCGAATATAGATAACAGTTAAGGTCATGGGATAAGGAAAGTTAATTATGCAGTTAAAACTATATATTTCCTTTCTATATGGACTGTATTAGCAAAATTTAATAATATACTAGCTGAAATTTTATTTTTGTTCTTATATTTATTTGTTATACATCTTACATAAATTATAGTTGAGTTTCTACAGATGAGTGAACACTAGTAATATAATTTTTTCATATGTTTAAACATATCCATATTTTAATGAAAGGTTTTAATACAGTAATTTATTACAGTTTAATAAAGTTATATATGTTTACTCTGACAAATATTTATATTATAAATTTTCATACACTTCTATAGTTATGGTTTAGGTGAAGTTTCTTGAGATTGTTTTGAAGAAGGTTGTCGTTTATGAACATTAGGTTTCCTTAACCTATGGTAGTTAGGCATTACTTTGCTCAAAAAGTCTAACTGTAGCAGTTGTGAAGGTTGTTTTTCTAGAGCTTCTCTTATATGATGCTCGGAGCCCCAAATTACAGTATTGTCCACTAGGGTCTGAGGTGCAGTTAAACTGCAAGCAGCTCCTACAAAAAACAAACAATTTTAAGCTAGAATTATTTTGTTAAAGGATAAATTCTTTAGATACGCAAGTTGACCTTCATATTCACATTTTTAAAATATTTTGAATGTTTGAAAACAAAGGAGAATTAAGTAGAAAAAGTAAAGAAAATTTTTAACCAATAACGCAACCACTCCCAATCTTGACATCAACACCAACATAGGATCGACATTCAAAAACATTACTCTCCCCTATGTGGCCAAATGGAGATTCTAATTTGCAACTGACTTCAAACACATTGTGAGCTCCAATAAATAAAGGTTTAGGTGGTGACTCCTGCTTATCACTTTTCCTGAAAAAAGGTGATATTAAAATTATTGTAAGATATAATGTAAAATTTAATACTAGTATCTATGCATCTCTGTGTAATTATGTATTTCATATAACCATAATAAAATATCAAAATTACTTACTTATGTATAATAGTGGAATATTCTTCAATAATACAATACTCTGCAATTATAATTGGTCCACCTTCAGCAATAATAGTCACTCTAGGATGTATAACTGTACCACCACCTATTGTTATATCACCTTCTAAGACACAGTCTTCACATACAGTAGCCCCAGGCAAAATTTTTATACTGAAAAAATACGGAAGATGGTATTATACTTGTTCGCTGCGGCAACCAAATGTACATCTTGTAAATCTTCTTACTTGTGAGACATGATGCTACGCAATCTTAAATTATTTAGTATATGCAATTACTACACTAATAATAATAAAAAAAAACAATAAATATCAGCATTCCGCTAATCACTAAATTCTTGATTAGTATTTGTAATTTTCTCTTTATCCAAAATATGCATACATTAAAATTAAATAAAACTATGCCTTATGATTATCTCCGTAATATTATTCTGTGATGATTATGACATGATAGTTGCTGTCAGTCAACTGTTAACAGTGTTAACTAGAGATGTCGACCGCCCGAAATCGATTAATTGAAGAATCAATTCTAAGACTAAGATTTAGTTATTGTTTTATATTTAACACGAAATCGATCCAGTTAATCAATTTCCAACTTTTCTGTGAGACAAAAAACGATACAATTAAGAATCTACCCAAATTCTAGTTTAGATATGACATTTTTGTACTTAATTAGTGAGACCGGAGTCCCCCAATGCAATAGGTAAGGGGGCACGGAAGGACGACTGCGTGCCAGTGTAGGACTCGCCCGGACGTGAAGCGTCCGGAAATATCCACTAAACCCACCGGGGCCGTCCGCCGCATTTGGGATGGGGGCGATACGGGATGGCTTTCGCAAGCACCGCGTCGCCATCTGTTTGTCGACCTGTCTGTCAATATGTCTGCCGATCTGACAGCCGATTTGTCTGCCGATGTGTCTATTGTAGCGACTAAAACAGCTATTGGTATATACAGCTATTTCAATAGCAGCTTCTGAAACTATTTATTACTGGTAGCAACTTTCTATCTCCTAATGATAACCCAAAGTAACTAGTTTTATCGATTGCATATTACAAAAAAAATAAATGGTTATTTACAAAGCTATATTAAACAATACAGTGTTATTCATATCCTTTTTATTTACACGGAATAGACTGCTTTGACCACAATCTCATCTGATGTTAAGTGACAATGTGGTCCTTGTGGGTGGTAGATACCTAGGCGCTGCTATGGTTTCTTCACGATGTTTTCCTTCACCGAAAGCTCAGGACGATTTTAGAGTCGAATACCCGCTGCGCCATAATTACTTTAAATAGGTTATAGCTAATTTAATAAGGTAGATATGTTGTGCATTTAATGTTAATCAAAATTGCCCTTTACAACATATTATTCAAATGAATATTTAAAAAGATATCAGAGACATAGATAATAAAATGGCGCGTGCCGTTGGAAATTATAAAATGTTTTTACCTGAAAATGTGTATTTAACAATGCGACACGTTACCATAATTACTTATTTGCACTTTCATCTATGGTCTAAAATTCAAATAACATACCTACGCAATGTATTCCAATAAATCGCGCCAATTCAACAAGCCGCACATGCTATCTGACAATGCTAAGTTTTTTATCTCATTCACGCTATCGGTCGAATTCGGAGTCGCTTCAGATTATTTAGTTTTTGCGGTCCCGCAATCTAGTGGAGTGTATCGTCCAATCACAGCGATAGCGGGTTTGCAATCCTGCCATATTATAATCGTTACATCTTATAGTAGTGATTTGTTTTCATTACCTAGGATACATATTTAATAAATAAACCATTTTGCTTATGAATTTGATTTTTTGTATGACTGTCTGTCTGATAAAGAGAAACTTAGTAAATATGTAAAAGTGCTAGTAGATTTTAGTAGTTTTCAGCGATCCTTTTAGATTTGCTGAAAAATAATGGTCACGCTAGACTTGCTAGCTTGGTGCGATTTCGGTCTGATATGTTGACGTCCTTGTTTTTATTTCATTATTTTGTTGTATTTGATTATTTATTATGTAATTATGGTCCCATTTTACGAGGTAGAGTGTATTTATGATACGCAAGTGTAGTGAAGTGAAAATAATGATACTGAGCGTGAATTCTGAAATGTCCCAATCATTCCCGCTGTGGACGTAATAGAAAGCCACCATTTTTTTACCGGCATGCATTTATTTATAATATTTCTAACGTCTGACTTGGATGTATGGTCTACTAGTACTTTTGTCTTTCCTCAAAAAGGAATAAAAGGAACAAAAAACTTAAATTTTTCCCCTTTTAATTCACTTTGCTTGGCTGCATGGTCTTGGTACTTTTGCCTATTTCTTAGTAAGGAATGAACAGAACTAAATTTACTTGACACTGGCTAAGACACAAGCCGTGCAAAGCCATTAAAAAACACAAGAAGAAGAAGAACAGAACTAAAAAATCAATTTACTTTGTTATTGTTTCTATGTTGTAATCAATTCAATTTCTAATCAGACTCAAGTACAAACGAACATTATAGGATATGTAATTGGTTTCATACCACTGCCGCGAGCTTCCATATAGTATGTTTTTTTGTAAATATGGACCCAAAGTTTCCTTTTCCATATCAACCATACGCTATTCAGGACAAGTTTATGAAAGAGTTATATTTCACAATTGAAAATAAGATGCTAGGAATTTTTGAGAGTCCGACGGGAACAGTAATATATTTTCTAAACTAATTTGCCTAATTTCACTTATGATTTTGTAAACTAATTTGAACAATTTTTATTCATAGGGAAAATCTTTAAGTATTTGTTGTGGTGCACTTCAGTGGCTAAAAGATAATAATTCAAAGATAATTAATGAATTAGAAACTGAAGTGAAACAGTTAAAAGAGGACATATCAAATAGTACAGGTAACACTATGCTTTACTGAATTTAAATTCCATGAAACAATCATTTTAAAGATTAAATATTGAAGTTATCTGAAACAAGAAAAATGCTACCGAGAGTCTTCATACAATATGCACCATGTAATATATATTGCAAATATAAATCAGTAGATATTTTAATTTAGGGTCTTTTGGACAAGAGTGATATCAGCCGCATGACAACTTAAAATGCTAAAATCAAAATCGTACTCATAACATCTTACTTAACACGTTCTCTGCCAACGCGGTCAGTGCTGACCGTCAGTGAAATTTCCCTTTAGGACAATTAAAATTTTAAATCTGTATAAAATTACTAAATTGTTTTTTTTTTTTGCTTATATGCTTTTATCTTTTACTCAAATGTTACTTAGTAATAACAAGAATCAATTTGAGCCACTATTTATGGAAATAATGAACGTCAGGCAGCATTGACCAACACGGCCCGAACAGGAAACTGCGATTTTTTTCTCAGCATAGAATGTGTTAATATCATTTTTCAATAGGATTTTAGCTACCTTATTAGTATAATATATTCATTCTGATATTATTGTTTTCATCACATGTCATGAGAATATGATGCAAATCATCAATATTAATAGAATTGGATAAAAAAAAATTATTTACATTTTACTAAATAAACTATTTACATGCATTTAATATAAGTTATGTTTGAAGCTATTTTTAATTGTTAACTACAGGAACAACTGACTGGCTACAGGAAGAATATGAGAAAATTAGAAAGAATCAGCTACTGCTTTCGTTGCAAGTGAAATTGGAAAAAATAAAAAAAAAAAAACGCAAAGAATCATTTAATGAAATGAAGCAGAGAGTATTAAAATTAAAGTCTGATTCTAATTTAAACAAATCTTTGCATTCATACTTTCATAAAATTGATAAAAATGTAGAAACAGAACAAGAAAATGTTGTAGATGAAAGTGAAAAAGAAGAAGATAAAGATTTACTTTTAGAGGAGTATGAAGAAAAAGTACATGATGAATCTGATAGTGAATTGGTTTGAAGATGATAAAGAACATGATGATATAAATAAGGTCTGAAAAATTTTTTTGTATGTCTTTTTCAATCTATTTATTCACTGTATAAAAAACAAAGTAATTTTCAGGACTATCTGCCTACTAACACCTTTTACATATAACTCAACAGGTTTTGATGCAGTTTTCACCATTAATTGGAACCCTTATATATAAGGGGTTATCCATTAATCACATGATGAGGCTTGAATAGACTCACATGACTAGTATATGATATCAATACTTAAGTCTCCAAAAATGTTTATGGGTTATGTAAGCTAAAACTTAAGGGATACATCAAAATGTTGTAATAGCAAATTGTGATTTTTAAATATACTAGGCAACATTTTTCTATGGCAAATCAGTGTCTTAACACATAATAACTCAATTTCTGTCTGCATCCTTTACCTGCATTATATCTCAATGATATTTAATGATTTAAGGAAACTATTATCAGGGCAATTTTCACTATTATTCTCATACTTTTTATTATGTTATTTCTTCAGTACTTATATGTTCAATCTGCCATTGGTTCAAACTCCAAATGAAAACTGAAAAATAAGGCATGACAGATTGTTATTTAGAGATAAAAATTAAAATTACCAATACTAATTTAAAATTAAAATTTCCTAGTTAAAATATGTACCTAACATCACGCCTCTTTCTCATACTGTTAGGCAGAGACTACACCCTTTCACTTGCTACAATCCTAGAACACGTCCTTCGCTTCTTCCACTTTCCTACACACTACATATTTTTCATAACAGTCTTTCAGTACATCTTGGATCTGGTCGACCTTTACCGACATGTCCAGGTAACAACGACTTTTAAAATCTGTTTCGTCAGTTTCATGTGTCCAAACCAGTTTTCAAAACTGCAATTATAACTAAACAAAATATATAACCAAAGTGAGTTAAAGATGTGTTACTTAGTATAACAAAATATTTTGCTACATGATGACAAAATAGACTTATAACTAATAAATAAGAAAATATTCATGTAGATCAGTGTTGTGGTTCTTGAGCTACAAGTTAACTAAATCTTAGACTAGTATAAATACAAAAAAATAATTAAGATCCCTTGAATTTTTTTACATTCAATAGGAAGATAACATTTTAAGGATTATGTTAATATTTGTTACATCGATTTATTATAGTTATTTAGGTGAAATTTATTTCCAGATTTACATAAGCAGTAGAACGCATAGTCAGTTGTCTCAATTCATCGGTGAAATTAAGAGGACAGTGTTCAAGGAAGACATTAGAGCTGTTACTTTAGCTTCTCGGCAACATTACTGCATAAATTCTGATGTGAATAAACTTAAAAATGTGAATCTCATCAATGAAAGGTATTGATTTTTTATAAATAGAAGTAGTTTTATAAATTTTTGATATTATGGCTGGAAGCAACTTCAATTTTGATGTAAAAGCTTGTCCAAATGGAAAATTGAGATGATTCTGAATGGTATCATTATCTGACATTATTTCAACCATTGAAGATTCGAACGTCACAATAAACCTTAGTTTCTAGTGGCAGAAAACAATGATGAATCACAAAGTGGAAAAGCTATGTTATCGTTAACCTAGCATGGTAAGCTAAGCTAAGGTACCGTGCCCTTTCCATATGACGGTAAGACAGTAAGCATGGGGCCCACACTCCTCTCCGTGCCCCAGCACCAGGAGGTCATGCACAAATGCATTTCCTCATATAAATAAAATCATCTTTAACAACATCATTGCCTTAACAAATAGTCTATCCTTATCCCTATAATAATAATAGGCAACATCTATCTGTCTGTCTGTTGCTTGGCTTATAACTCGTGCACTACTGAAACGACTTACACAACAATCTTAAAATCGAAGGTATATTATTTGGTCTGTGTTTTACGTATATTTTGTTATGTTTTTGTAATCTGAATAGTAGAAAAAAAGTGTGCGTCCTGGGACGACCGACAAAAGTGATAACTTAAACTAATCTAAGTTGAAATATTTAATGTTGAAATTGTTTAACTTCAGAAAAGCTTAGTTTATTACATAAATTTTATGTATATTATATGATAATGTAAAGAAAGGTAAATAAATCTTTTATTGATTATAAAATATATTTTATTATTAGAATGCTGTATGTGTACATTATTAGTATGATTATTTAATCAACAGTATATGTCTATCACACACTAAACACTGAGTAGAGAGAGAGGGAAGCGTCTGTCCGAAATACGGTTAGCGCTTAGGGTTAGAGTGAGAGAGGAGGAGCCTGCCTACCGTATGCGTGAGAGAGAGGGAAGCTAGACAGACTGGCGCTGTAACGCGTTACGTAAGAAAGCGGTTCACCCTCCCATAAGAAGTTATCACTTCAAAAAACTTCATAAAAATCATCATTATAATGTTCCTTCCTTATATCCGGAGTTGCTATTAAAACATCACATGGTTAATGATTTATATTTCCAGGTGTCTTGATATGCAAAAATCGAAAACAAAAACAACATTAGTAGGAAACGAAGGTAAAGTCTTAAAGAGGACTAAAACAAAAATGTGTACCGCATGTCCTTACTACAACCAGTCAAATATAACCAAGTTGAAGGAGAAAATGCTTGTTGATATTATGGACATGGAGGATTTAGTTAAGTGGGGGAAAGTGTTGAAAGCTTGCCCTTATTATGCATCCAGAAAGGCGTTAGATGATGCTGAGGTAAGATATATAATTACAATTTAATAAATGTAGTGTTAATTAATCATAATATTAAAAATAAATTTTGTAAATGTACTTTATATAAATCAGATGATTTTATACACGGTCTGTACGTTTTGTAAATGTTAAAAGTCATAACAGACGTGCGAATCTGACAGCGTACACGGTTCGTCGGATGAACGAAATGACCGAAGTTATGAGATGTAGGGCGTAGTTAGATACAGACGTCATACTTCCGAAATGATTTTATGTTAAGGAACCAACAAACAGATAAACGGACGTTGTGTTTTATAACCTGCAAAAATCTACATGGCTGCGTGAACATGTCCACTAGTAGCCATTTTTTCGCGCTTAGCTTTGTTATTCGTGAATGTGCCAACAAGGAGACCGATAAGTACCATGCCATGTACGCTCCTTGCGTCTGTTATAGCTTTACAAAAGCTCTGATTTCAATTGAATTGAAGTTAACGTTATTTCTGTTACATGTTGTATATTTGTTATATATGTATATTTTAGAATAATATAATATATATTGTAATTTAATTTGTATTTTATTTTTATTGTTCTATAAGGTAATCCTTATAAGTCATGCTGGTATAGTCAGCTCTGGCGCTAGATCAGGTGTTTCACTCAATCTACAAAATAATATTCTTATACTCGACGAGGCACACGGTCTGACTGCTGCTTTAGAGAATGCCCACTCTGCACCGGTCTCTGGGAAACAACTTACTTCAGTCTTAAAATACTTACAGTTTTATATAAATAAATATAGGTCTAGACTGAACAGTAAGAATCTTCTTACCTTGAACCAGATTAGTTTTGTCATTGGCAAGTTATTAGGTAAGTTGTTAACTTGATCATTCTAGATCAACTCAAACTTTTAGCTTGATTGAGATCTATATACTGTACCGTTTCGAATACAATAAAATATGTCTTACACTTTTTGCTTTATTTTGAATGAATTGATTTTTTTTGTAATATAGTGTTTAAGGATCACTGGTCTAAAAGGAACTTTTATCCTCTTAATACACGTACGGATTGGACCGCGGACATGGTATGGCAAGCGGCCGAGGTCAAGATTTTTCAAAAGATAGATTTTGTTTAAAGATATTTTTAAATCGTTTCACAAAACACACAAAATTTTAAATTGATTCTAAGGAATCAATCTTTTTTCGACTTTTTATGCATAAATAATATTCTTTCGCAAAAATCGTATCCAATTTTTTTATTAACAGCACTAAAGGTCATCAAAGAACGCTTAACCTACAAAAGAAAAATGACACTGAACTGTTTTACATTTTCCTATTTACAGATTACATCTATTTAAGATGGTCATCATATCATAGAAAACAAAAAGGACACTCTAGTAATCTATACTTATTAGTTTCTAAAAATCGATTTTAGGACCTCGAGGTTTTGTGAATCGATTCATCAAGATTAGATTCGAATCGATTCAAAAATCGATCTTATTCAGAAAAGATTCCCATCCCTACATAGACGACCGATAACCTCGGTCGTCCGCCGTACTATTTCCGCGGTCCGGTCCGTACGTGTGTTAAGCGCTTTAAACTGTTTGATAAATATAAACGTTTGATTGTTTCATTTCTCTAAAGGTATGATAACAAATACTAAAGGAAACGAACAGAAAAAGTGTGACGAAACGAATATATTAACGATCGAAGATTTCGTTATAAAGGCGGAAATCGATCACATGAACTTGAGGCCGCTAGTCGATTTCTGTAGAAATACTCGTCTGGCGCCGAAACTTCACGGGTTTTCGATGAGGTACAGTCAGCAAATACTAGAGGATGAAATGAAAAAACTACCCAGTTAATAAGAAAACTTCTTTTGAGACATTCCTTAATAATATATCGAAGAAGAGGCCAGACGATAAAGTCGTTGAGGATGTTAAAATAGAAGACGTGAAGATAAATAATGTTCAGGTAACATTACAAACATACTTTATTATATCCACTTAGTCCACCCCTGTCTTTATATTCCAAAATGCCAGCCAGCAATAACATACTTTGCATTGATTAATTCTCAGTAATGTATCACCCACGCTGTCCGGTTCAGATAATGTTTGTATTTTAGATTAAGAAACTAACATAGACTTTAATTTATTCTGTTACTAACCACCACTTGAAAAACATTAATTAATAGTAATAAAGTAATTTTGAGTTTTTTAAAAAGAATTCCGAGATCCGTCGCAATTTAAGTCTGTAATAAAAATCTACTATTTGATTAGTTTATTTATAGTAGTATTTAGATTTCTTTCGTATCTAGGAAATCGTAACTTTATAAAAAAACCAAAAGTGGTAACATGGCAAACCTTGTAAAACAAATTTATAAAAAGATACAATGTAACATTACACTCTTTTTGTGCCTAAATTGCTTTTTTTTTTTTCTAAGAGAAGGCAAAAACATTTCTTACAAGTTCAAATGCTAAAACTGTGCATTGAATCGGATTTCATTCACAATTTCTTGAGTTTTAATTTGTTTACGCGGAACCCTTTATTATTTTCGAAAAATAAAAGTAGCTTAAGTTACGCTGAATTTTAACTTCAGCTATCTTCCAGAAAAATCTAAACCGGTTCACATGTTCCGGAGATTAGCAGACAGACATGACATACATTTTCAAAAATATTTTTTGACATTTCAGTTTAATTTATTAGTAGAGATTTGATACATTATAAATGTGACGTCTATGGATATATTATATTATTAAACTAAATAGCTTTTTCTGTGTTAGATAAGTTTTCTCAGTTGGATGACGCTTTCTCCTACTATTGATTTTATCTGGGATCGAAATTTTTAGTAATTATTTTAGTTAAATATGCTATAATCTCGACAGATTTATAGTTCACAAAACTATAACAAATAAAATTTAAATAATAATTAGTTATTGTGGATATGTAAACTGATTTCTAGTTTAAAACACGTTATTTAATAGAAAGAGACAGTGAGAAAGACCCTCTCTTTCTCCCCTAAAGCTTTTTGATTACGTGATGATTTCTGCCGTTTAACTCCTACTACAAGCCGTGTAAAGGAACTCCGTTCCAAAAACTATACACGTCATAACTTATTTGGCGTGACTTTGTATGGTTTTTTCATTGACATTGTATGGTTTTACAGTGACTTTGTATAGTTTTTTCATTGACTTTGTATGGTTTTACAGTGACTTTGTATAGTTTTTTTTCATTGACTTTGTATGGTTTTACAGTGACTTTGTATGGTTTTACAGTTACTTTGTATGGTTTTACAGACACCGACAGAAGTGTCAGCCGGCAGTGGACTCTATGCGGTACTGGATTTCCTTGAGATGCTCTGCGACCGAAGTGAGAACGGGCGGCTGTTGGTCCGAGCGGGCACTGACCAGAGCGGACACCTCAAGTATTTGCTGTTGAATCCGGCTGAACGCTTCTCTGAAGTCGTTGCCCAGTGTAGATCTGTCAGTGATATATGTTTACATTAATAGACTAGAATCGAACCCGAGTGCTTAGTGTATATGAAAAATTCCTCCTGTCTATTTTCTCAGTGTTTAAATTAGGGTAATTCATTTATGACCACCTCTCGCCCCCTGAGGATACATGGTAAAGCTACTTATATGCCTCCATAAATTACGTGTTTTTTTTTGGTATTAAATCATTGTATAGTTTTCGTTTGGTAAAATATCTAAAAAAAAAATATCAGAATATTATCTTTAACGGGGATTTTTTGGTAGTCGTTACCTAGCAACAAAAACTAGTCGAGGGCACGCGCCGCTTCTCAGTTTAGTCATCCCCCTTTTCTCTTGTGATGTGAGGTGATGTTTTTTTTTAGACTCCTCTACCTTTATGAGCCTTACGTGATTAATGAAAAAAAAAATAGAAATTCCTTTTTGTACAATTAACGGGCATATTATAATATCGGACAGATAGATGTTACCTTTTATAGCGTGTATGAATTTTTATGAAGGGGCCAAAGTGCTACGGCAGTACGAATTATAATCAGATCGAGTTGCAGTTCTCCCTTTCGTATTTTATAAGTCTCTCTTTGGGGCGCAACGCGATAGCAATAGATTTCTGAAACTTTTTAAAATTTTTCGCTGACCGCATATCCTCTTAAAAACAGTGACGGATAATTTTTAAATCAACTATTACCTATATCGACTGATTTAAAATATTATTTACAAACGCTTCACTTATTATACAAAATAGTAAAATATGCTTCACTTTATTCAAGTGAGGGCAGATTTCTTACATATTGTAGTAGAGTAGTTTTGAGAAGAATATGGAAACAAAAATAACAGTCCTAGGTTCTCAACGTGGGTGATAACGCCCACTTGTCAAAGTAAAAGGCTGAGAGAAAACTGCGGGCCATTGTGATATCGCAGAGAGTAAGTCGGCAGATTAAATAATATAGTCTAAAAACGCAAAAAAAAAATAAGACGGGACTCCAGAGAAAAATATATTCCCAAAGTGGGAGGTGAGTGAAATAAGGTTGAGAAACTGTGCTTTAGGTTCTATCGAACATTATCTACCAGGTTATCGTCGCTGGCGGTACAATGGAACCGATAGAGGAGTTTAAAGCATTACTGAGAGGTGACGCCGTCAGTGTGGTCAGGTGTGACCATGTTGTACCGGACAGTAACGTATTAGCCATTTGTCTCTCCAAAGGTCCTTCGAACGCTGTCCTAAATTTCTCTTATGAGAATCGCATGTCTACTCAATTGGTAAGTAGTTTTGTAATACCACTTATACTAGGAAACAGTATAATAACTGAATTATTCACAGCATTATTTATTATGCTGGTCACTTATATCACTTGTAGATCGCTTCCAGTCCCCTTTTTGTTATTCAGTCACATGTTAAACTCAAACTGAACTGTCTGGATTGATCCACCGGCTACCTTATATAGTTTCCAGAACATTCCAGAGAGTGCAAAGTTAAATGTTTTGTCTACAATTCAATAAAACTTGTTTATGAGTGCTGATTGCGTAATCAACATGTTATCTCTTTTCCTCCTTTACAGAACGTTACAGCTATCTCTTTCCCTCCATTACAAAGCGTTACAATATTGCAAAAGTATGTTCCTACTTATTATTTGGTTCTGTCAGTTATATCCTTTTAATTTGACCAGAAAACATCTATATTTAAAATAGATACGCGTAAATCGGTTATCTGGTTCTCGGATTATAAGCGTACAAACTAACAAATAGACAGACAGATAGACTTTTACAATATTTAACTTTTTTTATTAATTTATTTGAACAGGGCTTTTACACATTAGTGTATACCAGCCCTATCGGAGCATACCCAATATAACTTACAAAAACAACAATAATAATAATAATTCAAAAAAACAACTAAATAAAATCATGTCTTAACTTACTACTCGTAATAATACAACTTAAATAATAGAATAAATGTTTATTTCAGCTTAATGAAGTCGGTCGTATATTAAGGAACATTACTAGTATAATTCCCGGGGGAATAGTTTGTTTCCTACCCTCATATACATACGAACAAACGGTTTATGAACATTTAAAAACGACTAAAGTTATAGATGTTATTAGTAAAAAGAAGAGTGTATTTCGCGAACCGAAATCAGCCGCCGATGTAGACCAGGTTAGTTTGAAAACAATAATATTTCCCTTTAGTTTGTATTTACATTCCCCCTTTTCATCCACTTTAGAGCTGGGGAAAAAATAAATAATTGGGGGATATAGAATTCTTCCGTTTCAAATTACATCAAAATCTATCAAGTAGTTTTTGCATGGTGCGTCCACAGGCAGATAGACAAAAATCATTAAATAATTTTAAAGTCCACCGTAATAGTACTTTTCGTATATATTTTATTTTATGTACTGGTTTTGTTTTATTGATTGAGATATACAATTTTAGAAATTTGGTATCAAGGAGAATGTCTATTTTAAGGAATGAATCATAATTTCTTTTCCACATGTAATAAATCTTGATGACACTAATAGTTTTTGGAAAAAAAATCATATATCTCTATTAACAGATTTTTAAAGCCATAGGAGTTTTTGGTTAAAAAAATATCGATTTTTATAAATCTCTATATCTTTTTTTACTACTCTCCTTTATTCTGTCCACTTTGACACAACTCTTGTAATATCTTTTTTAACTACTCTCCTTTATTCTGTCCACTTTGACACAACTCTTGTAATATCTTTTTTAACTACTCTCCTTTATTCTGTCCACTTTGACACAACTCTTGTAATATCTTTTTTAACTACTCCCCTTTATTCTGTCCACTTTGACCCCACTCTTGTAATATCTTTTTTTAACTACTCTCCTTTATTCTGTCCACTTTGACACAACTCTTGTAATATCTTTTTTAACTACTCCCCTTTATTCTGTCCACTTTGACCACACTCTTGTAATATCTTTTTTTAACTACTCTCGTTTATTCTGTCCACTTTGACCCCTCTCCTGTAATATATTATATATTTTTAATTACTCTCCTTTATTCTGTCTATTTTGACCCTACTCTTATAATATCCTTTTTAACTACTCTCCTTTATTCTGTCCACTTTGATCCCACTCTTGTAATATATTTCAAAACTACTACATAAAATATATTTATAAATTTGCAGGTCTTACAGAAGTACGCTTCGGCGGTGAAAAACAAAGATGGCGAACGCAATGGAGCCTTATTATTAAGCGTCGTGGGAGGTAAACTGAGTGAAGGATTGAATTTCAGGTAAGTAGGGTAGTTGTTTAATTTATTGCAAACAATAGATTAACAAAATAAAATAGTTAAATATAATATCTATACTGAAAAGTGTCGCATTTGGCTAGTAAAATTTTAAGATATATATATATCCTCTCTTGCTTCCAGTCCTATCATTTTCCCTCAAAACAAATGTTAACCTATTGTTGTATGAAGCACGTAAACTGTGACATCATATCTTAGTACATTACGCTTTATATCTAGAATAAAATGAAAATTGTTATTAATTGAATTTTTTACACAATATAGGCTCAGTGCTTTGACCATAATCTCATCTAATGTTAAGTGACGATGTGGTCGAGGATGGTAAACACATTAACCCTAGAGGTACTGGTGGTCTCAAATGATGTTGCCGGAACACATCTATTAGTATTTGGCGACAGGTTTTCAAACTTAAAGGTGGTAGCTCCCAGGTGCTACCATCAAGCTATGGTTTCCTTCACCGAAAGCTCAGTTGGGTAGGTGAGATCGAACCCGCGTCGATTGATGCGGAATCCGACCATACTACCCGCTGCATCATTATCGCTTCGCTTCGATTAGTTTTTGATTAGATTTTTATTTTTTTTATTTTCTTTGGTCTGTTTTTTTCTTCTGCAAAGGCAAAATATCCAATCATTTAGCATCCCTGTTCCTTACTTCGTTAATTTATATTTTAAGATTCTAAATTATGGATTTGCCTATATAAATAAAATATTAATAATGTATATATGTATATATTAAATTATAGCGATGAGCTCGGCCGTTGTGTTTTGGTAGTTGGGATGCCGTATCCCAATACCAAGTCTCCGGAACTACAGGAGAAGATGGCCTACCTGAACCGAACGGCTGGCGGAAACGCTGGGAACATTTACTATGAGAATCTCTGTATGAAGGCGGTCAATCAATGCATTGGTGATTACCCTCATTAAAACATAACTTACAAAATACGGCTATTAAATGGCGTTTGATGAAAACTTTATAAAAAAGTTATGATTAAAAAAAAAGACAGTGTGAGTTGAGACGCGCTAGGAGTGGAATTTTGTTCTAGTTCTATATGAAATATACAGTTTTTATGGGAACTTACTTGTCTACGCGGGGTCCGTGTACGGGTCAATATAAAATTATGTAGAAATGCATTCTATCTCTTTCTCTCACAGCCTATAAATACATTTATAGCTGTCTCTTTTTCGTTTCATAAAATCCGATTCACACCACCGATTCAGCATAAGAAGAAGTTTCAGTTCAAAATGTATCTCGTAATTATATTTCAGTTGATATAACATTAACCGAGATTCCCCGAAAAATTAAGTGTCAGTGCACATTGCAAGCAGAACCGATACCGACGAGTTTGCTTGGAATGTATCTTTAGGGGAGATCTATGTCCAGCTGTGGACGTCTGTCGGTCGAGTGGGATTATATCTAGTGATTTTTCTAGAAAAATAACTTTTCACTTTCCAGGCAGAGCAGTGAGACATGCGAACGATTATGCCTGTGTGTTGTTAGTCGATGAAAGATATTCACGGACTCAAACGACAAGTGCTTTGCCATCTTTTGTACAGGTATTCAATATCTTATTCGAGTCAATCTGTCTGTCAGTTGATTTATATTCGTATAACTTGAAAACCAATTAGCAGATTTGTATATATTTTTGTGCTTAGGAAATAACAACAAAAAGAAACGAGAATTTTCAGTGAAAATCAATATTTGTGGCTTGTACCAGTAGAAGTAACACTTCTGCCGCAGTTGGACACTTTTGTAGATTGTTTAATTCTGAGTATATCTCGATACCATGACAAGGTTGATAGGATAGCATAAAATGTAGAATTTAGCAAATAAAAAAAAAGTTGATTTACCTTTATTTTATATGGAAAATCTTTTCACGCTCAATATAAGTACTTAATAAAATTATGAACTGTAATGTTCAAGGATTCTTTTTTCGACATATCCAGCAAAATTTCAGGTTGGGATTTAAAAAAAAACACCATGTGTATAAATACTTGGACAAATTTAAAAGAGGAACTCTAAAAAAGGAGTGAAATAGCAAAAATTAAAAGCCTTTTTTTTAAATGGTTACTGTTACATGTTTAAAAATAGCTTGGAAATTGGATGAAATGATTAAAATCATGAGGTAAAGCTCTTACCCCTCCAATAATGACGTAATCGTTCAGACAACCCCGTCCCCCATGCCATCAGACATAAGTATAAGCAAAAGGTCTATAAATGCGTAATTCTTGAAGCCCACATACCTAGTAGTAGTTGTAGTGCATATTAAATTAATAGCAATGTGAAAAAAAATAAAATAAAAACAAAACCGATTTCAAAAGTATAAACTATAAAATGCACTAAAAAGTCAATAAATAATTACTTTAATAATCTGCTTCGTTAATTTCGAAATCGGTGCAATCTTGTGGATAACAAAGTGGTGTAAATTTACGTAGCTAATTATATTCAATTTTGATTAATTCTTTAAAATCACCCTAGTCCTTTATTTACCTTATGTGTAATTGTGATAAAGTTTAGACAGTTATTTCCATTTGTAAATGAGTATACTCGGTGTGTTCAAAAAATAAGGTGACTTTGTATTTTTAAGAAAAAAAAATTATTTATTTATCAATATTTATGTTGTCTCCTTCAAAGTAATACCCCTCAGATACAATACACTTATGCCAACGGTTTTTTCCAATCCTTAAAGCACTTCTCATAAGCACTTTTCGGTATAGCCTTGAGCTCTTCCAGCGATGCAGTCTTTATCTCTTCAATCGTTGCAAATCTCCGTCCTTTCATAGGTCTCTTTAGTTTTGGGAACAAGAAAAAGTCACATGGGGCCAAATCCGGTGAATATGGTGGCTGAGGCATGATTGTGGTGTTGTTTTTGGCCAAAAAATCTCTCACGAGCAAAGATGATTGAGCAGGGGCATTATCGTGATGCAAAAGCCATGAATTGTTTTTCCACAATTCTGGACGTTTTCTTCGTATTGCTTCTCGCAAATCGCGCATAACTTCAAGATAATACTGTTTATTGACCGTACGACCATATGGTAAGAACTCCTGATGCACTACGCCATGGTAATCGAACAAAACAGTGAGCAAAACTTTGACTTTTGGTCGAACTTGGCGTGCTTTTTTCGGTCTTGGCTCTTCCATTGAGACGATTGGACTTTGGTTTCGATATCATAACCATATACCCATGATTCGTCACCAGTTTATGACCCTTTTGAGTAAATCTGGGTCGTCGTTGACGTCATTCAACAGTTATTGAGCAATGCTCATGCGACGGTTCTTTTGGTCAAAATTTAGCAATTTCGGAACAAACTTTGCTGACACGTCTCATGCTCAAAACGTTAGCAAAAATTTCATGGCGCGAGCCAAGCGATATACCAACATCCTCAGCAACTTCTCTGATAGTGATTCGACGATTTTCCAAAACAATTTTTTTCACTGCTTGAACGTTTTCATCAGTTGTTGACGTGCTTGGGCGTCCAGAGCGAGGCTCGTCATTGGAATCTTCCCGGCCATCTTGGAAGAGTTTGTACCACTTGTAAACATTTTTTTTTACTCAGAACAGTTTCACTGTATGCCACTGTCAACATTTCAAGTGTTACGGAGCATTTTATTTTATTTTTTACACAAAATCGATAATCGACAGTACATTGCCCGCGAAATTTGAAAAGTCACCTTACTTTTTGAACACACCTCGTATTAGTTAACCGTGTGGTGCCGACGAAGGAATGGGCAGCAGCAGCATCCTCTGGGTACCAAAAACACCTGCCTGCGATTGCCACCCCGCCTGTAAAGCATGGCGATTATGGCAATCCCCCCCTTAATTTTGGAGACCTATGTCCAGTAGTACACGTCTTATGGCTGACTAAATTAAAAAAAAACGTTAACTCTAGCTGGCTCCGACTCCAAAATTAACGAAGCAAAAGTTTATTAAATTTATTGACTTTATAGTGCATTTTTATAGTGTATTCTTTTGAAGGCGGTTTTGTTTTTAATTAAAAAAGTTTTTTTTTTTTCTACTTTTTAGTTTAAGTATGTACTTTTAGGTATAGCTGTGAAGCCTACTTCATACATTTGGAAACGAATATATGAAACACATGTGTCTATAATATTCGAAGGGTTTTCTCAATTTTCCTGAGTTCCATTGATCAGATCCTGATCTCTGTGAGACCACATAGGAAGTGTACTCCTTCGATTAAAAAAATCCAAATCGGTTCACAATTGACGGATACATCGGGTAACAAAAATACAAAAAAAAAAAACATCCAGACGAATTGATAACCTCCTCCTTTTTGAAGTCGGTTAAATATTATGTTTTAAATATTGGTATTATTTCCAGAAATCACTTCTAACCAACTTCAGTTTCGGCCCAGCAATTGGGAGTATAGCGAGATTCTTTTCAAGGCATAAAGGACATACAGAGTAAATTAGATAAAATATTTTTTTATCTGTAAATTGTTTATATGAAAAGAAAAAAAAAAAATAAATAATAAATATTTTGTATAATTGTACATATGATTTTATTTTCACTTAAATGTAATAACAACTTTATTTTAATTCATTACTAGCTGTGTGCCTGTGTCTGCTCTCGCGTTTCGTATGTTCTTCACTGCGTTTTAATTTTTTTTATACCCACCGTAAAAAAAAATGTACAAATATTTCTCATTAATTCAAGTACTTGCCCGTAAAACTGTGCTTGGATGTGAACTGTGGATTTTGTTCAAATTTTATTTGCGAAACCTAATTATTTTCCAAAATCCAAAAAAGTACCCTAAGTCACCAGGAGTAACTTCAGCTCTCTACCAACAAAAATCCTATCAAAACCGGTTCAGTTGTTCCGGAGATTACCCGCAACAAACAGACAGACAAAAATTGATAACTTATATTTTTTGTATAGGTATCGTGAAAACATTCATATGTATTTAGTAAAAAAAAAATTTTGACATTACAAACATATACTTCTATTTTATTTATTAGTGTATATAATTTTGTTGATGACTTATGCTACGATACGTAGTAATCAAGGAAAAAACATAAAAGTAATCAATATTTTTATGTGGAACCCATCAAGTATCAAGAAGACATTTTGCTTATATATAGAGAATAATTATGAGTACTAAATATGAGTATTTATTTTTATTAAAATTGGACAATTCTGTTTAAATGAGATTTATTTTAAATATCTTCCGAATTAACGAAATGTAATTTTGTTACGATATACATAAATATAACTATCTTATTATTAACGATTATTATAAAACTCACTTAAGAATAATGAAACACATCATATATAACTTAAACTAATAATGACTCTAAAACAAGTTACATTATAATATTGTTCACAAAAATAAATTATATTATTCGTTTTGATAACATTATAAAAATAAATGTATGTGTAACCAAACCAACCACCGTTAGATAATAAAAATTTACTGACAAAATATCTCACTTAAGGGTCGATTTTTTGATCCGTAGTCAAAGTTACTATTTCCATTTGTCAATTTTACTAATACTAATATACAAAGCAATGGTTAAATTTAGCAATAGTTATTTTATGTTGCCAGTAATTAAAACTGTATAATAGAATACTTTTGATTCCTGTAAGTTTTTTTTGTATGATCATTCCGAGTAAAATGTGTCAGGGTACATAATTCAAGTCATTAAACAAACATTACAAAAAACAAAGGGTGAGCTACTCTCGAACATCAGCGTCCATTATTATTTCTTATGATCGTTTTGTAATGATATTAGTTTTTTTTATTTCCTCTTGTGTTAAATATTATTTTTTAAATCTTGATTTTAATATGTTTTACAAGACAAAAAAATATTTGTACGTACTTGATATACTATATAACGGAATTCTTATGAACAATATCACTCTTATGAAAAACAAAATTCATAAACAAAAACATTACGATAAAGATAATAAATAATAGTACTTAATTTGTTTATGTCGTAATTATTATTATTTTTTTTGTTTTATTAATTATTTTTACAAGTAAACTTCAATATTGAATTTGAATCAATAATGAAACAGCTGTTCGCACTAGAGTTCACCATCCGTCATGTTGCTAACCCGACTAGGCTGAGTTGTTAAATGTTTTAACACATAGTCCCATTTTTGACAATTTGAGATAGCTTAACTATGTTTCAAAAAACGCATCAGGGCATTATTTTAACCAAGTGGTTACAATTCTGACCATTTCTCGAGTTGACTGCGGATCAAAAAATCAGCCCTTAAAATCCAGTACGTTATCAGTCAGTCAAAGCCAGCGGTAATGTGGTTCCGCAGGGACCCTCGAAATAGTAATTAAAGTCGGGCGTGGCCGGTGTCGGCTCCAGGTTGAATTCAGCAACGACGGCACCCCTAGCCGCTGCCTGTGGCGCAAACATTGCTGCTGGATACACGACCGAGGATGTTCCAATTACAAGACACACATCACATGTTGACATCGCCGCATCTAATTTAAAATATAGTTATTTAATCAACATCATACTAAGCGAAAAACTGTCTACTGCCAGATACAGGCCTCCCTCAAAAATATATACAATAATCATATTTTACTTGTTTTTCTATATACAGTAAAAGTAACTTGAGTGAATGCAGCACACTTATTGGGGGCATTTAAATATTAAGTAAGCATAAGGGGGGCCTGTGATCTGCTTATTTTTGATGAAATGGGGGATGGAGCGCTATGAAACATGATTAAGTAAAAAATATTTACATTTACATGTTTTTTCTCCAAAATTATGGTAATGCTTACAATCATTAGGGGAGGGGGAGTTAGTAAGAGCTTTGCTTACTATTGCTGAAAATGTAGAGGCGAAACAAGAATTAATAATTATTATTACCTAGCATAAATTTCTAGTTGGTGCAAAGGTCATGAACTCTGGTTATTAGAATATTTTTGTGGAAATATCATCTATTGTAATATGTTGTACAATTGTGCTATGTACATATGAATGCACAATTGTGTTATGTAAATTTGAAGGGTGTAATGATAAATGTCTTGTTTATTTACCAGCACTTTCCAAAACAGCAGGTTCAAGGCTTTCACCAAACCATACAATATGTGGTCGTAATAATCCAGAGCATTTAAACTTTTTGCAGTGAGGTAAAGATTTTACTGGTATATCTGAACCAATTATATTTAAATCTGGAGCACCTCTATTCGCAAGTGCCTGTGAAGAAAAAGAAGTTATGCATCCAATTACTTATTTTATAAGGTTTACCGAGCAAACTACAATAGATAGCTGTAACATATAAGATGTGTATTAGAGAATTGTTTAACTGTTGTTCTAAATTTTATGATAATGTATCGAAGAGCCTGCACCATTAAATAAATGTTGACATATTGTAATGATTGGTTTTAATAAATTAAGATATAATCGTTTGGACTAAAATTTCTACTCTGTACAGTTTCGCCTTAACACTAAAAAATAATCTACAATCGACTGATATTCGTCACAGATGTTATCGACAAATAAATCAGTTTATTTACAATTTTTATAGGATCTAATACGCGAATATGGTGATAGGAGATTAATGTTATTTGTTTGAACGAAAAAAATATCAGTTCGCGCGTAAACTCCCTTCAAACTTTCCTGATCATATAACGTAAAAAATCCGCGAGCTTATATCATATAACAAAAAAATTGATAAAAACGTACTTTTTATTTACTTAATTGAATTGATTTTTTTAAATTTCTTTTGCCTGTTTACTGTGTATATATATTAAAGTGTTGAGTCGAATTAGATACACATGAGAATCCTTTTTTGGAGAGCATCAGTTTGGTTTGTTCAGCAAGTGACAAAATTTGTTTTCAAATCTTGGGTTAATTTAATAAAATAACTTTTCATTACTTTATATTAAAGTAAATGATAGTTTAAAAACAGAGATGATGGCAATCAACTGTCACCGTTGTCTTTCCAATTAACAAATTTCATGGAAAAAACTATTTGGTAGCTGTGTATTGTTAATTTTCTGGTCCTTCAAAACACTAAAATCTTGTCATGAGGACAATTAAATAAATTTACGAAAATAAACATAAAGGTTTACTATCAAACAAAATTGTCAATAGGTATATATATACATCCCATTAGATCCGTCATTTAATAACTCAGGAACAGTTTGACAAATTTTTATGAACTTTAATTTGTTGGCTTTGTTTGCACATCAAATAGCAGAATAAAATTTTTGATGATATCTTGAGAATTGATAGACTGATATCAATGTTT
Source organism: Samia ricini (assembly GCA_014132275.2). Taxonomy (NCBI): domain Eukaryota; kingdom Metazoa; phylum Arthropoda; class Insecta; order Lepidoptera; family Saturniidae; genus Samia; species Samia ricini. The sequence continues at coordinate 12,913,152 of AP028165.1, read as the reverse complement.
TTTATTATCTCTTAGACTCAAGAATTTTGATTTTGCATTGACAGAAGAATAAAATTCAACTAATAACAACAGTAGCAGGAGGTATGGAGTTCACTGGGACAGCTAGTATTAAATAAAGTTAAACTAATTATTGCTAGTAAACATAATTCCTACTATGATTATTTAACATAATTTTAAAAAGAAATAAACTTTGATTGATAACAAAAAATAATTAATTTAAGTACATAATTAAATCATGTTTATTGAATAATAAGAAAAATAAAATGAAACACACCTCACAAATAGGACTGTCATTGTTCACTAATACTTCCTTGCATTTAGTACACCTAGTCTTGTATAAATTTCCATGGAGTTCAATCAAGTTTTTAGCCCCTGCTCTTGCATGCAATCCATCTACATTTTGAGTTATCACAGTAATTTTCTTATCTCCACTGTGTTTGGCTTCATAGTTAGCTATGGCCTGGTGACCCTAAAATTTAGTAAATAATCTAATACAAACTTTATTTACTTTTTGAACAAATTTTCTTCTAACTTTATCAGAGATCTTAGATCTCTCATTTATGAGAATGAGATCATTTATGAGAATAGGCCAAATGTATTCCCGAAAATATTGGCTTAATAACAACGCCAAGTCACAATGAACTAGGTTTAATAAAAACATGAACATGTTAATTATTCCAGAAAAATATTGCTATGAGATCATATCTCTCGAAAGTACAAATTTTATTTTAAATGATACATACATACCGCATTCGGGTTTGCTTTAGCCGCTACTTCTCGCCTGTAATGATAGAATTCCCAAACTAAACTAGGGTTTTCTCTAAATGCTCCCGGTGTAGCCAAATTAGAAGCTTGATATTTTCTCCAAAAACCGCCAGCTCCACGAAATGTAGGAATGCCAGATTCCGCACTTATCCCAGCACCAGACAAAAAAAAAAACGACTTCTTTAGCTGATTTTAGAAGTTCTTTGAACTTACTCATATCACTAGATTGTCTTACAGACATGACTTTTTTAATAGTATAAGTATTCAATGACTGAGTGACTGTTTTTAAGAAATTAATAGACATACTTAATACACAGTGATATTGCCACAAAATAGGCATCCACCTTATTTATAAACAAAAAAGTCAATTGTCAACTATTGTCAAACAATTTATAAATGTCAAAATGTGAAAATATTTATGCATGTTTAATTACATACTATATATGGTACACAAAATATCCGAAGTTTGATGTAAAGTAAAAGTAATATGAAAATGAAATATCCTTTTATTAATATATTTGCAGAAAAGTACAGATCTATTGTGAATAACTAATAGAACTATCGAAACAAAACGCAGTAGTGAATTATGGCGCCAAATTTGTATTGTTTTTCCTTTAACTGTATTGGTGTGTTTTTGGCTATTCAAAAAGCTACTTCAGATTGAAATATGTCACAGTAATACCAAAAACTATATACTATATTAGACTGCTCATACCCCATATAAAGAATCGTAACACGATAAATGAGTACCTATTAGGATGAGAGGTGTCGCTGAGTGTCTCAAATTGAATATAAGCCTACCTATAATAACGTCAGAATCTTAATAATACGCAAAAAGTAATTAGTTGTCGCTATTCCCCAATAACCCTATTGAACTAAATTATAATTGCCACGTTGCCAGCTCACGCTTCATTTCATACGGCGTTGCCGCTCTTTTATTCGTCTTCGACTCTCTACTCTCTAGTTGTATTTGAAAGTATTTATACGAATTTTTATGAAGTGTTACCAGAATGATAGATTACCCTGAAAATAGATTAATTTTTCAAGTCTGTCTTTGATGTACTGTTATTACTATTACATCAATAATTTCACTTTTATAATGATTGTAATCTATCATTATCTGCACCTATTTCTACAAATTAGATAATGATTCCAAACATACTAAATCTGAACTATTAAATAGATTTAAAATTTTACATTTTTAATGACGTGTTATTTTTGACAAATAACGATTGCTATAACTATAAATACACTATAAACAAACTAAACGCTATTCAGCATCGTTAACCCATACATTAATTCAGCCACTGGTACTATGATCAATAGTAATTATGTAAATGTACAATAAGTTTCAGCTCTTAGTAAATAATGTATAAAAAATCTGTAGTAAAGAACATTACATTCATATGCGGATTTGCATATGAATTTCGAATTTGCCGTTGGCAACACTGCGTTCATTCGACTTAGTGATATAGTGTGAAGCCATAACAGACGCGTAAGCTGGAACACGTACATTGTACGGCGGAGCGCGGATTACCGAACATGGCAGGTCTTTGTGGGCACAGTCAGTAACAGATGTCATATTTACGAAATTACCGAAGCGCGAAATAAAAACAAATTACTGTTTATGACTGCGGATTTTAAAGAGCCTACAGTACATGTAGGCTGTAAGTTTAAGCAGTGAGCTTCAGCAGTGGGGCGTGATCACAACAGTCCTCTTTAGATCACACTGATACAGGACTGTTGAAGCTAGCATAGCCGGCTTTAGGAATAGTGATAATAGTAGCACATAGATTATATCTTTACATTAGTATGCCTATTAAGGCATGCAAGATTCTTATGGTGACACCAATGTTGCTGCTATAGTAGTAGCACTGTTCGGTCGTTTCGCCAATTCATGTCCGTTATAATATGCTCCGTACCAAATTTAAGCATCTGTTAACACTATTAGACTTTTTGACATACAAGACTGAATTTTGACATACAAGAGTTTTTAAATACTATTGGTTGCTCGTGCCATTATAACTGAATTTTTCACGTTCGTTACGGGTTTTATGCTATTTGGTAATATTTATAATATCTGCGTATTAATCTGAAGAATTAATATCGAAACGATTGTAGTAGTCTGATGTAAAAGTACGTTGATAGAATCCTACAATGATTTCAAGCTTTCCATGAAGTAAAAAATAATTTGTCACAACTATTTTTGTACCTATGTTATTTATAGATGTAAATGTATGAGTATTTTTAAGTTTGATCTAACCCGTACTTGATTTTATTATAATGTTTAAATTTATTTATAAACCACTCGTGAGTTTGATTTCGTCTATGACTCTAACCACTCTTATGGCAATGGCCAATAACCTACGGGACTGTACTACATGGGGGTTTTTTTGCAGTAAAGGCGCAAACTTGTGCCTTAGTGGGCTATTCAACCCCATTTTTTACGCGGGTAAATGCATTTACGTATCATACGCAGGAAAGAGGGTATGTGGGACTCACCCGTTGTGAAGCATCGGATATACCCACTAAACTCCGCGAACCGTCCGCCGCCTTCACGGGACGACACGGGATCAGCGTAGCTTCAACTCCTAAATTATCCCTTACCGAATCACAAGTTCTCGATGAGTGCTATCGATTTCCAAAATAAATTATTCGCGGTTTCTTTCCACAACGGAACGAGAATTAAGGCGATTTACAGTAAGTCTTGAAAATAAAATTAAAGCTCCATTTTGAAAATAAATTATAAATGTAAATATATGATAAATAACAAAAAATACATTGGATCCATTTATATCAAAACATTTATAACTTCCGTTGTTATCTAAAAAAATAATGACTAAAAATAAGGTTGCGTATGTACTATAAACATTATTTTATGTTTTGTTCTTAAATAATACTAAAATGCACTTACAACTCTTTTAAACAACCAACTAAACTCGCTGCGAGTCATTCAAAGTATTATAACTTTTGATAAAGTGAACCGATTTTATAGAAACATATTTTCAAAGACTTCTTTAGCCGCGTTGAGCGATTTTCGGTAGAGGAAACACTTGTAGTTTCGTGACACCTGTAGTATAATATATAAAACCTATTTGTAATATTACATTTAACCTTATTTGTTTAATAGTCAATAATAGAACATTTATTTTATTTTGACATGTATATACTTCTATCTTTTGTCTTGTCATTAATTTATCTTAAAATATAAACTTTGTTTGGAAATTAATATTTTATTTACAACATTAATTGGCGACGAGGATGAACTCAGAACAATTTGCAGAATTTTTGAAAATACAACAAAACCAACAACAGCAAATTACAGACCTTTTACAACTGTTAGTACGACAACAATTATTAGCTTCCACACCCGCAACAAACAATGGGACCGAAGCAGAATTGCAACATTCACAAGAAACAAAAATAGGTATAATAAATAAATTTAAATGTGACAAATTTGATCCTACCACAACATCAGTAGAGAATTTTATAGATTTATTTGAAGAAAAATGTAAAATATGGGGTGATGACTGCATAAACATACAAAAAGATTTACTTATTAACTGTTTATCTCCAGAAATTTTTCATGCACTAAAAGTTGCTCTCACACCACATTTTTTAGTTAGTACATTTGACGACATGAAAAATAAACTTTTAGATTTATATCGTACAAAGAAAACAAGATATAAAGCTCTTACTGATTTTTGGGGTTGCATTAGAAGAAACAAGAAGAAACAATGGAACATTACGCTAATAGATTGAAGGAAATTAGCAAAGACTGTGGTTACAATGATATTTTGTTAGAGCGACAGCTACGCGATCGCTTTGCAACTGGTCTCAACCACGAACAACTTCAAATAGATTTAAAACAGAAATGGCCTGATCTATTACAAATACATGATAATCAAACTGAAGAGGTTACGTTTGCTCAAATATTTGCAATCGCACAATCTCGAGAGATAGCGGAGAGTGACGCTTACACGGAATTACCTACTTACAAGGTGAAACAAAGTATAAAAAATTCACAGATCAATACAAATACAAACAGTATACAACGTAAACTACGATTTAATCAATGCCGGAGATGCGGTAAGAATGAGAGGCATAGAATAGATAATTGTGCAGCTAGAAAACATATATGCAAAGAATGTAGTATTGTGGGTCATTTTGAGAGCTGTTGCATTAAATCAGGAAAAGCGTATCTGGCATACGAAAGAAAAGTACAGAAACATCAACCGAGATTAAGAAATAATCTACATAGGATCAGTAATCAAACAAAACGTCGATCATCTTCTTCATCAACAGAAATAAATAATAGTTTTTCTGATAGTGACCAAGTTTGTACAATTAAAAAATCAACACAGAAAGACAGTAAAAAAATAGATACGATAATCAACGGCATTTCGTGTACTATGGACTGGGACCCGGGATCACTCTATTCCATTATTAGCACCAAACTTTGGAAGCAAATCGGGACACCACATCTTACACAAGCACCACGACTACGTGCATATGGTAATGTTAAACTGACACCAAAAGGTATAACTGATGTCACTGTAGAAATTGAAGGGAAAAGTAAGATTTTACCAGTTGTTGTAATGGAAGATGCAGATCCAATACTTTTCGGTTTGCAGTGGAGTGAAATGTTTGAACTACAATTTCCTAAACCTGTTTATTCAATCAAACCCTTACATCTCCTGAATACACTTAAACAATTACTAAATCGTCACAAAATACTATTTAACAATCAGCTTGGAAAAGTCCAGAATTATGAAGTAAACATTCATGTCAAGCCCGACGCTGTGTCAAAACATCTTCCACCAAGATCAATTAAATTTGCAATGAGGAAGAATATTGAGATGGAACTGGAAAGATTAGTGGCAGAAGGTATAATAAGTAAAATAGATCCTAATATAACACCTGTAGAATGGGCCACGCCAACAGTCAACGTAATTAAACCGAACGGGAAAATCAGAATTTGTGGAGATTTTCGCAGTACGATCAACTCGGTTCTTATCAAACACGCACATCCAGTTCCCCTTTTTGATCAATTACGACAAAATTTAGCATATGGAGAAAAATTCACAAAAATAGATTTGAAAGATGCCTACTTACAATTTGTTATAGCGCCTGAATCAAAAAAATATTTGATAATCTCTACACATAAAGGATATTTCCAATATAACAGAATGCCTTTTGGAATTTCTACAGCACCTTCCATATTCAACATTATCTTGATAAACTTCTCGAAGGTATACCAAACGTGGCTGTCTACTTTGATGACATTGCTGTAACCGGAAAAAATGATACAGATCATCTTCAAACTCTTAATACAGTTCTTCATAAGTTAGAACTTGCAGGTTTAAAGGTAAATTTAAAAAAGTGCTCTTTCCTACAAAGTGAGATTGAATACTTAGGTCATGTATTCGACAAAAATGGAGTGCGGCCTACATCATCTAAGATTGAGGCCATTACCAAAGCTTCCCCACCTATAAACTCAAAGGAATTAAGGTCTTTTCTCGGCCTAGTTAATTTCTATGAACGATTTATTCCTCATTTACATAGCAAATGTGCAGATCTCCATGCATTAACAGGTAGTAGACAGAGATGGAGGTGGACTAAGCATGAAAATACAATTTTCGAGAAAGTCAAATCACTTATTACATGTTCGAAACCACTTATAGCGTTCAATGAAAAGCGTCCATTATTTCTGGCCTGTGACGCTTCTGAAAAAGGTGTAGGTGCTGTGCTATACCATAAATATGAAGACGTTATGCAACCTATAGTTTTTGCTTCACGGAAATTAAAATCCGCAGAGAGAAAGTAATCGACCGTGAGGCTTTGGCTATTTTTTTCGGCATTAAAAAATTTGATCAGTACCTGCGAGGTTCAAAATTCACTTTAGTGACCGATCATAAACCTTTGATACATCTCTTGGGTACACGACGTAATTTACCAAAGCTTGTTAACAATCGTCTCGTAAGATGGTCTTTATTAATTGGTAGTTACGATTATGACATAATTTATACAAAAGGAAACAATAACATAATGGCAGACTACTTTTCTAGGATGCCTAACCCTGACGAGCAACCCTCAGAAGCCGAACTTTCTGTTTGTAAAATAGAAACTCGTCTACAAGCTGACAGAGTTAGTGATCTTCCTATAACAGAAGACTGCATAAAAGAGTATACAAAAAAGGATCCTGTTCTAAAAAACGTAGTACAATATATTCGATTGGGATGGCGTGAGCAACATTACTCAGACGAAATAAAACCATATGCCCGGAAGCGCAGCGAACTCTCTGTAGAAAATAAGATTATTTTATGGCAAAGTAGACTGGTGATACCACATGCACTAAGATATGCAATTTTGAAATTTCTACATTCCGGGCACATCAGCTATGAGAGCTCTTGCGCGCTACTATGTTTGGTGGCCGTCTATTGAAGAAGACATTGATTTATATATTAAACGGTGTAGTAAGTGTCAAGAAAATAGACCAAATATTACTGAATTACCTATTTATTCTTGGTCTATACCTGATAAAATTTGGGAACGGATCCACGTGGACTTTGCAGGTCCTTTTGAAGACAAATATTGGCTCGTTCTTGCTGATGCACTATCTAAATGGATAGAAATCAAACCGATGGTTAACACTACTTCACTTAAGCTTTGTGAAGAATTAGATACCATTTTTACTACTTTTGGTTTACCACAATTTATAGTTTCGGATAATGGTCCACAATTCACTTCACAAGAGTTCCATTTATATTGCAAGACTAGAGGCATTAAATATATAAAATCCTCTCCTTATCATCCCCGAACGAATGGATTAGCTGAACGTCTTGTGCGCACATTTAAGACCAGAATGTCATCGAGTACCAATGACAAGTTAAGTCTTAAACAACGGCTTGAGAAATTTTTGTTCTCCTATAGAAACACGCCTCACAGTACCACCGGTAAAATGCCGTCCGAAGTCATGTTTGGACGTCGTCTGGCTTGCGTGTTGGATAATATAAAACCGGATGCAAAGCGAGCACGGGTATATGCAGTAATACAAGCAAACATTGACAACGATAAGTATATACCTAAGTACGAACATGGTGATAACGTATACATTTGCTCCAGGAACAATTCACATTGGATACCGGCAGTAGTAAACCAACGCACCCATAAATATTCTTACGTGGTTACCACTCCTTATGGTGAGAAGAGGTATCATGCTGATCAGATACGTAGTCGTTGTGAATCTGTTGACAAACAACCACCGATTGTCGAGCAGTCATCAGTGCCTACTGGATCAGTGCCTGTTACGGAAATAGCCACATCTGAAGGAAATTCTAATGGACAATTGGAGGAAACACTACCACTACAGACAGAGACGCCAGTCACGAACTCATTGCATACATACTTGCGCCGAAGCAAGAGAAACGTTCACCCTCCACGGCGTTTGATCGAGGAATTAGGATAGCGGTGGACGAATGTAGTATAATATATAAAACCTATTTGTAATATTACATTTAACCTTATTTGTTTAATAGTCAATAATAGAACATTTATTTTATTTTGACATGTATATACTTCTATCTTTTGTCTTGTCATTAATTTATCTTAAAATATAAACTTTGTTTGGAAATTAATATTTTATTTACAACAACACCTATACGTCAGCGGTCAGCCTTCAACGACATGCTACAGTCTGATAAGTATGTCGTAGGCGTTTTTATGTGGCACATCTGAAATATTTTCCCATAAATGCCCGAATAAAATGTTTGAGTAGAAATAATTACTACTGAACTATTCCGTAGGCTGTCTAAATAAGGTCATGAGAATTCAATCAAACTAAAAATTGTAGACAGTGTATTATTAATTTCACTTTGAAAAATAAGATTTTTGAAACTTTTCTTTTCTATCGGCAGTTCCCATGGCTTAGTTTTTTTATACCACTGAATTGGTAAGCAGGTATACGATCCGCCTTTTGGTAAGTGGTCACCTTAGCCTATGGACGTCTGCAACCAACATACAGAGGTATTACGTGCGCGTTGCCAACTATTTAAAAGCTTTCTCATGCCCCTTTTTATGAATCCCGGACTGTATTCCCCGGGACACACGGCCGCCGGGAGCTCATTTAACATCTACTGTCCGGGACCATTTTAGCTCCAAGATGTGAGGATGAACTCCCTGTTAATAATATTACTCTGAGATAAGCTTTATATGTATAAAAAATCTTCTGTGCGTGTGTATGTGACTAAATTCCTCCTAAATGGCTGAGCCGATTTTAATGATTTTTTTTGTGTCCATTCCTGAGGATTCGAGGTTGGTGTAAATTCACAATTTGGTCCACTTTAATCTTTTATAAATGAAACGCGAACGAAGTCGCGGGCACAGAGTGTTATATATGAATTTCATAAATTAATTAAAGTATCACACAACACATATCGATGAATTACACACACAATAATTTTTAGAAATCTCTGTCAGTCTGTTTCACCAGACAGCACTAATTACAATGAGTGTTGTGTTGGTTGTATATGTGGTGTGTAAATGTGTTGTGTTACATAAATAAACTTCTTCTTCAACAGAGCGATTTTTGGCGCCAAATTTGTTTTATATTTTCTATCAACTTTTGTCGCATAAGTATGTCTTTAGCAATTAATGTCATCGAATTCTGAACATATCATACCTAAGTAAGTTTGTGTTCAGACACTATCCTAAAGTATATTCAAATCGAATAGTACCTAATAAAAGTAATGTACCTACTTATCAGTTAGAACGGTTACAATTTCTATAGTCTACGATCTACGTGGTTTGCTCATCTATATTTATACTAATAAACAAAATTGAAGTGTCTGTTTTTCATATCAAAATATATTTTTTTTACTAAATAGATATGAATGTATATACGATACCTATATAAAAATTCAATTTTTAACATTTTCTGTCTATCTGTCTGTCGCTTGTAATGGCTAATCTCCGGAACGGCTGGACCGTTTTTGACGGTACCTGACTCGGTGCTATAAGGGATGACAGTACCTGCGAACTGGATGGGTCTGGGAGGATTTTTCCTAACTTTCCGGCCTTTACTGAATAATATCGCGGTACTCTTACTCAGGTTCATCGCGATACGCCACTTGATGTACCAAGAGCTGAGATCGCCGACGGCTCTTTGGACGTATTTCCGGAGGAGATTTGTATTGCGGTGGGTATAGTAAATGACTGTGTCATATGCGTATAGACCTAACTGAACTCTTTCGAGATCAGGGAGGTCTGCTAAGTAGAGGTTGACGAGGACAGGCTGGCGTCTGAAGTGATAAGCGGGGAAGCCAGTAATCGAACCCTAGACCTCAGAACGACAGTCGTACCGTAATACAACTGCGCCACCGAGGCAGGCTTGAATTTGTGAGAAATATTTTTACTTTATCTTAGTACTACATTTTTTTAGGAAAATCACTAGGGTTCCGTATAAAAAAATTAAAACGCAGTGAAGTACATATGACGCAGTATATATGAAACGCGTACACTCAGCTAGTTTAGGATATTATCTATTTATTCAGGACACTACGATAGATTAATATCTAAAGAGGCGCACCATTTACATAGAAAATTCAAAATAGTTGTAAGTTATATGTTCAGCTCTTAATCAAACAAAGAATACCGAGGAAACAAAGCTTAAGATTAAGAAGATATTTACAAGTATAATAAATATTAATATGAACATTGTGACAAAATGTTACCATTTATTTAATGAATGTATCTAAGGCTTTTCCTCTATGGAATATAAAATGGTATAACATTAAGTACGATAATGTACTTGCATAATGTAAATCTTAAAGTTCTGATGACTGTTGAGAAATACATTTTAATAAATTTATGTTCACAGATAGAAAAATAAACATTTCATTTTGGTATATTATTTCGTATGAATCTATCCTTGCAATGACTGTTATTAGAAAAACGTTAAAAAAATTAAATTATGTAGTCGGAGGATCTCAGTCAGAAACGAAGTTCCTTTTACGTTATTTTTACAATTTTAAGCGCGATTTAATATGGAGATTTCTATTGATTTTATTGGAGTATTTTCGTCGCACCTTATAACGCTATCTTCGTTCATTCAACTCTCTTATATCGTCTATTTTATTTTTATCATTTTTTCAGTGATGTATTAACATTTATGTATATTAAAAGAAATACAATTATTTTTAAATTAAAAAATAAACAAAATTATGTTCTTATTATTAAATAATCAGATCACATCAATTGTAAACAGCGACATCTATCGACTAAATAAAAACACTCTTGCTAAATATTACAGCAATGTGTTACAACATAGTGCATATAGTTCTTCACGTTTACGAGAAATGGTAGTTTAAAAAAAAAATTATACATCTGATTCTATAAATGTGTCGGAAAAAAGTGTTATTAGGCTTTTTTCGGTGTCGCTCCCATCCGTCCGCTCAGAGCGCGTAACGCCCGATAAGGACTTCGTTCCAAAAATTGAAATCGAATTAAAGATTCGTTTTTGTTTATACAAAAGTCATATTATGTGTATGCTAATTTTTGTAACAAATATGTAACCTATATATTTAGTCCAACGTATACGCCTTATTATATTGGAATATCAGGATGCGTCGACAATATTCTTAACGCAAGTTAGAAAGAAAATAGTTGATAAAGTAAATAAAATCTAAACACTAGTGCGTTCTGTTTTAACGGCTTATTTCAATTGTTGAATAAATCAGATATATAATGGAGCAGGTGAAAATGAAAATAGATCGAAGCAAGCGTCGAGAATAGCTAGTTTGTTTTAAGGAAACATCATAAACAGAAGACAACAAAATAACTCTTTTGCCAGTCAATTTATTTCCTGCACCCGTTGACATTCGGAACATTGTAAATGCTTTCAGGAAAGTTCATAAAACTTGCGAAATACATTTAAACTGTATGCGGTGAGCCATGTGGTCGGTTTGTCCTAGTAAGTCTTCATGACCTAAATATCAAGTTACATTTTATCCCCTTGTAAATATAGGGTAACTAAAATTATATTTTAGAATAAGCAGGTCGCCTATTAAGTATTATAGTAATATATAATATATATATGAATAGCTCTCCCGGTGTACGTTATTTTGTACCGCCTCAGAATGAATAAATACCGTGTTATTAGATTTTTATTATAAATATTATTTTTCTTGGAATATGCGAGAAAACATCTCGATTCCGAGATATAATAAAAATCATAGAAGTCAGTCAATCCGTTTTCGACATATCACAAAAAAGTTGCTTCATACGAACTGTATGAAATTTTTTTTCCACCGTGTTATTAATTAACCTGCTGTTCAGGATGAAGACAAATCCAATAAATGTAAGTTCATAAAGGTCGGTCTAGCCGTTCTTGGTTTATAAATGATATATAGACAATCTACAACAAAGTATTCTATTAGTCAAACATTTCAAATCCTTGGGAGCAAAAATGATAAAAAAAAAAACTTCAATCAAGTGTCCACCACGTTAATTCCATATGAACGGACACTCCTTTATTATTAAAACTATTTGATATGTACAATATATCATGAAAATAATGTAACATGCTCAGCAAGTGGAAAATCATAACTTTGATGTTGGGAGACTGCGGTCTCTATAATATAACCAACACCTGTATGCCCATTGACGTCATAGGGTCCACGCATGCGTATTATCTACCGTCGCCATCATAGCATGGGTTTCCAGTAACGGTACAGAACAAGCAGAACGCGGCACGCTCTCATAGCGGGCAGACTACGAAAGAAGAACTTCAAGAGTACGCGGGAAACCTCTGGTAAGTGACGAAGTTACAATAATTACAAAGATAAAATTAACATCGACTTCGGAGAAGTTGTTTTTCCATTGACTGGATTAGCGTACTGTCCAGTCAGATGAATGAGTTTCGAACGTTGTTTAGTTAAGCCGGGTGGTTTATTTTAATTTACCGATGTTTTAGCATTTTCGCATTTCGTGTTTGGCTCGTTAACGTAAGGATGATGATGCGTAATTTTATTAGTTACGTTAAGTTTTTACTTTGTTATGTTTCATTGAATGATATTGTCTTAGAAAACAGCTATTTCCATTCAATCCGCTATTTAAAGATGATTTTTAATATTGATTTATTTGAGAATATTGTGTATTATTGCAGATTTTATGTTTTTGGGGTTTAATTGACAAATTGAATAAACAACAAACATGAACGAAATTCAGATGCCGGCTAGTTTATAAAAATGTAAAATGGACCATCATTATTACTAGTATATAACTATAATATTTGGTAATTCTTATTAGTCTTTATTTTTAATAAAAATATGTAACAGCTAAAATATTATTCTCGCCATCTACTAGGAGGATATTAGAGCTTATTATTCCAAATACTTGTTTTTCTCTATCGACTATCGGCATCGTTGTGGCAGTCTACATCCACTACGGTTAAACTGAACATGCATTAAGCATCAGATGCACAACCATGCATACACACACCTGCGCATAACACGCAGGTTCATAGTTCGTGTAAGGAACCTTTTTGTTATTAAATAAAAAATGTAGGGCTTAGGTTGGTTCAAAATTCCGTGAAATTTTTTTACACTCAGTTCCAAGTAGAGATCCGTACCACTTTGGTAACCCTTGTGCTAGTTACCTTTAAAGCAGGTGAAGCTGTAAAGCTCCTTCCGGTCAACAGCGTTAACTAGTTAGGAAAAAAATAACTAAAGCTTCCAGGTAGCTTTGATTACACACTTGTTGATATTGAAACATGGTGCTTTTTAATGTCTCGCTCCAACGGATTTTTACAAGTGTACAGTGTACTAAAATTTTATTTAATCTCTACTGTTGTTCTGAATGTTACAATAATGTTTTAATACATAATAATGCCCACTGATTAGAAAAAATAAAGGATAAAAAATTCTATGATTTCATCAAATTGTTCTCTTCGACAAATGCTAATACTGGGTCTTTATAATTCGAATCTGTACTTTGATATATTGACAGGACAAACTATATTCATAGCTACATAATACACAATATAACACGTACGTACATAATAACCGAGCGTAAACCACAAAATAAAGAAAAAGATGAATTCCTAAAGAGTATTGATATATTTACTGATGTAAATAACGCTTATTGCCTAGCGTTACGAAACATTTAATACACATATTTGCATTATTTAGATCCGACCCACGTCCGAAGTAGCCGACTCTACCTGAAACAAAGGAAAGGTAAACACGTTTGAAAGTTCTAAACTTAATTTCAACTCAAATTCAAACACGGCTAAGTTCATAGTTTCGCCACAGTATGGTTTCCAAGATCAAACATGTATACTAATGGGCAATGTAATTAATTTAGTTCGTGAGATTGGATAGTTAATGTTTTACCGGTTTCCACTGACGCTTTAATGTACTGATTACATAAAGCCACTTCAATCAAACGTTCGATGGTTATAAAACATTCATGTGGAATAAACAATTTTGACGATACGGTGGTGTAGTATCTAATCATGATACGGTTTGTTCTCTGAATACCAATACCTACAAAAATAATGTTTCTTGTAAAAATAGAAAAGCACAAATGATAAAATACGTTACATATATTTATATAGCAAGTTATCTTACCCTTCTCAAGTCAGCTCTCTTGAGAGTTATTCTTGTGCAGGGATATAAAACAGACTTAAGTTTCTTGTTTTATTTGGTACAATGTTCTTCTTCTTCTTAGATAATGGCAATCTATGTGCACACAATATGTGCCAGTGTCATGTAGGTAAGATGTATTTTATCAACCACCAAAAAAAAAAACGGTGGCTCATCCTACTAGAACTTTCCATGGAGCTTTGTCGGCACCTCAGCATAAATGTTACGCGTTATTTTCTATAGTAAATTTGTACACAATAACTAAACATATCACACAAAACACCACCAAGATTATATAATATAGAGTTAGATACATAAGTTTAATGAATTAAAGAAAATAACTGCTACATGACAGACTGAGATCCCGCCAAGTTTTTTTTTTGGTTCCTATTATTCCTTCTTAAGGAAAAGGCAAAGGTACTAGTAGACCATGCAGCCAAATCAGACGTTAGAGACACTATCAATATATGGCGGTCTTCTATTACAACCACAACGGGAGTGCTTCGGAGATATAAGAATTTACTTTCCGTGTCATTATTTTCACTTTACTAAGCTTGTGCATCATAACTAAACTATATTACGTAAAATGACACTAAAATTACATAATATTTAGTCAAATACTGCAAGATAATGAATTAAAAATAAGGACGACTACATGACAAACAAAAATCGCGCCAAGCACCATTCCGCCAAAAACTCATTATACAATGTTCTTCTTCTTCTTCTTAGTTAATGGCAATCTGTGTGCACAATTTGTGCCAATGTCATGTGAATAAGATTTTCAATCTTGTATCAGCGTAACGCTCCAACAGAACGGTGGCCAATCCTGCTCGAACTTTCCATGGAGCTTTGTCGGCACCTCAGAATGTATGCTACGCGTTGTCTTCTATAATAAACTTAACTTGAACACAATAACTAAACTATTTCACACAAAACGCCACCAAGATCACATGATATAGAGTCAAGTACACAAGTTTAATGAATTAAAGAAAACAATTGCTACATGTCAGACTGAGATCCCGCCAAAAACCTTCATCCCATTATACAATGTCCTTCTTCTTCTTCTTCTTAGTTAATGGCAATCTGTGTTACACACAATTTGTGCCAATGTCATGTGGGTAAGATTTTCAATCTTGTATCAGCGTTACCAAGCTCCAACAGAACGGTGGCCTATCCTGCTCGAACTTTCCATGGAGCTTTGTCGGCACCTCAGAATGTATGCTACGCGTTGTCTTCTATAATAAACTTAACTTGAACACAATAACTAAACTATTTCACACAAAACGCCACCAAGATTACATGATATAGAGTCAAGTACACAAGTTTAATGAATTAAAGAAAACAATTGCTACATGTCAGACTGAGATCCCGCCAAAAACCTTCATCCCATTATACAATGTTATTCCTATCTAAGGAATAGGCAAAGGTACCTGACCATACAGCCAAATCAGACGCTTCAGTTCTGAACGCTCAACGTTTTAATGCTGTAGCAAAGTGGAGGCCATGTTGTTAGAACTTTCCAATGAGTCTTTGTAACATCTGAGAATTCCTATAAATAAGTATCAAAAATCTGTCGCATTTTCAAACAAAGTGAAATAATGAATGCATATTTATAAAACAAAATTAATTTTAAATTAAAAAATAATAATAATCAGTGTAGAGAAAGTAGGTAATAATTGTCCGAAATTTTAATTTATGTGAGATAGTGAGTATACGTTTTTGTCTCAATAAAATTATTTAAATTATAATAACCATTTAGGTATACTGTATTTGCTATTACAGAAAAAAATACGCGTTCACATATTGACAATATGCGATTCATGTTTACTATTATCTCGTTATAATGTATAGTATTCCGATATAATGTTAACGCCTAAATTCCCTGATTGAAGTATGAATTTATAAGCTTTAACTAAAGACCTTAATAATTAAAAAAACAATTGTCACAATCATAAGAATTGACAGTATTGTGGCGACCATACGAAGAACACCTATCCATTTTTAATAACCTGTCGCTTCACCCATCCTACCGTCCATTCTACCGAAAGACGACCACTACTGGTCATAGGTCTACCCCAAAGATCTCCACGACGACTGGTCTTGCGCTACCTGCATCCAGCGGACTCCCGCGACCTCATTAGGTCATCGGTCCACCTTGTGGGAGGCTTACTCACGGTGCGACTTCCAGCCATTCGAGAACCCGTTGGCCCCATCGGGCATCGGTTCTACGAGCAATGTGCCCAGCCCATTGCCACTTCAGTTTGGCAATTCTTCGTGCAATGTCGGTTACTTTGGTTCTTCTTCTTCTGTCGCTTAATAATATAATGATGTCGCTTGATATAATAATAACAAATAGCATTATTAATCACTTTTTGATAACTAGGTACTACTTACTTATTCTGTATATTGTTTTTTATGTAGGTTCTAGTTATCAATTTTGATCAGATAATCACACAACAGAACAGGTTGATAAGTATGGGGTTAAAAATATATTATTGAACTAGTTGTTTCAGCAGTTATTTGTTATATACTAGTTCGTTATTTTGTATTCGAAATATGGAATTATCTAAATATTGAAGAAATAAGTCATTGAAGCGCCAGTAAATTCGTTTTACTTAATTGATCTTCAACAACTTCGTTTGTCTCTAATTGAACTAATTGATATTTACAACTTGATCAAACTTTATACGGTGTAACAAGTTTTGGCGTAATTTTATAATTAGATAGTGACTTTAAAAACGACAGAATTCTATTTTTGTAAATTTTATAAATTTATATTGCTATGACTCGCTGTATAATATAGTGTTATTTGAGTAAAATAAAATAGTTTTTATTTTGTACATTTTTTTATATTGTTAAGAGTAAAATTTAATATGTATTCTATATCTTCATATTAATATACGGAAAGACTTCCATCTACTAGTTAGTTGGCTTATAACTAGGGACCAATCAACGATTTACTTGACATACACACAGATACGTTAAATTTTCCTTTATATATAAAATAAACTATGTGTTGCTTTAATAATAAAGAAACAATATTTACCATTTATTTTTCCACTTAGGAATACCTCATAATAATATTTATTACAAAATATAATATTTAAATTTTTAACTGACTTCAAAAAGGAGGAGGTTATCAATACGTCTGTATTTGTTTTTATATGTTTGTTGCGCTATTTCTCCGTCAATAGTAGACTGACTTGTAAAAATTTATTTGAAGGAGTACACTCCCGAGGTGGTCCCGCTGTAATAAATTCTAGATTTCAAAATTATTAAAGGTATTAAAACAAAGAATATATCGTAGTTAGCAGAAGTAGATTTTATTAATAAAGTAATTATTTACTTTTTAGTACACTTTTTATTTTTAATTTAAACATGATTTGTCATGACACTTGCCGCCAGGACATCCCTCTTATGAAGGCAAATTTATAGATATAACATTTCTTTATAAAATAAAATTAAAGAAATACATTTTCTTTACATGTATTTCAAATCAGATGACTTTATTTTGACTAAGTTTAGTATTTATATACATTAAGTCGTGTGTTAATTTTTGTAAATGAAGTTGATACTACCTCCATGCTCTACTGCGTTTCTTTCATCTTTTTTTATACAGGCGCTTCATCTGATATTAAATATAAAAATGTACATTCCATAAACGATGACGACCGCCAACTGATGTGAATCTATAGGCATTATGTTGGGATAAATCTACCACAGTCAAATCCTCAGTTGTTCAAGTCTTACTATGAAGGGTTTTTCACAAGCATATTATGTTTGCAATCGAGCGGTGCTCAATTAAATAGAATAGAATTTATTTTTATGTGCACATAAAACAATCAAATTATCAAATTTAAGTACACCGAAAATACATATTTATCACAACATAAAACAACGCTCAACCGCCTGATTGCTGCACTGAAAATTCAAAAGTTTCAGAGCAGCGCTGGTGTTCTGGTTGAACTTTATTGGCGTGATGGGGAAACACGACTTAATTAAATATTTTAAAAATATATAAGACACCAAAAACTGAGGATTATATTAACAAGTTTTACAGATATTATACAAATGTACAAAATAAATTGTGCCCATATTTATTAAAAAGAATTTCCTAACAAGATTCCCTAGATCCACCCAACACCCGAACCCACCAGATCCCTAACACCACTTTGTAACTACAATATTTCAGACACATCAAGGAGTAAATGAAAATAAATGGAAACTGTCATATGTGAACTGAATCGTCGGTATCTAGTATCAAAATAAATATCTACACTATCTATATTTTTACTAATAAATAAAATTTGTAATGTCAAAATTACATTTTTTTTTACTAAATTGATATGAATGTATATACGATACCTATACCAAAAATACATTTTTTTAAATGTTGTCAGTCTATTTGTTCCGAGTAATTTCCAGAACAGCTGGACCGATTTTGACGAGACCTTTTTTGGTAGATAGCTGAAGTTACTCCGCGCAACTTAGGGTACATTTGTTTTTTTTTTTCGAAAAAATATAAGCTCATGTTATTGTGAATAAAATCCTATTCAATGCTCAGTTTTACTGGCAGGTATTTGAATTTGTGTGAGATATATCTTTGCTTAATATAAGTAGCAAAAAAAAATATTTAACGTTCCTATTTAAAAAAATTCAAAACTATGTTACGTAGTGAAAAAAGATATGCAACGCGGGTGCAGCCGCGGGTACACAGCTAGTACTTAATATATTAGAAATGGATAACTCAATAAATAATATCTAGTAATATTACAGAAAAAAAACGTACATGAGATCGCAATGTATACACCGATTGTCTCTATCAGAAATAAATCAGCTCGGAAAATATTAACAATAAAATGAAATTGCTTTTCTCGTTCCGAGGATATTCCGAATACATAAAAGATGTGTTGAGATGAAAGAAAACTAATCAATGTAATCTTAGATTCGTGCTCTGACGGTCGTGAATCGGCTTCTAGTTGTTCAGGTAACGATTTTGTTATACATTTAAATTCGTAACATGCGTAAGTGATGAAATTATTGCATCTCTACTCGTGTCGAAATAAATAGTTTCATTCCAATAATTGCTTTCACGTTTCTTTAGAATTAGTTTCGGCTAACTTTTATAATGGCATTTAAAATTATAAAACTCACTGTACAGTCAGTAAATATGTTGAAAGGGTCAAAAAACATGTGTACACTGTTCTGAGAATAACAATTATTAATTTAAAGAAAATATATAGTTGTTCGAGTTAGTCACGACTGTAATCAAACGTATCGTGCTGGGCCCTAGTCTAAACGATTCGGGGTCGTGATTAACACTGGCCGACCTGCGATTCGCAGTAGACCAAAATAATGTAAGATCGACACTTACCTCTTGAGTAACGCCGGTGTCCTGCTTCACCTTCCGTAGCCCGTGTGTAGTAAACAGTGTGTAGTGTGAATGTGTGAATTGAGTAATAGGAAGGCTTAACAATCAACAAACAATCAATTTAACATTTAACGCTAATCACAAATAACTTTCATCTATAACAACGTGTATTCTCGCGTCAAGTTATTTCCAAACTGAATCCCACGACAACTCTGGCGGGTACTACGTTAGAATTCAAGTGCCCCGTTTTTTCAGTTATGATCAATACTTAACAATAGTGGTATATAAAATTTGAAAAATTCATGCTTTATTTGTTTTTAATTACAAGAGAACAGAATGGTGAAAGGGTACGAATTTTTTTTTACGTGATATTTGCACGACTCCTTACTTACGTTGTGGCTTTTTTGTTTTGTTTTTTGTTTGTTTTTGCTTCCAAAGTTATGGTGAAGCTGTAAAGGCCCTTTCGGTTAACAGCATTAGCTAGGTTAGAAAAAAGGCTTCTTTTGGGTTACTTTGATAATATCATGTGTAGTATAAACTCCTACGATTTGCTACGAATTAGAGATACAGTTATCGGTAACGTAAGGTTGCACTCAAGCAAATGCTACGCAGATTTGTATAGTCTACGACGTCCTAATGTCTCACTCAGTATGTCAAGTACAACTAGACGTAGCAAACGTAGCACCGGTATCCATTAAACTGCTACGCTAAAATTACGCTAAAAAATTATCTTTAAGAATTTCTGCTGCGCGTTGTAGCGTGCTATGTCATGTATTTCTTTCAAAGAATAATTTTAAAATGTACTAAAGCCTAGTAATAGCGTTTTTATTTCATACACCATTATCTTTCTAAGGTCAAACGTTCGTCGAATTGCTGTAATCGTAATAAGATGAGACTGATGATGACATGAAAAATATTGTATTAAAAATCTTAATGGTAATTAAATGAAGCCACTGAAGGCAATTAAAAGTATATCAAATAACTGCTAAATTAAAATAGTGTAGTTTGTATAATATTTATGTTCTAATTAGATGGTCAGAACACGAAAAGAAGGCTTAAGTGAGAAAGTAAAAGCAAAGTTCGTGAGAGATTAATTAACCTATGAAGATCAAATAACTCCTTAACTTAAGAAACGCATGAAATTCTATATTGTACAAAGAGTGAATTAAGTAATTGAATTAATGTAATGCGAAAGAAGTTGACAAAGAAATCAAACGTATGAAATGAAATGATTGTATATACCAGTAAAGTATAATGGTAGAAAGATGAACTTTATAATATGTCATGATTTTAATGAACATACAATATACATTTTGATAAATTATACCAGCTTATTTTCAAAGTAAATAATTGAGTATTTGGCAGTTTGGTGTTAATGCGTTTAATCCCTCACTCAGCCGCTTAACTGTTGAACGCGAGTTGATAGCCAATCGATCATTTCCAAGTGAATGAACAAATAAGTAAATACCAAATTGAATTATATTATTTACTACTAAATTGTAGAAAATGGAGTTTTTACCATTATATTAATAAGGGACTGTTTAATTATTATTAATCAAAATTTTGAACATGATAACGTAAGCATTGATATAATCTTGAAAAAAAAAATGATAAGTAAGCATACCAAGTAAGCCCATGAATATGAAAATCAATAATTCAAAATTTTTTAAATTAAAAACAAAACCGACTTCAAAAAAATAAGCAATAAAAATGCAGTAAAAAGTAAACAAACAATAATTACTTTTTCTTCTGTTTTAAAATATCCTTTGATTTAATATCATTAATAATTTTGAAATTGGTGCCAGCCTTTTTCTAGTTTTTAGTTTAAGTGTGTAGTTGTAGGTATAGCTGTGAACCCATTGTGCCATCATCGTTTTAAGGATAATATAATTTCTGTGAAGTATAATACTGATTGTTAATATGTATAGCAGCGATCTGTTACATCAAAACAAACAGTAGAACAAAACAATGAATATTCATAACAGTGCCTAAAACAATATTGATAAGGGTGTTTAGCAAATGAAATATCCTACAGGATTAAGGGCCGTGGGCAGAGTCGAGAAAAACCTATTTATCCATTACAATGTACAGTATCCAGGCCAACCTTTCAAAACCCTTCAGCTATGCTTTCAAAAATTGTTTCCGTTTAGCTTCGTTTTTATATTTTAAAGGAAGGCTATCCGATCTGCTTTAAAGGATTTTTTGTTGTGGGATTCAATATCTTGCTTTTAATAATAAGGGGTGTAATGATAGACGATTAAATAAAGTATAAATATATGTTTAACACTCATCTGAGTTAGTAAATTTATGGTTAAAATTAGTATAATCTATGAGTATTATTATTATCTAGTATTATTTAGCATCAGAATTTGGGTTTACAATAGCTATAGGTGTAGACATCAGTTACAAAAATGTTAAAAATATATCTATTTGCTAGTATAAAAATCTATAAACATTTTTTGAATTAAATGCACAATTTTTATATTTAGTTCATCGTTAAACCAAGAGCCTGGTTTTAATTTAATTTCTTTATACACTAGCTATTTCCACGGTTCCACTCGCGTATCATATTTTATGTTCCGCATAATATTTCATTGCATAATATAGTTTTTAAATATTCATTGGTAAAGAATGGGCTCTATTTTTTTTTATACAGGCTCTAAAACATTTTTCGTATTGTCATAAACCAAAGATATTTCTCAAAAATTCAAACACCTCGCAGTAAAACTATCCATATAAGTTACGTCTTATAACTTCATCTATCTGCCACAAAGTCACGTCAAAATCGATCCAGCCGTTCCGGAGATTAGCCGGAACAAAAGACAGACACATTTGAAAAAAAAATCGTTTACATTTATCTTATGTTTTAGTAAGAAAAACAATAATTTTAAGATTACAAAAAGACTCTTTAATTTTATTTATTTGTATAGATATTTGTATCGTTTATTAAAACTATTTCGTTATTCAAGATTATATTTAGTTACATGTTTCAATTGATTTTTTCATATATATAGAACCATTCGTTTATTCCGTTTTCCTTCGATCCGTATAAACTAAAATCTGATGAATCGGACACAAGTCTATCAATCAATCGTTCTCCAATAAAAGGTTTCTATAAACCTGTTTTTTTTTTTCAATTAAACATCCTCCAATAATGATTGCGAGCTCTTTAATATTCTATCAATCTGGGAATTATGACTATTTATATAGCGATGCAGGGATGCGGAACTAGGGACGAGAGGGGTGTGGTTAGATCACAGGGGAGCGGGACGGGGTTGAACTGGGTCACCAGAGCAACGGCACCGGTTGAGACCTGAAAGCAGAAAATCGGTAGCGACTCTTTAAATCTATAACCGAGTTGTAATAATTTGGAGATTCAACCTTTAGGTGAAATACTAATGTCCCTTTTTCAGTTTTTAAATATATTTTAAAACCAATACTGAGAATTGGTGGAAAAGTGTCTGTTTAGATATTTTATTGCAATGTTGATTATTATGAATTATGAATTATTTGTAATTATTAATAATTAAAACAATTATTTATGATGATTAGAGTTATAAAATAATAATAAAGGTGTATTGTTTTAGCTATCCTATAATATTATTCATAAGAATTGTTGAAAATTTAGCCAGTTGTTGAGTGATTCTATTAGCTTACTCTATGTAAGGTATAGTTGTCATATACGATAGTTAAAAGGTTTGACAAGGGTCATATTGGAGTATAATCTGTATTGATACAGGACAATAATAGTCTGTAAATACACATCATTTCCTATATCCTGTACACGATATTTTGTATACGTTGCCAAATTGCTGTTCCCTTGAAAGTGGATTTAAGAAATTTTACGAAATATAACTTTAGCTTTTATGTTTATGTATGAGTTAAGTTTATGCTCAGAAGTACATTGTTGAAGAAAAACGTTTTTTTTTAACTGTATAGGTTCAGTGCTTTGACCACTATCTCAACTGATATCAAGTGACGGTCTAGGATAGAAAACACACTCAGCTTAAATATACTGGTTTTGAAGTGATGCAGTCGGAACACACCTATTGGTATTTGGCGACAGATTTTCAAACTTGATGGTGTCTGCTATACAGGTGGGTATTATTGAAAAATGACCTACTACCATGCTGTGATTTCCTCACGATGTTTTCCTTCACCGAAAATTCGCGTCTATTTACGCGGAATCCGACCCCACTACCAACTGCGCCAACATCGCTTTTTTCATTACATTAAAACCATATTTTCACAAAAATCGAAGGCACGTATCGAATGTACAGGTAACTTTGAAATCAATGGCAATAATTAAATGGGAGCTTATAATTATGACTTTAAATAAGCACAAAGCAAATAAATAACATAAGTAAAAAATATATTAAATTAAAAATATGTGATTGAAGTATCAAAACCGTGCGATGCGTATTCGATGGACGATGACCCCACTTGCGCTCGCGCACATCAGCTGATAATTCTACCTACATGATTCTCATCGACCGCTGTAAAACGGCTACGCGATTTGATACTTTTAATTTATAATGTATGTTTTATCCAAATGTTTTTTTCGCAAAATATAATCAAAAATATTTCTGAATATAATTACAAGCTCCCATTTAATTATAATTGCCCTTAATTTCGATTTCACCCTTTATAATTATTACTAAGCTCATTTATAAAATTTGCAACATATATTTAATCCATTCTAATTAAGAAACCAAAATGATCAATGTTATTGGTAACACTTGCTAATTGACTTTGAAAGTACAAATACGTTTCACAAACTTGATTCGATACGAGGCGATATATAATTTACGAACAAAACAAATAAAAACTTATTTTCACAAACTTCTACTATTTTGTTGTGCTAGTAGCCAAAAGAGCTACGGCTAGGAACAAAAAAAATACCAACATAATGATCTCATTATAATGATTTTGCATCATATAAGTATATTAAAAGTAATGTAACTTTTCTATGTAAACAAAACCACTAAAATATCGTATCTTTATTTAAAATCATCCTTTATAAAACCTTGCATCTTTTAAGTAACTCTTTTTTTTTTCGCGTTTTGTACTCATATTTTATTAATGTTTCAAGACTAAACCGCGCTCTTACTTTGTTATTTTCTCGACGTTTCGGCCTGGTTACACATACCGTGGTCACGAGACGTCTACGTCGTAATTAATGATATTATAATAAACTGGTCGTAATTTTTACAACATTTTTCTTTAATCTTAAACACTATAAAGTTACTTAATTTACCAGGCATAAGAATGAATACTGAGCTTAACTCACCAATGTATAGTGTGTCTAGATTATATTTAGAACAACGTTGGGAACTGCCGTTGACATTTTCAGAGAATCGCTGCAGCTTTAAAAAAAAGGCTTTAATATTGTTAAACGATGTACAGTGAACTCCTAAATATGTATAGTATATTTTGTTATTATTCTAATGAATTTAATTCTAATGAAATTTGTTATTAATCTTGTAATTTTATATTTGTTGTACCTTTTTGGAAGGCAAAACATAATTTAATTTTTCTTTTTTGAAAGTGTTTTGTATAAATGAAAAATTTATGTTACCATTCGTTGTTTAAACTGTTTAAACGGAATGTTTGTTCAAATAATATTCCATTACTTATTTATTCTGTGGTATTGCCATTAATGTTAATGGCTTGTGTTGGAAAACAAATAACATTGTAATCAGCATTTCAAAATGCAATGTTTTTAGATACACGGTGATAGATTCGAAAGTCGGTATAAGAATGAATACTTATGATATGATCAGCGGCGTGCTCGTGACCTCGTTCGCCTTTGCTAACGAACACGCAGACAGATAGACGTTGCTTTTTATATAATGTGAGGATATATTGCAGTGATTAATTACAAAGAATTTGATTTGTTACTATACACATGAAGTACCGAGAAACAAATATTAACACTTGAGTCCCATATCTGAAATAATTCACCAAGCTTATAATTTACAAGATTGAAATAGAGGTCGCAAAGGGATTTACAAAGTTGGAGAGATATGAAAATTAGGATTATAGAGCTTGTCGTTTGGTCATCGAAGTGTAATATTATTAGATTGGACTTGGTAACGAAGACGTCATTAAACTTTTCGATTGGGCTCCACTCGAGAAGTTAGATTACTTTGATATTGAGTAAACAATAATTTCAATTAATTTTCATATAATAACTTGACTTCGAATATTGAAGAATTCTCGTTCATAATCCGAAAAAATAATTTGTATATATGTATATGTTCACGTTAAACAAATGGATACAGCATATTTGTGAAGAAAAATAAATATTTCAGTTTCATTGTAAAATATAATCAAAAGTAATAGTTCCATTTTTTTCTGTTAAATCTAATAGGATTCGTACTACACAGACACATATACTGTAAATGTAAATTTGCTAAATTCCGTAGCTTTTTTTTTTAATCTTGGGATGATGATCTTCACGAATTTGCCTTTAAATTTATATCTCGGTATTGTTTTCACATTATATTTGTATTTTCTTTAATAAGAAGGAGGCAGATGACCCACACAACATTAAGTTTATAGGAATTACCAACCTCAAACAAGACTCGAAATGTTACGTATAAAATGATTACAAATGTAATCGATCGTCATACAGTCTTTACCATTATTCAATTTATTTACAAATGTAACAAACGTGTATTTAACTTATTTCTTTAACTTCTAATATAACCATTTTTTTTATCTAAACACTGTTGTTACTCATGTGTTCAGAATAGTGTCAAGTATTTTCTTATGTACAAAATTCGCAAAGAAAGCTCTCATCGTAACTGTAGTATTAAAAAATAAGTTTTACCCTCGATATGTTAGTTTAAAAAGAGAGATAAAAGAAAATTAAACTACTCGAGTCTAGAATCGTCAGCCAGTCGAAGATCAAGAACTTGCACTTTAAAGTCTTCTGTGTGATGCAGCCGTGATTTCACCTCACCTTTGTATTCATTTCCGTGTGATTTCCTTGAGGAATAACTAACAGACCGGTTTATGTATATAAAAGTTTCATTGAAACTAGTTTGTAGGTATTCGCTTTGTAAAGATCTGATTTTATTTAAAATTAGCTTGATATAACCTCGTCTGAGTTTTCCTTAAAAATTAATACTTTATCCATGATAATAAATAAAATGAAAGCGCAAGAATATAATTTTTAAAATTTTTGTCTGGCTGTTTGTTCCGGCCAATCTCTGGAACGGCTGGTCGGATTTAACGGGACGTTTTTTGGTAGATAGCTGAAGTTACTCCGCGCAGCATAGGGACTTTTAATTTTTGTAAACAATTAGGATACACAGTTGTGGAAAGTGGAAAGTGTTTGAATGTATGAGAAATATTTTTACTTTATCTTAGAACCAAAAAAAAATAAGAATAATATTAGGGAAGAATACATGAAACGCGGGCGCAGACGCGTATACACGGCTAGTATTGAATAAAGACATCGTGATATCGCTTTTTAGATAAGGTGTAAGTGTCTAAAAATCAAAGCTAAAATTAATTTCTATCCAAATTCTATTCAGTAGTTTTAGCGTGATGAACGCTCTATCTTATTCTTCGAATTTCGAATTTATTGTTTGAATGAAGTCGAATGTAGTGTCTGCTATTATTGTAGATAGAATGAAAATGATGCCGGATCTAAAAATGGCGTTGAATTATAATTGTGTAATACAAATATAATTGTTTACGCATATTTGTAATGCATTAGACAATGTGCATATGTTTTCTAAATGCATTAATAATTTACGCAGATTCAAAACATAATAATAATACTTTGCACATGTGGGAAATTTAAAAAGATAACCTCTTATGAAGTCATTACTATTGAAATTACGAAAATATGGTTTATTTCGTGTAGATATTATTAATTATAGTTAATAAATAAATGGTAATAAGACAATGCTTACTGCCGAAAAATTAAGCAAATGAAAA
This sequence comes from Samia ricini, assembly GCA_014132275.2. Classification (NCBI taxonomy): domain Eukaryota; kingdom Metazoa; phylum Arthropoda; class Insecta; order Lepidoptera; family Saturniidae; genus Samia; species Samia ricini. Next base: position 12,885,420 of record AP028165.1, on the reverse strand, counting down.
AACAAAGAACCGATTTTGAGTGGGTAATTAAGATTTGTTAGTATATTTTAATAACAATTTTATTCCTGACTAGCTGAGCCAGCGGCTTCACCCGCTCGGAACTCAGACAATTTGAATCCATGTTCTCCCCTGGATGCAATATAATTCATTACCAAATTTCATGGAAATCGGTTCAGTAATTTAATCATGATTGACGATGAAATTAATATACAGGCAGACAAAAATTTTCTAAACCATCGAAATGTGTTCTGTAGTCCATTCTGAGGCTCCGCATAGTATTTTTCCTTAAATATCTTCAATGTACAGATTTCGTCTCGTTAGCCTTTTATTATAAGTATAGATTCTCTATTTATCCTTTCATATAAACATCCGTATTTCTTGAGATACATCAACATGTTTGTATTTATACTAATCTATATTTGGGAACGATTGTTTACGTTATATTAACAGATCAATCTTAATCGTTTACTCAAACAGGAATGAGGAAAGTTATTTTTAGTAAAGTAATAAGTATTTTTTTAATTCACTAAAAAATAAATAGCCCGTTTTCGAAATGATACTTGTTGATAAATCACGAAGTCACGATCTTGGACTCGTGAGACGTCACGCGTCTAGCCTCGTGAATGTATAACCGAAGTTTCGAATTAATAATACCTTTTGCACAGAGTAAGTTAACAATTTACGGAATACAGATGCGATGATTCATTAAAATTGACACAGTATAATAAAATAAAATATAAGTTTTCAAAATTACCTTTGTGAATGTATTTTGCCTATATCACTATTCATATAGTTTATCTACCGATGATTTACGATTACTTTGTATATTAATTGACTATATTTTTACAGTTTTGTCTAAATCATTAAAATACATATTATGAAATTATAAGCTAAATGTATATGTTACTTTTAGTATTATCGCGTCTAGAAAGTACACTTATTCTTGGTCGACTGAGGTGCTTATATACTAATAGAATACAAACAAATGAAATACACAAGAAAATAACAAATAAAAAAAACAATGTTTTACCATAATTAAAGGTGAGCACAAAATACAATATTTTCGGGATTTTTTTTACGGATTAATAAACATAATCACAAAATTGTTTTATTAGTAAAGTGTTGCGGTGTCTTTGTCAGCAGTGTAATTATATGAAAATACCCTAATTTTTTATATTGTGTAGGCACAGTGCTTTGACTACAATTTGACCTGATGTTAAGTGACAATGTAGCCCAGGATGGTAAACATACTAAACCTTTTTTTTTTTTTTTTTGACGGGGGAAACGGGAATGCATTTACGCACTACCCTTATCTATTGTATTTGAAGGATCAGAGTCCCCCAAATACAATAGATAAGGGGGCACGGAGTGACGAGTTCCGTGCCAGTGTGGGACTTACCCGGGCGAGAGTCGTCCGGAAATACCCACTAAAACCCCCCGGGGCCGTCCGCTGCATTTGGGATGGGGGCGAAACATACTAAACCTAGAAATACAAGTTATTGATGCTGCCGGAATATATGTATTGGTATTTGGTGACAGGTTTGCAAACTTAAAGGTGGTAGCTACTCAGGCGGGTATTATTAGAAAACGCCCTACCAATATGCTATGTTTCCACGATATGTTTTTCTTCACTGAAAGCTCAGACTTATTTTTTAGATTTGGATAGGTGGACTCGAACCCACGTTCATTAACGGGGAACCCGTCCGTTCTACCAACTGCGCCATCATTGCTTTATCTGTATATGGTCATTAAAAATATTTCGGTACACTATACTCACTATATACACTTTAAACACTGTCGATCGATTACTTATCTATACTAACAAATAAAATTGAATTGTCTATTTGTAATGTGAAATTATTTTTTTTTTACTAAATAGGTATAAATGGTATACACGACACCTATACCAAAAACACAATTTTTAAAATTCTTGTCTGTCTATCTATCTGTTTGTTCCAGCTAATCTCCGTAACGGCTGGGCATATTTTGAAGCAACTTTTTTTGTTAGATAGCTGAAGTTACTCAACGTAACTTAGGGTACTTTTGATTTTCGAAAATGATTAGGGATCCGCGTAAAAAATTAAAACTCATAAAAGTTTGAATAAAAAAGTGAGTTTAAGAGGAATATTTTTACTCAATCTTAAATGCTAAAAAATGTTTAGGAAAATAATTAGGGTTTCCTATAAAAAAATAAAACGCAGAGAAGAACATATGAAACGCGGGCGGAGCCGCGAGTACACAGCTAGTTTAATACTAAATTATGATTAAAAAATGCGAAAGTTTAAAGGGTGTTAAATATACATGATGTTTTATTTACAGATCAGAATGATGCCGAAGTGGTATAAGTTGGCGATGTTACTCATCTTGCCACTTGTTCCAGTATTCACCGCTCCGACTTCTCATGGTACAGGTTAGTTTATAATTTTTTATTTTTCCTAAAAAATAGTCTACCATCGATCGTTTGTCGCAATTAAACGAATCATTTAGCAAAAACTTATGTTTACTTCTGAGCGACTTATTGTGTGAAGGCACATATTGAATTAAAAATAATTCCAGTTTATCTTTGAAAGCAAATTTACTCTACTACTAAGTATTAATTACTTTGAACACAGTTTTTACTAGCTGACTTTCGCTACGCTGTTTATAGTTACGTTGATTGTTGTTTGCTTGGTAAATATTTAAAATTATTTTATCTATGTTATAGAAAAAATTACTTTATAATTAAATTTAATTAAGTAAACATTTTATATAAAATGAAACACGTCTTCTCATTTGCTTCAGAATTTAATTACGAAAGTAGATGCTCGGTCAGCAATGTGCTCTATATTATGCATAGCTTAACGTCGAAAGCTATTGAGGTTAATAAGGATTCCTGTTTCTTTTTTTATGTTCTAAGCTCAGGCACACTGGCTTTTTGGGCCCATAAATCAACACGTTAGCTTCTAATATTTTATTAAATAAATTTTTCCTGATCCAATGTCTATGGGACATATTGGAAATTGGATTTTTTTTAGCATATTTACTGAAGTCATATGAATCTTAGACTAGTTGTGTATTAAACAAAATAGAGGCAGTAAAATATCAAAAATTACTGAAATGAAAAACATTTGAGATAAAAAACGTATATATGGAATTTTACTTTTTTAAATATTAGAGTTTCCAGTTATATTATGTTTAATTAATGAGTAGTAAATTCAATATTTTATACATTTTCCAAGCATTGTTTCTTATTATTTCTCGTGTGATTGTTGTGTATAATATAATAAGTTATTTTTTTTAAACTTAACTCTTACATGCAAAAAAATAGTTCGTGTTTAATGTTAAAATCATTATTTGTAACACAACTTTAGATTTTCAAACGTGTACAAGCCTTGACGATTAAGTATTAAATTATTGAAATAAATATTTTTAAAGTTTTTGGTCACATAAAAACATAATATGCAAAAATCTAAGCAGAACTAAAAAATAAATATTAATTATAAATATAAAACAAAATCGTAGAAATATACATACGAGTACATACACATACACTAGGTGTTACTGCAACTCTGTCCGTGTGGGATGTTTTGTTTGTAAAATGATGACTTTTATAATTATGTACTGTTTTGTATTTTTGTATTGTATTGAATCTTTTAATATCTCGATTACCCAAAAAAATGAGACAATAGGAAGATAATTGGAAAACAATGGAAAGCTGGCGTAAACGCCAGGTTAGTGCTCAAGGGGTTAAATATTGGTTGGTTTGGTTGAGATATGGCAAGGAATATATTGGTGTATAATTTTGCGTCAACTTCATTCACTATTTTTTATCTTATTTTTTTTTATGTACTATTTTAATATATACCAGATGATATTCCTACGGTTCATCATGAAAAGAATTCATGTCGATCGGTCTGGTGGTTCTCGAAATATTTTAGCCATCTATCGAACAGGCAGAAAGAGCGACGTTGCCTTTTACATGAAAATGAAACTTTAAAACTCATTCGTTTTCTTAACCTTGATATATTTTGCGCAACATAAATTTAGATTCAAACGCACCAAAGGAATATTCATAATGGGCCCTATGTAAATATAGAAGGGTTGTTTGTGTCTCTGATTCGTTACACGTGTATGTTTCTACATGAGAAAGTAAATTGAAAGTAGCGTAGGTCGATCTTAGACGTTTGAGTTGTAAATTGAATGTAATTTGTTTACGTTTTGTTATGTAGTAAATAAAGTAAGTGTTATTTTTGTTGCCTAAGAACATCCAATCATCTGTTTGATGTTTTCAGAAAAAATGGAATCACTTTTCCGAAAATAGTAAATCTGTAAAGATATTAGTAAAATATGGTAAAATAACGTAGCAATAGGTATATAAAGGTTTAGTTGTTAAAGAATATTTCATACATTTTGTTGCAAAAACAAGAAATAATGGCGCTACCGCCTAGCAAATTATAATCGTTTCTTTAATTTTTTCAAGAGCGAAAGAATAAATTAATCAGTTAGTAATAAAATTTATAGGATTCATTCAATATATTTATGTATGTGAGGATTGAAAATAAATTTACATAAATGTAATTTAATACTTACAATCCACATAGAAACTCTATGTGTGTAATATATTTTTTATTTTATACATAAAGAAAAACGTAGTTATTATCCGTGGTTGCACACTTTTGGGATTTATAGTTTGTACATGTAATTAAGTAGCGAAATCCTATAAAAGACTAAAGTGTAAAGCATTCAGTTTTATGAAAACCATTGTATCAAATATTCAGCACATGGACGAGAACATATATGAAAAGTTTTAATTACTTATGTAAAGGTTGCCTCACAGAATTGTTGACAACTTTCGGTTGAGCGAATCCCTCTTGGGTAAACGTTTCATTTTATGGTACTTTAGAAATAGAATGGAATTGTTCTATCTTCACAGCTTTCTGTTTAGGTATATGAAAATGGCAACTTCATTTACAACGCACAGTGAGAATTTAGCAAAGCTGTATTACAGATAAGTATCAATTAATTGTACAATCTATTGTCGGTCGCAGTTGTATCTAAATAATAATATATTATCTCATTGGCTTTATCACTTTGATATTATGAAACTATGAGTAAAATTTAATTATAAACCCCCACTTTTAGTGTAACGTATATAACGTTGCATCAGATCTTTTACCGTTTTGTTGGGTTTTTTGAACTTTCCTTTACAAGATTCGTCTTGACTTATAGGTGGTTAGCGACATGTTTTTAAACTGGAGAGTGAGAGTTAGCAAGGTGACCGTTATAAGAAAACCTCACCGAAAGCTCAAGCTTATTATAGAATAAGATAAGTGGATTCAGACATACATCCATCGGTGTGGAATCAGACCATCCAACGACGAAGCCACCATCGCTTGGTGACGTCGATGTTACCATAAACTTTTTTATTATTTTTTTACGCAGAACACTTTTCTTTGTATCGGAATTTTTTACAGCAAGTGGGCCCTGTAAACTGGCTGAGATCATTCTGGGTCGACATAAAAAGTACACTTGTGCATAAAACATCTTGTCTATTGTTTAAAATGTCACGTATTGCCATTTGCATAACAAATGCATTACCTTTTATAACACAATGCATTAAGGATAAACATTATCGCACTAAACATAAGTTATATATTTTATTGTCAGTAATAAATCCTTTAAGATAAACAAAAAAATAGAGAAAAGAATGCTTAGCGGGTTTATGCACGTGGAGAGTATTGATGGTATAAGATGGCATATCGATGAGGGTTTACCTAGACGCCTAGGCGAAAGTACCTCGATCAGATACAAGAGGTCCTAAAAAGACCTGGTAAAAAGTACCCATAACTGACGAGCATATATTAAATATATTAAAGTAGCAAAAAATTGAAGGAGTTGTGTGAGTTTCGAAGTAAGTGGAAGGATGTAGTCTCAGCCTACCCCTATGGGAGAGAGGCTTGATGTTATGTATGTATTTTATGTCAAGTTGTTCTTAAAGCTAAAAAATATGAATTTACAAACAATTCTGACTCCGACTGTACCAGTTTATTGTCATGTGCGGGAGGGACTGACTTTCCTTATGTTTCATTTACTCATGTAAGATCTTACGCAATATCGTTCAGTTCAACCGTTTACTCTGCTCTTGACATTGTGAAGGTTTTTAGATGTAGGTAGATACTTACCTAGCAGAACATAAATGGAGTGACTTTGTACATTCGCTTCGATTATTCTGCATATTGAAGCGTATCAATCGAAATGATTATTGTATTGCGTAACTATTATTTAGCACTGGCTTTGGTTGTTTCGTGATTCTGTTAAAGTATTTGGAATATTTACGATCACATTTAGTTTGCGTTTGTAGTTTAATTACTTAAATTAAATATAATATTGGTTTGTTATTTTTAATGTAGTTGAATTTTAGAATAAGAAGAATTTCTATTTATTTATTTCAAAGTACATCTATACTAATAAATAAAATTGAAGTGTCTGTTAGTAGCGTCAACATTTTTTTTACAAAATAGATATAAATGTATATGGATACCTATATCCAAAATACAATTTTTAAAATTTTTCCCAGTTTGTCTGTTTCGGCTAATATCCGGAACGGCTGGACAGATTTTGACGGGACTTTTTTACACAGAGTAACTTACGGTTATTTTTAATTATCGAAAAAATGAGGATTTCGCGTAAAAAAAATTTTTCTTATAAAAATTTGAATTAAATCCTATTCAATGCACAGTTTTGTACTGTACATGTTTGTACTGACGTGTGTTTGAATTTATGAGAAATATTTGTGCTTTTTTTCAGTACACAAAAAGAAGTTATTAAAATAATGAGGGTTCCGAAAAAAAGCCCATCTAAGAAATTGCAATAAACGATTCAATGGTCAGTTTTACTGGCAAGTGCTTGAATTTTTGAGAAATATTTTTGCTTTCTCTTAGTACTAGTAAAATTTTAGAAATATAATTGGATCCTATAAGTGGGCGAAGCCGTGGGCACTCATCTACTACGTAATAATATCGTATGAAATCGAAGTAGTCAATTTTGTAAACAATTTGTAGTAAATGAAAAATAATTATGATTACTAAACACGTGTACTCTGGGAACTTTTGTTAAAAGAAACGGAAATTCTGAGAAACTAAACGAAAATATTGTCAGTGAAAACAGGAATTTTAGCATTTATATTACATGTAATTTATGACATACATTTGTAATTATTACGTTTACAAATATAACTTAATGTTAATTAATTGATGTCTATGAATAAATTGAATTATATTTCTCTTACCTACTACAACAATATGAATAATAATATATTTCCTAGGTTTTATTTATTCACAGAGCTGTCCTTTGTATTTATTTATTTACTGTATTTATTAACATATTGTAATAAATAATTTATCTGTTTGTATTAGATAATTTTTCTTTTTATCTCGTTTCTAAAAACAATATATTAATCACAATATTCCCATTAATTATATAAAAACTATGTTTGACTGTAATTTATTTATTTATTACAGGTTTAAATTCGTAAATATAACCTGATTTTTTTATTTGGCAAATAGACCGAAATGGCCCTGAAGAATTGATCATACCAATAAAACCTATTCATAATTTGAAAACTAAATAAAACTTAAATCTGTATGATTTACATTTTTATATAAATCAAATTAATTGGATAAAAATGTTAATAAACACATTAAAATTAGCATTAAACCCTAACGCCGAGAGAACGAGAAAGAAGACTACAGAAAGGCAAACAACAACCACGTAATTTACATTTTAAATATATTAATTTTTATTACCAACCGAATAATAAAAGACCGAAAGATAATAACATTTCATTACAAAAGACATTGTAAATAAAAGGGCCTAGGAATAATCACGAGGCTTCAGTAAAACGTAATTTTATTTGAAATACTTTTAGTAAACGAATTTAATTATATTAAATACTAGCACTTGCCCACTAGCAGATGTGTGCCTGCGACTGCGCTCGCGTTTCATGTATTCTTCACTGCGTTTTTTTGTTGTAATAAGATAAAGTAAGAATATTTCTCATGAATTCAAGCACTTGCCCGTAAAACTGTGCATTGAATCTGATGTTATTCAAATTTGTTATGAGTTTTAAATAAATAATTCTAATATTTCTAATTAATTGAATAATGTGCAATATAAATATAATTACTGTATTTCGATAACCGCCGCGTGGAAGCATAAATAAATAGACTGTGTGTTTGTAGACGTTATTTTCAAACCATTGTGTGTGTCGAAAATAATATGTGTATCGGTGGACGGCGCTGCGCTGGATAGATGACACGCGGCTTCCAGGTCTGGGACCAAAGTCACCACCAGGTCAGTGGAGTTTTCCCGTTCTCTGGTATTGGTGAGGGAGGATTCAGCGGTGTAAGCCCAGTTTGTCCCCGGTTGTTTGCTGCCTAGCCCACTGTGCCATAAGGGATATCGTTCCCATAAACAGTAGCAGTGATCGAATAATTTATATTTAGTGGTCGCTGCTACAAATTTTTTTACGCGGAACCTTCATTATTTTCGAAAAATAAAAGTAGCCTAAGTTACTTCAGCTATCTATCAAAAAAAGTCTCGCCCAAATCGGTTAGCTGTTCCGGAGATTAACCGAGACAAACAGACAATCTGGTACACTGTAAACATTAATATCTATTTAGGAAAAAAATAATTTTGACATTACAAACAGACAGTTCAGATTTATTTTTTATTATAGAGTTTAATTTGTTGCTGGTTTTTGCTTTCATTTGATATTGAGAAAAGTAAAGATAAAAGGTGCCGAGAAATGATGAAAAAGTTTACGGTATATAATCACTAAATCTTTTATCATAATTTTTGGCAATCTGGTTTGACCACAATCTCACCTGATGTTAAGTGGTCAACGAAAGTAAACACACTATGCCTAGAAGTACTGGTTCTCAAGAGACGCTGCCGGAACACACTTATTGGTATTTGGCGACAGGTTTTCAAACTTGAGAACAGTAGCTGCCCAGGAGGGCGTTATTATGAAATCCCCTACCACCATGCATTGATACAAAGAAAACATAATAAGTTTAAATACTATTATAATTAACTAAGACACATGAAATATTAGACGTAGTACTCGTTATCTTAGTAGTATTCTTATTTGATGTTATAAAATGGAACATCTCTATGTATATCCGTTTGTTGGCATATTACTCAAGTACCACTGAAACCATTTGAATATTTCCACTCTTTTAATCATACAAGTTATGGGCGAGCGGACCCGCTTTCATACATAGTAGAAAGTAAATTCTGTTTGTGCCTATATGTTAGTTTAATTGTAAATGAAGACTGATAAGTTTTAATAATAGTTGATGAAGTCGAAAAAAAGGTCAGGGTACTCTTTGCTTATTAGGTGTCATCCATAAACTACGTATCATAAATTTTATGAGCTTTTGTTACCCCTCTTAATCCTTGTCACAGCTGGTCTTAATTGTAGGAATTCCGTCCCTAGTTTGGCGTCACATGTTCATGATATTTTCCATTTATAAATAATTAAATAAAAGCAACAGTTTCGAAATCAGTTTTGTTTTTAAGAGGACATGCGGTCAGAAAAGTAGGTATTTCAGAAATCTATTGCTATCGCTTTGCACCCCAAAGAAAGCGAAAGGGACAACTGCAGCGCGGGCTGATTTATCTATGCAAAATAGATAAAAACATCATTTCGTAGTACCCTGTTTCCAGAGGCGGCGTAAGGCGTGGGCGACGTCGCCGACCGTCTACGGCCTCGCGCCAGGGCCCAAATGTATATCAATAACTGAGCGCCCGCGCTCCGCCCGCGTTGTATATATTTACAGTCTCGGGGGCGGAGGGGGGGGGGGACTCGCGAAATGTATTTCGCCCACATTTAACATTTAATATATAACATTTGTCCGGTTTTTACATCTCTTAGCGTTTCAAGCAATACTTACATACATTTTCATACAGTTTATTCATAAGCAAAACATACGATCGGCTGCGTAAGTATAAATGTTATTATTTATCTCTCTAGCTTAAACGTCATCTTATCCTTGACACACTGTTGCATGTTGACAGCTGACGTCATAGTATTAATAACGCGAATCTATAAGTTTTTCCCCTACCGAGAATCGCTCAACGACGCTAAAGAAGTTTTCGCTTCAAAAATATAATCCAAAAGTAGGACAAGTTCGTCTGATTTTCGTGTCTATTTGTGTCGAGAGGTGTAATACTAATTACAAGAAGCACCTTCCACAAGCACCGGTCACATTTCCTACGCGAAGCTTTATAAAAATCCCACGTAATTATATTTGCAAATGACAGACTAGAGATAGCCAGGGCTTAATTTAAATGCTTGTCTTTAATTATCGTGAAAACGGAATTGTTGTTTAAAATAAAAAGTTTTGTGTTTCTCAGGGCTGATAGCTCTTTTGGGAGCGTCTGTTTTTGCAGGAGTTTTTTCAAAATTAGAATTTTAAATTACATTAAAGCATGCCGCTCCTTTGGGTTTCAAAGAGTCATTATTTACAACGAAAAAAGATACACAGGTCTGTTTAATTTGATCCTGTTAAAAAAAGTATTGAAAATAAATTCAAACTATAATGTTTAGGTACATTCTGGAATTTTCTATAAACTCATATTTGTACTTTCCTTAACATTAATTTCTTTTAATATCATGCATCATATAAAAATTTAAGCATACAGTATGTTTACTATCATATGTGAAAGCTAAGAATGAATTTATCAATAAAAGTTAAGCATATTTAAAACAGCCTATGTTGCTCACGGGTAATGTGGCTCTCTGTGAAAGAATTTTTTAAAATCGGTAAAGTTGTTTTTGAGTTTATCTTTAACAATAAAAAAATCAATTTTCCCTCTTTACTAGCTGCTGCCCGTGGCTCTGCCTGCGTTTCATATGTTCATTAGTTGTGGGTGAAAAAGTGCATATGATCATTCATTTATTCCTAACCTAAAAAACAAATTAATTAAGAAAAATAGGCGTCTTTTGTTTTTTTTTAGCGGAAAAAATGTACATATAAATCTAAAATGAAAAAAAAAAAACAATGAGAAAGGGTCGATGAAATTAATAAAAATAAGCATCTACGAAAAATTCTGCGTCGAATGGTAATAGTCCCATCCCGATATGTTCATTAATTTTGAGGTGAAGGTGCGTAAAGTAAACACATTTTCTTATATATATATATATATATATATATATGTATGTATATGAGCGTGGTTGATGTTGCATGTTATATACTGTGCAAAAAAATTTACATTATTTATCGTACCTTTGAAATATTGAATTTGACTCTTGGAAATCCCTTTCAGACGTAAACTAACCCGAAAAACCCGTAATCTACTTCTATTGTTAATTATGAATATTGAATAATTAATCCCTTGAGGGAGTCACTCTTATTAATTAATTCAATAGAGTCACCTCTTTTTTAATGGACATTTTTTGAAGTAAAACATCTTTAGGCGCGATGTGACGAGTAACGGAAATTACGTTCAGTAATCATGGTTCTTTTATCTATACTAATAAATAAAATTGAAGTGTCTGTTTGTAATATCAAAATTAGTTTTTTTACTAAATAGATATGAATGTATACACGATACCTAAACCAAGAATATAATTGTTAAAATTTTTGTCTGTCTCTCTGTCTGTATCTGTAATCTGCGGAACGGCTGGATGGATTTTTACGGGACTTTCTGGTACATATCTGAAGTTACTTCGGATAACTTAGGGTACTTTTTATTTTGATAAATAATTAGGATTCCACGTAAAAAAATAAAACTCATACAAAATTTAATAAAATCGATTCAATGCACACTTTTACGGGCAAGTGCTTGAATTTATGAGAAATATATTACTTTATCTCAAACTAATTTTTATTTTGGAAAATAATTAGGGTTCCTTATAAAAAATTAAAACGCAGTGAAGGACATAAAAAACGCGGGCGCAGCCGCAGTCGCAAAGCTAGTCATGAATAAATGCTTGTGTAAGTTTTAGTATGACACATTTATGTTACGTTTAATCTTTTCTTTTATTTAGTTTTTTTATCCCGCTATGTCCCCTGGCATAACCAGAGACTTTGTTACAACTAGTAATTTTTTTTATGGTTGTGCTCTTTTGGTGTTTTTATGTTTATTTTAGCTTGTTCTTTTCCTGTTGTTGTTTATTGATTATCTTTTATTAAGTCTTAAATCTACCTGTTACACTATTACATTCAGTTTTGCACCAAAACAATCCCTATTACAGTTCGTCATATTGATTCTTAATTTTCTTTTATTAGAGATGATTTGCTTCGACCGCGCGTAAAGGTTACACGCAGACATTATTTTTTTCAAAGAATTTTCAATTTTTGCTATCAGATGTGGTGATAATACAAGAAAATATCTTATACTTTCAGCATTCCTCACTTTGTTTATCAGCTTCCATTACGTATATATAAAGTTTATAGACATGCCATTGATTTCTTTGTTACTGATGACTTTGAAATTTTCTAGTCGTGTGGGTAACGCGCGAGGTAATTGCCGTATTTATTGGTTATGAAAGCAGTCGATCGTGTGATGAAACTGGCTACCTACCTATTTGAAATATATGGATCGAAGTTCATTCAATTTTCCGCGTTTGACGTGGGAGTCGTCAGAGTAATAAAATTATTATTAATATTCAAGTGTTAATAATGTTCAGTTCGTACCTCACGGATATAGGTATCGTATATCCATCCATATGTATTTAGTATAAATTGTTATTTTGATATTACAAAAAGACACTTAAATTTTATTTAATAGTATAGATGACTATATAAAGAGAGTGAAAATGATTTTTGTCTGTTATGGACAAACCCAAAAACTACGTAATTGGTTTTATAAATTCTGTCACCTGTAAAAGATGTAGACTATATTTTTTAAATAACAGATTTCTGCTACGTGTTGTAATTTGTTTATTGGTCACAAATGACGTAATAAAATGGAACATTCTATCAAAAAAATCCTGGATATTTTTAACAAACGTTCGCCTTTTAACTATATAGAATGTTATATGAACATTAGAAAAAAAATGAGATGATTACATTTTATTACATTAAGAAAAAAATAATGAAATTCTATACATTTGACAATGAAACGATTGTGTACATTCGTACGCATTTGCGATTAATTAAGAAACAAAAAAGAGTATAATATTCGTTGAATCAACTTCTTGATATAGTATTCTTGATGTAGGATGAAGATTAGCATTTGGATACAAGAAAAGGTAAAACAAAAAACGACAGAACCTTTTTTATATAGAATCATAGATAACGGGAATAGAGTAGGCACTTGACTTTTATCGAGACTCCGCTGAAGGTTTGTTTACAATGGAAAATAATCTCATATTTCTTACAACTTTTTTTATATTGTCATGGAATAAAGAATATCTAACTTTACATAAAGATAACAAAAACGAACAACCTAATTTTATCGGAAAACAATTTTATGAAAAGTTGAAAAAACATTTCACGTCTAAAAAGAAATGCTCTATGAAATTTTAAATTGACATCAGGAAGCAATTGTTTTTAAGGCGCAATAAATCATTATCATCTTATTTTCAATTCATTTCATACTTTTCTAGCTAGTTCAAAACATATTATGACTTCTTTAAATTATGATATAAAAATATGATAAAGTATATATTTAAATGATATGGTCCATTTTAAATTGATTTTGAGTTCAGTTACATTGAGTTTGTAGAAAAATTAATTTTGCTTATTTGTATTTAAATTAACGAATGCTAAAATAAACTTTAAGAGAACATTTCGGTGTGATGAGGTATGCGTGATCGAATCAGGAATGAAGAGATCCTAAGAAAAACCAAAGAAGCCGACATTTCCCGAAGAATTGCTACACTTTGGTGGCAGTGGGCTGGATACTCTAGTGGACTGGGCTGGATTGCTCGCAGAACCAAAGCCATATGAACCAACGGGTTCTCAAATGGCTACCGGAAGACGCAACGTGGGTAGGCCCACAAGGTAGCGTAAGACCGGTCGTTTAGGAGACCTATGTCCAAGAGTGGACGTTTTTAGGTTGAATGGATGACTGGACACGATGTAGTGACAAAGATAGGGAAAGGGATGGCAGGGAAAGATAGGGAATGGATTCGGGTACGTGGAGACGGTGAATGAAAAAAGTTGCCGAAATAAATTAATAAGGCAAGGTCAAGTCAGCAAGACTCGACCTAAGCGAACGTTTTTAAAAAAGTACCCTATTAAAAGTTCTAGCAATAAGACTATGCTTTTATCATAGGGTTGATATAAGCTTGGACTTCAAAATGGGCAGTATAAATTAATTACTTCGCCTGTCCTAATGGAAGAATATTTATATTACTGATCTAAGAATTGTTTCTCTAAGTAGTATAATTGTTTTAAAAGTAAGCTTTCACGTGTGTATAAATAATTAACGAAAAATAGCATCTAATTTACATAACATACATGCAAAATAACGCAAGTTTACGAATTACAAAACCTATATGACATACCATGATCCCGGCAAAAGCTCTGACATGAACGTTTTCTGTTTGTCGCTCGCAAATATAAGTGATTTAATAACATCTATATATAAATAGGAAAAGGTAAAAACAGTTCAGTATTTTTTTTGTTTAGTAGCTAGAGCAGTAAGACGAACTTTAGTGTTACAAACAAAAAAAAATTTGGAAACAGTTTTTTCCCTCTCAAATTTTGGGTAATGATTATGGATGAATTTCGAACATTGGGCGAATACAAACTAATATGTGGATTACCCATAAAAATGAGACAATAGGAAAACAATGGAAAGCTGGCGTAAACGCCAGGTTGGTGCTCAAGGGGTTAAAGAATTTAAAATAATTTTAGAAACGGATATCATTAAAAGGGTTTAGAAATTCCGACCAGTATTTCTCGCATGTTTGCAAGAGAGAGGATATCGAGTTATTTAAATCGACAGCGGCGATTAAAGGTTATAATATTATTAAACTTTACTAACATTTAACAGCCTGGACTTGACATTTATTTATGCAAAAATAAATTATAATAAGAAAGGCTTAGAGACAATTCATCACTACTTTATTATAGCTTTGGGATGCCATTTTGAATTTTACATTGTACTCTATCAAGGGGTTCTAATATGGCATTTGGTAATAATTAGTAAAAATGTATTCTTTCTTACGAAAGCAAAAAGCTATTATTTTAATTTCGTCATTTCTTATCAGTGGCAGAGCAAGACCATAATTTGGTGTGGGCAAAGCACTTTTTGCGAGAACCCCCCCGCAACAGCAACTCAATGCAAACGCCATATATGCAACGCGGGCGGAGCCGCGGCCACTCAGCTTGTCACCCACGCCTTACGCCACCTATGTTTCTGATCAAATCTATTATGTTGAATAATCTTGATACTTTTAATATAGTTAAGACTGTTTCAATTCGTCTCGTGATGTATCAAGATATATAAAAGTAAAAAGTAGATATACATATAGATAAAGTTCTACACAAGAGTTGAACAGTTTTACATATACCTTATGTTTTGTACACGAGATTCTCCCAACAAGCTTGAAATATTCAAAACGTGTAGGACCTTACATAATGTAGGTAGCTACACTGCGTATTCTGAAACATTTCTTGTATCTACATTACTTACTGGTTATACATCATATTCCTACGCACTGTGAATTTAGTCAAAATATGTGGTTTATAAGTACATAGTATGAATTTGTCCTTTTAACGCATTTACCAATTTCATTTAAAATTAAACCTGCATGGTTTTAGATTTAAGGATGATACGAAAAGATTTTAATTTTATGGAGTTTTTTTGCCGTGACTTGGTTTGTCATGAAGTAGTTCTTTTTTTAATTCATTAAGTTGCAGTATTTGACTCTATTTATTATGTAATTTTGATGAGAATTACGTGACATAGTTTGGTTATTGTGTATTGAAAATAATGAGATGGAGCGTGAATTCTAAGATCTAATAACTTCCTAAGAAGAAAAGGTTTAACAAAGGACCGCCATTTTGTAAGCGCATTTTATGTAACAAATCTTCCTAATTTCAGGCTTAGCAGCATGGTCTACCTACTACCTTTGCCTTAATAAGGAATAAATGAAAAAAAAAAACATATTAATTAGTTGTTCATTATGTCTAGTAATCACGGACGACTGGAGTACATGTATACGATCGTCAACATACCAACAAGTATTATCTGTAATGAGGTATACCTCTGACAGTAACAATAAGTAACTTCTGACACATAAATACATCCTCCTGAGCGTTTGTATCTTATTCAGTTAATTATCGCAAATGACAAAAACCAATGATATTACTATGCCTTTACTGAATAGATCCTTCGAAAGAAATCGCCACAAATACCATTATCCAACTACAACAATAATTGAATCGTTACAATTTGATTCAACGATTTCTGTTCCAATTTTGTATCATCTATAGGAAATCTAAAGGTAAACCTAAAATCCGATTCCAACAAACGAGGACTCAAATCTCGATTTTTTCCTCAAATGTAAAAAATACATCAAAGACAACGTATAAAATTGTACTCTTCAACTTGGAAATGTTAACTTAATATTATTACTAAGCTTACTATTTCAGCCGGCGGTTTTCGCCTTATGTTATGTTAACGGATCGGGACAATCGTAAATTTTCCAGTTTATTTGTAATTTTGTTAGTAAAATCTCTGGCTCTACACTTTATTAGATGCTCGACTTTACCAGTTTCGGATTCGTGTAAAACATAATAATATATTTTTTAAGGTCTATCGTCATATTTTTTTTACACAATATAGACTTTGACCACAATCTCATCTCATTTTAAGTGACGATGTGGTCCAGGATGGTAACACACTAAGCCTAGAGGTAATGATTCTCAAGTGATGCTGCCGGAATACACTTATTGGTATTTGGTGAGAGGTTTTGAAACTTGAGAGTGATAGCTACCAAACCGGGCGTTACTAGAACATGTTAGCCATACCAGAATGCTGTAGTTTCCTCACGATGTTTTCTTTCCTCGAAAGCTCAGGCTGATTTTAGTGTTGGATAGATGGGATCGAACCCGCGTCCATTGATGAGGAATCTAACCGCACTACCTGCTTCAAATTCATTTCCAAAAATGTTATTTACAAATTCTTTTAGTTAATGGTAATTATGCCAATGATGTGTAGATAACTTTTACATAATAACAAAACTGTAACACGCAAGACGCCACCACAATTAAATAATACAGAGTCAAATACGTAAATTAATGATTTCAAGACTAAAACAGCAACATACATAATATACTGAAGGGGGGGGGGGGGGGGGGGTTGAATGGTGATTACGTTAGAAAACTTTAATTATTAACTTTCGTTTTGCTGAAAGAATAGAGGGGGTTGTCAAAAATGTCTAAAATCAGTTAAAGTACTTGAAAAGTGACTTGATGACGTGCATTTAAAAATTCGTGAAATCAAGTTTATTTTAAGAGATTACTGACACCAGCCTGTAGTCATGTAAATTAACCTTAAACTCAATTATTGTTAATGTTATTTACTGTAATCTCGTCTGAAGAATAACTGTAACACCTACTCTGTTAGTATATACTAGATGTGCAATTTTTTTTAATTATTGTTTGTGTGTCTGTTTGTTCCGGCTTATCTCCGATCGGCTGGACCAATTCGGACGGGACTTTTTTTGTTAGACACCTGAAGTTACTCCGCCGAACTTAGGCTATTTTATTTTTTCGAAAATAATTAGGAATTCGCGTAAAAAAATTAAAACTCAGATAAAATGTTAGTATGAAAAATTTTTTTGGAAAATTATTAGGGTCCCGTATAATAAAATTCAAAACTATATTACACAGTAAAAACTATGTGAGACGCGGGCGCAGCCGCGGGCACACAGCTGGTTTACTTAATAAATTTGGAAGTATAGCTAAAGAATTAATAGATTAAATAATTAGTAACGATCCATCTTTCTGTACCAGATTTTTTACGATAAGTCATATACTGTCATTTTTTTTTAACAATGTTTATAATACGGCTTTCATTCTATTACAAGACAATCAATCGTTTTTTCCACTGAGCATGTCGTCCTTGACACAACGTGGGCGTGGAAGGGAAGGCCTCATTGTAATATAATATGTTTGTACAAATTCTGCGAAAAATATTGAGTGTTCAATATTTACGACACTATTATTATTATAATTTTTCCGAGCGTTTATTTTGTAAGGGGAGTTGTAGTTGTACCCTGTGTTTAGTGAAAGCTTCTTTTCAAAACAGAACATTACGGGATCAGTACAGAGAAATATTAAAAAACGATTTCTCATTCAAATTTAGGTCCTTCGAGCCAAAATTTGTTTAGGTAAGTGTTATGTCAGCGATTGTTCTAGCTCGTTATTGACGTGATCTATCAAGTTGAGCGTAATCAATATTTCGGATTATCAAACTGTTCCTTTGCTCATGTATTCATAATGTTACTAAAAATAAATGTGGTTACTATTATATTATATAAATAATGTAGTGAAATGATATTGACTATACTTAATTTGATAGGCGTGTTGCCGAGCCACTTTTAATATAAGTAAACGTGGGTGTTGTAATTGAATGAAGCCTTGTTAGTCGTACATATACGAGTCATAGATTACGATGTATCGTCAGAATTGATTAACTGGGGTTTATGTAACTAACGCATCGCTAGTGTGTTATATATAAAAGCTGTTGATAATAAACAACTATTGATGAACTAAATTGCATTGTGTTAACTCTAAAATGTACATTTATATTTTTGAGGTGTATATTTGTTATGTACTCAATAAATTCGCCTACAATTCTAGTAAATTGTAATCTATCAGTTTAACGTTCTTTGTGTATTTTAGCTTTTGTTCGAAGCGATTTAATTTTAATTTTTTTTTTTTATTTATAGTTATTGGCTTTTTAGATAAGGTTCGTTAGATTTGTGATTTGATCTTTACTTTGGATAAATAAATATGAGAGGCTCTATTTTATAAATTGTTTGTTAGCTATAAAATATCATTCATGGTATTAATGGAAATTTTCAATAACTTAGTTTTTTAAGGTATCCGAAATACGAAAAATCTTCAAATGATAAGAATAAAATATCGGTTAAGGAAACATTGATCCCTTTCACTCCATTCCAATTAGCATCAACTTCGTCAAGTTAAGATAAATGTCTCGAAGAATTAAGTAAATTTTTCTTCACGCCGCTTCGTAATTCAATTAAGTAACAATTTCTTGAGTTTATTTTTAAATGTATAAGAAACAAAGTAATTTAAAATAACATTCTATTGAGGAGTTTTTTTAATTTCATTTTAAGTTTGTTTTTAAACGGTGTGTAATATTTGTAGAGTTTGTTTTTTTGTTTAACTAAACCTACAATTTTATTTTTTTGTATTTTCCAATCTACATTCATAGATACAGATGAAAGTAATACTTTCAGTAAATCATCATAATGTATATTAGTAATTTGTTAATACAAAAAAAATATTTAAGTTTACTTTCTGTTTACAATATTGAACAAATTTTGATAAATGAAAACAAAAATTTATTCCGACAATTTCCTTTTTATTTATTAAAAAGTGTAATTTTTATAGAATTGCCGAGACAACTAATTATATTTCATATAAATTATTTAAGTGAATGAACATTTATAGCTATATAGAAAAAATCTACGAATTTATTCCAACAACACAATAAAATTCGGATTTCTATGAAAGCCGTATAAATTTGTCTATTCCCTTCTGATACAATCGAATTTTAATTTACGTTAAAGATGTCTTGAATAATTTTGATAGTAATTTTAACTTAATATAGGTAGGTACGTCTGTGACAATTAATAATCCTTGACTAATAAAATGGGTATGACATTTTGTATAATATTATTAATTTACGTACTGGTATGAAATAATTTCAAGCCATCATGGTATTAGGGGGTCGTTCAAGAATTATTTAAGTATCAACGAGGAGCAGGAGGGTTTTTCTTTACTTATTTTTGATGACATGAGACACGGGGGAGACTGACTAGACCTCTCGTTGTCGAGCGTTGTGAGAGCCATGCTCGGCAGCGACAGGGTCTGGAGTACGGTGACCTTTTTCTGCGAGCAAGTCATGCTACAGAAGGAGACCGCAAAGAGGTACTGAGAATAGGATTCCCTAACGGATCTTCTTCGCCACATATGGGCGGGGGGTAGGAGAGCGTGTTTAGCCCGTGCTCTCCCACCTCCCTAAGCCAACCGCGTCCTACGTGTCCCTCTTCTCCTGTGTTCTTATTAACAATTAAGAACATGCCTGACGAATCCCGTGTCGCCCCAAGAAGTCGGCGTAAGGTACCGTGGGTGGTTTTATTGGGCATTCGGAGGAGACGTTATAGCCTCGGATTACAATTGCCAGGAAAGATCCGTAAATGCATTTCCCCACGTTAAAAAAGGCACTTATTTGATTTAAATTACTTAAGTAGATTTTGTAAAAATTCTGCTAATGTTTATGTTATAATGAAGATGAGAAAGAGCTTTGTTTACTTATGCTGACGATAGAGAGGAGGCAGTAGAATATGTCTAAATTCTGCATACGTGATATGTGAATGGCACCTATTATCTTCGAAGACGTCAGACAGGCGGGTTACGCATGATACACCATATTTATCTTTTTGTTCTCGACTTGGTATCAATGTCACGTTATGCCCATAAAATCGTATGACGTAAATGTGTCGCTCGTAAAATGTCGCTTCGCGCGGACCCGTGTATTGAAACTTTACGAGTTTATTCCAACATCTTCAACGACCATTCAATACATTATCAACTCTTATTACACCCATGTTTTATATGTCTACAATAAGTGACTACATTTAAATATACGATGATATACCAACAGTGTAAAGCGCTAAATGTCGATCATTTTATTTCAGGACTTTTCAACTAGTTTTTGTGACTGTCAAGAAATCCTGTTTCATATTTTTATTTCTGATAAACTTGTGCACAATTATGAGCACTATATCACTTAAATTACGACCAAAATTATATAACACACAGTCAAATACTGCAACCTTATAGATAACAAATAAAAACCACTAAATGGCAGAAAAAGATGTCGTAAAAGCTCTGGTATCAAATATTGTTCAAAAATATTTCTTATCAGATAATATAGTTTTTTTTTGAGTATTTTTGTTTGCAGAATTTTTAGTTATTAGTGAGTTTATGTATATACAGGAAATTTATAAATTTCAGCAATTTTCTTTTAGATTCAAAATCATGCGTATGACGTATCACGTATGACGTGTATGTGTAACCATTGGGCATTGAATTTAATTCATTTGTAGGTTTATTAAATTAATCTAATAATAAATAAAATTGAAGTGTCTTTTTGTAATATACAAATTATTTTTTTTTACTAAATAGTTATGAATACTATACTATATAAATACGATACTTATACCAAAAATACAATTTTTAATTTTTTAATATCCGGAATATCGTAATTGTCTATACTAATAAATAGAATTGGAGTGTCTGTTTGTAATGTCATTTTTTTTTACTAAATAGATATAAATGTATATACGACACCCAGTACCAAAAATATAATTTTTAAATTTTTTGTCTATCTGTTTGCAATCATCGGCTATACCTATTTTGACGGGATTTTTTTGGTAAATAGATTAAGTTACTCCGCATACATTTAATTTAAAAAAAATTAAGTACTGCGTAAAAAAAGATCATAAATTTTTTTTTCAAAAATCATAAAAAAAAAATTCAATTCACAGTTTTACGGG
Source organism: Samia ricini (assembly GCA_014132275.2). Taxonomy (NCBI): domain Eukaryota; kingdom Metazoa; phylum Arthropoda; class Insecta; order Lepidoptera; family Saturniidae; genus Samia; species Samia ricini. The sequence continues at coordinate 12,863,663 of AP028165.1, read as the reverse complement.
CAAGTGGTATAATTTATGAGAAATATTGTAACTTTATTTTAGAACTAAAATTATTTTTTGAAAATACTTATCGTTCCGTTTAAAAAAAATATAAGCCGCAGTGAATAATATATGAAACGCAACCACAGCCACGGGCACACAGCTAGTTAATAATGAATAATGTGGTATCTCACGTTAAAATAATTAGAGATCAAGAAATCTATTTATTACTTATGAAATAGATAGTTCTAATTTTACAGTACTTTAAGTTATTAACATATGTGAATCATGTGATCATAAAAAGAAAATTTAGTGCCTATTTCCGATATATATTATTATTTATCGACTCAAAACATTACTTCTCCGTTCGATCACTTACGACGGCGTGTGTCTTCATCCATCAAATTTAATATAAATAAATGAGTAGTTAGTTACCTTGAAACTCATGAGTTATTGTTTATTAACACTAAAAAAAGGACGTTAATTGGATTCGTAGAGCTTCTACATATAATCGAGTTGTTGTTACGGGTCTGACGTTTCGTGAAATTAAACCCTTTGACAAGCCGTTCGTTTGTAATTACAAGCTCGGTCATGCGGTCGCTTGCACATGTATTATGTATAACGAATTGAGCAAGGAACGTGCTTCAAGTTAAATCGATTGGAAAGTGTAGATACAGGTAAGTTGCTACGTTCACACTAGTATTTTGAGTAGTGACTCTGGAAATATTTTAAATGATACACTGGTAATTAATTCAAGTAATTCCAAGCCAAGTATTACTATAGCTATACTAATAATAATAAAACTGAAGTTTTGTCTATGAATTTATTTTTATTTTGGAATTTTCACCTTCCGTTTTGTCTGTCTGTGCGTCCAGATTTAACTCAAAATAGCTAAACCGGTGTTCATGAAATTTTGTACATGTTAAGTATATGACAAAAAGCAATTGATATTTTTAAAGACGCTATCAAAAAGAAAACAGAATCAGAACATCCAGCATTCAATCAATATGAGTCTCGAAGTGGTGGACATTCGCTATTTTATATATAAACTCCTGAAATATTAAAGCGAAAATCAGGTATTGTATGTTCTATCTAACATCAATAACTCATAGTACCAATATACTGACACCATAATGTTAATGTAATTTTTTAAATTTTCGCGTTCCGTATTTAAATGCAGTTATTTAAAACGGGTTTTCACGCGTTACCTTTCCTTTTTCCTATCCCGACGTTTCGGCTGGGTTTCACCAACCGTGGTCACGGGCTGACTGGCGGTGCGCCCATTTTAAATAACTGCACCCAAAATATGATGTCCGGAATATTCGAAGGCACACACAAGAATGCGTGGGAGAAGCACTGCATGCAAACACCATGCACTCTGATGAAAACTTTGTTAAAAACTACAATTTGATTATCGTTAATGCTCTTTCATCATATCTATCATACTTGCATATATTTAAAATATCATTTATCGTATAGAATTTAATTTATTAAATTAGTAACACATTCAAACTTGACAGATAATTCTGATAGGTATTAATTATGAATGCTTTATACTCGGAGCAACGCTCATAGCTAAACATGTTATTTGTGAATGTTGTTGTATTTTGCAAAAAAAATGTTATACTTATAATTTCTTTTTTGTATTTATTATAACAAATGTTTTCATTTATATAATTGTTAGGACCTTTGCTAGAAAACTTATTACACTTTATATTATTTTATGGCTCAAGAAAGATGTGAAGGTTGCACACGTGGGAGTTGGTTTTATTATCACATGCTCATTTTGAACTGTGACTCTGTCGCTATCTCAAATATGTTAAACCAGCTGGCATGAATAAAATGGCGTTGCTTGGGTTATTGGTAATTTTTATTATCTACGTCTTATTATATTAAATTAACTTCAAAATATTCTACGTTATTCATAATTGTTACTGGTACGATACGACATATAAGTGGTATTTGTATTTTAAATTGAGAATAGAATTGAAATTACAAAGGTAATTTAATGTTTGGGTCTCGATAATAGTTATAAAAACAATTTACGATTGCTGATTTATTTTTATATTCACTTGCAAAGGTAAACTAAACGACGAATTATTAAATTTTTTTTTTTGACCTAGCAAATGCTGTTGACCGAAAGGGCCTTTACAGCTTCACCGAACTTTGGGGGCGAGTGCTGAAGGCACTCAGCCGCAAAAAGGTGACTAGCTCAAGGGCTACCAAAGTGGTACGAACCTCGGATTGGCCGTCACCTGAGTACTCAAGACTCACTCGCGAGTTGTATCCTAGCTATCCCTACATTTTTTATATTAATATATAAAAAAAAGGTTCCTTACAGGACCTATGTACCTGCATGTTATGCATGAGTGTGTATGGAGTGTTGTGCGTGTAATTGCTCAATGCGTGGGCAGTGTTACTGTATCGCGCTGGCGGCGACGTCAAGAGCCTCCCCAGTTGGGGAACGAGACACGTCTTGGGTCGCCGCCTGGGGGGGACCCGGAGTGTGTGCGGTAGCAAAGTTAGTCGCCTGTCCCCGGCGGCGGGAACGGCGGTTTCGCGGGCGTGGGCGCTGGCACGCATTTGTACGAGGTAAAGGAGGGAAGATCCTATTACTACGAGTTATGGTATCGTCGCGACACGATAAGATCCTACGCGGCCGACGTATACGATGCGGCTTACGTCCTGGCAAGTACGAGACGGCTCGCACGATGAGGGGATTCGAGTGTGTCTCTGCGCGTTCGAAGAATGCGCGACACTGGGTCTTGAAAACGGACCTAATGGAGGGCAGGTTGAGATCCCTGTATAAATCCACAGTTCTCTCGAACCATTGGGCACCTACTGCCTTCCTTACAAAGCGATTCTGAATCCTTTGTAAGGCGTGCATGCGTGATCGAGTGATGTGACCGAAGACAGGTGCGTAATACGTGATGATGGGTCTGACCACCATCTTGTATAGGGTAATCTTATGGCGAAGGGCCATTTTGCTCTTGTTGTTGTAGAGCGGATAGAGACGACCTAGCACCATGGAGGTCTGGCGCTTCACTTTCTTAATGTGAGATTTGAAAGAATGTCTGTCATCTAACTGAACTCCTAAGTACCTGACTTCGGAACTATATGGGATTTCAGTACCTGCGTACTGTATGGGCTCGGGAGGGTCTTTCCTGAGTTTCCTGAGTAAATACCCTAAATCATAACTCGTATATTGTATTGACTATATACTAGCTACCCACCCACTGCACCGGTCGCGTATTATATGTTTTATTTCGTACAATTTAATCACTGTGTAGGATGTAATATCGTTTTAAAATAATTTAAAAAAATATTTCAACCCTCGACATAGAGATTCTTTATGTAATAAATTTAAAATAATCTGTGAAATAGTTATTTTAAACTGTGAAATGATTATAAACAAAAACAATATCATAATTACGTTTCAAATAAACGTTAACAAAAAAATAACAAATGGATATTAAAAATAATCAGATAAAGTTTGAAGGGAAACAAAGGACGAACCAAAAACAAAGGAAGTTCGTAATCCAAGTCGAGTGTAAGGCATGAAGTAAATAGTGAAATAAGAGTAAACTTTGGAAGGTCGACCGTAATGAAATATTAATTAAATAATGCCTTCTTGATTAATCAGGATCACGTACCCGTGTACAGAGTCGCTAACTCGACTAGTTTGTCTTTATTAGTTGCCAATAACTATAATCTATACTAATAAATAAAATTGAAGTGTCTATTTGTAATGTCATAATAATTCTATTTACCAAATACTTATGAATGTATATTATAGCTATACTCAAAATATAAATTTTAAAATTTTTGTCTGTCTGTTTGTTGCGGGTAATTTCCGGAACGGTTTAACCGATTTTGACGTGTTTTTTTTTTTTAGTTGAGAACTGAAGTTAATCCTCTTAATTTAGGGTACTTTTGATTTTTAAAAAGAATTACGGTTTCGCGTAAAAAAAATTAAAACTCATTAAAAAAATCCGATTCAATGCACAGTTTTACTGGCAGGTATTTGAATTTGTGAGAAATATCTTTGGCTAATGTTAGTAGCAAAAAAGTTTGGAAAATAATTAGGGTTCCGTATAGATAAATTAAAAACTGTATTACGCAGTTAAAATTTATATGAAACGCGCGCGCAGCCGCGGGCACACGGCTAGTACCTAAATATAAATTTATGTAAATCTAATTCATGTTGTAGACTATTAAGTGTGGTGTGTCCCTAGTGGCCTTAATCGGCCTGGTAACAAAATAGTAAACAAGTGCTAAGTAAATTGTATTAGGGCTTGTCTCGAATAAAATTGGTGATAAATTTTCTATGAAATATTCTGCTACATTGTTTTCTTTTACTATACATATATATTATATATAAATAGGTAAAGAAAAAAAAAATAGTTTTTTTTAGGTTTATAATGTTCTTAGCTGGAAGGCTATTGACAGCTTTACCAAAATTTAGTGCAAGCGCTTAAGGCGCTCGGTAACTTACACTGGTAAACAAAATGGTTTAGTAGCGGTGATCAGTTGATTTTGGATTATAGTGTGGTTGGATTCCAAGTTAATGGACGTAGGATCGAACTAACTTAATCAGTTTTACGATTAAATATTAAACACAAATCGCCAAAATACGTGAACTAACAATGTAATCAAACCTGTCTTAATTGCCGATGAAAAGTGTATTTTTATTTAGATTAGTACGTTGTGTAGGAAGGAAAAAAATATAGTGAGGAATTCTGTATAATGCCTACCATGGTAGCTAGGACGCTCAAGTTTAAAAATCTGTCACCAAATACCAATAGTTGTGTTCTGTCATCATCACATGGCTACTTGACATCAGCTGAGATTATGGTCAAGACTATAAGTACGGTATGAATAAAGAAACGTTAAAAAAAATGAAAATGATTTTTTTACTTCAATTTTATTACTAATACTACAATAATTTGCATTGATAAACTCACTATAAAATAGGTGTTAGATAAATTTAGTTTTTTACTTGCTCTTCTGGATAACTGGGGGAGTAATCTCACAAGAGTAGTATTTGACGTGAATAAAGGTGAGCCCTATACAGAACTTAAAATGAAAAAAAAAATTACATTCTGTATTAATTTCACAAAGATGTAATTTGTGACAAAAATTGTCAAGTGGTTCGTAAATACAAAAGATGTGTGTGAATGAAGTGACAACAATTTTAGTTTTATATTATTTTTCGACAATAAATTTATGATTACACGTCATAAGCTTTTTTTTTTAGAGAAAATATGTTTTGTCTTATAATTTTATTGGCCTGACTGCAATTAATTCAATCACAACATTGCTATGAATAAAGTGGTGGCATGTTAATTACTTTGTACTTGTATTCGTTAGCAAAAGTAATCGATTCTTACATTCGTATTTGATTTTTTTTTATCGCACACGATAATCTAGGACAGTTATAATAATTTTGTCATAATTAATTTGTTAAATGGTTTGAAATTATTTATTCTTTTCATAAGATAGTAAAGGACAGACAACATAAAAAATATATATCTTTTTGGCTCTTGGTTTTATAATAATGACCGCCGGGGTAGTTACCTCCCTCAAGGTAGAAAACCTGTCACAAAATATAAATAGGTGTGTTCCGGCAGCATCGCTTGAGAATCAGTGCATCTAGGCTTAGTGTGTTTACCATCCTGAACCAAATCGTCAATAAACATCAGGTGAGATATTGGTCAAAGCTCTGAGCCTGTACCGAGTAAAAACTAATAATAATAAATCAAATATATTAAATTAAACTGCATTTCTAAATAACATATTTTTATGAAATGCTCGAGTGGTTGTTCTTAGACGAAAAATACTGTTATTGAAAATACCTTTTTTTTTTTTTTTGACGGGGGGAAATGCATTTACGCACTTCCCTTACTTATTGCAATAGTGAGACCGAAGTCCCCCAATGCAATAGGTAAGGGGGCACGGAGGGACGAACTCCGTGCCAGTGTGGGACTCGCCCGGGCGTGAAGCGCCCGGAAATACCCACTAAAACCCCCCGGGGCCGTCCGCCGTATTTGGGATTGGGGCGACACGGGATGGCTTTCGAAAGCACCGCGTCGCTTTATTGAAAATACCTACTAAAAACTTAATTATAAATAGTTTCATAAGACGTTTCTATAATACAATAGAAGAAAGTTAAACTAATATTATTTTATATTTTAATTTGCAACATTTAATGGTGAGTGTTTTTCTTCTTATTGCATTATTAAATAGCCCGTGCGATTTAAATGCATTTAACTTTGAAATAAAGTTAGAAAGCTCTGGGATATTTGCTTGCGACGCGTCGGAAGCTTTCAAAGCACTCTACCTACTTACTGTGAGTGTGAAATGCAATAAAGGTTTAATGCTGTTCTGTCGTATACGTCGTTCAGAATTGTTATCCTTTTTAATTTCACGTTTTCAACAATAATGTATTTGTTATGTATGTTCAAGATTATGATCTGAGCAAATCAATACCTGTGTTTATTTTAACATGACGAGTGAGTAATTTAAACACTTGTCAATTGGTTTACACTTTACTGACAACAAATTGATAACGATTGATAATCTTTTGTATATAAAGTTAAAATAGTTCAAGACATTTTTATTTTATTGTTTTGTTTTTATTAAAAGTTTTTCTATTGTTCAGTAATCTGTTTGATTTGATGTTGTTTTTAATTTTCTATAAATTTAGTTTCGCGAAATTTGACCCTTTTTACGTGGTGAAATGCATTTACGCATAAGTGAGAGGAGTATGTGGAACTGGTCTGATGTGTAGCAACGGGAATACGATTAAATTACCGGAATACGGTGTCATTTGCCGCATTCGCAAGGCGACGCGTGATCGACCTGAACCGGAATTTGCCCTAGCTAAGCTCTATGGTAGTTTAGAAAAAGAAAGACAAAGGAAGTCCCTTACGCGCGTGTTTGTGCAACTTTGTGACTTGCATTGCAATACGTTTAATGCTTATGATCAGTGCATCTAAATTAGGGTTTAGAGAAAATACTAGACCACTGCCTGTGGGGGACTCGGAGCATGTGAGTCTATCTACGACCACTGCTCGTAAAACCAACTAGTTTGTATTCCAGTTAACATCACTAAGTAATCGGTCTACCCTGGGCATACTAATAACTTTGGCTAGAAAAAAACAATATTTTTTACACGGTACAGTCTCAGTGCTTTGACCACAATTTTACCTGATGTTAAGTGATGTTGTAGTCCAGGACGGTAAAAACACTCTGACCTCGGTTGTATTGGGGGACCTCGGTTGTATTGGGGGACCTCGGTCTCACTAATACAATAGGTAAGGGTAGTGCGTAAATGCATTTCCCCCGTCAAAAAAAAAAAAAAAAGGTCTAGAGGTACTGGTTCGCAATTGATGCTACCGGAACCCACCTATTGATATATAACGACAGGTTTTGATTCCTAAACGAAATCTTTAGTTATAGTTAAAATGTTAATTAAGACAGTTATAAATTAATACATAAATAACATGATCTATAATTTATATAATTGGTTGTTTGTCACGTTTCCCGGATTTAAGGGATTCAACACGTTCCACGTTATTTGGAAAGCGAATCGTCACGCAGAGAGGCTTAGTCGATTTGTTTAACCTGATCATCCAGTGTTATTAAGTTATTGTTTGAACTGAATTGAGAGATGCGGTAATTTTGATAAATGAGTTTCAATAATAACATTACTAAAACATAATAATAATAATTATTATAATGTATGTATGTATATCATATCAGTATAACATACTAGAAGTACATGATTCCATTCGATCAGAAGTTAATCAGATGCTTTTTTTATTAAATATTTTTAATTAGTACTCTCAGAGCCGATGCCCGATGAGGCCAACGGGTTCTCGAATGGCTACCACGCATCGGAAGACGTAATGTGGGTAGGCCCCCCACAAGATGGACCGACGACCTGGTGAAGGTCGCGGGAATCCGCTGGATTTGGGTGGCGCAAGCCCGGTCGTCGTGGAGATCTTTGGGGGAGACCTATGTCCAGTAGTGGGCGTCTTTCGGTTGAATGGATGGGATGGATGGAATTAGTACATTATGCATCCTTATTTATTAGGTAAATTGTTATTTAAATATTCAAGTTTTAATGCAAGAAAAAATGTTTAAATCATATAGCACTAGAACAAATTACGATTCGAAAACTTAATTCGCCGGGTATGCAAAATTATACCTAATAATGAAAGGTTCTTTGATATTGTTTTTTTTTTTATTTCTGGTATATACTCTTAAAAAATGTATAATTTTCATTCTTGTTTACACTACGATTGTGTCAATGTATCTTTATTGTTCACACATCTAAATATAAATCTAATTGACCTTTATTAATAAAGCAATTATAAAGATAGAACATAATGGTCTTGAACTGTTTTATCATAACTTATTTATATAAGTATTGTAGTTTTATATATTTCAATACATAATAGTATCTTGAAGTTCAATCAGACACGAACTCGGTTATCTATCCAAAGTTTGTATCACGTAATACATTTCCAATAAATAGAACTTTTGCATATCATGATAATGTTATATAGAATTTTACTAAACTAAGCTTTTTGGATAAACCTTTGATTCATGAGAAGTAAACGAAAAAAAGGTCTTTAGGTACTGAATAATTATACTTAACAATATTCTCAAAATTGTTATATAAAATGCTGTTAAAAGCAGATTTTTTTTTAATAAATGTCATCTACTTATACCCACACCTTCACTTACTATCAAATGAGATCGAAGCTAAGTACGTAATTTTCTATACTAATAAATAAAATTGCAGTGTCTGATTGTAATGTCATTTTTTTTTACTAAATAGATATGAATATATTTACGATACTTATACCAAAAATACAATTTTTAAAATTTTTGTCTATCTGTTTGCAATCATCGGCTATACCTATTTTGACGGGACTTTTTTGGTAGATAGCTGAAGTTATTCCGGGTAACTTAGGATACTTGTAATCTTCGAAAATAATTAAGGCTCCGCGTAAAAAAATAAACTCAAAAAAATTTGAATAATATTCGATGCACAGTTTCACGGGCAAGTGATATCATTTATGAGAAATAGTTATAGTTTATCGTACTACTAATCTTTTTTTAGGAAAATAAATAGGGTTCCGTATAAAAAATTAATAAAACGCAGTGAAGAATATATTAAACGCGGGCGCAGCCATGGGCAGACAGCTAGTAATAAATATAAAATAGCATCTAAACTTGTTTATCAAAACGGTATCGTTATGAAGAACAGTATTTATGAGTTCGTTTGAAGGAATCACTCTAAATGTAATAAATACACTTTGTACAAACTGAGAAAGCTCAATTACCATCGGGGTTTCATCTCACGAAGGTCAGATTCGAGGCCAAACGTGATTGAAATTACTGAATACAATGTAACGAAGGTAAGTAATGATGACCTCTATGGAGTGTAAATAATGTGTTATTTATTGAATATGTAAAAGTAAATTATTAGTGTGTGTGTAGTACCGGCGAAGTTAGTGTAGTGGCAGCCAAGAATAGTACCACCCCATATCTTCCCGCGGGTATCGTCAAAGGGGACTAAGGGATAAACCAGAGAATGGGCAGCAGCATCCTCTGAATACCAAAATGACCTGACTGCGATCGCCAACTCGCCTGCCAAGTGTGGCGGTTATAGCAATCCCGTCCTTATTGGAGGAGAGCTATATCCAGCAGTGGATGTGTTAAGATTTTAATGAATGAATAAATTTGTTACTAGTTTTTAAGGTTAAGTATAATATTGAATTGGAAATCTATCAATTCAAGTAAATAATAATCTATATATGAACAGACGACTTGTTAGGTTTGTTAAGACCATTTTTATTGATAACGATCCGCTTCATACTTTTTAGCTGATTGCTGCTAAGAAGGCTTACTTCTATCAAACGAAGCCAATAGTCCTATCTGTGTATGTGTAATAGTGTTTAAAAAAAAATAATTTATATTTATTTTAAATACAAATTTATTCCATTTTACGAATACATCAGCAATGTGTGCATGATTTAAATAACCTGTTAAAATTATAAAACAATGAATCTACAGAATGTTGTCTTTTAATAAAACTTTATTACTTTATATGTTCTGAAAGAGAATACCGTCTACTAGTTTGTCTCTCTTTTTGTTAATGAGTTTTATATAATGAAAACCATTAAATGCATGTGATGTGTGCAGTGATGTAGCTACATTTGTAGTGTTTTTATTAAAATTTTAATTTTCTCTACACTATTTTATTGTTTCCGAATGCAAGTAGAATCATTGCTTTGGTTTATTTTGTCTGTAAATTTTTACTATTAACTATCTCACTGAGTTGGTAAAATTTTATTTCAGCGGATATTACGAATTACGATTAGATACTCATGTGGAAATTAATTAAAAATTAGATAGAAATGAAAAAGATCTTACGTGTTCCTTTTTTTTAGTTTTCTCACTAAGTACACAAGTTTCCTGGTTTATTTAGAAAAAATAAAAATTCATGGTTTCTCAGTTATCAGGTTATACTCTGTTACTGTTAATATACCTGGCAAGCTCTAAGCATATATATCTATAGTAATAAATAAAATTGAAGTGTCCGTTTGTAATGTCAAAATAATTCTATTACTTAATAGATATGAATATTTACGCAGTACTTAAACCAAGAATACAATATTTAAATTTTTTGTCTGTTTGTCCCGGGTAAACTCCGGAACGGCTGGACTGATTTGGACGCAACTTTTTTGGCTGAAAGCTGAAGTTACTCTGCGTAGCTTAGGCTAGTTTAATTTTTCGAAAATAATTACGGTTCCGCGTGAAAAAATGGAAAGTAATGAAATTATGAATAAAATCCGATTCAATGCACAGTTTCACAGGCAGATATTTGGACTTGTGAGAAATATCTTTACTTAATGTGACTAGCAAACATTTTGGAAAATAATTAGGGTTCCGTATAAAAAAAATTAAACTATATTACGCAGTGAAAAATATATGAAACGTGGATGAGGCCGCGGACACAAGGCTAGTTATGGAATAAAATTGTCTAGAGATGGCTACCAGAACGTTATATTGAAATGCATTAACTAACACGAGAGTTACTGATATTATTCCATCTCTTTATACGTAACGAGTACAAGTTACTTGAGAGGCTGTGTTAATCGGAACATTACGCAGTCGTAACAATGGAGTCCTCAGTAGGGGACACTTAGACGGACGATGAACTCCATCGTTCAACTATAATTTACTACGATTTAATAAAAGGACTTTGTATGTAAGAATAGGTTGGCACTTAAGCTGTACAATCTCATGTAAATATTTTATGGTATATTGCTTAATGTAATGTCATATTAATTCTTTGTGGTAATGTTTATTAAGTTAATCGCATATATTCTTTACTGCGTTTGAATTTTTTTTTATAAGGAACCCTATTTTTTTCTTTTAGTATAAAGATAAGGTAAGCATATATCTCGTAAATTAAAGCACTTGCCCTTAAAACTGTGCATTTAACAGAATTTTATTAAACTTTTAAGAGCTTTAATTTTTTTACGAGGATCTTTAATTATTTTCGAATATTAAAAGTACCTTAAGTTACCTGGAGAAACTTCAGATATCTACAAAAAAAGTCCCGTCAAATTCCGTCTAGCCATTCCGAAGATTACCCTGAACAGACAACCAGACAGGAAAAAAAAATAAAAATTGGATTTTTGGTATTGGTATCGTATATACATTCATATCAATTTAGTAAAAAAAAATTGTCATTACAAACAGACACTCCAATTTTATTATTAGTATAGATAATTGTATACAATATTATGGAAACATAAATGCAAGTCATGCAATGCAAATGCAATGTCAAACTCTTATAACTAAAAACAAAATAATACAGAACAATGATATTGACCTCGAGAGATTGAGTTTGAAATTATTATTACCGATACTTCACGGAAAGGATCTATGGTAAAAGTAATAGGACGACAATGGATTTAAAAGTAATTAATTCTTCGAATTGATTTAATTAATAATCGGATAATTTGTTTATCGACAACGTCAGTCCGCGGGTCTTATGCTTTCCCCTTTGACTTTAAATACATTTTAAAATCTCGCTCAATTTCTTTTCATATTTGCAACAAATTCGTGAAATCTAAAATAAAACTGTAAAATTCATATCTTTTGTTATTAAATGATATCCATTGATTGATTTACACGCTTTGTCGTTTAAGTTTGCCTTGTGTACAAGCGATGAATTCTTTCTACATTTAGATCTACCAATATTATATCGCAATGTCGACACATTAGCTCAAGCATTGGTCCATAACTTGCTCCGATTCCCGACCGAGGAAGCTGTTTCACCCGCTGTCAGCACGATATAGTGCCACCTTAGTAACTGTTAACATACTAAAAACTGCGTATCACACATTCCACACTTAAAATACACAAGTTCCGTAAAGGACCATTTTGGCTTTTCTCGCAAAATGAACAGCTTTAACTAGGATACATTATGAGGAATTTGATTACTGGTAACACAAAACATAACCCAGGCCGAGAGTTGTACCTTTGCCATGCCTTTGTGTTTGTTACAATATTCCGGCTTAGTAGCCTAAGAACTCGCCGTATACGTATTATGTGAAACTGTAGTGGCCCTTTAGGTTAATAGTATTAGTTCGCAAAAAAAACTTTGTTAATAATCTTAACATTTTAAGATGTGGCCCACAACTTTTTGAAGGTTGTCTACGAACTAGAGATTAAACCAACAACTGAATAGAGTAAGAAATAAAAACAACTGAAACATTGTTTAGTTGTATATATTTTTTTGTGAGCCATTCTGTTATCTCACTTGTACTTGTGAATTGTAATATTTACAATTTTTAAATTAAAAATATAGAATATACTATGTTTAATGTACTTCGTTAGATGGTCGATTTTTGACCGTAATCAGTACTGTTAATATGAAAAAAATATTTGTTCCCTTTTCTATTGTTACAGTAAAGCCCATCTATAGTAATGAAACAAAAACAAAACGGGCTGTTAAACGGAGGAGAAAAATATCATGAATTGTTTTTAATTGTCTATTTATATGTATAATTTCATCCAAATGTTTAATTAGCGTCTAGATAAATTAACAGTAAAATTTATTTTTGTTAAAATAATTTCAAAAAAACTACGTTTCTACATACAATCTAACTAGAATATGTAAATAAATATTGAATAATATAGATACAGAACTTTTGTCTATTATATAAATCTTTGCCAAAGTAGGTATATCACTTTGTGACTTCTAAGATAGACGGCATTGCGCTTTGTTCAATTAGTTGATGTGAATATTGCCCGAAAGCAAACAAAATTCTTCACGAATAAATTCATAATATATTAAGGACTTAATTTTTGTTTCGCTAAAAGTAATTTAATTGAGTATGTACTTCCGTAATAGGTAAATGTATCTTTTATTTTATTCAAAAATTGAATTATGCATAAAAAGAACCTTTGATTTTAACTTGTTACTTCTTCGATAAAAAAAAAATATAAATATGTATTTCTGTGTAGTTAAAATTTAGATTTCTTTATTCGTCTTCGGGTCATACAGTTACAGCGAGGACTTTCATTAATAACATTACTAACGTAATTTACGGGATACAATGTAAAGAAAGAAGTGTTCAAGAATTTATTACATTTTCTTTATTTCTACAGTATAATTTGTATATTCCTTTACAAACAATTCTCAATTAGATGTAAAATCTAACAGTAAGACAGTATTAAATTCCTTTAGTAAGGATTTAACGGGGCTGTTTCTCTCAAAAGTATACTTGACGGGAAGAGATTTTGTAGTGTTTTTATTTGTATTTATTTATAAGCTTGTATCAATATTACATAATAGTAGCTACCCCGGTGAACATCGTACCGCGTCAAAATCAATAAATGTTCTATTATTAGCTGCTTACATTAAATTTAATTTTAAATTTCATTTTTCCTCTAATTCGTCAGGAAACTACACGAGTTCGAGAGACGAACAAAAAAAAAAATCGAAATCAGCCCATCCGTTCTCCAAATTTCATCAAATAAACCGTTCTATACAAATTATGGGAAAAAAACGAGTTTTCTTCATATTTTTTTTCCCGTAAACATTTTCGTTATTATGTTGTTGTATGGCAAGATTGAACGAAGAGTTTTGTTGGGGAATAGAGTGGATGGGGCCTTGGGTATGATAGTGAGTGGTAGGTAGTTTGGCGGAATAAGCATTATAGTATGGTTAACGCTGTAGAGATGAGAAGTCTTAGAAGTATAGCTGGAGTGAAGATGATTGACAAAGTCAGGAATAATGTGATAAGACATCGGTGCGGTGTCGTTGAGGATGTAGAGAGGAAGATAGAGAAAGGTATGATGCTTAGTTGGTTCGGGCATGTGGAAAGGTTGGATGACATTTTTTTTTACTAACTTAGCTAATGCTGTTGAAAGGCCCTTACAGCTTCATTGAACTTCGTGGGCGAGTACTGAAGGCACTCAGCCAAAAAAGGTAACTAGCACAAGGGTTCGAACCTCGGCTTGACCGGATGGATGGCAAAAGATTAACGAAACGAATTTATAAGGGAAGGGTGACTGGGCACGTCGGTAAGGGTCGACCTAGGCGAACGTATTATAAATCGAGCAAGTCTTAAATAAAGGCCAGATGAAAAGTACCCATAACCAGTGAGTATGCATGAAAGCGCTCATGAAATTTGAGGAAATGAAAGAGGTTTTTCAAGATCTTAGCAAATGGCGACGTAATCTCTACGGGAAAAAGGCATGATACTATGTATGTATGTATGTATGATCCGTTGCGAAATGCCGTGACGATAGGTGATAAGGCAAAAGTATTCTGAATATACTGAACACATTTTGAGACTTACTAATTAGACTTGAAGAATTTGAACTATCCACATTTACAAAGTTTCTTAAATTGCAAAAAAAAAAAACAACCAAAAATGTAGTGTTAAACGATTTTAAAAAAACTAGTTTCATTCTGCTCTTTTGATGTTTAAAGCAATAATGTGAAATAGTTAGTACATGTGACAGAAGATCTCTGTGTAACGTGATTCACCAACATACTGTTTATACAGCTCCACATATTCAAGACACGTAATCCCGCGGGACTGACGCCTGCTGGTTGTAACACAAAACAAAACCTTAACACTCTGTAAATTAGTTTTAAACTCACTTTACATATCTTGGAAGTTTATGATGGACAATTCACGCTTGCGGACTTGTATTGAATTGCTTGTTGAAAATAGAGCTCTTTAGAGGTTTCTGTTATATTTAGAAAATGTGTTTCGTTTTATCTCTTTTCTGTGTATATTTATTGAATATACACACTTAGATTCTATAATATAATGGGAAAAACTAAAAAAAATACAATGAATATTTTAGGTTCAAATTAATTTTGAAATATAATAGTATCAATATACATATATCAGTGTAACATTTATTGTAAGAGAGTAGAGATTTATCATGCTTTTAGTACTGAACCGGCCGATTTCAGGCGGTAAACAAAACACAAACGCTTTTGTTGTTTTAAATTGTTTCACAAACTTTCCGTTGTTTGTCACTAGAAGCTTTCATTCCCGTACATTTGCTGTGCTAGTCGTTACTATTATCCCTCTTAGCCGTAAGTAGTCAGCCATCGGTAACTTAGGTAACGAAACCTTGTTTATAGAAACGCTTTTAACCTACGCTTCGTTGATATACCACCATTCGGAAGCAAAACAATATTGGAACCGGGCATTAGAGAATTCAGTTAAATATAGGTAATAATAAAACACAATTTCTGTTAAAGATACCGTAGAATTTTACTATTATATACGTGTGTCTTTGAGAATCAAACTGGAGGTATTTAGTATTTTCCTGTAATGAGGTTATATTAAAGGGTTATAATATAATGGAGATATGTATTACTTCAACTTCTTTTAAAAACAAATTACATCATCAATTATTACAGTATGGAATAAAATACGTTTAGGTTTATTTTGTATGTGTTTAAGGATTTCTTATCAATTATATTTGTTGTTTTAGGTCAATGCGTTTTCAGGTCTTAATCTAATCAGACCACATTATTTGGATTCTTAGATTAGGTACCTAATATGGGAAATAATTTGTAGAATAATATACATCTATGATCTGTTCTTAGTTTGAGAGTTGATTTAAAATATACTTAAATGTTTATGCAAATACTTTTTGTCAACTCTGCTTACTTTGAGATGAAGCGATCTAGTTTCAGTTTACGAAGAAAGCTGACTGAATCAATAATTGACATTTAAAAAGTGAAAAATACTTTTTTAATTCATAATCAAACTTAGTAGTCTACATTCTACTTCCATTCCACAAGGAACTGCTACGTTGGAAAGTAATCAGTTATTACAAACTAATTTATAAATTCACTAAGGCCCTCCCAAGTCTGTAATGAAATTTGAATATTTTCAATTTGTAAATTTGTAAAGGCATTTTAATACTTAGAAAGCGAAAAATATAATTGGAAATAAATTTTACCAATTCGTGTAGAAACTCTCGCGCTATTTATAGATATAATGGGATCTTACATTTAAGTACAGACGAACTCGAAATTGTTTCGTATAACTATTAAAAGTATATAAAATTATTATGTTTTCTTGTTTATTAAGTATTCTTTTAAATAAAATAAGCATGATTCACATGAATTTAATTTAAACTAAATGGCCATGTACGCGTTTTTATTTTATTTATTTTTTTACCGAAAAGACGTCTCAACAAATTTTAGTGTTATCTTTAAAAAAAATTGTGAATAATGATTAATATGGTTTATTATTGCAAATGATTATCCAAACGAATGTTTGAATTCTACATGAATATCTAAATCTATAGCTTGAAGCGATGGTATCTCAGTAGTAGGTAATGTGGTCAGTTACTGTGTCGATGGACGTAGGTTCTAATCCACCTACCCTATTCTGTAATGAGCCTAGGCTTTCGGCGATGTAAAACATCTACTACACATTTGAGAACCAGTAGCTCTAGGATTAGCGTCTTTACCATCTCGGGTCACATCGTCGCTTTATGTCACAGGAGATTGTAGTCAATGCGTTGAGACTAAAAAATAGCAATAAATAATTATAATGGAATTTAAATATAAACGTGAGGTAAATAATAATAATACCAGGATAGTATAAAGGAAAAAATAAACTCATTATATCCAGTAATTACATTTTATGTAGAACAGGGGACGCCTACGTTTGTTCACGGCTTCCTTTTGATCCGGCTGTATAAAGACCTACATGTATATGGGGTATAGTAAAGTTGAGTTACCCCTTAGGAAATAGCTTCGAGTTTACGAGGTCGATCCGACCTCATGATTACACCCTTTGATGACATCCGTGATTCTATTTCTGTTAACATAAATGCATTTTTAATAATATAACGTTGTCTATTCTTTAGGGATATGATATCCAGGAATTAAAAAACGTTGTTTAAAATCAGTAAGGTAATAATAATACCTCCGATGGTGCATTTACACATACGAGACAGTAAACCATCTACTATCACATGGATCATTGACCTGCTTATGATAAAAAAAAATTACGTAAATAGTAGAATTTATCCTGAACGAGGTATAGATGAAATAATGCAATAATAATAAACGAATACATTTGTTGAGGATTATAAAACATTTGCCTTCATATTTGATTAGTAACGTCAGAATGCATTTATAGATTCATTAATTAAGGTAAAATTATAATAATTTTATATGGTTAGTCGGTAATGATGCCATGAACATAATATTCTCGAACTTTTTATTTAATTATATAAAAGGATACATTGAAAATCAATTAATGTGAAAAGAAAGTCGTATAGAATCTTGCGATTCCTAAATTATAGGAAACCACTACGTGTATGGTCATCGTGATCAAAATACTATATGATATATAATAAAATAAAGACACAAAATTATTAGTTGTAATAAGAAAAACATTAAATTTTAATTTATTAAACTAACGTAAGAATAAGAGTTTATGAAAATATAATTAGCTAAATTTTGCACTGGATGGTTATTATATGAAATTGATTTATTAAATTCCGAGCGAATAATAATTTGTCTTTTAAATTGGAGAACATGAAAATGTAACATCTAAACTATTACTTTTGGCTAATATTGTATTGGCATTTGGCAATTTGTTTGACATTGTATTGTTCGCAATACGTAGAGATAAGGGAGTTGAAACCGTTTTAGAAAAAAGATAGTTGAATAAATTGTAAGAATGATACTATATAGGTAGGTAAAACGGTACATTGATTTACAACTGCTTGATTAACTCAATACAGTTTAATTAAATTAGTTTAATTTTTGATTTTGATTTTGATAATGAAAAAAAAATCAGTACTATAGGTTGAATGTATTTATTAAGAAATTCATAAGAATACACTGAATATTATACTGAATGTATATATATATATATATATTTAGCATGTAGAATAATAATTGTTGTCTAAATTTCTATGAAACAACTATATTATAACTAACTAAATACTATACATAACTAACTAAATACGTACAGGTTTTGACGTTACAAATCCTCTTTGGATCGAGTCAATTTATGCGATCCCGTCAAAGGGTTTAGTCGGGATTACAGCGAAAACAAAGCGGATAAAAGCTACATGAAAAATAACACTAATGGACTGTTAATGAAATGTTATAACGAAGCCAGGGATCTGTCGCAATGGCTCGGACAATTTTAAACATGTCTCTATGTGGAATATCAACATTGAGGGGTATTTTAAACGAATCAAAACGGATGTATTTGTATTTATTGTTAGGATAAAGGTTTTTATTATTATTATTATATCTGTTTGTAATATCAAAATTACATTTTTTTTTAATTCATAATTTTTTTCTCTCTGTCTGTTTGTTTCGGCTAATCTCCAGAACAGCTGAGCCGATTTTAACAAAAAAATTCTGGCAGACAGCTGAAGTTACACGGCGTAAATTAGGATTTTATTTTTCGAAAATACTGAGGGTTTTACGTAAAAAAACTTAACACTTATGAAATTGTGAACCAAATACGATTCAATGCACAGTTTTTACTGGCAAGTGTTTGTTTTATGTTAGTAGCAAAAAAACTTTAGAGTCATCTAGAAAATCTAAAGTAATTTGGTCTAAATTTAGATACATCTAGTATTATAATAAAACGCGTATAGAATTTGAGTGATTTTCGAATTTTACTACCAATATATTAGGGTCTTCATTAATAATAAATATGAAAATATTGTTGGGTTCCTAAAAATAAAGAGAGATAATTGTAAAGCACATTTTTGGTCATTAGATTATTCCAAATTTATTTGTTCATTCATAATCCTTTACGTATTGACGCATAAGTTATTTTTATCAGTTTAAATATACGCCTATATAGTTTAATTATATTTTACACTATTTATAGCTTGACCTGTATGTATTTATCTACGTAATGAAAACATGGAACTCAGTTTTCATTGACTTCAAAACGTTGGATGAAATTGAGTGTATTAATATTTATTTATTTGGGAAACACACTGTTAATAAAATACTCATATGGAATTGCATAACAATATTTCATAAACCAGTCAAGTTACCACTAAAATTATAATTAATATGTCGATTACCCATAATAATGAGTCAATAAGAAAAAAATGGAAAGCTGGCGTAAACGCCAGGTTAGTACTCAAGGGGTTAATGAAAGTAAATATAACAATACTAATACCTCTATCATTACAATTTATAAAATTATGGCATGGTATTAAATAACACTAGAAGTTTAAAACTATTTTTAGCATTTTTTTAAAGGAACTGATGAGACCTGCAAATATTTCGATTACACGTAAAAATTAGACAATAGGAAAACAATGGGAAGCTGGCGTAAACGCAAAGTTAGTGCTCAAGGGGTTAAGGTCTGATAACAATACCTTAAATTATTATTTTTTATTAAACCGACCAGAATCTTATGACATATTATTTACATCACATTAAGTAAATTGATACATGTTTATCTAGCGAGAAAAAGGGGGAAAAATGTAGACTTTTTTACACGGAATAGGCTCAGTGCTTTGACCGCAATCTCACCTGATGTTAAGTGACGATGTGGTACAGGATGGTAAACACACTAAGCCTAGTGATACTGGTTCTCATCAAGTAATGCTGCCGGAACATACCTGTTGGTATTTGGCGACAGGTTTTCAAACTTGAGGGTGGTAGCTACCAAAGCGGGCATCATTAGAAAATGCCCTACCACCATGCTATGGTTTCCTGACGATGTTTTCCTTCACCGAAAGCTCAGGCCGATTTTAGAGTCGGATAGGTGGGGATCGAACCCGCATCGATTGACACGGAATCCGGCCGTACTACCCGCTGCGCCATCATCGCTTCGCTTTCAATACTATTTTGGTCAGTTTTGACACACGGTAAGAGTTGCGTAGAACACCGCAGACAGTGTTAAAGTAAAAAAAAATCAACGCGATTTCTTCTACGAAGAAATAGGAAACTTGAGAAAAAAAACTCGCCTATAAAAATGAGCAGTAGAATACGCAAAAAGAGGTTATGATTTAAAAAACACAACAAATGAAATATTTTTAAAGAAAATGTACTGGATTTTGCAAAACTTAAGCGAGTTTTAAAAACATAATTTATTGTTATTATACAATGGAGGTGAAATATATTATTTACAAGTTAAACGTATAAACATATTATAATTTATATGACAATATATTTATTGTTTATTTGAAATGGAATGGAAGGACTCGATCTATATGGTAAATGTGTGATGTATATTAACGTTGGTATACCCTCGCCCCAATTACCAGTAAAGGTGACCTCGATTCAGATTTATGGGCTTCTAGGGTTTACGCACATTATTTTACGACGATAAATCTAATGAATATAACGATAAATGTATTGTATACAATATGGATTTCATGGAGTACTATCGTTCATTGTATTTATGTATTCACTTATGAAGTTGACGTTTTGTCGAACTGATCACATTGATCTTAAATATATGGCGTTTGGTTGTGAGTTCCAAATTCAAATTTAGGCATGTTTCGAATTGTGTGATTCATTGATTTTCGTACCATTTAATTTTTCTTTCACATCGTTCTGTTTACAAAATGGAAAACTTAAAATATCGCGTTATTTATGTACATCTCCAACAGCGTTGAAGAAACAGCTCGAAGTGTTAATGATGTGTATGTTGAAGCTACTGTAAAAGAAAGTACGGTACGTTTTTGGTTCCAAAATTTTCGTTCTCCAAATGGAACAAACCCCGTGGATGGCCATATACATTAGTTGACAAATTCATCTTTTCATTCATTCAACCATAAGACGTCCACTATTAGACCACGTCTCCGCCATTAAGGGGGGTATTTCCATAATCGTCACGCTTTCCAGGTGGATTGGCGATCGCAGTAAGGTGTTTTTAGTACCCAGAAGATGTACCCTTCCACTGGTTCATAACCCTTATTCGCTTTTTACGACACCCACGGAAAGATATTGGGTGGTACTTTTCTTAGCCGGCACGACAGGGCTTTTTGATTCGGTCAACAAAGAAGATGACAATTTATTGATTCTCGATAAAACGGCGAAAGTACATATAGATAATAATGATAAATACTTCGTTTGATTATATATATATATATATCATTATATAATAAAAAAAATCGTTATACTTTTTCCATATAAAACGGAAATTTAATATTTAAAGACCAAATATTTATAAGAATTGCGTAAATCAAAAAGAGACAAAGATATATTAACAGATATCATGCTACAGAGGTATCAAAGCATCAGTTATTGAAGCTAATTATTTGGCAGGTTTTATAATAAACACGTGGCGATAAGTTCGAATCATATCACTTTGCTTACGTTATTACTCCATTCGTTCCGAGCCAGTTTAGATGACTAAAATGATTGTGATCTCTTCTTACTTCTCACTGATATGCACTTAATTTATATTTTGTAATATCAAAAAACAATGTAATAGTTTTAACATATCTGTAAGACTTTCGTACCCGACTTGATCGTGATCAACCCGTTGTATAGACATATTTTGGCACGTCGCGTCGTGGGATCGCTTTTGGTGACTCTATCACCATGTATCGATATATATTTAAGCTGTAGATTTTGCACTAAATAAATACACAGACCCCGAGTTTCCAGGGCAACGGTATATTGAAATTCGGTTAATTTATATCCGCTGTCTGTTGGCCCGAGGCTTAATGTTTCAGCAGGATAATCATCCGCGTGGGCGCCAAACATTCATTCAATCTCTCCCTTCTTCCTACATTTTCTATTTATAAATACGACGCGACGGGTTCTGTATTGAGCGTTGTCAGATAGCTTTCATTAATCTTATGTCACGTTTTAATATGTACTCTAATTACTATTGTTTTATTCTTAACAAAATAACTGGATTTACCTATGTACATTTTAATCATGAAGTGTAGATGTTTGATGATTATTTATTTGTATATAATTACTTTATTATATATAATTATCTAGGAGATGAGAGACTAATTTATTTTATCATGTCAATCGAAAGCGGATCAATGATCTCCAGAACGACCGGTCTTGCGCCATCCCCAACCTTCACTAGTTCGTCGGTCTATTTTTTGTCGATTTCTCACGCTGCGTTTCCCGGTAACATCTAGTCATTCGAGAACCTGTTGGCCCATAGGGCATCGGTTCTACGAGCATTGTGCCCAGCCCACTACCACTACAGTTTGGCAATTCTTCGGACAATGTCGGTTACTTTGGTTCTTCTGAGCAGCTCCTTATTACTGATACGTTAAAAACTTCGAGAGTAGCTTTCTCCATGGCCCCTTGAGTAATTTTGCTTTTTGAGTGACTTTGAGCTTTCTTATTGGGCCCATTTATGTCATTTATGTGAATGCCAAGTTCTTTCTAGTCCAGAACCTCGAAGGCATCCTCGAGCACAGCGGCGTGTGGTTTTGAACTTATTTGATCACACTTGTTTTATTAAAGTCGATATACAGTAATATACTAGGAAATATTGATCTGTTTATAAATAGGCTGATATAAATAGTTCAAGCCATCTTTCTCCTTTGGTAACCAGATTTTCTTTTATTGGAACAAAGATTTTTATCGCGCATTAGACATTCTGAGAGGAAAGATAGGAGCGAGACGAAAAAGTCTAGGACGTTGCTATACAAACAACCGTGTATGAACTATATACACTATACAGTAATACAGATCTACCACGCGATATTAAAAATTAAAAAAGTATTATTAACAAAATAACATTTATACAGTTCTTAAATGTTTATTTGTTACTAGCTGTGTGCCCGCGGCTGCGCCCGCGTTTGATATGGTTTTCATTACGTTTTTTTGTATACAGAACCCTAAGTATTTTCTTAAACATTTTTTAGTACTAAGATAAACAAAATATATTTGTCATAAATTCAAGCACTTGCCCGTAAAACTGTGCATTGAATCTGATTTTATTCAATTTTTCTTTTTATTCTTTTTACGCGGAACTCTAATTATTTTCGCAAAATTAAAAGTACCCTAAGTTACCCGGAGTAGTTTCAGCTATTTACCAGATAAAGTTTTGTCAAAATCCGTCGAGCCGTTCTGGAGATTACCGGAACAAACAGACAGACAGACAAAAAAAAAATAAAAATTTTATTTTTGGTATAGGTATCGTATATACATTCATACTTATTTAGTAAATAAACTGAGTAGTAATAAAAAAAAATCATAATATTTTCTATAATTGTTACAGGAAGGACCGATGATGCTGGAACAAAATCGGTAAGTTGTATTTTTTTATGTATAAAACTTATTGATATCGTACCATAACTTTATCAGGGTTTTTATTTACCCCCAAAGATATTTACACACTATTTTTTTTCATGCAAATAAATTTGAATTAAAGGAGCTGGTGTTCACAGACGTATAAAATTTAAAAAAAACACTGCTTTAGTTATGGACGGGATTTTGTGTTTGTCACGTATTTTTAATTGATCAAGATGCAGTATTTGACTCTATATTATGTAATTTTTTGGTGACATTTTACGTGGTATTGTTTGGTTATAGTGCACAAATGAGCTGTAACCAATATAATGACATAGTAATCAACATCAATTATGAGAGCTATCAATATTCTCCCTTGGAAAGAGAGCTTTAACAGATTTGTCGGCACTTTATTAGAATACTGTTTTTTTGGTCCATTTATTCCTTTTTAAGGGAAAGGCAAAGGCACTAGTAAACCATTCAGCCAAGGCAGACGTTAGGAACACTATCAATAAATGAATGGCGGTAACAAAATGGTGGCCTTCTGTTACGACCACAACGAGAATGATTGGGACATTTCTGAAATCACGCTCCCTGCCTTTATTCTCATTTCACTACACTGGTGTATCATAACTACACTATATCACGTAAAATGCGACCATAATTACATAATAAATAGTCAAACACTGCAAAATAAGGACAATAACATGACAGACCAAAATTGCGCCAAGCACCCTTAGAACCCCTTAGAACATTGTATGTAAATAGTTCCTAATGTCACACTTGGCTTCATGATTTCTGATGACTATGCAATGCCTTATCCTTAAAAAAGAAATAATTCAAACAAAAACAAATTAACCTGGTATTTCGTCACTTTGACTAAAGATGGAGCAATGGAAAGGGATATATAGACATAAAGAATCTATGACCGTATAATTTTTATTATATCTTCTGAATTATAGATTATAACTAAGATAGTTATTTTTATAGTAACGAAACCAATATCAATAGTGACGTCACAATTGAAATAATATGATTTTCGGACGGACTTTTTGACGGACATTCTGGTAGACATGCTGTTAAAACTTGTTCATTTTCAGGATTTTTCATGCCGATGTTTTGTTACATGTAAGAAAGAAAACATAATTCGATTAAAATATGTTATAAAATCTTTTATACGTATATTCTAGAAATATTTTTATAAAATATAAGCTTCTTTTAATTGGCAGTAAAAAATTGAGGTGAATAAAAATCGTCCATTCAATCAGTAAGTCATAGAAATAATAATGTAAAACAAGACCCCACGTAACCAGTGTTGCCACTCCTTCTTATAAATTCACCTAATGTTAAGTGACGTATAGTCCAGAATGGTAAATACACTAAGCCTAGGTACAGGTTCTCAAACGGAGGTTGCTGGGACTAAGGAGGGGAATCGGAGGAGGAAAAAGGTGGTGGTGGAGAAGGGTGGTCCTTCTTCGTCCCCCCCATTGGGGATGGATTGGACTCCACTTCCTGGTGGTAGGATGAGTTAGGAGGGGGTAGAGAGGGGAGTAGAGGAGGGTGCTGAGGAGGAGTGGGCAGTAGTGGGAAGGTAGGGGGAAAAGGAGGAAGGTGATGAGGAAGGGTGCAGTGTCGGCCCCTTCGGAACCTCAGGTGGCTGTGCCGGAGGGTCGAGTAGTGCCAGAGGGTCGAGTGGTGAGGGCAAGGCCGAGGCTCCCGTCGCCGCCGCGAACGACTGCGGTGGTTATTACGCTGCGGCCATAGGGCAGGTGTTGGCGGAGGCGAGAGAAAAGGTGGGGTTGGAAGAGATGGGGATCGCGAGCATTTCTTGCCGCCCCACCGATGTGGGCTCACGGATGTTGGAGGTGGCGGGTCCGGGGGGAAAGGAACAGGCGGACATTCTTGCGGCGAGATTGCAGAGGGTGGTTGAGGAGGTGGCGGTGGTCTCCAGACCGACAAAGCGGGCCGATGTTCGCCTTGTTGGTCTGTAGGACTCGGTGACGAGGGAGGAGGCCATAGCCAGGGTTGCGCAGGAGGAGATCTGTGGAGTGGAGGAGGTGAAGGCGGGTCAGATTCGTGTGACGGAGAGGGGGGTGAGGAGCCTTTTCGTGTCGCTCCGTGTAGAAGCGGCACGAAGGGTGGTGGAAAAGGGAGGGTTGAAGATTGGGTGGTGCGTGACCCAGGTGCATGCACTATAAGTTAAACCATTGAGGTGCTACAAGTGCATGGGCTTTTTTTTGATGGGGGGAAATGCATTTACGTACTACCCTTACCTATTGCATTAGTGAGTCCGGAGTCCCCCAATGCAATAGGTAAGGGGGCACAGAGGGACGACTCCGTGCCAGTGTGGGACTCGCCCGGACGTGAAGCGTCCGGAAATACCCACTAAAACCCCCCGGGGCCGTCCGCCGCATTTGGGATGAGGGCGATACGGGATGGCTTTCGCAAGCACCGCGTCGCCCCCTGCGGCCGACAAGTTCATGGGCCTGGGGCGCACGAGGGCGATGTGCACGGCGGAGGTTGATACGGCGGCCCAGTGCTTCCGTTGTGGGGCGTTGGGTCATAAGGCGGCTATGTATGTGGCAGAGCGCCCTAAGTGCGCGCGGTGTGCCGATGAGGGCAGGGATGATGGACACCAGATAGGGGGGGGGGGGGGGTTCTGCTTCCCATCATATCAGGGGAGGGTGCCATGGTGGGGAAGGTTAAATGGTTGAAGGATAGAGGAAGGGTGTTGGAGGGAGTGGTTGGGGGGGAGAGAATGTTCAGTTTTCCCTCCTGATATTTAGGCAGCTGTGGCTCGGATCCTCTGCTCCCTATGCCTTGTTGGTAAACAAGGTGATTTGAGGAGGGTCCGTGCCACAGATGCTGGGCGGAGTGGTGCTGGGGGAGGGGGGAGAGGTGGTTGCAGTCCGAGCAGCAATCACTCTCTTCCCGCCCTTTGGAGGGTAGTTGCTCCTGGGCGATCCTCAGGGGAGGGTGGCTCTATCTTTTCTTCTGTTGAGTGGCGGGTTTCTTCCCCTTTTCTTTTTGCCCGCCACTGCTCTGTCCTACTCTTCTTTTTTTTTTCCTTTTTATGGGACTTGGACTTTTGATCAGTGGTCATGCCTCTCTCCGAGAGGTGGGGGGGCATTCTCCCCTCCATCCCCATTGGGCCATTGCACGGACGAGGCCCGATAGGCTTACCGCAGGGGGTGACGCGGTGACATTCTATCGCAATACCGTATCGCCCCCATCCAAAATGCGGCGGGCGGCCCCGGGGGGTTTAGTGGGTATTTCCGGACGCTTCACGTCCGGGTGAGTCCCACACTGGCACGGAGTCGTCTCTCCGTGCCCCCTTACCTATTGCATTGGGGGACTTCGGTCTCACTAATGCAGTAGGTAAGGGTAGTGCGTAAACGTGTATGCGTTTACCTACCTCGTCAAAAAAAAAAGGGGTTCTCAAGTGATGCTGCTAGAGCACACCTTTTGGTATTTGGTGACAGGTTTTCAAACTTGAGGCTGGTAGCTACCAGGGCGGGCATTATTAGAAAATGTTTACCTTAGTAACAAATTTTCTAGGAATTAATGTAAAACAAAATGTAAGTACTGGGATAACTGAATCATATCAAAAATGTTATCTTGAAAATGTATTGAAAAGATTTAATATGGAAAATTGTAAACCAATGTCAACTCCAATGGATCAAAATTTCAATACTAAAATATTTGAATGTAATGAAGATTTTAAAGTTGATAAACATATTGAGAATACCTGTAAACATATTATAGGGTGTTTGATGTATGCAGTTTCAGGTAAAAGACCAGATCTATGTATTGCTATCTCTATATTAAGTAAATATCAAAATAATGCAAACAATATTCTTTTAACAAATTAATTTTTAAATGTAATAATGAGTTATTGATTGTCTATTCTGATGCTAATTGCGCAGGGGATTTAAAAGATGTGGCGGGCTCCTTCCTCTTTTCTCTTTGCCCGCCACTGCTCTGTCCCAGTCTTCTGTCTTTCTTTTCATTGGGGGCAAGGGGTGTTAAGTTCCTTGCCCCTGGACTGTTGACCGTTGGGTCATACCTCTTTTCGGGGAGGCGGGCGAAGAGGTGGGTGGGGGATTCCCTCCCCCCATCCCCATTGAGCCATTGCACGGACGAGGCCCAGTGGGTTTGCCGCAGGGGGCTACGCGGTGCTTGCGAAAGCCATCCCGTATCGCCCCCATCCCAAATGTGGCGGACCGCCCTGGGGGCTTTTAGTGGGTATTTCCGGACGCTTCGCGTTCGGGCGAGTCCCACACTGGCACGGAGATGTCCCTCCGTGCCCCCTTCCTGTTGCATTGGGGGACTCCGGGCTCACTAATGCAATAGGTAAGGGTAGTGCTTAAATGCATTTCCCCCGTCAAAAAAAAAGGGGATTTAAAAGATAGAAAGTCTACTACTGGATATTGTTTCAAGTTTGCAGATTGTTTAATATCTTGGTGCTCTATAAAACAGAGTTCTGTTAGTTTATCTTCAACAGAATCTGAGTATATTGCACTCAGTATGACAGCAAGTGAAGCATGTTGGATAATTAATTTGTTGAAAGACTTTGATATAATAAATTTATGTCCAGTTCCAATATTTTGTGATAATCAATCTGCTATAGTAGTTTCAAATACTGAAAGTGTGAAACGACTAAAGCATGTTAATATAAGGTATCACTTTATTAAAGAATTGATTAAAAAGGGAAAAATATATTTAAAATACATTAAAAGTCAAGATCAAGTAGCAGATATGTTTACAAAACCTCTATGTAATAACATATTGTTAGAGTGTGTTAATAAGTGTGGGTTACAATACTAAGTATAAAAAGTTCTTTATATTATAATATATTATATTGAGAGGGGGTGTTAGATATAGCAATATAATATAATAAATTTAGGTTGTCATTTAGTGTTAAAAATGTGGCAACACTTTTAGTTGTATAACCTCATTTTGTAAGTAGTTGTAATGTGGTTCAAATGTAAGAGTGTAATAAAAGTTTTCTAGTGCATAATCAATTTATTTACCATCACAACAGTTAGGTTATGTTGATAATGTTATCCAACTAATTAATAAATTTTAACAATTTTTACAAAGTTACGAATTTTCTCTCCTGTTAACAGTCCCTATGGCTGCCTAATTTTTCAAATAAATCAAGTAATTTTCAAATAAATAATTGTTACATCGATTACAATTAAAATAATTTAATTTTGGTTCGGACATTCCGGTAGACATATATAAGGGTCTTGTTCATTATCATTTTCAGGATTTTTTGTTACGCGTACCGATGTTTTGTTACACGAAAGAAAAAAATATAATTCGATTAAAATAGATTTATAAAGCCCTTGAATATTCTAAAAGTATTTTATTAAATATTTTTTTAATTGGCAATAAAATATTGAGGTGAATAAAGATCGGTTAAATGTAATAAATATCGTAATGAACCCACTGTTTCTTGGTAGTAGAGCTACCGCACTCAAGCTTGAAAATCTCTCGATAATTTTTTTTTTCCAACGGTACCAGTACCTCTAGATACCTTAGTGCGTTCACCATTCTGGATGATATCGTCATTTAACATCAAATGAGATTCCAGTGAAATCGTTTAGATTATATAATATGACATAAAAAAGATTATCAAGAAATAAATATAATTCTTAAAATGAAGAAAATCAAACCAAGTTACTAAAAATATCATTAATAGCATCAAAATATGTATATATATTTTTTCATGATATTAATGATATAAATATATATATATATATATATATATATATATATATATATATATATATATATACATGATATAACACACATACAGATATATGTATTTCAGAGCAAGCTTAAATAACTGTAGTAGTATAACAACATCGATACTGATTTTACAAAACAACGTCGTACACCGATGAGCCATGTTGATTGTGCACTACCAGGAAAGCGAACCGTCGCTAGACACCGGGACATTTAACTAGGATTAAAATTCCGCGGGAGTTTTCACACTTGGTAGCGACCATGCCGAGATTCGAACCCCGTGTGCTAGTTACCTTTTGCGGCTGAGTGCCTTCAGCACTTGTCCACAAAGTTTGGTGAAGCTGTAAAAGCCCTTCCGGTCTTAGCTAACAGTCTTAGTCTTAACAGTATTAGCTAGCTTAGAAAAACAAAAACTCTGGGGCATTCGTTCAATAGCACTCGAGCTGTGAACATTGGATAATAATTTTGAGTTTGATTTTCTTTTGATTTCTTAATTGTGGTTAATTTCGTAAATGAGTGATGAAGTTCGTGTTATTATGTTACAATTTCATTTATATTATACATTAAACAAAACATTTTCAAAGCAAACTAGGTCGAGTTTCTTGCCGGTTCATCTCGACTAGGTAGTTTTCTGAATCGGTAGTAATTTTTGATTGAAAAAGAACTTTTGATTGATTTGAAGGTGATATCAATCGTCAAATATCCCTGCTCTTACCTAATACCTAAAATCATATACCTAATCATATAAAACTACTCATATATGCATACATAAAGCACATAAATACACACACATATGTACATACATATGACATCAGTTATAAACGAGTACATAGTTTGCGGGGATAATAATGCACTTTAAAGATGTATGAAAATGGGAATGATGTATGCTTTTAAGGACGAGAACTGAGACACTGTGAGGAAGAGAAACCAATAATTGAATTGAAATTTCCGGATAAGTAAAAAACGCGGGATAACAAATAACTTATTTAGAACAATTATTGGTTACTTCGGTAACTAACGGTAAATCTGATTTTGTAATAACATATTTTTAAGAGTGGCTTTTAAAAGTTTACAATTAAGGGTTATCTGTTTGTGTGGAAAGATCGATAATTGTTATCATATTTAAGTATTTACCTTTATTGGGGCCCAAAGGTACATTTGAACATTTGAAACCATCTGGTGTCTTGCAACAGTTTTTCTTTTGCATCTTACAGTATGCGAGAATGATTTTTTCATATCCAAAAAACAATTCTTCCTTATTGTCCAAAAAACCCCCCTCATCGTATAGATGGTTTATTACAGAGCAATTATCTGAAATATATTTGTCCAGGTTTTTATCTTTCAAAATGTGGGTATAAACATGGGCGTTTTCGTTTATTTTCGTAAGCAGCGTTGGTCAATTACCGCATCGTTTCTTGTCAGTAATATTTCAAACGGTTGTTTATACTAACTAAAACAAGTCGGGTTAATTATAATTAATAATGTGTTCAATTTCCTTATTTTGTAAAACGTTACATAAAATTCATGCCGAAAAACCTTCTTTTTATGAAGGTTTAAAGTTTGACTATAATCTCACCAAATCTTAACTGACGATATAGATAAAAATAGTAGTGATTAATGATAGATTTTCAACATTAGGCTAATAGTTAGCCAGGCGGGTATTACCCACTACCCGGTAGCGCCACGCAGAAACTCTGTATACAGTGATATAAATTTTTATCACATACTTACTGGTACATGTACACGAAGACGCGTTTCCGAATTGGTTCTTGGATTGATTTGATTCTATATATGTTTTATTTTTAGCCTTACAAAATAGATAACATATATTATCAGAGCCTTGTATATCTATATCACGGTTACCTGAAATATTTTTATTGAAATGAAAAAAATTAGCCAAATGTGGGATAGCCTGCCTTTTTTTTCATAGTTTGTTATTTACCGAACTACACATTTTTCCCGTACACTATCCATTCAATTGAAAAATGTCCAGTGGTGTACATAGATCTCCCCCTAAGATCTTTACAACGACAGGTCTGGCGTCAGCCGCATCCAACAGTCTCTCGAGACTTCCACCAGGTTGACGGTCCACCTAGTGGAGGCCATTCAAACTATATCTTCCGGTACGTGTTAGCCATTCATGAATCCCTTGGGGCCATCGGGCATCGGTTGTGCAAGCGATATGCCCAGCCCACTGCCACTTTAGTTCAGCAATTCTTTGGATAATTTTGGTTCTTTTACGGATTTCCTCATTTCTGATTCGATCTCGCAGTGAATCTCATAGCATAGCCCTCGCCATTGCCCTTTGGGTAACTTTGAGTCTTCTAATTAGCCCATTATAGGCGACCACGTATCAGTGCCGCGAGTTATCACTAGGAACACACAATGGTCGAAGACTTTTAAAATTTTTGAAACTTCCCAAACGCGGCACAAACGAGTTCGAATCGAAGATTAACCTCTTTTTCGAAGATGGGCTTACCTAACTGGACAGTTTGTCCCAAGTATACATACATAACTGTTATTGACAACGAGCGTAGAGTCACCGATGTTTATAGGAGTTGGCACAACATTTTTTTCCTCTTGTGTTAATTTTAAGACTAATTTGTTCGGGGGCTTTACTAAGGTCATCAAGCATCGTAGTTAGATCTTCTGTGGAAGTTAGCCATGATTACTACATCATTGGTAAAGCGTAAGTGTGCTACGTAAGTGTGTACTCGTCGTTTACGTTGATGCCAAATCCTTTCCAATCCAGAACCTTGAAGACATCCCCGAGCGCAGCGGAGAGATAACATCTCCCTGTCTTACGTTACACCGCAAGGTAGGTATAGCTTTCGAGGTCTGGTCCTCTAATAGGCTTGACATTTTCGTACAAATCCTTCTACGCTTTGATGTATCGATAGTCTACTTAGCACCGTTGGAGAGACTGCAATACAACCCAGGTCTCAATTGAATCGAAGGCTTTTTCGTAGTCCACAAACGCTAAACAAAGTGGTAGGTTTTACTCCTCGGCCTCCTGTATAACCTGCCGCAGCGTATGTATATGGTCTACGGTGCTCAAGCCTTTTCGGAAACCAGCTGGATTGGGAGGCTGGAAGTCGCTAAATCTGCACGCTTTTCGTTTCATGAGGACTTTTGAAAATAGCTTATAGGCATGACTCAGAAGTGAGATGGGTCTATATTTAAAAGTGTAAAAAAGAGGAAAATAGGACCGCCACACTTATGTGCCACGCCTATTTTTTTTATATAATGTTTTAAAAATGACAATGATTATTTTTATGGTTTATCAATATCCAAGCTATATTTTACTCACACATAATTTTATTAAAATTAGTTATATTTTAGTAATTTCTAAAAATAATTTTAAAAATCTTTATATGATATTGCTCATTTATACGTACTTCCCGTGTATAAAGTTTCATCAAAAATACAGACAGACCAAATTTACAAAAAATGTCAGATTCGATTTTAATAGCGGCTAAAAGACATATATGTTGCGAAATTCCTAAAAAACAAATAAATGTATATACAAAAATTCAGTTTTATTATTAGTATAGATCATAATTAACTTTTATTGAGCATCAAAACGCTCTAGGATTTATATTAATTGATCTGGTTAGCTCATCACTAGATGAGATGTAGGTAACTATCTCTATAGTTGCGTTCGTGCGTCCATATTGATAAGTATTGTATTGGTGGGTTCAGAATCAAAGTATGTAAGAGTGAAATATCTAATAGTGAATAACATTTAAAAAGTATCTTGCCATATTTTTTTCTTGTTATTGAAGTCCACCATGTTGTGTATCGTGTGTTCACGTCACAAGTCATGAGTGCCTCAACGATCTGTTCCTTTGTGTAATTTACGGCCTGCATGTACTGCAAGAATTTTCCCTCTACAGTTAAGCAGATCGGGTGTAATAAATCTTTGTAATCATACCATTCTTGAAAATGATCATACTCTATATCCAGATAATCTGAATAAATATCTGGAACAGAATAAAAAGTTTTATAATTCTTACACTTTATCAACTTGCAACCATTTTTGAACATCTCACATTTTTAATATCGGCGTTGAGTATGAACTAAAACGAGCTATAATCTACATTGGAATTATTTGTTTGATTACATATTATTTATAAATTATCGTAATCCGCAATTAAAGTTGTTTTTAAACAGCCAGTTTCTATTAGTTTTTCTTTTGTTGTCTAGCCATAATGATTAAACTTGACTTTGTAAATCATATATGTTATCTTTGTAACTGTTATATTAACCCCTGGAGCACTAACCTGGCGTTTACGCCAGCTTTCCATTGTTTTCATACTGTCTCATTTTTATGGATAATCGACAAATTAAGTAAAATTAGTAGTGCTTAGTAATTATTTTATAAATTTAAAGTCTAATATACGTTTTTTGACACATATATGTAACACACACATATTTTAGAAACACAAATACCAAAATCAAAACAATACGCATCAGTTAATTCCAAAAAAAAAATTGAAAAAAAACTTTTTTCATATAAAACAAAACCGACTTCAAAATACTATAATACAAAAATGCACTGAGTCAATAAATAATTATTTTATTAATCTGATTCGTATCATTTTGAAATCGCTACCCTCCTCTTCCGTTTTGAAGTCGGTTAAAAAGAAAGAATATTCATTATATAATATTAAAATATACGTACCTTCTTTTACACATAAAACATTATACTGAAAACAACATAGAAGTAGGAAAATTATTCCTAATTTTGACATCGTATCCAGTTCAATCTTCTACAAAATGAACGAATTTTTACTTTTTTAAGCACAATTTTTAAGTAGAGATCACGTTCGTCCTAAATTTTTTTTGTCCACTGACGTTATACAATTTGTTTTCAAATTACTTAACTTAAATCTTCACCGCTATTGCTTTAAATCAAACACATAATAAATCATAGTACTGAAAATCAGTAAGTACGATTTATTTATTAATTATAAACCTCCTCTAATTATTGTTATGTAAATGAAAAAGTAATTTGATGAAAAGTGATTTTATACGTTAACTTTTTAAAGAAACTACAAACAAATATCACTATAAAAATTTTCAATACACGATTAGGGAATATTTTAATTAGGTTACTTCTTTATGAAACGTAAAGGTGGAGTGAACACTTTATTTGATCAATTGTATATTTATAAGACTGCTGATTAACGTTGTGTTGGAGACCTAATTAGGTGATTTCATTTAAAATATATTTTCCTGTTATTCAGTCCACTTATATATAAGCTATAAAATTATTAACCGACTTTAAAAAAGAGGTAGTTCTCTGTTCTCTGGGCAGTCTGTTTGCGCAGATAACGAACATGTTTATGATATATCGTTGCAGATAATTTAATTTGCACAGTTTATTGGCGGCAGTTGCATTTTCTGTTCCATACATTGTGTTTGCGTAGTTGTAATATCTTGAAACATTATACATTACACTCAATAAACAATGATTATTAATTAATTCTGTTCATATCGGCTCCGTGATTATTAATCTAAAAAAAATTAATAAAATTACTTGAAAACCGTGTCAAACCAAAGTGCAGTGCTAGAGATCCATTTGGACAAAGCGAACATTTAGTATGTTAACCAAAAATTAATACTAAAATATGAAAAAAATCAGAGAGACTTATATAACTGTCAATTATTTAAATCTTTTACCGGAAACCGGTCATAATTATTTTAACGCAATGTAGTGAGAGCATAAACAAATAAATTGTCAATAACTGTATGTTAATCTTCTTTCTACTTAAAAATCAAACTACGAATTGCAAAAAAAAAAATAACAAAAACATCATCTTCCATAATAAAGGTATTAACACCATCTAGCGGCGTAAGTTAGAACCCACAAGAAAACTCGATAAACCTTCTTTACATTAAATTATCTTCCTTCATTCCTTGCCACTAGAGAGCAGCATCTACCTTCTGTGGCAGCTTAATACTTTAGCAATTCAATTCAATAATAATGTACACATTATTAATGGACACAAAAATGGACGAAATAAATTAATGTTGAAGAATATGTAAGAAGAAATCAGGCAACAAAAAGCATATATGCTAGAAATGAAACAAACTAGAACTAAAAAACGAACAACTATAACAACAATTGGAATCACAAAAAAATAAAATAGATAATATAGAAAAATATATAAGAAAAAAAATGTAGTAATTGTTGGAGTCGAGAGATGCTAAAGGTCATGTCAGGACCTAGATAATAAGACACTAAACATCATGAATAGTATATTAAATGTCGAATGCAATGAGAACAGTCCTGAATCAGTAAGGCGACTTGTGAAAATATCAGACCTATTGTAGTAACACTGATTAGTATGGGATTAAAGATAAAAGTTCTAAAGAATAAGGAACAAGGAACATCACCTTACTACATAAAATAAGACTTCCCCATAGAAGTACTAATAAAAGCACAAAGAACTACAAAGTGAGCTGAGGAGAGAGAAATGGGAAAAAAATGCCAATCTTAAAGTATGACAAACTAGTAACTAGTAATTTTAGATTCAATCAACAGACACAAAGGTCATGAAACTCCAAACGATTAAATTAAATAAGGGAGAAAAGATAAAAAGAAAAGTTTATCTTTGGAAGTCTATCAGAATAGATACTGACAGGGAAATACCAGCAAGAATAAAAACACAAAACAGCCCAAAAAAAATAATAAAAAACAATAACATAAACAACTATCTCATAAAGAAACCAATACTAATATGCTCCGAAAACCTCTCGTAGTAAACTTCTGTGTAAGTTCTTAACCAAACAGCACAATAACAATTAGCGTGCCCTTCTCTTGACCTTAATCTCCCAAGACGGCCAGTCACTGTGGGGAATCAGACCAACACCCTCTAGAGATTACAAATCCTTCAACAAAAAAAATCAATCTTATATTTCATAACCACATACAAGGTAAGAACTCTATCGACTGAAACGCGCCTTTATGAGCTGCTAGATGCACTAGAAAATATAAAGTTCGACATAATCGGAAATTAGGCGACTGGGCAATGCAATACAAGAGCAACAAAATTTTTATATTTTATTACATAGGAGAAACACCAGTATTATACGGAGTAGGGTTTCTAGTCAAAAAATTCTTAAAAAATAGCATTAATTCTTCCTAAGCACTCATCACAAGATTTCATGGGGAACCCGGTTAAATGACATTTCAAGAAATACGTTATGGCATTTTTCTAGGAAGTGGTTTCTTGTTTTTAAGGAGTTTACACCTAACTTAAATTCTTTGTGGTTCTTGTGATATCCACTCGTGTGGTTAATAAACTAAATAGAGTGTAACCCTCGAATGCTATAACAGTACACTAGAACAGATTAAGATTTACTAGTTATTCAAGGATATCACTTTCTACAATTTATCAAATAATCATTATTTTCATTACATCGATATTTTATATTATCGGTTTCTATTTTAATATTTTGTAAATGGAAACAAATAAGATAATGTAGTTTATTGATAATAATCCTGTGTCATTGTCGTAAAATAAAATAAACTAAATTGAAATGTACTCATTGATTAAAAAACTTAGCTGCTATTTATTTTAGACCCTAATTCCTGGATTACATGGATTATTGCCAAGTGCAATTTTTTTCGCAGAATTATTTTACATTTCAGATAAAAAACATTGATAAGATAACATACGAGTATGTTTTAATATTTTTTTCCAGATATAGTCGAATGCATGCTTGGCTTAGTTTTAACTGGTTTTAAGTTTTCTAACAGGCAAAAAGACTGAAGTTGTTTTTGCATAGGTATTTTACTGGTACCTAATTTTTTTCCTGCATTTTAGTGTGTTATATATATATTTAGAATATTTTGCTGTTTTGTAAAATTGTTATAATGATTCAAATCTTTTATTTTTCTGGTTTATGCCTTATATGCATGTATTTCACATAAATTTAGTGGGTAATATTTTGTTCTACTTTAGAAGAAAAACGTAGTTTCTTTATTTGTTTTATGATTGCATAATAGATGTATGTCTCTAAACAGCTGCGGCGTAGCGCGAAAAAAAAAAAGTCGGTAAAGTCGTAGCTAAAAAATCTACAGGGTCAACATACTTCTTCCTCTTGAAAATTATCACATTAATAAATGATGTATGCTTGCCCTGCTGAGCTAATCTATCCAGTTGCAGTTAGTCTAATGACCTTCACCATACTTGACCTCACTGGAGTTACATAAATAGTGCACGTCGAGTACGATAAAATGCTTTATTTTATTTTGAGACTCGGGTTCAACAAGAATCCGATGTACCGTCGTAACTAATATGAGTATTTAAAGTTTTCACTCATAGTTATACTCACAATTTGCAGTCTATATTCTCCCTCTAGATGCAATCTATTTCTTTACCAATATAGACCTATATATATATATATATATATTCCATCCGACCCGCCCCATCCAGGCTCCTACCCGCGAAGAAGGTCATGTCGGCCAGACCAGGCCACCTCCCATACAACCTTCTCAGCGCAATGAAAGGTCTAGGCCCCCACCCCTTCCTCGCTTAGTTTGGGAATACGGCTAAGTCTAGAATCCACCGAAACTATGCACTCAGGCATTCTTGCCCTAATATAGGCCTAGTGCCACCTCTCGCCTCAGCCCTGCAATCAACGGCCTTATAACCTTACTGCCCACACCTAAATCGTTGGCCACCTCGTTCTAATCCCGCAGGGCAGACTGGGCGATTGTGATCCAGATCCAAACTCTGGACACAGATCAAATCGTTCAGGCAGCGCACGCCCTATTATAGATTATTTACCGATTTTAAATACATTTATTGTGATGAAAGTAAATATATATTTACCAAAATAAAAAAAATAGCTTATTTATAATATACCTTTCTAACAGTAAAAAAAATTCAACATCGGATCAGTAGTACCGGAGATTACCCCGAACATCCATACTCATAAACTTTACATTTTTATAATATTAGTTGTATGTTATGTACACTTCATTATTATGTTTTTTTAAAGAATCTAGATAAACGATATTCATAGATTAAATAAATACACACATTACATGTGTGTTTTTTGCGCCGCGTTTTTGTGTACATTTTTAATTTTCGAAAACAATTAGAGATACGTGTAAAAAAAATTAATTAAAATCCGATTCAATGCTCATTTTTACGGGCAAGCGCTTGAATTTACGTGAAATATTTTTACTTTGTATTACTACAAC
Source organism: Samia ricini (assembly GCA_014132275.2). NCBI lineage: Eukaryota > Metazoa > Arthropoda > Insecta > Lepidoptera > Saturniidae > Samia > Samia ricini. The sequence continues at coordinate 12,824,922 of AP028165.1, read as the reverse complement.
AAAAAAAAGGGATCCGTATAAAATAAATAAAACACAGTGAAGAATATATGAAACGCGGGCGCGGCCGCGAGAGCACAGCTAGTAGTCATAATATATTTTTAAACACTAAATACATCGTTATTGATTCAATATCGTTCTATTTCAGATTACAAAGAAATACAAACCAGAAATCAGAAAATCCATCAACCCATAAAAACTGATTAACATTCCAAAACATACCAGCTCAAACGGTTCTGCCAACACCAAGAAACTTATTCCCATCAGCCAACTTGCTGGCATCAACAAACCTATCAGCATCAGCTAATTTGTAAACATAATACAACATAACATAACCTCACGCCTGTTATGCCCGAAGGGTTAGGCAGAGATGAAATAGCAAACTACACCACCCACATTTCGCCGAGCTTAGTTCGGTCCCAGATGTGACAGGGAACGAGCTTGTCGCCGTATCGGGGCACAGGTTCCAGACTCCGGGCTGATACTGAGTAGAAAACCCTAATATCACTTGACCGGGGATCGAACCCGAGACCTCAGAACTGTACCGTAATAAAACTGCGACACCGAGGCATACACTTTATTATTATAGCTTTTTTTTTAAATCCATGTGTAAAAAGTATGCCAGCTAAATTATTTCTGCTCATTTCACTATTCATTCATAACACTGTTAACCCCTTGAGCACTTATTTGGCGTTTACGCCAGCTTTCCATTGTTTTCCTATTGTCTTATTTTTATGGGTACTCGACACATTAAGCAAACACATATTAATTATTTTAATATAAATATAGATAAACGCTAATTACGTGTTAGATAAATGTATACATGTATAAAAATGAATTTTAAATGGATGTAATTTATGGAAATGTATCTATTATGGTAACACTTAATAAAAATTCGCATAAATATTTTTAAAGTCATATAGAGAGTCGAAAACGAAGAGCGGCAACGTCGCATACATCGAACCGTGAGCTGGCAACGTGGCTATTATAATTTAGCTCAATAGTGAAATTGGTGAATAGCACCATCTAATTATTGTTTGCGCATTTTAAGATTCTGACGTCATTATAGATAGACTTCTATTGAATTTGAAACACTCAGTGACTCCTTTCATGTTAATAGGCAATAATTTATCGTACTACGATTCTTTTTATGGGTATTATCGGTCTAGTATATTATATAGTCTTTAATAATATGTAAGGTTATTTTTATATAATACAATAAATGTAACAACATATTAGTGACAGTCTCGTATAATTTTACAACAATTTTTCAATTTGGTCGACATGGTATTTATTATTGATGTGAACTTTCTTTAGAATCATTGGTGGTTTGAAACGGAAATGCTTCATGACAAAGAGACAAGCACGTACATTAATAGGATTTAGTCTACTTATTAGATTTTATGCTTCTAATTTAACTGGGTGATAATTTAGCAATAAAACATTATATCGCTTTAACTAAGCTGTAACGTTCAGGTACTACACAGGCTAAAGACGTCGGTTCGAAACCTAGTGACGGAATTGTTTTTTTAAGAAGATTAGAGATATTAAATAAACATAAAATTTAAGCAAATTTGTTTGCTATAACATTAATAAAATTTATTATGAAGTAAAAGAAAAGTGAAAATTTTGAAGTTTATCCAATGTTTTGGATTGGGTGAAAATTGTGTTCAAAATAAAGGTATAGGTATTTAGTATCGAAAGCGTAATGTCTCGTATACCATCCATCCATTCAACCGAAAGACGTCCACTGCCGGATATGGGTTTCCCCCAAAATGATCTTCACAACAACCGGTCTTGCGCGACCCGTATCCAGCCTTGTATACCATAGTTTGCTCATACTACTTTAAGTAGACCCCTCGTTGGTATTGCTCTTAGAGTACATTCCGGATATATGCTTCTCAACAAGTTTGCTTATCTTATGGCAAAAAATAAAAAAATTGCGAATTCGACTGTAATAGAATCCTAAAACAATCTAATCTTAATCTAATGAATCTAGGAATATTTTGCTTTGACTGCGAGCCTAAATTTTATGGAAGTTTACGTTTAATCTTTACTTATAATAAAAGGCTAGAGTGACGAAATCTGTACATTGGAGGTATTTTAGAAAATACCATGGGGAGTTTGGAATCGACAACAGAACAAATTTCGATAGTTTAAAAAAATAGTTTAATTAGTTTAAATAGTTTATTTAGTCAATGCCTTTTTATGGAAAAGGCAAAGGTACTAGTAAACCATTCAGCCAAAGCAGACGTTAGGAACACTATCAATAAATGAATGGCGGTAACAAAATGGTGGACTTCTGTTACGACCACAACGAGAATGATTGGGACATTTCTGAAATCACGCTCCCTGTCTTTATTTTCATTTCACTACACTTGTGTATCATAACTACACTATATCACGTAAAATGCAACCATAATAAATAGTCAAGCATTGTAAAATAAGGACAATAACATGACAGACCAAAATTGCGCCAAGCACCCCTTAGAACATTGTATGTAAATAGTTCCTAATGTCACACTTGGCTGCATGATTTGTGATGACTATGCAATGCCTTATCCTTAAAAAAGAAATAATTCAAACAAAAAAAAATAACCTGGTATTTCGTCACTTTGACTAAGGATGAGCAATGGAAAGGGATATATAGACATAAAGAATCTATGACCGTATAATTTTTATTATATCTTCTGAATTACAGATTATAACTAAGATACTTATTTTTATAGTAACGAAAGCGAATATCAATAGTGACGTCACAATTGAAATAATATGATTTTCGGACGGACATTCTGGTAGACATGCTATTAAAACTTGTTCACTTTCAGGATTTTTCATAACGAGTGCCGGTGTTTTGTTACATGTAAGAAAGAAAATATAAGTTGATGAAAATTTATTATAAATCTTTTATACGTATATTCTATAAATATTTTTATTAAATATAAGCTTCTTTTAATTTGCAATAAAAAATTGAGGCGAATGAAAATCATCCATTCAATCAGTAAGTCATAGAAATAATAATGTAAAACAAGACCCCACGTAACCAGTGTTGCTACTCCTTCTTATAAATTCGCCTAATGTTAAGTGACGATATAGTCCAGAATGGTAAATACACTAAGCCTAGGTGCAGGTTCTCAAGTGATGCTGCTAGAACACACCTTTTGGTATTTGGTGACAGGTTTTCAAACTTGAGGCTGGTAGCTACCAGGGTGGGCATTATTAGAAAATGCCCTATGGTTACGTTTGGGTTTCTCATATAATATACCTTTTGGTTCTATATAATTCTGTGTAAAGTTAAAAAAAATATAATCTATTACTGGCTCTAAAACAGTTTTGATTGCTGCTCTAAAAGTTGTCAGAGAAGTTGCTAAACCATTTTTATCTAAATTTTTGTCACTAAGACATAAACAATAGTCGCAGTCTTACATTAAACGTCTTACATTAATACGCACTTACGACCAGCAACAGAATTGACTTGCGTACACAGATCTGTACGTGTCGACCGGCTGGGGTAGAATTAATCACGATTCCTATTGCAGTGGTCTTATATATATTTCGTGAGCGAGGGTAGTTGTTATTTAATAACATATACTATAAAGACTAGTCAACAAATTCACCTCTGTCATGCAAACACCTCTTCGAAAACAAAAATCACAGATTTTAATGTACAACTCGGTTTACGAAGTATTGGCAACTTTAATAACTGATAAATTTAAAGGTCCTGCTAATTACCCCCAAATAAAAATCTATCACTAAGTATATATTAAGTGTATTGTGGAAGAAATCGTTGACAATAGCTTTTGCTAAGGCTTTACGTAACTTAAAATTAATCAGCATGTTTGTGATTGAAACTTTCTATTATTGAAGCGATGACGGTTCCAATGGTAGAGTGGATGCATTCTGGATCTATCTATGTACGTAGGTTCGAAACACATTGCAAGCTAATTAGCGTAAAGCGAATACTGAAGCGGAAGTAATTACATTAGTCTGCTTATATGGAAAGCTCGATATAATTGTTATAATATCCAAATATTTATCTCTATTGGGATTCAAAGGTGAATTTTAATTTGAACATCGGTAACTACCTGATGTTATATAACGCTTTTTATTTTTCACTTCACAGGATAGGAAAACCGTATATTCATATCCCTTAGACGTCGTAGTCTCAATATGTGGGTAAACTACGCGTTTGGACGTTTTCGTTAATTTTAGTTACAGTTGCCCAGCACCGTCGGTCAAGCGATATCCGTTGTTGACCATGATGCTTTCCGCAGACTTTAGTTTTTTGTTAGGAGATAATATTTAAAACTGTTGTTTATACAAGTTAAAACGATTGAGTTTTGTTACAGTTAATTCTGCGTCTAATAAGCCCATTTTATAAAACGACGATTTAAATAAAATGTTAGATACATTATAAGGTTATTTATACCGATGTTTCATATAGAACAAATAACACTGAGTTTCGCTGTAAAAAGTAAACGCTTATTTATTATACTTTACATTTAGATTAAATAAAAACAGTTAGAAAAGTCTTTTACTAGTGTTACCTGTAGAAAGAAACGACATTAAAGTATATTCTACGTATCTTTACAGTAAAATAGAAAAAATATAAATTCAAACACTATTAACAACGATATTCACAAAGCAAGCAGACATTTTATCATTTAATTACATAAACAAAATTAAATTCGCTGGACCCTAGATGTCAAACTATTTATTAATTATGAAGACTGTCTTCATAAATGCGTGGCGATTTCAAATTTAAGAAATAGTGTATTTCTTTACATAGATATTTGGCTACTTCGATATTAAACGAAACGTACATTATTATAATTAGTTTTACTATAAAGATTCAGTGTAAATTAAGTATAATAAATTATTTTGATTATACATATAAATTCGATACTTTCTAGAATAATCGTTGTTGTTATTTAGGCTTCCTTGGTTAGGCATGTCTTTTAAAATGTTTTTAAAGTATTTACATAATACCTTATATTAGTGGGGGAAAATTAGCAAACAAGATCTTGAACAGACTAGATGTGACACAAGTTACTCTTTCGAATAAAATATCATTTCCGTTTTCTCCAGTGCATTCCTTTTACCCTCAACCTACCGACATACTAGAGATAGAAGAGCTTATTCAGGGACTGAATTTAGATAGCGCAGCAGGTCCCGATGGGATAAACAACAGGTTACTGAAAAGAATTAAACGGTATGTTTCACTCCCACTATGTCATGTGTGTAATCTTAGTATTTCAGAAGGCATATTTCCAGATACTTGGAAAACGGCTAATGTGCTACCGATCCACGAAGGTGGGGATAAACGGGTTCCTAGTAATTATAGACCTATTTCTTCTGAATGCACTAGCTAAAATACTTGAAAAGCTTCTCAACAGACGTTTGATGAAGTATCTAGAATCGAATAATCTCCTATCAAACAATCAATATGGTTTTCGTAAAAACAAATCCACAGAAGAGGCAGTTACACAATTAACAAATTCCATTGTCACTCATCTTGACACAGGAAAAGCATGCATGGGTGTCTTCTTAGATCTCGCAAAAGCATTTGATACAGTTTCGAAAGACATACTGTTGAGAAAACTAGAACTGTATGGAATCAGAGGAGTATCTCTAGACTGGTTTAGAAGCTACCTGTCAAACAGAACCCAGCGGGTCAAAGTGGGAACTCATGTGAGTGATCTAGAATTTGTGCACTATGGAATTCCACAAGGAAGTATCTTGGGGCCAACATTATTTATAATATACTTGAATGATGTATTATTCGGTAATTTCAACAATTCAGATATTGTTTGTTATGCTGACGATACCGCTATCCTCTTTCATGCAGACACTTGGCCGAGCTTATATGAGAGAGCACAAGAAGGCATGGCCAAACTGGCTACCTGGTTTAATAAAAACCTTCTAACGCTCAACGCAGAAAAAACAAAAGCTGCTTTCATAAGACAGCTGCGTCACAACCACCACAAAGTGCATATATTACAATTCACACCTGTAATCAACAATTGACAAACTGTAACTGTAGTATAATCGCGAGAAATGAAACTATAAAATATCTAGGTGTCACATTAGATGAAAAGCTAACGTTCCAAAATCATATCTACATTACTTCAAACAGAGTCCGCAAACTGATATACATCCTGAAAACATTACGATTCATGAAAAATAAAGTATTACTAAAATCAATATATGTCGCACTCTGCCAATCGGTGATTACTTATTGTATATCTGTATGGGGCGGTTCATCAATCACAAACATGATTAACATAGAAAGAGCCCAAAGGGCTATACTAAAAGTGATGCACTACTTGCCTTTTAAACACCCAACGGAACTAGTCTTTATAGAAGCACAAGCTTTATAGAAGCTTCCTTATGGAAGCACAAGTTCTAAGTGTACGTAAACTCTTCATAGTCTCTGTTACGCTTCGAGTACACAAACAGGTAATCAATTCCCCCGACTACCAGAACATGTTAAAAAAAAAGAACTTTTAAAGTAATCACTCCTAGGATTAACACTAGTTTTGCAAAAAGGTTTGGGTTGTTCCTTCACCCATTCCTGTATAATAAAATATGTAAAGCTTGCAATCTTAAAGAAACAAACCTACGAATAGCAAAGGCAATCACTCAAAATTGGCTCAAGGCCTTAACATACAGAGAAATTGAAAATCTTTTGCAAACTGTAACGTAAATTACCAAATATCATACTCTGTTTATATCCATATCTTATGTATTTAACTTACTTTTTCTTTTCATATATTTGTATGTAAGCAATAATAACAATCTTATAAACTCAACTTTATGTATGTAATGCGTAATGTATTATAATGTATAGTATCTACAATAAACATACTGAAGATGTTGGTTACCCACCATGTCCTTTTGTACAAGCGTTCTCTCGTGGTGGTCACCCGCGACACAGGGTTTCCCTAGTGCGGGGGCCACGATTAGTACAGCAACATGTAAAACATACTTTTTGATAAATAAACATTCTTTCATTCTTCATTCTTTCATTCTTCTTCTACTATTTTTCACACTAATTTACAAGATATGCCACCGACTTCGTTCGCATTTATATTATTTTATAACTAGCGTGTGCCCGCGTCTCTGCCCGTGTTTCATTTATTCTAATCTATAATAAGTTTATTTATACGGAACCTTTATCCTGAAAATATTTTTGGTAATATCAGAAACCAGAAATATTTCTCACAAATTGAAACACCTGCCAATAAAACTATAAATTGAATCTAATTTTGTGAGTTTTTTTTAAACCGGAATCTTAATTAATTTCGAAAAATAAAAATAACCTAAGTTCCACGGAGTATCTAATAAAAAAAAGTCCATCAAAATCTGTCCAGCCGTTACGGAGATTAGCCGGAACAAACTATAGACAGATAAAAACTATAATAATTTTATTTTTAGTATAGGTATTATATACATTAATAAAAAAATTGTTATGTTGATATTACAAATAGACGCTTCAAGTGTATGGTAGTCGCGACCCAATCGGGATTATTTTCTTACCACCACAGAAATCGTCGGATCTATATTGGCTGATTGCGGAACGTGACGCGTGCGCTGTACCACACCCCGCTCGGTTGCCCCCCGCCGCGCTCCGCCACCCACCCCTCCATAAATGTTGACATCAGAATAGCCCAAATATTTTGTATCTTGTCGCAAACTTATAAAACAATCACATAAACCTTACATATTTCCATAAAAACTTTCATCCCCTATTGTTATTTTACACCCTTGAGGGTAAAAACTTTTACAAACTTTGAATGTCATATTTATTTATATCGAATCAACAGCCTTAAAAATAAGTTTCAAGCTTCTAGCTCTAAAAATGACGATACTTCCATTCAACTTTTCATCCCCCGTTTCAATATCCTAACAAACCTTTTTTCGCATTAAGTAATGTTCTTCCTCAGGCTCAGGCTAGACTATCTGTGTACCAAAATTCATTTAAATCGCTTCAGTAGTTTTGGCGTGAAAGCACAACAGAGAGACAGACAGATAGAGTTACTTTCGCATTTATAATATTAGTATAGATTTGTAAATGATCCTAATCCACAATTAAAGTTTTTGTTACTACATTGTATTGGGTTTTTTATAGCAATAATGATTAAGCTTCACTTTGTAAATTATATTTGCCTTTTTCTACCTATTATATTATGTAGTATTAGCGCTTAGGAATTATTTAACCAATTTAAAGTCTAATGTACGTTTTTTGACACAAATGCGTAACACACTTATATTTTATAAATACAAATAGCAAAATCAAATCAATGTGCAAATAGTTTATCAGGTTTTCCTAATAAAAAAAAATCATAATAATATTAAATGTATGTGTACCTTCTGTTACACATAAAGTAAGATATTGAAAACAATATTGCAGTAGGATAATTATTCCTAATTTTGACATCTTATACAATACAAAATTAATGACTTTTTTTACTTTTCTAAGCGCAATTATTATATTAGTAAGGATCACGTTTGTTTTAAATTTTCTTGGTCCACTAACGTTGTACAATTGTTGACAAACCACGTAACTTAAATCTTCATCGCTACAGCTTTAGATCTGACGGATTATAAAATACCTAATCAACCATAGTAGTCAAAATCGGTAAGTACGATTTAGTTATAAACCACTTATAATGGTGATTTTTATGAAAATGACAAGATCTTATAGAGTGATTTGATGATATTTTATACGTTAATTTTGTAAAAAAAAAAAACAATATACAAATATCACTGTAGAAACGTTTAATATGAACATGAATAGGTAATATTTGGATTAGGTTACTTCTTTATGATACTTAAAAGTTTCATTTAGACATGACATTTTTAGACATTTAAACATAAAAGAACATTTCATTTAGTAAAGTTTATATTTATAGTACTGAGGACTACCAAAGCTGGAGACCTAATTGGGTGATTTAATTGGAAATAAAATGTATTTTCCTGTTTTTCTGTCTATTTACACTAAGCTATAAAATTATTATCTGCCTTAAAAAAAAGGAAGTTCTAAATTATACTGTATGTTTCTCTGTAAATTCTGGATCGATATAAATTTTTTTTTCAAAAAAGTAAATACTTGAAGTCAGTATTTGATTTGTGGATCACAGAGAAATCAAGAACAACCATAATATTCATACCCTGTTCCCACCACTTGGAATCGGCGCGGTATTTTTTTTTCTTCCATACGTCCCTATCCGCCGCCATCTTTTCGTATATTCCTTTTTCTTTCATATTATTTCTCCATTTCTCCTCCACACACCCCATTTACTCTTTTTGGGTACAATTTTACATTTATCTCTACTTCCCGTCCTTCCACATTCATATTCATTACTAGTTTATCCACATGCGCTTCCTCTCTTCTCATAACATGTTCATACAACGACAAACGATTCCCTTTCAACTTTTCTATCACTGGTGGCCACTTTAAACTCCCTCTAACATATTCATTTCTGACCCAGTCCATTCTTGTCATGCCACCCATCCATATCAGTATTCGCATCTCTGCTGCATGCAGTTGTTTCTCATCCATCTTCTTACTAGCCCGACAATCCGATCCATACAGTACGACAGGTCTTATAACGGACATATATATTCTGCCTTTCAATTTATTGGCTGCCCATTGGACTGTGACAAGTTGTACGTGAGACCTGTCGCCACTTTATTCAACCTTCAGTTGATTCACCGACTTATCTCTCGGTCGATTTCACCGTCACTTTGTATGAGTGACCCGAGACGACTAAAGCCAAGAAAGACTGGAACTGGTGTTCCTCCGAGAGTTTTTGTCTTAAGACTGGAGATGCCGCCAAAGTTGCAGTAAAAGTATACAGTTTTGGTTCTGCTCATTTTAGGCTAGTTTTTGCCGTCACTTATCTAGTCTCATTTGCACATCCAGGCTACTGTCACTGACTAGCACGATGTCATGAGCAACTATCATGCATCAAGGTGCCTCTTGTATTATTATTATCTGACGTAAGAGCGTCCATTCCTAACAGAAAGAGGTACGAGCTAAGAGCTGACTCCCGGTTATATATTTGCATATTATTGATATATAGTTTTTTGAAGTGAGAACTTCTTTGGCGGCTTTGAGTGTTTCTCGGTAGGGGAAAAACTTATAGATTCGCGTTACCGATGCTATAACGTCAACTGTCAACATGCTACAGTATGTTAAGTATAAGATTTTCTTTAAGTACTGGCACTCAGTGTTAAACAATAAAATTTATATTTACATAAACTATTGTATGTTTTGATTATAAATGTACTATAGGAATATGTACATAACTATTACTCGGAAAATAGATGTAAAACATACAAATTTGAAATGTTTAGGTTATGTTAATAATGTTATCCAACTAATTAATAAATTTTAACAATTTTTACAAGGTTACGAATTTTTTCTCCTGTCAACAGTCCCTATGGCTGCCTAATTTTTCAAATAAATCAAGTCGGATTAAAGGGGCCGTAAAAAATTAACACAATAATTGTTACATCGATTCCAATTAAAATAATTTAATTTTGGTTCGGACATTCCGGTAGACATATATTAGGGTCTTGTTCATTTTCATTTTCAGTATTTTTCGTTACGCGTACCGATGTTTGGTTACATGAAAGAAAAAAATATAATTCGATTAAAAATAGATTTATAAAGCCCTTGAATATTCTAAAAATATGTTATTAAATAATATCTTCTTTTAATTTGCAATAAAATATTGAGGTGAATAAAGATCGGTTAAATGTAATAAATATCGTAATGAAACCACCGTTTCTTGGTGGTAGAGCTACCGCATTCAAAGCTTGAAAGTCTCTCGATATACATATTTTTTTTTTTTCCAACGGTACCAGTACCTCTAGATACCTTAGTGCGTTCACCATTCTGGATGATATCGTCATTTAACATCAAGTGAGATTCCAGTGAAGTCGTTTAGATTATATAATATGATATAAAAAGATTATTAAGAAATAAACATATATTTTCTTAAACACATTGCAAGCCATTATTAAACAATATTTTGTTAAAATGAAGAAAATCAAAACAAGTTACTAAAAATGTCATTAATATCAACAATATATATATATATATATATATATATATATATATATATATATATATATATATATTTGAACCCCGTGTGCTAGTTACCTATTGCGGCTGAGTGTCTTCATCACTCGCCCACAAAGTTTGGTGAAGCTGTAAAGTCCCTTCCGGTTTTAGCTAACAGTCTTAGTCTTAACAGTATTAGTAAGCTTAGAAAAACAAAACTCTGGGGCATTCGTTCAATAGCACTCGAGCTGTGATGATTTTCTTTTGATTTCTTAATTGTGGTTAATTTCGTAAATGAGTGATGAAGTTCATGTTATTATGTTACAATTTCATTTATATTATACATTAAACAAAACATTTTCAAAGAAAACTAGGTCGAGTTTCTTGCCAGTTCATCTCGACTAGGTAGTTTTCTGAACCGGTAGTAATTTTTGATTGAAAAAAGAACTTTTGTTTGATTTGAAGGTGATATCAATCGTCAAATATCCCTGCTCTTACCTAATACCTAAAATCATATACCTAATCATATAAAACTACTCATATATGCATACATACAAGCACATAAATACACACACATATGTACATACATATGACATCAGTTATAAACGAGTACATAGTTTGCGGGGATAATAATGCACTTTAAAGATGTATGAAAATGGGAATGATGTATGCTTTTAAGGACGAGAACTGAGACACTGCGAGGAAGAGAAACCAATAATTGAATTGAAATTTCCGGATAAGTAAAAAACGCGGGATAACAAATAACTTATTTAGAACAATTATTGGTTACTTCGGTAACTAACGGTAAATCTGATTTTGTAATAACATATTTTTAAGAGTGGCTTTTAAAAGTTTACAATTAAGGGTTATCTGTTTGTGTAGAAAGATCGATAATTGTTATCATATTTAAGTATTTACCTTCATTGGGGCCCAAAGTTTCATTTAAACATTTGAAACCATCTGGTGTCTTGCAACACTTTTTCTTTTGCTTCTTACAGTATTCGAGAAAGATAGTTTCAGGTGCATGCATCTTAGGTTCTTTACAACACCACTCATCGTCTAGATGGTTTATTACAGAGCAATTATCTGAAATATATTTGTCCAGGTTTTTATCTTCAAAATGTGGGTATAAACATGGGCGTTTTCGTTTATTTTCGTAAGCAGCGTTGGTCAATTACCGCATCGTTTCTTGTCAGTAATATTTTAAACGGTTGTTTATACAAACTAAAATAAGTCGGGTTAATTATAATTAATAATGTAACCAAATCTTAACTGACGATATAGAGAAAAATAGTAGTGATTAATGATAGATTTTCAACATTAGGCTAATAGTTAGCCAGGCGGGTATTACCTATTACCCGGTAGCGCCACGCAAAAACTCTGTATACAGTGATATAAATTTTTATTACATACTTACTGGTACATGTACACGAAGACGCGTTTCCGAATTGGTTCTTGGATTGATTTGATTCTATATATGTTTTATTTTTAGCCTTACAAAATAGATAACATATATTATTAGAGCCTTGTATATCTATATCACGGTTACCTGAAATATTTTTATTGAAATGAAAAAAATTAGCCAAATGTGGGATAGCCTGCCTTTTTTTTCATAGTTTGTTATTTACCGAACTACACATTTTTCCCGTACACTATCCATTTAATTGAAAAATGTCCAATGGTGTACATAGATCTCCCCCTAAGATCTTTACCACGACAGGTCTGGCGTCAGCCGCATCCAACAGTCTCTCGAGACTTCCACCAGGTTGACGGTCCACCTAGTGGGGGCCATCCAAACTATATCTTCCGGTACGTGGTAGCCATTCAAGAATCCCTTGGGCCCATCGGGCATCGGTTGTGCAAGCGATATGCCCAGCCCACTTTCACTTTAGTTCAGCAATTCTTTGGATAATTTTGGTTCTTCTACGGATCTCCTCATTTCTGATTCGATCTCGCAGTGAATCTCATAGCAAAGCCCTCGCCATTGCCTTTTGGGTAACTTTGAGTCTTCTAATTAGCCCATTGTAGGCGACCACGTATCAGTGCCGCGAGTTATCACTAGTAACACACACTGGTCGAAGACTTTTAAAATTTCCCAAACGCGGCACAAACGAGTTCGAATCGAAGATTAACCTCTTTTTCGAAGATGGACTTACCTAACTGGACAGCTTGTCCCAAGTATACATACATAACTGTTATTGACAACGAGCGTAGAGTCACCGATGTTTATAGGAGTTGGCACAACATGTACATTAGACATGATTTTCCTCTTGTGTTAATTTTAAGACTAATTTGTTCGGGGGCTTTACTAAGGTCATCAAGCATCGTAGTTAGATCTTCTGTGGAAGTTATCCTTGATTACTACATCATTGGTAAAGCGTAGGTGTGCTACGTAAGTGTGTACTCGTCGTTTACGTTGATGCCAAATCCTTTCCAATCCAGAACCTTGAAGACATCCCCGAGCGCAGCGGAGAGATAACATCTCCCTGTCTTACGTTACGCCGCAAGGTAGGTATAGCTTTCGAGGTCTGGTCCTCTAATCGGCTTGACATTTTCGTACAAATCCTTCTACGCTTTGATGTATCCATAGTCTACTTAGCACCGCTGGAGAGACTGCAATACAACCCAGGTCTCAATCGAATCGAAGGCTTTTTCGTAGTCCACAAACGCTAAACAAAGCGGTAGGTTATTCTCCTAGGCCTCCTGTATAACCTGCCGTAGCGTATGTATATGTTCTACGGTGCTCAAGCCTTTTCGGAAACCAGCTTGATTGGGAGGCTGGAAGTCGCCATGTCTGCGCGCTAGTCGTTTCATGAAGACTTTTGAAAATAGCTTATAGGCATGACTCAGAAGTGAGATGGGTCTATATTTTTTAAAAAAGTGTAAAAAAGAGGAAAATAGGACCACCACACTTATGTGCCACGCCTATTTTTTATATAATGTTTTTTAAAAATGACAATGATTATTTTTATGGTTTATCTATATCCAAGCTATATTTTACTCACACAAAATTTTATTAAAATTAGTTTTTTTTTTTTTTGTGATTTCTAATAATAATTTTAAAAATCTTTATATGCTATTGCTCATTTATACATACTTCCCGTGTATAAAGTTTCATCAAAAATACAGACAGACCAAATTTACAAAAAATGTCAGATTCGATTTTAATAGCGGCTAAAATAGACATATTTTGCGAAATTCCTAAAAAATGAATAAATGTAAATACAAAAATTCAGTTTTATTATTAGTATAGATCATAATTAACTTTTATTGAGCATCAAAACGCTCTAGGATTTATATTAATTGATCTGGTTAGCTCATCACTAGATGAGATGTAGGTAACTATCTCTATAGTTGCGTTCGTGCGTCCATATTGATAAGTATTGTATTGGTGGGTTCAGAATCAAAGTATGTAAGAGTGAAATATCTAATAGTGAATAACATTTAAAAAGTATCTTGCCATATTTTTTTCTTGTTATTGAAGTCCACCATGTTGTGTATCGTGTGTTCACGTCACAAGTCATGAGTGCCTCAACGATCTGTTCCTTTGTGTAATTTACGGCCTGCATGTACTGCAAGAATTTTCCCTCTACAGTTAAGCAGATCGGGTGTAATAAATCTTTGTAATCATACCATTCTTGAAAATGATCATACTCTATATCCAGATAATCTGAATAAATATCTGGAACAGAATAAAAAGTTTTATAATTCTTACACTTTATCAACTTGCAACCATTTTTGAACATCTCACATTTTTAATATCGGCGTTGAGTATGAACTAAAACGGCTATAATCTACATTGGAATTATTTGTTTGATTACATATTATTTATAAATTATCGTAATCCGCAATTAAAGTTGTTTTTAAACAGCCAGTTTCTATTAGTTTTTCTTTTGTTGTCTAGCCATAATGATTAAACTTGACTTTGTAAATCATATATGTTATCTTTGTACCTGTTATATTAACCCCTGGAGCACTAACCTGGCGTTTACGCCAGTTTTCCATTGTTTTCATACTGTCTCATTTTTATGGATAATCGACAAATTAAGTAAAATTAGTAGTGCTTAGTAATTATTTTATAAATTTAAAGTCTAATATACGTTTTTTGACACGTATATGTAACACACACATATTTTAGAAACACAAATACCAAAATAAAGCAATACGCATCAGTTACTTAACCAAGTTATTTCCAAAAATAAAATTGAAAAAAAAAAAAGCTTTTTTAATTAAAAACAAAACCGACTTCAAAATAATATAATACAAAAATGCACTGAAGTCAATAAATAATTACTTTATTAATCTGATTCGTATTATTTTGAAATCGGTACCCTTCTCATCCGCTTTGAAGTCGGTTAAAAAGAAAGAATATTCATTATATAATATTAAAATATACGTACCTCCTTTTGCACATAAAACATTATACTGAAAACAACATAGAAGTAGGAAAATTATTCCTAATTTTGACATCGTATCCAGTTCAATCTTCTACAAAATGAACGAATTTTTACTTTTCTAAGCACAATTTTTAAGTAGGGATCACGTTCGTCCTAAATTTTCTTTGTCCACTGACGTTATACAATTTGTTTTCAAATTACTTAACTTAAATCTTCACCGCTATTGCTTTAAATCAAACACATAATAAATCATAGTACTGAAAATCAGTAAGTACGATTTATTTATTAATTATAAACCTCCTCTAATTATTGTTATGTAAATGAAAAAAGTAATTTGATGATATTTTATACGTTAACTTTTTAAAGAAACTACAAACAAATATCACTATAAAATTTTCAATACCCGATTAGGGAATATTTTAATTAGGTTACTTCTTTATGAAACGTAAAGGTGGAGTGAACACTTTATTTAATCAATTGTATATTTATAAGACTGCTGATTAACGTTGAGTTGGAGACCTAATTAGGTGATTTCATTTGAAATATATTTTCCTGTTATTCAGTCCACTTATATATAAGCTATAAAATTATTAACCGACCTTAAAAAAGAGGTAGTTCTCTGTTCTCTGGGCAGTCTGTTTGCGCAGATAACGAACGTGTTTATGATATATCGTTGCAGATAATTTAATTTGCACAGTTTATTGGCGGCAGTTGCATTTTCTGTTCCATACATTGTGTTTGCGTAGTTGTAATATCTTGAAACATTATACATTACACTCAATAAGCAATGATTATTAATTAATTCTGTTCATATCGGCTCCGTGATTATTAATCTAAAAAAAATTAATAAAATTACTTGAAAACCGTGTCAAACCAAAGTGCAGTGCTAGAGATCCATTTGGACAAAGCGAACATTTAGTATGTTAACCAAAAATTAATACTAAGATATGAAAAAAATCAGAGAGACTTATATAACTGTCAATTATCTAAATCTTTTACCGGAAACCGGTCATAATTATTTTAACGCAATGTAGTGAGAGCATAAACAAATAAATTGTCAATAACTGTATGTAAATCTTCTTTCTACATAAAAATTAAACTTCGAATTGCAAAAAAAAATAACAAAAACATCATCTTCCATAATAAAGGTATTAACACATCTAGCGGCGTAAGTTAGAACCCACAAGAAAACTCGATAAACCTGCTTTACATTAAATTATCTTCCTTCGTCCCTTGCCACTAGAGAGCAGCATCTACCTCCTGTGGCAGCTTAATACTTTAGCAATTCAATTCAATAATAATGTACACATTATTAATGGACACAAAAATGGACGAAATAAATTAATGTTGAAGAATATGTAAAAAAAGAAATCAGGCAACAAAAAGCAGATATGCTAGAAATGAAAGAAGACAAAAATACCATTAAAAGCAATATTAACGAAAAATTCAACAAACTAGAACTAAAAAACGAACAACTATAACAACAATTGGAATCACAAAAAAAATAAAATAGATAATATAGAAAGATATATAAGAAAAAAAAATGTACTCATAGATTAAAAACTTAGTTGCTATTTATTTTAGACCCTAATTCCTGGATTACAAGGATTATTGCCAAGTGCAATTTTTTTCGCAGAATTATTTTACATTTCAGATAAAAAACATTGATAAGATAACATACGAGTATGTTTTAATATTTTTTTTCCCAGGTATAGTCGAATGCATGCTTGGCTTAGTTTTAACTGGTTTTAAGATTTCTAACAGGCAAAAAGACTGAAGTTGTTTTGCATAGGTATTTTACTGGTACCTAATTTTTTTTCCTGCATGTTAGTGTGTTATATATATATTTAGAATATTTTGCTGTTTTGTAGAATTGTTATACTGATTCAAATCTTTTATTTTTCTGGTGTTTTCCTTATATGCATGTATTTTACATAAATTTAGTGGGTAATATTTTGTTCTACTTTAGAAGAAAAACGTAGTTTCTTTATTTGTTTTATGTTTGCATAATAGATGTATGTCTCTAAACAGCAGTGGCGTAGCGCGAAAAAAAAAATGTCGGTAAAGTCGTAGCTAAAAAATCTACAGGGTCAACATACTTCTTCCTCTTGAAAATTATCACATTAATAAATGATGTATGCTTGCCCTGCTGAGCTAATCTATCCAGTTGCAGTTAGTATAAATGACCTTCACCATACTTGACCTCACTGGAGTTACATAAATAGTGCACGTCGAGTACGATAAAATGCTTTGTATTCTTGAAAACTATTTTTTATCTATATTTAATTTTGGGACTCGGGTTCAACAAGAATCCGATGTACCGTCGTAACTAATATGAGTACTTAAAGTTTTCACTCATAGTTTAATACTAGCAGTGAGCGCGACTTCGCTCATTTCGTAAATTTGTTATTTTTTGTCATAAGATAAGCAAACTTGTTGAGAAGCATATATCCGGAATGTACCCTAAGAGCAATACCAAAGAGGGCTCTACTTAAATTATTATTAGCAAACTATGGTATACGAGGCAGGATACGGGTCGCGCAAGACCGGTTGTTGTGAAGATCATTGGGGGAAACCTATATCCGGCAGTGGACGTCTTTCGTTTGAATGGATGGATGGTATACGAGACATTACGCTTTCGATACCAAATACCTGTACCTTTATTTTGAACACAATTTTCACCCAATCCAAAACATTGGGTTAACTTCAAAATTTTCACTTTTCTTTTCATACATAATAAATTTTATTAATGTTATAGCAAACTAATTTGCTTAAATTTTATGTTTATTTCATATCTCTAATCTTCTTAAAAAAATAATTCCGTCATTAGGTTTCGAACCGACGTCTTTAGCCTGTTTAGTACTTGAACGTTACAGCTTAGCTAAAGCGATATAATGTTTTATTGCTAAATTATCAACCAGTTAAATTAGAAGCATAAAATCTAATAAGTAGACTAAATCCTATTAATGTATGTGCTTGTCTCTTTGTCATGAAGCATTTTCGTTTCAAACCACCAATGATTCTAAAGAAAGTTCACATCAATAATAAATACCATGTCGACCAAATTGAAAAATTGTTGTAAAATTATACGAGACTGTCACTAATATGTTGTTACATTTATTGTATTATATAAAAATAACCTTACATATTATTAAAGACTATATAATATACTAGACCGATAATACCCATAAAAAGAATCGTAATACGATAAATTATTGCCTATTAACATGAAAGGAGTCACTGAGTGTTTCAAATTCAATAGAAGTCTATCTATAATGACGTCAGAATCTTAAAATGCGCAAACAATAATTAGATGGTGCTATTCACCAATTTCACTATTGAGCTAAATTATAATAGCCACGTTGCCAGCTCACGGTTCGATGTATGCGACGTTGCCGCTCTTCGTTTTCGACTCTCTATATGACTTTAAAAATATTTATGCGAATTTTTATTAAGTGTTACCGTAATAGATAGATTTCCATAAATTAAACCATTTAAAATTCATTTTTATACATGTATACATTTATCTAACGCGTAAATAGCGTTTATTTATATTAAAATAATAAATATATGTTTGCTCAATGTGTCGAGTAGCCATAAAAATAAGACAATAGGAAAACAATAGAAAGCTGGCATAAACGCCAGGTAAGTGCTCAAGGGGTTAATAGTGTTATGAATGAATAGTGAAATGAGCAGAAATAATTTAGTTGGCATACTTTTTACACATAGATTTAAAAAAAAAAAAAAAACTATAATAATTAAGTGTAAGCCTCGGTGGCGCAGTTTTATTACGGTACAGTTCTGAGGTCTCGGGTTCGATCCCCGGGTCGGGTCAATTGATATCGGGTTTTTCTACTCAGTATCAGCCTGGAGTCTGGAATCTGTGCCCCGATACGGCGACAAGCTCGTTCCCTGTCACATCTGGGATGGAACTAAGTTCGGCGAAATGTGGGTGGTGTAGTTCGCTATTTCATCTCTGCCTAACCCTTCGGGGATAACAGGCGTGAGGTTATGCTATGTTGTATTATGTTTACAAATTAGCTGATGCTGATAGGTTTGTTGATGCCAGCAAGTTGGCTAATGGGAATAAGTTTCTTGGTGTTGGCAGAACCGTTCGAGCTGGTATGTTTTGGAATGTTAATCGGTTTTTATGGGTTGATGGATTTTCTGATTTCTGGTTTGTATTTCTTTGTAATCTGAAATAGAACAATATTGAAACAATAACGATGTATTTAGTGTTTAAAAATATATTATGACTACTAGCTGTGTTCCCGCGGCCGCGCCCACGTTTCATATATTCTTCACTGTGTTTTATTTTTTTTTACGGAACCCTTTTTTTGTTGTTGTTGTAGTAATACAAAGTAAAAATATTTCACGTAAATTCAGGCGCTTGCCCGTAAAACTGAGCATTGAATCGGATTTTATTTAATTTTTTTTACATGTATCTCTAATTGTTTTCGAAAATTAAAAATACCCTAAGTTACTCGGAGTAACTTCAACTATCTACCAAAAAAAGCCCCGTCAGAATCAGTCCCTCCGGTCCGGAGATTACCCGGAAAAAATATACACAACAAATTGTATTTTTTTTACAAGTATCGTTCAATATACATTCATATCTATTTAGCAAAAAAAAATGTTGACATTACGATCAGATTAGTATAGATGATGATAGCATTCAAGTGTACAACAATATCTCCATCTAAATGACCACTACTAAACTATGATCTATTTACAAGGGAAAGTACTATTATTCGTAAATTTAAAAAAATAACAAATAGAAACAGTATATCTCTCTCTATAAGCAGTATATAATTTGTTTCGCAAAAACGTCTGCGCACGCGTCGTGAACGTCAAAATGGAGTTTACATTATTGATTATTATTATTATTGGCGTGATAATAATAATTCTTACCTAACTTATCATTTAAAGTTGTATTTGGAATTCTGTTCACATTTTCTAGTTTCATAGCATGATATCTAACAAAGGTCTGTTGAAATGAAAGTTTTTTGTCGCCATTTCGTAATCGCTACGGTTTTTTTATTAGGGGTGTGCCTTAAATATGTATTTTTAAAGTTATAATATCTGTAATAATAAATGATAAATGGCGAACAGCGTCCTTACATAAAAATATATTTCCATACATGTTGCTTTCATATGATATTGGGTCCTTCAAAATAGGCGTGAAGAGGTATTTAAGCAGGCCAGCATGACAGCGGTGACTGGCAGTGAATTCTGTTCAGTGTCAGTCGCCGCTGTTTTGGATTGCACTGTATTTACCATCAGGTCCAGTGCAGTCACTGTGCTGTGCATTATAAAAAAAAATACATGACATAACATTCTTTTACGACTTGCATGGTTGAATTGAATTTTAAATAAGTGAATCGAAATCACATTTCTAAAACGTAATTTATCGTCTCTCCTTAGCGAATTAGTATTCGACTTCAGGATCGACGAATTAACTATCTTATAACGTTAATTGTATTTTAGTTTTACTTTATTTTTTTTTTTTTTTTGATAATTGATGAATGAACGCGTAACGCGTTCAGAATGAAATTATATATAATATAATATATTTTTTCTTTTGGTTCTTTTAACTTGTATTAATTTGTACTTTGTACTTATTGTAATTTTTGTAATTTTTTGACACGACATAGGCTCAGTGCTTTGACCACAATCTCATCTGATGTTAAGTAACGATGTGGTCCAGGATGGTAAGCACACTAAGCTTAGAGGTACTGGTTCTCAAGCGATGCTGCCGGAACATATCTATTGGTATTTGGCGACAGGTTCTTTAACTTCAGAGTGGTATAACCCAGACTGGCATTATTTAAAAATGCCCCTACCTGTGTACCTAGCTGTGTTACCTTCACGATGTTTCCTTGTCCGAAAGCTCAGGATGATTTTAGAGTTGTATAGGTGGGTTCGAACCCGCGTCCATTGACACAAAATATTACCAAACTACCAACTAAACCGTCATCGCTTAAGTGTATTTAAAGTATTTGTAATTTTACGTGAAAAAATACTCGATAACAATATAACTAGAGTTACACAGTAATCCATATTATAGTAAACTCCAAGAAGTCCAGAAAATAAGTTCATAAAAGTCTGTAACAAAATTACTATAATTATTTGTACTGAAACATAACATTTTATATTATTGGTTTAATAGCGTTATGTAATATCGAAATCTCAATTATTATTTAGATATTTTAAATGTTTTGAGTGTAATTGAAATTTATATGTTTTGCTTTGGAATTAATGGGTATTTTTATGGACGCTATTTAAAATGAAACTAGAATTTATAACTAAAAATTTGAGCTATAACATAACCATACCATGCCAAAAAGTCTATGTAGAACATAGGATAAACGGACTTTCTTTCACTTACTTTTATTCCGTTTGAAACGTTAATGTATTAATGTTGTTCTTATATTATTAGTTATTGATTTTACAGTGCATTTTTATAGTATATTCGTTTGAAGTCGGTTTTGTTTTTAATGAAAAAAGTTTTATAGAATGACTAGGCACGAATTAACAAAGGAAATCTAACACTTCCTGTTACTCAATGAAATCTTTTTGAACTGTGTTAGTATATACTGACAGTGTACACTTTATTTATGTTATTTTACAGTGACCTGACATGATTCAGACATACGTCGGTGACAACATTTAATACAATTATATCGAATGAGTTATTATTGATGTATTATTAAAAACGGTAAACTGGTTGATTCATAGATGCATGTATGGAAGCAAAGAGTAAAACGAGAGAAGGCTGAAATTATTTTAATGTTACACCGTCATCGGAAATTTAGCCATATAATAACGAATACATAATTAATTCTATTTTATAGCTAATAATTTATTATATTGTAGTAATTCTCTAGAGTGTATTTTACCGGTGTTTAAATTATTTGAATCTAGCCGTGTGATTGGCTATTGGCTATCTAAATCTATTGGCTGTGCCCGTTTTTCATATGTTCTTGACTACGTACAATAGTTTTTAAACAATCATAGGGAAATAATATTTTGATGGTGCAGTCCATTGAATTATATTTTGTTCAGAATTACATGAGTTTTA
This sequence comes from Samia ricini, assembly GCA_014132275.2. Taxonomy (NCBI): domain Eukaryota; kingdom Metazoa; phylum Arthropoda; class Insecta; order Lepidoptera; family Saturniidae; genus Samia; species Samia ricini. Next base: position 12,802,373 of record AP028165.1, on the reverse strand, counting down.
ATTTTTTTACACGTCACATCACGTTTTCGTACTAACAAAAAAACAAAGATATTCCTTACAAATGCAAATAAGTCCCAAGAAAAACTGAGCATTGAACCGGATTTTATTCCTAAAATCATTAGTTTTTTTATGGGAAACCCTAATTGTTTTCGAGTAACACGTCACACTATTGGTATGCACGTGCTTCATACAAGTTCTGTACCAACATTCATTTTACGAGAAAGAGATAATTATCACCTCACAAATTCTAACAAAAAATATAAACGCGTGTAGTTCAAAATTGTATTAGCCGAAAGAAGTAATTTTTGATTATTATACTTATTTTTAATCAGACTAATAAATAAAATTGAATTTCAAATTTCTAACGAGACAATGTTGATTTTTTTTATTACTTTAAGAACATTAACATTATCAAAGCGTCTCAGTCTTAGTGTCAATTTATGAAATTGAGAGCAATTTATTTGAAACTAGCTGTGCCCGCGACTTCGTTCGTGTGGAGTTCAGACAAATATATTCTAATAGACAGACTATATTCTCCGTCTAGATGCAATCTATCTCATTACCAGTATATTCCCTATCTATATCCCATCCCATCACGTCGCACGCAGTAGAGGTCATGCCGGCCAGACAGGCTACCTCTCAGACAACTTTCCCAGTGCAATGGAAGGTAAGGGCCCCGATCCTTCCCCCTATGGTTTGGCATAGCGGCAGAGTCCAGACCTCACCGGTGCGGTGCCCGGACTGAACCGCCGTCTGCGCTTACCCCTCGCGGGTCTTCTGACCTAAAACTATGCACCCAGCCATACTTGCCCTAATAAGCCTGAATTCTATGCTAGGCCTGAATGATAGATATGCGAAAATGCTATAGATTTTATTCCTTTATTTCAAACCATTCAAGCAGCGTACGCTATATTATATAATTATTAACTACTTCAATTACATTTATTATGATTACTTATTGAATATTTACCAAAATAAAAAGTAGCTTTCTAACTTTGAAAGAATTTCAAAATCGGATCAGTAGTACTGGAGATTACCCCGGAAAACCAAACGGATAAACTTTATTCTTTACAATATTAGTATAGATGTTATTATGCATACACTTAATTATTATAGTTTTTTTTACGAATCTAGGTAAACGCTATTTATACATTATATAAATACATTTATATGTGTAAAAAGTATGCCAGATGTTACTATAGAGTTCCAAATTTAATACCAAATTTCATCGAAATCGGTTGAGTAGTTTTTTTTTGCGTGATTATCGAACATATTAATAAACATACATAACATAAGCTCACGCCTGTTATCCCCGAAGGGTTAGGCAGAGGTGAAATAGCGAACTATATCACCCACATTTCGCCGAGCTTAGTTCCGTCCAGATGTGACAGGGGGTGAGCCTGTCACCATATCGGGCACAAATTCCAGACTCCGGGATGATTCTGAGAAGAAAAACCCAATATTACTTTACCCGACCCGGGAATCGAACCCGAGACATCAGAACAACAGTCGTACTGTAATACAATTGCGCCACACCGAGATAAAAAAATAAAATAATAAACGGATATACAGACAAAATATTTTAAAAGTATCGAAATGTGTTCTATAGTAGAATCTAAAACCATACATATTTTTTTTTTACATTTACGTATCTAACCAATAATAAATACTAAAAAAATAAAGAGTTTTTAGATATGATATGCTGGGCAGGAATATAAAATGCAAGCGCAGCCACAGGTGCAGCGCAGCTACCGTTATATACAAAATAAATAATTGTGATGGAGCTCGTTAATCTTTGTCAATATTTTGAATGTAATACAAATCTAATTCTTAATATCCACTTTATCAAGAAAATAATACTGTAAGTTTCAAATCAATCTTTTATTTGATCATCGAAAATTGAAAACAATTAATGTAATTGTCAAGATTAAACTCATTTCAGGTTTAATAATTTCAATAGAGTTGTTAGTGGTCTGTGTTTTATTTAGCGAACTTTGGGGTAGAATTACTACAGATAATGTTTGAGGATTTTCTGTTATATTTGTAGATAGTAATGGATTTGTTAACACTGATTTTGTCGATATTAAAGTGTTTTCAGATGTCGGTACGTTTGTCGTTCCCGCTGGATTTCTGGAGATTGGGTTAACTGAAAAATAATACGAAACAATTAAAAAATCAGAAACGCACCCTTTAATTGATATAACAAATTACGCCTAACTAGAACTTTATGCAAAACACTAGCTGTGCCTGCGGCTCCACTTGCATATAATATTTCTATTCTTCAAAAATTATTCACCTATATAAATATTAAGTAAAAAAAATATTTTAGTTTAGTTAAAATATTAAATATAGTATTTGGTTAAAGTATTGCCAAATACTAGTGTATTTTTTTTTGCTTATTCCAATTTATACTTTATAATTGGACGAGGTAATACGTCTAAGTTTAAAATTATAATTGGTATATAAATCGATTCAGTGGTTTTCCAGTTGTAAGCTAACGTACATATAGAAATTGAAACGTTGCCTTTTATAAAATATAAGGAAGGATATTATTAGATAATACATTTATAAAATTAAATTTGTTTCATATATTACCATCATTAGCATTAGAGTCCGTGGTTGAACTATTATTTTCATCTTGAAACTTTGTTTTATCCTTTATTGTTATATAATTGTTTACGATTATGTTTGACGTCATAAATGGCCTATTTTTTTTCGATCACTTGGGAATTTTTGACGGCACGACTTCCTGAAATATTTGCATTTGGTATTGAATAGAAACGATGTTTTCCTTGACTTAAAGCTCAGAACTATTTTAGATTTGTATAGGTGGGATCGAATCAGCGTCGATTAACGCGGAATCCGGCCGCACTATCCACTACGTCATCATCATCATTATTTTATTTTTTTTGCCATACCAAATATATCATTAATCAGCCTTCTGAGTTCTTTCTTGAAAATTACTTCATCAGTATAATTATGTCGAACTTCTGTATGATTATAATTTATTTCTGTATGGTTTATTGTCTGTTGAGATGAAATTATAGAACTCGGTTCCTGAATATTTCTTCCAAAACTAGTCGTTGTTGATTCTGTAACAATAGTGGTGACATGTTGTAATATTTTCGATATTACACTTCTTCTTTTGAGGTATTTATTTATTTGTTTAGTGTTACCGAAGTGGAAATCTAAAATTGATAAAGTTATGTAATTACTGAAGTGAAAAATTCTTTAGCCGCGTTAACCGATTCTCGATAGGAAAAAAACTTTTAAATATTCGCGTTACCAATGCTGACGTTAACCGTAAAACATGTTACAGTACGTCAAATATAAGATGGCGTTTAAGCGCTGGCAATCAGAGATAAATAATAATATTTATACTTACGCAGCTTATCGTATGGTTTGATTAATAATTAATTAAATTATTGATTATTATTAATTATATGGAAAAACTTACATAATTATTGCTCGGTAAAACGAGACAAATATCATATCTTAAATGTTAGGTTATGTTATTATAATAATAACAATTAACTTGCAATTTAAAAATTTCAAAGCTATAACTCAATTTAATGAATATACGAAATTTTAATAAGTCACTTTCGATGCGAGAATAAAGATTATGTTATATAGATTGTTAACAAAATATCATGTAAGCTAAACTTTGGACGTGTTTAATGTCTGATTCAGTGAGATTAGTAAAGGCTTAAAAATTTCTGCCATAAAATTTGTAATAAAAAATTAAATAAACAAGTAAAGTTTTCACATTTATTAATTAGTTTATACAGATTTGAGAACAATCAAGATATAACTAAGTTTTCGAAAACATTTGCCCTTAAAAACTGAACCGATATACTAAATGCAACTTGCAGAACTTGCAGAGCATAGATTCTTTTGGCTATCGTGATAATTTGGAATGTGAATGTGTTGTAGTGTTATATGTTATATGACTAATTTTATTACTATTTATTATTATTATTCGAAAAGGGGCTATGCAGGCTTAAACAGTCCTGTATCACTGCGACCTAGTCAGATCTATTGTGATCGCCCCCTATATTGCTAAAGCTCACTGCCTAGACCTACAACCTGAATATACTGTAGTATGTTTTTGGCAGAGAGCGTCTGTACCTCCTCCGGAAGCAACACATGCTTACCCAGAATTCGGTTACGAATGGGTATTAATGGATCACATTCACACAAGATGTGCTTTGGTGTTTCGTCTGCTATTTCACAGAACCTGCACTCTCTTGTGTTCTGGACACCGATGTTGTGCATATGCTTGCCCAAACAACAGTGCCCAGTTAGTGCTCTCACTAATACTCGTAGCTGATTCCTACTGAGCTTCAGGGCTTCTTCAGCTTTGCGCTGAGTGAATGCTCTGATGAGCTCTTTGGAATGAATTTGTCCTGGCAATTTATTCCAGAATTCTATAGCCTTATAGGTATATTGGTCCCTTATGGTCAGTCGAACTAGGCTTTTTGAAATGCCACAAAATGGTTCAGGCCCAATTTGTGTTTCCATAGCCCCTGCTCTTGCAAGCGCATCCGCAGCTTCATTGCCGGGAACTCCTGCATGGCCTGGGACCCATCTTAAAATCAGCCTGTTATTCTTACCACAATTCTTCTCACAATTTGCAACTAGCTTCGACTCAACTACGTCCGAAGCCAGCGCCAAGAGAGCGGCTTGACTATCCGAATGGATATATATTGTATGGTTCACGTAGGCTTTCTGCAGATTTATACAGGAACATTCTAGAATCCCGTATACCTCTGCCTGGAAAATGGAGGCCAAACTACCAAGATTAGTTGTTTGACTAAACTTAGGTCGCTCTCCATATATTCCACAGCCTACGTTAAGTCCTATTTTGGACCCGTCGGTAAACCACAGTAAGCTGCCTTCCTTCCATGTTATCTCACTGTTTAACCAGGAGTCCCGTGGAGGGATTTCGACATCATACATTTTTTTAAGATTAGTTTCAGGAATCATCATATCTGATATCATCCCTAAAATTGGTGTTTCTATCACTGAGTCTAAGAAAGATCTCATGGACTGGGATATCCATTGTCTCCTCCCGAGGGCGTACATTCTGTGTATCGTCAACCTCGCCACCTTCTCTACATGTAGATGAAGGGGCGTCAGATTTAACAGAGCATCCAGAGCCGCTCCAGGGGCTGTCGACATGGCTCCTGTCACTAAGATAGAAGCTATTCTTTGTACTGAAGCTAATCGGGTACAAACAGACTGCTGTTGTGCCTTTTTGGACCAAGCCACACAGGCGTATGTTATTATGGGTCTGACAACTGCCGTATAAAGCCATATGGTTAGCCTGGGATGTAAACCCCAGCGCTTTCCGGCCATTCGACTACAGATCCCTTTTGTTACAGATAGACTACAGATTGCTATTTTAGCCTTTTGAATTATATATCCAATTTGGCTATTCCAGGTCAGTTTCTGGTCGAGAATAACACCCAAGTATTTGACCTCTGGTGAGAAGTTTATTGTCTTGCCATTTAGTGAAGGTTGCACCAATTGGTCAAGACGCCTTTTCTTGGTAAATGGTACTAGGACAGTTTTGTCTGCATTGATTCTCAGTTCATTGTGCTTGCACCATTTGTCAATGACACTTAGTGCTTTCTGCATAAGGTACGAAATTGTACTTTGAGAGAAACCTCGGACAACTACCACCAGGTCATCAGCGTAGCCCTGGGCGTCATTCCTTAATTCCTCCATCTTATGCAGGAGTTGGTCCACTGTTAGGGTCCACAACAGGGGCGATAAAACGCCTCCTTGTGGACAACCTCTTGTGGTTACCACCTCATGATTAGTGCCATGCAATGATAATTTAACTATACGGTTTGAGAGCATTGATTCAATCCACTTTATAGTGGTTGAATCTACCTTTTTAACACTTAACCCATGAACTAGTGTTCTAATGGGTGTGTTATCAAAAGCGCCCTCAATATCCAAAAATGCACATAGTGCAATTTCCTTATCTTCTAATGCCTTCTCCACTCTATCTACAAGATAGAGCAGGGCAGTCTCAGTGGATCTTCCTCTGCTATAGGCATGTTGTTTAGAACTTATAGGGTTTGTGGTTAGTACCACTTCCCTAATATTTCTATCAATTATCTTCTCCATAGTTTTCAGAAGAAAAGATGTAAGGCTTATTGGTCTAAAGGACTTTGGCATGGCGTAATCCTTTTTACCGGCCTTGGGTATAAAAAGCAATCGTACTTTTCTCCATAGTTCAGGTATATATCCCCAAGCAAGGCTTGCCCTGAAAATCTTAATAATTACAGGTGTGAGGATGTCAAGACCTCGCTGTAATAGCACAGGCTGAATTCCATCCTCTCCACCTGTTTTATATGGTTTGAATGACTTTATAGCCCATTTCACACTCTTCAATTTTATTACTAAGGAAAATTATTATTTATCTATATATGACATACCATTTTTCATCTCCTTCCTCCTTCTTGTTTCAATACGAGTTATATTAGTATCCGTCGGAACTCCATAGTTTTGTGATGGAATTGTAACTACAAATAGAAATACTCATATACTTCCAATGACACAGATTGTATTAATAGAAAAAACAATACGTATCTTGAAATCTTGTTGTTTGAGATCATTCATCTTGATGATCTTTAGAGATATCTATATAGAGAGTTACCACTGACTGATGATATATCTAAAACTATACATGCGATTGACTTAAAATTTAGCATAGTCACTATTTTCGTGATTTAGGCCCTCAATAAAGACGGATTTTACCGCCTATTCTATACAGAATCAATTCACCACAACAACTATCCATACCGACCCACGCTAAGAAACCGTTAGTATAGTAACCGCTGCTATGGTAACTATCGCCGTGATAACTTTGTTTATGTTGAGCGAAAAGGGCGAAAATATAACATGAAATAAGTATCAAATAATTTCTGTAACTGATCACGTAATCATTTCCAATTTAAATGAAATATCTTATTATTAACTCACTGGTTTTAATTTTTTGTATTTTATTTTATGTCGCTAATAACAGAACTAGCGACCATAACCTCATGTAAAACTACTATTAACTATTTCATAACCATTATTGATTTTCTTTACCGTTATCAAATATTCCTTCTATCCACTTATTGTTTCCTTTTTTTGTATAATTTTCACCGGCGTTAGTTACGTTATCATCACTTATAAGTTCTTTAAATGAAATTATTGAAGTATTATTCATATTTCCTTCTGAATTATCTTCATTTGTTCCTAGAATCGATTACACAAAAAAATAATGCCTTACAAATGCTCTAAATATCTTTCACACCGATATATTTTATATACATTTCAATTTAATTCTAGAATTAGTCATTATTCATAACTCTTGCATTTTGTTTTCTGTATTTGACTTATTTATCTACTTAGCTTTGTGGGTATAAGTAACCCTAGGGAAACCTACCATCGGTTTAGAAAATAATCCTGTGTAGAGAACCGGTAAGAAACTCGATCTGGTTTTTAAAGTATCATTTAATTTAAACAATTCATAATGATAAGCGGTTTTAGCGGAATCATAAAGAGGGATGTTATTTCCAGATATTACTATCGTTCACGTAATGATTCACCCTACAATAACCTTTGGACATTAAAGCCCGCTTGACATAGTGCCTTAACTTATTAACAGGTAAATTGGTAATGTACTTTGGAACCATGTTAAAGAACCAAACATTATTTTACTTAAAAGCTTTTATTGGACTTACTAAGCATTAAAAATGGGACGGCTAATTTGAAAATAAAATAAATGAAACTTTATGCAACGCTATTCAAACACATATAAATAGTTCAAAGCCAACCCAAAATAAATGAATACAATTAGTTCATCGAGTGACAAGATCCAGTGACGTCAGCAAACAATATAGAAATAATATATAATTTATTACCATGTAAAGAAAGTACTTGGGATGATGTCGTTGGAAGATCATGTGTTTTCGTCAGTGGTAAGTCAACCTTAATGTTCTTTGCGCTATCATTATCTTTCATTTTAATAGAGTAAAATCTCGCGAACACATGACTGGGTGTGATAAAAGAATTCTCATCCCGACCAGATAGCTTCATTGGCGTAGATTCAATACTTTTCTCTTTGTCGTTATTTCTTGACATAGATCTATAGCTCCTGATCAAAGTCTCAGCTGGTAAGAATCTATCGGCTAGATTATATGTAGAATTTTTACCTGGTAAAAGTAATTATTTTTAAAGTGTATTCTATTTTCGTTTTAATTATTTGTATCTCTATAGAAAAAATATATGGAAAACACTTCTAATTAAATCAAATTACTAATCTACATCAAATTTTGCATATAATTTCCATTCTGCATACAAGTTATAAAAACTGCATCCAAACTAACTTGGTCCTCATAAATAGAGTCTTCATTTTTAAGATGATTGCAGCAGATGATTTATGCAACTATAAAACCACTATTATTACATATTCCATTTAAAAATGGGTGATATTTCTTTTTAATAACAGAATAACCTAGAAACAAAAAGACATGTTTTTTCTAATGAACCGAATATAGTTTGTTATCAGAAAACATAATTTAAAATTGACTAAAACTGTTTTTAATCGAGCAATAGCATCTAAAAAAATGCAATAAGTAAAAGTAGGATGTTAGTTTTGCTTTACTTACTCCAAAATAGAGTTTATATAATGAAAGATTATTATTAATGTATAATTTTTTAAAACTGTATTAGGAATACTGACTCCATCTGCTTTTTGCTATAATATCTATTGTAGATTCGGTGATCTGAATTTACATACCGAGTAAACAGATTTTCATTGTTAATTTTTTGTTGTAGTTTGCCTGTAAATATGTTTTTTTTTTTTTAAATTATATTAAGAATGAAAATAAGGGTTCTTTTTATTTTATCTCATGGTTGGTAAGTATATGACAATCAATAAACATAAAATTGCGAAGGGTACAAACGCATTACAATCATCGCGACAGATCTGCAAATATAATGGCTTCTATTCCATTAGATATACGGTAGCTAATTAAATATTAAATTAAAGTGATTCAAAAACACATTTTTAAAATATTATTTATCGTCACTCCTTATAGATAATTATTGTCAAACATGACCTTCAGGATCTTACATATTAACCATGTGAAAACTTGATAAATTGATTGTAATTTCAAATGGAAAAAATCATCGATAATAATATTATACCAAAATACCAATAGGTGTGTTCCGGCAGCATCGCTTGAGAACCAAAACCTCTTAGCTTAGTGTGTTTAACATCTTGGACCACATCGTCATATAACATCAGGTGAGATTGTGGTCAAAGCACTGAGCCTAAACCGTGTAATAAAAAAAAAAATTGCTGCTAGCGTGACACAAACATTTTAATTATAGTATAATTTGCAAGAACTCCTGAAAATAAATATTATTAAATTAGAGTGTATATTTATTTTGAATAGTACGTACCTATTCCTACTCCAAACAGAATGCACTCAACATAGTATAATATTAAAATTTTCATTACGGATTCCTACGTTCCTTGTCATTTAATAAATAATAACTACCGCCGTTGTTGTCAACCTTGGTACTAAAACACAAAATTCCATATTATTGGGTTTTTATTTTTTAATGTGTCGAGTACCCATAAAAATGAAACAATAGAAAGACAATAGGAAAACAATGGAAAGCTGGCATAAACGCCGGGAAGGTGCTCAAGGGGTTAAATATAATATCTGTATCAAAAATTATTATTTTTGTATGTACATATATATCAGGAATGGAAAAAAAAAAAAAAAACAAATTTTTCAATTTTTAAAAAACAAACAGTTCATTTTATTTTTAACAAGTATTTTTTGTTTTTATGTTTTATGTTTTTTTTATATATTTATACAAATGTGTAAAAAGCCGTTACTATAAAGTATAAACTACTAACATAACAAATTTCATCGAAATCGGTTTTAGTAGATTTTGCGTGATTGGCGAACAAATTAATAAACAGACCAAAAATTTTTTTAAACGACCAAATGTGTCGTGTGGTAGATTCTGAAGTCTACATAATATTATATTTAAGAACATTCCAAATTATTAAAAAACTAGTATAGCGCCATCTATGAATAATCGTCAGAAATACATAGATAATTTGCTACGTAACCACCTATCATAACACTTCCTCACCCATGTTATCAAAAATAAATAAACTTGAACCGTCTAATCATAATTAGAATTAAATAATCTTATTTTCCCCAACACATTTACCTATTGATATTATAATTGATATTCAGTTCACTGCTTCCATAAAATGCTCCTTAATACAACGGCTAAAATGATTAGATATTATATGAAAATATTGTTTTCTCATTTACTATGTCTTAGTTATTTATTAATTGTATACTATACATATATTTTATCATTTTGTCCAACTTTAATTAATCCATCAATTTTTCGTTCTATTTCATTAAAAAAAAGCTTTACCAAAAAAAGGCCCGTCAAAATCGGTCCAGCCGTTCCGGTGATTACCCGGAAGACACAAGCAAAGATTTTATATTTTAAAAATTTTAAATCGTATATACATTCATATGTATTTAGAAAAAAAAAGTTATTTTGACATTAGAAATAGACACTTCAATTTTATTTATTAGTATAGATATCATATTCTCCTCTCACTGTAATCTTTTCAATGATTACTTAATACCAAAATAATACTATTTAAAATGTTATTTTTTTAAATTATTTATGATTAAAGAAGATAACTGTAGTATAAATATTTCATTCGAATAAGTATATGTAAATTCGTCATCATATAAAATCATATTTAAAGCATAGAATAGAGTGACTTACACTGGATGAACTGTAGACGTATTTTCCAATTTAGCCTTTGTCACATAACACTCATTTTTTTATGAGAATGAATTACAAGATAATATTTTATACTGTTTGATTATTGTTAACGGTGTTCAAGAAAATATTTTCATTTATTATTTCACTGTTGTGACTTGAATTCGCTTTGAGTGGACTATCTTTCTGTAGACTTATTGAATAGAATGATTCAGTTGGAACTAACACAGTAAATCGAATATAATAGGATGTTTACTCTAAGCAATATTTTTCAGTTATAAAATATATCGACACTGGACATTTTATTTATGTACCTTACACTGACGTTAGAATGATTCAGAACACGTAGGTGTGTAAACATTTACTACATTTGTATTGAATAAGTTATAATTGTTATTACCTTTTTTTTTACTAAGGTAAAGGTTAAACTTTGAACTCAATAACAATCGACCTGATATTGAGCTAAGATGAAGTAGAAATCTTAGAAAACGCCATCGTAATTTACACATATGTAAAACACCTTTTAATACTTTTTAAAAGCTTCTCGGCATAGGTCAACCTTAAAGGTCTCTAAGACGACCGGTCTTACACTACCTGCATCCAGAGGAATCCCGCGACCTTCACCAGGTCGTCGGTCCACTTTGTGGGGCCCTACCCACGTTGCATCTTCTGGTGCCGGGGAGCCATTCGAGAACGCATGGGCTTCATCGGGCATCAGTTCTAGCCACTTAAGTTTAGCAATTCTTCGGGCGATGTCAGCTACTTTGGTTCTTCAACGGATCTCCTCATTTCTGATTAGGGCAACTCCGAGTAAAGCCCTCCCTTTGCCCTTTGGGTAACTTTGAGCTTTCTAATTAGACCACGTCTCAGTGCCATAAGTCATCACTGGCAGCACACACTGGTCGAGGTCTTGAGACACTGCGATATTTCGGATGAGCCGATTCTGCGTAGCTTCCCATACTCGACCGAGCCAAGTTGGATTCGACGATTTACCTCTTTTACGTAATTTACGTAGTTACCTCTTTACGTAGTTAGACTTACCTAACTGGACTACATCTTCGAGCTTAGAGTCCCTGATTTTTTTAGGAGTTGGCACTACATGGACATTCAAACGTACGAACAAAATATTGTATTAAAACATAATGTAAGTTATAGTTAATATTTATGTCCATACAAATAGAACACTTAGAATACAAGTGAACACTGTGTGAAGCTATTTCAAGTTGGTATTAAAAGGCCACGTACGTCTTTAATTACGTGCCGGTGATTACTTAATTCCGTGTCAGTTACACGCGCAAATATATATTTTTATGTTCTGTTATAGTTTTATGTTAAGCGATTTTTTGTCTGGAACAATCACTCTTAGTGTTGTTACGCTAACTTATTCCAAAAATACTTTATTCAATTCAAGTCGCTTATGAACATCAAAACGCTACTGTACGCACTAACTAACTAGGTAACAGGAAATTGTGTGTAGGAATTATATTAATTAATTAAATTATAGGATTCACAATATTATTATGAATTAGTTACAAAACCATCTTTGATGTAACAAAATAAATAAAAACAATAAATTATTTTTTCACAATGAATTATTTGTACTTATTATCTAACTATATATCTATATACTAATAAGAAAATTGTTATTTTCACGTGTCTGTACATATTCGATTGTGAAAAAAATTATTGCAATGGACTAAAAATAAGTAATTAAACACAATTCTAGCTGTTTGTTTGGTTGTGCAGGTACTAATTAGAAAGTACTAAGTTAGTGTCTATTTGTAATATCCAAATAACTTTTTACTAAACACATATGAATGTATATACGACACCTATAACAAAAACATAATTTTTACAATTTTTGTCTATTTGTCGGTCTGTCTGCCTGTCTTTCTGTTTGCTCCGGCTAATCCCCGGAAAGGCTGGTTCGTTTGTAACGTAACTTTTTCTGGCAGATAGCTAAAGTTAAGAGACGTAACTTTCGCTAATAATTATGGTTACGCGTAAAGATATTTAACCTCATAAATGTTTAACCAAAATCCAATTAATTATACAGTTTTACTTGCAAGTATTTAACATTTGTGCCCGATATGGCGACAGGCTCGCCCCCTGTCACATCTGGGCCGGAACTAAGCTCGGCGAAATGTGGGTGGTGTAGTTCGCTACTTCACCTCTGCCTAACCCTTCGGGGATAACAGGCGTGAGCATATGTATGTATGTATTTAACTATGTGAGAAATATGTAGAAAAAAAAATTAAGATACCGAGTAAAATTGTGAACAAAGTCCAATCCTATATTATACTGATAAGTGTTTGAAATAAGTATCTTATTGTCGATTTACGAAAATTATAAAATAAGTAATTAATTAATAATTGATTAATTAATTATCAGAGACAGAGAAGTAAGGAATAATCGATTGACGTGGTATTGATATGTTATGAGGAGAGATGAAAGTCACGTAACCGGAAAAGTGTTCATTATGAAGGTGCATGAAGGCAGAGAAAGGTCGAGGAAGGTGTGGATAGATTGTATGAAGAATGAGATGTGTATAAAAGGTTGATATTGATATGCCAATTGACAGAGGAGCGTGGAAACATGGAGTGGCGACCCTATTCATAATTAAAAATAGAATCATATATATATATATATATATCGGTTTACGATCAATTGTCAACGATCGTCAATTGCCGCGCGTTCAAGCCCACCTATCCAACACTAAAATCGGCCTGAGCTTTCAGTGAATGAAAACATCGTGAGGCAAGTGACGCATGGTGGTAGGGACTATTGTAATAATGTCCGAATGGGTAGCTACCGCAATCATTTGAAAACCTGTCGCCAAATACCAATAGGTGTGTTACGGCAGCATCCCTTGATAACCTCTAGGCTTAGTGTGTTTAACATCTTGGACCGCTTCATCACTTAACATCTGTTCGATTTTTATAACATCACTCGATTTTTTTTTGTTTCAGGATTTGCCGGTCGAACAACTGGAGAAGCTGAAGTCAGGTAAGTGATATTATTATGTATTAATAAGTGATGATATTATTCTTTTTTAAAGTCCTATTCTAAAGACCCAAAAAAATATTACCCGAAAGTTTAAAAGGTTGGCAAAAGAATAGCATACCGGCAACAGGGCAACAGCAGTAAAAAAATCAAAGAAATTATAACTAGCTAACCATGTGTGAAATCTACCATTTACGATTTATTATCTATAGTTGTTAACTATACAACACAATTCACGTATTTAAGAACAAACGAAAAAAACTGATAGGAAATTAATATTTATGATGAATAATTCAAATATAATCGATAAATAATTCGTTGGCTTTTAACTAAAAGATAATACTTTAAATAAATAATCTTATTAAAACTTTCAACTAATATTCGCTGCTTTATAAACGCTTAAATTAAGATAATGATAATAAATAATTAAAATATATCTTGTTAATTAAATTACAAGGAAATTAAATTAACGATAACATGAATAATTCTTGTTTAATTATTATTCTGTATCATGAAAATTACCTCAACACCTTGTTTTACTTACCTTATTAATTTATATCTTCTTAATTACTTTTAAATTTATTTCCGTAAGCGGTTTATGTACTGCGGAACAATCTTCTTGACTTAGTATTAATTACACGAGTTTTTAGAATCAGAAAACCGCTTATTAGATATACGTATATACCTTTTATAATTAAGAATTAAATTAAATTAACTGTGTGTGATATGTTGTTTTTACTCTCGATTTCCTTGAGTTAGACTGATTAGATTTTGACTTGGTAACAATGGGATCACATCGGGAGTGTACTTCTAAGATTTTTTTTATACAATACGGTCCACAATTGATCGGGTAATCGCGTAACAAACACACAAAAAAAAACATACATATAAATTGAGAACTTTCTCCTTTTTGAAGTCGGTTAAAAATTATAGAGAAATGATATATTAAACATTATCAAAGTATCGTAAAGCTACTTTTTTTATGTAATTGTGTTACAGAAGCACGTCATTACCTCGTTAAATTTTACTTAGGTGAATAGAGAGCATGAAATCGAATAGTGCGAGGTAAAAGGAACCTGAGAGAGGTCGTAAATAGGTTTTAACTTCAATATTGAAGTGGTAACGACATCTATATATTTTCTAAATAGAATAATTCAAGAGGTAGTACGCGAGTCGGTCTGTAACAATGCTATTACTTTGTTGTCTCCTAGAAATGAGGTCAACACATATATCGAGATAGGAACACCAATAGTTATTTGTAATTCAATCGACTTACCTTTGTTAGGGCGTGAATTATTGGAAGAGAAATATTATATACTAAATCTTGTCAAACTCTTGAGTTTTATGAAAGGACTTCTAGAATTTCTTGTAATACCTAGTACCTATATATTGGCGCGCTTGTTAAATCGACTTATATGCCACTATGAAAAATGACGTTTGTTGATTCACAGTTGTCCTATGGTTAATTTTTCTTGTTATTATTTACAAATAAAATAAACTCTAGTAGTATTACTTAGGTATTGATTCTTTAGATAAATAATCTTTTTTTAATATTTTTAAATTAAACCAAATATAGCAATGCAATAAAAAATAATTCCAATTCTATACGGATATAGTTCAACTTTTTATTTTTGTTAAACGTTTATTCAATGTATCATTTTTAGGGGCAGGGAAACAGCTTACAGATTCGCGTTACTAATGCTATGACGTCAGCCGTCAATATGCTACAGTATGTCAATTATACGATGGCCTTTAAGTGCTGGCGCCCAGAGAGAAGTATTAAAACATGTACTTACGCAGCCTGTCGCAGGTTTTGACGATGAATATCATATATGAAAATGTAAATAGTTATTTGTCAGAGCGCCAATAGATGTAAAAACCAGATAAATGTTATATGTTAAATTTTAGACTATATTAATAATTTCAATTATAACATCTTATTACTTGTTTTTCACTTTTCACTTTTCGCTTTTGTTGGCAGTCCCCATGGCTAACATATATTTTTTAAATTGTAACATACACATTTTTAGGACTATATAAGCGATCGTTAATTAATTACGTGATGCTCGTAAGGTTCAGAAAAAAAAACAAAAGAACCTCACAAGGTGAATGCAGTGAAATATTACATGTAGAGTTACTTTTGCGTTAACCGCGCGATGTGTTGACCAAAAAGCGACGCGTTACCTTGACCGCCTTTACCAGGCAATGTTTTGTAAAAAAAATCGGGATTGAATTAGACTATACCTGTTTTTAAAGATAATATTTTAATACTATTATTACATTGTGTTTCAAAAAGGAATAGACGTGATTTCTGGTAGAGATAATTCTCACCATCACTAAAAAACATCACGTGATTAATGGGCGACCTCTACAAGAGATTGAACGTCCTATAAGAGAGTCCCTCTCTATAAGAGATTATATGTAGGTAATAAATAAAAGTGTTTTTTTTTTGTTATTTAAAATAACGTATTCACTTTATTACTCAACAGCTGAAGGCAGCGACGAAGCAAATAAACAAATGAAAAGCGATCACACTGAATATCACAGGTTAGGTAAGTTTAATTGTGACGTGTAATTACAAGAAACAATAGAAATGTAAGTTCAACAATAATTATGTGAGGTAGATGGAAAACGTTATTAGTAAGTATACAACCTTCAAGCTTTTAGAAAATTAAGCAAAACTTATTAATTACAGCTAAGCCTGGTAGGATACTACTGCAAAGAAACGAGGGGATAACCAGGTTATATCTTATTAGGCAAATTTCGTGCGATTTACTGGTACGAAGACAGTTGGACTTTGTGAACTACGAGTAAACTGTGTTAGGAAATTTGTAAATTAAATCATACATTTTGAGCAATTTCTATTACTAATATTTGTACCTTATATTTTAGTGAGATTCAGATTGAGTAAAGTTAATCATAACGTCGTAATGGCGGGTATACCTTGTTAAGTAATTTGATCCTGATAAATCTCGAAACTAGGATATTTATGTGCTTAGGGACTACAAACGAAAACACCTTTATAATTATTATTTATTTTCAAAATCCAAAATAATTTAACTCAAATAATTTGCAAAATAAATCATTGCATACCTTTTAGTACATTTTATTGCCTTATCAAAATTAAATATATAAGTTTTATCATTTCTAATAAACAAAAATTAAAAGGTACCTTACGTTTCTAACGATTATATATGTAATAAAATGAAAATTACATTCAAATCTGTTTAGTATGTAATTTCTCATTAATTTCAGTGTAATTACTTTTCCGAATTTCAGTACTCCTAATAATTAATGAATTTATTAAATGTACATTTAGACATAATAATTTACAGATTTTTCCATAAATTATCGATTGATAAACCTAATCCTTATTTTGCTCACCGTCTATTTTGGGATTTTTTTGTCTAAAGTCACCCATCTTAAATTATGTCCTTTTCTAGATTATATTTTTTAATCTGCACACGCCCCTTCTATGATATCTCAACGCCCGCTAAGTTTCTCTGGGTCTTATACTGCCTCCTGAAAGTCTCCAACGCAACGTTGAGAACCTAGGAATTAATGCATTAATAATTAAACAGATGCAGTTAAAACAAATGGTGATCTCGTCTCTCGGTTGGAGCAGCATGCGTCAGCTGATGCGGTAGACGATGAGACACCTCGCATCCATGCACAAGCACAGCTCGATGTTCCATCTGAAGGTGTACATCGTTTACTCGTTAACGACAATGGGCATATTAGTGTGCATGATGCTACACCCACACCAGCGACCGACGAACTAACTACTAAGGTATATGTTATTAAAATTATTCGAAAACAATAAGAAAAAATGTCACTCCACAGACGTAATTAAATAGCCGGATTTAGATATTACTCCATTTTCCGTCGAATGTGAATCCCTGCACTTTCATCTTTTGTATGTCTGCTTTTAAACGCTCGAATTTGGTTGCGCTGAATATTTGTTTATACCCATTCTGTATAACCTGAAATTCTTCGTAATCTTTGCACTCTGCTGTCCGCTTCGTTACGCGGCTATGGTGA
Organism: Samia ricini; assembly: GCA_014132275.2. Classification (NCBI taxonomy): domain Eukaryota; kingdom Metazoa; phylum Arthropoda; class Insecta; order Lepidoptera; family Saturniidae; genus Samia; species Samia ricini. The sequence goes on along the minus strand of AP028165.1, from coordinate 12,784,490 downwards.
AGAGGCTGAGAAATTAGTGCAGTTCGTTTTGTCACTTATCCCTTAGGACGGTCTTTGAGCAAACTTGACAGTAGACTATATATTTTATACTGTTGCAGTCTCTGATTTTTCAAGCATAGGTAGCGATTTTGTGATGGCTATACTACCGTGCCTTATGATTGTCAGATTTACATCTATTAAACAGCGGGCTGCACAGTTAAGGCGATTAAAACGTTGGCCTAAACGCAGTGTAGACGTGATTGGATGGGGAGAACCGAAAATCAGATCCAATGGAGTTTCTTGTGGATGGTCAGTGGATGGCAAATTTTGATGACCCTGAATATCCTAGAACATTCGTATAATTAACATTCCTGTTATTTACGTTTAGCTCTTTTCCTAGTATAAGGCTTATACCAAGAAGCGAAAAGTAATTTTTCTAAATGAAATCACTGTAACGAACAGTTTCTTTATGAATAATGTTAACAGATTTTCCACGGAGCAGCGCGCTTGGTACAGTCAGCTTCTGCAACAAGCAGTCCACAGAACCCTCACACGGCGGCCCGACGTTCTTTCAACGACAAGGATACTATAATCAATGTAACTACCTTCATATATTTTCCACAATTACCTCGTCATAAATTAAAAATACACGTTGATATGTGTATCATCTCCGATAAATATGGATGATAAACGTACAAAAAAGAGGAAAAATGTGCAATATTGATAAATATTTTGTACGAATTAATTAGTTTAATAGATTACAAGTATCCCTAATTGTTAACGTTTTAATGTTAATATTCAGCTAATACATTTCATGTTAATTGCGTAATAAGATTGAAAGAGATAACGTTTTCAGCTGGATCATTTTTCGCCGTCTTCTTATATGCAATATTCACCTTTGGATATGGCTGAGTACGTGTTCTGGACGGGTGACGAGCGAGGAGTTACCACAGCTATCGAAGACTTCATCCAGGATGGCATGGTAATAATTATTTCGATTCAAAATAACCTTTAATTAAATTTAATCAAATTCACCAATTTTTCGTATAATATCGATTTGTTTTATTTTTTTTTCCTGCGATTATGCACTAATATCAAATCCCATAACGAGCTTCAAACTCTCATATTTTGAACCACAACAATTAACCGTAATTTAGTCCTAGAATATATTTACTACTTGCTTGGCCAGATTAAGCGTTGAAAATTTGTTCCTAAGTACTTATCAGTGTGTTTCGCTGGCCGAACTTTACATCCAATCACCTTTCTTAAAACTGGCTTAGACATGGTTTAGACTTTTTACAACATTTTAGGTGGAGAGTCGGGATTGCTTTTGCATGATTTATATTTATCCGATAGATACGGGCCCTCTTTTGATAGCCTTAAGGTTCAATTTTCGAGTGTCCTTTCGAATAACAGATTAGAAGGCGCAATATGCAAATACCTATGTAATTGCATCATGTCACAAGTTTATAACGGCCATAAGGTCAAAGGTTCACTATCTTCGGCTATTTAACACTAGATAATCTTATGTTCATCAAATGGTTGGAGCTTATAAATCGATAGAAATAAGGATGAGATTTTTGTATCTTTAATAAGCACCATTACCATTTGAGGGTGTATTAAAATACCGTGAGAAGAGATGAGAAATTACATAAGGTTTTTAAAATTAAACAATGTTAAACTAGCGAGCGAACTATCGAAACGAAACGAAATCGAAACTATCTTAATTTAATTGTGGAATCTCCTGATTTAGTTTTGTTTTTCATGGCCTATCAGTTATCGAATGACACATACTTCCCTTACACTACATATATATATATATATATATATATATATATATATATATATATATATATATATATATATATATATATATATATATATATATATATATATATATATTATTTAAAATTTAAAATATGGTTCTAATAATTTTTATAACCTATCAGTTGCTAAATAATATGTACTTTATACACACAAAATTTTATCAAAATCGGACAACCGGTTTTTGGGTTAAAGATTTTTTCTTAATATTTTTTTTACAAAGTCTAAAAATAATTTTGATGATTTGATTATGTAACGTTAGATGACAAAAGAAGATGCGATCGAATTCCTACAAGAAATCAAATTCAGTCTGGACGACCTCCGAACACATTACTCGCAGAACTTGAGGGCGGCTGAAGAGAGCGCACAGCAGGAGAAAAACTTAGGAATCTGCTTATAAAACAAGCTAACGCAAGAGTGAGTATGTGATTATTATTTGTTATTAACCCTTGAGCAATTGCCTGGCGTTTACGCCAGCTTTCCATTGTTTTCCTATTGTCTTTCTATTGTCTTATTTTTACGGGTACTCGACACATTAAGTAAGATCAGCATAAGATGGGATCCCGTTCACTGTTTTGCCAATTATTTTTTTACCTTTCCCACTTATTTTTCTTAGCCTTGATAATTTTATTTATTTATTTCGTGATATAGGTAGGTAGAAAAGTTGGAGCATAACTTTTTATAAGCCTTATTATGTTTATAACCTTTCTCTTTTTCACAATAAAATATAAAGTCGTGCACATGAATAAAGTATATGGCAATTTATGTTTTATTGTATTGAAAATGATGTGTGCTCTTAAATTGGTAAACAAAACATTAAATTATATAAAAGATAAAGAGTGATACATGATAAATAATACAATATCTTTTTCTATTAAAAAAAATATTAAAATGATATATATTATATTTATTAAAAAAAAGAACCAGATCGAGTTTCTTGCCGGCTCTTCTCGACTGGGTTGTTTTCCGAACCGGTGGTAGTGTTTTAGATGTTCATAAGCGCCTTCTTAGGACCTAAATTGAATAAAGATTTTTTTTATTTTGATTTTATTCACATGAAAGTTATTTCACGCTAGATATAAATCAAATTTATAAAATATAATGTTGAGTAGGTATCTACGAACGTTCATACAAAAAATTGCTTTCGGAGAAGGTCATGAGAAAACCATAGCACGGTGGTAGAGCATTTTCAAAGGTATTTTCTATAGGCGTGTTCCGGCAGCATTATCTAAGAGCCAATGTCTCTAGGCTTAATCTGTTCACAATCCTGGACTACATCGTTACTTACATCACGTGAGATTGTTGTCAACGCACTGTGCCTATACAGTATAAAAGGAATGTACTTTTAAATGTCAGTTAAGCAACATTCGAAGCTAGTTATTATTTTAACTACCATTGATAAGTTCGGCAAATAGCTGGAACACACTTGGAGGTGTGGTGACCAAAACCATATGTATGTCTGATAACTGAGTTTGCCGATTCTGGGACTTCCTACACCTTTTCAATCATTCAGGTCCACCAAAATAACCTCGCCCTGTTGTGTTGTGATGACTTGCCGGGTATCATGGTCTATAGTCTGTACTAATTCTTGGTGGAATGTATAGTTCCGTCTTCTCCCGATTGCGCGGTCGCTTTTATTTGTAAAGAAAGACTCCGAAATAGCAACGGGAGCGAATAATAATAAAAAATGACCCGTGGAGATCGAGTCGTTTTCCAGAGTGAGCGTTGGCGAAAGTGAGTGGCACCACCAAGCGTTGAAACACTGAAACAAGCGGGCACAGATTAAATGGCCTATTGCCTGAACAATTTTTAAAAACTCGGCGGAGTATTATTAAACTATATAATTACACATCATTTATAAAAATCCTAATGTTACATAAGAATCACATTATAAAAATAAACTTCATAAAGAAAAACTAAAGAAAATTCCTACAAGAATATGAACAATGTTATATGTTAGACCTTATATTCGATTTCCTGTTGGAAACTTATACTATTTATAGCAATATAATACTTCTAGCTATACTAATAAATAAAATTGAAGTGTCTGTAATGTCAATATAATTATTTTTCATTGAATAGATATGCCTACAATGTTTTAAATTTTTTGTCTCTCTCTGTTCTGGGTAATCTCCGAAACGGATTGACAGATTTTGACGGGACTTCTTTTAATATATAGCTGAAGCTCCTCCGCTTAACTTGGGGTACTTTTAATTTTCGAAAATAATTCCGTGTAAAAAAATTAAAGCTCATAAAAAATTGAATAAAATCCGACAACAGTTTAACGGGCAAGTACTTGAATTAATTTACCTTTTGTACTAAAAATTTATTAGGGCTCTGTATCAAAAAGTTAAAACACAGTGAAGCATATATGAAACACAGGCGCACAGCTAGTACTAAATAAAATAAAAATTAGCAATAATCAGAATAATACTAATATTATTAAGAACTAAAATACTAATACTATACTAACTTCCAAAAGTTTTTTTTTAAACTTTTATATCTAAATGTTTTAATTTGAAACAAGTCAAATGTAAATGCGACTTTGACAAGCAAATCTTATTAAATTAAGTATAATTAATACCTACATAAAAACCTACACATATTTAAATGTAATATTTATTACACGTGTAATGTTGTGCCCGTGTGGTGCCGGCTCAGAATTGTACCACCACCCCATATATTCACGTGGGTATCGTAAAAGTCTACTAAGGGGTGCTAGTTACCTTTTTGCGGCTGAATGCCTTCAGTACTCGTCACGAAATTCATGGTGAAGCTGTAAAGGTCCTTCCGGTGAATAACGTTAGCTAATTAAAATAAAAGGAACTAAGTCATAAACTAAGGGGGGATGGGCAGCTGCATCGTCTGCGTACCACAAACACCTGACTGTGATCGCCAACTGCAGACCAATCAACCCCCCTTTCCCCCCTAAATTGAGACAGACCAACTCGTATATTTAACAGTGGACGTCATAGCATTCCAGAGTCATCCAAGCAAATGTCTATCATAGTTCATTGTGGTCAATCCAAGTACACACTACAATGGTATATTATATATACAATTGATATACATAATTTAAAATGTGTATTGTAATAAATCTCTCAAATTACTGTGAAATAGGAGTGAAAAAATATTATTTTGCGGGTTTCTACGTATTTAATTAAACCGCATAAAGTATTATTCCTGGTGATAGAGAGACCACTATGTCATACATACGTTATTTCATCAACAGCTATTGTTCGCTGACTAAACTGTACTCTGTGACGTATTGATTATTATTTAACCTAGGCAATGTATAACATACAATAATAATTGTTATATAGACACGTCGTAAACAAAAATCGTTGCAATAAAAGATAGCGGAATGAAACTATGCTTATAAACTCTTGCACAAATACGGACACCTAAGAAACTTTACGTTCTAAGGTCGATTTTAAGTAGTTAAAAGGGATTCTAGCTTCAACAAAAAACAATAATTTAATCCAGTCCTCTAGAATACATGAAGCACAGTTTCGAGAAAATTGATGTAAAGCAACACTGTGCTCACGGAATAATATAGGGTCCCGGGCCCTTGGCTAATGTTGGCAGTCAAAAGTTTCCTCCTGACCGTCCCCAATCTAACTTCTACTCCTCTTACTTCTTCAAGGTTGTTAGGTTCACACGTGACGCCTTACGATTCCACAAAGCCTGACTCATCAAAAAGCGGCCATCTCGCGGTTCTTTCTGTGCATCGTTTTCTTCCCGAACCTGGTTTTTTTATGACCGAACCGGTTTCTTGATACCGTTGCCAAGTCCTCTGGACAGTTGAACGACTCACACTTGGCCGCTGAGATACATAAGATGCGAACAACTTTCAAGTAGGACTATAATTTTTCCGGTCCTTATCGCTTTATCAGTCATATCAGAAAGTGGTATTTTATGTAAAAAGAATGATTAAATTGTTCAATTTGCAGAAAATATCCGAAAAGTTTTAAAATTTTAGTAATCAGCAAAAAACAGTTTTAGCTATTCGCGTCATTGGTAAATATATTTTACAATAATTATAATTTTTCCTTTGTTAATTTAAAATGTTTAATTTTAAACGTAAGGTATCATCGTAGGATGCTTCAATTAACATTCAAATATATCGTCAAATTAATAAAACCTCTTTCTTGTAATATTCATTGAAGTAGAGAAAAAACATTGTGTCCGTTTTTTTGCAAAAGGGTTGAGCACAGCAGACGAAAATAGAGACAAAATATGAAAATGCAATTCTTGTTGTTAAAAATAAATGAGTATATTTTTTAAATTATAGCGTCATTATCTTCATTTGAAGCGACGATGGCGCTATGGGTAGTGCGGCCGGGTTCCGCGTCAATCGACTCTGGTTCGATCCCACCTATCCAACTCTTAAATCGGCCTGACCTTTCGGTGATGTTTTTCGTGAAGAAACCATAACATAGTGGTAGGGCATTTTCTAATGATGGCCGCCAAAAACGCTTGGTTCTATTTATTTCTTTTTAAGGAAAAGGCAAAGGTACTAGTAGTACATGCAGCCAATTCAGACGTTTAGAACACCAACAATAAATGACGATAACAAAATGGCGGCCTTCTGTTTCAATCACAACGGGAATAATTGGGACATTTCATAATTCACGTTCTGTGTCATTATTTTCAAATCACTACATTTGTGCATCATAACTACGCTATATGACGTAAAATGCCACCAAAATTACATAATATATAGTCAAATACTGCAAGATAATAAATTACAAATTAGGACGACTACATGACAAACCAAAATCGCGCCAAGTATACCTTAACTCTACATCCTTTTAATTTTTCACTTTTGTCGACAGTTGCCATTGACTATCATTTTTTTTCTAAATCTATTATTAAGGTTGTACCTCATAACAAGAAATCTCCAGTTCCATAGACTTGTCACAAAGGGATTAGTCAAAGAGATTCATGAGCTAGATTGACAATTATCTTAGTGCCTATTACTGAAACCACGCAGAAGACGCCTGATAACTTGTCTTTGATTTTGACTTGTTGTGAAGTAGAAAGCGGATTATGCCTATTGTTAAGTTATATATTTTGTTTTTGTAGGACAAACGACTAGGCTAGGTGTCTGATTATATATACTGTTATGGAGTAGCTTAGACTAAATGAAGATTAGGGATTAGGGAATACTTTATTAGTGAACCAGGCAATATTTGGTGAATCTTTACAAAGACTTTATTAGAAACTTGAAAAAACATTTATTCATAAATTTAAAGTAATATGTTTGGATTTTCTACCACTTAAATAAAATACAAATAAGTCATTATTGCAATTTAAAAAAGTACGTATAAGGAATTTTGCTAAACTGAACACAAATTAAATAGCCTCGAACGCTTTTATAATTGAAGCTGATTTGTAATATTACTGCTTTTAATTTTTTTTCTAACTTTTAGTTAAGATTTAGTTAGGAAATATGCCACGAAATAGTTTTGATTTTACATTGACTGTTTTAAAACGCAATTAGTAAAGTGATCTCAAAAAAAATGACTTACTATGTATTTTCGTCTTCGAATATTTTTAACTATTTGTTTATTTAAAATATCTGTGTATATGTAAATTAACATTAAAATATTTCTATAATTAAAGATAATTCCGAAGGATAATCTGGAGAATAAATAATATATAGATAATTTCAAAGAAGACAGGAATTTTATAGTAAAAGGTTACTTACTACCAAAGTATTATTGACAACAAAAAAAGGGATATATGTATTTGATAAAAAAAAAGTGTTTTAAAATCTAAATGTGGGCGAACTTACAGATAACTAGTTAATGTAAGCATACATATATATTTAATTGATGACCGAAACCCAAAACTGGGTCAACCCAACACTTCGTGTTCGCCCCTTGACCCGTATTTAATCCGTAGTTTAATGTAATATACGTGAATAGTAAAATTAAAGCGAGTGGATAAATTTATGCCACCGATTAATGTACTGGACGGAGGATGCTGGATGAGTAGTAACGAGATTATAAAAGTCTTTAATTTAAGCATAATATTATCTTTATTTTACAATTAAATCGTAAATTTTCCTTTTATTCGAACGCGTATTACTTGGTAGGCTACTGAAAACATTAATCGAGTTTTCTGATTTATATTACAGTGAATGTGAAGGTACATCTGTGCTAGATGTCTAATAATTACGAATTTGATCTAATTCGTGGACGCAATACAGTCTGTAATATTAATGATTTATCTGGAGATATATTTTAGGTTAGTGAATATGTTAATTAATTTACACATATAGGTAAATAGGCGATGATACTCTGTGTATATTCATTTTGCTAAAAATATAATATTTCCAGGAATAAAACCATAATTCGAAATTTACCTTCTTGTCTTTTACAGTGGTTACAGAATATTCGAAATTTAAACATTAAGAACTAAACACGTAGAATAGTTCTGATATTTAATTACTAAATATATACATAAATTAATCCTATAACTTTAAAATGATGATAATGGGATTATCGTAACAATGGTTAGTACCTATACTAAAATTTGAACGATACAGAGATTACAATGACACTCAAAAATGGTTATTTTTTAAAGGATTTATTGTTAATTTAGTCTTCGAAATATGACGAAGGTTTGAAGCATTTTTTTTTTTGCTATAGTTACTTTAACTGTTTAACTGTTGTAAATAACTACAATTTTGGTGCTTCTCGGTGGAGATTTCATACCATAAAATAAGCTAAATAAAAGTAGATAAAAACGAGTTAAATCTATAATAAAGTGTCTTTTTGTAATATCAAAATAACATTTTTATACTAAATACATATGAATTTATATACAATACCTATACCAGAAATACAATATTTAAAATGTTTATGTGTCTGTTTGTTTCGGGTAATTTCCAGAACGGCTGGACCGTTTTGTCGGGACTTTTTTTGGCAGATAGCTGAAATTATTCCGCATAATTTTGGCTAATTTAATTTTTCGAAAATAATGAGGCTTCCGTATAAAAAAAATAAAACGCAGTGAAGAATATATTAACCGCGGGCACACAGATAGTATTTTATAATACTTTTTATCTTTCTATTAAATTAACATATAATTAATGCTTCATTTTATTTTTACGCGCTTGGAGAAAATTGTTAATTCAAAATCTGTTGTGTACATAATACCGCTATCTATAACGTGGAAGCAAAGATAAACTAAACAAGGTTCATTAATGGGGTTGTTCCTTTTCTCTTCAAGTTTATAATAATATTACTACTCTCTATTAGATCTTGTTATCTCTGTTATAAGGCAAATCAATTTAATTTCATTAAGAATTGGATATGGGTAACTTAATTTCAGGAATCTTATTAGGGTTCCGTAGAAAAAATTAAAACTCATGATTTTGTGAATAAAATTCGATTGACAAATATAAATACAATAAAATGGTCAGTTTTACGGGCAATGCACAACACCATTAAAACGTTATTTAAACTCTTTATTACTTTGTGAAAAATATATAAAACACAAACGAAGCTGCGGCCACACAGTAAGTATATAAATAATTTGGAAAATATAATCACGGTTACCGTCTATGGATATTCGTTTTTTGATGGTCGCTATTAGATTGTAATGAATTTTACTATCAGGTACGTTAAACAAATACCTTTGAGAAATGGTCTAATTATACAAAAGAAAAGAGTTGGTTACAACAATAAATTACTACACTGCATGATTTTCTATAAATTGAATATGAATTGTAAATCAAAGACCGCAAAGTTGATTCGTCCCATTTTCGGTTGTGCGGTCACAAATTATTAATTGAAAGCAGTTTTATATATTACAAAAGTGTCCTTTTCACGAATGAAAGTTTAAACTTCGTTCGTTCGGCTCGGAAAGTTTGCTTTGAGATGGATAGCCTTCTATTAGATAATTATCACTTCCTGATAATTATGAAAATTAGTTTGAATAAATAGATTTACATAACTACAGAATGCAAGGGAGAACCTTTTTGGAGTTTGTTTTGAGTAAACTCAAATGTTATAGAACTACGTATGTTCTTGTTAACTGACCTTTGATACAGAATAATTTGAAGATTAATGTAGAAAATCAACTTTATTTGACTGTAAGTATAAAAATGCTTTCTTAAAAAATAAAAAAGTCACTTAGACGTATCAACCATAACTAATATGATCCGGCTTGATATAGACCAAAAATATAGTAATACGGATGAGTGGTTTGGGTGCTAGTTTCATTATGACGTATTTTAGCGACACAGTGGTTGCGTTGCTGCGTAGGCGTCCATCTTGCTTTTTGTGTTGTCAATTCTTTCACTTTTTTATATGCATACAAGAGGATCAAAAGGGAACGGACGTCAACAAACTATCTATAGCTAACTTTACACCTATAATCCAAAGGCCGAGACATAATAGTTATTATGCCAGTACATCACATTTGTTTAGTTATTAATAAAGTGTATTTTAGAAACGTACATACGTCTTTTTTATTTCTTTTTCTGTCAATCCCTTACTAATAATTTGTTTTACAGATTTAAACTCCACTAATGTCCGTTTCTGACATGTGTGAAATAACTCTTTTTTTCTCATTAGAATTCCTTAGAATATGCCCATAAATAATTAAATAAAATATTATCCTAACCTAAAAGTGTCAATTTTGTCCGCTTAAATACTACTGCTTAAATACTCGTAGATAATAACAGCGCCCCGTAAATTAGGTACAGATCTGAGAAAAAAATTTTCAACTATTACAAGTTTACTTTACAATTTCAGGAATACCAATATCGTAATCCAGTAGTGCAGTTGCCCTTCAGTGTTGGCGCTGACGTGGTCCGGACAATTCCCAAAAATTGGGAGCTTGGAAACAACATATCGCCAATGCCTATAATGCCAATCACAGATCTGCGACCGGAGTCTATGAAGAGGTCGTTCGATCCGATGCTGCAGACTAATATAATCAGTAAGTTGTTATAAATATAAAACAAACAGTTGCATTAGATGAAAATGAATTTGAGAATAATGGATTCTTTGGGTACTTATGCAATTCAAAGTGTGCGGGATAGCCTGAGATGTTGTTTAGGCAGTCCACGAGATCACACCGTTGTTGCTGGATTGCGAGAGGTGTAGTATAATGCCAGATAGACAGTTTCAACAGTATATTACAAACAGACACGTACAATATATGGTTACAACACACAATATAAACACAGACACAATATAGACTTACAGTAACAGAGATACACACAGAATAGAAACAACAATATAAAATACAATAAAAGAGTACAATACGAGACACGAAATAAGGCATGCACAGTTAAGTTTATACAAATCAAAGTTAAGTTTATATAAATCAATATGAAGCATACACGGTTAAATATTGACTCTATACAACCAAAATATCATACAGACAGTATAAAGCACTTACTATAGTCTCTACTATGGTCCTCACACTAGTACTCACACACGTATTCACACTAGTACCCACGGTAGTACTCACACACGTTTACGCACTAGTACTCGCGCCCGTATGTGAGTTTTCGCGCACTATGTGTTTCGAATTACGCGGGTCACTGGTTCGCCGATCACGTATGTTCGGAACGCGGATCACTGTGGCTCGGGACGCGGAATCACTGTCAGGTCGGAGCGCGGGTCTCGTACTCGGGGACGCGGATCCCGGTCAGGTCGGTCGAGCGCGGATCACTATGGTTCAAGACGCCGATTCTTGAACGCAGTGCACTGTTGCTTGAGGACTTCTTGCTGACTGTTTGACTGCTGTTGAGTTCTTATTGTTGTTACTTCTTGAAGAGCGAGCGATGACTGCATAACTGGCACCATCCCGGGCGGATACTTAAGCTCCCGGCATGTGCGTGACCCCGTTCCTACGGATCGAGGTATGCCGGTCGCGTTCGGCGAATCAGAGCGCACCGCCCGGCGGTGCCGCGAGGTGTTCTGTCTCGCTCTCGCAAAGACGCGACGTGCTTCGGCGCGTATGTTCAATGCAATATTCATCAATTATGCCATTCTAATTCTATTTATTTACAACTATTTCGTAATTTACAATTATTCATGCGGGATCTAACTCTATGTAAAATCTGTCTAAATATCTGAATAATATGTACCCTCTCTCTTGAGGGCGCTGTCCTGCACACAAAGTAAACATAAATATTATTACAAATACTACTAAGTCACACATATATATGTGTCTTATTTATTAACAACAAATTTAAGCACACTGTAACTTATCTAAGTACACTTCCGCAAAACGTTATATAGCACACCCTTCTAATGCCTCGCTTCAGCTCCTTGTATTTCAGAAATAACCATAAAAATTTTTTAGTAATTAGTGTATCAAGATATCCACGAAAATTTTCACCTTTTTATTTTAGCTTTAGCCTGTAGTAGCGTAAATTTTAGTAAGTAACAGAATTAGGTACCGTAATAATTATACATAGTGCGGTTTCAACGTTAATTTCATTAAGTTTCTTATCGATATTAAGTATTTTTACGAAAGAAGCTTACATTTATTTATTTTTATGAAATGGTTTCATTTAAGGTACATCGGATTATGACAGAGACGGGCCCGTCATCACTGAGGAGGAATACGAAGAAATGATGGACAAATTGAAAGCTGCGGACACTTTATACACTCAATACACTTTGGAAGAAATCATTTATCAACTGGCTAAGGTTTGGAAAGACATTATAAGCAAATAGCATACTTAATTGTAGCTTCTAATGTATTATAATGTTTATGAATTCTAACAAAACTTCTATACGCTAGAATATGGAGTTGACCACGCTGTGGTGCCCCGGTCAGAACGATGCGTTTACCAAATTAACCTATCGCAATTTCCAATTCATTACACACGATTCGGAATTTACTTTTGATTGCCCTCAGTTTACCAAATGGAATTCCGAATTGCTAAACCATGCCGTATATTTCTATACTATATAGACCCAGTGTTTTGAACACAATATCATTCGATATAATTAGATTAAATGACGATGTATCTTTAGGTTAGTAAATACATTAATACTAGAAATGGTACATTTTCTTTTAGAGAGGGAGCTAGGTATATAAAAAAAAAACTTTGCAGTCATAGGGACTGCCGTTAAAAGTGAAATCTCGAAGTTTTGTAAAATGTTTAAATTTAAATTTAACTGAAATAATTAACATAACATAACATTTATCTGGTTTTTACATCTATTGGCGCTCCTAGCAATAATTATGTATTTTCATATAGTTTATTTATATTCGAAACATACGATATGCTACGTAAGTATATTTTTTTTATTATTTATCTGTGATCGCCGGCATTTAATTAAACGCCATATTATATTTGCGATACTGTAGCATGTTGACAACAGAAGTCATAGCATTGGTAATGCGAATCTGTACATTTTTCTCCTACCGAGAATCGGAAAACGCCGCTAACGAAGTTTTCAATTCAAAGAGATAAAATTAAAAAAAATATTGATATTGATACAGATGATGTTCTCGCAATCACTGACTCGGGACCCGGTGTCGGCTCGTGCTGCGACACAGCGGTTCATGTCGTTCCTCGAACTAGAAGCCGAGCGGGGACAGCTCTCACATACTATAGAGAAGAAAGTTCTTGGTAACTATACAGAACTAAAATATTCAATCATCGATCCCTACCTTTCCACAATCACATACTAAAGGTGAAATCAACAAAATGTACAAGCCTTATTTATGTTTGGTAAATTGTATTACGCGCTGTAATCTGAGTACGGCTGTGGTTTCTTCTTTTTTTTCATATCGAAGGAAAACCTTTTAGCAATTTTAAAGTTGTTAAGATAAATAGTAGAAAATCCGTGTGAAGTTAAAGGTTCAGTTTAATAATTTTCAAAAATGAAAGCGATAACCAAACCTAAATTAAAATAAAATTACTAATGAGTATACGGTACCTATACCAAAAATACAATTTTTATGTTGTTTTTCTTTCTGTCTGTTTATTCTGGGTAATCTGCGGAACGACTATATCGATTCTGGCTGGTCTTTTTTGGTAGATAGCTGAAGTTACTACGCGTAACTTAGGATACTTTTGTTAGTCGACAATAATTAGGGTTCTGGGTAAAAAATTAAAACTCATGAAATTGTGAATAAAATCCGATTCAATGCATAGTTTTACTGGCAGGTTGAATTTGTGAGAAATATCTTTGCTTAGTGTTAGTACCAAAAACATTTTTGGAAAATAATTAGGGTTTCGTATAAGAAAATTAAAAACTGTATTACGCAATAAAAATATATGAAACGCGAGCGCAGTCACGGGCACACAGGTAGTATTATATAAAACCCTCTATGAAATAATTTATTATTAATTTTCCTTATCCTTATATTGTAATAAAATGACACCGCTCTCTGTGCTTCCGCTAAAACCGATTACAACTACGAGTTGTGTAATAGTTTTTATCCAAAAGCCCAGATCGGGTTTCTTGCCTGCGCGCTCTACTCGACTGAGTTTTTTTTCGAACCGGTGTGGTAGTATTTTGACGTTCACCAGTCTTTCTTCAACCTACATCATCAGCTTTTCAGGGATTAAATTGAATAAATTATTTTTTATTTTGATTTTGGGAACAGATATTCGAAATTTTACAGCAAAATGTATTATGTTGATTTATCTATATAATTTCGATTAGATGTCATGATTGCGGCACTGACCGACACGATCGGGGATCATCCAGAGTTAATCCAGACGCATGACACAGTTGGTGCCAATCAAGCTCATAGGTAACTTATAATTCATTAAGTACATACATTTTTGTTTGTAACTATTCGACCGATAACTATGACAAGTGCCTATATTTTGATAAGACAGTGGACACCTAATTATAGCTCTAAATAGCTCCGCCGATTTATGTACATTTTCCGTTTACTACTTACACATTTATTTCAAGAAAAAATATTCTTTACACGATATAGGCTCTGGTTTTACCACAATCTCACCTGATGTTAAATGACGATGTGGTCCAGAATGATAAACACAATAAGCCTAGAGATACTGGTTCTCAAGTGGTGCTGCCGGAACACACTTATTGATATTTGACAGCAGGTTTCAAAACTTAAGGGTGGTAGCTACCCAGGCGGGTATTATTAGAAAATGCCCTACCACCATGCTATGATTTCATCACGATGTTATCCTTTACCGAAAGCTCAGATGAGACCTGTATCAAAATTTGCCCCCGTTTATCCGGGTGTGGCTGAGTGCAAGGGAAGGGTAAAAAATGTGGATAATATTTTGCGTACATAATTAACATACAATTTTTGCTCACACACTTCGTGCCCATGTAGCCCAGAGGTCCCAAATCATTGACACAACTGATATATCGGTAGTTACGAGGCAATAATTGTAATAGGTACAATAATTATGATCGGGAAAATAATCAAATTATCGAAAGATTCAAATTAACGAGTGTGAAATTATCGAGAATCGAAAGTTTTCGAATTAATTACTACTTTAGTTTACGAGCATTTATTATCTTGTGTTAACGCCATCATTATAATTTATATTTTCTTCCTATTCTAAGTTATTTCTTATCGATAGTGTCTATACGCCTCCGCTTTATTTAGTCTATGCATGCATTATCCCTTCCTCTTCCTATTCAAAAGTGGAACGCCAACACGCAACCGCCGCCGCTGTCTCTCGTAATAATATTTAAAAGTGCACATTAATTATCCGATTATATTACTAAATTACGAAAATATAGAACAATCATAAAGTGAAGTGAGGTGGAAAGTTAACTCTGAACCAGCTAGATCGAAGGTTACCAATAAAGGGAAGTTCCGTTTGCTCCTTTCAACATGGATTCCTTCTATATATTTCCACCACCATCTTGTGAAATTTACTCTCACCTTGTAAATATGGTTTGTCAATCTTCTTTCATCTGACCTCTCCGTCTCTAGCCCAATTAAGCATCCCTATCTCTATCTTTCACACTAAATTCCACAACGTTCCCTTATCACACTATCATTCTCAAGGCAGATATACTTCTTAGTATTCTCATTTTCACTGCATTAATCTTGCATTTATGCTACTTCTGTAATACCCAGCACTCACTACCATATATAAGTGACTAGCACACCCAGATGGACAGCTAAACGTGCCTCTTCGGACACATACACCGGACACTTCGGACAACACAAAGTTACGCAGGGCGCCATTCATATGTATTTTAATATTACAGACTAATGAAACAATTCCTGGACACGAGTGCATCTGAACCGATCATGTCCCGGGCCATACTAGCGGCTTACAAGGACGAGTTACTTAAAGAACCATCGCTGCACAAACTGACCTTCCCGGAAAGAAACTAACTTTATACGCAATAAAATTTCGTCTATGTGACAAAGAGGTTATCTTCGTACCCCTTGATGTTTTTAATAGTTATTAAGCGTATACATGTTATGGAGTTTGAAATTCTATTGACATTATTCGCCTAATTAGAATACCACTTAGATAGGTGCATCGCTTTCCGTTATCTTGGAAATTAATGAAACGGTTATCATCATCTAAAATACGAAATCGAAAAAACATAATTGTCTTTAAATTCATTAGACCCCACTTCTTTAACTGTATGTTAATAAATAAATAGATTAATTAAAAATACCAGCACAATTTAATTAACAAAAAAATGATGTTTAAAAACAAAACTTTGTAATTATTATTTGCAAATTAAATGTAATTAAAAAAAAAGTATTATTCTTGAAGTTTCAAAATGTTATGAAAATCGTATAACGTAATATAGAGCAGTAATATTTGTCTTATTAGACACTCCCTATATTCTAACGCAGTGGTCGTCACACATGGTCTGGTCACGGGCCATGTAGGTCAATGTGAGGTACTGCTGCGGGTCACACTGGATTGTGTAGTTGATACCATCTGTTAATGTCCATATTTTATTAGCTGTCAAACGCGATTTCCTTATAGATTTTGCATGGCATTAACAAACTATTAAATTCATTTCTAACAACCTAATACAATAACTATATATAAATTCGGGCTTAAATCGACCCAAATTGTTTCGCGGGCCGCACAAATACCGTCCAAGTGCCGCAGTTTGACGACCACTGTTCTAACGTACACTTTCAAACGGGAAAAAAAACTACAACAGCACATATTAAATTGTCCATACTTCTAAAAATTCAACAAGGTGTAACTTAAGATAAACCGATAATCTCATATTAGATACTTGTCATTTTAAAAAAGTTATTTAATTTTAAATATCACGTACGAATCAGGGGGTTTTAGCGGGATCTCAGTCTGCTATGGAGCAATTATTGTGTTTAATTCATTTGGTTACGTATTTGATCCTATATTATGTAATTTTGGCGACGTTTTGAGCAATATAGTTTGGCTATTGTGCACCAAATTGCCAAACACCTCTTTAGGTGTACTCCGGCAGCATCACTTGAGTTAACTATTTTCAGTCACTTGACATCAGGTGATCAAGCGTCGTCAAAAGTTGAAACTATAAGTTTTTTAAAAAAATATATTTATGGACCGTTCATTGTTCGTAAGCAAAATTTTGTACATATTTGAACCCAGCCCCTTGTCAGCAATATTTAGCATGGCCCTCCCACCATGATAACGTAAATCTTGGCATAATATTAAAAAAATAAATCTTAAGAGGATATGCAGCGATGACAAACCTGAAAAGTAGGTATTTTTCAGAAATCTATTGTTATCGTGTTGCGCCCCAAAGAGAGAGTTATAAATCAAGAAAGGGACAACTGCAGCTCGGGCTGATTTTACCGTAAGCAAAATAGATACAAACACCACTTCGTAGTTCCCTGTTCCCTCCTTCAAAACTGAACCGATTTTTAATTTTCTTTCAGTTATAGAATAAGAAATACTTTGGCTATGGCTATACTTTTTTTCCATCAAATCAATAGGCATATGGCGGTGGTGAATATTTTTGAATTTGGTATCAAAAAATTTACCATAATGCTATTATCCAGGGAGGAAACAGGGGACTACGTTTGTAGTACTACTATGAAATAAAGGCTGTTCGCGTATCCTCTTCAGTTAATATTTCTTACGTAATCACCATTCTGACCACTCCTCGCTCCCCTCCCCCTCCTTACCTATAACTTATACAATATCTCTATAATAATTTTTAATTTTGTTTAGTTTTCTTTGAACTTTCACAAGCGGCTGGCCGTAATTGAATATCTTGATCTCATTGCTCGCTGCTATTTAACCAATGCGTAGCATGCTATTATTGTTAAATTAGTGTTAAGTAGATATTTAACATTATTATATTTAAAACAGCGCTCTACACACATTATTTCTCTTTATAAATATCTTGTATTTGCATTTTACACGTGCAAAAATATGATAATACAAAAAAAAAAACAAGAATTTTCTAGTAAAAATGTATTATTTTTAGCTTTTCTATTATCCAAAAATATAAATAGTTAATAGGTATTAATCGTAAGATATAATCTAAATATACCTACCTGATATAATTATTATGTGTAGTTAGTCAAATATTTTTCTACCAAATCTCTTTAAATGGTTGATGTGCAATTGTATGTTACAGATATTTTCTCTATCTATCTATTTTTCATTAAACCCTGTTCATATCGGAATAAGTAGAAAAGATATGTAGACTTTATAATATAAATAATCTAGTATATAAAAAATATATGTCAGGTTTTTTGGCTTCCATATTTATACTGTATTTACGTTTTTTGATACATTTATTATATTACACAATATTTTGGAAAAGACATGTTAACATGACATGGCCATAAAAACAGGTAGGATACCCAATGCTATGATAAGTCAAATCGACCATTATATTTTAAAATAAATTTTGCTATACTTGATTAACTAAATATAAAAATCTATTAATTAATTCTATATAATTTCAGCAGACTTAGTTTTATTTTTATTAATTGAATTATACTCAATACAAACAAAGAATTTGCTTTATAACTTTCAAAAAGATACAATGAAAGGTTTTATTCTTAGATTATCGTTAACACATAATTATCAAAATTAATAACATATCTTAATAGGAGGGTCGTATTTTGTGTATTTACCAATATTGTACGAAATATTTGATAGTTTACCTATCTAACTGCCAAATGAAGACATTATTCAAGCCCCTATAAAAAGGATGGCATACAATTGTGCATAATCACAAAATCTTTGAACTTTCATATTAATACCATAAATCCTAGATATCTACGTATATAGTTACAATTATAAGAATAAACTGTATAAATCAATAAATTAGAACAATGTAATTCTATAGAACGACAGCATATGTTTTAGTAGTATTTAGCATTGTTAGAAATGATGCTCTATGTTAACGATCAGCAAAATTTATAATATTTGTAATATTCTTTGAAATATATTGTACGTATTTAATAAAAAAGATTTTAATGTCATTCGTGTTTTATTTTGCGTTTGATTATGTTACTCCTTTGTAAAGTGGCTACATTAAAAATATTGTGTATTTATTGTAAATCAATTTCAAACTCAAAAATCGATTTGCCGGCGCTCTTCACCAATAACGAAAAACATCTAGAACGTAAACTGGCTTTGTTCCCTGAACTGATCTATCAAATAACACGATCGACGCTACGGCGATCAATCAGACAAACACTAAACATCTGCCCAGCCATAGATAGTCGTGAAGATGTTTGGCGATAATTATACCTACCTTAAATTGAATTCAAAATAATTTCCTTTCCTACTTAATAAGTTCAGATACCTGCTGTTCAATTATAAATAATAAAAATATTAATAAAATAAGCAATAAAACAACGCCATTTTTTTTTGTAATATTATTACAATAGTATGTACATAAAAAACAAAATTTTAATGACTGCATAATATATGATGCACTGCCTTCGATCAATAATAAAAGAAGTCAGTCTTTTAACAAACGCTATTATAGTCTTTATTTGTTGTTTATAATTAATTGATTATGGTCCTTTTTTTCTTTTTTTTTTGACGGGGGGAAATGCATTTACGCACTTCCCTTACCAATTGCATTAGTGAGACCGAAGTCCCCCAATGCAATAGGTAAGGGGCACGGAGGGACGTCTCCGTGCCAGTGTGTGCGTGAAGCGCCCGGAAATACCCACTAAAACCCCCCGGGCCCGTCCGCCGCATTTGGGATGGGGGTGACACGCGGTGGCTTTCGCAAGCACCGCGTCGCCCTCTGCGGAATTGATTATGGTCCTGAATACAAGCTCTTTAGGCCAATCTTATGTTTTTACTAATCCTCAATGCTCCAACAAAGTTGAGACTATTTATCAGTTTTTGAGATCAGAACTCACGATTCGTTTCATTATTTATATACCTCACTTGTACACGATAACCAAACTATAACACATAATGAATAAAACATCACAAAATATATAACAGTGTCAAATCACAAATGCACTCAGGCACCGGCCGGGCAGAGGCAGGATTTAGGTTAAACCGAAAAAATTTTTGGCTTTTATACGAGAGCACAAAAAAAATTAACGTTGACTATTGGCATCTATTTTAGTACCAAATATAATTTTAAAAATTGTAATTGTTTTCGGACATAAATCATCTTTCAAACAAAATAGCGTTTTAGCAATCTCATTAGGAAGATTTAATTCCAAAAATATATTCTAATACTAATATATTTGGCATTGCGTATTTATTATAAATGTATACCTCCATACGATTATAGTTTATCTAAAAATAATACAAAGGAACCGTTTAATTGACAAGTATTTTATTTTAATGAAAATATTTACACAATTACAATTAGTAAAACTAATACAGACTAGATAAAGGCGGAAATGCGTTTTTTTTTACTGACGACGACTTTTTTATGTTGATACGAAATGTATCCTTTTATTTTACCGTCGTAAATGAGATTCGCGACTATGCATTGAGTCTCATCCGAATCGACGTCATCTTGTCCCATTATCTGCAGCGCGGCTTGGAAACTGGCAATGTCGATCTGATGGGTGTTTTCCGCCAAATATACTTTCCTGAACAAGTTTCTATACGCAGTGATTTTTAACTTCTCCACTATCAGATAAATGCCAGCTTGAATGAAGAAGATCTCGTGTTCCTCCATAACCTTATCGATTCCACGTAGATCACCTTTCTTTACAGCGGAAACCAAATCCCAAAACTGTAGTAGGTCATATTTATCAAGGAGATGCTTCGCTGGCATGAATCCTAGTAACATCTTTACTGGCACCAAGTATGTCAAGATGAGCCGTTTATTTTTATTGCTTTGCCTGTGGCAGTTTTCGAATGCGAACGATAAAAATTCATCTGCCGAACGGTAGTCGGAATCAAACATGGCTTTCCGACCAACGAAATATCTATAAGTGATCTGCTGGGCTAATGGAAATTGATCTTTAAACGGTGAAGAGTCAATGGCTCTAATTAATGGTTTGCATAAATGCAATTTATTTATACGGAAATAAACCTTTAGGAGTTGATTGACAAGGCTCAACATTCCTAACTTTTTTGTATCTGTATCGGATGATCTGTTATCTGCAGCGCAAACCCGAAAACAGGCGAGCAAGCTTTCTGCGGCCTTCTCCAATATCTTGCCATTGCTTTGTGCTGTAATACAATTTTTGTATATTAATTGAAACTATATAAAAATCATCAATGAGAGACATGTTTCAAGTATTACGTAAGCATAAATGAGCTGTCTATACTTTGCTTATTTTTGACTAGCTGTCTGCATGCGGTTCCGCCCGCTTTACAAAGAACCCTAATTATTTTCCTAATTTTTTTTTAGCACTAAGTTAAAATAAAGATATTCCTCACAAATTTAAACACTTTACTAATTTAATATTGTATGATATAAAAATATTAACTATATTGTCATTGTCCACGGAGGAAATAGGGGAACACTTTTGTATGGAATAAACATCACCAACATTTCTTCTTATGCATATTGGTTAAGGTTATTGGTTAATAATACAGGGGTACCCAAAGTGTGCACCGTAGACAGTGAAGGGCGCCGTGAAGCGATTTTACTTACCATTCTCTGAAACCTCAAGTTAGGTGTAGATACAAAGAGGTAAGAGGAGGAAGGTGGTGAAGAAGGGTGCAGTGGTGGCCCCTTCTGAACCTCGGGCTGTGCAGGAGGGGGGGGGGGAACGGTCGGGTCAAAGCCGAGGCTCCCGGCGCTGCCGCGTTCGGCGGTGGTGGTAGTCACCCTGCGGCCGGAGGCGGCGGCGAGGGGGTTGACTTATGCGGGTGTTTTGAGGGAGGCCAGGGAGAAGGTGGACCTGGAGGGGATGGGTGTGAAGGACATCTCGTGCCGCCCCACTGCTGTTGGGTCCCGGATCATTGAGATTCCGGGCCCGGCGGGGGGGGAACGGGCGGATGTCCTGTCGGCACGGTTACGGGAGTTGGTGGAGGAGGTCGCGGTAGTCTCCAGGCCAACCAAGCGGGCAGATGTCCGCCTGGTGGGCCTGGAGGACTCGGTGTCCAGGGAGGTGGCTATGTCAAGGGTGGCGGAGGAGACTGGATGTGGTGTGGGGGGGGGGAGATCAAAGCGGGGTAGGTGCGTGAGATGTGGGGGCGTAGGACGCTGATGGTGTCTTTGCCGGTTGAGGCGGCGGTGAAGTTGGTGGGTAGAGGCTCGATAATGATGGGATGGAGTCTGACTCAGGTCCGTGCGCTTGGGGCACTTCCGTTGAGGTGCTTCAAGTGCATGGGGCTGGGCCACACCAGGGTTGCATGCACCTCTGAGGTGGATCGGCGGGCGCAGTGCTACCGCTGTGGAGTCGATGGCCACAAGGCCATGGACTGCACAGCGGAGCAACCGAGGTGTGCTCTCTGCGCGGAGGAGGGACGGGAGGCAGGACACCACATGGGTCCTTTTTGTAGGCCTCCTGTGAGGAGAGGGGTATTTGGGGCTGGTGGTAGGGTAGCGGTGGTGAAGGCTGAGGAAGTGGGGTAATTTGAGAGGTTGTTGCAGGACGGTGTTTTTTGGGTGGGCGAGGGTTTGTCGTGAGGGTTGTTGGGGGTTTCCTTTTTCTTTCTATTGGGTATCCCTCTCCTTGCTACGCCTTGTTAGTCTAACAAGGCGAGTATAGGAGAGGGACCTATCTTTCCCTTTGATAGCGGAGGCGGGTTCTTTCCCCTTTCTTCTTGGCCCATCTCCGCTCTGTCCCTTCTTCCCTTTTTCTGTTTATGGGGGGCAGGAAGTATATCCTGCCCCCCGGAATGCTGACCGATGGGTCATGCCTCCCTTCGGGGGGGCGGGCGAAGAGGTGGGGTGGAGTATCTCCCCATCCCCACTGGGCCATTGCACGACGAGGCCTGGTGGGTTCGCTGCAGAGGGCGACGCGGTGCCTGCGAAAGCCACCCCGTGTCGCCCCTATCCCAAATGTAGCGGACGGCCCCGGGGGGTTTTAGTGGGTATTTCCGGGCGCTTCACGCCCGGGCGAGTCCCACACTGGCACGGAGCTCGTCACTCCGTGCCCCCTTACCCATTGCATTGGGGGACTTCGGTCTCACTAATGCAATGGGTAAGGGTAGTGCGTAAATGCATTTCACCCCGTCAAAAAAAAAAAAAAAAAAAAGGTGTAGATACAAAATAAACATTTTTATTAATGTTCATTTTATATGTTTATAAACAAACAATTTATATTCATATTGTTATGTGGATGTTTTAATTTTTGTACTTATTCTACCTAACTAGTATCATTGTACCTATCTATTTCGACCATCTAGATAAGTTAGGGGCCGAGACAAAACAGTAAACATGGAAGTGTGCCGCACACTGAAAAAGATTGGGAAACCTTGGGTTAAGAAAAAATAATAATAAAACTGATCCCAAAAATTTTTGATGGTAAGCAGCTATGTATTTTAAAATGATGCCCAGGTACAATTAAAATGTATATTGTGCTATTGTGACATTGAGAGCAGCTGATGAAGTGCACCTCTAAAGATTTTTTCTAATAAAAAATGTGTCTGTTTTAATGAGAAAGGAAAACTACTGAATTTCCTCTGGGTGAATAGAAATAATGAGTATGAATTCACCTATAAACAGGCTGACTGATTAAACTTCCCTACTCTTATGACAAGTGTCTAACTCTGGTGATATTTTTGTGACTAAACAATTGTGATCATGATTAGTTGTGAGATAGAAAATATGTAATTTTTAAAATATTAAGCTGATAAGTAATATAGGATACTAACGACTACATGCTTCCGCTTTTTGTGCAACAAGCCTCAAGTCCAAGCAAACTGTGTACATGAGTGGTAGAGTCCAGTTCTCCTCTTTTTGTGCTTGTAATAATTTGACTACAGATGCTACACATGCACTCTGATGACTATATGCTTCTAAATAGTCCTGCATATACAAAGCCTGGAATATTAAAATGAAAAGATTGTATGTCATTATTTAATCTTTTAATTTTTTTTTTTTTGTATTTCAAACAAGTTGATTGTATAGAGTAGAGAAATCAGACAATGCATCCAGGTGCAGTCTCAAATTTTCACTTGAAGAGTACCTGATAGGCTAGCCAATAAGCAGGGCTAGATTAGGTCAGAACTAATAGCAAACATAACTAAGGGAGGTCTCCAATTTTCTTTATTATTTACAAAATTAATCATAATTTTTCTCTAGTTCATAGTTAAATATGGACATATTTAGAGTTAATTCTAAATATAACAAATAGTCACTCAAGTGTGTCTTATATATTGCTAGATCTAAGCATAGAGCTCCTAGTATTGCCAGCATCTGCTGTTAGGCTAATTCTACTCTAGAAATAAGCCTTATGATATTCTGACATGTGAGACTGAATAGACAAACCTCAACAATGCTTGATAATGAATGTACTCGCTGTATATCAAACCCTGTCTATCCAGACTCTTAAATGAAGATAATTACTCAACAATTTTAGAATCATGTAATATTATTATTTATTCTAAAAAATAAACTGCAAAAAGGATTTATAAGTGATTTAGCGACAATAAGGTGTTCTATAGGCCATGAAGAGTAATTCGAAGTAAACTTTACCTTGATACATAACAAGTGTGAAATGACAATCTCATCAAGAGGCGCAACACAGTTCCCATCGACCAGAGTTGCGATGTCGCTCGATCGTAGATTCCTATTGCACACATGAACGTCACGAAGAGACAACAACCTCGCTAGAATGCTACCCTGAAATGTTCTAAACATACGCTCAACGAATTGTATGTATTGATTTAGAGTCCCGAGTTCCATCGACATTTTGTTAAAAAATATAAGTAACTCTTATAACATAAAACTACTGTGCAAATATCTTTTCTTTTTAAAAACGAACGTCATTTAATTTTACATCATAATACATATTGAGATTTGTCGAATATAGTTTTTTTATATTCAAATACATGTTATTATATTACCGAAAAACATCACGTACATATGAATAAACAGAATAAATAATTATAGAATTTATAACAGATAATAACAGATTGCCGATTGCACTTGTACATTACTAGTCTGTGATACAGAGTCATGGAACCACAGAACAATATTACTCCTACCGGAACATAATACTCTGCAACACAGAGTAAAAGTTCGAAGAGTTATTTTATTATTGATTAGTGAGTCAGAGTGGGTCAACGATATTGATATGTTTTCTTTTTAAGAAATAGGGAAAGATACTAAACCATACAGCCAAGTCTGAGATTGGGAACACTTCATTTAACGGAATAACAAAAACGGTGACGTTTTCTCAGAGCTTTTTCTATGGAATGGTTGAGAGATTTCAAAATCCACGCTCCGTGTCGTTATTTTCGTTTTAATTTATGCGCTAAATGTCACGCAAAATGCTACTAAAATTACATAATATATAGTGGAATACAAAATGTTCATGAACTAAAAATAAGGTAGGCTAGAAGACAAACCAAAATCGCGTCAAGTAAAACATGTAAAGATTGCTGGCCAACAATATTGAGGTCAACGCGTAGGAAGTGTGGCGCACGAAATGTCTTGCTTTCACTTGGAAATCTAAACGAAATAAATTATCCTTATAACCACATAAATGAAATAAACTGTCTTTCTTACATATTGATGACGTCAGCGGTAGTGTTATAGTGCATAAGTGACATGGAGCGTGAATTCTGAGATCTCTCAATCGCTTCCTTAAAATACCCTGACAAAAAGACGCCATTTGGTTATAGTGTTGTATGAAGTGATTTGAATGTTAGACTTGGCTGCATGGTCTAATATTTTTGCCGTGTACTTAATAAGGAATTAAAATAGAACCAAAACTCTATGTATCATTCTAAAAGTAATGTACACCGATTACTAAAATTGAGAAGCGGTTTTTTTATATCTTAATTTGGAGAAAAATCGATCTCTTAGGTTTTTATTAACTATAAAAATAAAAAGCTATTTTTACCTAACAATTAATCGATTTCATTGTTTCAATCTATAGTGACTGAATAAAACTTTTTCGATAAAATCGAGAAGTCGTATAACTCATGCTTGATTAATAGTTTTGTTAACTTTGTCAATATCTAAAGAGGCCGGTACACAATGGTTCATGTACCATGAATGGCCAGCATCGCCAGTAAGCGAAAAGGTGTTCACACAATAGGCCATGGCTCATTGCTGCATGAATTAATATTTACAACAGACGTCGAAGTATTCACAGTCGTCAATTTATGTATTTACAACTACTATATAAGTATATACCGAAAGAAAATAATAAAAATATAGTTTCAAAATAAGTTGAAATTAAAGGTATAAAATATTATTTAAAAATAGCGATGTAAAGTTCAGTGACGCCACTAACCACACCACGCCACGATTCTTATGAACTAGACATGAAGTGTGTTGAAAAAACCAGCTATCGTGTGCCATTACCCCTTGTAAAGAATATTGATGGGCTGTAGTAGGCAATCATGGAACATAGCGCACTGGAGCCATAAAATGTCAAAACGGTTAAAAAAAACATTGCTTTTTGATTGGTTTTGTGTATTTTGTACAATATTGAGAGAGTGACAAGTGAAAACTTTTAACCAAGCTAAGGTGTTTACAATGTCTGAGGACCTTGGTCAGAGTAACGTTCTCGGATACATTGCGTCGTTAATTATGAATTTGTCGCTGGAATATATCACTGCACAAAGTAATCGCTATGTTTAAACAAACACCGTTGTGTGTCCTAAGTCTTTCTTAAATTTCGGTGTTTTGTTTTTCTGGAACCGGTCACATCAGAGATGAATAATAATTAGTAATCACATCACTAGACTATGTGTGTTGACTAGTGATGTACCGATTAAAGTTTTCAGTAATAGACATATCGATTCCTGTTAAATTCGAGATGTTTATTTTAATTATAATTTATTATAATTAAACATTTTTATATAATAGTAATGTTTTATTTGTGTAACTAAGCAACAAGCTACTTTTTTATTGATTAGAATATAAAGGAGTTTGTAACCAACATATATGGAAACTTCACAATTGCACATCAGAATTAAAATCGATTATCAATCGACGGTGCCTATTTTTTATATTAGGCAGTGTAGTGATCACTATCAGATAACTATGATCAACTCGCTAAAAAACGTTTGAGCTATCCTGGGTCTAGGATTCTACATGTTTTCTATATTTTGTAGCCACTATCATTATTTAGATCTGTGCCAAATTTCAAGTCGCTAGCTTTTATAGTTCCTGAGTTAAATGGGTGTGACATACAGACGGATGGATAGATAGACATTGGACTCTCACTCACTGGGTTCCTTTTTACCATTATGATGCGGAACACTAAAAAGGAAAAAGTCTTTGATTCTCGATTATTTCAGTGAGAATTGAACCTAGTCAAATAATTACTTAATCGATTATTAGTAATCGATTGAGGACATCAATAGTGTTGACTGTTGTGGCGTTAGCATCTCTAGTAAGTCTGTGCTGTTGTGTTAAAATTTTTGGGCTCATAAATTGTACAATATTGTTTTAACATGGAAGAAAACGTAGCATTAGATACAAGTAAACAAAAAAAAATTCGTGAAGTCCATAAAAGGTATTAAGAAACTTTTAAAGGTAATTGCTTGTTTATTTTCTGTGAGACTATCATCAAAATTTAAAGGTTATTTTTACGTTTGTTTTATTTTGCAGAAAAAACAGTTGGCACTAGCTACAGAAACAGCAACCAGAACCTATTAGTGTTAAGCCTAAAGTCAAGAAAGTGAAGAAAAAGAAACCCGTCAGAGGTCTGGTGTATTTGTCTCATATACCACATGGATTTTATGAGGTTAGTACCTATGCTTACGAATTGAATTGTTTCGAAAAAAAATGTTGACCAATAATCAAGTGAATGAAACAACAGAACATTTGCAAAACATTTCATTTATTTTATATATTTTTTTATAATTCAATATCTTTTCTTGGAAACATTAAGAGTAGAAACAATATGCAGTAAATAGAATAACCTTTTTTAGAATCAGATGACAGAATATTTCAAACAATTTGGGACTGTGACTAATGTGAGAGTTATCAGATCTAAGAGAACAGGACGTTCTAAAGGTCATGCCTTTGTAGAATTCAAAGATCCAGTTGTGGCTGAAATTGTTGCTGAGACTATGAACAATTACCTTATGGGCAAAAGGTTAATTAAAGGTAACATTTACTCATTCAATCTTTATATTGGTCAAGGTTCAGGTTTAAATATAATATATTTGTCCTAGTAATTCATAACGAGTCTGTTCCATGATATTCCATTTATTTTCATAATCTTGGCAATATATTTTTAAAATCTTTCATATAAATAAGGCTTTGCAGCATCCGTGATGATGCCAATCTCAAACGAGGAATCAATTTAGAATATGTATAATTATAAAGCATATTCCGGGGTAACATCAAAACTTTATTTCTTCAAAATTGGTCCACACAATCAAAAGTTATAGTAATTTAAATGACACACAGTGACTTTAGTATGAAAGAAGAGCTTGTAAATAAATGCATTTAAGTCTTGTTCGAGAACAAAAAATTGATTGATTGATTGAAATTGAACAAGATGACATAATGTATAATATAAATAATAAATATCTAAGACATAGTAAATGAGAAAACAATATTTTGATATTTTACACAATATCTTGGCATTATAGTTGTTGTATTAAGGAGTCATTTTACAGAAGCAGTGAACTGAATTTCAATTATAATATCAATAGGTAAATATGGCGGGGAAAATAATGTTATTTAAAACTAATTATAGTTAGACCATTAATGTTTTGTTTATTTTTGATGACATGGGTGAGGAAGTGTAATGAATAGAGATTATGTAAGCAAATTATTTATGTATTTCTGACGATTATTCATAGATGGCGCTATACTAATTTTTTAATAATTTAGAATGTTCTAAAATATCACTGTAGGACTTCAGAATTTACTACATGACACATTTCGACAGGTTTAAAATTTAATGTCTGTTTATTTATTTATTCGCCAATCAGGCAAACACGACTGAACAGATTTCGATGAAATTTGGTATGTTAGTAGTTTATACTTCATAGTAACATATTTTTACACATATATGTATTTGAATAGCATTTGTTTAGATTCATTAAAAAAACCATAATAATGTATGCATAAGAACAATTATAATATTACTAGCTGTGCCCGTGACTTTGTTCATATGGAATAGTGTCTTTAGGCCTTTGTTTTTAATTATTTGGGCTAATTATTTGACAAATAAGACACTTGTAAATACTTTAATAAGCTATTTGCAGTGATTCACTGCAAAGAGTTTATTTATGTGTTTGAGATATAAAGTATTAATATGAGTTATTTAAGTACATTTTTATAAACTATGATTTTTGTTTTTCCATCTTTTGCCATCAGTATTTGCATGCGTGTGCACAGTTGTCTGCCCTCACATGTCTGTCCGTTTGGGTAAGCACACTTAGGCATATTTCTCCATCTACACCGCGTCGTGCCACGCCGCGCTAAACACCCCCCCCCCCCTTACCTTACATATTACCATACAAACTTTCATACCTTATTCCCTATTGTTATTTTACACCCTTGAGGGTAAAACTTTTATAAACTGAATGTCATATTTATTTATATCGAATTATTTCAACCCCTTATAGCAATTTTTTCACATTAAAAAGTAGCCTATGTCCTTTCTCAGGTTCTAAACTATCTGTGTACCAAATTTTATTTAAATCGGTTCAGTCGTTTTGGCGTGAAAACGCGACTGACTGACAGAGTTACTTTCGCATTTATGACTGTATCTATATTAGTAAATCTCCTCTATAAAGAGGTAAAATTTGTGAGTTTGGATGTACCCTACATCCGATACGTACCACTAATCCGATTTAGGACATTGTTTCATTGTTTGAAAGCTATATTATATATAGATAACTTTTTACGGAAGGGAACGGGATGCCAGCTTTCAATGAGAGCGAAGTCACGGTTCTTATTAACAAGTATTTAATAAGAATTATAAGAAACAATTACAATCATTTTAATGATCAGAAATATTCAAAACTGATTTGGATGTATAAACAATAATAACTTTATTAATTTTAGCTGCATATATTCCTCCTGAAAATATAAGAGTTCATGCGAAGAGAAAAAATTGGAACACAGTACACAACCCAAGTGCTGAAAAAAGGCTTAAAACAAAAAAAGGTAATTAGAAAGTATATTTATTGATTATGTTGTCCCCAACTGCACCTTTGTTCTTTTCAATCTGCACTCTTTCCAAATTGTGCTGATCCTGTGCACATTTTAAACCTACCTGGAATTCTGGGGGTTACATTTATGTAAAAAAAAAGTACATTAAGTAAACAATATTTAAAAAAAATATATAATATATCAGGTTTATTTAGGTACTTACTAAAACAAGTTTAAAGGATTGCCCTGTGCTTTATTTTTTGTTATTAAGGAATGCAGTTTCAGGTGGACAGAACCCCACTGCAATTCATATAGTTAGCATCCAATTAATTATATAAAATTTGTAGTGTGCGGGATAGCCTGAGATGTTATTTAGGCAGTCCGCTAAAACACACCGTTGTTGCTGGATTGCGAGAGATGTAGTAAATAATGCCAGATGCCAAAGTTTCAACAATATGTTTATTCATACAATACAGGGTTATGACACGGTTACAATATAATACAGACAACAAATTACACTATAAAACAGACACAATCTAGGAATACTATATAACACAGAGACAACACAATTACAATAGAAACAAGATAGACAGAGACAACACAATATAGAAACAGTAGACACAAGATATTAAACAGGATATAAAGCATGCACAAGATTAACACGACATATAGCAAGATACGATTTACAGTTAGACAATATAAAAACACACAATAGTCCTCACTATAGTCCCTATACTAGTACTTACACTAGTACTCACAGTTGTCCTTACACTAAGACTCACACTCGTACTCACACCCCCGTGTGCGAGTTTACGCGCACGATATGTCTCGAATTACGCGGAATTCGAGACCCACTATAGTTCGATACGCGGTTCACTGGTTCGGTTCGCGGATCGCGTAGGTTCGGAACGCGGATCACTGTGGCTCGGGGACGCGGAATCACGGTCAGGTCGGAGCGCGGATCACTATGGTTCAAGACGCGGATCCTTGAA
Source organism: Samia ricini (assembly GCA_014132275.2). NCBI lineage: Eukaryota > Metazoa > Arthropoda > Insecta > Lepidoptera > Saturniidae > Samia > Samia ricini. The sequence goes on along the minus strand of AP028165.1, from coordinate 12,753,079 downwards.
CGCAGTGCACTGTTGCTTGATGACTTCTTGAGGACTACTTCTTGCTGAATGTTTGACTACTGCTTCTGTCTCAGAGATTAGTTCTTAGTTGTTTCTTCTTCGGAGAGCGATCGATGACTGCATAACTGGCACCGTCCCGGGCGGATATTTAAGCTCCCGGCCTGTGTGTGACCCCGTTGCTACGGATCGAGGTAGGCCGGTCGCGTTCGGCGAATCAGAGCACGCCGCCCGGCGGTGCCGCGAGGTGTATTGTTTCGCTCTCACAAAGACGCTATGTTCTCGACGCGTGCGTTCAACGTAATATTCCTTTCAATTACGTAATTCAGATCGGTAAACTGTTCTATTAATCTTAACTATTTCTTCAGATTCTGTAATATTCTATTATTTCTTCTATTATCTATGCGGGGTATATCTAATAAATGTACGCAATCTGTCTAGATAATGTGCGTAATTTATCTAGCTAATATGCGCCCTCTATCTAGAGGGCGCTGTCCTGCACATTACTCCCGCCGTGCGTCGTCCGCGATCAGCGGCGGCGCATATACATGTGGTGCAGGACCCGTGTGCGATACAGGAACCGCATCATTCTCTATGACGATCTTTTGTATGTTCGGCAGGACTTCCTCTGCGTGCGGTGTAGGTCCTCCATCGTAGGGTGTCTCTCGCGCCAACTTGACGGCGCGCACCATATGCTCCCATGAATGGAGCTCCTGACGGGACGAGTCACCCGTCTATATTCGTCTTTGAGGCTTCTACCGCCGTGCCGTCCTCGTAAACGGCGCGTCGAAACTCGTTGCTTGCCCCGTGGGAGTTCATACCAATGTTCTGAGGCGCGACCGTGTCTGTCGCTCCTTGCTCCCGCCGGTCTAGAGGTCTGTACCGGGATCTCACATGTCCCGGGATGGCCGTTGTGGTTCTTGCTTCTGAACCTCGGCTGGAAACACAGGCGATGCTTCTTTTGTCATATACCGCCTCGCGTCGTCCGATGCGTTCTGTAGCTGATTTGTTGAAACTACTGCGTGTGTCCCTGTCGACAGTACAGGTGACACTTGTTCGGTCGATCCTTGACGACGGTGCGAACTCGATGACGTCGTGCCTGGGGTTCGGTGTTCCTTGGCTGGCGATGCTGCGCGGCTTGCACTGCATACGGCAGCCCGCGTAGGTCCGCCCTCGATCGCTGGGCGCTGATGGCCCGCGGCTGGTACCCCGGACTCCACCAGGGTGCTGCGGCGGCGGCTGTCGGAGGTTGTGGTGCTCCCGGAGGCCAGGACTCGGCTGTGGTCACTGGCTGCGGCACGCTATGTTCCCTCCTCGGCTTGATCATTCGTGTCGGTTCCTCTTGCGGCAGCGGGTGTGCGGCAGTGACGTGACGCCCGCTGGCTGGGCCGCGGCGCCCCAGGATGCGGCAGTGATCACTGGGGGTGCGGCGGCTGTCTGTGACGGCGGTTCTCGCCGTTGTTCCGGCAGCGGGTGTGCGGCGGTGACGCCCGCTGGCTGGGTCGTAGCGTCCCAGGATGCGACATCGCTCACTGGGACCTCGGCTGAATGCGACGGCGGTTCTCGCCGTTGTTCCGGCAGCGGGTGTGCGGCGACGACGCCCGCTGACTCGGCCGTAGCGCGCTCCGCGACGCGGCAGTGATCGCTGGAGCCTCGGCTGGCTGTGACGGCGGTTCTCGCCGTTGTTCCGACAGCGGGTGTGCGTTGATGACGCCCGCTGGGTGCGCCGTAGCGCTCCGCGATGCGGCTGTGATCGCCGGAGCCTCGGCTGGCTGTGACGGCGGTTCTCGCCGTTGTTCCGACAGCGGGTGTGCGGCGGTGACGCCCGCTGACTGGGCCGTAGCGCTCCGCGATGCGGCTGTGATCGCCGGAGCCTCGGCTGACTGTGACGGCGGTTCTCGCCGTAGTTCCGGTAGCGGGGGTGCGGCGGTGACGCCCGCTGACTGAGCCGTAGCGCCCCAGGATGCGGCAGCGCTCACTGGGACCTCGGCGGACTGCGACGGCGGTTCTCGCCGTTGTTCGGGCAGCGGGTGTGCGGCAGTGACGCCCGCTGGCTGGGCCGTAGCGCCCCAGGATGCGACAGCGCTCACTGGGACCTCGGCTGACTTCGACGGCGGTTCTCGCCGTTGTTCTGGCAGCGGGTGGTCGGCGTTGACGCCCACTGATTGGGCCGTAGCGCTCTGCGATGCTGCTGTGATCGCTGGAGCCTCGACTGACTGTGACGGCGGTTCTCGCCGTTCCGGCAGCGGGTGTTCGTCGGTGACGCCCGCTGACTGGGCCGTAGCGCTCCGCGATGCGGCTGTGATCGCTGGAGCCTCGGCTGGCTGTGACGGCGGTTCTCGCCGTTGTTCTTGCAGCGGGTGTGCGGCGGTGACGCCCGCTGACTCGGCCGTAGCGCTCCGCGATGCGGCTGTGTTCGCTGGAGCCTCGGCCGGCTGTGACGGCGGTTCTCGCCGTCGTTCCGGCAGCGGGTGTGCGGCGTTTGACGCCCGCTGACTCGGCCGTAGCGCTCCGCGATGCGGCTGTGATCGCTGGAGCCTCGGCTGGCTGTGACGGCGGTTCTCTCGCCGTTGTTCCGGCAGCGGGTGTGCGGCGGTGACACCCGCTGACTGGGCCGCAGCGTCCCAGGATGCAACATCGCTCACTGGGACCACGGCTGACTGTGACGGCGGCTCTCGCCGTCGTTCCGGCAGCGGGTGTGCGGCGTTGACGCCCGCTGACTGGGCCGCAGCGTCCCAGGATGCGACAGTGATCACTGGGGGTGCGGCGGCTGACTGTAACGGCGGTTGCCGTCGTTCCGGCAGCGGGTGTGCGTCGTTGACGCCCGCTGACTCGGCCGTAGCGCCCCAGGATGCGATCACTGGGACCTCGGCTGACTGTGACGGCGGTCGCCGTCGTTCGGGCAGCGGGTATACGTCGGTGATGCCCGCTGGCTGCACCGTATCGTCCCAGGATGCGGCAGCGCTCACTGGGACCTCTGCAGACTTTGACGGCGGTTCTCGCCGTTGTTCGGGCAGCGGGTGTGCGGCGGTGACGCCCGCTGATGCTGTCACCATGTTACCCCAGGATGCGGCTCTGCTCACTGGGGATTCGGCTGACTGCGGCGGATGTGCGGCAGTAGCTTCCGCTGATGCAGTCACCATGTTACCCCAGGATGCGTCAGTGATCACTGGGAACTCGGCCGACTGCGGCGGCTGTGCGGCGGTGGCTCCCGCCGATGCGGTCATCTTACCCCAGGATACGGTAATCACTGAGGGTTTGGCTTGCTGCGGCAGATGTGCGGCAGTAGCTTCCGCTGATGCAGTCACCATGTTACCCCAGGATGCGTCAGTGATCACTGGGAACTCGGCCGACTGCGGCGGCTGTGCGGCGGTGGCTTCCGCCGATGCGGTCATTTTACCCCAGGATACGTCACTGATCACTGGGGACCCGGCTGACTGCAATTGTTCGGTGGCGGTGGCTCCCGCCGATGCGCTTACCTTACCCCCCAGGCTACAGCTCTGCTCGCTGGGGGCTCAGGTGGTGCTGTATCCGTCGCCTTCGTTCTGCTGGTCGGAGGACGCGGCGCTCTCGACTCCCAGGACTCGGCTGTGGTCACTGGCGGCGGCACACAATGTTCCATCCTCGATTCGACCATTGGCGGCGGCAGCGGGTGTACGGTGGTGACACCCGCTGGCTGAGGCGCAGCGTCCCAGGATGCGGCGGTGATCACTGGGACTTCGGCTGGCTGTGGAGGCGGATGTGCGGCGGTGTCTCCCGCCGGTGTAGACGCTGTGTTGTCCCAGGATGCGGCTAGGAGTTGAGGTCGCTGCGGCGACGGCTGTGCGGCGGTGGATCCCGCCGATGTTATCACCATGTCGTCCCAGGATACGTCACTGATCACTGGGCATGATGATCCTATATCCGTCGCCTCGGGTCTGAACGTTCGTTCTGCTATTGCGACCAACTCCGTCGTGGTCGTATCCAACCCCGTGTGGACATGCTGCGTCTTGTCGGATCTGGAAGTATACCCGACATACCTACTCTGTTCCGCCTCATATTCGGCTGCAGCCAGTTCCAATCTCAGTCTGGCTATTCTGGCTGCAGCCTCGGCTAGACGTTCGGCCTTTGAACGCCTGCTCGTCCGTGATGCAGCTCGACGCTCTCCGTGCTCTTCGCTGGCGGCGTCGGACTTCGTGACCGCCTGCTGCTGCTGTGTGCCTTCTATGATGGCTCGCTGTTCAGTTGCGGCCGTTGACTGGTTCCTTTTCACCGTTGCCGTGACGCACGTAGTAGTGCCCGTGTCGAATTCGGACCCCATCACGGTGACTGTCGATAGTGAAGTCTGTGTCTCCCCGTGCCTTCCTGTAGATCTGGTTGCTGGCATGTTGTTCGTTCTATTTACTACACTCTCGTAGATCCGGCTCGAAGGACCATGCGATGTGCGGGATAGCCTGAGATGTTATTTAGGCAGTCCGCTAAAACACACCGTTGTTGCTGGATTGCGAGAGATGTAGTAAATAATGCCAGATGCCAAAGTTTCAACAATATGTTTATTCATACAATACAGGGTTATGACACGGTTACAATATAATACAGACAACAAATTACACTATAAAACAGACACAATCTAGGAATACTATATAACACAGAGACAACACAATTACAATAGAAACAAGATAGACAGAGACAACACAATATAGAAACAGTAGACACAAGATATTAAACAGGATATAAAGCATGCACAAGATTAACACGACATATAGCAAGATACGATTTACAGTTAGACAATATAAAAACACACAATAGTCCTCACTATAGTCCCTATACTAGTACTTACACTAGTACTCACAGTTGTCCTTACACTAAGACTCACACTCGTACTCACACCCGTGTGCGAGTTTACGCGCACGATATGTCTCGAATTACGCGGAATTCGAGACCCACTATAGTTCGATACGCGGTTCACTGGTTCGGTTCGCGGATCGCGTAGGTTCGGAACGCGGATCACTGTGGCTCGGGGACGCGGAATCACGGTCAGGTCGGAGCGCGGATCACTATGGTTCAAGACGCGGATCCTTGAACGCAGTGCACTGTTGCTTGATGACTTCTTGAGGACTACTTCTTGCTGAATGTTTGACTACTGCTTCTGTCTCAGAGATTAGTTCTTAGTTGTTTCTTCTTCGGAGAGCGATCGATGACTGCATAACTGGCACCGTCCCGGGCGGATATTTAAGCTCCCGGCCTGTGTGTGACCCCGTTGCTACGGATCGAGGTAGGCCGGTCGCGTTCGGCGAATCAGAGCACGCCGCCCGGCGGTGCCGCGAGGTGTATTGTTTCGCTCTCACAAAGACGCTATGTTCTCGACGCGTGCGTTCAACGTAATATTCCTTTCAATTACGTAATTCAGATCGGTAAACTGTTCTATTAATCTTAACTATTTCTTCAGATTCTGTAATATTCTATTATTTCTTCTATTATCTATGCGGGGTATATCTAATAAATGTACGCAATCTGTCTAGATAATGTGCGTAATTTATCTAGCTAATATGCGCCCTCTATCTAGAGGGCGCTGTCCTGCACATGTAGTGTAAAATAATGAACAAAGATTACCGCCATGCCCTTCTGAATATTATAACAAACATATCAAAAAATTGTTGATCAAAGTGGTCTATTGGATCCCACTATTTGTGTGAACACAACAAAAAAAAAACCGTTATATTTTTATTTATTAATGTAGATGTTGCTAACTTTCAAACACTGTTAAACAAAAATAGTATATTTATTCTCAGATATGCAATGCACATAAAACTGAAGAAGAAGACTTGAAGAAAGCAAGGAAGATACTTGCTAAGTAATACTCATATAATTATTACTTTTATATCATTATTATAATTGAACAGTTACTATAATAATTACTTTTTATTTCAGTCTTAGAAAAACGAAGCAGAAATTGAGTGAATTAGGCATTAACTATGACTTCTTTACACCCGTTGATATACCGGTTGCATTGATTCAAATAAAAAAAGAAAAAGAAGACAAACCAGAAGTTCAAGGAGATCCTGTAGTGAAACAAAAATTAAAAAAGAAGGGTAAAAAAGCTGTTGCAAAGAATGAAGTAGTTAAAGGTGATCCAGAAATTGAAGTTATAGATACAGTAAAAATTGCAGTTGTTCAACCTAAAGTTGAGAAAAAGAAAAAAAAAAACTAATAAAGTAAATGCACAGGAGGTTAAAATGAATACGAAAGGTGGTCATATTGATACCAAATTTAAGAAGGAGAATGTAAAACCTTTAGGAGAATTCATAAAGGTTAAAAATGATTCGGACGATGATAGTTCAGACGATTTCGATTCAGATGAGTTTGAGAAAATGCTGGAAAATGAAAGTGACTCTGAATCATCACTGGAAAATGTTAAGGAGTCAGAAAGTTCTGATAACGAAGAAAGGTGAGTATCGAAAACAAAGAAGGTTATTTTTTCTACACAAATTTGTAAATTAATATTTTTCCAATAATTTTAGTGTTGTTGATTTTCCTCCTAAGAAGATTAAAGAAAAGCCTGCACCGAAAACAGCTAATTCAGTACAATTGCATAAGAAAACAAAATCCAAACAGGAGAAGAAAAACAAGAGAAACAATTCATCGGAAATAAAGAGAAAAGCTTCAAGTAGGTTTTATTAAATTTCATTATTTTCTAGCGAAAGTATTTTAAGATATTTTACTATTTACGATACAAAGATACTTACTTTAAAAATGCATATATTACCATTGATGTAAGACATCGAAATATGTTTAGACAGTTCATAAAAATACGAAATAATATTTTTTTTTACTTGTTTTATAAAATGCTTGAAACTAGTAACCGTAATGGATGTGCATAAAGTTATAATACAGTTAAATTCTGATGATTCTTTCTTTGTATTTGACACTTACTGTTTTTTAGTGACGTCACAAACCGACATGCATTTCGGTGCGGAAATCTTAAAGACCTCGTATCGATTGTTTGTATGGAATTGTGACTAAATCTATACGAATAAATAAAATTGAAGTGAATTAAATTTTTTACTAAATATGTATGAATGTATATACGAAACCTATACCAAAAATATGATTTTTATATTTTTTATATGTCTGTCTGTTTGTAATGGGTAATCCACGGAACGGCTGGACCGATTTTGACGGGACTTTTTTGGTTAGTGGCTGAAGTTACTCCGGGTAACTTAGGGTACTTTTAATTTTCGAAAATAATTAGGGTTCTACGTAAAAAAATAAAACTCATAAAATTTTGGATAAAATCCGATTCAATGCACAGTTTTACGGACAAGTGTTTGAATATATGAGAACGATTTTTACTTCATTAAATTACTAAATTATTTTTAGGAAAATAATTATGGTTCCATAAAAAAAATTAAAATGAAGTGAAGAATATATGAAACGCAGGCGCAGCCGCGGGCATACAGCTAGTTCTGCATAATATTGGAACGCAGTTGTATAACGCGGCTTACGGGTAGTGCGATTTAGTAGAAATGCCGTAATAAATTAGTGCTTCAAATAAGAGATGGCGCTTTAGTTTAATATTAAATCGGATTCTCTCTGAAGTAATTTGTTAAACATTCAAAGTTAGAACACTAGATGGCGTCGCACGATGTTTAATTTTTAGTTAAGAAGGTATAATTATAATTTAAGATACTTTCTTCACAAACAAGTCATTTTATAATTATTACACGTAGGGTTTAAATAGTTTTGTTTTTGTTTTTCTGTTCTAACTAAGAATTTCGTTTCTAATGGAGGTCCCCCGACCGCACTGTTTTTTTATTAACAAGAGCTTCAATCAAGTTAAGTTACCATCTAAGAATGTATCATATTTTCAGTGTCGATTATGATAAAATTAAATAGATATGTATCAGGTTCCACATACGATATTTTACTGCAAAGAATTCTGTTTGGTCAAGTCTAGTAAAGGCTGTGGTTATTATTATTTAGTTGCATAAACTTTGTGATTAATATGATCAAAATCTCTTTTTACACATGTATATACAATAATGAACACAATACAATATCTATTGTAATTGTTTTAAATCATGTTATTCATTTAGTAAATGTGATGTTTAAATGGTTATTTATACTGTTTTGTCTGGTTTTCTGCTCTGTATGGAAAAATCATTTTTTTCTACTTCACATAAGTACTAACATTTTGAAATTTTATGAACTTTCTTTTGCTTTAATTTTCAACGCGGGACGCTAATTATTTTGCATATATGCCAAAAAATCCAGTCCAGTCGTCCCGGAGATTAGCCGGAACAATCAGACATACACAAATATTAAAAAAAATATATCTTTGTTATAGCTACCGTATGTAACATTCATATGTATTTATTAAAAAGGTGTTAATTTGATATTACAAACCAGACACTTCAATTTTATTTATTAGTATAGATTTTAGATGTTTGAAATTATCATATGGTAGTTTTTTACTGTTACTGTTTTGTGCATGTGCATTGTGCATGACGTTTATTTGTTATAATGATTAATTGATATATTTTACAGTATCTAATTAACAATTAATTATCCTTTCAGCATTACAAACAAGCGCTATTACTACTAAAAAACCAAGGTTTGAGAAACAAGGAAAGCAAATATCTACAAAGAAGCAATTAAAAGAAGTAATCTTATAATGCAATAAACGATTATATAGAATTTTGTTTCACTACATAAATTCCTTAATCGATATTTAGTTAGGCGTAACATTTAACCTTTAACGCGGTGAACACACACAGGTTTTTTTTTTTTTTTTGACGGGGGGAAATGCATTTACGCACTCACCTTACCTATTGTATTAGTGGGACCTGAGTCCCTCCAATACAATAGGTAAGGGGGCACGGAGTGAGGAGTTGCGTGCCAGTGTGGGACTCAAACCCGGGCGAGAAGCGCCCGGGAATACCCACTAAAACCCCCCGGGGCCGTCCGCCGCATTTGAAATAGGGGGCGATACGGGGTTGCAAGGCATGTCGCCGTGTCGCCCCCTGCGGCAAACCCACCAGGCCCGTCTGTGCAATGGCCCAGCGGGGGTGGGGGAGAATTTCTCTACCCCACCTCTTCGCCCGCCTCTGAAAGAGGCATTACCTTCCGGAGGGAAGAGGAGTGATCACTGCGACCGCAGTAATCACCTCTCCTCCCCCCCCCCCAAAAGTGGGCTTTCGCCCAGCCGCCCAGTCAGACTATTAGCCGGCAGTCAGAAGGACTGCCGTTGCCCAGGGTACACTACGAGGAGGTTGTCTGACACCGCACCCCAACGCGGTGAACACCTAGTCATCCCGTGTTACTCCGCTTACGGTGGCGGGTGGAACCGGGGGGTTTAGTGGGTAGTGTTAGCGCTTCTCGCAACTAGTCCCACACTAATTTTGGCGTGTGACAATCTCTCACACTTAGGTTGGACAGCTAGTGCGTAAATGCATTCCCCTCGAAAAAAAAAGACGTAACATTTAACGTACTAGGACCTAATCAATTAATAATAAAATCGCAGAAAAGATTATTTAAAAAAAAAAAACCATTCATTTTGAAAGGAAAAAAAAAATGATAGTGCGAAAGAGTTCATTTTTAACAGACTTCAAAAAGAGGAGGTTATCAATTCGTCTGTATGTTTGTTAAGCGTTTTCTCCGTCAATTGTGAACCGATTTTCAAATTTTGTTTGTATCGAAGGAGTGCACTCCTTAGAAGGTCCCATTTCCACCAAATCAGGATCTGATCAGTGGAACTCAGGGAAACCGAGAAAAACCCTCGAACTCCAACTATTTAATTTGAAAATCGCCGTCAAGCGCATATAGGTGTATTTTGGCAACATCACACGCCAACAACTTTAGCCTTAATATTTATTTATTTCTTGAAAGACAAACAGCAATATCCTACATTAGTTAACAATTATATTAGAAATAAAAAGCCATTCACTGGTCCTCGCCCTAAAGTAGCAAATTAAAAATCAAATGGTTTGTTATTACAACATATTAACCATTACTAAATGAACCTAAAATACAAAAATGGAAAGTTTATCCGTAGCTTACAACCGCCATCATTAATGTGTCGAATACCCTTAAAAATAAGACAATAGGAAAACAATGGAAAGCTGGCGTAAACGCCAGGTAGGTGCTCAAGGGGTTAAAGAAGAGGCTGCTTAAGGACGTTGACGCATTATTTATGTTAGTATTAACAAAACTGTCACCAATCTCGCTCACACTATTGAAAGAGTGACTAACTCTCCATAAAAATAAATTTTGCAGGTAACTAGTAGAAACAGTGGGAAGCGATAGGGGGGACATTCGTACGTAAACACTGGGTCGGAACGGTTAAACATAATTTGGAAAGAAGTTTGGGACTATCCACGTTATTGGACGCAATTTTGAGCAATCTGTAATGTCAGCAATTTCTCGTCGTTTAACAATTGCCCCTTGGGGGCAATAAATGATATTTCTTACAAAGTTCATTGTAACAATTGGGATCATAGGAATCGTGTAAGCGGTAACAGAGATATTTAATGAATTTTCTTTGGATACCTTGTAATCGATTTATGTGTAAATTATATCTGAGATGCGTATTCCAAGTTACTGCGAACATAAGCACAATATAATATCTTTAAAGTCATTATATTACCCGCCTTGACAGCTTTTTTTTTTAATTAATATGCGTATCGAAAAGCAACTTAGATTCGAGATAGATACCCAGATCACCATAACGTCCTGACTCTGCAGTTCAATGCATTTCAGGTAGGTATTTCGAACTAAGGGTCCTGGTTTTAAGAGTGAAGGTAACTAAGAACCATTTAGAATCTTACGTTATGTTATCTTAGAATATGTTACAATCGTACGGCAGGTTTAAATATGCGATCTATAATCTGTTCTAGCTATTAGAATCCGAAATTATTATTTTTTTAATTGACACATCAACGACACATTCACAACATTTTACACAAAAATGTTATGCATTATATACATATAACTGTATGATGTATCTTTACAGATGTGTACAGATTATATTAATTTCCGATAGTGCTAGAAATGAAATAAATTAAGGCTCGTACAATTTTAATAGTTTTGAGCGAATAGAGTGAGATGAGCAATGGAAGATGTCAATGTCAACATTATTCTTATTAATTTCGTTATATAGTTCTTTGAGACGATTGAGATGCGAACAGATGTTAGTTCTGTGTTGTGTTTTTATGAAAATTTTATGAATTGGAATTCTTGGATTATTTTTAGGAACATATAAGTTTATTTCTTGTAGCAGATTAGGAACAAAATAATTCCATTAACAAGTTTATGTAGAAAAATGAGATCGAAAATTTTTCGTCGATTTTGTCCAGCGACGTGAGATTGAAATGTTTTAAACGAGTATTATATTTAGCATGGTATGGACAGTTAGGATGTTTGCGTGCGAGGAACTTAGTAAAATTGCGTTGAATACGTTCTAAACGAGTAATATGAACCTTATAATGTGGATTCCAAACACTTGTTGCATATTCTAAAATACTCCTAACCAAGGTCTTGTAAAGATGTTATATTGAGCTTATATTACGGAAGTCATTACACATACGCTTGACGAATCCGCACATTTTCCATGCTTAAGATATAGTAACCGATATGTGTCCAATAAATTGTAACTTACTATCTAATCCTACTTCTTGAATCTCTAGTTCTTGTTGTTTCCAGAGGTACAGATTTTATTAAGTAGCTGAATGTATTACATTTTTATTTTTTGTAAATTTAACATGTACACATTTGCTTGCATTTAGCTTCATTCTGTTATCAGTGCACCAGTTTTCTAGTGATTATAAATCGGTTTGAAGTAGAAGCGAGTCCTCTACGTTTTTAGTTACCTTGTATAACTTTAAATCATTCGCAAACAGAAAATAATTGCTATGTTTAATGTAATTTGTTATATCATTGATAAATATTAAAAACAGAAGCGGACCTAATGGGATCTTTGGGGAACACCTTGCGGAAAAGGAATTTAAACGCTTTTTTCTCGAAACTTTCAAGCTAGTGATCTGTGAGAAAATTCTAAATATTATTGGTTTGACCTTAAAATTTAACTTATTCGATATTGAAACCCGCCAGTACACCATTGTCACTCTTAACATCGGATGAGATTCGGATTAAGTGCAGGAAAAAAAATAAAACAACGTTAATATCCACATACTATTTATTAACTAAAATACATCCATTTTCCAATTAAAATTATGTAACATCAAATAATTAATAATAACACATAATAATATCTTGCAAGGATAATAGAAAAAAATGTCACTACTTTTCTTATTGATACTTTATGGTGCCTACAGATAGAAATGCCCTACTTCACTAATCAGGCTTAAATAAATAACCGATCGTCGCCTACCAGTTATATTTCGATTTATGAATTTAAAACTTCTCTAGCGACGTTGAACGATCCTCGGTAGGAGAAAAACCAATAGATTAGCGTTACCAATTCTAAGACGTCTGCTGTCAACATGCTACACTGGAGTTGTTGACAAACTGCGGCCCGCAGGCCGGTATTTGTGCGGTCCTCGAAGTAGCATACAATTTTGGTAGACTCAAAACCAAGCTTATATACTATGAAGTTAGTTAATTAAATAGAAGTAGGCAGGATGAGAACATGACTAAAGTGCCTACTTATAATCATGTTCTCATCCTGCGTACTTCTATTACTACTGACCGACTTACTGACCTCAGTAAGCGGGTTTGTGGAATATATTCTCGAGAACGACAAACAGCTGTCCGTCCCGCACTTCCCTTTCCCCCCCTATATTCTATTTGATATTATAAAGAAGTTTAATAAGACAGGGTCCTAAGAATATGGTCAGACAAATGATGAATTAAATATTCGCATTGAAACATGTTAGGTACAAGAAGTTACGTAGTAAAAATACCCAAATAGGTGTCTAATGTTTGTGTATGGTAAAACGATAAATATTACTTACTATATTTTTTCTATATACATTATATGTATTAACATTCATTCTCATTATGGTACCTACGTTGCTAATAGAATATTATGGAATTATGTAGTTCACACAATAAATTGACCAATAATTCCAGAACACAACTTCTCTCACAGACACTTTATTTTAGCTCTTTTCCCGAGCTCGTAACCCGATCGTTTTCAATTAACTGCAAATTAGATTTTTAGTTGCTTTGAAAGCAATGAGTAGTTAGGGAATTAGGTTGGCTAATAATTATTTTATAGGTTGTTCACTTCACTTCACTTCTTATGAGAATGGCGACATGCGAGATGTACACAATTCCGCCAATGTCAAGTAGATAATTAGATTTTAGAACGAATGAAATTAGCCGGTGAGAAACTATGTTTTGTTTCTGATAAAAATAGTGGCATATGTGATATACATGATTCCGCCAGTGTCAAATGGTTAAAATTTAAACGAAGGAGGTTAGCCGGTTACAAATTCTGGTCTGTTCTATTGAAGTTGTTCAACCAAACTTTTCGTATAAGCTGAGTTATCTAAAACAAAAGGGACAACACAACATGTAGAATAGTACCACCGCCAGGCACAACCAAACAATAACAAGAACACATGCAATAATTAAAATGTAGTATTAAAGATCAAAATTTCATTTTGTTAATTTCTATAAATTTACATAGTATTTTAATAAAGGGGGTGTTTACTAATGACAACAAACATTTAATGTTAGTAGGACGCGGGATATTATAGGTTGTTATTGGTATACAAAATCTATGAGAAATTGACGTTTGATAGCTCATAAATATATGTCAATTATTAGATGACCCCATCAATAAAAGTGCAGCCCGCGGTGGCACCTCATATTGAACTATGTGGCCCTTGACCAGAAAAGTTTGACAACCACTGTGCTGTGCTACAGTATGCCAAGTGTATGGAGACTAGAAAAAGAAGTGAAAACTCGAAACTTTGGAAAAAGTGTTTTTTTTTATGCTTAATGGCATACTTTTTCATTGAAATTAATAACAAAACCTAACAATTGTTTGGTTTTTACATATATTGGCGCTCCTTACAATAGTTATATACATTTTCATGTAATTTATTTATAATCAAGACATATAATAAGCTGCGTAAGTGTAAATTTTACTATTTATCTGTGACCGCCGGCACTTAAACACCATCTTATACTTGACACACTGAAGCATGTTGACAGCTGACGTCATAGCATTGGTGACGCGAATCTGTAAGCTTTTTCCCTGCCGAGAATCGCTTAACCCCGCTTAAGAAGTTATCACTTCAAAAAAATGCCTATGATATTAATCACTAAAATACATAATTTAATAACTGTTTGAAAACCTGTCGCCAAATACCAATAGGTGTGTTCCGGAGCCATCACTTCAGAATCAGTACCTCTAGGCTTAGTGTGGTTACTATCCTGGACCACATCGTCACTTAACATCAGGTGAGATTGTGGTCAAACCACTGAGCCTCTACCGTGTAAAAAATAATAATAATAATCTGGCCGCGCGCTGTATAAAGGCTAAACAAGAAATATGTAAGCAGTATAAGAAATATTATAGAAATACGCACTTATATTATTTTTCATTCAAGGTCCCAATAACTGTCAAAAATTACGTCACACACAAAATATGAGGAACATATTTTAAAAGTTATCCCAATTATATAAAGGTGGGCTTCTTTGTGTTCAATAAAACAAAAAAAGAAACAAAAATACAAGTATTGGACCTATAAAGTATGTACACAGTACACATAATAGTTACACGAATTATCATCACCTATCTTGGACGAAGAGTCATTGATGCATACGTTTCCCAAGTTATGCTGTTAACACACGTACGGACCGGACCGCGGATTTGGTCAACAGTCGACCAAGTAGGGATGGGGAGTTTTTCCAAAAAAGATCGATTTTGAATCGATTCGAATATAAGGTTGATGAATCGATTCGCAAAACATCTAGGTCCAAAAGATCGATCATTCAAACTAATAAAGTATCGATTATTATACTATCTTTTTTGTTTTCTATGATATGGTGATTATCTGTAAATAGGCGAAGATAAAACAGTTCAGTGCTATTGTTTAGTATCGCGTTCTTATTTTTTTGTTTAGTTGCTATTATCGAGTTTTGGTGCTGTCAATAAAAAAAAAAAAGTTTTTGCAATAAATGATGATTATATTCTAACTAGATGAAAACCCGGCTTGGGTCGGGTGAAATGTGACTCCTAATACACAATATTTTACAAAATGTAGGTAGATAGGAACTGTAACTTCACTGATACGTGTAAATAAGCCTTAAGGAACTCAAGGTGGCATCCGAGTGGTCAATATGGCTACTGCCTAATGTAACAAAATACTTTGCAATCCGAATTTTGCAAATATATGTTGTCGACTCGAAATCATTATTTTTTATGTTTTATTATTCAGGTAAGATTTCAATCGAGTCTACCGTACCCATTGATCGAATTACTAATATAAATTTCGACCACTGGAACTATTTACGAATAAAATGTCAAATAAATTGAAAAAGCGTGATCTCTTAGACCACGATTTTTTTGATGAATCGATCCAAAAAAAATAAGGCGATGTGTTTAAAAATGTTTTTTCCCATCCCTTCTTAGGCGACTGATGTGCTCGGCCGCCCGGCATACCATGTCCGCGGTCCGGTCCGTACGTGTAGTAACACTTTTAAACGAACACTCGTATCATAAGAATAACTAGTATTCATTCTGCGTCATGGTCTAATTTCACAACGACCGGCTTCTCATCATCCTCGTCAGCGTCCAAACCGGTGAAGTCCCATTGCAGTTTATCCGTGAGGTTCTCTTTGAACCTCTCGATCATTGTGAGGAGACGTCCGTCGACTTTGCTCACGTACGCTGTACGGAAGAATTCACGGAGCTTCTTGTAAACCAGATTCTTATTCATGACGATATCAGCGAGGAAGTCCTCGGGCATCTCTTCGATCTGTACCTCGATAGTTCTGATGAAGTGGAAGAAGACGCTCCTGTATTTATGTATCGCGTCGTCGCACGAGCATATCAGGATGACGAGGTTCTTCCAGTGCTCGAAAGCCTCTAGAGAGTGTCCGATGAGGAAGCACAAGTATGCAACCTGTAACTCACCTATTATGTGGAGAGGTCTGAAATATTAAAAGGTAGATTGAATACTTACAAACAGTATTCAGTCTCACAAGTCCAGACAAGTTTTAAAATTTTGATTTTGAACTTTCTAACGCAAAGAAGAAACAAAAAAAAAATCCTATCAAAATATGACTAAAAGTAAAGTTTCATCCATATTGATAAAGCTGTTACAGAGAAACCAAAACATACTAATAAATAAAAGTGTCTGTTTGTAATGTCAAATTTATTTTATTTTACTAATTAGATACCTAAGAACTAAGAATGCAATTTTTAAAATTTTTGTCTGTCTGTTTGTTTACTTCGGGTAATCTCCGGAACGGCTGGACGGATTTTGAGGGGACTTTTTTAAATTGACAGCTGAAGTTACTCCGGGTAAATTAGGGTATTTTTAATTTTCGCAATAAATTAAAACTCTTAAAAAAATTAATAAAATCGGATTTAATGCACAGTTTTACGGGCATTTGCTTGAATGTATGAGAAATATTTTTATTTTATCTTAGTAGGTACTAAAGAAATATTAGGGTTCCGTAGAAAAAAGTTTTTAAAACGCAGTCAAGAAAAAACGCGGGCACACAGCAAGTTAAAAATAGAAATAAGTTGTCCGTCCCACGCTTTAGGCTAAGTAAGTCTAATAAAAGCTTTATAGGTAATAGTATATATACCTGCTGAGTGTCCGCGGCTGCGCCCGCGTTTCATATATTCTTCCTTTTAATTTTTTTTATGTACTCAGATAAAGTAATATATAATAGTTAAATATATAACTTACTCATAATGCTGTGCAATCATGAGGTCCAGTGAGTACGACTGGTCCAAATAATGTTTGGTTATTTCTTCGGGTGTTGACCCGGGTGGATATTTATCTACCGGGATTTCGGTGAATCTCATGGACATACCTAGAAAATAAAACACCAGATGTTATATTTTGTGCGCTGCAAAATTTTATAGACAAAGTGATTATGGCTGATATAGACTTTTTAATGACAATGCGGTCTAACATATAACATTTGCCTGGTTTTTTTACATCTATTGGCCTTCCGAGTAATAATTATATACATTCCCATATAGTTTATTCACTTATTTAATGTGTCGAGTACCCGTAAAAATAAGACAATAGGAAAACAATGGAAAGCTGGCGTAAACGCCAGGTAAGTGCTCAAGGGGTTATGAAAAATTAGTAACGCATAGAACTCCTAACTGGTGCCTCGTAATACTAGAAATACTCCTTAAGGAGAAAAAAGTTAATCGGATTTAAAGGGAAACGTCAATATATTAATTAGTACCATTTGAAATGTCAAACACAACATGATATCATTGAAATTCATTCCACGATCATTTGATAAGCAATGAATCACAGCAAACCATGTTTTATATTCCTGGCAAACATGAATAAATGTATGTGCATAAGAAAATAATCCTATGACCGGTGCAATTTATACACAAACTAACTTATGCTCGTGTATGCTGAATTTTATTCAGAATTTTATGAGGCTTAATTTTTTGACATGGAAGTAAATTATTATCGAAAAATTAAAGGACCCTAAGTTACGTAGAGTCACTTCAGTTCCATCAAAATCGGTCTAGCAGTTCCAGAGATTAGCCGAAACAAACAGATAACAGACGAAATAAAATAAACAGACGAAAATTTTTAAAATTGAGTTATTAGTGTAGGTATTGTAAATACATTTATATGTCTTTAATAAAGAGTTGTTATTTTGATTTTACAAATAGATACTTCAATTTTATTATTCACTAGCTGTGTGCCCGCGTTTCACATATTCTTCCCTGCTTTTAATTTTTTTTATACAGAACCGTAATATATTATTAGTACTAAGATAAAGTAAAAATATTTCTCATAAACTACTTGCACATAAAACTGTGCATTGAATCGGATTTTATTCAATTTTTTATTACTTTTAATTTTTTTACGCGGAACCCTAATTATATCTGAAAATTAAAATCACCCAAAGTTACCCGGAGTAACGTCAGCTATATACTAAAAAAGTCCCGTCAAAATCTGTCCAGCTGTTCCGGAGATTGCCCGGAACAAACAGACAGACAGACAAAAAATTTAAAATTTCTATTTTTGGTATAGATATCATATCTATTTAGTAAAAAAAATTAATTTTGACATTACAAACATACACTTTATTTATTAGTATAGATATAGATTAGGATAGACAAACCTATAGATAGATAGGATAAATAAAAAATGAAAAATAGTTATAAATATTTCATTGACAGATATGAGTAGAAGGAATATCATTTTGATAATATCTTAAAAAGCATCCCATGCTTTTATTTTCAATAAAATCCAATTTTTTTTCTCTTATTTACACTATTCCTATATTTATTAAAAAAAATTACACTATTCTTAATTCAAATTTATTTTCTATTTTTTTTTAGTTAATTTTTCTATAAAATCGTGCTTTTTAGTTTTTTTAAACCATTATTTATTTTTCATTTCTTAATTTTCTATAAAAGCGTGATTTTTTTAGTTTTCGAAAATCAGATAATACAACCTCGCTAATCCTAAACATCCTCGTAAGGATAACTGGAATAACTATTTTATAATTGATTGTTTTATTTATAATTATAATTGTTTTATTATTGTAATATATTGAATTGTCATCAGTCCTTGATAAGTATGCCAAATTTCGAGAAAATCCGACGTTTTGATGGGGGTCAAAATCATGTTCAAAGTTTCCGTTACATAGGCAGCACTAACATACATATGAAACTAATAAAAGTGTGTTAAAAAATCTAACTGGGTGAAAGTTATGCCTTAATAAATTTGCATGCAGAATTCAAAATTGTGTAGAAGTGATAAGGCTTCTCAACCACAGATGTTACTTAGAATCTCCAGAGCTTTTTCAAGCTATTCTAACTAAACTAACACCTCTGTTACGTAATAAACTCAGGGACAGACTAAGCTTGAGTTATTATCACAATTTTTAAATATAAACCTGGCGCTGGTTTCAAATCTGGCAGCATAGCATTTTCTTTCTCCTCCCGTGTTACTCTCTTAGCTCTTTTGGGCTCTGATTGTCCGGAAGTACTCTCCTCGTCAGTGCCATCCTTCGAAGAACACTCTTGATTTTTATCTTCCTGATCTCCATTAGAATCTTTGGCTTTTGTGCCTTTGGGCCTGTCTTCGTCAGTTGTGGACAAAAGTTCAACTGAAGCTCTGATCATGCCATTTTCAGGAGATAACTTCGCAGCTAGCTCAGCTAAAATAATTATTACACATATCACTATAAAAATTTTTAATTATTGTTTTTTGACTGCCAAAACCTGTCACAATAAATAATCATGAGTATCCTTTTTTAACTTTAATTATTTTTTTTTTTTTACAACAGTATGGTTGGTACAATATGCATATATGTTACTTATTGGTTTATCACCATACCCCTTAGGGTCTATATACTAAACAGAGAATTTTTGTTTTTATTTAAAAAAAATCACAACTGTCATCAAGTAGTAAACTCGTTATATACAAGGCAGTAATAAAACCTATCTGGACTTATGGGATCCAATGATGGGAACAGGCTCTCACTCCAATCTTGAAATTGTCCAAATATTCCAAAATAACATGTTAAGGATAAATAACTAACACTCCTTGGTTTGTTACAAATGATCAACAACATCATAATCTACAATTGAAAAAATTAAACAGGAAATCCTGCAGCACACAAAACCCTATAAGGAAAGGATATCAAACCAACCAAATAGCTTGCCAAGAAACTTGATGGAAGAAAAACAGTTAACTCGTAATCTAAAACAGAGAATAACGCAGGACATACTTAAATCTCAGTAAATTAATACAGGATGTGACACAGGTCGCATACTGGCCAAGCCAATAAAGCCCCGACCAATCTACTATTTATTGCCTGAGATGGAGACAGATTGTAGTACACGGCATAAATAAAAAAATATATAATTATATAATTAGATTTTTAATTTAGTGGATCTATTATTTTTTACATACATGCCTGAAGGTTTTTATGTAATTAATTACTTTTAGGTTTAATGTAAATTTTCATTTACATTCATGAAAATTTTGAAAGTACCTGTAATTTGGGATGTGAGCAACTTCCATTTCTGCCAAATATCATATGGGTACGGAGCAAGATGCCGATCTAGATTTAATAGATTATCCTTTAGACGTTGAATGCTTTCATCTGTAATCTCATCCATACTCATGTCTTCTGTTTTCTTGTCCCACATTTTGACCAAGAATTCTTTCTTATGAAAGAAATGTAGGAAACCAGACCTGTAGATTTATAATAAGCATTTTAATTTTAAAGTTACTTATAATACCATCTATATTGTTATGTTTACATTGTCTTACAAATAAAAGACAGTTCCAGATAGTTTTCTTTAAATTTTTAATTATTAACCAATGTACCTTTTTAATTTAATTTAATGGGCATTGTTGTTGTTGAACATTATTAGTGCCTAAATTATTAATCTAGAATACTATTTCAGTTGGACTTCTTTTAAAATATACATATTATGTTTAATAATTAAAAATTACTCTAGTAATAAAACTGAATATTGATGTTTTAAAAAACAACAAAAATAAAACTGAATGCTTGGGATTTGTTTTATCTTAGAACATTCAGAACGAATGCTTCTACTTTTTAAAATTTGTATACCTATAGTAAGTCAGTATTAGTCAATTAGTATTACAAATATAATTCATTCATTTCTTTATTGATATAAATAAAATATCTAATAAAAATACATTTTAGTAACTCGGAATAAATAAGAAATTCTTGGTGATAAGTTAAAGGAGAATTCAAAGTATGAAAAAACTTTTATCGGTTGAAGCAATACATACCTTGGTGAAACATCCCCAGTCGACTTACTAACAGCGGAATAATGAACGTAATGCAAACCAGGTGGTATCATTTTTATTCCACGGAAATCCTCATCTGTGTTCCAACATTGCATATCTATTCCAAACTGAGTTTCCTGAGGAACGCCCAGAAATACAAACGTTCCACCTTCAACCAGCAGTTTCTTTGCGGTCTCTTGATCCATTTTCCACTGATATCGTGTAAACTTTGGCGGTAATCAATACAACGTGATGATACAAATATGAACAGCCAATCTGCAATCAATATGTTTACATTTGTCAAAGTCAATTGTCAAATTTGTCATTAGTAGTATGTTTTAGTAGAAATATTCGTTTTTTTTATTAACATGCTTAACAACCTTGGCTTCAAGCTCTTTCGAGCTTCAGAAATATTCGTCCAATGTACTGTTGGCAAATCGGAATCAGGTTTTACAGTAAAAATTTCAGTAGATGGGTACAAAAATACAGTATATTTTATGATTATTAAACACGGTGATTTTACAGTAAATAAAATAATTTCTAAAAATCACTTGGAAATGGTATATAATTAAATTCATTGTTTATTACACGGAGCGTAAAGTTTTTTAGGTCTTTAGGTGTCTCAAATAATCTTTATTTTTTTACATTTATTTTATTCCCGTAGTTTTCCTGCACTGTATTTTTTGTAGTACAGGAAACAGTAAACGCTACAATTTGTGTAAAATTACTGTAAATCTACTGTAATAACAGTGCGGTTGCCATTACTAGCCCGATGGGATAGACTAAGAGATATTTGTCCATACCACCTATTCTGAAGTTCAATCTTGTATCAAAACCCTTTTTTTTTTGACGAGGGGAACGTATTTACTCACTACCCTTACCAATTGCATTAGTGAGACCGAAGTCCCCAAATGCAATTGGTAAGGGGGGTGCGGAGGGACGCCTTCGCACCAGTGTGGGACTCACCCGGACGTGAAGCGTCCGGGAATACCCACCAAACCCCCCGGAGCCGCCCGCCGCATTTGGGATGGAGGCGATACGGGATTGCGTTAGCATTGCCCCGCGTCGCCTCCTGCGGCAGGCCCAACTGGGCCTCGTCCACTTCTTTAGCCCAGTTGGGGATGGGGGGGAGAATCGCTGCCTGACCCACAGGCTCTCTCCCCATCCACCTCTTCGCCCGCTTCTCTAATGACAAGATTCATTCAGGGAGGAGAGGTGCTTATCCTAACACACAGGTACCGCCCCTCCCCCCCAACTTCAACTCCTCCCAGCATCTGTGGCACGGACCCTCCTCGACTCATCTTGTTTATCAACAAGACTTGTATCAAAACCCTAGCTACCTATTCTTTGGGACTCTCGTGGCATCTCAGAATAAACGCTTCGTGCCATTCTTTTTAATTCACTTAATTTCCACACAATAACAAAAAAAAAAAACTATACTACGAAAAACGCTACCCAAATAACACAATATAGAGCCTTTTAACACAAGTTATTGCATTAATAGAGATAACAGCTACTAGATGACATACTGAGGTGCCGTCGAAAAGTTTCAAATTTATCAATTCTTTGACAATTGTTTACTATTTTTCGTTAAGAAGCAAAAAGCAGCGGTGGCTCTAGCCCTTGTAGTGCTCGTGTGCAACCAATATCCTGGCACCCTCTAGTAGGCGGTAGTAGTAAAAATGAAATACAGTCATATCACAGTCTCAAACGGCAATTAGGATGTAATAAATGATATGGGGAAGCAATTGGTATACTAGTAATAAATATTTTTAGGAAGGTCATATAATATGGGCGCAGGGGGTCTTTGAGTTAGTTGGCGCCCCAAGCGACGCATATATCTAGGTATCGCTCGGATCGTTTGGAGCCCCCTAAAACCCTGCGCCCGTATGCACTGCACACTCTGCACTATAGGCAAAGACGGCTCTGGCAAAAAGCGAAGGCATCCAATCACCAGTCTAATCTTTCATATATGGTACTTGTAAAGGTCGTTCAAATCTTATATAAACATCAATGAAGCTCAGGGTCTATGCTTTGGTTATTTTGGATTGACTCACAGTTATCAAATTGATTAGGTTAAATATTTGTATCAACATTAAACGCAGAACCTTTTATTAGAAACGTTGGAGTACCCTGATCATTGACATCGTCGTATGGAGGACCTTGTCGCGTTATCGAAACAAAAGGTGTGGTATACAAGATTCAGTCTGATACTACGCTCAATATACCAATTGATAAATTAAAACCTGCATTTATATTGAAGTAAGATGTTTTTTTTTTTTGTTTAACTGTATTAAAGAAGGTTTCATTAGCAATGTAAAAACCTATTTGATATGTCATTCTTATAAAAAAGATTATTATAAGAAAATGTATTGTTGCTTAGTAACTAGTTGTTTAGTGTCATTCTGAACATATATATTAAATTGTTTTATCGAGAGCTGAGTATGCCTTATAAATTCGTCTTCCTGGTTGTGTTTTTTTTCCCCTTAATTGGTTATGGGCCCAGATAAACAAATCCCAGATACACAAAGTTCAGATACGCAAGACCAATATACGTAAACCACGTAATGGAATTATCCAAAATACAAATTGCAAAACTCGATGGGCGCAACTGGGTACAATGGAAGTACCGTATGCTGGCTTTATTGCGGGGCATGGACGGTCTTATGGACATTGTAGACGGAACAACATGTATGCCAAAGATGCCTGTAAAATGCACAGGTGATGCTGATCCTACAGCTGAAGCTTTGGATCTTTATAACGAAGAAGTATAGAAATACATGAGGTTAGATAGCACAGCTTTACTTTTGATAACAAATAATATTACTGATGAGGCACTTGATAAAGTACTAAGGTTCTCTACGTCGAAGGAAGTATGGGATGAACTACACAGATTATATGAAGGGGTAAGTGATGACCACCTGTACGATTTATGTTTACAGTTCTTCAGATATAAAATGGATCCTTCAGATAATATGGCAACGCATATATCGAAAATAAAAAATATGTGGTATCGACTAAGACAGGAGTTGATAAAAGAGGAAAACTGTAAAGAGTTACCTGAAATTTTATTACTCTGTAAAATTTTAGATACATTGCCTGAAGCATATTTTTCATTTAAATCGAGTTGGTTGCTGATGTCTAGAAAAGACAGAACTGTAGAGAATATAACTAGTCAATTGTGTGCTCCCGAAAAAGCACTTGAAAGTTGTATACAGGAAAACTCTAGTACTGAAGCTCTTACTGTTAAATTTCGGAAGAAAAATACATTAAGAAAGGACAAGCCCGACACTCACAAATAAAAGGTGCTTTAAATGTAAAGAGGTAGGTCATCTCAAAAAAGATTGTCCAAAGAAAGCTGGTTCTCGTCAAGTTGTAGAAGGCAATAAAGCCGTTAACATGTTATTATTATCTATTAATTCGAGTGGAACCAATCCAGATCGTGATAATTGGTACGTAGATAAAGCGCTACTAATCATGTTACGATGAGAGGAGATCTTTTTCAAGATTTTGAATATTTTGGAGAAACTCACGCAGTAACTACTGCTGATGGTAATAGTATAAAGGCTCTTGGGAAAGGATCTATTCAAATTAGAGCTAAGGTTAACAAGAATGTTTTGCTTTGTACACTGAGAGATGTTTGATATGTTCCCGAAATAAGTAAAAGTTTATTTTCTGTACTTTCTACACAAGATCGCAATCCAAATAGTACGTTTGAGTCGCGAGTCAATTCGTGTATTATGAAAATAAATGGTAAGCTCACTATGACAGGAAATAGGAAGAGATATGGTGGCTTGTACAAACTGAATTGTAAAGTCGTACCACGTATGGCGTCAGTGAACTTGGTGCAAAACATTGATATGCTACAATTATATCATGAACGATTTGATCACTAGAATAAGAGGCACGTTAAAAGTTTAATTGAAAAGGAATTGGGAATTTACACGAAAGACAGTGGAGAATTATGTGAAGGCTGTATTTTTGGTAAAACACACATCGACGAAAATTTGGTGCCAGAGTAAAAGCTACTAAGGCTGGAGAACGTATTCACACTGATGTCTGTGGACCTTTTCCAATCTCATTTTCTAAGTTCCGATATTTTGTACTGTTTAAAGATGAATATACTCGTTACCGTTTTGTATACTTTCTGATACAAAAGTCAGAAGTATACAAAAAGCTTAAGCAAATGTTAGCTGAAACTAAAGTAGCTGGATATCAAATTAATGAGTTGTTAAGTGACAACGGTGGAGAATTTGATAATCATGAGGTACGTAAAATATTGACAGAACAAGGAATTAAACAAAGACTGATAATGCCATATACACCGGAGCAAAATGGATGTAGCGAAAGAGAAAATCGTACAATCGTTGAGTCGGCAAGGTCAATGATGTATGCTCATGAAGAGCTACCTCAGGTGTTGTGGGGGCTGAGTTGGTAAATACTGCTGTTTACATACTAAACAGAACTGGACCAACTGTAGTGGAACACAAATCTCCTTATGAACTTTGGATAGGCAAAAAGCTACAAATAAAGCATTTAAGGATTATTGGAACACCTTGTTACGCTCATGTACCTAAACAAAATAGAAAGAAACTCAACAGGAAAGCCGTAAAATGTATACTGATAGGGTATGAAAATGATGATAGGTATAGACTATGGAATAAAGAGATAATTCTTTAGTGAGGTCTAGAGATGTCACATTTAATGAAAGACCCTTAGATGTAGCAAAAGCTTCTGAAAAAGCTTTGCACGAAACTGAAATTGATATTCCTTTGGATTTGCCAGTCACAAATCAAAGAAAGATGCATGAACCCTTAAATATTGAGGATACAGCTAACTTTGACAATGAAGTTTTTAATGATAGAGGAGAATTCTCGATAAGAGAAGATTTTCCTGCTGTAGGTGATGAGATCTTTGATGATGCACAAAGTTGTATTTCAGAAAATAGTATAAATTTAGAGGGAGAAATTGAAGAAGTCAATTAAGATCCGGTATGTTTAGATGATATTCATGTTGGTAATTCACTACCTGATCATGAAATCCTTGAACAAGGAGGTAGGATTTTGCGGGATCGTTCACTACTTCGATATCCAAACAAATTTAATGACTATGTTCTGAATATAGAGTGGAATGGTTATGCAGAACCGAGTTACTACAAAGAAGCAATTCGTAGTTCTGAGAGTGAGTTGTGGAAGAAAGCAATGGAGAATGAAATTAGCTCTCTGAAGAAAATCAAGCTTGGGATCTCGTAAGACTTCCTAAAAATAGGAAGGCTATTCCATGTAAATGGGTGTATAAAGTCAAACTGAATGCGGATTGCTCAGTTGACAAATACAAAGCTAGATTAGTCATCAAGGGGTACAGTCAGAAAAAAGGAATAGATTTTGATCAGACATTTAGTCCTGTGGCAAGAATGGCTACTAAACGAGCTGTTTTGGCTGTTGCTGCAAGTGAACAAATGTCAATGATACAGTTTGATGTTTCGACAGCATTTCTGTATGGAACCTTAGATGAAGAGATTTTCATGAAACAACCAGAAGGATATGATGATGGTTCTGGACGTGTTTGTTTGTTAAAGAAGAGTCTTTATGGTTTAAAACAAGCACCGAGATGCTGGAATAGAAAAATTATTGATTTTTTCAAACAAGTCGGTCTCAAAGTTAGTGAAGCTGATCCTTGTCTCTTTATCAGAGAAGATGTTCATGGAAAATTAATTCTAGCATTGTACGTGGACGATGGATTGGTTGCTGGAACAAGTCAAACACTCATTGCTGATTTCATATCACAGTTGAAAGAGAAGTTTAAAGTTACCACAAAACCAGCGTCTTATTTTCTTGGAATAGAAATTGAAAGCAGAGATGATGGAATAAAGATCTCTCAGGCTTCTTACGCTAAGAAAGTAATAAAAAGATTTGGCATGGAAAGCTGTAGACCGGTAATGACTCCGATCGTTAAGAATGATGAGAATAAAGATCGTTCTTGTGATCTGTCCAGTTTTTTGAAATACTATAGACAAATCGTTGGATCCTTAGCGTTTCTTATGGTTGGAACTAGGCCAGATATTGCTTATGCAGTAGGCGTTGTTTCCAGAAATTTAGAAAAACCAACAGATGCTGTCTGTATAAAGTTAAAACGGATACTGCGTTATTTGCAATATGCTCCAGATTTAGGAATCTTATACAAAAAGGATTACAAAAAGGGTATTATAGAAAGCTATAGCGATGCAGATCATGGTGGAGATCTTGATACCGGAAGATCAACTTCTGGAGTATTATGCATGTATGCTGGAGGAGCTATATCATGGTCAAGCCAAAGGCAACAAAGTGTGGCGATATCAACCACTGAAGCTGAAGTTGTTGCAGCAAGTGAGGCTGCTAGAGAATCGATTTGGCTTAGTAGTTTAATGGGTAGCTTAGTTAAGTTAAAAGGCCTGCCACAGTTGCAAGTGGATAATGAAGCAGCCATAAAATTAGCTGAGAACCCGGAGTTTCATAAGAGAACGAAAACACATCCGAATTCGTCACTTCTTCGTCAGAGAGTTAGTGACTAATGGAGAGTTAAAGGTGAAGAAGGTTACCAGCGATCTCCAACTGGCGGACATTTTTACTAAGGCTTTACCAAGGCCTAGATTACTTAAGCTGAAGTTATCAATAGGTTTAATACACTGAGAGAAGATATTAAAGAAGGTTTCATTAGCAATGTAAAAACCTATTTGATATGTCATTCTTATAAAAAAGATTATTATAAGAAAATGTATTGTTGCTTAGTAACTAGTTGTTTAGTGTCATTCTGAACATACATATTAAATTATTTTATCGAGAGCTGAGTATGCCTTATAAATTCGTCTTCCTGGTTGTGTTTTTTCCCTTAATTAACTGTACTTCTTGACGCTTGGCGTCAATAACTCCTGATAGAAAGTAAGGATGTGGCCGACGATGGTACGCGATCGCTAAGTAAAAACTGTTTCACTCTTCTTTTGAAGACTATATTAAATGAATATTGTCGGTGTTTTTGATACTCAGAGGATGCTGCTGCCCATCCCCCTTGCTTTATATCCCTTAATCGCCTTTTACGACATGCACGGGAAGATATGGGGTGGCTCTATTCTTACCCGGTACCACACGGCATCTTTAACTAACTAATAATAAAGCACATTAAAAATGTGTTTTTTTTCATTGACAACCTGCTAAGTGATGTAAATAAACTGATGTCCAATTTAGATTACAAAAAATAAATGGCCACGTTAACTACACTTAACATAAAGTCTATAACATTCTAAAAGTATTATATATAAGAAATCTAAAAGTATAATGGGTATATCGCAGAATATAGTAAAGATGATTGTTTTCCACTCTTGATTTAGTCAAGACGGGCGTGGCGTTCGAATATCGTATTTGCTTGTGCGAAAATAAATAGAAAATTCCAAACGAATTTTCGTCTGGAATATGGAGCCTGGAGTTTTCACCGTCGACTGAGTAACACAGGACGTCGTCGAGCACTACACCACCTGCATTTTTTTGTTTTACAACAGACGTTTTTTTTTTGACTAATTATTTTTCAACAGGTGACGAATTCCGAGTCTCAAGTACCTACCGCCGCCATGTCGCCGAGACTGTAATAGCAAAAAAAGTGCTTTAGTTTCGCTGCTGTAGCTTGCAATTTGCACTAATTGCACGATTGATACGTGTAGATTTTACATTTTAATTTATTAGTGTCGAATGATTACAAAGTATTGCAATTTGGGTTACTCTATGGTAACTTAAGTTAGAAAAAAAACACTCATATATATATTTATTACGATAATTGGAAATGTTATTTATTTGGGATAATTTACTATTTTGTTTATTATCATTTCTAACGTGAATGATAAAAAGTAATTTAATAAAACTGACTTTACTTGATAATTAACTACTTATTATATCTTTGAACTTAGGAAATATTAATATTTTAATATTTTATATTAAAATTATATAAATCTTAATATTTTATGAGTTAAAGATTTATAAAACAATAATGGTGTCTTATTACCGATTAAACGTGATATCAGTCACTTTTGTTGTTGCGGTACATTACAGTCGTACTCTTTAATTTATTTTATGTAACACTAGCTGTTTCCGCATCTTCGCTAGCTTATATTATTATCTATTCCACAATGTTATTTACTACGTAATATAGTTATTAAATAATCACTGCAAAAGAATAGACCTTATTTTTTTACAGGGGCTAAATTATTTTTTTGTACTATGCTATGAAGATATTTCTCATAAATTCAAACACTTGGACGTATAACTAACCGCTAAATCGGATTTTATTCACAATTTCAGGTTTTTTAATTCTCTCACGTGGAATTCTAATTATTTTCTAATTAAAAATACCTAGTCTAAGTTAAGTCTAATGTATTATCAGCTATCTGCCACAAAAACCACTCAAAATCGGATCAGCTAGTCCGGAGGACAGACAGACAATAATTATAATAATTATGTTTTTGGTATAAGTGTCGTCGTTCATATAAACATTAATATATATTTAGTAAAAAGTTGTTATTTTGATATTACAGACAGCAATTCAATTTTATTTATTTCAATTACCTATTTATATAGATTATTTATTAGGTCTTTTTCAAAAAGGTTTTAAACATTTTTTGTAAAGCGTTTAGTATCGCGGATTTTTGTATCAAACCGATTGAGATAATTTATTTTGAAATTTTTAATTGTAATAAATATATTTTTTCCAAGTTTTTATAATTAATGATACCTAGTTGATGAACCTAATGATAGCTTCATAATTAACGAAAAAGTAAGATAAATAAAAGTAAACCACGGAAAAATCATAAGTAATAAAAAAGTAACCATCCATCCATCCATTTAACTGAAAGACGTCCGGAGCTGGCTGGACATAGGTCTCGTCCAAAGAAAAAGTATATTTAAGTCAATATAAATAGGTTAATTATGAAAAGAGAAAAGGTTCGTACCATTTTGGTAATCCTTGTACTAGTTACTTTTTTGCGGCTGAATGCCTTCAGCACTCGCTCCCAAAGTTCGATGAAGCTGTAAAGGCCCTTGCGGTCAACAGCATTAGCTAAAAAAAAGGGAAAGGCCACTTAAAAAATATTTTTTACGATTTGTTTACCTTTATTTAGTTACCTAAACCTTTCAAATATAGGTAGATACAAGTAAATACATGTAATGAATATAATTATAGATAGCATAGTAACAAACTATATAATCTCTGTAGTTTAACTTAAACAACGTCTATTTTAAACCACTGTAGTGATTCGAAGCATCTAAAAAATATAATAAATTGACTAATAAATACTGTGAAGTTATGTACCGAACACAGTTTGCACGTGGGATCATTAACCATTAGGGTGAAGGCAAACGAGCGTAAGTTTGTGAGTTGTGAGTCGCGTATTTTGCGTTGCGTAATTTCAGTTTCATATATATAATTGTGTTTTTTTCATTCGACTATGTAAAATAAGTTATCTATCAATTTACACACGCAAAAAAAACAACTCAATTTCGGCATGTGATACGTTCTTGGGGGGGGGGGGGGGGGGGGGTGCCGAAAAGTTAGATAAACGGGTACTTTCATGTTAAATGCACACGAGTCAACAGGTTTGTAACTAAAAAAAATGTTGAGGTTGAACAGCGTCTATGTTTATGTTTAATATATATCACATACTACATAGTGATAAGTTTAAAAAAAAAAGTGGCAAGAATTCGCTGAGAGTTGCTATGGAGAATGGAATAACTTTTCGAACAAAGAAAAATGCTCTATGTCTATATAATTCCTATAATGCTTCAAAAATGCATATTAATTATAATAGATTTATCACATTATATGACACAAAACACACTGTAAGAACGTGGATATGCATCTGAATTTCTTACGGTCGTTTGATTTCACCCTTAGCAAAACTCCCATTATAAAAATATAACGGGAACAACATATTTTATTCCGACTGTAGTACTAGTACGCTATATTGCTTTATTTTTCCCTCTCGGCATTCACTCGAATAAATTCCATAACAGGAACCGCTACTTCCTGTAAAACGGATTTGGATGAAAATCAAATCGGCTCACCGGCGCTGCGTTCATATTACTCCATTCAATAAAATCAATCGCCAATTCGATTTAGTTTGTATTTTGTGAAAAAAAAAAAATAGATGCATAGAAATGTTTGTTGTTAATTTTAGAAATATAAGTTATACTCTTATATTATTTTCAAGGCGTATAAAGTTTACAACTAAATTTAAATGAGAATTTTATAATACATTGTTTACCATGACTTTTAACCACTAACAACGGTTACCATAGAAACGTCAACTACGATAATTCCTACTTTTCGTTGTTCTTATTTATTTATAACTAGCTGTATAACCGCGGCTGCGCCTGCGTTTCAGATATTTATCACTGCATAATAGAGTTTGAAAAAAAACTGAACAATATTTTTTTTATGGAGCTTTCCATTGAACAGTATTTTGTTCCAAATTGTGTATGAATTTTAATTTTTTTATACGGATACCTTTTTGGAAAATAAAAGTATTATAATAAAACCTCTGCTCTGCTAAAAAAATTGTCAAAATCGGCCCAGCGGTTCCAGAGATTAACTTAATTAAAATTGTGTTTTTGGTATAGAAACCGCTTATACACTCATATGTAATTAGTTAAAAGTTGTTATTTTGATATTATAAACCGACTCTTCAATTTTATTTATTGGTATAGATTTATTTCAGGCTTGAATACAAGTTCTTAAGTCCTATCTTCGCCCAACATCGTCTAAATAACGAAAGGAGTAAATATTTTAAATTTCGAGTCAGTCGGGTGTACAATTTAAGATATTTAGTGACGAGTCAGTTAGTGAGTATTTTGCTTATATATTTATTTATATATTTCATTTTATTGTAATATTTTATAGATAATATTAGAAGTTTCACGGTTTAACGGTTTCCAGGTTATCCGAGTATTAATTTCGTGTTCACTTTAGTAACGTAAAGACTTTAAACATACTATATTGTGTCTGTGTACTCAGTAACTTGGAATACGCATCTCAGATCTGGAATCCCAGGTATAATCTATACATAAATCGATTAGAAAGTATCCAAAGGGTGGAAAATTATTAACGAAGGCGCCTAAGGATTGTGTCCGACAGCGAGAGGGACGTACCCGCTCTAGGACGAGCTCTGGCCAGGGAGAATCTTTCCTTACCATGATTGAAGTAGCAAGTTTTTTTTTTATCCTTATAATTTTTTTTATATACATATTAAATGCAAATAAATCTTCGGTTTATATTTAATTATATTATTTTCATATATTCCTTTTTTTAAATTTATTTATACCTTAGAGTGTAAATTTAATTGTTCTCGCGCCAATTTTTCAAAGTCTTATTAATTTATCAATAATTTTAATTATTTACATGATAAGTTATTACATTGATTATTAACCTTACGAATTTTTAATATTCGACTTTTCGATATCGGTGACGAACAGAAGATCTGTATCAATGGTATTCACGTGGGAAATTAGGATGTAAATTATCATTCGTTCGTTCATGTGAACCGTGAACCTGCATTCAGGGATTCTTTGTTTCCTACGGTTATTCAAGGATAGGACTCGTCTCTTGGGTACAGCCGCGGGATACAGCGTCGAACTTTACCTTCGGAATTATAGGGATATAGATTTTCCATGTCATTTCTATATACATTTTCCTTGTTTTTATTAGGTACCTAAATGTTGTGACGTAATTCATAGATAAAATTCTTAGGCATTGTTTATTTTCTTAAATAATAACATTAGGTAATTTATAGTTAAGAAGATAGTTAACACTATACCCTCTACAATTTTTTATTGCGTATGATGACGTATAGTTTGCCCTAAAGACTTTTCTTACCGAATAATCTAATAGACATAAATATGGTATGTAAAAAAGCATTTTCATTTTGTTTTGATTTGATTCTTTTCACTTTGTTTAAAAGGTTGGTAAAGCGTTTTTTATTTTATTTTATATGTTGTTATTTTGTCTAATCGTAATATAGAAACCATTGTACCGTATACATCCGTAATAAAACTATAGCTTTTTTTTACATTGTGAACCGGCTTAGAGTATTTTATTCCAGCGAACGCAAACTCTTCATTAAGACCGATGACACGTCTAAAATAATTGTCATTAAGTACAAACTAAATCTGCATATTCGTGAAATGCCACCTCGATTTCCTACGAGACATCTTAAAAGTTCAGAAGGTCGTGCTTGTTTGGAACACGACTGAACTTATATCTGACTGGTTTACTCTGATTTGGTTATATCTGATGGATTTATATTTCTATCTGTCCGTATAAGTAATTGAATAGGGATGTTTGATCATGGATCATTAAAGTGTTATGTGTTATAAATGTTGATATCCCGCGAGAATCAGATGCGCGCCATTTTGTTTGCCCGCGTGCATGAAATCGCGCGAAACAATAAATTGTGATTAAGGGTGCTATCGTGAAATAATTGAACTTATTGTCACATCAGTATTAAATAAATATGCGTCAACAACATATTTAGTGTTATTGGTTTTTTTCCAGCATTCTCCGGTTATTTTTAAGTGACTTTTATTACGTTAAGTAATATTATTAAAATAATGCTGTAATTTTAGTTCTTCTTTATTTTAATTAATGACAACTCTTTATGAGTATTATATACAATTCTGCAAATAGAACACCGTGGTTAGAATGATATTTTTTTTTGTTAAAATACTAAGCACTAAGCCTAGAGGTACTGGTTCTCATGTGATGCTGCCGGAACACACCTATTGGTAATTGGCGACAGGTTTTTAAATTTGAGGGTGGTAGCTACCCAGGCGGGCATCATTACAAAATGCCCTACCTCCATGCTATGGTTTCCTCACAGTGTTTTCCTTCACCGAAATTTAATTTAAGCAAAGTTTAATGGAAGTTTTAATGCACTCGAAAAAGTTTATTTGTTTGATTTTCTGGTTCACTGAATTTCATTGATATACCCATAGCAACATAAATGTGACATGACTCTTACGTTTTGTGTTATTTTATTCTGTGAGATATCATAAAAGATACACAGAACATAATTTATATGAATAACATGTTTTTTTTATACTTACGTAGCGTAGTACTAACGTCGAATGAGTAACAGATGGGGTACTTCTACAGAGGAATTTGTTACATAAGTTAGTTATGTTGATAATCACATAATTTAAGACCGCAGCACAATGATGCAATAGAGATAGTACTAGTTCTACTATTCTTAAAAACTGTTTTTAAAAATTTGCAACCAGATATCTACACTATTTTTGCTTTAAACTTAACCCATATAAAAACTTAACTAAATTAAGTTACGTAAGTGAATTTAGATACATACCCTATTTAGGTAGAACTATTATAAGCAGGTTATATATTCCAGTAATGTGGCTGACATTGTCACTTTGATACAAGTGTATATGTTATATAAGGCTCAAGAATTTATTGTTCGCCACAGAGGACTTGTAATATCTTGAACAGTGTCTGAGCCGCTCCAGGGAATTGAACACTATTAAAAGTTTTATCAACGTTGTTTGAGCCTAGGGCAAGTAGTTTATTACAGTGTATTGTAAACTGTAAACATCGAATGTTTGTTATAATATTATGTATGGTTGTCTGTCGTATTGGATTATTGTAACGTTAGGAAAGTGTTGTTGTAATTTAGAATTTTGAAAATAATATAACATAACACTTGGGTCGAATCAGCAGCAAAGTGAATATTTCACGGTAACCGGCTAGAGAACGGTAGAGGATAATTTGATAAACTATGCGAGTGTAGATAATTATAACTGCTGGATATAGTTCGCCCCCAAAAAGGGGTGATTGCCATAATCACCACGCTTGGCAGGCGGGTCTGCGATCGCAGTAGGTGTTTGTGATTCTCTGAGGACCCTGGTTTATCCCTTAGTCGCCTTTTACGACACCCTTGGGAAGATATGGGGTGGTACCATTCATAGCCGGCACTACAAGGCATATTGTTTATTACTTTATAATTGTTACTTAGATTGCGCTATTTGACTCGTCACTATTCCTAGCAATTGGTTATTGTAAATAATTTCTTGGTTAAGAGCACTCGTAATCCTAGCAACATTTCATATTTCATCCGCGTGTTTTTACATGATCCTCATAATACGATAGATAGATACAACACACCTGTGTACTATATTATATGCGAAATTTATAGATATTATTTACTTGCTGCACAATTTTTTTAAGCGTATATTGTATGTAGTAACAAAAAAATAACTGTTTTCAAAGATTTTATCCCAGAAAAGTTATTCAATTAAAAAAGATGTATTAGGTAAACTATTTAATCTATATATGTTTGGAATAACTTCATAATAATTTTAAGGGTTGGTAATGAACAGAATAAAATAATAATAGCATTTTCTCGATAAAATAACAAGGCTTCAATTTCCATTTTTTTTTTTTTTTTACACAAAATTATGTGAATTATCTTTATTTAAGATATACTATAATCTTTTTACACAAAAGAGATTATAGTAATGACTAATTATTAATCAATTATATTTACGTGTGTCTATTTTCTATGCCGCACAAGTAGTCGCTAAGTAAAATAGTTTTTAAATTAAATAATCATTTGGGTATTATTTTTGGTTTCATTTATCTTTTCCCTGATATTTAGGACGAAAAATGAAAAGTGATACACACAAAAAATAAGGACCTAAATTATTTTTCGTACTACCAAAAAAGCAAAGACATTTCTTAAAAATTCAAACAATTGCGGGTAAAATTAACCAATGAATCGTGTTTTGCTCACAATTTTGCGAGTTTGAATTTTTTTTAATGCGGAACCTTAATTATTTTATTTTGTCAGGTATATAAGCAGTTATTTTGATATTATAAACATACATGTATAATTTTATTTATTTATGTAGATTAGGATATCGTGATATGTTTTTAGACAAGCACTAAATGTCTAAGGTATGAAAATAAAAAAAAATCTGCTCGAAACAATTTATCCAGTACTTTTTGTGTGATGGGCGTAAGTACAATCGTACGTACGAACCTAAATCATTTATATAAAGAAGATAATCAATTCAGTCTAAATTTTGGGCTTACTGCCTCATCTTAATCACTAGTTCCTGAAACACATAGGTGAACGCACATGTAAACGTGTTGGTATAATAATATCTTGAGATAGTGAGAGATGATGTTTCTCTGAACCACTCCGGGGACGAGAACGCTATTTAAAACTTTCAGTAAAGTCCACGAGAGGAGCGACGCAACTAGTTTGTGTCTCTATCTAAACATCGGCTAGCGTCCGATGTAATTCTTACTTAGGTAAAGAAAATCGTGAAACTTGTTACGTCTGTTATAGTAAAGTTTTTGTACGTGGAGCACAGAATATCGTCCTTCGTATCAATTACGTTTAAATTATACGGACAGAGATTAGTTCTCAAAAAAAAAAAAACAAAATCAACAACAATATCCCTATAAAATAGCAATGCAACGAGGATCATTAGTCATTGTATGGCTTTGCTCATATCTCGAGTAACGACAATTTTGTAAGGTAAGCTATAGGGCCCCGTTGGTATCAGATAAATGTAGATATACACAGAGGTAACACATATGTAAATAGGTTCTGTAAGGGACCTTTTTTTAATTTTTTGAATTAATAAAAATGTAGAGCTTAGTTAGGATTAAATTCTACGGATTTATTTATACAGGGTAACTGGCAAGCATAGGTTTGTATAATTTTGTTGTTCTTGTGCTAGTTTCCTTTTACGGCTGAGTGCCTTAAGTGCTCGCCTCAAAGTTCGGTGAAGCTGTAAAGGCCTTCTGGTAAACAACATTAGCTAGTATGAAGAAAAAAATTGTTAATCATTCTACGGCGGACGTCGACGCGTGCGGACCTGCAGACGCAAGTTACCCTGTTGCTGGTACGGACTATCTATTAATATAGTGTATTATCATCTATGGTACGGACGTTTAAAGCGTTTTGTGCGATCTGGTATAGCATTTTACTTTTCATGATTTCCTGATTGGTTTGTGCAGATTTCAATTCTTCTATTTTTTGTTGTTGAAATTTCACGAGTTATCTAACACTATATAGATAGATTCCCTATAACAAGATTTGTCCTTGAAAAACTCCAAAAGTACTGAACCGATCTTAAATACATTTTGAATCATTACTTAAATCATGTGGAGTGATTTGCTCCAATAAACGTCAACATATATTTTGTATTACGAATTAATCCTTATGTAGGAAAAAGTAATCCGAGCAATGCCTAGTAGGGCAGGTAGTAATTTTTAAAGCGTATTTTTAAGTAAATAATTAAGGGGGTTAACGCATTTCAACGGCCATAATTTTTTTAGTTATTAAGCTCGGAAATCTAAGTTTACATTTCATGAAAGCATGTTTTAAAAAAAGGAAGCTAGTAAAATCAATCATCATCATTATAATTCTGTTGTCAAGTTAATTTGGGTAGTTGCATTACGTTTTATTTTTCCATCCATCTCTATTAGATCTATCTATCATCTCCTCGGCAATAATCTTTTCTTTAGTCATCATCTCCCTTTACATTGCGCTACATTCATATTCATTTCTTTTTCGCTACATGCGTTCATTTCTTGTTTTTTCAACTATATCTTGACTTATGATTTTTTGTGTAAGGTTTATATTTTATGTAGTCTGTATATTCAGTCAAGCTGTTAGAGTGCCGTGAATAATTCGTCGTCATCAAGAAATTTCTTTTAATTAGTAAAAGGAAATTGAAATAGTTTTAAAAAGATTTAATAATTGTAATAAAAGCTTAAGTATTGCCAAGGGAATCTCGCAATATTAGAGACCCAAACATTTGCATAGCTTCACAAAATTATATCCTAACTTCTCTAACGAGACGTTTAAAACGAAATATTATTATTGCCCTTAGAAAGGTTGTGTGAAGTTATTTTGTCATGTATTGAGGTGACTAGTAGTAACTATGAAAGTTTTCGTGTTGCTTAGTTAATATTAACAGTTATAAAATATTCCTTATATTTTATGTAAGGCTAACTGGCTTATAACTTGAGAGTCAGTGAACCGATTTATTTCTCTTTTTAATTAACCCCTTGAGCGTTTACGCCAGCTTTCCATTGTATTCATATTGTCTAATTTTTATGAGTAATCGACATATTAATAGACTTTTATTATTTGTTTAGGTTTTAGTATACATATATTTAGTACTAGCTGTGCGGCCCCGGGTGCGCCCGGTTTTATATGTTCTTCACTGCGTTTAATTTTTTCACACGGAACCCTAATTATTTTCCCAAAAAAAATTTAGTACTAAGATAAAGTAAATATATTTCTAATAAATTCAAGCACTTGCCCGTAAAACTGCATATTGAATCGAATTTATTCAATTTTTTTTATGAGTTTTATTTTCGAAAATCATTAGTACCCTAAGTTACCAATAAAAGTCCCGTCAAAATCTGTCCAGCCGTTCCGGAGACAGACAGACAGACAAAAGTTTAAAAAATTGCATTTCTTGGTATATTTATCGTGTATACATACATTCATATCTTAGTAAAAAAAACAATTTTTGACATTACAAACAGACACTGCAATTTTATTTATTAGTATAGAGTATAGATATAACTATACTAGATTAAGATTCATATAATTCAGAACATTGTTTTAACTATAAAGTTTAACTATAAACTGGTTGTGGAACAAAGCCGAGTTGCATAGAATTGGTTACGAGCACACTGACCGTGCACTGGTGGCAGCCTCACGAAACATTTAACGTAAATAACGCGAGTTTGGAATTTAGTTAATATATTGTTTTATTAATTTACTATTCTGTCTGGTGACACACGCATTTCTATAGAGGTACGAATAAATAGGTTATACAATATAAATGTTTTTAAATAAACCATTATTTAATTTGGAATGTTTTAAAAAAAAATACCGTAGCGTTAGGCAGTTTGACAAAGAAATAGGTTCAAAATTACATATACGCTCTTTGATCAAACTGACTCGTAATATAGAAACGGCTGGTAATTATTGTCAGAGTGTAGTCTAATAAGTGGGGTTGAGGTTAGCATGCATTAAATAAAATAAGTGTACAAAGAGACTCTTGAATAAATAAATTAATAATTAATAAAATAGAAAGGAAAAAAAATGTTACAATAAATTAGAAATTTACCTCGAAATCTATTCTAGGGCAGGTATGTACACTACCCCCTTATCTATTGTATTCCCCTTATCTATTGTATTTGGGGGACTTCGATCCTCCAAATACAATAGATAAGGGTAGTGCGTAAATGCATTTCCCCCCGTCAAAAAAAAAAAAAAAAAGGTATGTACACTACTCTAATTTAGTACTTTTTATGTGTTACTTTTAATAATCTACGTAGTATATTGTATTGAATTAATTACAATTGATTTCGTTTAGTACAATGTAAGTAAATACAATTGACTGTTTAGTTAGGGAAGCGATGATGGCGCAGCGGAGAGTGCGGCTCGATACCGCGTCAAACGACGCGGGTGTGATCCTCATCTATGCGGCTCAAAAATCGGCCTGTGCTTTCGGCGAAAAGAAAACATCGTGAGGAAACCATAGCATGGTGGTAGGGCGTTTTCTAATGATGCCCACCTGGGTAGTAACCACCCTCAAAATTGAAAATTTGTCGCCAAATACCAAATACGTGTTCCGGCAACATCACTTGAGAACTAGTACTCTCTAGCTTAGTGTGTTTACCATCCTGGACCTGGACCACATCGTCACTTAACATCAGGTGAGATTGTGGTCAAAGCAATGAGCCTAAATCGTGTAAAAAAAAGTTTAGCTTAAATTTAGTTCGTATTTAGTCATTTTAGTTTAGACTTTCTCGTATATTTCGGATTTTACCTAAATAGAGTTTAATAATAAAACTCTGCAATGTCTATGAAGTTTATATTATCTGTTTGTTTTTCATAATATTCGAATAAAGTAAATAAACAAAGTTAATTAATTTCGAAGTATCGACGATATTATCGCGATATTCTGCTGTATTTATTCTACGGGGAAACTTTCGCTTTGACGTAGGTATCTACTTGGAGAGTCGTGAGAAAATAAGGGTAGTTAATTTTGTTTCTTATAATAATGAGGTTCGGAGTTAGTATCAGTGTTGGCGTGCAAACTTGTGTCTTAAAAGAATGATAGCTTTTACGTAAGTAGCTTGCATAAATCTTTGCAGTACCTAAAATCAATTTACCATATTTTTTTTTCTATTTGATTTGATAATACATGTTAGTACCAGTGGATAAGTGTTTCAGTTTATTTTTAGGCATAGAAGTATTCAAAAGAAAGAGACAAAGACATGTTTTCTAGCAAAAATTATAGAAGAACCTACTGTGGTCTGAACAGACTGGAATGCCGAGGCATCTATAGTATCTATGAATACATAGTACCTCGACTTTTCCCGTGGGAGTAGGGAGAGATTACGTCCTTCCACTTGCTTCGATCTTGACACACCTCTTTCGCTTCATCTACTTTCATGAGCGCGTTCATACACGCTCTGCGGTTATGAGTTTTTTTTTTTTCACCTGGTCTTTATTTAAAATTTGCTCGATTTGGTCAAAATACGCTCGCCGAGCTCGACCATTACCGACATGATCAGTTACCCTATATAACTACAAAAAGCTATCACGGAGATTAAACCTAAACTAAAATGAACTAAAGAAAACTAAAATGGATGTGTATTAACTGGTTTCTAGAAGTGTCAATAGACAAGAGGAAAGTAGGGTTTAAAATGTATCTAGTAAAATTATTTCAAATTTAGTGTTAAGATAGTAATGTATTTTAAAATTTATAATTTTCATTACTTTCCTTTGGATAAACGTGGAACGTTTAATAAAAGATAAGATTAGTCTCTTCATAAGATTTTGCTCTAAATATTTTATGAACTACAACAAAATTTATACATCGAATTTAGATCGCTCATCATTCATTTATATAATTAGAAAAATATGTTAATATTAATATAGATATACAATATGTTAATTAGGAAGACGTTAAATAACTTATTAAACTTATATTCCTTAGCAGTGTTAATTGATGCAAATGAAAACATTACGTCATTAGGTAAAATAAAAGATACGTCTTCTTTAAACAATTCGCAGTCCACCAAACAGTGTATGGTGAATGCTGTTTACCATCACGCGTCCAGGGATGGACGCGGACTTTAAAGTAATTAAAACTTGCTAAGAGTCGGGCCCAACTCGTTCGTAACTAAACTAAAACGTTTGTGCATTTTCCGTTTACATTTTACGGATATTGTAGTGACGTGAGTTTGGTAAAATTGTAATTATAGAGTCATGTGTTTTCATAATAATAAAACAGACAGTTTTAACCGTATATTACTGGGTTCGTTGTGTTATTGTTATTGCAAATAATTATGATTTTAAAATAAAGTACACTTGATAATTTCTTCTCCACTAGCGGTTTGAAATGTACTTCGATCCCTAAATAGGAAAGTTACTGGGATACTTCATGCTATAAGCAACACAGAAAATCTGACTCACACTCTTCACATGGGTTACATAGGGCCAGATTTTTGTCTGTCATTTGTAGTCTTTGTTTTCATTCTTGACTTTTTTAATTCATTGACATTCTATATTATGTAATTTTTTAATGTTTACATGATATTGTTTGTTTATAGTGCACAAGTGAAGTGTATTGAAAATAATGATGTAGAGTATAAATTCTGAGGCCTAACAATGACTCTTTTGGAACACTCAATAACGAAAGACCGCTACTTTGTTGGAGCACTGAAAATGAAGGGTCGTAATAAAATAAAAAGAAAAGTACATAAGTTCTAGTAAGTGGATAGGTTTAGCTAGGATCAATTATGCGTCCGGTCTCACTAATGCAATGGGTAAGGGTAGTGCGTAAATGCATTTCCCCCCCGTCAAAAAAAAAAATACTATTTTCTGTCTGTGCTTTAACTGCTCAGGTTAGCAGCGTTATTCCTTCGAAAACCACTTAGTTATTTCAGGAGTTAATTTACACATGAAAGATCGAAATTATAAAACTTTATGCAACATTGTAATACTAGGTACTTGAAATTGAAAACGTGCTAAGAAGGAAACTTTAGATGATCGCTTCTTTAGTATAGACTTTATAGGGTCTATTTTAGAAATACATTTAAATCGGTTATATGACTTTAGGTTTTATGGTTACTTAGTCTATTAGATTGTCTTCCAGTTATTTCCGGATGATACTATGGAGGGTACTATGTAGCTACGGAGTTTTGTTTCTGTTATCGCTGTGGAGAAAATTGAATTTGTCCACAATCCACAGGATTGCAATGAGATTGGCTACTAGGTAGGTAGTGAAATGTCATTCTAAGATATCGGAATGATCGGATATATAATTTTATTACCTTATTCCATATCAAAATACTGCACTCTATAAAATTTGAAGAGTTTGAAACTTATACAATCTATTTGAATCTTCAGCAGTTTGAATATAAGAAATTATCTTGTTTATTTTTATTTAATTATTGAGTATAAGAGCTCTGATTAATTGATTTTTAATATTCATTCATTCGAATAAAAATATAATTATGAAAAGATCTCAATAGAATGTTTATATCTATAAATACAATAAGAAACGTTTATTACGCGCATAAGAATTCTTTATCAAATATTTGATTTTTTTACTACTTAATATGTCGATTACCCATAAAAATGAGACAATAGAAAGACAATCGGAAAACAATGGAAAGCTGGCGTAAACGCCAGGTTAGTGCTCAAGGGGTTAGTCTGCTAACACACATGGAGATTTGAAGAACTATAAAGTAAACGTAGAGCTGGTCTTAACGAGCATTGAATTAATTATAATCAGAGACTAACCACTAAATAACTACTTACTTAATTGACTTTGCGTTCTAAAAATAAAAAGCAATTTTTATGTGCTACATCATTTAATTATTCTTTACTCCTTTAATTAGATGTTTAAAAATATTTGCAATATTTCTAAAGCTTCGTATTTCAATAGAAGTGTAAAATAAATAGCTACTTTTACATTTTAAATTAGGAAACGTTTAAAGACATTGATTTATAGAGACGGTTCGAAGTGATTATTAAATTCTTCGAAACAGACACCGGTCGTGGAATTTATATTGAGGAAATTGTTTTCGCTGTTTCGATATAAGTAAGTGAATTACGATAAATTCAATTTGAAACAGTTACGAGGCCCGTTATCCTTGAGCGGTGCCGTTGATCGAGTAATAATTTATTTTCAACAATTTTGTATTTTATAGTAGGTAGGTAAATAAATTTTCTCGATTGTCTCTGTGGGAATCTTTAGAATTTATTTTATATATAACTAGCGGATTTCCAGGGATTTCGTCTGCCTTTTATTTTTAACCGACTTCAAAATGGAGGAGGTTATTAATTCGCCTGTTTTTTTTTGTACGTTTGTTACGCGATTTCTCCGTCTATTGATGACCGATTTGCAAATTTTTTTTAATCGAAGGAGTACTCTCATTTCAGGTTCTGGTCAGTGGAACTCAGGGAAATGGAGAAAAACTCTCGAATATTATAGACACTTACACGTGTTTTATATATTCGTTTACAAAGCTATGAAGTAGGCTTCACAGCTGTACGTAAAAGTACATAGTTAAACTAAAAAGTAGAAAAAAACATTTGAAATTAAAAACAAGAAAACCAATTTCAAACGAATAAAACTATAAAAATGTACTAAAAAGTCAATAAATAATTATTTTATTAATCTACTTCGCTAATTTTGGAATCGGTGCCAGCTAGATTTAACCAATGTGCTTATTTACAAATGGAAACAACTGCCTAAAATATACCAATTACATATAAGCTAAATAAAGGACTAGGGTGATTTTAAAGAACAATTCATCAAAACTGAATATAATTAGCGACGTAAGTACATTTACACGACTTTGTTATCCGTAAGCTTGCACTACTTTCAAAATTAATGAGGCAGATTAACAAACTAATTATTTATTAACATGTGAAGCTAAAAAAAATATAGAAATCTATTCAATTGTTTTTGTGTAATGCGCGTATCTATTATATCTATCACATACCTCTAACATTTTACTCATAGATATTAAATGTTTTTTGCCACATTACTATTGCAATGTACAATAGAATAGACAGCTACGACCGGTCTCAATATTCGATCTCAATCTGTTTTACTATGAAATTTCAATCCTTTTTTCTCTAAAACGTTAGTGATCAGTATCAGAAGAACTGATATATTTTTGGTTTGATATGAATCTTAACTTTTAAGATTCGATATCGAAACCTGCCATAATTAGAAGATAGTAAATAGTTTTCGTTCTATTATTATATGTAATTTAAAACACAATCTTAAAAAGAACTACAGAAAGTCTGTAATAAAGAAACTCGATCAAGCTAATTAGTGAGGACATTTTCTGGTATACTAATTGCGAATTCTTTTCCCTGTCGTTGGTGCGACGGCCCCTGTACTGGAGCTAAAGTAGACGGTCTCATTAGCGTCGAGTAAATTTTGTTTCCTTTTATCATTATTCTTAATGATATATAGTTAAACTTGGACGAAATAATTTGGGATTTTTTTTTTCAAAGGTGCACTTTAAAAATATATGTCAGTTAGAATTAAGAAGTTATTGAATTGACGTGGTGAAAAGTTCAAATCCAATTCTATAATGATCTTGAGGTTTCGGCGAAACAAATGAAACACTCAATTTTGAAAATCTATCGCCACACATATGTAGGGATGTTCCGCCAGCATCATTTCAAATCCAGTATCT
This sequence comes from Samia ricini, assembly GCA_014132275.2. Classification (NCBI taxonomy): domain Eukaryota; kingdom Metazoa; phylum Arthropoda; class Insecta; order Lepidoptera; family Saturniidae; genus Samia; species Samia ricini. The sequence continues at coordinate 12,708,347 of AP028165.1, read as the reverse complement.
GTAGATATAGTTCGTTTACTATCGTGGAACATTGAAACACTTAAAATCAGATGAGGTTGTACTTTTTACAGTATAAAGCTAAAATATCTTTTGATGGGTTTTTACTAAAAGCTATTTCAATAAGGGTAGATAAATTTAAAAGGGGAGAAAATATTATTAAAAAGTAACGAGTGACTGCGAATTCGTTTACGTGTTTTATATTCTGACCTGATTTTGTTTCACGTTACTAAATTTCATTCTTATCGATTTGGGCTAGATTTAGGCTAGGCTTTGAGATTTTAATTTTTTTTTTATGAATTATATTTATTTTATATTTTTTTATATCCCGTCAATTTCTCCTAAGCATATACATACTTATATTTCTGCTTACAAAATTTTCTCCAAAACGGTTAAGCTGTTTTTGAGTTAAAAATCTGGACATACCCACAAAAGACGAAAAAATATGTAATGTAACAATTTGAAATAAAAAAATAAATATACAGACAGAGCCTACATATTTGTTATTATTAGTATAAAAATTCATTGAAGGTAATGTTTTATTCTAGAACACACAACTAACGATCGAGATTTTTATTAAAAAAGGAACTCAATATTGAAAACGTAATATTTACATCAGCCGAAGACTGTGTAAATAGTTTACTTATGATTTTTTTTGCATATGAAATATTTAATAAACACAAAGTTTATTACTATTGCATAACAAATTATGTAAGCTAATATGTACGACAAAACGAGTATTTAATTGAAATCCTATTGGCTTTATAATATTATACCTGTGTGTATTTCTTTAACTCAAGAAATAGTCCGGGCTATCAAAACATTATTAAACTTAAAAAAATCCGATTTTATTATAGGTTTAATTTAGGTTTATTAGGTATTTAGTGCTGATGCTATAATAACCTAGTGGCTAAAATTGGACAATAACATTATTATAATAAAAAAATATATATATTAACATTTTTTTACTATCACAACAGAACATCGATTGAAGCGATGATAGCGCAGTGGGTACTGTGGCCGGATTCCGCGTCAATCGACGCGGGTTCGATCCCCACTTATCCGACTCTAAAATCGGCCTGAGTTTTCGGTGAAGGAAAACGTCGTGAGGAAACCATAGCATGGTGGTAGGGCTTTTTCTAATGATGCCCGCCTGGGTAGCTACCACCCACAAGTTGGAAAACCTGTCGCCAAATACCAATAGATGTGTTCCGGCAGCACAACTTGACAACCATACCTAGGTTTAGTGTGTTTACCATTCTGGACCACATCGTCTCTTAACATCAGGTGAGATTGTAGTCAAAGCACTGAGCTTATATAGTGTAAAAAAAAAACCTAAGTCTCTAAGAAGTAAAACTAAATGAATGAGTTATTAATCAAAATGTATCCCGTAGTTTTTGCGTGATGCATGCACACAGCGCCTCTACATTTTATTTATTTATTGATCTTCATCTGGTACATGTGTATATTTGATTTAGTTTATTAATAACACAACTTTTAAATATAAAAAATGTGAAGGAATCATTACGTTTAGTTCGTATAGTGCTGACTAAGGAAACAGAGTTCGCGCGCAGGCGAAATGTTTATAATATATTAATGTGCCTCATTAGGCAGCCAAGAAACACGCGTGTTATGAAAAAATATATGTCTAAAGCAAATGAGAACACACTCCACTGCCTTTTATATAGGAAGCTTGCTCTCTGTGAGATATTATTTGTTCTTGAGAATTCCGTTCTTTATGTTATAGTTTTAAAATTTTTTTTATTTTTTTGTAAAAATTAAAATTGCAGGTGGGTAAGATCAAGTCACATGTAATCCACGTTTTTTACTTGACCGCAGAATTTAGGTTCACGTATTTCTTTATAAAGTATAGTTCAAAAGTATCAACAGTTAATTCATAAACTAGTTTTTCAAAATTTTGATTCGAACAGTATTTTTTATGCATAATGAAATTTCGAGTTCATTTAATTAAACAATAGATTCCGAGTTATCCGTTAGAGATAAGTCAGTGACATATTCAGGATTTATTGTTAAATATCTACATTTTTTACAAATATTAAAAACTATAAATGATTGTTTTTTTCCCCTTAAATCAATTAATTTTTAAGTTAACAAATGGTAATTACAATGACTTATCGGGTTAAGAAAAAACTATTTTTTTATTCGTTTCATGCTTTATACATTCCATGTTAATATTTCGATAGAAAATTGCACTGTTCGTAATTAACTTAAACAATATACATTTATTTATAACCGGGCGCCGAGCGCTTTCCATTAGTAGGGACATTTTATTGATTAGACGTAAACGTTTATTAATGAAAAATACGAGTATATCTTGCATTGAAATGTTCATTTCATTGAGTTAATAGAAATTAAACGAGTCGTATTATCGGTCACAAAGATTTACTCAATTACGGTCTCTTAGAGAGGTGTTTCCAGAGTTTCCGACAATTTAATCTTAAACCATAAATAATGAAAAAAAAAAAGAACTCGACCAGTACCTGGTACGTATTACGCTCAAAAGTCCGCATAAAAGTTTCACCGAAGCATTTCCGAACTGCTTAAGGGTAAGTGGTCGGTTGTTGAGCGAGTGGTCGCCTCTCGAGGCACGCCCGTGACGATGATAGGGCACATTTCCTCTGTGACCGCCGCCAGTCACTTCAGCCTTCCCCTTATTATCCCCTTTTGTCCATTTCCTTTTGCACCTGACGCGGGATTACGTTGGTGAACGTTAAATATAGACAGATACATACAGGATTATTACCTACATACATCTCTTTGTATATTATTGAAGTGAAAAGTTCTTTGGCGGCCTTGAGCGATTCTCGGTAGAGAAAAAACTTTCGCTTTACTAAAGTCGGCCGTCAACATGCTATAGTATGTCAAGTATAAGTGACGTTTAAGTGCTGGCGCACAGAGATAAAGTCCATCGACAGTAAAGTTTATACATACGCTGTCTATCGTAAACTTCGATTATGAATAAATTATATAGAAATATACATAATTATTGCACGGAGCGCCCTCTTGGCCCGCATTCTTTTTTGTTGTTAATTTTAATTGACATGTAATTGTAATTCTTAGAATATATAGAGACACAAAAGAACGACTTACATTAACTATTCGTCTACGGTGAGCCTAACAATTATTTATATCATATTAGAATATTACATTTTTTTTATATAACTCTATGTGTGTTAGTTTATATTATTGTTTTTATTTTATTATTACCTACTATTATGAGGATCACATTGAATAATATAACACAACTGTTTACCACCATTGTATTAAATTGTAAGAGTTTAACTTCATACAATATTATCACAATCATCATTTTACAAACGGGAAATCCCATGCGAACCGAGTCGCAGGCACAACTTATCTATATATAAAATTAAAATAAAACGATCAATACTTATATATACTGTTCTTATTTTAAAATTTAAAAGCCAAATAAATGTATTCTACTACAAAAAACCATAGTAATACCATATTACAAAAAAAGTAAGATACTTTAAATAGGTGGTTAGTTTCTTTAAATGTCAAATATTGCTTTTACACACATTTATGCATTTTCCATACGATACTTTGTAAAACAATAAACAGATTCAAAAGACTTCTTCATGCGGGCACAAGTATGGATAAACAGGTATATCCCGACTTGAGCCCCACAAAGCTTTATAGAGGTGCCAAATAAACCTTAATACTCCTTTCTATTATCAGCTCGTTGAGCTGGAAAAGACGTTATAATTCTTTGTTTTGAAATAAAGTCTTTGTTAACTTAAATATTAGTTAACTTTGTTATATTGATATAATTGCTTTATTGGTATTGTTAATAAACATATTTCTGCTTACTTTTTTTTTAAATATTGCTTTAGTATTTTAAAGTGCGTTTTTGCGTACACAAAATTTTGTTCATTTTTAATTTGACAGTAGTGAATAGCTCATAAGATGATGACGTAAGCATTGTCAGATTTTTTTAAAAGAACGAAAATTAATAAGCAAATATTGCTTATGTAATTCTGTCCCCCCTATGCCATGTCATAAAAAATAAACAAGGCATAGATTAAATAAACCAAGCATAAATGAAGCATTGACGTTTACCTAATATTTGACCAACTGTTTCGATACATTATAAATGTCATGTGGTACAAGACGATAGGCTTTCAAGTGATGTTACCGGAACACATTTACAGGTAATTGGCGGCAGACTTACAACAATGAAGGTGGTGGCTGGCCAAGGCGGGCATTATAAGCAAATTCTCAGGCTCATTGTAGAGTTAGGTCGTTTCGAATCTACATTTATCTACGCGGTATGTGGGATTATTTAAAACTATATTTGATATTAAGTAATTATATATTCGAAGATAATGACACATTGAACAAATATAATATCCGGCTAAAGCCCTGTTCATACGTATTAAATGACAAAGTGATTAACTAAATTTCAACTAAAACGATGAGTGTAAACAACGATTTTATAAGTTCTAGTCGTATGTGGCAAGTAAGCTATTTAGTGATTTAGTCAACAAGTAGAATAGGATTGAATTTATTTTTCGTTTCAGAGGTCAGCTACCCGCTTCGCACTTATTCTCCTTAGTAGGCATGATTTATTAAATAAAATTTATTAATTAAGTTCATGTAAACGAAATAAAAGTAGTAACTACTAAATTATTGAATTACAATTTCGTGAAATACATGTGGACGCTCGCTTACTTAACATTAACTAAATTTGAAGTTAAAATTTTGCTAATAACTTCGTTACTTAATACGTATAGACAGGGCTTTAGGCTAGGACAAATATTTCGATATTAAAAAAAGCCGTTCCACATTATTAGTTTGATCTAGATACTTCTTTCAGCAAAAGTTCAGTGTTATTGTAGAATTAGAACTAATGGCATCGAAAATAGCCGCTACTTATGTTTCTCTTGAGATATTTAAAGGCACTTGACTTTTACCGTGTCCCAAAAATAGAGTAAACCTGTAGTCCTAAGGTTATTTAGGAACTTATTTTCTTGTAATATTATTCTAGCAACGTTATCTATGGAATGAAATATTGAACAAATAAACACTAATGTATCTTTTTGAGACATAATACTTGTTAGCGGTTGCCCGCTTATCTCACCTTATTTTATGACCACGTAAATAAGGGCCGTTTTCTGTTGGTATTATTCAATTTTGGTGAATTTTATTAAGGGCTTTACGCGTTCCGAATTTAAATTCAGCGTAGATTATTTTTATTCGTGTTTATTTTGATAGTTAAAATTAACTACAATACGAAAATGTATTTTTAACTTGGCAACTAATAGATATGGTTTGTATCCGTGAATTAGCAAACATGTTCTACAAACTAATCTGAATTTTGTTTTAGCGTTCGATGGTTTTGATGACATTTATTAATTCTTACAATATCTTTTAATTTGTTAACTTAATAAGTACGAATAAAAAAATCAACAGGGATAACAGTATTTCTTGAGGTATTATCACAATCAATGTCACACGTTGTACATAAAAATCGATGAGGTTTCATCATTTAAAATACCATTGTATACGATGATTTAAAAAAGGGTCACTATCACTGCGCCATAAGATATGTTAATCAAATATTCTTATATTTATATAAACTAAGTTAATAAGCAGTGTATATTAAACAAATTATTCAGATCACGTACACTATTATTAACATGATCACCGTGTTGCATCGTGATTCTATTGGCGGTGCAGTAATTAAGGTCGCCTTTGAACCGAGCACAGTCAGTCCGTTATGGACACTCCTAACTAGATTATTCACCACACGTATCGGAGCTTCAGAGAACAATATTATGCATGTGATACGAATGCCCTACAAAACTATAAACGATAGATTTCCGAAGTTAATTTAATATGTTTATTGTCAAAAACAAATGAAGTTACATAAAATGTGAGACGTAACATAAATATTTTGGCAGTGGCACAAACTCAGTTGGTTTTATGCGGATTAAAACATAGCTCTGATTTCCAGCCTGCCTCAGTACTCATTATATTTTATTATGAAAGCGGCTATGCAGGTTAGAACAGTCTTGTATTCTTGCGACCTAAAATATCTATTGTGATCGTTCCACACTACTAAAGCTCGCTGTCTAGATCTATGACCTGCATTTACTGTTGAATTATTTTAGCAGGTTCAGGTCAAATTTTTAATACCAGTTCTTGCAAGCTCATCCGCAGTTTCATTAAGGAGAACTCCTGCATGCCCTGGGACTCATTTCAAAATCAGCCTGTAATTCTTACCCAGACTGTTTCGGAGTAGGAATAAAATTAGTTGATTGGCTCATTTTTACACATACATTTATATGAAAGTAATTTAAGTATATTGAATTTAACCCCTTGAGCACTAACCTGGCGATTACGCCAGTTTTCCATTGTTTTCCTATTATATCATTTTTATGGGTAATAAACATATTAAAAGCGTAATGCTTTAATAATTAAACGTACCGTAACCGGTAAGTATGGTATTATTATAAGGTTAATTTTATTTTTATTTTTAAGGTATCTATAATGAATGAGTTTGAAACGAAGATGCATATAACTCATGTATGTAAGTACGGACACATGATTACGTGACTCAGCAAGGTTGCGTAAAATTACACGGTCAAGTAAACTCGTAAAGTAGACGAATCCAGCCATTATTCTCTAGAAAGGACCGAGAACCTTGTTAAGACAATGGGACCAATTTTCGTGGCACTAACGTTTAACGTAGCAAATTCTAAGGATCACAGGAATAATTTTACTTTTTAACTGAAATGTCGTTTTAATTGCGCGTGTTAATTTATCATATGATCTTTATTTTGTCTTTTACTGTCATGGTGAAATAACTTCGTGGCACCTGATGTTAAACGCGGTGCAGTCTAAGAAATCATTGGTTCATATCGAGGCTTCGTGTTTACGGACTGTGGATCGATCTTTTGTACCAGATAAGCGTGAATGTTTCCTAGTTCTGCTACAAAGGATCGCTCTGATCACAAATTGCTTTATCCTACTTTGAAGGCTTTGACTGACACAATTATATCGGAATGCAGGTTTTCTCAATTTTGTCCAGAGGGTTAAGATTGAGTTTGTCTTTAAAGGTCGGTGATATGTATCTACGCTCATTAAATAAAATAAAAAGTGACGGTCTAGATTATACTCATGTATACGTTTTTATAAGCCGTGTAGTGCCGGCTAAGAATAGTATCACCCCATATTTTCACGTGGGTGTCGTAAAAGGTGACTAAGGGATAAACCAGGAGATGGGCAGCAGCGTCCTCTGAGCACCACAAACATCTACTGCGATTGCCAACCCGCCTGCCAAGCGTGGCGATTCTGGCAATGCCCCGTTTTTGGGGGAGACTTGTTGAGGTTTTTATGAGAAGCTTTATCCACATCAAATAATATATCACTGATATTTGTAGTAACTTTTATTAATACATAACTAATACAATGACAGACATATTGAACGCTCCCTACATTGCCTAGTACAGCACACACAAAAAATACTACACCCGTGTTGCCACTACATTAAGTAAAATATATCCAACAAGACCTATGTTCAGCAGTGGACTCTTTCAGTTGAATCAATCAATTTATTTATGAATTTATTATATAGAGTTTTATAACTATACTTAGTACTTATTAAACATATGCTAAATTGGATAAGAAGGCAATAACCATTGTATTTATAATAAACGTTAACAATTACAAAATCGTTATAACGCTATCTATGAATAAACGTTGAAAACGTGTAATATATTTATTTAAAGTTTTCCTTTTGAAATGATATGAAAATAATTTAAATAGGTTTAATTTTATTTAACTTATGTTAATTTCTCTATTGTTTCTAGATTTTATCTAGATAAACGATCTTTATACATTATTTAAATACACATATGTGTCAAAAAGTATCCTAGATGTTACTACTAAGTATAGATTATAACCATATCCTACAAATCCATTAAAATTTCATTTAATTCGGTCCCGTAGTTTTTGCGTGATTGGCGAACAAATTAATAAACGATAGACACACATTTTAAAAACCATCGAAATGTGTTCTGTTGTCGATTCTGAACCCGCTCTAGGTATTTTTTCTGAAATATCTTAAATGTACAGATTTCGTCTCTTCAGCCTTTTATTATAAGTATAGATTTGTTGGCTTAGCCTTTAAACACAATCTTATCTTTTTTTTACACGGTATAGGATTAGTGCTTTGACCACAATCTCACCTGATGTTAAGTGGTGATGTGGTTCAAAATGGGAAACGCCTATAGACTTTTTTTTTGACGGGGGGGGAAATGCATTTACGCACTACCCAAAAAACGCCTATAGACCTACCAAAATGAGAGACCTATAGAGATTCCTAGAGATACTGGTTCTTAAGTGATGCTGCCAGAACACACCTATTGGTATTTGGCGACAGGTTTTCAAACTTGAGGGTGGTAGCTACCCAGACGGCCATTATTAGAAAATGCCCTACTACCATTCTATGGTTTTCTTCACCAAAAGCTCAGGCTGATTTTGGAATTGGATAGGTAGTCTCGAATCCGCGTCCATTAATGCGGAAGCCGAGCGCACTATCCACTGCTCCATCATCTCTGCATAACCCTAAACCCTAATGTTAACGCTCAACAACAGGGCCGGTTGTAAAAAACACCTTTCAGAACATACCGATAGGTATTTAGTGGTGTTCAGTTCTGAGATGACATTGAGCCAGGCAGACGTTAAAACACCTTGGCGACCTTGTAAATATTTCTATGAATTTATCCGGATATTCGGTCTTATTAGTAGTGGTTAAAGCATTATGTAAGAATCATAGGGGGGGATGTTTACTTTGCTTATTTTTTATGACATGGGTTATGGTAGGGTATATTTTATTTACTTGTCGTTTTTTTTTATTTCGGAAGTTATACTAATGTTTACGTTTTAACGGGGGGAAAAGTAATCGAGCTTTGCTTATTAGGGGGAGAAGGGGTATTAACTCTATTACTAAAAATGTCTGATGTTTACAAAAGTTTTGAAATCATGAAGCGATGATAGCGTAGTTAGTAGTGCGGGCGGATTCCTCGTCAATGGACGCAGGTTCAAGCGCACCGATCGAACACTAAAATTAACCTAAGCTTTCAATGAATGAAAACGTCGTGAGGAAACTATAGCATGGTGGTAAGGAATTTTCTAATAATGTTTGCCTGGGTAGCGATCACTCTCAAATTTGAAAGCCTGTCGCGAAATACCAATAGGTATGTTTCGGTAGCAACACTTGAGGACCAGTACCCCTAAGCTTAGTGTGTTTACCTAGACTACATTTAAACATCAGGTGAGATTGTGGTCAAAGCACTGAATCTATACAGTATAAAAAAGCAGTGCTTTATTGCATTATAAGACATAACTTACGTCCATTTAGCTTGGAGCCGTGTCGTTCTTTTTTTAATTAGATTTGTTTAAATACAAATGGCTGCGGAAAGCCTCGTTGTGTCGCCAAGCAGCGTACATCCTGACTGAACAAATTGCCCGTAATCTAGGGGCAGTGTGGGCGCCCGCAAAAAGGTGAGCTTCCTCCATTATGAATAACTTCCACAGCCCTCATCTAATTTAACTTGTAAACATTACAATTTAGACGCCCATCTCGACTTGATGCCTCCGAAAGTGCTATTCGCCGCGTTTATTGCAAGAATTTTTATTTCGTTTTCTTTCTTTCTCTCTGTTATAAATTTTTTTGTTGTTGTTCGCTTGTTATTTCTTAATGAGTAACCTCATTTGTGCTTCGGAAATACTCTGGTATTAAAATACTTTTATTATTATTATGTGTTTGAAAATCGATTGTTTATGTTTGAAGTTATTTTTCAAAATGTATTTATTTCGTTACATTTTAATGATGTTATTGATGAAGAGCTGTCTATATATAATAAATATTACAAACAAACCTCGCTTAAAACATGTTTTATATAACACATAGCAGAAAACACATTAGCTAGAAAAAGTGATTACCATTACTTCATTATGAATGATTTTATAACGCGCTATGTAAAAGCTTTCATACGAATGATTCGCTGAATTATGTATCTTTAATATTACTAATGCAAACAATAAATGTGTCAAGTAATACTCAATACAATCATGAATAAATTACATTACAAGTTATAATTTAAGAGAAATTTTAAATAGATTCATACAGAATATTATGTATATCTTTTGTGCAAATCACCGTATTCTATAAGCTTTGAAAATGCGACCGGCGTCCGTCCAAGTAGACGTAACAGTAACACCAAGTAATTGCATCCGTTACAGACCGTGAGGTACACTCGCGCTCCATTAGTTGAGTTGAATCCGTATTCTGAATTACGTTCTATTACTCTCAGTTCACCTATTATTGTAATATTATATGTATTTCTTATTAATACATTTTAAAAAATATTATAAAAAACCTATCTGTTTTAACTATAAGGGGGACGTGTGGCCAACTTTGCACTGGGGCCCTCCAGCAAAGGCTCAAGACGTCCAGGCTTCTGTGTCTACCGCCAACGTAATACAGTGACACTTTAATGAACTAGTATTACATTACTCTGCACCACCCACTGCACGCAGGTATATAGGTTCTATAAGAGACCTTGAGATCCTTATCTTAGTTTAACTTTAAACTTAGGCTGAGCCGTACCACTTGGTGCCCTTGCGCTAGCGACGACCACTCTTCCAGCTGAGCGCCCTAAGCGCCCGCCTCAAAAGTTCGCTGAAACAGTCAATCATATTCTCACCTAATATGACGATGTTGCCAATGATAGCATCAAGTTAACCCTAGTGCTTTTTTTTTTTTGACGAGGGGAATGCATTTACGCACTACCCTTACCTATTGCATTAGTGAGACCGAATAACCCTAGTGCCTAACCAAAACTGTTTAACCCAAGTACAGCTGCCAGAACATCATATAGTTGCCCAGTGATAGATTTCCGAACTTTAGCTAACCTAAGAAAATGGCTTCCTACTGTACTATGAGTTTATAACGATGAGTTTCTACACGTGACTTATGGGATAGGATTTGAATCCATGAAGTTCGCACCTACTATTGCTATATTCGAATATGTACCTACTAGAGCAGGAATGGCGAACCAATGGCACGCGTGCCATTAAGGGCACGTGCCACAATATTTAGGGCACGCTCCGATTTAGATATAGGTACATGAGAAACCAGGCGAACAAAATGTTACTGATGAACTTACTTCTAGTATTGATTTTTCAATGAAGAAATTTTTGACAAATGACTCCAGTTCAGCATGCATTCCACTAAAAGTAATATTTTACAATCCTAATATAAGTTATTTGTCATCTTAACTGCAACTAATGTTGCTTTAATTTGAATTACGCGCATAACTGAAATATTAATTGTGAAATATTGCAAAATGTATTACTTTTATATAATAGATGAAGAGTTATAGTAGATTTCCAATAATCACTAAGTCAAAATTATTTGACGGCTCGTCTACAGCCTCATTAAATATTTGTTTAGAAAAAATGGCACGTTCATACATAAAGATTCGCTACCCATGTAATAGTCTGGTGGTCATTCGAAAATCCTAAAGAAATTTGATGAGCGATGAGATATCTCTACTTTATACAATTGACTCATAATAAGACTAAGCTTCTCTTTGCCCCCGAATTCTAAAGTCAACGAGGACAAAATCGGCAGAAGCTAGTGCTAAATCTATGAGGTTTTTTTTTTCATTTTAATCCAAACTCGTCAAAACATAGTGTAAAGTAAATTATAATGTAAGAATTTCGCGACCGCCCATAAATGCTAGCTACCGTTGGTTGCCGTCGCCATGTCACTCTGTAAGCCATGCATGGTGAAATAACAGTTATTAGTTACTACGCAGGCTGATCACGATATTTTGAGCCGGATCGAATAATTAACCCTTTTTCTATACGTGTGTGATTGAAACCTATAATTATAAACTGCAGTGTAAACCGTTTGTTTTCTAAATGTAAATGTATATCTTTGAACGTTAGCTATTGGTCGATTTCAATATGTGATCTCAATCTGTTTTACCTCTATCCTTTTTTTTTTTTTCAGTCAGAAAACGCTTATATTTTTGTTTGATCTCAATCTTACCTTTTAAGATTCGATATTGAAATCATATTTTTTTTTTTCCAATTGGCGGTAAATTTGTACAATATAAACAATATGGCGACACTAAACATTTGGTTTTGATGTTATATACATATATATATAGCGATTTTATCAACTACATAAAATTAAAATATCTCTGAAATATTCCTTCACTGTTTTTAACATAAAACTGTAAAGACGTTACACTAAACAGTATTTACAAGCGTCGCCGTAAAACGCTATCGGGCGTTACTGAGAGTGGCTGTAGCTTTTGCCGTTAGATGTCGCTTACGTGAGCCTAGCCCGCTGGACGCTAATATTAGCCATCACTGTACATAATACACACGGTCTCTCTGTTCAACGAACAATATTATCAAGCTAATTTTTTCAACTTTTTAATTTTAATAAGTTATTTTGAGCGTCTCTATTCTTATTTAATTAATTTTAGACCTATGAGAAATATTATATTAGTTTAAAATATATTGTATCTATACTAACATTATAAATAAGAAAGATATGTATTTTATATGTAACGATTAAACTTAAAAATTACTGTACTGATTTGGTTGAAATTTGGTATGGAGATAGTTTGAAATACAGGGAGTAACATAGGATAAAATCCCACGAGAACGGGAACTATGCGGGTAAAACCGCGAAGAGCAGCTTGTATATAATAAAAGAACATTGAAAAAAGAAATTTGTAACAAAAAAATATATAGAGAGTCACATATTCGTATCTAAAATATGTATATTTGTCATTCAAATCTAAATTTTATATAAATAGATTTAGGGATTTGCGTCATTACATATTAAAAAAGAACAAGTTTGACAAAAATGGTTATTCTTAAATTTGAGGTATCATAGTTTTTTCACGAATAGACGCTGTTCCAGGTTAACAAATATCAAGTTCTAGACAATGAGGTCTCCGGTCGAATGAAAATATTCGTACGCACAGCAAGTACGATGAACGAGACATCAGTGTATTCGCGGTCTGGAGGCGAGGTTACATAAATTCAATTTGGGCACCTCAGAGCGCTCTGCAAATTGCCTCGTCGACCAGGAAGCCGAGTTAACCCTTTGATGTCGATCAGCATCGTCATTCCGTCACCCGAACATTTCATGAGGCCATTCCATTCGCTCTATAGGACTTTGTCAAAGCAATATACGTTCCAGTTGGAATTTTAAATCTGAACCATGCAAGCCGTCGAAGAGTTAGTGGTAAACATTCTAACAGAAGAAGTAAACATTTTAAACACTAAATTTGTACGAATCTGACTGAAATCTATATTCAATTCGCTAGAGAAAATTTCTTAGAAGCAGACATTATTTCTTAATTTATTCAGATATTTAAACATTCACAAAATATTAGGTATACGATATTTATATATTTACAGAATTAGTAAGTAAGGTATCTATTAATTTATATTAGTACTACAGAAAATAAACAAAGTGAAAATTAGAAAATTTTGAACTGGTCTGGAATTAGCAATAAAAAATGTAAAAAACAATGTTATTATTATTAATTTCGTTGTATAATTATTTCAGATAAATAAAAAGCGGTTAGTTGATTCTTCATAACTTTTTGAGTAAATTATTTGATTCTAAAATATTTCAATCTATTTTAATTTCGAAGTAATTAGAAGTAATAAGTGGTTTTGTTTAAATGTATCTAAGAACGTATACTTAGTAAATAAAATAAACAGAGTAACAAAATCTTGTTTTTTGGAAATACAATTTTTCTTCAATTTCAATTACTAAGACCCGGTATGGTCGAAATTGAATAAACCTATTCATAATTTGAAAAAGATTTTGATAATAATAGTCATAACAAGTTATAAAAGTTGATAATAATTAAAAATACAGACGGCAAGAAAAATATATCTATATATCTTTAGTTATCTATAGACTATTTATTTATCATTAGTAGATATATATCTTTAGTGGTATCTCTAGCTCATATTACTTTATATATATTAACGACCTCTTCTTATAAACGAATACAAATCTGGTAATTTATGATTTTAAAAATAAGTTTAGTTTTATAATATTAAAAAAAATTCAAAAAAAGGAAACATTATTTTTTATTACTCATTCATATAAATAGATACTTGTAAAAATAAAAGTTACAGTACAAAATCAAATTCTTTTGAACACGTCAAGCGACAGTTGTATCAGCGGCGGCGTAAACGATTCTCATAGTGTTGGTAAAGCCTGACCCTTGTCTCCAGCCGGAGATAATGACAAGAGGATCGCCAACTCTAATAAAACCACGATCCATTGCCCATATTGCGCAAAAATTCACCCTTTTCTCAAGATCATTGTTCCAGTTCGAATCAGGTAACTCTGAAATTGTTTATATAATTTTCACCCATGTTGAAATTTTTCAGGCTTACAATGTGTGTGGCAGGCTTTTTACAAGTAATATTAATATAGAAAATAAATTTTACACTAATATTATATTGCCCACCTTTCCTTATCAATCAAATATTAATAAATGACAACACTAGATGCTAAAAAAAGATGGGAGAGTTCATGGTGCGATTGTTGTTTCTTATGTAGTAAGTTTGTTGTTTTTAATTCATTGATTTACGGTATATGACTCTATATTTACGGTATATGTTATGTAATTATGGATGAGTTTTACGTGATATAGATATTGTGTCCAAGTGAAGTGCATTGAAAATAATGACACGGGGCGTGGATTATAAGATTTCACAACAATTGCTTTGGCAAGCATTAACAAATGTCCGTCAATTTGATGGAGTACTGAAGATTAGTAAAACATACAAAGTTGAGCCAAAAGAACTAAAAAAGATGGCCAAAGTTGAGCTAAAAAAGATGGCCGCACACTCATAATGAACAAAATAACAAGAACAGTTATTCGCTTCACAAAATATTATTAATATTTTTTTACAATAGTTTTGAAATAGGTGCTGTATCTCATAGTTTTACTGGTATATATATATATAATGTTTAAATACCTTCATACACGAGGGGCATTATTCCTCTCCACATATGTAATTGTCTTGCAACTGGAGCGTGTCTGGTTACAGCAATAATTGGGCATCGCGGTCTATATTTTGAAACTATTTGCGCTGATTTGCCAGTAGTAGTGATTACCACTATTGCAGCTGCTATTGCTCTTTGTGCTGCTAAAGTTGCCGCTAATGCTGCACCAGTTACTTGGTCACACGGAATAGGTGTCTATTTAAAAAATTAAAAAAGAAAACGTTATGTTTTTATATTTCATTTTTTTTTCAAGTTTTCGATTCCCAAACAGAACTAGAAAAAAATTAGAGACTTGACAAATAAATTTAAGTAGGGTCTATCATTCAACGTTTTTCCTGTCAGTTAAAAATAGTCAAAGGTATTGCATCTTTGTATCTCAATTTATGCTAATGTACGCCTAGTAGTCCAAATTAAAGTATAATCAGCATTCAAATTTGAAGGAGATAAACAACTATTTTCAAATATTTTTTTTAATAATCTTACCAATAGCCACTAAAATAGGAGGAATCTTATTAGCTTTTTAAGTTTAACCAAAAAGAATTACCTTATCAACAAGATCGTGAAATATTTGTTTGGTCCAGACACAAGCTTCGGCTTCTTTGCACGAACTAGCCAAACATCTCACTGTATCTATAGGATATTGTCCGACAGCTGTTTCAGCTGCAAGAACTAATGCATCAGCTCCGTCAAGAATGCAATTAGCAATGTCCAGTAGTTCAGCTCTTAAGGGTATCTTATTATATCTCATACTACTTAAAATGTGAGCACTTATACATACCGGAACATTAGCCTATGTAAATCAAAGTTAAGCACTATTACTATATGTTTGAATAAAAATGTTAAATAAATTGAATTAATTTAAGTATATTTATTCATCACTAACTATATATGCCCGCGTTTCATACATTATTCACTGCGTAATATAGTTTTAAATAATAATTAATAAATAATCTTTTGATGGGGCTTTCCATTGAATCGTATTTTGTTCACAATTTCATGAGTCTTAAATTTTTTTAAAGCGGTAGCCACGTTATTTTCGGAAAATAAAAGCAGCATAAGTTACGCGGAGTAACTTCAGCTATTTCTCAAAAAAAGCCACGTTCAAATCGGATTAGCCATTCCGAAGATTAGCCAAAACAAACGGGCAGATAGGCAAACATTTTAAAAATTGTGTTTTCTGTGTGGCTGTAGACTATATGTATTTAGTAAAATAATATTATTTTGAAATTACAAACAGAAACATCAATCTTATTTATTAGTATAGATAAAGTAACATAATTTTCACCTTGTTAGCTCGAGCTATCATATTTTTTTGTGCGATTACTAATTTCTTCGGTGTAATATCTGATCCCAATTCCTGTCTTGTTATCATAATACCATTGGCTATCTAGATCGTATAATTTCTGTTAATAATGATGAATCAAGTTCAATGTAATTGATGTTATTATGTACCTTATGTACTTACATATTCAATATTAATAATTGCTTTTTTTACAAATGTAAAAAGATTTATGAATAAGATAATCAATGAAAATGTATACTTTTTTCTTGGCTTGTTTTACAGAAGTTGCGTTTTTGTTTCTAATCTGACAGTTAGTAAGATATCTTCGTTTGTCAGATTTACTAACCTTTATCACGATTTGGTAAGTATATAGAATTGTGCTCAGAATTTTTTGTTGTAATTGTAGTAGTTTAAGTAATTTGCTAATTTTCAGCAAGAAATAAACATAGCTTGTATACTTTTTTTACAGAGTTTTGACCACCATCTCACCTGATGTTAAGTAACGAGGTGGTCCAGGATGGTAAACATACTAAGCCTAGCGGTACTGCTTCTTAAGCAATGCTGCCGGAATTGCACCTATTGGTAATTAGCGACAAATTTTCAAACTTGAGGGTATTAGCTAATCAGGCGGGCATTATTAGAAAATGCCCGATCACCAAGAATAATTTTCTCCTGAAATTGAAAAATTATCACCTCCATAATTTCATCGAAATTACGAAATCCTTCAATGGTTTGTATATTAGCAATTATAGCTATTTTCTTTCCCTTGTCCCCCATTAAGCTTCTGAGCTCAAGTAGACCGTTTGAATTACAGACAAAGGACGCAACCATGATATCGATCTGGAATCAATAAAACATTATGTCAAAGATCCATTTCTTTGTGCTAATTCATATCATCCATCTTCCTTAGGGATCAAAGTAATACAACGTAAGAATATTCGTCGAGAAAATGTCTCAACCTAATGAAGAACGATTGCTAGTCTAAGAATATACATTATGTCCTTACATTTCTTATATTAAATACAATTATAAAGGTATTAGATTGATTGATTTTATTATTCAACCAAAAGATGTCCACTGCCACAATCGCCTCATTTGGTAGGCGGCTCGGCGATTGCAATAGGTGCTTGTGATTCTCAGAGGATGCTGCTCCCCAACTCCTGGTGTATATCTTAGTCACCTTTTACGACACCCAGGGGAAGATATGGGGTGGTACTATTCTTAGCAGGTACCATACGGTATACGATGTTATGAAAAATTAATCTTTACTCTTACATTCATTAATTACGCTAGATGCCATTTAAATGATTTTGATTGATCAGACAGCAATAAAAAAAATTAAAAATTATGAATTGGTTGAAATTATAATTGTTTACACGAAGCTTACCTGTTGATGAACGAGCATTTCAATGTCGCTTTTGTCTTTTTCACTATAGTTAGGCATGTCGAAAACAACATTCGGTACGAATACATCCTTATAGGACCCTAAAATTCCACCCCTTTCAATCTTGCAAGTCAGCGTCGTAGCTGAAATCATTTCGACTTTCAACATTATTTTTTCATTATCCAGTAGTGTAAAATCACCTTTACTCATTTGATCAGCAAAGTACATAAAGTCAACATAAACGGTATACATTGAACATCTATCTTTGTAGGTTTCATCTGTCGTGAGTCTTATTGTTTCGCCGGTTTTCAATTCTACTGATTCCCCGTAAGTCTGGAACAGATTGATTTTGCTTAATGTTGTTTTCATGGCAAGCTTCGAGCTTTATCATAGGAAATACAAATTTTGTCAAACGGTAATTGCGATAAACAAAAATCAATTAAAAAAAAATCTAATTTTAATTTTAAAAAAGTATATTTGGCCAAATTTTCTCATAGTTACTTGTAAGCTATTGAAAAATATTACATAATAACATTATAAAGTACCTAAACTACAGAAAAGCCTCAATGATTTGAAATTAAAATCTTTAAATAGTTTTATAAATTTACCGCAGAATTAAACAAGCTTGAATGAAAGATAATAGAGTGAAATAAAGAAGCTCAAAGTAACTCAAAGTGCAACGGAGAGAGCTATGCTTCTCTAACCGTAGCGTTCTTGAATCACGAATGAGGAGATCCACAGAAGAACCAAAGAAATAGACATTGCCCGAAGAATTGTGAAACTTAAGTGGCAGTGGGCTGCGCATATGGCTAGCAGAACCGATGACCGATGGGGCCAATGAGTTCTCGAATGGCTACCATGCACCGGAAGACGCAGTATTGGTAGGCTCCCAATAAGGTGGACTGACGACCTGGTGAATGTCGTAGGAATACGCTGTATGCGGGTGGCACAAAACCGGTCACTTGTGGAGTTGTTGGGGAGACCTATTTCCAGCAGTGGACGTCTTTGTTGGGTGGAATAAAATTGTACAATTTAGAAGTTTATCTGTCCGATATAGATCTTTATTTAAGAAATTCCTAACATCAGCTATTTTTCCAGTTCTTATCTTCCTGCCTGATAATCTGGCAGCAATGGCTAGGGGATAATTTCTTCCCATAGCAACGCTATAATTCTTAGCAGCTTGTCGTAGCATTTTTATCATTTCAACATGTTCATCTCTTGTATCGTAGGTTAAATTAAGCATTGCTATGTTCATCCCAGCAGCAATCATCTTTTCCAAGGTTTCAAGGTCACGTGTCCATTTACCTATTACGAGAAAAAGCACGCTTAGTATGATACATGATATTTTAATAACACATTTATTAGCTCTGTACTCAAAGCACTGTTGCTTGAACTTACCTGTAATGCCAAATTTAAACACATTAACTATATGGTGCTACTTAAGTAGGTAGGTACAATGCCATTTATTGCAGTCAATTATTATAGCTTCTCACATATTATAGTCTACTAACATTTGAGCTGAGATATCTGGCCATCTCATTCAATCAGTTGAGAGTCTGGCACACTCATGCAAGTCATACAATATACATATAACAGGCTTAATATAATGGTTTAATCGCTAAACATATGCCGGGAGAGACGATCTAAAGTAATACTACTTTGGTATGCGATATGATATAGGATCCCTTAATGACATTGAATCAAATAAATCACTGTTTGTTTTAATTTTTACTATTAAAATATATTGTACGGTATTTGATGTCAAAACTAAGTAAAAATAATTAGGCACTTTTTAAATAGCGATGTAGTATTATAGATTTAGATTCATAAGGTTCAACTAAATGTTTTATTAATTTTAAGCTTACCCATAGTTGCAATGATTCCTGTAAGCCGTTGACAGCCTGCTGGTGCTTTAATATCCAAGTTTAAAAGATGGTCTAATGGTGTGTGAGCGTGCGCAGCATTTAATTGCTGTCCGGGCAATTCCATTGCATCATACTATACAGGAACATACTTTTAATTTAAATAAATACACTTTTAATTAATAGAATATTTCTGCGTTATTTTTTTAACTATATAGATTTTCCCTTATTCCACAATACGTTATACTTTTTATCAAAGTAAATATATACATTATACATTAACAATACATTAACCGCAAGTCTATTAGGATTTCTTGGTTTTATAGGTTTTTTTTCATATACAGAGTTTTTGTAATATTTTCAATTGGTTTTATTTCTGTGATTATATATATAAAGTGCTTTAATATACCAGAATAGATAATACCGCTACATTTTGTGGTATCACTAGAGGATTTTCTATCACCGAAGGTTTTTAAAATATGTCGTTTTAACACTGTGTTTAGGAATCTTTGCACTAGGATTTAATTGAATAAAACCTAACCTATAATTTAATAGGTAAAATACTAGAATAATTAAATGTAATGCTTACTTACTTCACCTAGCTTTACATCATGTTCTGTAGGCCAAACCATGATACTTGCCTAAAAAAAGGAGTATATCTATATACAAAAAAAAAAAATTAAATAGCGATTACAAAAGAACTTTAAATTCTTCTGCCATCGACAGTTGGAATGACATAACGTGTCTTTATAATTTTAGTTTTAAAGCTTGTCGATTTATTTAGGCTAATACTATCAAACAAAGAGTTTAATTGTTATGATAAAGTGTGAAGTTACGTTTATAATTAATTTATTAAGCGTTTCACTTCAATTGGAATTTTAGACTTAGCTACTTTGTTCTATTATTGATGCCTTTAATTTTCATCCTACTAATAAATATGCGCCTGGATTTTGTTTATTTAAAAAATTAACAGCTCTAGAGCTCATTAAAATACGTTGATTTTTCGCATTGTTCGTGGCAAATAAAACACAAAAAAGTGTATTGATTAATTTAATAATTTATAATAAAGGTAATTTATATTTTTTTAGATTAAACGGAAAGAAAATTGAGTTTTGTTTCGGATGTATAGCCTACTAGACTTTTTGCCTGATTTAAGTGAAGATGTTGACTAAAATGGTATCATTCTAAGCTTAGAAAGAATAGTGATTCTGAAGAAGGTAATTGGGAGAGATTATTATTACAGCTCTAAAGTAGTAGATAAAAACACGATTATCAAATAATGCTATAGTTTTATGATATAGCGTCATCACCATCGACTGTGTTTTCATAAAAGTACAGAGTCCACCATACTTGCCAGATTTGGAAAAACATCTGTGGCGTTCTATTGTATACAGTACGCATTGGTTTAGAACTCGGTGGTTATTAATGGCCAGTAAAAGTTTTTTCCTGGCAGATAGACAAATTGTCAGATAGTTAATTTGGGAAAAGAATCGAGGTGTGTTGTATTTTCTTAAAATCAATGTACTTCCTTTATGTACAATTTATTATAATTATTGTACCTCAATAAAAACGTGATCGATTGGTACAAGTTGTTGTTATTATTATTACACTTGACGTCTATCAAAACATTATTCGTACGTTAAGTTTGTGTAGTTTTTGAATAGTATTTCTTTATTAAGTATTAAGTAATTTCCGTAATATAAAATAGGAAAGTTCCGTTTGTTGCAATGAGACCCGTAATTATTAACATAAATTGTTATTTCCGTTAATTACCCGTGAAATCTTGCATAATCCGTAGGTGCCGCTGAAACGGAGGATTAACCGCAGTTTTGTTAAACAAAAGTCAGGTGAATTACAAAAACCGGGAGTGGAATCTCGATCAGGGTAAGCTCAATGATAAACAAGCGACGCAGCTGTCGCTAACAACACGGACGAAAATAAATAAAGCGCACGAGAATAAACAAAAGCGAGTTTTATTTGCGGGAAAACCATTAGGGGATCAAGAGGACGAGGTTCGCGGGAAAGATAAACGGGAAAAATAAGAGAAGATTTCGGACAGCCGTAACGAGTGTAACACTGTTGAGTGAATAGTACCTGTATTCGATTCCTGTATGTGACTCAATTAATTATTGATTAGATTAATGCCATCGGAGAAAACGAATAGCGTAAATTCATTTTTACTTTCCGCTTTATTGAATGATACATTTATATGCTGTTTTCAAATTTAACATTCCCATTATTTTATTCGAACTTGTACTGTTTTTTTTTTTAATGCAATTTTTCAAAATTTATCTGTATTTCGTTTGGTCAAATACAAAGAGCTACAGGTATATGGATGCCTTTCTATATGCCAGTGATGAATGCATAGTAATAAGGAGCGATGAAGGCTCAGTGGCAGCGTAGCAATTAGCTCGAGCTTTTTGGTGAAAGAATGATGATGCAGTAGAGCTTGAAAGCGTGCAGTTAATTAGTATACCAGAATATGGTAAAAGGCGCGTAACCGTCGTTCCCGCTGCCGGAGACGCGTGGCTAACTTTGTCCCCGCACATATCTTCTCCGGTCCCCCTTCGGTGGCGGGCCAAGACGTGCTTCGTTCCCCAACTGGGGAGACTCTTGAGGCCGTTGCCAGCGCGATACAGTAACACTGAACATGCATTAAGCATTACACGCACAAGACTGCACACACACTAGTGCACATAATACGCAGGTATATAGGTCCTGTAAGGAACCTTTTTTTTACTTAAATGAAAATTCTAGGGCTTACCCAGGTTTAAAAAATCCTCGGAATATTTTACACGCAGGTAACGGCCAAGCCGAGGTAGGTTCTTACCAATTTGGTAACCCTTGTGCTAGTTACCTTGTTGTGGTGGTGTGTGCCTTCAGCACTTGCCCACAATGTTACGGTGAAGTTGTAAAGGGCCTTTTGGTCAAAAGCGTTAGCTAGTTAGAAACAAAAAAAAAATTTAGATGTTAAAGTGTTTGGGTTTCATGAAATGTCCTCAAATAATCAAAATCTATATTTCAAATATACTTCTACTAAGTGTAAATGACGGAAGTGATCATTTTTTATTAGCGAGTGTGAATTATTTGAAAAGAATATACCATACATTTCGCGTTCCAGTGATCCGTCAGCCGTGAGAAATAGCGATGAAGTCCCGCGGGTTCTGCATCGACATACAATGAAATTCAC
The DNA here is from genome assembly GCA_014132275.2 of Samia ricini. Taxonomy (NCBI): domain Eukaryota; kingdom Metazoa; phylum Arthropoda; class Insecta; order Lepidoptera; family Saturniidae; genus Samia; species Samia ricini. The sequence goes on along the minus strand of AP028165.1, from coordinate 12,685,517 downwards.
AAATCCTGAGTAAAAGATATATTCAACAGTAGCTGAGAGAGACGGAGAAATATAGAACGTACCTTTTGGGGATCGACTTCACTAGATAATATTAAATTTGCATATCAGATTTTATAGTCTTATTTCCTTCGAGTTGTATTTTGTTCGTCTCTTAAAATGTAATTCTTAATTAAGTTTTTATTTTTGTTATTGTGATATAGGCACAAGTGTTTATGTTGTAAGTTACGTTGGTCGGTTGATTAGACCAGTGGACTTTAGATTCGGTGTTCCCAAATTCGAATACTTTGCATGCATCAAAACTTTATCAATTTTTACTAATTTGAATAGAAAATGGTCGACGTTGAAATAAGACAACCTGAAGAACATTTTAAGAAATAATTATCTAGTATCTACTACAATCTAGTAGGAAAATACACACTGTAGATTAACGTGATTAGCACCCGGTCTTTACATCATTCTCGGCCATTGCACACAAATTAACATTTATAGTCAAATCATGTAACTACAGTCTCGTACATTCAGTTTATTATTATACCTTTAATCTGTCTGTAGTGAATAATATATGTTATTCAAGTTTAAGCGTAATTCCATTAAAAGTGTTACCAGAATCGCATCTAAATGGTCATCCCATTTAAAATATTCCCATCCTATTAATTTTGATTAAACTGTTATTTCTTTTACCTATGTATAAATATTATAATCAAGAAGTAAATGGTAAAAGTTAGTCTTCTGTTATTTGCTACGTGTAAGTTACAAAAACACTTTAACTAACAAAGTTAGAACGAATAATATATAATTTTTACAATGGCTATTTCTTATTGTTTTCAATGAAATTGTCTTACGCGTCATCACCCGTTATTCGGAACGGTCCAATATAAAACCCTTGTTTATATCCTACGCAAACACTTCCACAGCTGACGACTCACGGGTAATTCCCAAGGGGCTAACATCAACTGGTACAATCAAATTCTCCGATTCGTATATATGTTTTTTTCACCGTAGATATATTAAAAATATTAGAAAATCTAAATAGCTAATGGTTATTCCCAAAGTTATTTTCATGCCTATTGTAAACTTTATATTTAATTACATTTTGAATCGTTAGCTTTTTAGCATATTTCGAATATGTGGCGAATGAACAAATGGCGAAGTTATCCTCTCAATTTGAATATCTTTGGATAATTTATTACATACAGTAAAAGATCAATTGGCTTGATGATTTCGGAACCAGTGGGTAATTTACAAAAAAAATCTTAACCTATTACCTGGGTTACCAATATAGTACCAGCCGCTAAATAGATAGAATATATTAGGATGTTAAAATATTAATGATAATAGCTTAACGACGTACGTATGTATAAATATATAGGAAATGTAAATATAATTAATTACTAAATAATAAACATACAGTTTAGAAAATGTCTCCATTCATATGTGTCATCTCAACATTTGAAAACAACATTTTAATAAACATCACTCAACTTGAAAATGATTCGAGTATTATAACATTTTCACTACGAAATCGTTTTCAACTTTCAGTTAGTTACAAGATGATAAGGTCTAAAGATACGGACATTTATTTTTAAATAAATATTTACAGAAGTTCTAAAGTAAATCTATTTATAGCTCTGAGGGTTTTAAATACAAATAAAAGAATTTTATCTTAACCGGCATGAATATATTAATATAACACGAAAAATAAATATCAAACTCGATAAAGTCAACTGAACGCATTTCAAAAATACAGTCAATATTTTTCGTGTAAATATACTCTGTCTTGTACTTGAAATCATATTACTAAAAGCGGGTTCAAATTAGATTTGCAGAAAAGGGCAAATCAGTCGACTGTGAAATTTGTATCAGAAAAGTAAATATTTCCATCGCACTGATAGGATACATTCCATTACTTTGATGATATCGATTCGTTGTCAAGGTAGTCAAGTCTGTGGCGTTGTAGGTCTTTATAAAAAAAGACTTTTTAAAATGAATACGTTTATTCGTTATGACAGATACCTTAAGACTAAACTTATTTACTACTTATTCTTAACAAGAAAACAACAGGCCACCTGAGGCGGATGCTCTTATCCGTGTCGACTCAGCGCCTGATTATTCAGAAGACGGGATGCTGACTCTCCGGTCTGGTAGAGCCAGTTTCCATAACTCCTCCCTCCTTAAGTTCGAAGTTATCTCGATTCGGAGAACTTCGAGTTTTGTGAATACATATTTTAATACGATACTTATAGATTAACATACAGATTATTATAACTATGATTACATATATTATTAGGGTCCAAACACTAACACTTTTCACTTTAATGATTGACTTTTCATTTTCACTAACACTTAAGTCTTTGTTAAGGGCGAGTGACAGAAGTTTCAGATCGGTAAAATCAATGCCTTCCAGATTTGTAGGTCTCGAAGATTCAGTTTCAGCAGGGAGGTTAATTATTGGTAAATTTACAATCGGTAATTTAGAATATGTTATATTTTCAGTTTCTTTCAGGTGCATTCGCAGGACTATATTATGAATTTTTACTTTGCAGGGATCATCTATGGTGATTATATAAGTTCCTTTAATCTTTTCACGGGATATTTCATCGGCACAGGTTCTGGTGAGTAACTCTTCATCTTTGCTGTACAGGATCCATCGATTGGTTTCCAGCGGCTGTACTTTAACTGTCTCAATAGTTATCGGAATTTGAATGCATGACGTCACGTTGTCGGCATACGTCATCAGTTCGGTGACGCAGGGATCATCTCTATACTGAAGAATATCTTCATTGATGCATAAGAAACTGGCCTCGTCAATTTCCTTACAGGCGTGTGTGAGCAGTTTGATCTTCAACCCTTTCACTAGCAGGTAAGGATATTTAGGTAAAATTATGACAGTTGAGTTATGGGATAAAACAGGTAAGGGAATTAATTTATAATATGTATAAGTGGTTTTTTCAACGAGTGGTATTTCCAAAAGGTAAGTAATTCGGTTTTCTTTAAAGTAAGCTTTTAAGGTTATAGTCTGCTCTATCTTAACTAAATTCTCTAAGGTAGGTTCATGTATTAATTCCTCAAACTTATTTATACTTTTCAATATGTATAATAACTTATCAGATTCTATTATAGATTGATGCAGTACTCCTAAACGACTTAAAGCGAAACTGGTTTCTATTTCATTCAGTTTAAATATGGATTGCCTGAAAATTATGTAATAGTAAATTGTAGGTATTTATGATTTGAACTTCAAAATGTTCCTTTCTTAACTTGTCGCTGACATTTGTCATTAATACGGAAATGTCCTTATTAAGCTGAACGATGTTACTATTAATTTGAAATGTAGAGTTTGTTAATACTTGTAACATTTCTGATACTATAGTTAACTTTCTAGTGGTAGCCTTTTGATCTGATTTTACTTCGTTAATTAATTGTTCATATTTAATTGCATCATCATTATCAAGATTTCCAGTAATCATTTTAATTATAGAACCTAGTGGATTAATTAATCCTCGCTTAATTCTAGTTGACGGGATTAATTGCTGAAATTTGTTTATTGTTACAGTTTTTACATATTCGACTTGGTTTTTAATATCAATGAAATTGTTTGTGAAATTAATGGCAAAATTATCTTTAATAATTCTGTTTAATTCAGAAAGACGACCTATGTTAAATTTTAAATCATCTTGTATGGGCTTAAAATCTAATACCCTTGCTATAGTCCATGTGTCTGTATTAATTACCGCGATACCATTTTTCAGTGGTAAGATTCCGGGATTTTTATTCAAATCTTGAAGTTGAAGGGCCTGGAGTTTCGTCAGCGTGGCTACCGCCAGGAGGACGTGGAGGTGCCTGTGAAAGGCGTTTAACATTTTTTTAATGGAACTTTACGGAATAACGGAACCAGTGAGAATGGCTTTTTAGAATTTAGGTTTCTGTTTTGATTGCCTTTATTAGTTAATTTTGTATAAATTTGATCACCTAATTCTAGTTTTGGTGACTCCTCACCTTTTTGTTTTTTCCGGACTTTAATTTTATTGTTTATCATATTCTTGGTTAGGAATACTTGTTTTTGGGTGAGCTGTAGTAAAGGTTTTATTGGTTTTTTATAATTCTTAGATTCTTTACTTGTTTTTGTATTTGCTATTGATATAGGGCTAGCTGTTGCTGTCCTATCAGAGTCTGAAATAGTAGTATTGTTTTAGAGTCGTCGGTGGTACGACGTGTTGCTATGTCGGCTATGTTATCAGTAACTTCTTGTAAATGTTGTTGTAATTTCTTTTCTTTTTCGTCAACGTTAACTATCATGGAAATGTCATCATTCGGTTTACCGTCGCCTACCGCGTTTATTCTAATACGGGATAACGCGTCGGCGTTTGCGTTCTGTTTGCCGCTTCTGTGAACTATATCGAATAAATCTGTAATATTAGGTAAGGGGTATTTATCCTCTATTGTAATTTTGTTAAGTTTCTTGTAATCTACTACTAATCTGAATTTCTTTTCATTACTAGCATCTAATTTCTTAGGTACTAGATTTACGGGGGTACTTCCGGGTGAATGCGATGGTGTTACTGTATTGTTTTCTAACATTTTCTCTACTTGTTTATTTATTTCGCCATTAATAACTTGGGGTTGACTATACGGACGGATAAAAATCGGATCTTCGTTATCTACTGGTAACTTTACGCGTTGTTCTGTTCTTGCATCTAATTTAATAACTTGATTACTTTCGTTTATTATAGGAATTGTTGTAGTTTTAGTAATTAATTTTGAATGTTTTAAGTCTATAAGTGCTTCTAATTGAATAAATAGATCGTTGCCTATTAAACCATCGTATTTAGGATCAACATCATATACGTAAAATTTATGATAACTATTATTTTGAAATGACGGCATTAGAGGGATATACACTACCTCGTTGTGATGACTTGAAGCATGAGTACTAATAACGGTGAACGGTTCGTAAATTGAATATGATTTATAATACTTGTGAGCTATACGCGGACTCATGAATGATCGCATGCTGCCCGTGTCGATCATAAACTTAGCGTCGAGTTCCTTTATATAGATGTATGGTAATTTAAGTTTTGTGTCACAATTTAAGTATACTATTTCCGGTCCTTTATAAAACCTCTTATCCGAAAATTTTGAATTTCATTCACATTACTCTCTCCTTCCACTACCTTACTTTCATCCTCATTTATATCCATTTCATTTTCATATTCCTCGCAGTAATTGTCGTTGTTTTGTTGCTCGTACTCCTGATTATAATAACCATACGAGTTATAATTATTTTCATAGTTTTCGATTTCACCTAATTCCAATTCATTTAAGCGAAAAACCCTTGTGGTTGTATTTGTCCTTGAGTTTTTAACGGTGGAGCTGTACGCATAGTCACGTCAGAGTTTTGTTTTTGATTAAGTTGTGGGCGATACCCGAACTGTTGTTTAGGCATCGTATTATATATTTGAGGCTGTGTACCTAATTGAGGGCGATACCCGAACTGTTGTCGAGGCATCGTGTTATATATTTGGGGTTGTGCACCTAATTGTGGGCGATACCCGAACGGTTGTCTAGGCATCATATTATAATTTTGAGGTTGTGCACCTAATTGTGGTTGATACCCGAATTTAAACTGCGGTTGATTAGTTGGTAATACCGGTCTAAATTCACTGGGCTGAATATTTGCGCGAGATACGCCAGGTAAGTTCATACTATTTATTTGTTGGTTTGGAATGTTTATTTTAAAAGGTAATGACGGTGTCGACTGTGGTTTAAACAATTTATTCCGAGAATTATATTGTTCGTAAAAGTTCACTTCTTCTAATACATACTCTAAAGCTTTTTCTAAAGTTGCAGGTGATTTTAATCTTACTATTCGAATTAAATTTTCCGGTAAATTATATAAAAATACGTTTAATGCTGTATTATTATATATTATAATTTTCGCGTTTCTTATGTCGCTATTATCTATCTGATTTACTTTTGATATTAACACGGCTCTAATAGACTGAATTCTGTTACAAAAATCGGTATAACTTTCTGATGTTTTAATTTTTATAGTTTCTAATTCGATCGCGATACATTCCTCACTACGGGGGTCTCCGAAATGCTGTGTCAACAAATCTTTTAGTTCCGCCCACGTCTCTATATCTTCACGTTCGCTTAATAGAGCGGCGGCCTCATCTACTAACCTACTGGTCAAAGTATGCATTACATAAACATTTTGTTCCTGATTTCCTTTATATTTTTCGATAATATATTCGCATTTCCTAATAAATAAATTTAGATGACGCTTATCGCCATTGAAAAGTGGAATTATTTTAAGCATTTCATTCGGTATAATTTTAATTGATGCCATTTTAATGAAGTTTTGTTTGCCCTATAATTACACACAATAAAACACACAGAAAAAATTGACAAAATAATAAAATAAACACAGAAAATAAATCACACAATATAAAATAAAGCACACAATATAAAATAATAAGAGACAAAATGTAAAAGTACAATTTAAAAGAATAAAAGCTTACTGTAAAGATTTAATTGTATTTAATATTTAATTCATTAGTATTTAATTAAAAGTTTATTTCAAAATGTTTTCTTTGATTTTAATATTTAATTTTCAATTTTAATATTTAATTTTACTTATAACTAATCGTCTTAAGAAAATTCATTAGTGAGTTTTTCGAAGTTTGGAAATACTTTCACCCGAATAATTCCAGACACTTATAACTATAGTTCGAATAGGAATGGGATATAAGAATGGAATAGCGATTTGGGTCTACTCACAAACTGCCCATGTCCCTCGGTGAGTCTCAGGTTCTGCTCTGCTACGATGATCTTGACTTATTTGTTTGGTTCGTGGATTTCCGTAAACGTAAAAACGCTCGTCGCCGATTACCTCTGAAGTGAAGAGTTATTTTCGCGACGCGGAAATCCTACCGGCTGCGCCAGTCAAGTCTGTGGCGTTGTAGGTCTTTATAAAAAAAGACTTTTTAAAATGAATACGTTTATTCGTTATGACAGATACCTTAAGACTAAACTTATTTACTACTTATTCTTAACAAGAAAACAACAGGCCACCTGAGGCGGATGCTCTTATCCGTGTCGACTCAGCGCCTGATTATTCAGAAGACGGGATGCTGACTCTCCGGTCTGGTAGAGCCAGTTTCCATAACTAGGTGCTCGTCCGCTCCATAATAAATACGATGATATTTTTTCAGATTTTTCCCAGTTGTTTCCATTACGAACTTTGTATTTCGTTGGGTTGTATCTTTTATTCTTTTGCCTGTCTGTTTATTGGATATATATCAATAAGCTGCACTCTTCTGATGAGATGGCTGATTTAAAATTAATACTTACATTTGTAGCTAGAACAAAAGATTTTAGTACAGAAAAAACTACAGATGGTATAGTCCATTTAAAAGTGAGGATAAAAATGGTCATTGTAGCCCAATCACGTTAATTCAACGAGTAATAGATGTAATAGTTATTAACAATAACTTTCAGGTTACAAGTACTCTGAAAGAAAACCAATCGTACTATGTGAGCGTCTCTGCAGACTAGTCATTATAGTGTCCAGTAATTAGGAAATCAAGATTATTACAAATGCAAGTTATCAAGTAAACTGTAATCTTTATACACAACGAATTAATTTAGCCATAACTTAAAAATAGCAATTTTTCTATTATTGCATTAAAATACATATGATAATTTATCGTATCTATGCCTTAGGTCGAGAATTCAAGTGAGCTAGTGCTAACACTCAACAACTAACAGTGCCAAAACTCGTATTAGTCCCTAACTAAGGAAGCTCGTGCACCCCGCTACCACCGAGATACAGTGACATTTCATGCATTAGTGACAGTTTTACGTTATGGCTTTATATAGAAATTAAAACATAATAATAAAAACTTTACTTATATTTAATAGTTTCCTCCGATACAACATTCCATAAACTGACATCATCACAGAATGAACTTGTTTGTGATGATTTCTTCAGTGCCACATAATTTTGGCCATAACTCAATAGGTTATGTTTTATCCCGTACACTACAGCGAAATTTACTCGAGCTTCCATTTCCATGTACCAACTTTTAATAATCTTTTCTGTGAATTTCACGGATATTACAATGTTACAATCACTAAAAGGGATTAGACAAGCTCGCTGTAGAAATTAATGTTTAAACATAAACAGAAACTAGGTTGCAAATATGTAACTACTTCATTACTTCTATAAATACTAATTTAAGTGGTCATTTTCCAATTTTATTACTCTTTGTATTTTTTGTTATAAGTATAATTACAGTCAAATCAAAAAATCTAAAAATCTTTATTCAATTTAGGCCCTAAGAAGGCGCAGATGAAAGTCTAAAACACTACCACCGGTTCAGAAAACAACCCAATCGAGAAGAGCCGGCAAGAAATTTGATCTGGTTCTTTTTTTTTAACAAATATAATACATATCATTTTTCTTTTCAAATAAAAAAACTATACATATCGTAGTCTTAATTAATGTTAGCGGAAGCACAGAGATGTAGGTTAATTCCAGACATCACCATCGTTTACGTAATGATCCTCCCTGTAATAACCTTTTGAGATTAAGACTTGCTTGACATAATACTTGAACTTATTGTCAAGTAAATCGGTAATGTTACTTGGGATCTTATTGTAAAAACGAACACTATTACCTATAAAGCTTTTATTAGACTTACTTGGCCTAAAGCGTGGCACGGCCAACTTGTCTTTATGTCTAATATTAAAATTATGACGATCATTTACTAGATCGTCTGTCTTACACTGTCTTTGGAAAATCATAGATTCATAACTGTGGACGATCAAAAGTAACCCATTTGACCAGATTGAAATATATTTATTGTGTATGCTTATGTTTTACAATACTACTATGTGAACGAAGGAATTGTTAAAATAGAATTTCATAAACAGAAGACAAATGTTATATTGCTATGCAAATGTGCACGATAAATATGATGAGTAAAATAATAAATTATTATTAAAATAAGTCTTACTGTCGTAAATGATCGATATAATCCCTCTGTACAGCTGTAATTGTCTGGCTACCACTGCGTTTGTGCTTATTGTTAATATTATAGATTGTGGTGCTATGTGAGCAAGTTTTATAGCTGTCTTGCCAGTTACAGTTGGAATGATAACCACTGGTGATTTGGACTGTTGTGCTAACAGTGCACATGCTAGAATACAAGCTTCAGCTGCATTTACTGGCATCATAAACTAAAACCAAACGAACCTCTGAAGTTGTTTTCAACATTTTGAGTAGTTGAGAATTTATAAAATGAGCAAATTACAACAAAAGAAACATGGTAGATTTGTAATCTTAAATAAAATCGTATGGCATACTGTTTTGTTGATGCAAAGAAAATTAAATCTAAATTTTATTCTTCAATTGACATTGAAATTAATGAAACCATTTGTATTAAATTAAATTCTAGTAATTAAATTATTGTAAGTGAAACATAATCTGGGAAAGATAGCAATCCAATAATGTGTGTTTTAATCATTACGTGGATGATATCAATAACATTGCCCCATTTATTATAAAGATTCTATATTAAACAAGCAACTGATTAAACCGTACCTCTAAAGACATTCTCCAAAAATCATTTTCCCTTGATAACGGCTCCACACTTCGACACACAGAATCAAGTATGGTCATAGTTTTCACCAGCATTGAAGGTGTTTTATAATTTCGTAGTATGAATCCAGCTCCTTGTAACACTGCGTTTGTTATGTCGTTTAAGTCGGAACTTGATATTGTACCTTTTTGCATTGTTTCCTCTAGTATATTGCCAGATATGTAGAAAGGCTTTCCTAACTACAGTTAAGATTCACATTTAGTTATGGTAGTCGATTTTTATTTTTATTATGTAGGTTAACCTACATCAATATTATTTTGTGGAATTACAGCTTTTCTCATGATAAAACTACTTGAATTTACCTTTAATAAAAAACTTGTTATGGCTTGCGTTAAAAAAATAAAAAGTTTGCGATAACACATTTCAAAAATAAATTTATGTTCTGTATAATACGTAGAAATATTACCTTTCGACATTTAGCACTAACTTGCAATTGTATAGATATCATTTGATGTTTATCAATTATGTTATGAGCGAGGAATTCTCTTGCTAAAATAATACCATCGGATTCCTTAAACATATATACATATATATTATTCTAGTTATACCATTTATGTGGGTCTTTTCATGATAATTCAGTAATGAATATATATATATTGTTATTATATCTTCCAATACATAACTATTAATTACCTCTAAAATAGCATCTATATGATCTAAGCCTTCTTGTTCACAGATCGTGCTAATGAATAAAGGCACATGTGTTGCATCTTTAAAAAAACTCTTTTGCCCTCGTGACTGTCTTAGAGTACCGCACAGAATTCAACGTCACTATGTCTAACTAAAAATGTTGTACTTATATTAGAAATGATATAAACAATTTTAATTTCCTTATACATTTATCGGTTTAAATATTAATTTGGACAAAATATACCTTGAATTCTTTTGCGAAAGCCAACATCTCCATATCTTTCTTTGTAAGTGGTGGCTTGCTCAATTTTAAACCACGAATGCAGACAAATTCCGTGTTTCCCATAGTATCACCTCTGGCAACTTTACATTTAAGTGTATTAGAATCAATCACTTCAGTACAAAACATCACGATTTTTCCATAGCATATAGTAATTTCTGTTCCAGTTTGCACTGTTTGTATAGTGTAGGGATCATCTATAAATATTCTGGTAGTATCGCATTTATTCCAAAGTTTTATATCACTTGTTATTTTAATGATACTGTTTTCTTTTAAAGTTAGAAAAGATGTCTGTAAATGCTAAAACCAACATAAAAAATGAAAGTAAGATAAATGATAAAATGTTCTTGTTTACTCATCTGTGTTTTATCTTGGATTTTTTCAAGATAAGTCTGTTTTATTGTTATTATTCATCTTCTATCAGAAGTATTATATAGAATTTTATCAATTCTAGTATTTTATAGGTTATCGTTTGATATAATAAATATCTAATAAGCTTTTTTAAGCCCGAGTAAATTGATGAAATTTTTATAGCAATTTTTTTGCGTAACTATTCAAGCCAACGCTATTGTGTTTAGTGAATCATTAGCGATTTTGAAGTAGAGGTTACATTATGATAGTATGGTAGGTATTATAGCGACATAACCTATTCTATAATTAGCCTAAGTTTTCGATGAAGGAAAATTCCCTAATCAAACCATAGCACAGTGTTACGGCTATATTTAATATTGACCCACAAGTTAAAAAGTCGGCATCACTTGAGAACCAGTATTTCTAGGCTTAATGTGATGTTTGTCCTGGACCACATCATCTTTTACATCAGGTGACGTTATAGTTGAAGCCCTGAACTTATTACAGTATAATGATATTCAAATTACCTCATCAATACAACCTGTTCTGATACACGCGTTTGGTACGTCAACGGAGATTGCTATGGGCCAAGTGCTAACATCGTATTTTTCGCAGCACCATTTCACAGCGTCTTTTAACATTTTCAGCATTTTTATTTTATCAGATTTGGTAACTTGCGTCATTTTAAATCTAACAATCTTTAAACCGGTTTCTATGAAGCTTTGAATATCGTACGAAGTTAATATACCTTCGCCTGGAATTTATTAATGATAATTTATTTGTTTAATTGCTATTAAAATACTTGAGTTATAGCGATATCGACACATGCTATGTGTCCTAAACTACTCAACGTTACTACGAGTCCCTCGAATACTGAAGAATTTTAGTAACATAATAAGTGGTAGGAAAAGTCGAAGAAGCAAGACCTCGCAGATGAAGAACTCATTGAACGAACTAGATAACCAGTACACAACAGATTAATTTCCAAGAGGTGATACATCTAACGACAACCATTCTGGAGTGTGAGGATACCTACAAATGAGGTAATGACTACGGAGGATGAGAGGAGGATTATTATAATAAAAACACTTCATTAAGATTTTTGATTAATATGTCGATTACCCATAAAAATGAGACAATAGGAAAACAATGGAAAGCTGCCAGGTTAGTGCTCAAGGGGTTAACTCTGTTTAAATTTATTTTTGCTCCGTGTTTGTTTAATCATTGGATTATTTCATTTATTACACGTTATAGGCTCAGTGGTTTGATAACAATCTCACCTTATGTTAATTGAAGATGTGGTCTAGGATGGTAAACACACTAAGCCTAGAGGTACTGATTCTCAATTGATACTGCCGGAACACACCTATTGGTATTTGGCGACAGGTTTTCAAACTTGAGGATGATAGCTACCCTGGCGGGCATCATTAGCAAATGCCCTACCACTATGCTATGGTTTCCTCACGATATTTTCATTCGACGAAAGCTCATGCTGATTTCAGAGGTGGAGACTTGGATTAAATGTTAAATGGTTTGTTAAAAATAAAAAAAATATACGAATTTGTGGCTAATTATTGTCATGTCGGTTTAATTAGTTTAACACATAAATATATAACTAAAAAAAGACCATTATGCAAATCGGTTCAGTGGTTCTCAAGTCACTAACGAACCAAGGTATTCAGGGTTTTTGCTATTTACGATATGTTAGAATATGTTAAAAAATAATTTATCAATCACTATTAATCAACAGCTATTATTTTTAAATTGGAGAAGTTTTTATTTACGTTTGTTAGTTATTTTGAAATTAATTTACTGAAATGCGATAAAATAAAAGATTTCTAACTCTTAAAATCTAAAAAAGCTATAGTATTAATTATAGTATTAATTAATAAGTTTATGTACAGAAATGTAACTCACAGAAGGTAACAATAACCGGTGTGAGTCTGTAAGATTTATCAATATTGGTATTGAGTACTGCTTTTTCGTCATCTATATATATTAAACTATCTTCATATCTAGGTATTTCCATTCTGAAATAGAACATGAATAATTAATATGCACCGCATATAAATAAATATTATATTACGAATACGAAGTATTATTATAATATAAAGTTTATCAAGATTTTACCTTTTCAAACTTCTTAAGAAATCACCAAATTAAGACAAAGCAAACACAAAAGGTAAAACTATACAAAAACAAAAAATAGGTAGAAAGTAAATAACGAATAAGGATATTCGTTAAATTCAGTAATAGTCTGTCTGTCATTAAAATAGAGTCAGTAAAATATTTAGAAAGGAGTTTTATCTAGGCGCGCACTAAGAAGGATGATTAATTTAAACAAGTAAAAATTTTCATGCGATTTGAAATAGTATTTACGAGAAGTGTTTTTTAGAATTAGAGTAATCTTTCTTTTTCTTTGTCCAGTAAAAATATTCTATCTCCAGCTAAATGTGGCATGTAAAATACAAGAAATAAAATCCGGATTATAGCCTCGAATAGAATGAAGTAACAAAACATTGTCGATGTATCTCAGCCGGTCGTTCTTTCTCCTATGTTTGCGCAGTGAGCGGCGAGCTAATGGACAAACAAGGGGGTAGCATCGCGCGAATGTTGGTTTTCAGTTAGTCTGCGCCGTAGTAGACGTCGCCTTGTATCTTGCGAGATTTATTTTATTTGCTTGTGGCGACGCGGACAAGATGGATTTTCTATTAATATAACTTTAACTAGCTACTTGTGTTCTTCAACGTCAATAATATAGTCTTGAATAAGTTTTTATTACTAAACAACTGTCGGCTTCAACTATTTTCGATTTGTATTTTTTGGTACCAAATTAAAAAACGACTATTATTTTACATTTTCAGTTTTTTATACAAAATTATCAAAAAGAAATAAAAAGGATTCAAATATTATTTTATGTGGTATTAAATATTCTTTAATTTAGTCTTTATTTCATAAAGCTAAGTCAGGTACTTTTGAAAATTTTCTAACCGAACCTTTTTCTTTACGGTCTAGCGTAATTTGACGTACGAGAACAAAATAGTCAAACGGAGAGACATAGGCAAAGTCTTTTTTATTTTATAATTTGAAGAAAAATCGTATCAGTTTTAGAGGAGGACATATGGTAATACGATGTGATGATTTCGTTTATTTTGCATAGCTATAATTAATCCGAGCTGCAATTGTCCCTTTAACGCTTTATGACTTTTACATTTGGGCGCAACGCGATAACAATCGATTTATGAAATACCTATTCTTAGAACTTGTTGTCGACCGTGTTTCCTCTTAATATTGTTCTTATATTTGGAATATCTGTGAATTAACTTTCGTATGTATAATAAAATAAACAAGTAAAAAAACATCGAAAATAATTGCATTACTGTAACTGAAACAAATTCTTAATTAAAGAAACTCTCCTGACGACCGTTAAGTAATTAATTTTCCTAATACATATGAAAATGCGAATCTAATTACGCTGTAAGTATACGTAATTGATGAGGCTTATTTTATTTCCAGTAAAGCTTCTTAACTAGACCTTTTAGGTAATATTAAAATAATGCGTGTAAAGATATCAAACTCGATACACGTGTGATCAAAGTCCCTTCGTTAATAATATGTCTAAGTTAATTATGTTTATCGAATCGAGTTTTGTGGTGTTATTCGTACATATAATAAACAATTCAATGATATAGATCTATTTAACTTCAAACTTCATAACAAAAATATATTTAAAAACAGTTTTAGCAACCAAATGAAAAAATCTCTCTAATAAACATATAACACAAAATTTATCCACAACCATATATCCTTGAATAAACATATCGACAAACATACATTTATACATGCAAACACATATACATACACACATGTAAACATTGTCTTATAATTCACTGCCAGTCACCGCTGTCATGCTGGCCTGCTTAAATACCTCTTCTCGCCTCTTTTGAAGGACCCAATGTCATATGATAGGAAGACGGTTCCATAACCTCACAGTGCGACAAAGTAATGGATACTATATACGGGCTGTATATCCAATAGAACGTGCAGATACCCTTCTGTTGTCTTGCAAGTGTAGTGTATAATAGTTCCGTCATCAGTGAACCTTAAACAAAAATTACTGTTTCAACACATGGCACTGATGCAACGGACAGTTGGTCGCGTAGTAACCGATTTGAGAATGAGGAGTTTTCTAAATAGTTATGTGCTGACTCAGCGTTAAATAACTAATTGTCCTTCCGTCAGCTCAGTGGTAGATATGCCTGGTTAGAAACAAACACTGCAAGCTAAGTGGTGTATATGCGCTAAACATATTCAATATGAATATTCTTTAGCATTTAGCTGTGTTAAACATAACCTCTTACCGTTCCCATCGAGCAGTAAATTTCAAAGTAAATTACTCCGCAGGGTGTAAACAAATTGGGCTCCTAT
The DNA here is from genome assembly GCA_014132275.2 of Samia ricini. Lineage (NCBI taxonomy): Eukaryota > Metazoa > Arthropoda > Insecta > Lepidoptera > Saturniidae > Samia > Samia ricini. The sequence continues at coordinate 12,670,163 of AP028165.1, read as the reverse complement.
TAACCTGTCCGCAGTGGGCTCTTGAAACGTATAAAATGTAAATAAAAAATATGTTTAGTATTTTCTACAAAAGTAGCCTTGAAATAAGTCTGATTGTTTGGTTGATTGATGTACGTTCGTTAAGATATAGAATATTAAGAAACGAACTATTATTTTTATTGCATAAGATATGTTAGTGGGTCCGCTCAATTTAACATTTACTATTAATGACATTACGTTAATAAAATATTTAAAGATTCAGTTAATGTGTCGAGTACCCATAAAAACAAGACAAAACATTGTTTTCCACAATGGAAAGCTGGCGTAAACGCCAGGTAAGTGCTCAAGGGGTTAAAAGTACTGCAAAAATCGTGATGCTAATCATTTCTTGACGATGTTTTTTTAACTGTTATTCAATATATTTCTCTAATATTTTACCTAATGTTATCTGTATAGATAATAATAAGTCAGTAATTTAAAAAAATCATATAAATAGTAATTTAATATAAAAAGCAAAAAACAAAAAAAAAAAAAGATAAAAATAAATGCTGTTGACTCACGGAAAGGCCTTGCCAACTTCACCGAACTTTTGAGGTGAGAGCTTATGGCACTCAGCCGGGAGAGTGGTAGATAGCGCAAGAACACCAAAATGGTACAAACATCGGCATGTGCTAGTATATGAGACCTAAAGTAAATGTATATAATATCTTCCGGGTTATTTCTCTAAACCCGGTGAAGGTGCCAAAGGTTTTCAGGTCAACCGCGTTTAGTCAGTTCCCAAGAAAAGTATTACAATATTTTATCTTGCCTTTTCATATATATCTACCAATAATACGAGTCTACAAAAGGAAACAAGCGGTAAACAAGTATTGAAAAACCCAACAAAGGATATATTCACAATCTATCTCCATTAAACAAGAAATATGTTAACCAGAATCAAGCGGTGAATCTTGGTAAGCAGATGTTTTATTCACTATATGGCTACTCGCAATTAAAATAACAAAGTACTTACCTACGCATATATATGTAGATTGTTAACTACACCGTGGTTATAATAAAATAAGAAATAGAGCTAAAATTATTCTCCTCAAAGATTTGGGTGATGGAAACATTAAGTTAATCTTTCTAAGTACAAGTACGTACAAGATTCCCTTTTTGTACGTATACTGTACCGTACCATACCGTAGTATAGGGCTTAGAGTTTTTATGCCAATATCAGCTGATCTTGAGTGAATATTTGTTATAGGATAGTAAACACTAAACGAGGAATTTGGCTATCAAGTGATGCGGCTGGAACACACCTACTGATGCTTAGCGGCAAGTTTACAAAATAAAGGCAGGCATTATTAGAAAATTCCATACCATTCTGCACTATGTTTTGTTTCACTGAAAGCTCAGGCTCATATAATATTGGATAGGTGGTAAATAATTATTACTATTAAAGTCGCCTGAAACAAAAAAGTACCTTCACAAAAAGAACAAATTCGCAAGTAGTTGTTTTAGTTAAATATACAAAAACCTTTTTTAATTAAAAACAAAACTGAATTAAAATTAACTATAAAAATGCACTAAAAAGTCACTAAATAATTTCTTTATTAATCTGCTTCGTTAATTTTGAAATCGATGCCAGCTTATATGTCGCTAATTATATTCAATCCTGATTAATTGTTCTTTAAAATCACCTAGTCCACCCTAGTCCTTTATTTAGCTTATGTGTAATTGTGATACAGCTTGGGCAGTTATTTCCATTTGTTAATGAGTACATTGGTTAACTCTAGCTGGCACCGATTTAAAAACTAACGAAGCAGATTAATAAAGAAATGACTTATTGACTTTTTAGTGCATTTCTATAGTTTAGTCTTTTGAAGTTGGTTTTGTTTTTATTTAAAAAGTTTTTTTTCTACTTTTTAGTTTAAGTATGTACTTTTAAGTATAGCTGTGAAGTCTACTTCATAGCTTTGGTAACCAATATATGAAACACGTGTAAGTGTTTATAATATTCAAAGGTTTTTCTCAATTACTCTGAGTTCCACTGATCAGATCCTGATCTGATGGAAATGGAATCACCTCGGAAGTGTACTCTTTAAATTAAAATAAATTTGAAAATCGGTCTACAAATGACGGAGAAATCGAGTAACAAACATCCTCCTACTTTTTGAAGTCGGTTTAAAAGATAGCTAATGTGATTTACTTCGGTGGATAGATATGAGAATTGTTATTACTTTGCAGCAAAAGTACCTGATATAGGTATTTCTATTTTACTAGCGTCTTATACGATTCAATAAGGGGATGCGCTTGGCACGCTTTGCCGCCACGTCTTGTATAGACACGGGCCGAACCGGTCGCTGTGTGTTGAAACCATAATACCTCTTCACTGTTGTGGCGGGTATTACAAAAAAGAATAAACGTAAAATAAATTTGTCATAACCATAAGTTTCGAGTACCATTTATTCATAATATAATTTACAATATGAGTAATAAAAAGCGAAATAAATTAATAACAAGTATTCCAAGATAAATTAATTTTAAATTCGATTTTTTTAAATTATTATATGTATATAATTTTTTTTTTATTTGGCTTTTGATATCATCCATTTATAAACAAAGACAATCATTATTGAGTGTATATCAAGGTTGTTATGACGTTTCAAGGTGTTTTTTTATACATTAAAATGGTTAAAGTATTAGATGAATATTAATTGCATTGTTATTATTATTAAATTGAAGTATTTAACTTTGGTATAAATGTGTACCTGCAAATGTAAATTCCCTGGAATATCAAAACCATTTTCGCATAAATAAATTTTTCAGTCAGGTTTAGTCGTTAAAAATATAAATTAAAAAGTTCGATCATTTCACTTAGTCAGACATGGGAAATAGTGTCTCTGTATCGAGCACAGCGAAGTACCTCCTTTAAGTTATTCCTTCTCACAAGCACTGGGAGCTTCTGTGTGTCAACCGAATTACACACAGAACCCCCCTGTTGGTCATTTTACAATGGCCACCCCAAGTCACATAATTTGATATACTACCCCCTATTATGCCGTAAAGCCATGAAAGCACCACGAACGTCTAACTTAACCCCACCAAGAGGACATCGAATAAGAATATTGTGAATTTGTGCAAGTATGCCGGGGAATTACATGAGTCGGTTTTAAAGGCTAGTTCAAGTTAATCAAATTTGTCACTTATTTCCAGAACGTTACGGTTTTAATTCATTTAAACATGCTATTGTGTACTATATTTTAATGAAGATAAGCATAATTAGATCGCAACTTAGACTTACATCTTATAACTTTTTTTATAATGTAGGTATCGACGATCTGTCTATCTATTTACATTTTAGATATTACATATTGAAAAATCTCTGAGCGATAGTCGAAGTGGCAAAAAAATAAGACAATTTTTTTTTTCATTTTTTTTATCATTTTATAAAAGTATTTATGCCAATTTTATTTTAGTTTAAAAGTATAGACTATATTAATTGAAAATAAATTAGAATATGTTATTATTCATTATGGTATTCGTAACATTTTTAACTAACTTCAAAAAGAAGGAGGTTATCAATTCGTCTGTATTGTTTTTTGTATGTTTGTTACTCGGTTTCTCCGTCATTTGTGGACCAATTTGCAATATTTTTTTAAATCATGGTGTTTCATATATTCGTTTCCAAAGCTATGAAGTAGACTTCACAGCTATAGCTAAAAGTGCATACTTAAAATAAAAAAGTAGAAAAATAATCTTTTATAATTAAAAACAAAACCAACTTCAAAAGAATACACTATAAAAGTTCACTAAAAACTCAATTGCTTTATTAATCTGCTTGTTAATTTTGAAGTCGGTACCAGCTAGCCATAAAATACATATAAGCTTAATAAAGGAGTAGGGTGATTTTAAAGAACAATTAAGCACAATTGAATATAATTAGCGACGTACATTTACACCACTTTGTTATAAGCTGGTACCGATTTCAAAATTAACGAAGCAGATTAATAAAGTAATTATTTATTGACTTTTTAGTGCACTTTTGTAGTGTATTCTGCTGAAGTCAGTATTGTTTATAATTAAAAATGTTTTTGGTAATTTAATTTCACTTATAAGTTCTCTATGTTCGTCCGATAAAGTAAAACTTTACATATTAATGCGTGACGTAAATAGGTTATTTATCATCTAATAAAGATCTGAACTGATGTACTAAAATGCCTATCATTCTAATATTTACCTTATCCTACATTAAGTGCCAACCCTTTACACAACGTATTTTCTTCTTCCGTTCTTACCTGTCATTTGTCATTTTAACATTTAAGTTATTTATCATTCTTCATTCAATACATTCCTACCTTCTACGGTCTCCATCTACTTTTATATTTATCCACCTTCATAATTAATACTCTTCTAGTTACCTGACTTTAATCTATGATTATATACCAATGATTCTAAAGAAAGTTCACTTCAATAGTAAAACAACATTTGTCGACAAAGTTGAAATATGTGTAAAATTATTCGAGACTGTCATAAACATAATCTTAATATGATAAATGATTACCTATTAAAATTAAAGGTGTCATGTTTCAAATTGAATAGAAGTGTATCTATAATGACGTCAGAATCTTAATAATGCGCAAATAATTAGATTGCGCTATTCCCCAATTTACTTAATATAATATAATTTTATGCTTAATATAGTGTTATAAATGAATAGTGAAATGAGCAGAAATAAAACTAAATCAAACCAGCATAAATTATTTACATTTATATATGTGTGTAATTCTGACGATTATTCATAGATGGCGCTTTACTTATTTTTAATAAATAGGACTGTTTTCAAGGCAAGAAGGCAAGAGGGCAAGAATGGCTGGTTATGGGAATAGTTTCAGCTCAGGTGTCTCGCGAAGGCTAAGCGCAGACGGCAGCTCAGTCCGGGGACCGAACCGGTGGCGTCTGGACTCTGCCCCATTGCCAAACCAAGGAGAGAAGCGGCTAGGGCGCTGACCATCCATTGTAATGGGGAATTTGTCTGGGAGGTGGCCTGAACTGGCCGACATGATCCACCGCGTGTGACGGGATAGAACGGGACGGGACAAACATAGAGAATATATTGGTAATGAGATAGATTGCATCTAGACAGAATATAGTATGTCTATTATAATATATTTGTCTGAATTCCACGTGAACGAAGTCGCGGGCACAGTGATAATGTAATTGATTTGTCATTAAAATTGAGTGTAAGGATTATGTGATTTCCTTCTGCATTCATATTTAAAAGATATAACAATTAAAACACGTAACATGAACACAAGCGTTCGGAACATGATTCCAATCAGCTGGTGACAGTTGGATTGAATCCTATATAGGAGCGAGACAGACGGCATCGCGTTGATTGATGTCAGGTGGGTACTGTCCGATAGGGGTGGTTGTAAAAACTATTGGATTTTCATTCGACGTTAAATAAAACTATGTATAGTAGGTACTTCAAGTTATGTGTTAAAATACTTTTATACGACTTATGCATTATAAAAAAAGTATTTACTTTTTTGTTTAAGTATGGTAATGCAAACATTGTAACTTTAAAGGACTCATAATTCAAAAATACTTTATTCAATTTAACTCCTAAAAGGGCGCTTATGAACATCAAAATCCTACCATGGTCTCGCAAAAGAATCGAGTCATAGAGAAGAGCCGGCAAGAATCTTGATCTGGTTTATTTTCTGTGATATGTTCTATTCATGGAACTATTCATAGTTATAACAATTCATAGTTACAAAAATTTAAGTAAATGCACAGAGAAGGGTTTACTAAGGAATTGTCAAACATCACCATCGTTCAGATAATGGCCCACCTATGATAATTTCACATGATGCTGGAACTTATTCTTCGGTAAATCGGTAATGTGATTTGTGATTCTATTGTCTACACAATTCTTGTTAGTTTTACTAAGTAATTACTTAGACGTACATTAATAATCATATTCCATGCGATATTTCCATTATCGTGTATTTTTTATTAAATTACATATATAGAATTAGTGACGTGTGATTTGTAATAACTTATAAGTGATTTTGCAGCGTAAAATATTTTTTATTGAATGGTTCTTAGAATATTTATCACGTTTTTTAAATTTAAATATGAGCCTAAATCTAATAATTGTCTATCTTTAAAAATGGTCTTACTTTGATAAAAGTTTCATTCTGTTATTATTTTACAAATGCTTTTTTTTTGGCAAATTTATTGGTTTTATGTCTACGGCCATTTTATTATAATCTGCAATTTTACAATATGTTTATTAAATACCCCATAATCTGTTATAATACTACCATTTTCATCATCATTTTAGACTAATGATTCAAATTCAATTTCTATAAAAAGTAACTTGCTAATAAGTTTCTTATGAATTCCTTTCGTATAGGTAATTTTATGAAACGATTATATCTTACAAACAATGTAAGTATAACATTAGATACATATTTTTATTATATATTTATCCAAAATGGAATTAAATATAAATGTAATTAATAGTGTAAATAGATCTAATTGCATTTACTATTCGTAGCAAACTCAGTTCAAATTGCCTTGGTCGAATCAATGAAACTTTATTCTAATGTCCAGTTTGTTTGTTGTTTGGGAATATTAAACAATAGCGAACTGCAAAAGTGGATAGTTGGGAAGTTGCAGTGGCAACTAGTTGTGTGCAGCAACCTGCTGCCGTTAATGTTCTGGTAATGGCATCGGTTTGAATTACGACTCTGATTTCACAAAGTTCGATAAACAACTCCAATAAAATAATACAGTGAACAGAGATAATTAACCGAACAATTGTTTCCGTATCATAGTTGTAATATACTTTATAATTTGACTATCCGATAAAAAAATATTACAAAGCAAACTGTTAAAGTAAGCCACAACCTTACAGTAGAAAATCTGGTTATCTTCTATACGAATAATAAAAATGTAAATTTCACGTATCTGTACATTTTCGATTTTTAGTATTAAACACATTTCTATCATTTTTAGAAATGTCTGCCTGTCTGTTTGGTTGTGCAGGTAACAATTAGAAAGTACTAAGTGTAGTTTAAAAATTAAAAAAGAAAATTAGAAAGCATATTCCGAAGTAGCATCAAAACTTTGTTTGATTAATCGGTCTACTTTATCAAAAGTTATAGTAATTTGAATGACACGCGGCGACTTTAGTATGAAAGAAGAGTTTGTAAGTAGGAAAAAAAATTATGGATTGATTGAAATTGAACAAGATGACATAATATAAAATTTATATATAGTATATAAATAATTAATTTCTAAGACATAGTAAATAAGAAAACAATATTTTGATATATTTACATAATATCTATGATTTTGTTATTAAGGGCTTAGCCGAGGTTCGTATTATTTTGGTAACCCTTGTGCTAGTTACCTTTTTGCGGCTGAGTATCTTCAGCACTCGCCCCCAAAGTTACGGTGAAGCTGTAAAGGCCCTTCCGGTCAATAGCATTAGCTAGGTTAGAAAAAAAATTGGGCCTGCAGCTGGGCGACGCGGAGCGTGCTTGATTAATCTCGTATCTCCCCCAGGTAGGGCGGCGGATGGTATCCTGTGATGGGGTTTTAATGGGTATTCCCGGCAATTCACGGCGGGCTAGTCTCTGCATACCCCCTGGTAATCCGGGAGATTCTACTTCGGGATTCGAGTTTGAAAAACTTGTCGCCAAGCACCAATAGGTGTGTTCCGGCAGCATCACTCGAAAGCCAGTAATTAATCTTAAAAGCATATAAGCGTTTGTGGAATTTTGATAAGGCAAAAAATAGGATAGGATATTTTGCTTCATAAAAAATTGCTCACGACATAACGTGTCGGGATAAGTATAACGATATAAAGAAAATAGTCTTATCTAGGTCGTCGCTTGTTTCGTTATAAGATCACTACAAGACAGAATCTCGGCGCGGGAACGACGGAATTGCTATTAGCAAGATTCACGCGCTAATGGACGCGTAATTGGCTGCCTTGCAAACTAATGGACAATTATAACGAACGACGTGTAACTTCGCTTGAAACATATGAGTAGAATAGTTTTATCATGAAAATTTTAATAAATATAGGCTTTTATGAAATATTCCCTTTTTCTAACACAATAGGAAAATAACTTTTCACTCAGTTAGTACGTTCATACTGCCTCAGTGGCGTAGTAGTATTACTGTCGTTATGAGGTCTCGGGTTCGATCCCCGGGTCGGGTCAAGTGATATTGGGTTTTTTCTACTCAATATCATCCCCGAGTCTGGAATTTGTGTCCGATATGACGACAGGCTCACCCCCTGCCACATCTGGGATGGAACTAAGCTCGGCGAAATGTGTAATTCGCTATTTGACATGTGCCTAACCCTTCGGGGGCAACAGGCGTGAGCTTATGTATGTTATATAGTACTTGAGATATAAGAGCATTGCAATTAGCTAGTTTCTACCAGAAACGGATAAAGAGTAAAATATCATCCCATACATGCTTTTATATCATTAATGTAATATGGATGAAGATAATTCGATTAATCTATAAATTCACGCGGAAAACAGTACGAGCACACAATTTTATGAAATAGGAAATAGCCATGTAGTCTTACAATATTTAAAATTGGTCACTGCAATTTATAAATATTCTAATATTCATATTCAATCTCTAATAGAATCAACTGTTAACTGGAACCACTCAATATTGAAGAGTAAGTTAGAATGCTTCGTGCCTTTGTATATGTTTTTTACTTTCTGATCCTGGGCTTTTAATCCCAGGTATGAAAGCCATACTTCCCAATAAAAATTGTGAACCATGTTCTGAGGACTGAAACTCACGTGTATTTTGCAATAGAAATAAATTTTGTTGTAATATATCTGTAATAGAATCTTACGTATAATCTTGGATTGCAATTAGTTTCGTTATGGCATTAGTCCTTTTATAAACATTGCTATGACAATGACTAAAGGAGGTTTTGAAAATAAGGATCTAAATAGGAGATGTAATTCAATTCAATTATTCCAGTTTTGTTATTAGTAGGCAACATATGTGCTGAACTGTCTGTAATGCTATAGACAACATTACAACAAGCAACACGGTCGTCACGATTACGGCGGCAGATGTCGGTTATCTCGACTCGGGTTCACGAATTTCTCATGCTGTTTGCGTAATGAATGCTATAATTATCATGCTTTTATTAGTTCTACGATATGCCGAATGGTAATAAGAAGGACACTTTCATTAACATATACGTAAGGGTTCATATTATGTATTTGACTACATGAATAGTTTTGTATTCAAGATTGATCGGCAAATGGCAGACAACTTGCATTAAATTTAAACGGTTAACAAAGTAGGTACGTAAGAAATTTTATTTATAGCTAGCTGTGTGCCCGCCGCTCCATTCGTGTTTTGTATACATTTGCACTGCATAATATACATCTGATTTTTTAATACGGAACCTTAATTATTTTCCACAAAATTTTTTGCTACTGATATTAAGTAAAGGTGTTTCTCACAAATTCAGTAAAAAACTGTGCATTGAATCGGATTATGAGGTTTTTTTACGCGGCTCCCTAATAATTTTCATAAATTAAAACAAACCTAAGTTACACGGAGTAACTTAAGCTATCTACCAAAAAAGTCCCGTCAAAATCTGTCCAGCTGTTCCCGAGATTATCCGTTAATTTTTGTCCGTTATTTTGGAGAACCCTTTTCGTTACATGAAATAAAAAGTATCCAAGATGTTACCTTATAATATTAGTTATCACTGTGTCAAGTTTGGTTAAAATTAGTTCAGTACTTTCAGAATGATACGCGTACATAAGGAAAGAGAGAGAGAGAGACAGACAAAAATTCTAAATAAAATATATTTTGGCTTCTATATCTATCGATATATCCAATATATCGATAGATATAGAAGGGTGATATATCGACATATGAAAGTCCACTCCGATTATAATTTTGAAAAAATATTTAATGTACAGATTTGGCCTAGTTACAGTTTTATTATATAATGTATAGATATTATATTATTATTATTATATAATTAATAGTTACACTATTAAATTACAACTACACTCTCTAACTCTAGTGCTGCAATAGGGATTCTACGTCGGGCGTCGACCCATGCGGACATGTGTCCGCTATTCAAGTCTGTTTCTGATCATATGTGTGGATGGTCGTAAGATATTTCGTGTGGTCTGGTATCACATATTACTTCTTAGTACTTACTGAATCATCATTTCGTGTAAATTTCACTTCTTTTTTTTTTTTAAATTGAAATTTCACGTGTTATCTAGCAATCCTATTTAGTTAAGTAAATATTTTCATACATTATTTAACTGTTTTATTAAAAACTTGTAGTAATAGAAGTTTCTTATCGACACATTTTGTAAATCCTCTGCTTTTACATTATAGTTTTTAATTACGTCTGGTTAACCATTAAAATTATGATAAAAATCTGTCGATGATAGGTTTGCTATATCACATACATTTGAAAACTTTATTTTCTACTAAATCATGACATATCATTTAATGAAATTGTATTTGAAATTCTAAAATAAAATAATTATAAATAACAAAAAAAAAGAATAAAAAATAAACTGGACAAATCTATGAGGCTTCTTACAATCGTCAAGCCAATCGAATTTAAGACAAAGTTTTTATTGAAACTATACTTCAAGTAGAATATTCTTATTCTAAAGTAATTAATTATTTACTTTTAAAATATTTCGACATACCGAAATATTATCAATTTTATCAAAATTTATCTAGACTAATAAATAACAGAGACTGCCTCGCTGGCGCAGTTGTATTACGGTACGAATGTTCGATACCTGGGTCGGGTCAAGTGAAATTGGGGTTTTCTACCAATATCATCCCGGAGTCAGGAGTTTTTGCCCGATATGGCGACAGGCTCGCCCCCTGTTACATATGGGACGGAACTAAGCTCGGCCAAACGTGGGTGGTGTAGTTAGCTATTTCACTTCTGCTGTGATCTGTGGTTTATGATAGTACCAAAAATAATTTCAGGAAAATAATTAGGGTCCCGCATAAAGCGGACGAAGCCGCGGATACACAGTTAGTTTTGAATAAAAATGCAGCTGAAAAACAATAAGACAAATATAGTAAAGGAATCAATAAAAAAAAAAAATCATAAAGTCCACACAACCTGGTGAACGTAAAAAGACCCAGCAGCACTATAATATAATATGTATTGGGCTGTTTCATTTTTAAGTTAACATATATCCTCAACGCAAACCTGAATATTGAACGGATAAAGCGAAATAAGCAAACATAGTTCAGTGATCTAGCATGTGGACAGACCACTTGAGTTCTTCTATATCCCGTCCGCAAAGTTCACACGGTGGATGCGGAGAGCTTAAGGTAATATTTACGCGTTCGAGAAACGAACTACTAGGAATTTATGCTGCAAGACTTTTATTTTGATCTGCATCAGTAGGTATATCGGTTAGTCTACGTGTCTTATCTTGATTAAATGTGGGATGGTGTTCTGATTTGGTTTTATTTTTCGTATCCTATAAGGAACGGAAAGAATATGACTATCGGTTTTACTTTTATATCAAATATCATTGAAATTGATCGATCCTTTTTCTTTGAGTTTTTTTACGAAACATACAAACGGAAAGATAGAAAAATCAGCTCAATATGGTAATAAATTATTATAAATTTTACGTGCGTCCGTTGTGTTACTTATGGAATGTAATTTACTGCCGGTTGTATTTATTGTACTTCTTTTAAATACAGTATAGGTTCAGCATTTTGACCAGAATGTCACCTGATGTTAAGTGAGCATATGGTCTAGGTCGATATACGCACTAAGGCACTAAGGAACTCACCTATTGGTAAGCTCAGGCTTATTATAGAGTTAGCTTGTTTCGAACCTTCGTTCATTGATACGGAACTCAATCAGGCTGTCATTTGAATCATCGTCTCTACTTGTAATAACTGAAATAAAGAGAAGGCAATAATTTTGAAAAGCACTATAAACAATATATACGAATCGTAAATTTATAAAATAAATAAAACGTGTTCTTACAATGGATTGTTTTAAAAGCCTCTTTGAAATTCATAAAAGTTTCCCGACTAGAAATTTAATGAATATTTTTATAGTGGCCCCCACTTAAGAGTGCTCAAAGTATTTTGTATTAAGCAAGTTAGGTCTCGAGTTAAATATACCGAATGAAAAATTTCTTTAAACTTCTTCTACAAGGAACCGGTATTTTGTTGAAGTGGCTTACGGTTTGCATCGGAGTATTTTTTTTTGTACGAACCTTTAATATATGTGAAACTTTTAGAGTTTTTTTTTAGAGTACTGGAAGTCATTTACCGTGTAAGTCTGTATTTATAATGTCTCAGTATCGAAGCAGGGTAACCATGGGTTCTTCTGGTGCAAAAAAAGAGACAATTTTTTTAAGATAAAGGAAAGAAATTCGTAATTCTTATTATTCAATTCAATTTATGTTGTGTTTAAAAAATCAGTTCATGAAAATTATATATATTTATTTACACTTTAATGTTGTTTTTTTTATTTACAACAAATTATTATTTATTCTCATGAATAACTAGTTATTAGCATGGTATTATAACATTTTTGTTTTTTTTTTTTCACTAAATATAAATGAAAATAATATAAATAGTTCAGTAAATAAATTTAGCAACACTATACAAATAGCGCGACGAAAATTAGGAAATTCTCTTACATATTTTGAAAGTAATACCAATAATCGCGAGTTCGGATAGCTTGGTGGTCAGGGTTTTAGAGCCCCTTGAGCTTGAAGGCCCCGTTGTATAGCTCGCCTAGCCCTTTCGAAGCTATCTCACTGAGTATTTTACTAAGTGTAATACTCTTTTGGGAACCCTAATCTGAAGCTATTTTTAAAGTATTATTTTATTCTATGAATACGGTTTCTGGTAAACGATAAGTGAAACTCCTATTGCCACCATTAGACTTTTCACAATTAGCCTGGTTGTCTCGCCATCTAGAGTGAACTGTGTTGATTGATCAATAAAGGCAACATGTTCTGGAAAAAGTGAACGAGTTTAAAGAGCAAAGGATGGAAGTTTAAAGGCAAAAAGATTTAGATTCCAAGCGAAAAGTTGAAAAATAACCTGCATTCAAATATTAAGTACAACTTTGCAAAGCAAAAAATACGTTAATAATTCATCTCTAGAGACAAAATACCTGAGGTTCTAGATGTGATCCGGTCACTGTAGTCGAAATCAGCTGAGGAGATTATAAAATATTATCGAACAGTACACAAATCTGCTAGCGCCTAGAAAATGGTCTACTACCATGATTTGGTTTCATAATTATCTTTTCTGAAAGTTTTCGATGGAAGAGATATCCGATCATACTACCTCTGAGCCTACATTGTTTCATTTGTACTTAATTATGATAATTATATTTATATATATCGTATAAATAGACGCCGATAAGAAATATAGTTTCAATCCCCAAAAGCAAAAAAAAAAAGAGATTTTTCTGCCAAACGCAAGATCGTACGTTTTACAAAACAGTGTAGAGAATAAACATCAAATAACAACCATAGCTCAGAAAATAGAGCAGTCAAGAAGAGCCAGCAAAAAACTCGATATGGTTTTTAAAATTATAAAATCTTATAATGATTCAATTATACAATTAATATCTTGTGTTACATAATGTAATGTTACTATTAAAATAAAAACCAAAAAAGTTTAAAATAAATTCAGTTTCCAATCAAATACACATCGTACAAGTATGTATTTCATTTTCTTGTTTCTCTGTTTTCATTCTCCATTGAATAGAATGATACGTCAGAAAATCAAAATCAGTTATATATCGATAGTAATATATATTATTTTTAAAAACATGTTCTAAATTATGAATGGCCTATTTCACAAAATGGCATACGCGTCAGTATCCAAATATGAATTCTTTATGCTACCATAGTTTTTTTTATAACAACACTTTCTTATTCGTATTACATGACAAGCAAAAAATAAAATAAAAAATAGTGTACTGCATTCGGTCCCAGTTGTTCGATAAGTAATGCTTAAGAAACTGAATTATCAGCGGGGGAGTGTGGGTAAATAAGGCGCACCCGGAAATAAATAGGGCTAACAACGTACACGTAGGCAATCATTTCGTTAAGAAACTACGAGTCGAGTTATTTCTCTTGGGTGTCTCTGTGTGTTGGAGGGAGCCGGGGAAAGTTCGTCTACAAATCACTATTATGTCAACTAGCAGTGGACTTGCGAGAAAGCTTCCTAGTTGGGGTGCATAGATTACATTTTTAGTTTTCACATATTTTTTATTCATGTTGCAGTTTCTTTTTATTTTGAAGAAACCGCACACGATTCCCCGTGGACTGAATTAAAATTAATATTCGAATTATATTTTATTATTGTTTTATTGAAGTGACAATTTCTTTAGCGGCGTTCAAGGAATGTCTATAGGAAGAAAACTTATAAATTCGCGTTACAAATGCTATGACGTCAAGCGTCAATATACTACAGTATGTTAAGTATAAGATGGCGTCGCACAGATAAAAATAATAAAACTTATATTTACGCAGCCTATCGTATGTTTTCATTATGAATAAACTATATGAAATTTTGTAAGTTATTGCTCGGAGCACCATAATAAACAAAGTATGCAATTTAAAAAAAGACAGTATTTCCCAAGGTTCGAGTTTGCATTTCTGTATGCAGTCCACATAGCTGCCTAGTTTTTTTTCTTAATACGATTTTAAGCAATGTTTATGGCACTCTTGAATGCTAGTCTTTACTAGGTGTAAATAAAAAAATATTAAATAATAAAATATTAAATCCAACACGATCAAACACATACTAAAATATTAGTTTACTCTAAAAACGTGTATTTAAAAAAAAACACAAGTGAAATTTTAGGGGGAGGAATGGGGTCTAGCTACATCTCATGAAATGTCACAAGAAGGGAAGAGTGGGTCGAAAAATTGCCAAATTCACCTCACATAAGTAAAGGACACTCTCTAATCGTAATTACTAGAAAAATGCACATCAGAAAAACTACAGAATGATTAAATCTGTTTTTTTTTACTTGTCATCTCAGAACAGGTTAGGTCGAGGTGCAACTAATTAACCTTCCACCGCTCCTGCGAGTCCGCCTGCATTCTAGGTTAATTTACTAGGATGTACGAAGACGTTAAAATATCAATAAGTTCAATTTCGCATACGGTGAAAAATCTTTGTAAATAAATTAACACACAACCTTGTGTTATAACGAAAGATATGCGAAAAATCATAGAAATTATATGTTTGCAAAATAAAATATTTTCATGTTTTAAATTGTCATTTGGGAAGGTACCATTCAGTTGTTCACGATGCAGATGTAAAATATAAAAGTAAATAACTATATATACATAACATCACGCCATGCGGGAGCATCCTCACACGCAGAGAAAACATCCTTCCACCTGCTACGATTCTGACACACGTCTTTTGATTATTCTACTTTCACGAGTTTATATTCCTAGTTGCTTTATTATACGTTACTTTGACGTCACAACTAGTTTAGCGTGTCACGCATTATATATTGATGTGAATAAAGGCTTAAAATATAAGAGGACCTCAGTGGCTGTTTCGGCTTAATATAGCAACTGTTTGCTATTATAATAAACAAGTTGAAATTTGAAAAACCTTTCACAGCTAACAGCATGGTCAGCTCGAAAAAAAGTAATCGTTTTACAATAGTTTATTGAGAATTGTAAGTTGGGGGGATGCATGGCGCGATTTTGGTTTTTTATGTTGTCGTACTTATTTTTAATTCATTATCTTGTATCAATCAATTTATCAATGTATTTCACTATATATTATGTAATTTGAATGGAATTTTACGTGATATAGTGTAGTTATGATGCAAAAGTGAAGTGAAATAAAAAAAATGACACGGAGCGTGAATTTTGCAGTGTCTCAATAATTCCCGTTTTGGTTGCAACAGAAGGCCGCCATTTTGTTAGCGCCATTTATTGATAGTGTTCCTAACGTCAGACTTGGGTGCATGGTCTACTCTATTACCTTTGCCTTTTTCTTAAAAAGGAATAAATGGAATGAAAAAGTGAAAGTTGGTAGATCTGTGGTAATATATCGCATCCATATTAGGTACGCTTCACATTCTCTTACATCGTAGGACGTCAGTTTCCTAAGTGACACAAATAGAGTACCATCTCTGGGCGCATGAAGGCAATATAAAACGTGCTCTTGACTTATTACGGCTAGATATTGCCTCACAATGCACTCGCAGTGGGGTTGTTTTGAAACTATTTTTATTTAAGATCGAGTAAAAAATTTCTTGAAAATTTCAAAAGTGTTGGTTATGGTTTTTTGACCTAGCCTATCGCTGTGAGTAAATGAACTGATAGAATTTCATATTTGTGGTACTTCATTTTTAACATAATAATAAGATAAAATACAAATCAAATATGTAATATTACAAATAAACATTTTAAATAAAACAACTATATAAACAGTTAAAATAACCTGTTTATTGAATACATCCTATGACTTTAAAAAAAGCAAATAAATCGGTATATCAGTTCTCAATTTGTAAGGACAAACAGACAGGCACAAGAAGAGAGATTTAAATATCGCCTTGATTGATAAATATTGTTAAGACTTACATTTTTATTGTTACTTTATAATCTGGTTAAATAAAATTTTTCTGTATTAAATATTAAAAAAATATTAGGCAAGTAACTTTTAGAAATTTTTAATAGAAATAATCTTATAAAATTAACAATACAAGAAGCGGTGAATTTAACCGAGGAATTTATGCAACGGTACGTGGCAGTGTTATGCTCTTGAACCGTCGCTCTCAGAACCGTATTAAAGAAGCTTACACGAGTATAAGTATGGGAGCGCATCTAACTAAAGTAACCACATTGTAAATATTTGTATTGTAAAATACGTGTGGTAAATTTAAACTCATCTTTCTGATGAACTTTGAGTGATTAATAAGAAGTGTTGTTGTAAAAACATTGGTCTACAAAAAAATATTTTTTTTTTTATCAATCATTAAAATTACAATGTAGCAACCGACCTACATCATACGTGAACTTTCGTGTATGATATTCTAAAGGGAAAAATGATAACTAATACAATTATATAAATTAAGTAATAAAGCTTTCAAAGTATATAGTCTACATTTAAATAATGTATGTGTATATAAGTGATGACTTATGGCACTGAGACGTCGTCACTTACAATGGGCTTTATCAGGAAGGTCAAAGTTACTCAAAGGGCAATGGAGAGGACTATGCTCGCAGTCTCTCTACGTGATCGAATCAGAAACGAGGAGATCCGCGGAAGAACCAAAAAGTAACCGACATTGCACGGAGAATTGCTAAAAACTGGAGTGGTAATGGGCTGGCCACATTGCTCGTAGAACCGATACCCAATGGGGCCAACGGGTTCTCGAATGGCTGCCACGTACTGGAAGACGCAGTGTGGGTAGGTGGAGCAACGACCTGGTGAAGGTTGCTGGAGTCCGCTGGATGCGGGTGGCGCAATACTGGTAGTCGCGGAGATCTTTTGGGGAGACTTATGTCCAGCAGTGGACGTCTTTCGGTTGAATGGATGTGTGGATCTAAAGTATACTTTCAATAAATAAATATATTCTACGTATTTATGAATAAAAATTTCAGTGCGGCAAATTTTCACCGGACACACTGTTCTCTCTACCTACAAATTTGAATTATGTTTTAACCCTTTGACACTCATAACAAACCATCTGTCAAAAAATGCCAAGCGAAAATGAACCTTATGAACACCAAATAAGGTTTGTTGATAGTCTTTTGTTTCAGATGTATGACCTTACGTAGATAATTTGTTACGGCCATTCATACGTGTCTTTTTAAGGCAAAAGGTGTGCTTCTGTGTTGTGGCCAATTTTGTTAACGAATTTTTTGTAACAAAATTTAGAATAATGTATTTAACAGTTCAACTTATTTATATTAATTTTATTATTAAATTTATAAAATATTTATTAATTTTACTATTTTAAATATACTGTTTCTAAGCAGTAGCGATAACATACAAGAAATATTTTTATATTTTTACAATATAATATTACAATAATCTAAGTAATACATGAATGCAAAGTATGTTTGCTATTCCCAAACTGTACATTCGATTGTGATGAAACTTTCGTATGTCGAATGCAATGTCGAGTACAACTAATTTGTAATGAAACAATAATAACAATAGGCTATTTTACAATGAGTGTAAAAATAAATACAAAAATATTTTTATCTACTTCTCGACATGAAAATTGTTTCATGTATTATATAAATTATCATTATTCTGTTTAATTTTACTTATAAATCTTGAGACAATGTGTAAGATTATAAATTATGATAAATTCTTTATATTTTATTTCGAATATAATTTTGTTAAATTAATTTGTTTTACACTGATTTATTCTATATTCAATGCTTTATTTTCATTATTTTATAATGTAGAAAAGTGGGTGCGCCATTATTGGTTTTATGTAGACGTCTGTTTATTTCCGTTTTAATTTACTAAGGAGTAAGAACTAATTCAGCAGGACTTTCTGTTATGATGTATTGTTGTTTTAAAATGTTTCTGTAATTATTGTAAAATATAGAAATAACTCATATTTATCATATAATAGTCATAAGGCCGGGTATAAATTGCCATATGTTTTTTTGTTAAAAATCAGTCTTCGTTGAACCTTGGTCTTCGTACAATGTGTGTAATTTGTTTTAAAAATGTTCTTAGCAATTGCGCTTGATTATGTCGAAATTTGAACAGTTAAAATCTTCATATCTCGAAGTTCCTATTAAGTCTCAAGTATCTCGATTTTTTAGCCTTTCCCTTCGCATTCGAGCTATGGAGATTTCACTGTATAATATTATTACCAATCAGTAACAAAACTGCAATACCTAATCCCCGAGTTCGAAATCGGCAATATTACAAGTAACTGAATGAATTCATATATTTATTCGATCCAAAGTACCCAAAAATATTAGGAACAGGTATTTGAGCTTGATCAAAAATTGACTTTTATTATTTTATACTGTTATTTTTATATTCATTAGATGGCGTTATAACATGTTTTGTGAAGATAATAAAAACAGTTATATAAAAATGCATTAATTATTCTACACAATTGATTGAAAAAAATATTTTAAAAATACTTCGTAATTTACATCGGTTAAAAATTGGAACAGATATTTAGACTAGTTCATGGTTTCTTTTATAATTCAGTAGATGGTGTTATAGAGAACAACTAATAAAAGTAAAAAATGGTTTGTGTTGCTCTAATAATTTACAGTACAGACAAATATACAAGAAGGAGAAAGAAATTGCAAGGATAAGCTATAGATTATTTTATAAATTAAATTTTAACTTCACTACGTGACAATAGATATTTATCGCGCGAGAATTTGTCTAACGTGTACACAGCGAGGCACCTATTGGCGATAGGCCAAGCTCCTGCAAGGAGTTTTATTATTCTGCGGTAAATAAAAAAAATCTTTTTATACGTAGATATGTTAGATGGGTGCTTGGTGCGATTTTGGTCTGTCATATTGTCGTTTTCATTTTCAATTAATTATTTTACAGTATTTGTCCATATATTATGTAATTTCGGTGGCAGTTTATGTGATATAGTGTTTTTTATGATACACAATTGAAGTGAAGTGAAAACAATGACACTTAGCATGAAATGTCTCAATAATTCCCGTTGTGGTCGTAACAGAAGGCCACCATTTTGTTCCCCCATTCATTTGTTGATAGTGTTCCTAGCGTCTGACTTGGCTGCATTGTCTAGTACCTTTGCCTTTTCCTTAAAAAGGAATAAATTGAACCAAAGAAAAAGAAAAGTAAGATACAATCTTTGTCGTATTTCAGGACATAAATAAATAAAATAAGAACATAAACTTATTAGGATTATTTTATTTCAGTTCTTATATATTTTTGCGTACTAGAAATTTTTTCTAATAAAAGTGTAATTTTATTGTAGCGCCATATATGGGCTGGATAACTTATTGAAAAATAACTTACGTACCAAATTTATGAATAAAAAAATATTTCTTTTAAAACAAATTGAATTAAATTTAATTTTTGTAATTAAATTTGAATTGTAGAAAAAATTGTTTCTGGTTTTTCTAAAAATATTTTTATAAGCAAACAATGGCTTTGTTTACATTATCTATGGATTTCACTTCTGTGAATTTCGCTGTCCATATTTCAATGTAATGGACCACCGTTTTATGGGAAATAATTGTTGTATCAGTGTAGGATTGTGCGTTATGAATCTAAGTTTCAAGTGCTGTGTATAAAAAAACAAAGTGTCAAGTGCCATTTGTCAATAAATTGAGCGCCAAAAGTTAAATGTCCGTAAGTCATATTTTCCAATCTGTCATTTTCAAAAAAGTTGCCCAATTGGGCAAGGTCAATAGCCAACGGGTTAAACTTATTTTATATTTTCATATATTTACGTACTATGTGCACATGCATGTTGTAGTTTCCATTCATTTTAATTATCTACTACATTAAATATTTATTACATCCCGTATGTAATCATTGTCACCCTACTCTAATACTATAGCTCATACACAAACACATCGGCAAGGACGAACGTTAAAGTTACGTGGACGCTGGCTTGCGAGACATACCCTCGCAGACGAGTTAGAAGCCACAAATTGCTCACGAAACTTCTTACCTCGTGCGGTGAGTGACGCGAACTTTGCGTCACACCATCTAATGAATAGCTACCTACGTTTCCTTAGCTTATACTATTCTTGAATATTGGATTAAGATAAATGGAAAATGAATGTAATTGTTTTTATCTAAATAATACTAAATTATTTTTTATTAGGACTATGCTAATTTCATGCAACAATATTAGGTTGCGCATTTCTGCATTACATAGCAGCAGTTTATTACAGACTGGATTAAATGGCAGTTGAAAGAAAGAGTAGGCAATGCGGAAATGATTATTTACTACATTTTATCTATTGCATAATATTCAGTCACTTTAAAGTTAATTAAATGGTTAGTGGTTAAAGAGTATTGGTAGAGAAGTTACCGATAGAAATTTTTGGGGGACTAGATTATCTATTATCCAAATTTTTCTTTCCTGTATATTACCTAATCAAACAAAAATTCATACTAAAACGTGGACAACCAATACCTCTATAATTTAATAATAATTGAACTCAGTTGCATAGTTTTGCAGATATAAATAGACAAATAAATATTCTCTTTTATTTATATATAAATATCACATAGTAACGTACTATAGTGATTAAAATTGTGCATTATATTCTTAGATTTAAATATGTAAATAACATAGAATGAATCGATGTAACAATTAATGTAGACCAATAAATGAAAAATGCAGTGGGTAATATAATAATAATGTCTATTATATGACAGTAAAATAAGTACTAAATAAAACAATATATCAGGTTATATCTATGAACGTTATAACGAGACTTTATTTACTACATTTTAATAATGCTATACTTTGTTATCTTATATTATGTTTGAAGTAAAAATAATTAACCGCACACGAAACATTGTGAAGCTTTTAAAACTGTTCCATTGAAGTTAATTAAAGGGATTTTAAACTTTCCCTGCCACTCACGAGATTAGGCGAATAACACAGCTTTGATGGTACTTCAAAGGGTCCGTTGCACATAGTTTGCACAGCTAATCAAAGTAAACCATCAAACAAAGCCTCTCTTTATCTATTATAGTTTGTTATCATCTTAAATTGTTCGAGCATCTCTTTAACAACACGCTTTGTATTATGAGTGTTCTTACAGTTTATTTGTTTTGAACTAAATTCCAGTACTTAGAAGTTTAGATGTCTCATCCTTATTAATTTTAAAACGCAATGCCTATAAATTAGTTGTTAGAGACTTTATTTTTGTATACTTATAAACAGTATTATTCGTTGTTGTTGTTATAATAAAAATAAATGTACTTTGAAAACTAACATCTCAAATCAATTATATGAAGAGCTAATCAATACCAATTAATGGTCCAGATACTGCTCCCATTTGAACCAATGTTTTTATTTTATCATACGGAATATGCGTATTATATGCTTGTAACGCAACACGCGTATCGCATCAGACTACTGCCCTTATAAAGAAGGACTGTCAAATTAAACCCAATAGTAGGACGCATTGACTAAACTCCACGAAACCGCTTACCGCTTTACATGAAACTACTTTTATATCTAAAATATGTTCTTTCGCAAAGTTAAATTATTTTTATTTATTCAGTATATATTCTAATACATAGTTCACCTTGTTGTTTTTTATTACAACAACTCCTAAAAAACGCACAATTACGCCGAGCGCGAGCTCTAATGTGAAATCGTAACATTAAAGTTACCGTTGAATATCTAATCTTATGTAGAATTACGACCAGATTTTCTTTTTGAAGTTAGGCAAAGGAAGTCAAATCTAGTCCATGCAGCCAAGTCAGACGCTATTTTTTCGCTTCTATAACCCAGTAAAGCGGTGACCATCTTGCTAAAACTTTTCAGGGAGTTTTTGTGGCACTTCAGTATTCTCTTTCCATATTATTGTGTCTAATCCATTTTATGTAAAATGCTACCTAAAACTCTCGCATGCTATTTTTTTAAAGTAAAGGTACGTATATTCAAAATGGTGCGAATGGTTACTTGTAATTAAAAGTGTTATCGTATGTAAATCCTAATATACAACT
Source organism: Samia ricini (assembly GCA_014132275.2). Lineage (NCBI taxonomy): Eukaryota > Metazoa > Arthropoda > Insecta > Lepidoptera > Saturniidae > Samia > Samia ricini. Next base: position 12,647,444 of record AP028165.1, on the reverse strand, counting down.
ACCGGTAATCTTATACTTAAACTGGCGTTGCGATGGCGGGGAATGTTTGTTATGTTCAACCAATCACATGATAGATACGACAGATTTTCATGCGCACTGACCAATCAAAACTAATAATCGATCAAGCTTTGAAGATATTTACCGGTATTTATACCTGTATGAAATTGTATTTTTCTTTAAATAAAACCATATTTACAGCTGTTATCTATTACGACAAGCAAGTGTTAGCGGAGGCAAATGACACTTGAACATGTTTTCAAGTTCGTACAAATAATTGTGTAGGTTTTGCTATATGTATTATAGTATTTTGTATACATTTTTTAACTATTTCTTACCAAACATACTAAGTGGAGTAAACGTAAAATTGATATAATATTCTTAATTAAGATGTAAGATTCAATGTAATATCGCATGCAAAACAAACAATGTAGTTTTTGTAATGGCATAGACTCAGTTAAATATCTACGAAGGGAAAGGTTATTAACGCCCCTCATGTAAAATTGTTTCAGAGTTTGGTAAACAGTCGCGTAATCAAAGTGAGAGGAGACGCAAATACATATGAACCTGCGTAACAACTGTCATGCGGGTTTATATATTTAATTAAATCGCTACATATAGTATGCGTTATTTATAATTAACAGTTTGTTTGTTTTATACAGTTAGGGATTTCTGTTTAAGTATGACGTAATGACATTTTACTTATTGAAATGTTTTCTCTTTGATACGGTTCAATGAACTGCGTCTCACTCGCACGGTTATTTATCTCTGTTTAAATTAAGTATTTTATTGTAATGACTCTACAATACAACTTGTAATCGACATAACGTTCTTTTATTTAACTCCGACTCGACTATTCAGGATTGGTGTCTATTTAATTAATTATTTGTCTATCTGGCGACGGAACAGATCCATAATGTTATACTTTCGAAAACTAAAGGATTTTTCATGGAATTCTTTTTCATTATTTTTTTTTGAACGAAGGTCTTTCTATTGTTTAATTTTATGTGTAATGGACATATAAAAGTATTTGAGATCAAAAATATAAATATTCACTGTAGTTAAATTTATAAGATTTTAAAAATAAAAATAATGTTGCCTAGTAGAGACGATCCTTTATATTTTTTAACTAGCTGTTTGCCCGCGCGGCTGCGCCCGCTTTTCATATATTAAAAAAATAGTACCAGGATAAAGTAAAAATATTTGTCAGAAATTATAGCATTTACCCGTAACTGTGCATTTAATTTTTTGTATTATATCTTTTTTTAATTTTATTTATTTTTTTAATTTTTTATTCAAATTTTTATAAGTTTTATTGTTTTTAGGGAAACCCTAATTATTTTCAAAAATTAAAAGTAGGTATCCTAAGTTACCCCGAGTAACTTCAGCTATCTACCAAAAAAGTCCCGTTATAATCGATCCAGCTTTTCCGGAGATTTCTCATTACAAACAGACAGACTTAAAGACAAAAATTAAAAAAAATGTATTTTTGCTATAAGTCTCGTATATACATTCATGTCTATTTAGTACAAAAAATTGATTTTGGCGTTACAGACAGACGCTCCAATTTTATTTATTAGTATAGATATACATTACTAACTGTGTGCTTGCGGCTACGCCCGCGTTTCATATATTCTTCACTGCGTTTTAATTTTTTTTTTATTATTTAATATATGAGACATATTTTCACTTTATCTTAGTTCTAAATATTTTATTAGGGGTCTGTATAAGACAGTTAAAACGCAGTGAAGAATATACGAAACGCGGGCGTAGCGGCGGGCACACAGCTAGTTATAGAATAAACGGGTAGTCTTCAGGTTATCTGGTTTAATATGCATCGAAGGTGTTCAAGAAGTTGAACGTTTTAAATGGGGTTACACTGTAGAATACTAACTCTGGTTTAATTACATTGTGCTCGCTTTTCTTATAGTAAAGTCAACTTAGAATCACTAAGTTATATACATTAGTTAAGTTTAAGATAAAAAAAAGAAGAATTATTCTTTAGATAGAAACGTAGTTACTTTGATAAACCTTTTTATATTAGTAACTAGCTGTGCCCGCGAATTCATCCACGTGGAATAGTATCTTTGGGTAGCATTTTAAATTATTTAGGCTAATTATTTTACAAATAAGATACATACGTATAAATACTTTATTATTTAAGTACGTAAAGTATTAATATGAGTTTAGTTAAGTATATTTTTCTAAAGCTCTTTTTTTGATTTTCCATCTTTTGCCGTCAGTATTCGCATGCGTGTGATGCAGTCATCTGCCCTCACGTGTTTACCCGTTCAGGTAAGTACACTTAGTGTGAAATTTATAGAGCGTACTCAGGCTTATCTCAGACTTAACTCCAGAAATAAAATTATAGTCACTAGCTTAGCTTAAGCTGAGCAAAGTCCAAGTCGTCAAATTCGACGACTTACAGAAATCTTAGCTAGTTTTATTCGAGCTCGGCAAAATTACTACACTTCACTTGATTTATATTAAGATGAGCTGAAACGTGTCACAATAGCGGTATTGCACTATGTGTATGGTAGTCGCGACCCAATCGGGATTATTCTCTTACAACAGCACAAATTGACGGATCTGTATTGGCTCATTGCGGAACGTGACGCGAGCGCCGTACCACACCGCGCTCCGCTGCCCCCCCCCGCGCTCCCCCCCCCCGTAAATATTACATCAGAAGAGCTCTAATATTTTGTATCTATCTTGTCGCAAACTTATAAAACAGTCATATAAACCTTACATCTTTCCATATAAACTTTCATCTCCTATTCTCTATTGTTATTTTAGTCCCTTGAGGGTAAAACTTTTACAAACTTTGAATGTCATATTTATTTATATCGAATCAACAGTCTAAACAATAAGTTTCAAGCTTCTAGCTCTAAAAATGACGATACTTCCATACAACTTTTCACCCCCCCCCCCCCCCCCTTACAACCCTTTTTTCAGATTAAGAAGTAACCATTGTCCTTTTTTTAGGCCCTAGACTATCTGTGTACCAAATTTAATTTAAATGGTTTGTACTATTGTAAATATCTATTAGATATTTAATAAATTGGGTGAAGTGTAGATAATGTTTATTGTTTTTGTGAACTTAATTGTATCAATTAAGTTGGTATCAATACGCGATCTCAATCTGTTTTAGCAAAAAATTTCAATCCGTTTTTTTTTTAGGATCGGTCAGATAATCCGATTTATTTTTGGTTTAATCTCAATTTATAACCTCAGATTCGACATTAAAACCAGCTGGTAATCGGTTATAAATTTTCCATATATACTTTTACCTTATTTTATAAATTATATAGTAGTTGATCAGATAATAAATTTATGATTAAAAAAATGAATAATGTAAATCGGTTTGGTAATTCTTATCTCATGTATGCTAAAGAGATGGTAGCCAAGAGGAAGTAAGGCTTCCGGAATATAATCCGAGAGTGCTTTTGAGCAGATTTTAGGGAACCCAATTTTCAGGTTTCAAGTTTGTCATATAGGCTTGTCGTAAAATTTGAATGCACTTCCATCGAGACGGTGTTCATCTACACTAAAACTGAGCTATCATTGCTTGAGAAACATTTACTAGACCAAAAACAAACCAATTAATATAACATGTAGTCAAAAATGTCTGTACAAAAATGCCGAAAAAAAAAACATTGTATCTTGTATTATTAAATAATAGGTTTTTATTATTGCGATTAAAGTTAATAAATGGCATAAACATTTGCCAGTTGGGAAGTCAATAGCAATAAATCAATTTCAATTTAAGGTGTCTTTTTTTTGAAATTTTTAGAACGATGATGGCGCAGCGGGTAGTGCGGCCGGTTCCGTGTCAATCGACGCGGGTTCGATGCCCAACTATCTGACTCTAAAATCGGCCTGAGCTCTCGGTGAAGGAAAACATCGCGAGTAAACCATAGCATGGTGGTAGGGCATTTTCTAATGATGCCCGTCTGGGTAGCTACCACTCTCAAGTTTCAAAACCTGTTGCCAAATACCAATAGGTGTGTTCCGGCAGCATCACTTGCGAACCAGTACCTCTAGGCTTAATGTGTTTACCAGATCACATGTGTAGACCGCATTGTCATTTAACATGAGATGAGATTGTGGTCAAAGCACTGCGGCTATATTGTGTAAAAAAAATTGTGTTTCATTGGTGTGTATAAGTATTTTCTTTCTTTGTTTGTTGCCTACTTGACTATTATTTGTAATAAAAATTTGAGTTAACATTATGAAGTAAAGATAGCGTGTTAATGAAAATAATAAAGTGCTTTATTGAGTTCACACAATTAGATAAACGTTTCACAATAAAAGCTACGACGTAGCAATAAATCTTGTCGCTTCGAGTCGCGTAACAAGCCGTAGCAGCAGTAGTAGTCCGAAATTGGTAGTTTATTTCAACACCGTGATATCTGTTTGAACGCTTATTTACTTCAACGGATGCAATAAATCTTGTTTTATTTGCAACTAGTTGTGATAAAATTTTATCCGATTGTTGTTAAGGCATAAAACAAAATATATCAACAGTTGTCGTCTAACGTTTGTTACATTTATATCGAGTTTAACACATTTTTATAAGCTTCACTTGAATCCTTGAACGTGATTTTTACCTACCTCAAAGCGTCAGATAAATTCAAATTCAGCACACTTATCAAGGATCGATGACAATATAATAATTTAATAACTTCGTCATATTACCCTGACTAGGATCCTGTACATTAGTGAAATTTGCACTAAACGTTGTTATTTATTTTTGATTAAAAAGGTTCAGTTGGCGATGGAATAGTCGGAGTTTCTCTGCGCGATAAAATTCGGAACCAGATAGTCCACCAGAATATCAAGGTCACGGACATAGTTCTTAAGGCTATCAGGTTAAAGTGGCAGTGGGCCGGTCATGTATGCCCAAAATTCGATAACTAATGGTGCAGACGAGTTCTCGAGTGGATATCACGTTTGGAAAAACGTTCACCTGCTAGGTGGAGCGACGACATTGGAAAATTGGCGGTAAGCGGTTGGACGGCCGAGGATCGACTGCAGCGGCACGAAAAAGATATTAATAATCACGTCAAGTCTCCAAATGGGACTAAACAATAAGAAAATAATTAGAACTTCAAAAACTAAAAAAAAACACGCTCCAATCAATTGCCGAACTTAAAAGTAAGTTAATTTGTTACAAAAGTTTCTTTTAGCTGTTGGCCTTGGAGAACTAGTATGGAGAGGGCTATCTATGTTCGGAATTTCACCGAATCAGAAATCAGGAGGCCAAATTGACATTGTCCGAAGAATTGTCAAACTAAAGTGGTAATGAGCTAGGGCATTGCTCGTAGAACCCCGATGCCCAGTGAGACCAACGAGTTCTGGAATGGTTACAGCGTACCGACCGGAGAACGCAGCGTAGGTAGATCCTCAACAAGGTGGACCGACTACCTGGTAAAAGTCGCAGGAATTCACTGGATGCGGGTGGCTCAAGACGGGTCCTTGTGAAGATCTTTGGGGGAGACTATGCCCAGCATTGATTGGATTGAGCAGATTGGAAGCTTTGATTTAAATTCCATTGCTATTATGAGGCAATTTCTCAATTAAACTTTTGTTAACATTTTTAACATTAACTCAATTTTCACCTTTGAAATAGTTATTTTACAACCGATTGAGCTGACATTATGAATACAAGTTTAGTTTGGATGTGAATGCATGTTTAGGTAAGCGACGTCTTTCAAAAACAAATATGGCGATCTCCCAAAATTGCTGGGCCAGTTATTTTTTTATGCACCCCTGTAAAATAGGTGTTAAAATAAAATGTCCCCATACTAATTTCAATACATTGAAAAGCAGGCTTTTGTATAATATATTTATTTTTAACTTTACGGTTTCTTGTTCTTAAAATTATCTTTTAAGAGCACCTCCACATCCGTTGCTTCTTGTGTAAAATAAAACATCTGCAAGTTTTAGAGATACAATCTTATGATACATTTAATAGAATATAAAGAATAGGCGGGAAATGACGGTCGCTTCGTCCCGTCATCAAGTTTACGTGTAAAGCGGAGAGCTCACGAGCTATCAATAATTCAGTAGGACGGTGTACAACGCGCCTTACTCTGCCGCGTCTAATCCGTATTTATTTTGCCCAAAACAGTGGAACAGCTGGCTTCAGTTTGCGTTCCGGAATTTATGTCCGTGCTCCTTCGTTCCCTGGGAACTCACGTACGAGGCGGCGATTCTGAGTCCAGTGACTTTTATCATTACGTAAATAATAAATATCGGAGTATATTAATCAAACACATACCATTGTATGACATGCATCTTATGCGGACAAATGTGTAATATATATTTACACAAAGTTTAAATTTCTGAGTTATTTTGGTCTAAGGTATATAAAATTTTTTTTTTTACGCAGACTTGATTGGTTATGCCTTTGTAGGTACACTAAATCAACAATAGGTACAATAGGTAAGGGTAGTGTGTAAATGCATTTCCGCCCGTCAAAAAAAAAAAAGGTTCACTAAATCTAGAATAGAGTTCAGCTACAATATTTTAAGGCTATTTGTAGGTTGCCGTTGCACATGCACTACATTTGCATTGGATTGGGTTGTTTGTTGAAGCGTGTACCAATTTTACATGTTAATTCGTAAAATTGAATACATTCTAAAAGTTGGTCAGATTATGTCACATATTTAGTGTTAATCAAAAATACCAAAAAGTTCATGTACTCGACGGAACTGACATAAGTGTTACCTGATATAAATAAATAGCAATTGTTATATCCTTGTGCATAATTGAATTTCAAATAATAGCACATATACAAATTTAAACTTGTCTACAAATACCTCTAAAAAGATTTAGTAAGGCGACAAACAATGTACAGTGTAAAGTAAGTAGGCTACTTTGAGTATATTTGGACAATAGTTTAAATAAAAAAAATTATTAGGGCATGATACTAATGAAAGCGATTTCCGATTATGCTCACATGAAATGGGAACAATGGGTAAATGATGTTATGGTAAATTTTGAAGAAAAAGTTGAAACTCGCTTCATTCTTCTGTGGTAGTACATTTTATTTATATGGGCTCAAACTCTATAACTAGCCAAAATTTCTGTGAAAGAAATTTGTCTTGATGGAATTATAGCACAGTATTAACCCCTTGAGCACTAACCTGGCCTTTACGCCAGCTTTCCATTATTTTCCTATTGTCTTTATGTTGTCTCATTTTTACGGGTAATCGACATATTAAGGTATTTTCTTTTGCTTGTTAGTTTAGTTACCATGCTCGCATTAAAAATGTGTCATCAATGAAGGTTTGTTAAGCTTTTTTTGTATTATGAACTCCAACTGCATCACTTAAAACTACATAAAACTTTGGAAGAATATTAACAAATTGATTATTTTAAAAAAACATGTCAGAAGAGTTATAATACCAGTGAAAAATTCATCGGTCGAATTCATTGAAGATATTTTTTGTTTAAAAAATAAATTATGAATCTTTATTTTATTCACGTTCACCTCAATAAGGGTTATATAATGATTATAGTGAACGTATTTAAGCACCATAATTATAGAATGTTACCTGTATGTCTGCGGCTTCGCCTGCATTTCATGTATTATTCACTGCATAATATTGTTTTAAAATAATCATTGGAAAATAATGTTTTGATTTTTTTAAGTTGCGCAGCACAGTGACTGAACTGGACCTGATGTTAAGTACAGTACAATCCAAAATACTTTGATGGTGCAGTCCATTGGCCCGTATTTTCTTTACAATTTTATGAGTTTTAATTCTGTTACAAGGTACTCCAATTATTCAACTATTTTTTTTTAAACTAAGAGTAAGCAAATATATATCTAACAAATTGAAGCACTTGCAAGTAAAACTGACCAATGAATCGTCTTTTTTACAATTTCTTGGGTTTTAACTATTTTACGCGGAACACTAATCACTTTAGAAAAAATAAAGGTAGCCTAAGGTACGTGGAGTAACTTCATCTATCTGCCAGAAAAAGTCCCGTCCAAATAGTTCCATCCGTTCCGCAAATTATCCGAAACAAACAGACAAATAGAAATGTTAAAAATTTGTTTTTAGTGTCAGTACTGTATGTACATACATACATACATATGTGTTTAGTAAAAAGTTGTTATTTTGATATTACAAACAGGCACAGCAATTTTATTTATTAGTTTAGATTAGTAACGATAATATAAGGTAAGCCTTCGACTCGGTGAGTGCGATTCTATGTTTAGCTTATTACGTTGTTAACGCCAAGTCATGTGATACGTCGAAACAATGCTGATAATGGGCACGACATCAGTTTATAGAGTTACTTGAAAAATGTATGTGATTTTTCACTATAGAATTTTCACTATAGACACTAAATAATTGCCAATAAACTCGATTGTAGTTGATTGTACTCGAAGTAACGGAGAACTTTTTTTTTAAAAGTCGATTAAAAATAAAATTTCTATTTCAATTAGTAGGAGCTATAGTTACAAAATATAAAAGTATTGCATTTACACTCTAGAATTTGAAAATTCAGTATTAGCGGGATAAGTTCGTAAGAAAGGCGAGTAAGAACCTCTAAAGGCATTTTTCTCGTTTACAAAAGTATTTACGTAAAATGTTACTAAAGAGAAATGCAAGTGGAAATTTGAAAATTAGATACCGTTTTCACTCGGGACTTTCAAGTATGAGATTAAATCGTCTAACCATATTAAGTTGAAAAGGTTCTTTCTATTTTAAGTTACTTTTGTCTTTTTCACATCAATCGTGAATGTAATGATGATCATTTACTAAATCGTTTGGTAAATTCAAGTATTTGTTTCTTAGTATTGACATCCGTGCTCCCTATATTATTTTAATACACAATTATGAATAATGTAAAGGAATAGAAATGCTTTATTGAAGGACATAATTTTGACTGCATGTTTTGGAGTTCTATTATGAAAACAATTCGACATTGTTAGTTGTAAATAAATCATATACCAATTCAGCGAACACGATAGATTCATATATCGCTCTTAGAATAAATCTAATTTCCTATATGAAGAGTAAAGACCCGTAGAAATATTACATAAGGACAAATGTAAGGATAGAGGGGCGATCTACATTTTGTTTATTTTTGATGACGTAGTAGACAGGGGGCTCTTGATTTCTTTTTACACGATATAGGCTCAATTTTATGATAATAATCTCACCTGATGTGAAGTGATTATGTGGCCAATGATGGTAACACACACTAAGCCTAAAGGTACACTGGTTCTCAATTGATCCTGCTGCAACACTTATTGGTATTTGGTGATAGGTTTACAAACTTGAGGGTGGTAGCTACCCAGGCGGGCATTGTTAGAAAATGTCCTACCACTGTGCTATGGTTTCTTCACGATGTTTTCCTTCACCAAAAGCTCAGGTTGACTTTAGAGTTGGATAGGTGGGTTCGAGACTCGCGTCTATTGACACGGAATCCGGTCGCACTACCCACTCTGACATCCTCGGAATTACGTAAGCAATGTATATTTCATTATTTAGGCAAATTTTTAAATATGTGCCATTGCTTACATTATTGTGCGGGTGAGAGCTTTGTTTACTATAGTTGACAAGGGTTAGGGTAGTAAAAAATACAAACAAATTTTAAAAAAATACACACACGCCTACCATGTTTTAAAAAAACTCAAACATAAATGTGCTATTAAATTTTCCATCTTAAAACCCTTTAATGTAGCGGCCATATAATAATTCAATAGATAACAGATCGTCCCATACCACTAGCGCACTATCCCGGGGAAGACAACATTCTCATTTAAATAGTTTCCACGGTTAGATACCGCTGGCGCTTCCGGGGTTAATAAATCACGCGAGATCGCGGACCGCCATTTAAAAAGTTAAGCTGAAATGTTCCTCTTTTATATCCTCTTTATAAACTCGGTTGGTAGGTATTGAGGAAAAACGTTCGCTACTCTAGTTGCAGATTAAATTATTTACCTCATAAATTGGCAATATTCGTATGATAACTCTAGTTAGATAAAAATACTACTTGCTCTGGAGCGAGCTCATTAGAGAAAATTGAAATTACTTTCGCAGCGCTCAGTTTTTCGATTTTAAAGAATTCAATTCAAAATAACCATCAAGGAAGTTCAAATCGATGGACTCTATCAAGAGTTATATATACTAATTTGAACGACACCATGAGGTTGTAACGAAAGAAGAGGTGTTGGTAATTAGCATTTTAGTCTAAGATACCGCTAAAGACCAAGTAAATTTAAATAAACGCTTTAGCAATGCAATGTAAATAATATACCAGAATTTTTTACTTTACTTAACGCTCTTTTAAATTAATTAAATCGATAGAAATGTAAAAATAGAAAAATGTAACAATTTATTTGTAGAGATTCTCCTAACTTCGATATCTGTACGTATATTTTCTACTATCCAATGTAACGGGTATTCTCGAAGAGTCCCACCGCGCTGTCTATGTTACCTAACTTATGAACCGAAAGCTTATAAAGTTAAGAGTATATGGACGATATTGAATAGAAACCGGCACGAGAGGGAATTGAGAATTTCAGCAATTTAAGACGGCGTAGAATGGAGAATGCATTTTCGAGAATACAACGTTATTATGCGTTTGAAATAGGTCAATGTTGTTTTATATGCTGTAGAGGCGGATTTAGGCAGTTTTTATTTTAAAAAATTGTATATTATGTGGCGAGGCTCGACTTGGTCAATTGTTTCACCTTGCGAGGTCTGCTTGTTATCATTCGTAATAATAGGGATTCTGTGGCTCATTGGATTGGTGATGCTCTGTGGCTTCTACAGTTTGAATATCAGCTTGCGTATGTTGAAACTGACATTACAGCGATGATTGGAGATGGTTATCTTAGCGCCCACCATTATTTTGAAATGGTCTGCACTTACCAAAGTTAGTTTATTGTACAAGATAGAATATTCTGGCATTTGCATATACATATCTTCATTCCATTTCAGCTGAGGGCAATGTATGCATCTTAATCTAATCCTGAGTGAAAAAAACTTTATCCTGTGAGATAAATGTAAAGAGTTTTCAACATTAAATGTTTATTAATTAATTAATTAGTTTCTAGTATATGTTGAGGCTTGGGAATGTTTCTTTATTAACAACATTTTTAAGATAAATGACAGACATTAGTTTTTTTTAAGAACCATTACTTTTATTACATATCCTTTATTATTATAAACATCTGTAATATTGTCTGTGTTTCATATTTGATAAAAAATTAATAAAATACAAAATTACAAATAAATAATGGATTCCGTAAACAATCCAAATTGATAGAGTTACAAAGTTCCAAAGGTAATCTTCAAGATTAAAATATCTTAGATTATTGTAAAACGCCTGAACAAACAATCCAAGCCGCGGATATTATCGTCAGCCAAGAATTTGTTCAACGGAAACTTATTTAATTAATGTAAAATAATTCTAAAACAACATCCAATCCTATTAAAGGCCGGTATCAGAAATCTTGTAACTTTTCGCCTTTAAAACTTGAGAAAGAAAAAGGCTCTAGGAAAATTCGTCCGAAAACGGGGACCCGCGGTCTCGAAGCGATTACCATAAAACTTGTTTAAATGGTAATATTAGAAAACGTCACTGAAATCGCTCCCTTAACCAAATCTATCTACGAACGGAACCAAAATAATTTGCACTTTATAATTCTATAAAAGTGCGTTTTAATATTACATGCAATAATTTAAGTTACTCTAGCATAATTGTAATTTTACGACAAATGAATTCCTCTCAATAATTTCAAAGTAATATTAATTACCTACTATGGTGTAATTACAAACTTGATGAAGTCTGCCTGCTTTTTATTAAGTTAAAATTGAAGAGGTTCAGTTAGTATAGAGAATCACCTATCCACAAAATTAAATGATAAAAATAAATATACAAAAGTTTAATTATATAACTAGTTGATGATTAACCTCCTATTTATACTATTGTTTTTATTTTTGTCTTCATTTACGTTTAAAATCATTTTTGTAAAACTGATTTAAACACAACTTGAAAAAGTAAAATAAATAAATATTCTTCACTCATAATAACTGTTCCTACCAATATAAGTTGTGCATATAACTTATGTAATAGGCTATGGGGCTTAAAATGTTATTTAGAATTAAGGGTGCTATTGTATTTTGTAATTTCATACCTGTATCAGTACCTAGTACATTTTGAAATAAAAAAAATTAGTAATTAGCACAAGGGCAGCAAAATGGTACGAACTCCGACTTGAAGTATTGCAATTGCTCGGAATGCAAATTCGATAGAACTCATCGTTGATAACTATGCAGCTTATAGTATGTGTTGCTACGTCAGTTAGTATTATTATGTTTTGCACTGGCAGATGATGTATGAGTCGGAATCTTTTGGAGGGCTGATGTAGGAAAATAATTACTTGATGCTGTATTTAGAATTTATTATTTTGTTTATAAATAAATAATGTTTTTTACTACATGAAATCAGTAATATTGAAGATAATATTACCAGATTATTGAAATAAACGAAGTATTGTTTGACTTCGGTCCAAATACAGTCAAAGGTAAAACTATTATAATAACTCACTTCGAATAAAGCTAATCTCCTAGTATAACATGAAAATAATTTTATAGTTTTATTATTTATATTAAATTCGTACGAAATAAATAAAACAAAACATAGTAATTAAGTAGTTAATACCCGCGGGGTACAATGAGTTATAAGCTTAAATCGTGACCCGAGTGCGAGAATTTGCAGTTGATAGGTTAGTACGTGACTGTAATGCTTCTGTATTTTTTGAAAAATGATAGCGTTTACGTGACATGCTTTATTAATATTTAGTGGTACTTTGTGAATAGTTTCAAATTTGATACCTTCGGTATGTCATTTAAGATTTACCATGGTCAGCATGCCAAGCGCCTCAATTTGGGATGTTGTACACCAAGGTTAAAATTTTGAAATTGCTGTAATTAAAAATGACAAATCGTTTCAATTTTATTCTATGTTCTGACAGCAACTATTTACGCGTTTACATCATATAATCGTTTTTAATTAAATTCTAATTTTCATCTGTCACCTGTTGTGATGCAGCACAATTTTGATAAGTGAACTGACTGCTTATAAGTCGTTTAGATAAACAGATTTTAATATTATTTAATACATATTTATCGTATAGGGCCGTAGGCTTTCAGAGTATTGTTTTTCCATGCTCTTTTTATGATAACGTGATTTTGTAGACGTGTGTTTGTAATTATATCCATTCGGTTTCGAGGAACCAGTCGTTTTTATACTTGGAGTACACACTTCACAAATTAAAAAAATTGTAGCTTTATTTGTTAATTCTTATAGAATGAAGAAAATACATACGATATATCTACGATTGTATCTTATGTAAATAATTTATCAACGTAAACTATTTGTAAATAAGAACAATTAAATATTACAGCTTAAAAATAACTTTTCTATCATACAAGTACTACAAATTATCACGATCGCTCGAAATAACAAAACAATTCATTTGGTGAATTAACGGTTCCAGTAAAACGGCGCCTTCTGCATAGTAAGACGCAAAGAAATCTAATTAGCATTCATTGAGATAATTCACTGTCTCCACAATAGGCCGACGTAAAGACAACTTTTCGTAAGTATTTACTACACACGGACGTTTTGTGTATCGAGAAAAATTAAAAAATTTTTTTTAACTTAACTATACTTACTATACTAGAAATAATGCGTCCAGGAATGCTACCAGATTCCTAAAGGAAGACGGGACAAATAAAGATAACTTTAAGAAATCCGGTGTCAAATACGGCCAGAGGTCTACATAAATTTATCTCTCTCCAACACGTTAAATAGGTAATTGGTTTAGGCCAGCCAAATTATATTATTTTGAAAATCTCAAAATACAATCAGCTTAGAATAAATTTTGATAATTCGTTATTCAGTATCATCGTTGAAGTAAATAAAAAAAAAAACGTTTGTTGCAATAAAAAACTTGACGTAGCTAGCCAGGCTTATTACCTTGTTTTAGTTTTGTTACAATGTTTTTCTGTAGAAAAAACTCAGTCTCATCGATATTAACAAATAAAACTGAAGTGTCTGTTTGTGATGTCAAAACATTTTTTTTTTACTAAATAGATATGAATGACGATAGAACACGATACCTTGGTATAAGTACCATGATAAATACCAGTAAATATGATTTTCAAAATTGTTATCTATCTGTCTGTTTGTTCTGGGTAATCTTTGGCTTGACTTCGGCTCCGGGAACGGCTTCGGACGGGACTTTTTTTGATAGATAGCTGAAGTTACTCCGCGTACTTAAGGGTACTTTTGTATTTCGAAAATAATTAGGGTTCTGAGTAAAAAAAAATAAAACTTATGAAATTGTGAACAAAATCCGTTCCACACAATTTTACTGGCAGGTATTTGAATCTGTGAGAAATATCTTGGCTTAATGTTAATAAGGGAAACAAATTAGGATTCCGTATAAAAAAATTAAAACTATATTACGTAGTGAAAAATATAAGAAGCGCAGCCGTTGGCACACAGCTAGTTTAAAATAGATTTAAACCTACATTCATCGATGAAGTATCTGACCAAAACATCACTAAGCCATCATCGCTTCGTTCGTTTTCTCTATGTTTATATATTTGATTTCAAGTTCATTAAACATGGCAACAGTGTGTCGCGCACTCCTAAACAACGGATCTTGATCCAATTATCTAACTGCAAGAGCAGATAAGTAACAAAGCGAGTAGACGAAACACCCTGAATGGTTGTCGTGTATCAATTATTCAACGTCTATTTATCGAAGTTGTATTTGAAAAGCTAAATAGTTCGTTGGACTGTTTTAGCTAATTTATTTCTAACATTATTAGGCTAGTCTCTGAGTCATGTTATTGTATATTGCCTTTGTTGTATACAAATAGCAACTTGTAACATTCTAAATTATTATAATCCAATGCTGTTGACGCAAATGCAAAACCAACATCATTTGTCTTTGGGTATTTATAAAATGCTTTTAATGTATCATAATTGTGTTTATAGTTTAATATTTATATTAGTGGGCAACGAAAATAGGTAATTATTTATTATGGTTGTAACCAATATAATTGTGTGATCTTCTGTGATTACCTGATATAAAGTGCGAATGGAATACAGGAGTGTAAAAGTTTCATAGAAATAAAAAAAACTCAGAACGGCAGTTGTCACATGCGGAATGAAGTCATTTTAAGTTGGGCATGAAAACCACGCACGTATATCGTTACGTGCCGGTAATTACGTAATTCCGAATCGCTTATACACGCACATCTATTTTTTTGGTTTCAATATTAAGCGAGTTTTGTATGGAACTATCACTCTTACAATTATTACTCTATGGGAACAACATATCAAATTGAGAATAAATGTATTGAAGAGAGATTTTCAACTAAAATATTGCAACTAAATAATTAAGCACAAGCAAGGTATCTTACCATTATACTTTTACTAATAACCATTTAGATTTCAACCATCTGATTAGATGTTTCAGATTTCCATTAGACGGAACACAAACCGGCTTAAGCAGCACTTATCATTATATTATATAAAAAATAGCCTCTTATTTTTTTGTTAATTATAACCATGATAAAGTAACACTTTTTAAACCTTCCATATTTAAGTCTTTTTTCCAAAAACCATATCACCAGGAATAAAATAAAAACCATAGATTTACAACAAAAGACTTAAATGAAGACGGGCAGGTCACACAATAAGGGGTCATGACAAATGGAGTAAAAAGGTGACAATGTGGTATCCCAGAGAAGGTAAAAGGAAGAGGCAGACCGCAAAAAAGGTGGGATGATGATATCAGAGAATTAGCATGAGTGATGTGGAACAGAGTGGCACAAGAAAGAACAGAATGGAAAAGGTTGGAGGTGGCCTTTGCCGATTGGCAAACGGATCTACAGAAAATAAAAAAACAAATACTAGGATAGAATAAATAGTATATTTGTGTCAGAATATTCTTTGTATATCATTATTAGGTTAAGTTGATCTGAATAAAAGCAACTATTACTATTATATATTTGGGTTTTCTGTAAGAATAAGCAGTAATATTAAAATTGACAATTTTATTCATACGAATAATCAATACTTAAAAATACTTGCCATGCTCTATAATATTACTGATTTTATTTATAACCATCTGTTACTAACGTGACCAATATTAACTTGATCAAGAGTTTTTTTTTAAGTAAAAGGACAGCAAACAGGTCGACGACGCATCTGATGGCTAATAATTACCGTCGCCTATGGACAACTATAAAATTAGACGCATTATACTGTTTCATTGCTAAAGTTGCAGAGCGCTTATCAGTCCCTTCTAGAAGAGCCTCATTTCATAGCCCTGTGGGAAAACTGAGCTGAGTAACCTAACGCTAGTTTACACGACGAAAATGTCCTAGAATATCTTAGTGTTGTCGCTATTTTGCTGGGTTTAAAAGCGTGGGGATAAGCAGCCAACCAACGGCGTAAGGTACGGGTTTGGAATGATTGAATCTATTATTAATCTCTCGTACTTAATAATTTGATTTAGTGAAATTTTGCTAACAGCCAGCCCAATGATAAACGAACAGCGTCTGAGCACTATTAACATTGTAATAAGACATGCAGAAACTAACGTTTGCCGAGATAATAACAGTACACAGCAATGCACTCTAATTTTACATCTTTACAATGATCTAAGAAGATGCTGCAAAAGGATATGACATTCAAAAATATTAGTTAAATCTGTATGAGACGAGAAAACCCACAGCAATAAAAAAGGAACGGGTGTTACCCATGAATTACATTCGCGTGTTAGGAAGATATACAAAAAACTCAATTAAGCCCTATCATATTCCAGATACCTTAATTTCCCACAGCCAGCACCTACCGAACTACTTAAATACGCTACAGTATCGATTTCATTGATAATGATCCTGATCAGGTTTGGAATCAGTCAACATCAATCCAATTACTGATTTATATTTTTTCCACCAGTCACCACCACTGTAGGACATATTTCAAAGCGATTGTTGAAAAAAAAGAGATAAAAAAGAAGCGATGATGGCGCAGCGGGTATTATGTCCGGATTCCGCACCAATCGACGCGGGTTTGATCCCCACCTATACCACTCTAAAATCGGCTTGAGCTTTCGGTGAAGGAAAACATCGTAAGAAAACCATAGCATAGCATGGAAAACCAGAGCCTATTCCGTGTAAAATAAATAAAAAAATTAATGTTGTATCATACGTCATATAAGCTAACTATATAACTAGTAGCTTGTGCATTTTTTTGCTGATTAGTTATGAATCGAGCGTTCAAAAATATCTAATTCTCGTCAGACAAATTAGAATCGAATATTATAAGTAAATTAATATTTTAATACAAAAATAACTAGTAGAAAATGTACATATATTTACTTTGAAAAATTTCTCAGTGAATAAAAGCGTATTTACGTTAACGTAGAAAATGTATGAAAAGTTATATTATTAAAAAGACTTCAAATAATGTTTTAGATTCTTAAATATGGAACAACATAACAAAAGATCCGTCGGGCAATTGGCTTCAGGTCTTTACTTTTACAAAGCAAGTTTTATTTATATAATATTTCGTTTTGTAGCTATGAGTAAATTAAAAATTAGACAGATTATATTAACTTCTACAATTAATTACAAGAACAATCTATTACAATATCTACAATATCGTTTGTAAAACGTATTTTTTTATATTATACAAGAGAATAAGACACTGGACAAAATACATTTACTTTTATGATTTTATAGACGTAGGAACACTGGATTATTTGTAATTTGTGCCTATTTATTGTTTGTTTGTGTACCTATTTGTTTGTATATTTCAAATTCTTCGGTAGAGAAGCTTTCTCACTTTCTTATATATTTGTAAAAGCCTCAATAATAATAATTTTATTTCTAAGCAATAATCAAGAAATATATTTTATTATAACATCACGTATGATGTTAAAACAGAATTTATTTTCGACATATTTATATAGGTTTACAAAATCGATTTATTTATCAGTAGAAAATACTTCTCAATCAGGTTTTAACATCACTGTTATTGAATAACCCATAATGAATTGTGTAAATAAATTTTCATTATTAATTGGCTTATTAAAACGTTAATAGTTTAATCGGAGAACACTGCAGGTCGGCAACTTAACGTCACCGACATAATGTAAAATGTTTCCTTATTATTATTTTACTTTGTAGCTCTGAACAAACGTTGTTCTGAGCACGATGCGGTTTGTCGACCGACAAAGTGACAACTCAAAGAATAGACTACGTTCGAAACTACAAAATTACTATTTCGTATAGTGAGTGTAGTTTTATAACATACTTAGAGATTATATGTATGTATATCGATTCACTAATTATCGGTATATTTATATAAGACAAGTAATAAATGTAGTACATACATACAAAGATTCGTTGCTTTTATAATAATATACAAAGATAATAAATGCAGTCGACAAAATTTTTCCTTAGTTATTATATTAACTAAATTACACTAGACATATTATTTATTGCATGATGGTAGGGCATTTTGTAATAACACTCGCCTGGGTACCTATCACCTTCGAGTTTGGCAAAATGTCGTCAAACACTAATAGGTGTGTTCCGGCAGCATCACTTGAGAACTAGTACCTCAAGACTTATGTTTACCGTCCTGAACTACGTTTTCACTTAACATCAAGTGAGATTGTGCTCAATGCGCTGTGCCTGTAACGTATTAAAAATCAATCATTTTGTGCATGTCATTAAATTTTTTCATCGATACCTTGTGAAATTATCCATAGTAGCTATGAAGGTAAAATAGATTTTTTCGCCTGTAAGTATTGAGGAAGGTCGAGAACCCTATATCGCGTGGACAGCCCTTTAAACGCAAAGATATTATCTAGTGCATGTACGTACTAGATACACTATTTTATATTGTATAATAAAATGTATTAATGTGTTTTAAATTAATTATTTTACACTATGGTACTTACGGACTCTTTTTACAGAAACTAAGTTGAATTTAATTTCTTCTAATTTTGATATCTTTTAAAATACAAATTGGAAAAGATATAATTTTTAGACAATATTTTGATAATTAGTAGTTGTGCTGTTGTTTGAATGAATATGAATGGATGGATTTTGTTTTACAAATTTATAGTGTTAGCTTTATTAAAAATAATATCTACATTTATTGAAACAAGTCACTTATGACGGAAATAGATTTCAATAATTTGATTTACTAGAAGCTGGTAGTTCGATGTTTGTTATCGACAGGGCTATAAATTGGCGTTCGAAAGAAACATTTAAGTGGCCAGTAGTCATTGAACTCCGGAATGAGTTGGTGCCGAACAACTGTGGTTAATTATAATTCCTCATTTTGGATGGTAAAAAGTTTCTGGATTTTCTATATAAAATAAGTTCAAATTAGTCATGATGAAAAGAATATAGCTTATTTGTAATATAGTTGGTAATATTTTAATATAATTAGTGACTTTATTAATTTAATAATTGTAGATATGTACACGCAGCAGGCGTCTGCTGACGAAGACCTCTTGCCAAACTCTAGAGTTGAGAGCCGGATGTCACGGCTTTGTCGGAGTTGAGGGCCCGAACAAAGACTTGATTATGTATACGCTATGCTTACCTTTGTATTATACCGACTAATTATATACTGCTTGTATTCAATAACATGAAAACGCTTTAGAGTGTTCGGTTGTTTGTATAATAGTATTCGATTATAAGTTTGTACCAATAACCTCGTCTACGAAAAATCGACTATTTATTTTTCTGTGTATACAATTTGAGGCAATGTTGTTAGTGATCACGCTGACTGTGAAATTATTTACATAAAACATTATTTACATAAAACGGTATTTACACACAATATATAATCAGTTTAGATTTCTTTGAGTTTTAAAATTTTGATTTTAGTTTCAAATCTTCTACTTTTGGTAGAAAATGCAAAAAATAAAATGAAATTCAAAATATAGAAACTCTGTTCTGTATTGTATTTATATAAAAATAAGTTTTTTTTTAGAATTTCAATAGTTAGATTTAGATAATAACATACATTTTCAATACTCTCCATGAATTTCAAAACACAAAATTTTATCCATTTCGAGGTTAGCAAAATCAATATCATATTGCCTTATATAATATATTTATTGTTAAAACGTTTGATTATATTACAATTTACGGCTGGCTGTTATACAATATTATGTTCTTATATTTGAATGTTTCATAGGTAATCTAAAAACAAGAGTTGTCATATGTATACATTGTCAATTAATTATTGAATATACCGAAGTCTCTTTAATATTTATATCTAAAACATTCAAATAAATATATAAAATTTACGTGTACCGATAGATTACGTAGTTAAAAAGAATCTATTTCACGTTTTATTTAAGAGGTATTCTCATGAGTGAATTTGATTTGAGGTCGACATAATCTAGAGTCAAGTGTCGTATGTCGGATGAATAAATTTCAGAAGTCAAGTACGATGCTACTTGGCGGCATGTTGTCTCTCATATCTCTCTGCACATAAATTCGGTTATGTGGTATTAACCGCTGAATTAAAATTATTAAGGATAATAGAAGCGGTAATGGGTTAATCGTAGCATATTCGGATAACCCCGTCAACAGACGTATGTTCGAATTCACCTATTCTATTCTATATAATGTGCTTGAGATTTCAGTGAAGAAAATCATGGCATGGTGGTAGGGATTTTTTAAAGATAGCTACCACCCTGAAGTTTAAAATCTGTCATCATTGTATTGTATTGCATTGCATTGTATTGGCAATTGTTTATGAGTTCCGGCCACAATACTTGAGAGTTACTAGCTCTAGGCTTAGTGTGTTTACAATCCTGTACCACATCGTCATTTAACATGAGTAGTTAAAACGCTCTAAGTCTATACAGTATAGAAATATTTACAAAAAAAAACTACAACAGGGGTACACAAATGGACATAAACTTTTCATACAATTTGTGATTTACCTACCTACATTAATCCGAGCGATGGTTTGGCAAGAACGTGTAAGAAAATCATGGCCTACGTAACATCTGAGAATGGCCAGATATCTTGAGTGCAATTGAACTCTTTCACCGTGGTAAGGATAAAACAAAAGATGTAGAACTGACTAACAAACTTTATTTGTTATAAAGGTACCATAAGAAAATGAAGAAAGTAGTTTAGCTATTTTTTTTAAATTAATTAATAATATAATAAGTTTTAAATGCAAAAAGTTTGTGTGTGTGTAATTATGTACGCAAGTAAGAAGTTATACTTCTTTAACCTAATAGTAGATGAAACTACAACGTTGACAGCTAATTTCAGGGTGTTGGTTTTTCGTAACGGTGTGCGCGCGCATCGTATGTAGACTAGCTAACTTCAGGCAAAGTATAACTTATACTGTGCTTCAAGGTGTCGTGTTTTCGTGTACGGTTGCGCGCGCATCGTAATAATGTAGTCACATATTTTACCCCTTTTTTTTACGTAGGAAATGCATTTACGCTTCCTCCCTCACATCTCTAAACCGGAAGTAAAATCTCTCGTATTAGAGATGCCAGGGGGGTATTTGGGTTTCACCCGGCGTGTGGTGCCAGGAATACCCACTAAAACCCACGGTAATATATCTGCCGCCTTTCTGAGGGGTGACACGGAATAGGGTGACGCTCGGCATCGCCCCAGCGGCTGGGCCAACCACGGTACATTACAGGTAGACAGCCTGCCAAAAGAAAAACTAACGTGCCAAAAGAAATATGACTTCAAAAATGTAATTATTTTCACTTCCGTCAAAGCTTATTAAAATAGCGACATGTCCATATGCCTAAAGCGTTTTAAAACTTCTTAAAACAAGTACGTGTGTAAGGCGTAAATAGAAACCATAGTAAAGGATGCTGAGCGTTTCGCAAAAGAATTACACGTATACTTATAGGCACAAACGTATGCATGCAACACTTTCAACACTCGCAAGAATTGTTGACTTGCTCATGATTTTTTATAGAAAATTATTTTTTATTGATTTTTTCTAGAAATTACTATACCATTCCAATTAATATAAAGGTTAAATATTCTAAGATTTATTGAAACATATATAAAAACCCCTTATATAGATTTAAATGTTTTTTTAATGAAATCTAGGTGCCTAGTTGAACATATCACTGGCTCAAATAAATAAGGTGCCACTTTAAATGTTTTAGGTCCTCGTATTCCCTCGTTGACTTGACATGATTGACGTAAACGACATCCTATTGTTAGGACATAATATGGATTGAATGTATTTTAGCTTTATGATGGAAAGGTTTAAGGGACAATTGATGTCAAAATACGTCATCAATAAAACTCAGACGTTAGGGTTGGAATAATGATTTACATTTGATTTGACATTTACAAGAATACGAAGCAATTCTGACTTCCAACCGGATACCAAAATTGAATTTGAAAAAATAATTGTCAGTACTAATAACATTATTAAATTAAATAAAGACGTGGCATGAATATATAAATTGAGGTACAAGGAGATTTTTTTTGTACTTACTTGGATGATCATAAATTCTTGTATAATTGAGACCTCTGATATTAAATTTATCCTATTAAGTTGCAAGCGTTTTATGTTGTTTTTCTTGTCAAGGACTAAGAGATATTAGAAAAAAATAGTAGATACAGAAAAAATAAGCAAGTATATAACGGATTGTTTTGTGAAATTGTGTTGTAGTATGAATACACTTTAATATACTTCCAAATATATTGAAATTCATAGTGAAATTTATGGATAATAAATTGAGTATACGGAGTGTACACTATTCGCGTGCACAAGAGTACCGCAATCCCGAAGCGAAGGGTCTCTGTAGGATTACTTATTAAGTAGATTACAGACAGCGGAGAAGTCGGGCGGCCGTCTGCGCCGAAACCTATTCAGGGCCCGCAGACGGGCGATGAATTTTTGAGAGGCCTCCACGACGTGTGCGAGTCGAGTGTAAGCCTTTTTCTAGAAAAGGAATCGGCGACGTTGATAATGAACGAGACATGGCGCGTACTTTGTAATGTGATTCCTTAATGAGTTTGTACATATGTGTGGAACAAAAAAAAACATGAATTTTTGTTTGGGCTCACTTCATTACCTAAAACATTTGTACTACTTATAGCATTACTTTAACTTTATTGGCAGTTTTTTTTTAATTATTAAAAATCAATAACCTGTAGTCATTTACTTATTTGTTGTTGTTGTCACTAATTTTGTAAAATAAAGAAAATCAAAAAGGACTGAATAAATAAAATAAAACGTTCAAAAAACATTCTATTGATTCATAAGTGTTTAGGTAAAGTATGTATAAAATCTAAAAAAAAGAATATCTAAACCCATTGATTTGGACTAAGAAATTAAAATTCCATATCATCTGTTCTGGAAAACTTACATTTAATATTTTATCTGAATTCAATCTGTCGGTGGCACGCATAGAATGACGAATTTCACACAACAATTTTGTTACCCTATGGTAGTACGTAATATTCATTTTTTTTTTATCCTCATAAATATTAAAAATATTTTCATATTAAACCGTAAGCAGTAATAAGCGGTTGATATAAAAGCAACCAAAGTGTTTATACGTGATACAATTACTCGAGACAGAAACGAATGAAGTCATGGAATGAGATAACTTAAAAGATTAAAAAAATGATTACAGCGCGTCCTAGAGATAAAGGTTGCGTGAATTTCAAGGCAGCGCTTTTCGTTTCATATCGGGGCGTTTACTTTAAATTGAAAACGGAAGTTAACATAAGAATTAGGAATAGTTGTAGATATGTCAATTCGGTAAATAAAAAAAAGAAAGTTTTTCGATTTTAAAAGACAAAAAAAATAATCACAGATGTCTTTACTTAATTATAGAATGTGTAAAGATCTTCAGTTAGAAGCCTCAATAAGAGACAAAACGAATTAATTTAGTTAAAGATGTTACGTCGCTTGAATACGCACCTACGGTGCTATTTATAAATGCAAAGTGTATTCTCAAATGATGACATCAACACAAACCGTACGTGGACTATGCAAACGAGTCCTTTTTCGACGAGACGACGAACCTCCGACTTTCATTCGAAATATCACGGGTATAAGTGTTACACGGGCCCCTCAAAAATTCAGCGAGGCGAAACTCCTGCAGTCATATTCTGATAGCTTCATACTTTACACTGACGTAATTATATTACGGTATGCTGTACTATTCTGAGTAGATATAATATGTCTGGTGGGTTTTATATGGGTCCTAGTAAATGTGAATAATAATGGTGATTGACTTTGAATAGTACATTTTTATGTTTTAATTGAATATAAACATGGGGTTCTGTAGATAAAATTAGAACGTGAATATGTTTGTTGTTTGTTTTTCAATACCTTATCAATCGACCGGAATTATTAAAATTAAACTTGACTAATAGAGGCATTTTACCACTGAAACTGGCATATGATATCTTTTGCGCGATCGATGTTTATTAATCTTTTATTTAGATTAAACGAAGATTCAAGATATACAGGAAATAGACAAAAAATCGTGATAAAAATTTTAACTAACCATAAAAGTCTGTCACAAATTTCTTGTGTAATACGCGAGATTGTACGTCCCGACCATACAGTCATTACTTAGTAAATTAAGCGAGTGCTCGTAATCTCCTGTTTTATTTCTTAGTTAAAACGGGGATTAATGTTTGCGGGTTTTTTAATGTGGCCATTTGTGTAATAAGGGGTGAGTAATATTCGTAAGTATTAGGTCTCTAAATTTTAGGCGCCCTCCCTAACGATCTCGTAGATACGGACTATAATTGGTTAGAAATTACCTCTTTGAAATTTCTAAGTAGAAAATGTTTCCAGTTATTTCTTTTTTTAATTTAGAATTACATTAATTTAGAATTTAGAATTAATTTAGTATACACCTTGTATACCGGTGTATACATAGCGTTATAACTTATTAGTTAGTTATCTTAGTTGGAGTTTCTTTCTCGTTTGATATATTCTTGCTAACGAAAGTTAGTAATGTACTTCAATAAGTAATAGTTGGATCTATTCAATAACCAGAATGTATAGTTTAAGATGGACCTAAAACATTTTTTTGAGAAATCAGTTTCCGTGTTTTTATTTTAATAATATCAATAACGGCTGGCATAGAAAGAAATCTTAAATGTCTTCTCATTAATTGATCTATCTAATCTATGATCTTTAATTGCTACAGTGTATTAGTAAATATGTAGACCAATGAAAGTTTTTAAGTTTAAAAGTAGCAAATATATGGTGTCCTTGTTTGCTGTTTAACTCTGTACTTTGCTTCGAGTAGAGGCATTTGCGCAAACGTGGTGTATTTAGAAACTTATTTTATTATTGCTATAGAGTTTAAAACTTAGTTTTATAAATTAAAATACTGTACTGTCATTCAAATATCTTTTAAATTCATTTAAAAATGAACTCGTTCCATTTATTTATACGTTTGTAATATAAACCATTACAAAATCGTAATAATGTTATTTGTGTCAACATCCGATACAGGCTTTTCTGTTGTGGTAAAGATTTCTCTGATGATAACAATTTGAAGCTGGTTTCAAAGTATTTTTTATAAATCTTTTATCGAATTTATAGTAGAAGCCGTAAATCTCTGCCTTTTTCTTAGGTATTCCTTTTTTTGGCAAAGTAACAGTCCTTTCCCTTCCGAATGATGATGCCAAAGCTGTTGTTAGTAACACATTGTCGCATCCATTCGTTTTTTTTTTTTCAAACTGACTAATGTTGTTGGTCGGGCAGGTCTTGATAGCTCCACTGGGCTTTGGGGTGAGCCCTAAAGGTACCTGAAAAAGGTAACTAGCGCAAGGACACCAATATGGTACGAACCAAAAAGTGGTTGACAAAGTTTCGAAACTTGAAAGACAAACTGTCACAAATATTAATGCGGTATTTATCACATTGCAATCGACTGATTATCAGGGATCTAAATGCTCATGTATTAAGCAAAAAAATCAAATGTTATCATAACATTTAAATATCATTAAAAATTTCTGGAATATTTCAGAATATGCCCCTCAGTGGTATGGACTTATGGAGTATGTTTTCAGTAGGTAGCCTTCGTCTTCAGACGGAAGCTGATGAATATTTTACTTCATTATAACAGTCTGCCGGTGGTTTTTCTGTGTAACATAAAACACTAGTAAGTCAGCAAAGAATGGACATTTCCGATTAGTACAAGATCTTTGTTATGTAATATTTATGTTGAGTTTCTACTATAAAGATATTTTTCGCCGTAATAAATATATTTTATGTAATTGAGGATTAATTGAATATCCGGTGCTTCCGTCATATAAAAGTTATGCTTCTGGTCCGAATCGTGTTGATAAAACATGCACTTTCCTAGTAAGGATTTCTAGAATAGCAAATTATCATTGACTAACTTTGGATACTGAGGTTGGTTTTAGATATTTATAGGCTGCTATATTTATCACTGAGTGTGCTGATGATTAAGTAATAACTGTTTGTTATTTTATTGTATACATTAATGTGAAAAGTTTTTATTGTTCTCTATAATATCATTAATATTAATTGTAATAAACAATTCTAAATCCGTTTTAAATTTATGCATACTTAGTATGTTGCTACTGATTGGATTATAATTTGATTCGTTAAATAAAGACGTGTTAGTTAATATTTATATAATATAGTAATCGTAAATGCTTCGTATATCAACGCTTATGTACTCTTATTGAAAAATCCTTAGGAAATAGTTTTCTGATTCCAGTAAGAAGGATATCCTAAATGTCCTTGGCAATCTCTTCTCGTGCGCCCCAATACAGCTCGAACAGCTTAGCAACAGCGCAGCGTGTGTCTCCCTAACCGTTCTTTATTTATAAAAGATAACAATACAATTAATTCTTAAAAATAAATACAGCTGAAAACTACATGGTAAACTATTACTAAGCTTACGAACTAATAGGGGACACGGGGAAACCGCATCAGGGCTATTCCCTTCGACGGTGGCCTCTTCTTTCTCGGCGCCTACGGATAAGTCTACTGGGTGAGGCACACAAGGTGCGTCTCTCGTGGAGTAATTTTCTGTGTTTCCTGGGAGCTAATACTTCTGTCTATCGGACTCTGAAGGGTCAGGGAGATGCACCCGACCTGTGCAGGTCTCCTAAATGTCATTACGGTCTTCTATAGAGACTAAGAGTAAGTTAATAGAAGAAATATTTACAGCGCTGTTTGAAGTGCCTTGAAACTTTTACCAGATATTATCGTGAGTGCTTAAGGTGCTCAAAAGGACACGTTACAGCTTAATCTATCCATAAGTAGTTATAAGTCAAAAATGTCCTTTACAGTACATGTTGTATGGAAGTATGTGATGTGCAGTCTTACTCATGTTTTGCGAGTAAATGAGTTGTTATTGTATCACGCCGCGTTAACAAGAGCATCCTCGTATGATACCAATCCCCAGGAGATAGGAGCAAGTTTATGACCGCTCCCAGAGGTTTATCAAAAACATCACTAGTAACGGATTTTAGAAATAGTAGATATTATTATTTTTGTTCCAAATAAATATGAATTTTATTTTATATTAAAATTACTTTTTTTTTATATTAAATTTTATTTAATAGTAAACAGAAAATGGTTTTTATCTAATATTAAAATTTTTAGCTTAGAATTAATATCATACAGTCAAAAGTAATTACTTCAAGTAAAATTAAAACGTTCTTACAAATTATATTCTAAAGGTTTTATTTACTTCCTAATAATGACATAATGAATACTTACTTTTCTCTAAAAGGCCATGGACATTAGAGCGTCTTGTAAGATTATACGGATCTCTAGGGAATGCTTTGTTATCCTTCATGCGAGTTTGACCCTATTAACTTGACTACCGGTATGTAGTAATGGTGGCACCTTAATTGTGTCGTTTCGTAAAAAACTATTTGATTTTTTTTGTTCACTTGGTGATTGAAATTAGACCATAATCATTTTTTTGAAGCACATTAATAGCTACAGGCAAGTAAAAAAAATTAGGTGTTAAATTAAGGAAAATAAGATTTTGAACTATTTAGGTAGAAGGTTGTAATAACTTTTTAATCCAATTTGATTTTTTTAATTTCACAGCTTTTAATCCCTTGAGCACTAACCTGGCGTTTACGCCAGCTTTCCATTGTTATACTATTGTCTTTCTATTGTCTCATTTTTATGGTTAATCGACATATTAATATGGATTGTATGTAGAGCGGACATATTGTAAATATTGTAAATCATATCATGGTGGTATGGCAATAAGGCATAATCAAGGCATAATGCTTGTCTGGTTAGCTGTAATTATCTCGTTTGACAATCAGTCTCCAAGGAAAAAGTGTGTTCCGGTAGAGCATTACTTGAAGCAGTATCCCTAGCTTTATCATCTTGGGTCACAGCGTTACTTAATATCACGTGATATTGTGATTAAAGTGCTGTGCGTATAAAGAGAAAAT
The DNA here is from genome assembly GCA_014132275.2 of Samia ricini. Classification (NCBI taxonomy): domain Eukaryota; kingdom Metazoa; phylum Arthropoda; class Insecta; order Lepidoptera; family Saturniidae; genus Samia; species Samia ricini. The sequence continues at coordinate 12,618,924 of AP028165.1, read as the reverse complement.
ATTTGAACTTAGTTAATGCCGATAACTTCACTCACCTTGAATTATAATCTTGTGACCTAATACAATTGTTAAATACAAGATTTTTTGGCAAACTAAAGATTATTAATGTAATTGAGCGTAGTCAGCGTGTTCGCTTCGAACACCCTTTCTCTTACGTTTCGAGACTAAAGCTCCAAAGTTTGGCCCAAGTCATACTTAAAAAGCGATTTATTTTGTAGAATCAACTATACAGGGTAATAGAGCCTTATTAATAGGGCCTAATTTATATTTTTATTTGTATTATATATATATATATGTCGGATTCCCTCAGAGCAAACAAACAATTTAATAAAATTACTATTTATTTCCAGATAAGTTTTTTGACAGCCATTATTACAAATGTTGTGTCGCCATCTTACTTAATATCTCTCTTTCTAGTACATCTCATCTCTTTTATCATTATTATTTTCCGTTTTCCACATTCGGCTATCCTGCTCTGTTGTTTTGTCTGTCCCTAGACAGTCCTATTCATAACTTTCTCCTTTGCTGGTTTTAATGTATTATCACCCTAAAATTAACTTCACACATAAACCCAATAGATAATAAACAAAACAAAACATTCTTATTTAACTTTATCACCGAATAATGAAATAAATCTTGACATTAAATCCTCAGAAACAACTTAAAACTAAAGTAATCGTAATTCATCATCCATCAAATTTACTACATACACCAAAACTCACTGTTAATACTTGATGACTATTCCATATAAACCCTTGTATTTTTATTATCGTCTGTATTCAATGAAATAATTTTGTCTTGTAGGTTCTTTGCAAATATTATTTTTGGTTGATCTTGTATGTTGAATTTGACGTTACAATTTACAAGTATAATATTGTGAATGGATTTTTTTTACAACTACAGAAACTGGTCAACATTATTTTCCTTTGTAACTTGATAAATGTATTTATATATTTTTAAATTTGTCACTAGAAAAAGATCAAATAATATGGCTTATCCCATAAAATGGATATCGAGAATCAACGGAAGCATGATTTAGATTCCAAACGCGAATATTTGAAAAATAAGATGCCTTAAAATATAAAATCCGATTTTATAAATGGTACCCTAATGTGTCCTCACTGCGCTCGTATATTCAGAGCAAAAATTGGGTACATAAGTCACATGCAGGATTAAACACCCCAGCCTCTAGAAAAGATCTGGTAACTGTAGCCGAAGTCGGTCAGAGATATACAATTATATATATTGTTAAAAAATCAGGATTAAATTATAAAGTATCACTCAGAGGAAAATCGACCGGAGCAAATGATTAGAAAGTTTTTTGACTTTTTTAAATGAAATTTTGACAAACAATTTGCAATCATATCGTTACACGTATCCTTTACGACAATCGAAAATATTCATTACAATGGTTATATTCAGGAGAATATTCCAAGTGAGTGTTGGGTAGACCACTGATAGTGTTATATAATACAGCTTCATAAGATTTGGCCAGAAAATTACGGCATATCTGTATTATCAACAACTGCAGACAATGACGGAAAATCTAGGCATTAAACAACCGAGTCTGGTCAATTTCTCTTGCCCACTGCTGCTTCAGGACAACGCTAGATCGTATACTTTGAGTCAGATAGTCGCTAAAATAGAAGAACTGCGGTTGGAATATTTTCGTTATCCACTACACTTCCTGGCTCTCATTCCAACACATAACCACATTTTCGGTATTTGGACCAAAAAAATTCAATTCCCAAGAGGCAGCGCAAACTGCCTTCAAAGATTTTAGTAATTCTCGCTCGCATCCACATTTTTTTTAATAATGAAATCAATGAACTACTCATAAAATAACAACAGATACATAACGTACTTTGTATAATTTAATTATTTTTTTCATTTTATCTTTTCCATATAAAATGTTATTTTAAAATGTCATCATCATTATAATATCAATACGTAAAGCGAAAGCTTCGTACCCCTGTTTATGAAAATTGCGCGGACGAAGGAGTATGAAATTTCGCACACTTATAGTTTATATAGAGAAGGAGTGCAGAATGTTATTTTTTTTTTCAAATTATGCATAAAAATACATGAATATAATAAATAAATAATGAAGAATAATATAAATAGACAATGTAGCTTTTTACACGTGAAAGATTTATTAAAATCGGTTAGTAGTTCATTCATAACAAACAAAAGTTTTACCTCCTTATATAATATAGGTATTAGCTGTGTGCCAGCGGCTGCGCTTGCATTTCACATTCACTGCATTTTAATTTTTTTATACGGAACCCTAATTGTTTTGCTTAAAAAAATCTACTATGATAAAATAGAAATATTTCTCGTAAATTCAATCACTTGCCTGTATTGCGTTTAAGCACTTGCGTGCATTGAATCGGATTTTATTTAATTTTTTATGTTTTAATTTTTTTACGCTGAACCCTAGTCATTTTCTAAAACTAAAAGTACCCTAAGTTACTCAGAGTAACTTCAGCTATCTACCAAAAATAGCGCTATCAGAATCCGTCCAGCCAAACCAAAAAGGAACAAACAGACAGACACGGAGACAATACATTTAAAAATTGTATGTTTAGTATCGTACATGCATTCATATCTTTTTAGTAAAAAAAAAATTGACATTATAAACAGACACATCAATTTTATTTATTACTATACAAAAGATTTTAACGCTACCTTTTACGAATTGTACCAAAAGCCTAAGAAACGTTCGAAAGGTACGTAAATTTCATTTACCGGTGGAAAGTGCCGAGAGCGGCGGGCCCAACGCAAACTCCACTTAATTACGCACATAAATTGAAGTGCTCTTCCTAGTACGATGGATGTAGCCACATTTTCACTCATAAAATAATGTGCTTACGCATTACTTTGTACATGTTTGTTATTTATAATATTAAGGTCAATTTCGTTCCTTGAAACGTAATCCTATCAAAATGAAAGCGTTCATCAAAACGAAATCAGTATTTTGAAGATCATTTCTAAAATTATTATCATAAAATCTTTTTTATTGTGTTACGCCAAAAAAATATAATATAAGTATATTTCTTTATGAAGTCATTTTCCGTTAATATAATTAGCGCGTCACAATAAAATTTATAAATAATAATTGGTAAAGAATGGAACTTATTTCTTTGTACAAGTCCTAAATTATGGTTGGCAAATTATTAAGCAATATTTCTCACAAATTCAAACAATTGCCAGTAATACTTGAATCGGACTTTATTTACAACTTCGTGAGTTATATTTTGTTTAAAGAGTGTGAGAGAGAGTGAGATTAAAAGAAGACGGATAGACAGACAAAAATTGTGTCTTAGTGTAAGTGTCGTAAGTGTACTTTAGTAAAAAAAAATGTTATTTTGATATTACGAATATATACTTCAATATTATTTGTTTGTTTACAATATTGTTTGTATTTTCGGATATTGGCCATGAAGTATTGGAGAAAACAAACTTATTTTTACCAAAATGCTTCAGATCTCTAGGTGTAACTATGCCAGCGTTTGAGCCAGTCGCCTTAGATGAATAAAAAATGTAGCGTCCGATTTATACATAACGCTTTGGTTTAGGACTCGGTGGTTATTAATCGCCAACTAAAGTTTTTCCTGATTTATTGTCAAAGAATTATTTTGGAAAAAGAATAGAGATGTATGGTATAAATATTAAAATTCAATGTATTTCCTTTACGTACAAAATTTATTATAAATATGGTATTATAATAAGAACCACCAGGCACTGTTGGTACAGGTTTTTTTACTCCATCCATGCATCCATTCAACCGAAAGGTGCCCACAACTGGACATAGGTCTCCTCCAAACATCTCCACGACGACCGGACTTGCGCCACCCGCATCCAACGGATTCCCGCGGCCTTCATCAGGTCGTTGGTTCACCTTGTGGAGGGCCAACCTACGCTACGTCTTCCGGTGCGTGGTAGCTATTCGAGGACCCGTTGGTCCCATAGGGTATCGTTTCTGCGAGCAATGTGCTCATACTGCCACTTAAGTTTAGCAATTCTAGGAGCAATGTCGGTTAATTTAGTTCTTTTGCGGATCTGCTCATTCCTGGTTCGTGAAACTCCAAGCATAACCATCTCCATTACCCTTTGAGCAACTTTGAGCTTTGTTATTAGGCCCATTGTGAGCGTGAGTGTTATTATTATTACTCTTCAAATTTATATATTTATATGAGTTTTAAACTGTAGATAGTCTTTATGAATTAATTGCGTAGTAAATTTGTATTTTATGCTTCTATAAATCCTATAGATTAATAAAATATATAAAGTAAAATCATTGTATCATAGTCAATTATTATGTAAAGTAATGGTAAATTGAGTCAAATACTGAACTATATTGAAATATCTCCATTCACCAAGTATCAATTTAACTTATTGCAATTAAAATATATTAATGGTTTACATTTTAATTTTAAAAGACATTATTAAGAAGAAGGAACAATTCCTCGATTTCAGAAAACGAAATAAGAATTTCATTTCGCTGCCAATTTCACTTTGGCTCTCGGAAATTCGGATGGAAAATATTAATGAATTAATTAAGGTTAATAAGGTATTCGAATTATTATAGGAAATAAATTATGTATTCTTTTAAATTACTTTTTTTATTAGATTTCAGATGATATTGTATAGTAGATCTGCATAGTATGAATAACTTTATTAATACATTTTGCCATCATATTCACATTTATACAGAAACGCCTTTATTTGTTAAAGGTTATTATCACTGTATATTTTACAATTTAATTACTCTTCAAATTTGATATTTATTGTTTGTCTTTCTTTTAAGAATAAATTACAATAAATGAAATTTTATACTGATAAATATTAATACATACATTTTAGAAAAAATAATTTCACATTTATATAATTTGATTAGATAGTATATTCTCCGGTGTCGATCACCGTTTCATTGGTTACACGTATTATTTAATTTTGAAAATAATTCTATTCCTCTAATTCCTCGAGTCCGTTCACGTTTTCTTGAAATATAAAGCATATTATTAGCATAATGTGATGCAATTACAGGGGCTCGCGCACATAGCTGGCAGGAGGACTTCCGAAATCGAATAAATTTTGGCACAAGTTTTGCACTGGAGAACAGACTATTCGAAGTTGGAGCCAAATTAGTGGTACTAGCACCGTCAGAGGAAGGCCCCGGCTATTGCGATAGCTTCCAAATCGTTACAGTGCCGTTCCACTGTAATGAGCGATTGTTAAAAATTGGTTTATTTCGTTACTATGTAATGTTAGTCATAAAATTGTTCATATATCTATTATTCTTTTTCGGGTTAGTTGTCCTTAAATTATATTCCTAGTTAAATTAGTTTCGGATATCGTTTTTGTGGGATGAACATGTTATGAAAAGAAGCGTATATGTATAAAATAGTTATGAATATGGAATGTAGAAGAATGGAAAAGTAGAGGTGGAATTTGTGAGGGAAAAATATAAAGATAATATGAAATATAAAGAAGTAAATTATGTGGTGGCAGATAGGGACGTATAGAAGAAGGAAACATATTGATCTGATCCCGAGTGAGTTGCGTATTGGGCACGAGATATTAAAATTCGATGTTACTAAATGACGAAATATACAATGCTAAAAATATAACATAATCATCAACTTTAAAGAGGCGTAATTTAAAAAGAAATTCCAAAGATTTGAAAACATTCTAAAATAGAAGCTCTGTGTATTTTAATTGTGTGCAAAATGTAGTTTGTACATCACAATACAAATTAAAAGTACCTAAATAATCCCAAAAGATTATTGACTAAATAGACAATTCTCAATCAAAAGTGAAGTGTTTAAAAAGTAAATACAATCGCACTAAAGTTAAATTTACATAGCCAAATAATTTATTAACGGTTCCGAACTAAACCAGATTACAATGTTTATGATATTAATAATGCAATAATTGTTTGCTTAGTAAATATATGCTAAACTGTTCCTGCGCACATTTAATTTGACAGTTTTCGGTAGTTGTCTCCTGAACTGAACTAAAACAAGGTTTGCATTAATTGCTTGTTTGTGGTCGCAATAAGTTTATCTAAATTAATATAATATATTCACTATTTACTCGTATTTCTGCTTGACGGGAGATTTTCTTGAAATAGACAGATATTTGTTTAAAAAGAATCTCTTTGTTATACAAGGAGAAAAATTTGATTATGCAAGTAGGTAAATAGGAAAGAAAATAGAAAGAAGGAAAGAAAAAAATTATTCGACATACATACAACACATCATATTAGCATTATCTTATAATACAACACATAGTTAAAAAAAAGTGTTGCATGGGGTCGAAAAGGTTCCTGTCTCAGTATGAGAATGCAGGCCTACAATCAGAAGTACTATTGCGCTGATATTCTGGCAGGGCCTTGTGGTACATACACCCTCACGGCCGGACTATCACACGTTGATAATTACACTAATAACAATACATATAAAACGTACTCTTATAATTAATACTAATTAAATAACTAATATAGTAATTGTAACTAATAATAACAAAGGTGCTGTAATAAATATGCACTGGATAAATATAATACAATAAAGATCGCCTTCAAAATAACGTGTTCTTTGTAATAAAAATCCAGTTGAGTACAAAAATTCAAACCTGAATTAACATAAATGTAGTCTTACGGTTAGTATATACGTATGTTTCATTTAGCGCGATTCTTGCGATAATAAATGTGGGCATCTTATATTGTAAATAAAAGTTATGGAATTTAATAAGTCTTACCTTTTCATATAAGATATGTATAAAGCGTAGATGTAATTTGTGAAAACATTCACGATGTTTATTTATTTTTATACCAACAAAGTGAATATCAATATAATTTGTAAGTTACATTTGCACTACAGGCGCGTTAGATGCCACCTCAATTATAGGCACAAATCACAAGCTCAAAACATCAGCTCATGTAAACAATTTATTATATAAATTACATAACAAAAAAATAATAATAATAGGTATAGTTACGTCATGCATGTAATAATTGAGTAAATAAATCACCAATAAAATAAAATAAAAAAAATACAACATCGAGAACAAAACAGTAAAAATATATAATAATTAACAGTAAGGAGCGATTAAGTCATAGCTGTTATTTTCAATTTAAGATTTAACTTAAAACTATGAAGACTATTTGAAAATGTTTGTTAATGTAAATTGCGAAATGAAATTTTATAATATATTTAAGTTAAAAAAATAACAAATTCGTTTTATATCATATTTAGTTATTCCCATATTAGAAATTTTCTATATAGACTGCTGATAAATGCATTAATATAATGTTATTATATAGATTTTAATACACATTTAAAATTGGTTCACAGAGTTTCGCGTTTTTACACTGAAATTTAATGCAACAGATATTATTTTAAAATAAAACTATACAAATCAAAGTTACGACCATTGTTAGCGGAAGCACAGAGAGGGGTACAAATTCCAGACATCACTATGAAATAGTATCTCTATTTTTTTTTAAATAGTCCGTCAAACAAAGGAATCAAAGTAAGCATAAAAGAACTAAATAAAAAAAGAAGACAAGTAAGAATACTTTTTGCCGCATATCGCACTCCTGTATTTCAAATACCGTGGCTACCATGAGTCAAACTGGAATATTAAGATAAGAGGCGCTTTAAAGGATCACGAGCCAGCCGAAAAAAGAGTAAGACGAAGGTTCTCCTAAGTGCAACTGGGAAGTCGGCGTCATTTATTGTTCCTTTCAGTCACATGTTGTGTGTATGAAGTCGCGAAACAAAATACTTTCATACTTTTTAAAGTCTTGATTTTTAGTTTATGTACTAGCTGTGTGACGCGGCTGCGCCCGCGTTTCATATATTCTTCGCTGCGTTTTAATTTTTTATACGGAATCCTAATAATTTTCATACATTTTTTTGGTACTACGATAAAGTAAAAATATTTCTCATTAATTCAAGCACTTGCCCGTAAAACTGTGCATTAAATCGGATTTTATTCAATTTTTGATGACTTTTAAAGTTTTACGCGTAACCCTAATCATTTTCGAAAATTAAAAGTATCCTCAGTTACGCGGAGTAACTTTAGCTATCTACCAAAAAGGTGTCGTCAAAAGCCGTTCAGCCGTTCCAAAGATTAGCCGGAACAAACAGACAACAAAAATTTTAAAAATTGTATTTTTAATTTGATTATCGTACATAAATTCATATGTTTTTAGTAAAAAAAAATATTTTCGATATAACAAACAGATACTTGAATTTTATTTATTAGTATAGATGTTTTGTTTACAAATGTATATAGTTTTATAATTTAAAAAAAAATTGAAGAATTTAGAGAAGATCAGTTATAAAATTTGATTCATTATTTTTTACAATTACTGCAAAATAAACTTTTATTGATTTGCTTCCAGGAATTAGTCATTAGATATATTTATTACATGTCTGAACTGTAAAGTTTTTTCGTTCGATCTGTGCGTTCTGCTGTTGCGATCTGTGCTATTGGATAAATTCTTCTAGAAAAATATTGAGATCCTTTTTCCAATACTTGCTTTTGAATGAAAAGTTTAACCGGTCAAGTACTAACCTGGCGTTTACGCCAGCTGCCAATAGTTATCCTAGTTTACATTTTTACTGGTATTTGAGCGATTACATATTGTGATGTAACTTATCAGCGAAATTTGCATTTGATAAATTGATTAGTCATTTTTAATTGATTAAAATGTAATGTGTCAAATTACAGTATATAATAAAAATGTATAGAAGAAGATATATAAATAAAGTAATCCCATTTAAGAGAACTCTCTATTGCGTAGAAAGTTTGCAAATAAAACGATACTCTATTAAAGGGTAAAGATCTCTCTTATTTTAAAAGTAGTGAGGGTCCTGCGAACCAATAGCGCGCTAAAGGCTCAGTATGGTACAATAAAAAAAAAGAGGGAAAACTGCTATCCTAGAACGGTTACGGTGGCCGCGCGTACCCATCCATTGTTTCTTAAAGCGATTCCAATAAAAAAAATGCAAATGGAATGTCTACGCGCTGTATCGCCGTCCGCGAATTGACTACCGAACTAGTTTATTTAGTTTCAACCCAGCCGTATGTTTTATTTACTGCTTCAAATACGCTTTGAAAGTGTAGTTAGTTGTCCATCGGATGTTTTCATTCAATACTTATAATACTGTTGGAATGTTTTATAAGGAAAATCAAGTATGCGGAGTTAAATTCGATTTGTCGAGTCTCTAAACTGTTTGTAAGCGTGATTGAGTATCGATGCTAAAAGTTAAAAATGTATGTGTTTCATACACCTACTTTTCCGAGAGGTGGCAGCTAAGAATAGTAGCATCCAATATCTTCCCGTGGGTGTCGTAAGAGGTGACTAAGGGATAAACCAGCTTCATCGTAACTTTAGGGGCGAGTGCTGAAGGTACTGCCCACTGAAGGGTGACTGCCCCTTAATTCAAAAACCGCGGCTATTTATAGCCGGTCCTATGATTATCTCACAAATATAAGTTATTTCTATATTTTAGAATTACAGAAACATTTTAAAACAACAAGACATCGTACCAAAAAGCCCTGAAACATCTTAGTTATTTAGTTCTCAATCCTTAATAAATTAAAACGAAATACAACAGGTGTCTACATAAAACCAATAATAGCGCACTCTCTTTTCTACATTACAAAATAATGTAAATAAATCATTGAATGTAGAATAAATTAGTCTAAAACCAATTATAAACCATAAATCATAATTAGTTACCTTGCATTATATATATATATATATATATATATATATATATATATATATATATATATATATATATATATATATACTAGCTGTGCCCGCAACTTCGTCTGCGTGGAATAGTGACTTTAGGCAGCATTTTTCGGATTTTGGTTTATTCTGGATTATAATCACCGTCGTTACATCGTATAGCCATCGGGGAACAATGCATACAGGCTGCTAGAATTATTAACACCTGATAAAACCACATAAAGCTGACCGTGCGAAAAACAGCTAATACTTAGATCCACATCCACAACTTTTAGCGTTTGACCATAGGCTTTATTAATTGTCATCTCAAAACTGGTCATAAGCTCACTGGAAACTGACTCGTTTAAACCCGGAAGCCGGAACCCGAGGCATAAAAACACTACCACCTGTTAAAATATCTGCTTCTATCAGGTTTCGCAGAATCAGAAATTTAAAAGAGAAAAATTCACTTTTATTCTAGTATTGTTGCAAAGTTTTGGCGGTGTTAAATTTCTTATCAGCATTATGGGTAATGCCGACTTTAAATTTATTTTATGAGATGGTAGTCCAGGAGCACTGAGGGATTCTAAAAATTCTACTGGGTAATTGGTAGATTCTTCATCTTTCATAACTCTGTTAATGGAGATATACTCTACATTATCCTCCGAAACAAAGCTCAAAACTTCAGCATTTATTGCTGCTGCTTGGTCGTTTCGTGGACTTAAAATAGCTCTTTCGCAAAGCCATGAATTTTCGCAAGTTGGTATTTGCGTTGCGTTTCCATACACGGATGATATGAGGTCTCGTATTCATGAAACTTCGCAGCATAGGTTTGCGTTTAGAACAAATTTTGCTTGTTCCTGCGGATACACACCATTACCGATCTCAAGTTACTATAGAGAAAATATAGTAGCAATAGATACAACAATTTCATCTAATTTGTATCTGGTATGAATAAAACTGTAAGGCTGATATTTTTTATTATAATTTGTTTTGCTAGTGCTTGGATTTACTTGGTAGAGTCTGAAATTGTACCCATCCTGACCATGGAAATATATCAAAGGATACTGCAGGGCATCATATGCTCGGAGTGTTTCACAAATACGTTCTAAGCGATCATCATGAGTGCGCTGCACGATGTCACGTCTATCACATTCCTAATTGACTAATATTACTGCAACTTCGTCTGCAACGGGGATAGTGTACTTTTCACGATGTTCTTCCGCAGGACGTCTATGAGCCTTATTTATAACTTTATAATTGTTATTTTGGCCTTGTTGGATGGAATCTATTGCGGCTTTGAAACTTCTGACATACGGATTTACTTGATGTAACATATTCTCAAGTTGAAATATAAAGTTGATGTTCAGCTGAGGAAAGTTATGATGTCGTATATGGGCCTGTTCAATGTAATTTGATACAAAATAAATTTAAAGAAATTTTGGCTCATTTTGGAGAAGCAAAGATCCAATCAAGTGATAAATTGGCCCTGCACCTTAAAAGTTGGATGTGATATGTTTGACCCCAAAAGATGTCATTTGGAATACACTATTATATAAACGGACATAGTCTAAAAATGTTTACACTGAGGATGCTCACTATTTAGTAAAACTTTCATAAAGGGGCTCATGATAAGTTTAAATGAGCACTTTGCCACCTGAATAGCATATTCCATTTGGTTCTTTTCTCCATTTTTGAGCATTACAAAAAAACTGACAACATACCACCATACCTACTATAGATTCGAATTCAGAGTAATCAATTCTGGGCGAATACAAATAACCTGTTTTCTCTTTGGTAATCCATGGAAGGATATCAATTTCCGCTCCAGTTTCTGGGTTTTCTATCAAACTTGATAACATTTTATTGAGTATATGCCGAAGTCGATCGGCATTTAGTCGTGACTGATGTTGTTCTGCAGTTTCTTTCTTCTTCTCGATCAGCTGTTAATCGAAAATCACAATCTTAGCTACTTTCCAGCTTTCTAGACTGCAAAGTTCGTGCTTTTTGAGAGATCAGCCGGGTTTCCCTATAAGTAAAGGTCTCAGACTCACGCGATATTGCATGAGCCTTGCGATCGGTGGACAAACGTGCTTCACGCTGTTCCCTGTTCATCCTAACTCAAGTAGCCATCATTCGAGAACAATGTGAACTCAATCGAGATTTTCGCTGAGCTGAAGTTTCTGTAATATGAAACCTGGCCTGACGTTACTGAAATGCAGTGAACTAATGAGAACTAATCTCATCCTTATTGCATTTCTGCTGCACCGGGGGAGGTTGGATCTTTTTCGAGGCATTCTTATAAGAAGTAGTAATTAGTACTAACTCAGCGTTATTTAGTGAACACATACTCATCATAAACAAAAAATTTAAATACTTACAGATTATTACACAGTTTAACTTTATTACAGTTTAATAACTTAAGACGTATTAACCTAACCTATTAATTATCGAAAATAAAAGAAATGTCTAATATATACATTTATGTGTTAATTAATCGCAAATTACTAAATTGTTTTTTAAACATAAAAATTAAGAACTTGTATAAACTTGTATTTACAGTTTAACTAATAAGACGTGTTTACCTAATTTGAAAACTAATTAACCTATACTATATACATACAATATGTATTTACAAACCCTAAAATATAAATAAATAAAATAAGCAAACAGTCAGTGTTATCGAATGCAACTGTTACGCCATGCGCCTCCGAAAGCGGCCCGGCTCTCGACGTGCTTTATCTATACATATATAAACAACCCGAAATGCCAGCCTAACCTGAACCCTATTTTATATTTATGATGATAAATGTCTGAGGTCAACTTAAATTGGAATAATAACATTTCCGAAACTGATCATTTTTAACTTCTATTTATTATCATATTATTATTATTATTATATAATCATACTTTTATATAGACCATTATGGAGTTTAGTAAAGTTTCATACAATGCATCTGAACAGAGAAAGAATTTAGATAGAATAAATGTTCAACGTGATTCTTTAAATTGACATAACTTTTTTATTTATTTACCGATTGACATGAAGCAAACACTAAATGTTAAGTGAAGCTTACTACAATATATTAGTGAAAACTACATCTAAATCGGATAAGCCGTTTCTGAGATTAGCGTGCACAAACGCACAGACAAACAGACAAAAATTTTAAAAATTATAGTTTTGGGTCCTATTTGCGTTTATAAAGGTCCTAATAATATTTTTTCTCATATATCTCCCATGTACAGACAGCGATCCGTTACATTTTTATTATATGTATATATATATATATATATATAAGAAGTATTACAATAGGAAGTTACGAAATATCTATTACTTTGCTTTGAATGTTAATTTTTGACACTAAAAAAATTCTATTCAAAATAAATTATAAACAATTCATGATTTACTGTCTTACATTCATGTCTCAAAATTTGTAAAGAATACTCCATCAGAACAATGAATAATTATACTTGACACGCTACTTGACACTAGATGACGCTATTTGGTTATTATAAGTGTAAAGCGCCCACATATACGTAGATATATTCATGAAAGTCAGTATGTTTTTGGGATAAGTGTGTTGACAATTTTGGAACATATCATAACTTCGTGTTTGAACATTGATTTTGTGGTTTAAAGCGTTAACACTATAACAGTAAAGAAGACTTGACTGTTAATTTAAAATATTTGATCAGTATTGTTTAGTTGACCACACGATAAACATATAACTACTTTTAAGTGAAACGGAATAATGATACATACTTCTTTAGACCCACAATATTTATTTGTACATTTTTGTTTATATAAATTCATATTGTGGGTTTGCTTTTACTCAGAAGTGTATTATTTGCACGCTGGTATGTATAATCAATGCAGTGTAACAGAAAAATCTTAATTCGTAGCTATTTGGCAAAATAAGATAGATTCTACAATCACCAACAAATTGCCTACTAAATAAGCCTTATGGCTCTTTATTACAATCTGATTAGAACGTAATTTAAAATCAAATTTATTTACTATATATTTAATAATAACAATCATTGGAATAATAGACGACTATGCAGTTGAAGCTCTTTTTAAGTACTAGAAAGTCTACAGAAGTAATTGAGTAACGAGAAGGCTATTGAAAAACCCATAAAAGTATATTACAAAAACATATATCAGCATATAATACGGGGAGTTTACATGATTTATTGTGATCCATATAACAGTTTTCATCAACGCTGGAAGTTAGAAAATTCGGTCGTGTGACGATCGTATGAATATATTTCATAATTTCCCCTGTGACGAGGCGTTGTTCGGAAAATGCTTTTATTTTATTTTTTTCCACCCTTTATTAGATGTTTTACCTCATGTATCTTATGTAATATACTTTTATTTAAGTTAAATATTATTTATGTTTCACTATACATTTTAGTCTTTATCGTATGAACATGGGAAAATTAGGTTGATAATTTTAAATTCAGTTTTTCATATAATAGTCACTTATTTTATTATATTACATTTTGTTGGAATATGGAAAGAATATACCTGTACAAAAATTGAAATATACTTGGTACTTGTAAAAGTAAAACATTGAAGAGACTAATATTGTTATATTATCGAATGCACTCGCACTACCATCCGATTGTGTGTGCTGGGCTCGTTCTAAAATATTATTTATTTTTTGGTAGCCGTGTGGTACCGGATAAAAAATAGTGTCGTAAAAGAGGACCAAGAGATCAACCAGGGGATGGGCAGCAGCATCCTCTGACACCACAAACGCCTAATGCGATCGTTAACCCCCCAGCCAAGCGTGGCGATTATGGCAATTCTCTCCTTTTTGCGGGAGACCTATGCCCAGCAGTCTTTCCATTGAATCAATCAATCAGTCAGACAGCGGAACGGTACTTTCGTATAACACAGTACCTGGCAGGCGTTACCACAGCGCTAAATTAATTCTAGTTACTCTGTACCGGTGTCAGAATTGATGTCGTGGGGATAGGCGGAAGTAGGGCGTTTATGTTATGTGTAGGTGTAAGAAATGTGTTAACCTCATACCACCTGACTGCCAAAGACGGCAGTATTACAAACTATTACTATTTCGACTGTAATCACTATATGTTCTACAGACTCGGTAAAGAATACAGTCTGCCAATACTCAATATAATCGAATAAACCAACAAATAACGAATTTAAAAAAACAATAGACCCAAACATTAGCTTGTAGAGAGAAGAAATAAATATGTATAAAATCGAATATAATTATACTTACCTACAGATTTTAGTCATGATGTATGTAAGATGTGGCCGGTGGGCTGTACTTTGTTTAACATCAGGTAAAGAGGAGTGATTTTGACAAGTTCAGATAAAAAAAAAAATTTGGGGCATGCGGTAGAAGGGAAATCTTAACAAAATAAACTTCAAGATTTTGAGAGCGTCTACTATAGTACATTATTTTAAATATACGCCTTTTTTAAAAGAAAAGACAGTAAGCTACGAAGCACCACACAAAGAGGAGACTGCGAATAAAAAAAAACTATATAGTTCATTGTATTATATCTCATTCCCACGCACGTTAAATCCTATAGATGTATGTATGTGTTCAACCACTTTCACATTACAAAGGCACTAAAATATATAAAAGCATTAGTAAGAGAGTATTCGAATGATTTATTCAGAGAATATAATAAATATATTGTATAAGTTTATAGTGAGTAGTTCAACGAGAGCGGTCGAAGCTGATTCAACACAAAACGGAAATCTTATTTAATGTCGGGATGTTGCTAAGCGGGACCATCTTAAGCTGATGGTTACTTAAAGTGGAAAAAGAATGTTTTTGTTAAAATAATTGTAAAAGCTTTGCATGTTCTTATATTAAAAAGTTAATTATAATATATTTAAATGTGAAGGTAGCTGAAAAGTATGTGTAAACTCCTTTTTATACTGACATATGAATTTTAATGAAGCTTGGCTGTACGGATCGGTGAATTTTTCCGCCATTCCATCATTGAATTATCATTAATTAAACCTTAAAGTTAATGATGTTATCATATATAACATTATTTCTGTATTTTTAAAATAATGACACTAAACAAATTCTTTTTGACAACACAAGTCTTTATAATTTAAAGCACTACTTATTTGTTCGTTTGTAGATCGCTTCCAGACATGGCACACTTATATAGCCAAATATAGGAATTCCACAAAATTCCAAAAGTTCAGAGGTCAACATTTTATTTATAATTCAAAGCCAAGGTTTCTTTTCTTAGAATTATAATTAAAGTTGATTACGTAGTTCTATAAAGGTTGTTAAATTAAAGATGTAATGAATATGCAACTGTACGTTTATGTCTCCAAAGTCACACATTTGCAATGAAAAAAAGATGAACTCCATATCGTATTAGCTTTTTAAGTCAGCGCAACAGAAGGATTGAAAAGAGTTTATAAGAAGTCGCTCATAGCATGTTGCGGTTTGCCCGGGGTTTAAGATGGGGTTCGGATCAAATTAAATTGAAGACTAAGCGGAAACTGCGCGGTTTGTGAAGGCTTAATATCATACCTTGTTACTGGGCCTCGGTTAAATACGACATTTAGAAAAATATCTAATTACCCAAAAAAATCCAATTTTTGAAGTGAAATCTTCTTTTGCGGCGTTGAACGATTCTTACTAGGGGAATAACTTGTAGATTCGCGTTACCAATGCTATGACGTCAGCCGTCAACGTGCTACAGTGAGTCAAGTATAAGATGGCGTTCTGCTGGCGGTTAGAGATAAATAATAAAATGTATACATACGCAGATTGTTATAATTTACATAATTTATATGTAGATATAATAAAATATTCATCGTATTAACTAAAATAATTTCCATGTATTCACTTCTTAATTAATTATACTTTGCAACAGATGAAACTGAAAGTAGTGTTCAACGATAAAATTAAATAAACGAAAGCAAGTTAACGTTTGTAATGAATATTAATGGCCGAAACTCTTGGAATCGAGCTTGACACGGGCCTGCGAAACGGCGGGTCCAATATAAATCACGCTTAGTACAACTTGCAGTCGCTTTCCGCTTTGTACCGTTCTATTGTACCCTTTTAAAGATAAGGGAAACCGAAACCGCGGGCTTTAGGAGGAATTTAAATACACCTTCGTACCTATTTAAATCTAAATATCTATTCATGTGTTATCTATTAGTTTTAAATATTTTATATAATCAAAATGTCTACTACTGACAGCGATTTGTTACATCCTCGTGTTGATTATTCTAATAAATTAAACATAATTTTGTGGCTCAAATTGATGTAAGTCTTATCCAATCATTCTATTCTACAATAACCTTTCGACAAAGGAAAAAAAAAAAAAACATCGTTGTGAAACCATAGCATACTGTTAGGGTATTTTCTAATACCCATCTGGCTAACTACCATCCTAAAATTTAAAAAGTCTATCACCATGCACGTATCACCTATACGTGTTACGGGAGTGTCATATAAAGTGCAGTATCACGTCGGCAATTAATATTAGGTGAAATTATGGTTACAGATTCTATTAGAGTATAAAAAAAACAAATATTTGATTATAACTAGTGCAAATTCCGCCGCCCCAAGACGACGTCCGTACCACTTCGGAGCCCTTACGCTAGTTACAACTTTCCCACTGAACGCACTAAACGCTTGGCCCAAAATATACGTAAATCTGTCATGGCCCATCTGGTTAACAGTTAGTCAATTAAAAAAAAAAGGTATATTTGATATAAGATCATTATCGCGACCTCTTATTATTTGTTATATATTATGTCTTAGGTCGATAATGAGAACAGATATTCTATTCATCTAAAACCTAGGTTCTCAACGTGGGCAATAACGCCCTCTTGGGGAAGTAGAAGACACAGAGAAAATTAGGCGGCATTGGTTTAGCCCAGAGGTGCGTAAACAGATAAAAATATAGTCTGAAAAGAGGAAAGAACATATTCCCAAACGGTGAAGAAAATAAACTTGAGAATCTGTGATCTAAAACATTAGCTTTTTACCTTTGGAGCTTACATCTTAAATGTACACATATAAAATTATATGTGCAATAAAACTAAAAAAAAAACAATACAAACCGTGAAATAAAATATTTTTACTACTATTCGTTCTATTAAATGTCTTCACGATTTAATGAAGCGAAATAAAAAAAGAGTAACGGGATGGCCTATATAAAATGCTTAAACATCTAAATGAGATTACATCACTTTAACAAAAGCGAACGGGTAACTCAGCCGAGCAACAACAATATTCCGTAATAAACAACAACTTGTCGCTTTTATTAACGCTGTTTGTTATATCTTTACCGCTGTAGGAGAAGACATAAAAACGAAACTGAAACTTAATTAAGGTCACGTGAGTCTGTTTACATACTTTTTTTTAATACATATATGTTTTTGTTTTTGTTTTTCAGTACCAAACGGAACATATTCCTAATAGGTAACTCGTGTATCACGGAGATATAATTTTATAATGCTGTTGTAACGCATAATGAAGGCTGATCGATCGTTTTTAAAGCCACATATTTTCTTCTCTTGTTTCTTACTCTTCCGTTGTGCCATCCTTTAGGCTCAGTAAGACTAATGAATGTGTTTCAGATGATAGTGTCAGGTTTTCAAAGTGCATTACCGATAATAAGTTCAGGCACTATGTCAAGCAGGTTTTAATGTCATCAGGTTGTTATAAGCTAGGTCATTACTTGAACGATACTGATGTCTGAGGTTTCTTGCCGGCTATTTTGATGTACTCAGGACCTAAATGGAATAAAGTATTTTTTAATTTTACAAATGAACTGTATTGAAAAATTACTATGTAATTTCTTTACCTGGTTATATTACTTATCTGCGTCAAGGTTGTTGAAATGCTTTGAAATCAAGCTTTGGACAAGAAAAAATTTTGAGAACAGCAAATGGGAATCTTCATTTTTTTTTTAAATTAAAAACAAAATCGACTTCAAACGAATAAACTATAAAAATGCACTAAAAAGTTAATAAATAATTACTTATTAATCTGCTTCGTTAATTTTGAAATCGGTGCCAGCTTATGAATTACAAAGTGGTATAAATTTACGTCGGCAATTATATTCAATTTTGATTAATTGTTCTTTAAAATCTCCCTAGTCCTTTATTTAGCTTATATGTAATTGTGATAAAGTTTGCGCAGTTATTTCCAGTTAATGTTTACATTGGTTAACTCTAGCTGCCACCGACTCTAATATTAACGAAGCAGATTATTAAAGAAAGTATTTATTGACTTTTTAGTGCATTTTTATAGATTATTCTTTTGAAGTCGGTTTTGTTTTTAATTAATAAAAGTTTCTTCTACTTTTTAGTTTAGATTTGGAAAGTAATATATGCGGATAATTATTTTCCATAATTTTGTTGAAATAGTTAATTGTTACAAACACTATATTAACATAGACGGATTTGCGGGCACAGCTAGTTTATAATATGATTATTTATTCTCAATAAATAAATCTGATAAAGTATATAAAATTTATCTACAGTGTAATCTTAATACTCTGTTAAAGTCTAGATGGCGTGGGAAAAGCGATTCGTCACCCATTTTGCGATGCTACATTTAAAGTAACGAAGACATAAATTGGATTTTTAAAGAGGCAATTGTCTTTTACGACTGACAATGACTCGCCTCGTAAATCTTTAACATTTTCCTTTTCCAAGTGTTTATATTTTATTTAAAACCTATTCAGATTTTATCTCGTGGAAAGTGTTTAAAATGTGTAAACGCTTTAACTGTCTTCTATCCCTTTTCATTCTATTGAATAATCTTTTAATACGACGAAGTACAATAATAAAGTTATTTATTAACATAATAAGAAAATATGTTGTCGTTGATATAGTACTTTATTTACATTAAAATTTCAGTTAATAATGCTAGTCAAAGAATATAAATCTATCGAAATAACATTATTCTCATCCCAGTCCAAAACCGTTAAATATTTGTCATCGAGGATTTTACTAAATGAAATTTATTTACTTCCTTTATGTAATATATGGTAACAATTTCCTCATGGGTACACTGATTTTCTCTGTATCTCTCTCCTATAAAGGTTGTATATACGAGCTATATATAAATATATAGGTATGAATAGGCGCTTTCAAAATCTTAGGCATCGCCTGGACAGCGCACCGTACTATCGCGTATATTAATTATCAAAGAGCTTGATATAAAAATTTGCTTGTCCACTATCTGCTTCAGGAGAATTCTCACTTCCGGGTGCTCGATGGCTTAGAAGCTTAAAAGCTTATGCTCGTAGACTGCGTGATAAAAAACGAAAGAAAGTAGTGGTAGAATATCCACATGCTATTTCGACACAACTGAGGGAGTTATAGCAGCTAAACTCCAAGGTTTTAGGAGACAGAACATCCACCAACTTGAAGACTACTTCAATCCAAAGGAACTTATGATGTTCACGACTCTCAGAGAATTCAACGAGGAGAAAGAAGCCATCATAAAAGCTAATTATCGTCTTTCTATTTGTGTGTATATCCGTTAATAATATTATAATTCGAAAAAATCGTTTAATTTGTTAATTTCCCATAAAAATGAGACAATAGGAAGACAATAGGAAAACAATGGAAAGCTGGCGTAAACGCCAGGTTAGTGCTCAAGAAGTTAAGCAAATTTTAAAATACTATATTTTATTTATTAGTTCAGTTGATATAATATGAAAAAATGATCAGCGTAATAATGAATTGGGTCGACTAGAAATTACAACTATTACGTACACTTGAAATATTTTATTTAAATCATCAGGAGAATGTAAAGGAATGAATAACTGTAAAGAATATAGAGCATAAGAGTATCCGCGAGTACAGCTCGTTCGTAATAACTTAAAAGTTTATATTGTTTATGTTCATGATCCATCTACTCGTAACGCACATCGGTCATTAGCAGTTAATGAATAATTTAGCGCGAAGAGGCAATTCTTCGCACCACCGGCTATTGGCTAAATTATTTCTACATTTTCTTCCTCATTCGCAGGTAGGTATTGAGAGATTTTAAAGGAGATTTAAATATATACGTTTTTTTATCTTTATAGAATAATAGTGAATATTTAGAAATAGGTATTTTTATGGGAATAATCAAAACCTAACTTTCATATTTCGAACAATTTAGATGCTCTTCCAAAGTCTACATGACTAACATTATTTAATATAACAGTATGTTCTGAAATCGGTATTATTAAGATACATTTACAATAATTATTTACTAATTTGAAATAATTTATTAAATATAGTATTAGTCTATATCTCTTTGTCTAATTAATACATTGTATTTTATTTAAATATTTAAGGTGTATATTTAGTAATATCATTATAAACAATGTTTATCGTTAATTCTATTCTTACTATAAATTTTTATTATCAAAGATAGCAAGCAATACTTTTCAAGGTGTTAAAATTGTAATTTATATAGGTCTGTCACTTTTAAAAATTTGAGTTCGCGTCTGGCCAAAATAGCATTTCCCGTTAATTGCTGTCTGACTGGAGCTCACTAATTGCTTAACTTCTGGGATCTCTTTGCTCAACAGTTCAAGTGGTGGACTACTATTAAAGTAAAAATTTCCTAACACTGTTTTGAACTTCCGCCCGTTCATAAATATACGACGAAGTTGGAGTTACTCGGAGGATGGAAAAAAAAAAAACTTAACGAGAATTAAAGAAAATTAAACAGCAAAATAAAATATATTCAAATTAAATTAAATTATAGCAGATGCTGATGAAATCTATGTTTTGTTAAGTCGAATAATTCAACTGCAGTTAGAATTTATAGTTTCCAACTTTATAAATTCGAAACTCGTTTAAATAGCTGCTACTACATACATTTACAATCGAAATCTAAATTAAGAAAATATTAAGATATGTTTTACTTTTCAATTAGCAATTAAAAGTGTGATTCCTTACTTTTTTGTGTAATTTATTTCATCAAGGAATAAAGATTTGAGACAATCTAGGATATGCTATGTTGACTGAAATATGTGGACAAACAAAAGAAAAACTGAATAATAGTTTTATAATCCTCTTGAATGAAATGTTATAAAAGTAAGAAGAAAACTAATCAAAACCAACTAACTGAGATAGCTACACTAAAATGTAAGATGAAAACCCAAGTGAAAAGGGAGCAAGAGTGAATAGCCGCTGCGTCCTACAAGCTTTCGTTTGGTCCAGATGTTTAGAACATATGCAAGATCCTTGTAACTCATTGCACCAGTTTCTTTGGGACCATTCATTCAGTACACATCGTTTTGGTTGACCTGAAATGCTTTATGTATAAACTTAATAATGTAGCTGAGATTTTTAGAATGATTATTTTTTTATTTGATACACGAAGGCATTTGCATTTGCAACCGTTCTTGTTTGGTTGATATTATTTTGATGATTACACTTTTTTTCAATGATTATATGCGAAAATTATTTTCGTCTCTTATAAGTTCTAGATTCTGTTTGAAATGTAACATTTGAAAATAATTTTCAAGTCAAATTAGCGAAGAAATATCGATCAAATAATTTCCTACAAAAAACGTTTATATGAAACATCTCTCTTATGGATAGGCCATAAATTTTATTTACATTTATCATTAATGCACTATCTACTTTACTTTGTAAACTTGTATTATTTACACTTGAAGTGAATTAGATATTAAGAGCTATTAATATAATTAATATAGTTATAATGTCTGGAGTTTTCAGACAGTAGCGAGCACTAGGACATGCCTGACCACCGTGTTTTTTTACACCATTGTATTTTATTGGTCAGAAATTGATTTATTAATTAAAATTACGTGTGCAGATAAAAGATTAAAATATATATATTTAAACAATAACACCTGATACACAAAACACAGTGAATCTACAACTTACTTAAGCATAATTGAATATTGATATTAAAATTTGGGTCGACATGAGAGAATGAACACAATATTACAATTTATATAATACTAATACATATTTGCTAAACATTCATATTCAAAAGTGAACAATAATCATACTAAACATTAAAAAAAACTTTTATAATTAAAAACAAAACCGACTTCAAAAGATTAAACGACAAAATGCACTAAAAAGTCAATAAATAATTACTTTATTAATCTGCTTCGTTAATTTTGAAATCGGCGCCAGCTTATGGATATTGAAGTGGTGTAAATTTACGTCGCTAATAATATTCAATTTTGATTCATTGTTTTTTAAAATCTACCTAGTCCTCTATTTAGCTTATATGTAATTGTGATAAAGTTTAGGAAGTTATTTCCATTTATAAAAGTAGTACATTGGTTAACTCTAGTTGGCACAGACTGCAAATTTAACGAAACAGATGAATAAATAATAATAATAAAGTAATTATTTATTGACTTGTTAGTGCATTTGTATAGTTTATTCTTATGAAGTCATTTTGTTTTTAATTAAAAAAAGTTTTTTTCTACTTTTTAGTTTAAGTTCATGCTTTTAGGTGTAGTTGTGAAGCATACTTCATAGTTTTCTAAACGAATATATGAAACACGCGAAAGTGACTGTAATATTCGAGAGCTTTACTCAATTTTCTTGAGTTCCAGTGATCAGATGGGAATGCCTCGGAAGTGTACTCCTTCGATTAAAAAAATTGTAAATCGGTCAACAAATGACGGAGAAATCGAGTAACAAACATACAAAAACAAAACATACAGACGAAATGATAACCATCTCCTTTTTGAAGTCGATTAATAAACAATAAGAAGGATAATATTAAGTAAATTCATTAATACTATAATAATAGTAAATAGAGTTTAATTAAAGCTTTATTTTTTGATCCTTGATCTTTTTTTAATATTTCTAGGGTGTCAAAGAATATGTCGTGATCAGAATGTGTACTATTATAACGTCCACACACTCTTTAGATAGGATTGTTTTACGATACATTATTATTACAAGTCGGTATATCAACTATTGGTTGACATCTCACACAGGGTGTTCATAGTACCTACAATGCAAGAAGTTTATAGTAAACATTTCATGATAATGGGTTGAAAAAGAGATGGAAAAAGAATTTAAACATAAAAAATAATAATGTTACCCTCTATCATTTCATACAGATATTTATATTGCCAAATTATTATTACAAGAAAACGCATGTGCGTAGGTAACTTTAGGGACCAGTGAGGCGTAACCGCGAGACCTAATATTTTTGTTTCATTATATTCCGCCGAGAGCTAAATGAAGCTCCGCATGAAAGTTTAAATCATAACATTTAAACAGCTGCGTGCAGTTTAGAAACATTTAAACATGCGCTTGAATGAAATTTCATATACGCCGTGACTTTAGAATAATAAGCTGGGTTAATTGTTCGCACGAATATCCTTTATGAGAAATATATTTATTATTTTTATTTAAAAAAGCATTCCGAATGAAATTGAATTTTAATTGAACAATAAAGGAAGTCGTAATATTTATTTTATACCGACCATTTAAGCTCCTAGAATAAGTTTTTTCATTCCTTCGACCTGACTAATGCCGTTGACCGGTAGGACCTTGATAGCTTCACCGAACTTTGGGACGAGTGCTTAAGAGGCATGCAGTCAGAAAAGTAGGTACTTCAGAAATCTATTGATATCGCGTTGCACCCCAAAGAAGGAATTATAAAACGCGAAAGAGACAACTGCAGCTTGGGCTGATTTTACCTATGATAGATGAAAACATTACTTCGTAGTACTCTATTTTCTCCTTCAAAACCGAATCGAGTTTTAGAATAATTAAGGCTTTGGTTATGTCCGTATGTTTTGCTTTTTTTTTTTAATTTAACCATCAAATTTGTTTGACGAACGTTTGAAAATGATTGTAACAATCGAGTTTTTGTTTCATTTTCAAAGGCTCCTAGTTTCTGCATAACTAATTTATGGAAAAAATCAAAATATACGGGCATAGCGGTGGTGGATATATATTATTTGATATAAAAATATTTACCACTAACTGTGCCCGCGACTTCGCTCGTGTGGATATCAGGCGCCCCGTCCCGTCATATATTATAGATTTCTAACACTGGAATAATTTCCAAAGTCGGATCAGTGATACCAAAGATTACCCCGAACATCCAAACTCAAAAACTGTACCTATTTGCAAAACATACCAAAATTTCATCGAAACCGGTTCGGTACATTTTGCGTCATTGGCTACAAATTAATAAATAGACCAAAAAAATTGCAAAATTGTCGAGATGTGTCGTGTAGTTGATTCTGAAGTCCTACATAGTAATAATTCAGAACATTCCAAATTATTAAAAAAATAATATAGCGCCATCTATGAATTATAATAGTCAGAAATTCATAGATAATTTACTTACATTATCAGCATTCATAACACTTCGTCACACATGACATCAAAAATAAACAAAACATGAACCGTTTAATTACAATTAGATTTAAATAATATTATTTTCCCCGTCATATTTACTTATTGAAATTCAGTTCACTACTTCCATAAAATGACTTCTTAATACAACAACTAAAATGATATTGTATAAAATATCAAAATATTGTTTTCTCATTCACTCTGTCTTAGATATATATTTTTTATATACTTTTTTTACGCGGAACCCTAATTATTTTTATCAAAATTAAAAGTACCCTAAGTTACCCGGAGTAACTTCAGCTATCTACTTCAAAAAAGTCCTGTCAAAATCCGTCTAGCCATTCCGAAGATTTCCCGGAACAAACAGACAGATATACATAATTTTTAAAAATTGTATTTTTGGTATTGGTATCGTATATACATTCATATCTATTTAGTAAAAAAATAATTTAGACATTACAAACAGACACTTCAAATTTATTTATTAGTATAGAGTTTTCTTATTACTAACAAACTTTTCTTTAATACCGCCGCCGCGTCGCGTGTCATTCAAATTATTATAACTTTTCATAGAGTAGGCCGATAAAAATGAAATAAAGTCTTAATGTTACCCCGGAATATGCTTTATCTTTTTGAATATACCTAGTACTTTCTAATTGATACCTATATAGACAAACAGACAGACGAACATTTCTAAAAATGATAGAAATGTGTTTAATTGCCTATTATTAGCCCCTTGCAATAATTGTTTTCACAAAAATCGATGTAATGTAATCGATGTAAAACAAATAAAAACGTACAGACACGTGAAATTTACAATTTTATTATTAGTGTAGTAAATGCTACTATCCTGGGAGGAAACAGGGGACTACGTTTGTATTGAATAAATACCGCCAGGATATCCTCTTAAGGCGCATAGTCGAAAATAGTAATTACCACAATAGCACCAAAATGGTATGAACCTTTATTTGGGCGTTGCCTGAGTTAAAATGACACTGAATTTGCCCTAGTTAAACCTCATGATTGGTAAAAACGATAACCCTGAATTTAAAAATATAATTCAATGAGAAACAACTTCAGCTTTTGTTTAATCTTAAAGAAAAGTCAGAAAATCATTGCGCTGTCATTACAATAAGAAAAAGGTCGCGAAATACGTCGAGTTCAATGATGCAATTTCGATTCATCAGGAGAGCGGTACGCGGAAAACGACCTCAGTCCGTTTCCGGGTCGTAAAACGTTTTCATAAAAATGCAAATTGACTGACGACGTATTGCCGACGGTCGCCGGGCCGCGGGCCGTGACTCGACGGGGCAACTTTGAGGCACTGTTTTTATCAAATTAAAAGTCAGACATTCTCATAGAAACACGTTAATTTGCACCAGTATTTATATCATTATCGCATGTCAGTATTTATAAAGCTGTAACGTGTTTAATTTCAACATAAATCTAGAGTCACTACAATCGCCGCGATTTCCTTTTCCTAAAGACATCTTTCACTTTATTAAAATGTAACGCAAACTTTTATTAGACATTTAGTTGGCTATAATCTCGGAGCGTTAACAACACATATAATCCGTTTAATTTCGGGAGGTGTTCCATTCGCAGTTAATTAACTTTATGAGCTCGTATCCTCAAATTGATGCAATAAAATCTAAGAAGTGGTTTACCAACAACTTTGAGGTACTTATTGCTAAAATTGTTTATACACATATATTGTAGTACCCTAATGAACAGTTGTTATGTTTCTAATTGTACAATATTAAAAACGTGTTATACGTTGATTGCAGTTGACAGTTATAATATGTACTTAAAAGTGAGATTTTTTCATGTATATTTTTTGAGCTAAACGTAAAAAAATTACTGAGCATATAAATCTATACTTATAATAAAGGCTAATGAAACTAAATCTGTACATTGAAGATATTTAAGAAGAAAATGAAGCGGGAGGTGACATTCATCACCACTTGGGTAGTATGGTATGCAGGTCACCGTTCAGGCCTCTTAGGGCGAGGGCTAAGCGCAGACGGTGACACAGTCCGGACACCGCTCCAGCAGGGATCAGGACTCTGCCACATTGCCAAATCAAGATGGAAAGGGGCGGGGCCTGACCTTCCATTGCAATTGGAAGACTATGTGCGAGATAGTCTGGTCAGGACGAGGTGACCTTCTCCGCGGGGTTGGGAAGAGGCGTTATATACATAAAAATATATTAGTAGAGATAGATTGCTTCTAGAAGGAGAATATAGGCTGATTAGAATATAATTGTCTGAATTACACGCGAGCGAAGTCGCTGGCACAGCTAGTAATAATTAAAAATATTAACTTCTTTTGTAATATTAGGACAAAGATAATTTAACTACATGTATAAATTACGATTATTTAAGAAATGATATTATATTTTTTATCTTTTACTTAGTTAAAAAAGCGAATTGAAGGTTAGCAACATATATTACCTATTTAAATTCAGTTAATTTAATTTCACGCGTTATGTTTGCTTTTTTCTATCCCGACGTTTCGGCTGGGTTTCACAAACCGTGGTCACGGGCTGACTGGCGGTGCGCGGCGTCGCCTGATGCGTTAAGGGGTATTTAGATGAACTACCCCCGTTTAGTCTTTATATTTATTATAGTCACAACACACAACACTAACAGTGTCCATCGACGATGCCTGTGACGATAAATCACAAACCTTAAGATTTTCTAGCACCGGATTCAACGCTGAGGAAAGCCTATAATCATCCTCGCGATTGAAATTTGGATGTTTTTTAATTTCAATCGCTTCGCGAGCCATTCTGCGATAGTATTGGCGATCAGTGGATAAAACTTTCGGTCGGTGGAATTCGATCCAATGGTTGGTATTGGAGTTGAGCACATGTTCTGCTATCGCTGACTTCGTTGTTTGGCGATTCTTTACAGCCGCGATATGTTCTTTGACTCTTTGCGCGATAGTGCGCTTAGTCTGCCCGATATAGGAACTACCGCAACTGCAGTCGATTTTGTAGACACCTGGTGTCTGGTACGGGATTACATCCTTCGGCGTGCGAATAAAATTTTCAATTTTGGAGAACGGTGCGTATACAGTCTTGCTGGAGAATTTTTTTTAAAACTGTTCCAACTTTGTCCGTTACTCCTTTGATATATGGCATGAACGCAGACTGCTTATTGACCTCCGGATATTTCGTACGGTGTCGACCTAAGCCGTTTCGATTCGCTTTGTACCCATTTCTTCTTAGGGTCTCCTGAACGTGTGCGAGCTCCGTATTTAAATATTCAGGGTCACAATTTCGCATCCATTGATGTGAAATCCGACCGCACTATCAACTAAGCCTAATCTCGTATTTTATTTCACAAATTGTTTATTTTCTTATCTATAAGTAGAGATGGGTGTTTTTCATTAAATTTTAATGCATCGATATCGCTCACACGGTATCCGTTGTTGACATCGTTGTTTTCGGCAGAGATACCAGCAAGGCGACGAAAAATAAGCGGGACTTTATTATTGTTAGCGATGCTTTAGCGCATCGTTTTTGTTATAGTTTATACCTAAATATTTAGAGAGTATTGAATTTTGTCAAAATTATTTTTGAGATAATATGAATATTTATTATTATAATGACTACTTAAAATTATTTTATAAGATAAATGTAAAAATATAATTATAGTATTTGAAAAACTTATATAATCGGCATTACAAAAAAAATATATATGTTCCAGATTTTATAAATGGGTACACAGACGGATTATTGAAATGAAAACTTCTTTAGCTGCGTCGTACGATATTTGATAGCGGCATAACTTATGATTTCGCGTCACCGACATGCTAATGTGACGTGCTGAGTTAAACTGGTTATCTAGAAAAATAAATAATTAATAGTAGCATTTATTTTCGAATATTTCCAATATTGGTATTATAATATTTGCATTGAAATGTTTGATATTACCATTTAATTTTCTAATATTTAATCTCTGTAATACATCATGCAATGAATGTTTCATTGTTGCTTGGAAATTATCTTACCAGCGGGGTAGATCGATTTTTAGTTGTTTGATAAGTACTTTATCGTGGATTTTGAAAATTCTATAACAGTTATTTCATAGTCTTGAGTTTTCACTTCTATCGGTAATCCCCAAGACTACCTTTTTTTGTTTTGTTTTTTTACAATATATCCGACTTTAGAAAATAACTGATCTTCTCAC
This sequence comes from Samia ricini, assembly GCA_014132275.2. NCBI lineage: Eukaryota > Metazoa > Arthropoda > Insecta > Lepidoptera > Saturniidae > Samia > Samia ricini. The sequence goes on along the minus strand of AP028165.1, from coordinate 12,589,625 downwards.
TTGACATAAGTAATATATAACTATATGAGTCAAGATTGAGATGAAACTAAAAATATATCACTTTTTTTGACTGATACTTATTTATACTGAGTATTTCGCTATAATCTATTGTTTTAATAAATGTCTATAAGTAACAATGTGATGCATTCAGAAAGTAATAAAATTACAAAGAACAATACGACTTGCGATTAAATCTTTAACTACGAACATAAAACTTGGTTATAATACATTGTAGATTCAGACTTATTACTCCCATGTTAATTGCTAAACCTTTAAGATTATTTTTTTAATTCAACACATTGAAATAATGATTGATTTGAGAGTTTTCTGCGCCATCTTAATCTGTCATGAACTTTTAATTTATATGGATAGATAAACGAAAAAAAAAACGATTTTTACCAATTTGAAAAATTATTTCACTAATTGAAAAGTATGTTATAAAGTTAGTAGAATAGGCTATAATTTTATTAATTAGAGATTTAATGTACTCATGCGAAGCTGGGGCGGGTACCTAGTTGTTTATAAGTTTGCAGGGTTTGAGTACTGGGGTCACAAAAATCCCTGACTTGGCTGAATGATCTATATACCTTTGCCTTTTCCTTAGAACGAAAAAACATTATTATTTTGAATAAGATTTCTATTTCTAATAAATAATAAACAATAATTTCTGATTTCATCAATTCAAGTACGCTTACAAGATTATTAGTCGATTTGAAACAATGAATATAATTTTTATATATTCCTTAAATTTGGAAATTATATACAATTACGAAAATACGTAGAGAATATTTTGTTTCTTGTAAAATTAACACATAGAGTTTTATCTGTAAACAGCCTTTATGTCAACCCCAAATTTTAACTGCAGTTGTAAATTAATATTATTATTGATATTGTTTTATTAATAATCTATACAAATAAATAAAATGTAAGTATCTGTATGTAATGTAATTTTTTTTTAATAAATAGGTATGATTGTATATACCTCACCTATACCAAAACTACTATTTTTAAAATCTATAACAAAAATTTGTTTTTATTTTTTTTGTCTGTCTGTCTGTTTGTATTGGGGAATCTCCGGAACGGGACTTTTTTTGGTAGATAGCTGAATTTACTCCAGGTAACTTAGAGTACTTTTAATTTTCAAAAATTATTAGGGATCCGCGTAAAAAAATGTATTAAAAATTTGAATAAAATCTGATTCAATGCACATTTTTACGAGCAAGTGCTATAATTTATGAGAAATATTTTAGGGTTCCAAATAAAAACATTAAAACGCAGTGAAGAATATATGAAACGTGGTCGCAGCCGCAGGCACACTAGTACGTAATATTATAAATTAATACTGTAAAGACTAGTAATTTTGCCATAAAACATTTATAATTTTACAATTAATACTTTAAAAAAGAAGACTTGCTTTTTAATTTTATTAGGAGTGTTCAGGTATGCGTCTTTGGTCTAACTTGTAGTATTTGACCTAGACTGAACTTCAAGTTTATCAGACAACAGTTGTTATTGAGGTGGGTACAGTGTTTAGCGATTAAAAGTGCAGGCTTTTGGAGGTTCAACCTTGTTGTGTGCTGTACAAAAATGGGATGTCATTTATGACGACACAATCTTGACACCGACATTTAAAGGCAATACATTATAATGTTATATGGTAGTATAACTATTTTAAATTACATTGATTTGTCATGAAGAGTACTTATTAGAGAAATTACCTATCATTGAGAGTCCAGTGGCTTTTGTAATCATTGACATGTATATTTTAAAAACAACAGTATTGTAACACACCTTCATAGAGGATAATTTTCGCAACTCAAGCGGTATGCACGTTAGCAATTTTTTGAGTCATTTTTTATTTTTCAACGAATAAGAGAATCCCAGATAAAATACGACTGTAGGTAAACGTCGGAGGCGCGGGGACGTGCTGTTATACAAGACAGCCCCTTTATTTATGCCCTCAATATTTTACAAACCATAAAACTTCTTCACCTCGAAAATAAGGAACGCTTTACGTTAATAGGTTTTTTGGTATCCGCGGACGAGTGAAATTTTAATTGATATGAATGTTTCTTTTTAGCCGAAATTTCTTAATGAGAGTTCCATTCGGCTACTTTTATGTTTACTAAGGGCCGATTTTTCAATCCTCAGACAAACAGACAGATAAAGTTTATTCGATAGATAGCTAAGAAATGGATTTTTCAATAGTCAGATAGGCCTTATTCGACCAATAACTCGACTACCTGGGGTATAACTTTGTCTGCCCCTTCGCGAGCCCCGTCAACGGTTATTCTTTGGATAGTTTCGATTTCATCACAGATGTTAAGTAAATATTTGTTTTTAGGTAAGGCATTGCTGAATATTTAATAATTACAAATAAAATATTAATTATCTTGTATCGTCTGTTAATAAAATAAGTTACGGTAGACCCTTCCTAGACTGAATCTTATCTGAATAATTTATCTAATAAACAACTAAACATGTTTGTGTTTTTAAACAATTATTTTTCATTTGGCCCCGATGCAAAATTTTGTGAAATATGTAAAAAAAATGCCTGAAAATTTATTTTCTTAATATTAGAGCGTGAGAAGATTTCCCATATTAAATACAGGTAACTCCGTTTTTTTTTTAAATAAAATTAGTCGAGATTTTGTGCAATCATATCGTTCCAACTCAGAAATTACTTAGGATTGAGCGGTCTACAATAGTGCCTTTTGCGAGCTAACTGTAACTCACCGGTCCTCACCTAACCGGTGGCAGTACAGTTCACTAAAGTAACATTTTGTAAATATTTTTTGATTTTTGTTATTATTTTAGTAATGGCTGAATCTGTAGATAATATTTTAATTGGAAATTTATAGGAAATTTAATTTTCTATAAAAATCTTTTAAACTATTTATTTAAGATTGATTTTTCTCGACATAAGTTTTTCGACAGAAGTCGGATTTTAGTTTTATGTAGCATAAAATCTTAATGGATTATGGAGTCAAATTTTGACAAAAATATGCTATAAAACGATTGACTTTAATAGTTCAATACATCTATAAGGCTACAGGATTCTAAAATAAATTGCCATGACAAGATCATTTCAAAGAACTCATCACTTAGCGCAAAGTTGCAGATACTCTGATGCTCAGTAGGAATAAGTTTCGAGTGTTAATGACACCACTAAATGCACACTGTTGTTAGGGCAAACATAGGATTGTATTTCAATGATTGTATGATTGTATGCAAGATTGTATTCAGAACACAAGAGAGTGCAGGTTCTGTAAATATGTTGAAGAAACGACAAATCACACCTTGTGTGAATGTTACCCATTAATACCCATACGCACCCGAATTCTGGGTAAGCACTCGTTGCTCCCGGACGAGGTACAGACACTCTTTACCAAAAAGATCCTACAGTATATGTAAGCAATATACCATAAATTAGGTTATTTTAGGTTGTATATAAGAAAAATTTTGAGGATATAATTAATGACGTTCACGCAAAATTCACTATTGTATTCCTTGTAATATTTTAAACAAACCAACAGATTTAATATATTATTTAATAGTAAATAATGATTAAACTCGTAATTTTACGAAAGGTGAATCCCACGTGGACTGAGTTGCGGGCCCGACTAGTACTTTAGAAAACCAAAATAATTTAATATCTCTAGTGATTGAAAAATCCCCAGCGTTATACTCGATCTACTATCCTCCATGTTCCAGGAAGTCCGACAATGAAACACGAAATTAATTTTAATATGGCAGTGGATGAGAAATTTAGACTCTCGAGTTTCTAAAACGGCTACATGATTTTACTAATGAATATGCATAGGTACATTTCAAAACTATTTGCGGTGTGAAAATGCAAATTCGAAACGGAATATTTCATGCTCTTCCATAGGTTTCTCTAATTACAATCACTATTCGAATTTTGTATATTAATCATAGAATTTTTTTAGTTTGGCTTATCTATTATACATTTTACAATAATGTTATGTTCACCTTGTCCCTTTAATGTCATTTTTACTTCAGTCGAAATTATATAAAAAATTAACTAATGATTGATGTTTTTTTTATTTCTCTCACACCTCGGACACTATTTAAAACCTTGTCATGTTATTACTCTCTTGTTTTATTATTTTAATCTTTACATTAGTATGTGTTTAGGCTTCTTCTTTTTTTATTTCTTAGTTACTCGATGTAACTTTTATTTTTAATATGAAATTAATCAATATTTATCCTTTTTTCCATTTATTTACATTTACTTTGTACCTATTCATTTGATTACCTACTGATGATTGATGACAGCCGTCGCAAACGTGATATACATAACATAAATCAGTAAATAATTATCTACGACTGTTGACACAATCAGTGCACCGTTTTTTTTTTATAAATGCTGCTTATTTTTCTTTTTGTATGTAAGATAAATACTTCTACTGATATACTTATTAGCTATGATAGGTGACTTAGAGTAGTAATTTTCAATCTATGCAAGTTCTCAATACAACTCATTGCAATTACTGTGTTTATGTATTACTGTGCGATTCATACACAATAATAATTATATTATCTATATTCAGATTACGAAAATCAAAAATAACACAAAGTAAAAAAGTATAATATAGTAAACTAAAGGGGAAGATTTACAAAAAAATAATGCGGCCTGTCGTCTTGTATAGATCAAAGTGTTGGCCCATAAAGGTGACGGACGAAAGAAGACTGCATGCAGCTGAGATGCGAATGTTCCCGTCCGATGTGGTCCTCGCACCCTCCCGAGGGAGATGGGAAACTGTACCAGGACGCTGTGTCCTTTTCAGTGGTGTCGTCGCGGCGCCCACCTAAGCGCCGGTCACTGGGTAGTCACTGAACGCTGACTTTAGGTTTCATTGTAGGTTGTCGGTTTTTCATCAAATTACGCGATCGTCGAGTTACTCGATGACTAGGTTGCGCGGCGATGGTTTGATGCTTCTGTCCGGAGGACGAGCGTGCAGAGGTGCGATTCCATGGATGTGGGGGTGCACAGATGTATCTGCGCTTCGAAACAGGTGGCTAGGCGTCCAACAAAGTCGTTCAGGCCCTCGTTACGTAAGTCTCGCCTAATCGTGGCGTAACGCACGTAGCGAGACGCATTGGTTATAGTGCGTAGTGACCGATTCTCTTGTATTCTCAGGTGGTTTTTCTGTTTCTCAGAGAGATAGATGAACCAGGCCGGTGCAACGTACGTCAAACGCGAGCGAATATATAGTTTGTATAAACCCATCTTGGTGCGTAGTGGAAGTCTCGATTGAAGTACCGGTCTCAAAAGTCCCCGCGCGCGACTTGTTTGCGCTACAACATTATCGACGTGGGCGATAAACGACAGTCGCAGGTTGAGCGTTACCCCAAGGTACTTTACCTGCGGCGACCACTGCAGATCTTCTCCCTTAAGACGAAGCGGCGGCGGATATGGGGCTCTGCCTGTAACCATCGCCTGTGTTTTGGCGACATTGAACGACAACCTCTAACGGACCAGCCAGTCGGGCAAAGCATCCAGCATTGGACGCAGATAGTCGGCAGCGTACTTTTTGCGCAAAGACGACACAGAGTACGCCACGTCGTCCAGATGCGAATGTTGATATGGGTGTGTGGGGGTAACAAGATTGAACAGGATAAAAATGAGTACATTAGAAAATTTTTGAAAGTAGTGCTAGTAACAGAGAAGGTAAGGAGCAGTCGTCTGTCCTGGTATGGGTATGTAATGCGTAGGGAGGTAGAGGATGTTGTGAGAAATGTATTGGATATAAATGTGGACGGTTATATGGGAAGGGGAAGAACAAAGAAAGGATGGATGGCTTGTGATATGTTTAGAAAGGGAGTGAATACGGAGATAACTGCAAATAGAGACGAATTGAAGAAGAAGACATGTTGCGGCGATCCCAAATGCAAATGGGTTAAGAGATAAAACTAGAGAGATGATGATAGTAACTAAAAATATTAAAAATACAATTTAGCTTACGCATGCCTTTTAAAAGGCATTTTCATTAAAATATATATAACAATGAAATAATATAACCGCAAGAAGCGTATACAAATAACTTGTCAATCATGTTATAAACCTTCATCGGACCATATAGAAAAGCAAATAAAAAAAAAGTAATCCCATTATGCCACCTTTTTATATTGTCGTGAAAATTAATGTGTGAATAATATAGAGACGACCTCTCTTTCAATAAAGGAGGCGCCCATTTTTGTTGTCGTGTACTCTTAATATAGATATTCACCCTTTAGCAAGATTAAATTATAGACTATTTTTTTTTTCGGCTCAACTTCCGTATGGCCTTGGATCTTTCAACGTTAAGTAATACCTTTTACCTGACAAGATTTGTTGAACCTTTCCACGTCAGATAAGAAAAAAGTGGCGAACTGAAATCCAGCGTGATTAAGGGGAAATTGAGAAGCGATTGGACAAGGGTTGCGGGACGGAAAAATGATTTTTCTCCGTCTAATATTTTCCGTTGAGAGTTGAGTTGATAAAGATATTGAATTGACTTGTGTTGGATAAGTGAAAGATAGGGTTATATTTATAACTAACTGTCCAACCCTGTGTTACTCAGATTGTATTTGCTTAAAAAAGGATATTAAATTTAAATAATCCTAAATTGGAAAACAAGTTAGAGTTTATTTAAAACATCTTTTATTTTTTATAATGCATAATAATAAAGAAATCCTTTGCAATTTAATAAGAGAAATAACAAAAAAATATGTTAACAAGTATTAAAATATGTTTAAACATTTGTCCGAACTACAAAAATAATTATTTTTTTAAATATAGCGCATTTCATTGGGGGCATTGCTCGTAAAACCGATGCCCAATGGGGCTAACGGGTTCTCGAGTAGCTGCCGCATACCAGAAGATGCAGTGTGGGTCCCTCAACCCACCTTGTGGGAGGACCTGCTGAAGGTCGCTGCATCCGCTCGATGGGGGTAGTGTAAGATCGGTCGTTGTGGAGATCTTTGGGGGAGAGCTATGTCTAACAGTGGAAGTCTTTTGGTTGAATGAATGGAGGACCTTATCTGTGAATTCAAATTCTTCATCCATCAATCAAATTCAAATTCAAATATGTTTGATTAAGAAGATTTAAATTCTATTGAAATAACATTTACGTGATCTATCGAATATATGTATGTTCAATATTTTATCATAAAGGTAGCTTAGGAAGTTACTTTAAAACTTAAAGATAAGCCGGAGCTTGCGTAGTCTCATTTCCTATATCTGAAACTATTCCAGTGCACATAGCCAACGAACTGAAGTTTTACTACTGGTAATGTTCTCATTTACTTTACAATGTTGTTTCTATTGGTAACTAGGTCATGTCTGTTAGAAGTAACTTGCTATTGGGAACTAACGTTACGGAAGTTCAATAGTCTTAAAGGTTCTAGTAAGGGACATAGTGAAATATCTTTGAACGAAATTTTTATATTTCGAGAAATATTTGATATATAATACTATATATCAGTTTGAAATTATATTTGAAAACCCTAGATAAAAATCGCTTTAATATTTGGTAAAAAGAAAGAAGTTTACCTAAATTGATTACCGAGAGATTTTCTAGAAGCCAAATTACGTCATTGAATCACAGATCATACACGCATCGATACACAACATGCATACACATAAACAAACAATGTATCTACAAAAACTATTTAATTTTACTTATACTCCACACATAGTAGAAAAGTGTACCTGGCTATAGTATTTCTCTTTGAATAAATAGATAATAAAAGTTTTTAATATTTGTATTGGCTGATATTTTCTGGCTTAATAATATCACAAAGTGTAGTCAATACTGAAGTAAGATTCTTTTAAAGATACATTTAAAAATAAATAGTTAAGCACGAGTGAGATTCGAACACAGACATTCGACATCGAAGCGATGATGGCGCAGTGGGTAATGCGGCCGGATTCCGTGTCAATCGACGCGTGTTCGATACCAACTAGCCAACTCTAAAATCGGCATGAGGAAATCATAGCATGGCCACAGTATAAACTGTATATTTATTTTGTGGAATGGTGGTAGGGCATTTTCTAATTATACCCGCCTGGGTAGCTACCAACTTCAATTTTGAAAACCTGTTGCCAAATACCAATAGGTGTGTTCGGGCCGCATCACTTGAGACCCAATACCTAAGTTTAGTGTGTTTACCATCCTGGTCCACATCGTCGCTTAACATAAGGTGAGATTACGGACAAAGTATTGAACCTATATCGTGTAAAAAAACATAAACTTACTGAATTATAAATAGTAGGTACAAAGATATAACAATAAGTTGTAATCTGTATCATCTCCGGCGCTTTCTTTTAAAAGTATCTTCTGCTTTGAAGTGGTTAAACTACTTTAAAACTTTTTTATGAACATTTAAAAAAACGACAGTGGTAAATTCGTACGTGTTCTTTGGAAACAGAAATAAATCGAACGAAAGTTTGCGATTATAATGCGGTTGGTAAAAAGGATATAGTTTAAGAATCTTTTTACTTTCTAGTTGCAATTTTCTTAAAAGCACATCGTTACAATAATGTAGCTGTTACTTATGACATACCACTAAGATAACAAAAAACATGGGATTAATATTTGAGATTTAATAAAAAAAAACAAATTTCTACCAAATGTTATACCAAAATATAATTCGTATATCATAGATAAATTATTATATATATTATTTGGCTTATGCACTTTTGTCATCAGTAATTCCATATTAAATTGTGTACGGAGTTACTCAAAAATTGGTAAAATTTGAAAAATAATTGTCCACACAAAATATGACACACTATTCTTGTAATTAAGAAAATAATAAATTTACATTATACTAATAAGAAATAGTAAGCTTAAAAGAAGAACTATTCAAGTGACATATTTTCAAGTGTCGTTGTAAACTTTCGTTTCATCTTACAAGGAGACCGCACAGGTGTTTTGAATTACATACTTACGTAGTTTATACGACAAACGTGATATAGTGTACATTATTAAGAACATTTAAAAATATTCGTTTTTATTTCTGCCTAAATAATTACATATATACTCATTTAATAACTAGCTGTGTGCCCACGGTTGCACCCGCGTTTCATATATTTTCAATGTGTAATATAGTTTTTAATTTTTTATACGGAACCCTAATTATTTTCCATAATTTTTTTACTACTTACATTGAGCAAAGATATTTCTCACAGTTTCAAATACCTCCCAATAAAAATGTGCATTGAATCGGATTTTATTCACAATTTCACGAGTTTTCATTTTTTTACGCGGAATCATTATAATTTTGGGGAAAACCAAAGTACTCTAAGTTACGCGGAATAACTTTAGCTATGCATCAAAAAAAGTCCCGTCAAATCCGGTTAGGGGAGATTACGCGGAACATACAGACAAAAATAGACCAACAAAAATGTTAAAAATTGTATTTTTGGTATAGGTATCGTACACATATTCATATCTACTTAGTAAAAAAAAATGATTTTGACATTACATACAGACACTTCTATTATATTTATTAGTATTAATCATGATCGTATTAAAAGTAGATGCATTGCACTACAGAAAATGTTTTTATTCGCTTTCACAACTTTACAAATGGTACGCTTAAATGCACCTTTAATGATATTTACTCATATGTATTCTTACATATTATAAAAGGTTCAGTTAGCAGTGTTTTGTTTTTATTTTTAAGTCTTATCTTAGTAGAAGAACATTAGTTACTTGTAATTTTCCTTGTTAAAAATTAAACATAAATAATTTCCTCTTAATAACTATATCTAGAAATCGTATTTAGAAACAATATTTCTAATCTACATATAAACACGCACAGACAGGACAGTCCACTTTTTCCATGATTTGTAAACCGATTTCCTTTTTATATTTATTTTTTTTGTTTGCTAGCTGTTAAAGAACTTCAGTGTTATTATTAGTTTTTGTATATATCAATTATTTATGGTTATTTTAGATTTTTATTTTACATTCTTTACAGCGAAGGTTCCTAAGATCATTGTGTGGCTTGAACTCCAAAGCGAGCTACCAGAATACGAAGATAGACTTATGGAGTTTAGTTTTAAAAGTCTTAAACATAGAAGAAATATTACAGACCTGTGTTTGCTTCATTAAGCATCTAATTGAAGTAGAAGCTGCTGAGTAAACTTGACATAAAGGTACGCACTCGGTAAGATATCAACAACTGGTTAGTGTGCCTTCTTGTAATAATACTTTGTTGTAGAATGTATTGGCGTTACAATGAACTCCATGTTCAGTATGACGTTTTTTCAATAGATACTATAGTAAAATTCAAAAGTTTGATTTAATAATTGGTTGATGTTACTCCTTCTGTATTTACTTTTGCTTTCATTTAGATTTCAAACTTCTGTGAAGCTGATTTAAATTTATCTTGGCATAGTAAAATAAATAAATAATTTCACTCATAATAATTGATGCGATGATGGCGCAGCGGGTAGTGCGGGCGGATTCCGCGTCAATCGACGCAGGTTCGATCCCTCCGACTCTAAAATCCGCCTGAGCTTTCGGTGAAGGTAAACATCGTGAGGAAACCATAGCATGGTGGTAGGGCATTTTCTAATCATGCCCGCCTGGGTAGCTACCACCCTCAAGTTTGAAAACCTGTCGCCAAATACCAATAGGTGTGTTCCGGCAGCATCACTTGAGAACCAGTACCACTAGGCTTAGTGTGTTTACCATCTTGGACCACATCGTCACTTATCATCAGGTGAGATTGTGGTCAAAGCACTGAGCCTATTCCGTGTAAAAAAAAGCAACGTATTTTGCGCACATATGTAATAAGGCATGGGATTTAAAATGCCATTTATAATTAATGTCCTTCTGTATGTCACTAATCTCATAAATTTATCAAAACCTTTTTTTTAAATAAAATAACAAAATTACAAATTTCTCATTATAGTAAATTGTTCATCTGTAAATACTCTTTTGAACTTTATCCAGTATTCTTTTCTAGAACTATAATGAACTAATAATAAACAGCTATAATGGGATGAGTGTATAAGATAAATAAGACACACTCTGATAGCGCATACACTAGACACATCCGTTTCTACCCCCTCAGCAAGTCGAGCACGTTTTAGTTTCACAAATCTAATTTTACCTCCGCACGGGAATTCCTTTTTGAGTGCTATCGAAAGCTCCGAGACTACGGTATTGCCAATTCTGCTGAATGCACCTGTTTCAAAAGTTTTATTGAATACGCAATCGTTGACCGTCTTCCTGGGCTATCGGTCAGGTAGATTGACAGATAATGTGAAGTTTGCAGGTCAGGTTGTTGGGACTGATATTGGACAGGTCTGCTTAGAGACCTTGTACATACTACTGACGTAAATATGATTCGGGAATTTATGGTTAAGCTACAAAATAAAAAAAATGGGATGTGATAAAGAAAACTAAATTAGATAAAGCTGTTAAGAGGATATCCTAGCGGCATTTATTCCATACAAATGTAGTCCCCTGTTTTCTTCCTAAATAGTATTATGGTAAATATTTTTATAAAGTCTATTATTATATAAATCCACCACCGCCATGCCCGTATGTTTTGATTTTTTCTATAAATTAGTTATTCTAAAAAGTAGGAGTATTTGAAAATAAAAACATGCTCGATTTTTACCGTATTTTTACAGTAAATAAATTTGATGGATAGAATTAAAAAAGTAAAAGCATAGCTATAGTCTTTATTGTTCTAAAACTGAAAGAAAAGTAAAAATCGGTTCAGTTTTGGAGGAGGAAACAGAGTACTACGAAGTGATTTTTTCGTCTAAAATCAGCCTGAGCTGCAGTTGTCCCTTTCGTGTTTTATAATTATTTCTTAGTATTCGCTAAGTGGTCGAAATTCGATCCTGATATATATATATATATATATATATATATATATATATATATATATATATATATATATATATATATATATATATATATATATATATATATCTCTACTGAATAACAAATAAGCTTAAGTATCTTCCATTACCTGTTTCCAACCGAAATAATTTTATTTTCACTTTACCCAACGGTAATCAGTTTATCATAAATTTGCCAAAATAACTTTGGGGTAAGCGCAAATCGTGTCTGGTCTCTCATTATTCTCGTATAATTGAATATGTATTTATTTACGATAGGTATACGGTGAACGTCTTTTAGCAAAAAGAAGTGAGGTGCCAAAAACTCATTTTTACCGTCTTGCAATTTGGAAAACGATGGAACAGAGAAACCGAAAGCTAGATGCTTATGGATACATCGAACGGTTGTAAAAATAAAAGACAAACATTTATATATAACATCATATATTGACGTGCGCGTAACATCCTCTTGTGAGCCCCAGAGACCCAGAACAAAATAGGGAGTCTAAAAAATGTGCAGGACTCCAGAAAAAAAACAGATATACTCAAAGTGGTTGTTGAGCAAAAAAGGTTTAGAAACTCTGATATCATTAATGTTAACTAAGTTATATTTTTATCAAAAATTGTAGATTTATTCATTAGTAATTTTGCAGACCCTAACGTAACAAAAAAAAAATTAAACGTATAATAGAAATTAAGAATCTTACAATATTAATTTCACAACAATATCTCTGAAAGAGCACGTCTAAGAAAAAATTTCACCTTTATGGTAACTGTTGAAATTGATTAATTTAAGCAATGGTTTATTCTATACATTACCACTTTTTGTAAAGGTGTTTCAGTCGTATCCAAACTAGAAAGGTAATGGATAAATCTGAATTTTAGTGATATACAATTCAAGTTAATCGAGAATCATTTTGTAATTATTTTCACTACATTAAAGATGAATACTCTTTGGTGTTAAGATATTTCTACGAATTGATGGAAAGAAAAATATTTTTTTGTTTATTGAGGGCTTCGAAGTGAGTCGTTAATGCAAACTAAGCCCCGAAAAGAGGATTCCGAATTTTCTGATTAAAAAAGTCCCTTGCAAGTGTTGTACAAATTGGATTCGCTGAAAAACAAGGTATGATTCCGGGACCACGCAAATCGTTTTATGATTTTGGGATCGGCACCCACTACGTCTTGAAAGGTTTTCTTGTTGGATTTATTTATTTTGTTTATTAATTTTTTGATGTGAAATTTAAAATGAAAAGAATAAACCTACATAACCATCATAAATACATCTAATTATGTCTTCAATCTGATTGGAGCGTTTTCTATGCATATACGAGTATGTAGATCCAAAGTAAATTATCGATAAATGAGAATAAAAGTCAGTGCTAACATGATACAAAAACAAAATACAATTACGTCCTTTTTAATTATGTCATTATTTGGTGTAGATATAAAAATAATATTTCACCATTTTGTGTACTTTAATATCCTTTGATATAAATACAAAGTAATATAGAATCTCATTATAAAATATTACAGACATCTCTTCTTATAATTTTGAATTATTTTAATAAACATATTTTAAAAATATTGTTAGGATTCACTAGACAAAAGAAAAGGAAATGTATTTGGACTGTATAATTAATAACATTGTAATAGAGTACCGATTTTTATTTGAAAACATAAAACTTGTAAATTTAGCGGGTTGAAGTTAAATCAAAAATTATTCGACGGGGCAATGTAAATTCACCTTTTGAAGAAGTATAATGGAAATTTTAACCAACCACTTGGAAAGTCTTTTGATCTTGAAAATTTCGCTCAAATGTTTGCTGAAAGGCTTTAAAGTGCCTTAGTTATGAGTGCGTTGAAACTTTCGTAAGTATAAACTTAGTTTCTTGGTATGTTAACATCAGGGTTATATCAGAGGTATCTACTTCAGTTAATGAATCTAAATTAGAGTAACCCTTTTATCTATTTCGACAAAGAAAATTCGTGTTATATTTGACGCATTATGAACTGAGACTTCGAATCATAAACCATATTTATCTGTTTGTCTCGCTCGCACTTACAAGTCTTATGGAAAGGTGTAGTGATGTGCGTATGAATTGTAAACGTGCATATCGATAACTGGATAGGTACGATCGATATGCTAAATTGTGTTAAGTATTAATAGTAATGAGTAATGTTAAGTGTTAAAAGTAATGTAATGAGTGTAATATAAGATATAAAAGAAAAATTTGCATTGAAATCGAGGTTCGAATGTAATTGTATTTTTTTTTTCTGTTTTGTTTATAGTATATTGCGTCCTTGAATAAAAGTTCTTTAGGGCCAACTTCGTATTATTTACTAATTTACAGTGCTCTAAAAAAGTGTCTAAGAATTCCCTATTTATTTTGTGTAAAGTAATTGTGAATAGTGAAAGAATAATAACAAAGAATGCTTTAATGTTTCGACATTATTCGTTGTAGTCTGTTTTGTGTCCTACGTAAAAGTTTAGAATTTATTAACTCTTAAGAGCGGCTAGAGTAACTAACTTTAACTTTCAACTTATTGAACGTCATACAAAACTATTAAATCATTTCAAGTTATTGATAGGTGCCCCAGAACTTTAGGAAATACTGTTAAAAAATAAATTCAAATTTTCCAAAACGTTCTTTCTAACTTCTTCGTTACAAAGTACGTTTGTTCCACAAAACTAAAACCAAACCACATAAAGTCTCGGTCTTCACATTAAAAAAAAAGTCCACCTCGAGTCTGATTGTCGAAAAAAAAAACGAAATCCATCAAAGGGAGTTGCATTCGTAAAGTGCCGGGAATACGCGGTTGCATTGCGCTGAATTTCTTCAGACTCTGAATGGGTATTCACTAAATGCAAGCTCTTTCTTTACCTTTTATAACTTGGAAAGACGCGGGGCCCATTCCCTCTAAGATTCCATTTTTTTTTCTTTTTGCACAATCATTAATTTTTTTTCGGTTGTGCTTGTGGCCGGTTTGTGGAGATTTTTTTTTTGCGAGATGCGCTTCTTCATATTATAATGATACAAAATTTAAAAAAGTTTTTAAAGCTATTCCTGAGGGGGTTGAAAGTGAACTCAGTTTTTTATAGCGAGTTGAAATTAATGAAACTAATTTATCTTACAGTTATTTCAAACATGTTTACATTAACGCATTCTTTAAAAATATATTCTATAGAAATTTATGGGACACCACTAAATTAATTTTTAAACGTATAATAATATCTGTATTTATTTTCGTCATATTATTAAGTTTTTATAATGGTACACAGTTATTACATTGTAATCAGTTACAAGTTTACGTACAGTTGCACTATTGTTCTCAACAATTTACGTAGATAGTAAATGAGGTGGGTGTACTGTCGTGAACGACTGGGTCGCGACTACCATACACTTGATGAAAACCTACAATAGTGAAGCGTTTCGTATTTTGGCTCTTCGGATATCGGTATTACCCAGAGTAATAATATATAGTTTTGCAAAACCGAACAGGTTGATAATTGATCAATACTGGATCATTATCACTGTACTTTACCTTTTTACTCTTGGTAGATTTTGGTTGGTATGACGATGCCAACTGTCGATAGATTCTAATTTACCAGCCGGAGATTGGAAAATTCTCTTTGGCCACCATTTTAAATTTTATTAGTGACACCTATTTGACCTATTGACCCTGACAACCAGGCGAGAATTACGTGAAAAATTTTTAAAAGTGTTAGAGGTTGACTATCAAATAGGAATGGATCGGTTGCATTAGATGTTTGGAGTTACTTTTTATTTTTAAAATTGAAAAATTTAATTGAAAATTCGTTCTTCGTAAATTCATAGAAGTCTACGGTCTATTCAGTTTTAGTCTACCTGTGTAATAGACATATGTAGTATGTCTGAAAAGTATATGCATATTCTACGTATGTGTGGTAGCTATATCTATAGCTACTACATACATGTCTATACACAGTTGTAAAAGACGTCTCTCAGATTGCATTAAGCTCGTAGTGAAATTTTAGGTGACATTAAAAATTTTCGAGATGGCCCTCTATTTCCAGTATATTATTTTACTCTATACTTATACCAGTGATCATCATCGTTGTTAGACTGATTATCATTTCATTTTATATGCAGTAATTATTTTCGTTTACCAAAAAGAGGTAAGCAGAAGTAACAATTCTAATCATCTCTTTAATAAATATAAACATTTTAGTCATGTAAACAAAACTTTGAATTACCAAAAACACCTATAAAACAAAAAAAAATGTATTACATAAAGGCATAACACAGAATTGTATTTTAAAACAACGAATCTCATCCTATTTTCTAGGCCAATATAATACGAGGAAAGAATGTTTTCCTTGGAAATTGTAAGAAAGATTTGTATGTTACTAGGGACCTTCTTCGGTACTTTCAAACATCGCGGCAAAAGTACAATAAAGTATTGATTGCTCCGTATACTGATCCACCACTCTGTATTAAACTTTTACAATAAAAGCTGAGAATGGTTTTGTAAATTTGTTCTTTTTTTCAATAGATTTACATTACAACAACACTATTATTTGCTGCTTCGTTGCTGTTCACTCGAATAAAAAAAATCAATAATAAACTTTAGCTAGTCAGATTCTTATACTGTTTTGTCTTTAAAAAATTTTTCACCTAAAAGCAGATTTTTGTTTTCGGATAGATGTGTTTTAGAATTGTATATTGAAATACGAAACGTACCTTACTTGTAAGAAGTAGAATTACTATAAACATAAGCGTGTTTGATGCTTGATTCGAAGCACCTATCAACGTTACATGGATAGAATCGTTTTTTTTTTCAGGATTTCATTAAACATTTTAGCATAATAGTATTTATTATGCTAGAAATAACCAGAGAGATTTAGAATGACTTTAGAAATTTAGTTCTTTGCTATCATTATTAGTGATAATGGCTCAGTTAGAAGAGTGGTCGGATTCCGAATCCAATTCGAACCCATCTAACCAACTTTACAATGAGCCTGAGATTTCGGTGAAGGAAAACATAGTGAAAAACACCATTTTCTAATAAAGCCCAAGTATATATCGAGTTCAAGTTTGAAATTGTCTGGAAAAGCTCCAATAAATATGATCCAATAACATTACTTGATAAGCTATACTTCTAGGTTTAGTGTTTTATCATTCTGGACCACATTTTTACATAATATTAAGTGAGATTTTGGTCTAAGCAAAAAATGGTCTAAACGCAAATTGCTGGAAAAAAATGAAAGCTATTTACACGACAGTCTAAGATTCACTCTTGAATCAGTAGTTACGGGTTGCTGTAGCAAGTTAGTGGGACTGCATACTGCTCTACTACTTAGGTTTAATTAAAAATGCCGATTTTAAATTACATTCAACTATATGACAATAATACATAGAAAATATTACGCAAAGCAATATGAAACAAGAGCAGCATCGTGCCACAATAATAATTTATATAGCCCCTCCTCACCCCACTCTACTTTATGATGAGAACGACAAATGGAAACGGAGCTGGGAGACCGAGATAAAGAAATTATGCCTCTGTATGTTGGTACACATGTTTTATTACTTCTCGTTACTGTTTAGGTTATACTATTCAGGCCAAGTGCTTTGATGGATAAATAAGTCTAGATGATAATAACATACAATTTATGGTGTTTGTTATTTCTATTTCATAAATAATAAAAAAACAAATGATAAATAACTAAGATGTATCCGAAATTAGTTAGAGAGTTAATAATGTTATGCTCTTTGATATAATTATAAAGTTAGCCTTTTTAAACAGTTCACATTTCATGTATGTTAACGCCATCTATTATCGTATATATTCTCTTTATATTCTAAGTTATTTCTTCTCTATATTGTCTACACGCCCCTGCTCTATTTAGTCTATGTATTCATTTTCCCTTCCTCTTCCTATTCAAAAACGGAACGCCAACACGCAACCGCCGCCGCTGTCTCTCATATGTCTAAAAGTGCACATTAATTATCAAATTATATAGAACATTCATAAAGTGAAGTGAGGTGGAAAATAAAATCTGAACCAGCTTAATCGAAGGCTAATAATAAAGGTAAGTTCCGTTTGCTCCTTTCAACATCATACTTTCTAGATATTTCCACACCAATATATATTATTCTAGCAATGTCAGACTCGCTTATGTATCTCGTCTGTCTCATTCTTTTCTACGTAAATATGTATAGTTATATAATTTTACATTATAAGATAACAAATTAAGAAAGTTTAAAAAAATAAGTTACGTTACAACTGAAATTGTGGATGCACAGATAAATTGAATAGGTTTAATATGTATTCGTATGAATATTGTCGACGGTTGGGTTTTAAATATTTATTAAAGGTTTAGAACAATAGTTTCAACATACCTTTGTGATGTGTTCAATTTTAATAAGTGAGGTGAGATTCGTAATCGTATTTAGACGGACAAAGGTAAAACAGTTCAAGACACATTTCTCCTTTGTTTGATTCTTTATTTAATTTTTTTTTAGTAGCCATTTATGTGCTTCATTAGTATTACTAAAAAAAAATCATTTAGAAAGGTTTTTATCGTAAATGTTATTTTTCAATTTGGAATAAATAATGAATTAAGCGTTAACAGACACCTTCTTATTGTATTAACGTTAATTTCCAATGAATAATTAGCTATGCATATAAAATAAAGGAAGTTTTGAATACGATATAAACTAATGATTACCTTAATTTCGTTAATTAACCTACTTTAAAAATGTAGTCTTTGTATTGTAAGTAATTGTGTGTAAAAGCGAATACAAAAAGCAATTGGCCCCGTATTGTCTTGCCTGTACGGTGCGGTGCGTGGTGCTTAGTTAACTTAATTAGTGCTTCCTTCGGGCCCCTGTACTCGGGGCTGCGAAAATTTTCAGTTAAACTATTACTACCAGTTGCTAGAGTGCATTATAAATTGTCGAACTATTGAATTCTCTTTAAAGAAAACGATACTTAGATGCTATATCGTTACATGCCATAAAAACCTCTTCCGGTCTGCCTGTTTATTAATTAGTTGCCTTAATTCAAAAATAATTTACATGATTCTTGCTTTGTATTATAAACGTATAGTCTAATCAGGTTTAGTTTAAATTTTTGTACATATAAATAAGGAAATATAAAACATGTCAACAAATTTTGTCCTCTGTTCATAAAACTGATTTTTTTAATTTATTTTTGTTTATCCATTGATGAGCTCTGTTATTAATAAAAAGTAGAAAAGAGCTCTTTTAAATACTGTATTGTTTTAATCATAAGTGCCCCTGATTTTAATTGAGGATGTGGTTCAAGATGGTGAACAAACTGTAAAAAGGATTGGCTTAACTAGGATGAATTCCACGTAATTTGTAAATCGGTAACTGCCCAAGTCAAGGTTTTTACTCTTGTTGCTTACCACAACACCCATAAAAGCAGTTTCAGCTTTAGTTTTTCAGCTAAAGCCTTTAAGGTTGACAGCTCGAAAAACATTCCTTACATGAAACATTTTATTATTGAGTGCTTTTACTAAGGACTGTGATTCTATTTAAAGTCGGCTAGATAATACAGTGATCAGAAAATCCATCATTGTTACTTTCTTTCCTCAAAGAAAAACACCCTAAAATTTGGACTTGAAACCGTTTTTATTGAGTAACTACATTCTACTACAAAATTAGATCAAATTAAAAGTACGGAAACGTTAGTAAAACTTTAAGCCTGCAACATCTGCATACAACGTACGCATGCGTATTACAATCATGTTAGCCGCAAAATCTATTACATAATATATACCTACCTAAATATTAGTGCACGTACCATATGAAAAGTAATTTCACAGCCATCGGTAAGTACATACGCGTCAATGCAATCGTTCAAATAATTTTCTTCTGCGCTCATCGTCGCGTTTCCCGTCCCGTCGCGTCACGTCGCTTTCACCCGTCATTTCGGACCCTCTTCAATCCTCACCTCGCAAATTGAATTTGATCGGTAACTGCGTCACTCGGCCGTTTGTCTCTGTATTGACTGGATGTATTTGTTTTTTTTTTCCTTTATTATAGTTATCATTATTTAGCGACGTCATTCGTATCACTTCCTTGACAATATTTATTAAAGTTTCAAAATTATTGATAATAAGTTTAAATAGAAGATGTTTTTGTAGATAATTTTAACATAATTATTTAACAGTTTGTAAGCATAATCTGTAGTAACATTTTATGTTTAATGTAGTGTTTATTTTTTGTGGTTATCTAAACTAAAATTAAAATCTAAACTAAAAAGAGGAAAAAGATTTATATTTTTGTATGTAACGAATAAACTCAAAAAATACTGAACCGATTTGAATGAAATTTGGTATGGATATAGTTTGAAATCCGGGGAGTTACATTGGTTAGTTTTTATTTCGAAAATCCCACGGCAGCGGGAACTACGCGAGTAAAATCGCGGAAAGCAGCTAGTATTGTAATAAACTAAAAAAAGTTATAATAATGAATCACTGTATCAGTTCGAAAAATCGTGTATTCTTTGTTTAAAATTTGTATCGTTTTTATATATTTAGTGCGTGATGACAGTCGATTTCCAAACTCTTAAAGTCCCTGAATTATGTAAATTGAAATAAGTTTTCAACTCCGAAGCAATATATCCCCTAACTTATCTCATACGCCGAATGTAGAAAGTTTATAGCTTCTTTTAACGTAACACAACAGCTTACATCGCAGACTTTGATTTTGCAAAAAAATCCTTTACTTTTTTTAACACTTACTGCCCTCGACTGCGCCATAGATTCAATGGTGGCTCCGGATAGGATCTAAATTACTGTGTGGGAATACTTCGGAGATTAAAAGGGTGTCTGGGGCCCGAAGGGTGTGCTTGAACCGGCTAAAAGATAGTACGAAGGGCGGCGCCGCGGAAAACCAGAAGGTATATTTTTTAATCTACGGCGGCACGTGTGAAATTTCCGTCCGCATTTTTCTATCAGGTTATAAATGCCATTGGCTTTACTTTTTTTTAATTTTAATGTGTTTCGCATTTCATTGTTTACTTGTTTATACTGAGATAAGGGTAAATTTTTACGTACCATCATTCACCAGCGCCTAAAGTAGATTGATAATTGGTTGTTTAAAATTGTGAATATCATAATTCTCACTAAAAATTATTTTAAAAGTGAACTTTGAGATTGAACAAAGAGTTAGTGTTTTTTTTTTTCCTTTTTAAATATTATTATTATTAATAGTAATCCGGAATTTACTAAATCTGGCTTAATTGCTTCAATGGTTCATCATTTTATGTGTTATCGCTTTACTTCCGGCGGCAGCTCATGATGTATTTGCCCAGCTTGTACTTGATCTCTAAATGTTTAAGAAAATACTTACGATGTTATAGTGTATACGTTGTATTTATGTATAGTGAGAGCATAGATAAAATATGACCATTTTAAATAGGGTGAAATCGATATGCGACTACGTGATTTTTCACAATAACTTGAGGCAAGAGAACATTCTACAAATATTCAACTTTTCTGTTAATGTTTTTTTTTTAACAATCACAACATAGTTTTAATAATTATAATGAAATTAGAAAATGTATTTCGAAATAGATAGTTCATGTGTTGAAGCTCAAACCTGGTGTTATCTGATAGATATTTTCCTGTTTTCAATCATTTGGCAGTTACAAATGCACATGTAATTAATGGAATATTTTTATTCAACGTGACAGCTGAAAACCATTTAAAGTGGAATTAGCAAAATAACATCAACCATATTATTATAAATATTTTTATTCTCACAGAAGTAATTAAACTTCTTATACTGCGTTGCGTTGAATAATACAATGATGTGTTCATAGTGTTTTACTTGAATCGAATATGGCTTAGTAATACTGTTGTCGAATACAGCGTCCATCGACCTGGTTTCAAATCACACAATGAGAATAAACTTTAGTAAAGGAAAAAATCGTGATGAAACAACAGCTTTGTTGTAGGGCATTTTCTAATTCTTACCTAGTTAGGTCACCTTTAAGTTAGGTTCGTCGTCACTTAACATAATACACTATAAATGTAAATATCATGTTAATGTATGAAATATGCATATATGTATTCATTTTTATATAGGAAACTTTTCCATCGCAATCGCCTTTCTAATACGATGATTGAAACAAATTTCAAAGTAAACTCGAACTTTGATATGTTGCTGAATGTAATTGGTACGAGTAGTCGCAGTTAAAGAGTTCAAGGGGCCATGAGAAGTTAGAGACGGCCAACTTGTCGAACCAACCGTACAATGCAGGAATATACAACAGCTGGTCTGATGATATCTCGAGAACGGATTGAAATTCGGATTTCGATGATTGTTTGTTCATCACTCGAGTGCGAAACGTTTTTACTGGTAAAAACACTATACTTAATATAGCTAATAAAAGCACATTTATTGATTATGATGTTAAATTATTATTACCTAGTGCTAGTTACTAATAGAGTTTTAGTTTAAAGTTACAAATAAATTCCATTCAGTATGTGGTTTCGTAATTCGAATTCAATTAAGCTTATTTGTTACATTCGTTGTATTGTGAAATACACTGTAAGGTCTCTTGTTCGTATGCGGCTCGAAGGACCATAATTGTTGACCACAATAATTTACGTAATTTGCAGGGATGTTTTATCTTTTGGTAATCAGGTGGTATGATTATACCCAGTACTTTACGTGGCTTCTTTATTGGAAAAATAAATACTAACAAAAGGAAAATAATACATAAAAGTTGTGCTAAAGCAAAAAAAAAATATTACCGGTTTATTGTTAGAGTGGACATACAAAAAACGAATTTTACAATGAACCATCTCCACTCGGTCTTGATTATGACTGCAGATGAAACTTGACTTATTACTGTCAAACATACAAGTTCAGAGTTCGACTTTCAGCTCGCTTACCAAACTGACACTGTTGAATGGAGATAGCATTATTGCTAAACTAAGTTTCTATTATGTTCCTATGTATGTTTATAAAATATAATTACTTTATAATAAACATGTCTATTCATTACTTATATTATCTCAAACCGTGATATCTCTCTATTGGGATGATAAGGCAGTTTATCCAATTCAGAGAGATTACCAAATGAATATACAGAACTATCTAAAAACTTTAGTCACGGTAAATGTGGGCCGGCGTGATGACGACGATAGTCGATAGATTTTTATCTGTTTAAAAAAAATACCATTTTAACAATTAAATAGTCATGTAAATTAGTCCATCAGATTTCGACCTATATCAACTAACATATACACACATTTCGTTATTTAGTAAACACTTGTACATTGTCTTGAGATTTAAGGGTAGATTTTTCACATCATCGTTCACCAGCGCCTAAAATAGATCGATAACTGGTTGTTTGATATTCCGAACATTATAATCCCCAGTAATAATAACTTAAAACAAACACTGAATAGAGAGAGTAGAGGATTTTTCCTTATAGTATATTTTTATATGTATCCTTATTAGTAAGTAGTACTTGTTTGTACATACGAAAAGTACGAGATCAATTACTTAGTTAATCCATCGTTTTACGAAGATTTTGAAGTTCGTGGAAGGTCTTTTGTAATATGCAAGGATTAAACACGAGTCAAATAAAAATGTTTTTTTTTTTAAATACACGTGAATAAACGTTTAAAAATATCGGATAACGTTTTAAACGGATAAGCAGGGTTTATTTTTAAAGCAATAAAACCGCTGAATGCATTCGTTGTTTCATTTGTAAGAGCGAAAATAATAATAACAAAAAAAAAACTGATATTTAAACTGCTTCCCTGATCCTTTTGTAACACGGAAAAGTTTAATTCCACATTGTTAATGTTCACTGAACAAAATAAATGGGCAAAGTTTCGGGGCCAAGATAAAAGGGATTCACTTGTGAAGTAACATCAAATACACTCATTACATGTACTCAGTAAAGTTGGTAACATTTTTCCCTCGTTATAATTATTATAAGATGTAAGAAAATGACAAATTAAGTCACAAATAGAACTTCTGTTTGTAATAGTTTAAATTGCACTTATTCTATATAATACTATACTATATACTAGCTGTGTACTCATATATCAATAATCATTAGAAAATAACCTTTTAATGGTAACTATTTTTGGAGCTTAATTGTTATTGGTTCTAACAGACAACAAACATATATCTCACAAATTCAAACACTTGCCAAAAAAACTATGCACTGAATTGGATTTTATTCAAAACTATCTGTGTACTCGCGTCTACGCCCGCGTTTCATTTATTTTTCACTGCTTATATAGTTTTTAATTGTTTTTATACGGGATCCTAATTCTTTTTAAATTTTTTTATTATTAACATTAAGCAAAGATATCTCACATATTCGAATACCTGCCAGTGAAACTGTGCATTGAATTAGATTTTATTCCAATTTTTATGAGTTTTAATAATTTTACGCAGAACCATAACAATTTTCGGAAAAATAAGGTATCAGGTGAGATTCCGGTCAAAGCACTGAGTGTATATCGTGTAAAAAAATAAATTATAATAAAAAATGTATGTATAACCGTCATTACACAATGCCTAGAATGATTAATATTTCATTTAATTCATTAGAAAAAATTTGCTAACCCTCAAAACAAACCCGACATGTCAGGAACAGTTGTTTTCTCAAATCAGAATGTAATGAAAACGGGGTTTCCCATAAAGAAAACAAGGCATCGGCCCCGGGCTAAATGAGATTCGTAGATATTAGACTTGCTAACAGACATTAAATTAATGTGTCCGTCGTCTATACATTCGAGTTTCTGTAAGAGGTAAAGAAAATTAGAATTTTGAATATAAATGCGATACAGTACCTACGCTGATGTCACATTCAACTCCGTAATACAAGTTAAATAGACATTGGATTTTATTAAATTCGCAACGAAGATAGAGAATTTAATTTTGTCTGTAATTGCAGGCAATTAAAGCGTCCATAATTTTAAATAATCGAATAGTAGTTGGTAAACTATTATTATCTCTTTCGCCAAGGATTATATATAATTTTACGAAAAATATTAAACAAAATAAAACTTTAAATGAAAATTGTAATAACATTCATGCAATATATTTGTTTATAATTAGTTGTGTGCCCGCGGCTATTCCCGGGTTTCATATTTCCTCCGTGCGTAATATTTTTCAAAATCATTTTTGTTACTAACAAAAAGCAAAGATACTTCGGACAAATTCAAACACCTGCCAGTGAAACTGTGCATTGAATAGTATTTTATTCGCAATTTCATGCTATTTAGTTTTTTTTACGCGGATCCCTAATGACTTTGGAAAAAAATATCTACGCCTAATAGATATTAATGTATATACGATACCTATACAAAAATACAATTTTGAAATTTTTGTTTGCCCTTTTGTTCCGTGTTATCTCCGGAACGGTTAGACGGATTTTAATGGGGCTTTTTTTAGTAGATAGCTGAAGTTACTACGGGTAACTTAGGGTACTTTTATTTTTCGAAAATAATTAGGGTTCCGCATAAAAATTTAAAACTCATAAAAAATTGAATAGAATTAAAATATTATGAAAAATATTTTTACTTTATACTTAGTACTAAACAAAAATTAGGGATCTGTCTAAAAAAATTAAAACGCAGTGAAGAATATAAGAAACATGGGCGCAGCCACGGGCACACAGCTAGTAATAAATAAATATAATAAAGTAAATAATGTACTTACCATTGTATGAATTCTATGAATCTTTTAAGCAATGAATAAAATCTATCATCATCTAGTAATTTCGAGTTATTTATTACGCGAGAAATGAATAAGTATTTTGGGGCATCATAAGTAGCAATGTATCCTGGTTATTCATTCGTTCGTTTGTCAGTGAATTTATAACTTGATTGAGATTTATATTGAGAGAAGCTATAGTAAATTAATATTTTTGCAGTTATTTTAAATTAAGTTTCACATTACCAACGAAACCTAACTGAATATTGAGTCACTTGTTTTTTTTTAAATATTTTAATACTTTATACTTTCCTGCAAAGTATCTTCAGAAGGCATGCAAAGAAAAACGGAGTTAATATAAAATTTTACTGGATATATTCACAGTTTATATGCCCATTTGAGTGCTTACCTTCGAACGTATCTTTTGCGTCATTGAAAAATTCTCAACGTTTACGCTTTAAAATGGTCGTTTACTCGCGGGACGCATCCCCGGGGGATTGTTCATGCAAAATTCAAACACCTACATATAAAGGGGATTATATACACGTGAACTTTCGCCTCCGAACCTAAAGCTTATAAAGTACTTTTTAGTGTGGAAATTCGAACAAATTAATTTGCGCTTATGTTTTATTAAGTAAAACTAAATTAGAGTTTTAATTATGTTACATTATTTTGTACGTAACTTTTATTTATGAGCATTTCAATCTGAAGGGTTTGTTAGGTTTTATTGTAGCCGTGATTTATAAAAAAAGTATTATTCGTTTTATAATATAATATAGTTCGTTATCTCTGTAGGTAGGTGCATCAATTGATAACTACTGAATCATTTCGGATGCAGTTTTTATATTAGTGAAGCACTATATAAAAACTTATCTGTATTGGTTAAGGCAATAGTGAAAAAAAAAAACGTTAACGAAGATATTTGGCATCATATAGTTATTTTTTATTTAATTGTGCGATGTTTTAAATCTAAAACACCAGGTTTATTTGATTCTGATTGGTACCTAATCGTACCATAAGAAAGGAAAAATCAATTTTAAATCTTTATATGATACTAGCTGTGCCCACGACCTCGTCCGCGTGGAATAGTGTCTTAGGGTAGCATTTTAAATTGCCTATTTAGGCTAATTATTTTACAAATAATATATCTATAAATACTTTATTATTTAACTGTAATAAGTACATAGGGTATAAAATATTAATATGAGTTTATTTAAGTATATTTTTACAAACTACGTTTTTTGTTTTCCCACCTTTTGCCATCAGTATTCGCATGCGTGTGACGCAGTCGTCTGCCCTCATGTGTGCCCGTTCGGGTAAGCACACTTAGGCATATTTCCCCTCCTACAACGCGTCGTACCACGCCGCGCTCCGCTGCCCCACGCCACGCTCCTCCTCCCCCTCCGTGAATGTTACATCAAAATAGCTCTAATATTTTGTATCCTTTTTTTAATGATATCTATGGTTTATCAGCATATCAATTTTAATTGAGACAAAAAAAAAAAAATTGAAAACATTTTGATTAGGAAATCAATTGTATGAGTTTACAAATGTGAATGCTTCTTTATAGTTAGTGCCACGACGCGGTGCGGCGCCGCGCATCGTACAGAAACACCCCGTGTGCTAGCGACAAATACCCCGGTTATGTTTCCTTTTGCACGTCAAAAAGCGTTCGCAATTCGTACGAATTGATTCAGTCGAATATAAACTGATACATTGTGAAAAAGGTTTGTTTCTATTTCAATTTTGCCTTTCAACTCCCGGCGACTCTTTGTTTCATTTTCAAGCCATTCTTTTTAACATTTTACCTAATAATTTGTGTAGTTTGGCACCTAATTTTTTTTTATTACCTATATTTTATAATTATTTTTTGTGTAAATCTAGAAAGTTACAAAACGACAAATCATCATTGTATATTGTGAATATTTTCTAAATAACAAGTAATTTCAATAAAAGTCCATATTGTTTTTTATAAATTTAAGTATTACAATTCCACTAACTTTATCCGCTTAAATGTCACAAATCACAATACATGTGAAAATTTGCAATATTATGTGTGTAATCTGCGTCATAATTGCGATTTTTGAAGCTATGATAGGGCAGTGAATAGTGCGGCCGGATTCCGCGTCAATGGACGCGGGTTCAAGTCCACCTAGTCTACTCTAAAATCAGCCTGAGCTTTCGGTGAAGGAAAACATCGTGAGGAAACCATAGCATGGTTGAAGAGCGTTTTCTAATAATGCTCGCCTGGGTAGATACCACCATCACGTTTGAAAAACTGCCGCCAAATACCAATAGGTGTGTATCCCGAAAGCATCACTTGAGAACCAGTATTTCTAGGCTTAGTGTATTTACCATCCTGGACCACATCGTCACTTAACATCAGGTGAGATTGTGGTTAAAGCACGTATAAAAAACAAAAGCAATTCAGACGTTACTAAAACTACATAAAAGACAAATGTTTCTTATAATAAGTCCGTATTTAATCAGAACCAAAACTCGTTGAAAAGACAAACAAATTTTTGTTTTTCTTTAAATAAATATAATTTCATTTACGTAAGTAAGTAGAATATACTTTTACCGTTGTATTTACCTATCAATTTCACCTTTAATATTGTAACAATGTAATAAAATGTATAAATAACACTAATAATATAAAAAAACTACCATGTTTGGTAATCTATCATAAGCACACGAGGTGCGTAATGTGTTTGAAAAACGTGACTAAAACGATTTATCATCGTTGTTAATTATCCTGAATCAAGTAGGTATATATATCCAGCTTGGAGGACGTTGTTCGGTATTACAACGGTATAACGGTAAGTATTGTATTTTGGCACAATGTTTTTTTTAAAAAGACATCAGGGCACGAATATTCAACCGACCAGTGACCACATTATATTTATATTTCATAGATATAGCGATATCTATAGTATATTACTATTTATCAAGAATCACATGATCGTCAATAAAAAAAAACAATACTTTTATTTAAGATTTTAATATTTTCTTTATAAACTTTCGTATTAGTGTTATTTGAAACGTGTGTGAGCATAGTAAAAGAACAAATGGTTACGATTACGCTGTTATGGATACCCAGTTACGAAGATTAATTGTCTCAAATTTGTATTAAATAATGTTGACTAATGTAATTGATTAATTAAATTAAACTAATTTAATTTAAACGTTAATTAAAGTTGATTTCACAAAGAGTTGTTGTATACACGTAGGTATGTGGGATTCGTCATAATTAAAAGCCACATATACTTGTATAACGCGAATATAATTATACTATTATTACTATACATATGGTATATATGTTGTCGACGAACGTGCGCGCGGATTTCGTGGACGGTTCGCGACTGGCCACGCGGCAAAGGTCGTTTCGCCAGACACCTCGAATGAGGTGCGCGGGAGCGAACGACGATAATCGGGTTGCTAAAGGTAGTATCATGGCGGCATCGAAGAAATTTATTTATATTAATTTATTTGCATTTACTTCATTCTGTTAGTATATTTAAGTAAGTTATCTATAATGAATACTAAAAAATAATGAAGTACAATTGCTTGTTTTTGGTGTTTTTTTTTACGAATATACTTATTTTATTTGTAGAAATTTGCTGATAATGCAAATTTGAGCAAGATAGATTATCTATTGTGTAATTAGAGTTCATATATATTTGTGCAAAGCTGAAGCTGTTCGCTAGTCAATAAATGCTAATGATGCGACGATGGCGCAGCGGGTAGTGCGGCAGGATTCCGCGTCAATCGACGCTGTTTCGATCAGTACCTATCCGACACTAAAATCAGCCTGAGCTTTCGGTGAAGGAAAACATCGCGAGGAAACCGACGTAAGTAGCATGGTTGTAGGACATTTTCTAATGATGCCCGCCTGGGTAACTCCCACTCTCAAGTTTGAAAACCTGTCGCCAAATACCAATTGATGTGTTCGGGCAGCATCAGTTAAGAACCAGTACTTCTAGGCTCAGTGTGTTTACCATCCTGGACTACATAGTCAATTAACATCAGGTGAGATTGTGGTCAAAGCATTGAGCCTAATTCGTGTAAAAAAAAGTAATAACGTTAAAGAAGTTTAACACATAAGTTAAACACATGGTATTTTTGTCCTGTAGTACCCTATAAACTGCAATGCGGCTGGTTTCAGTATAACTTCGCTCCGAAAACTGTTGGCTTAACTAGACTTTGGAGGCACGTCGATTTACGTGACCACCTTAATTAGCCGGATAGACCCTCTGCACCTGCGCAAGTAAGGGATTTACGGCTTAAGGAGCCGGTCTCGAGATTGTACACTTCGCCCTACTTGAGTTGAGTAAAACCGCCACGCTCAGCCATAAGGTTCAAGCAATTTTGATGAAAGCCAACTGCAGGATGAAGTTTATTTTTATTTTGTATGTTTTTTTAACTGATTTGTAGCAGAATTTTCTTCGTCTATTATTTTTCTTATTTCACCGCAGTTTAGAATATATATTATAGATTTTTTTTACCATTTGTTATAAATATAAAAGTTTAATCTAAGGATTATTTTTAGTTAAAGTAATATATTACGGATAAAGTTAATCAATGTTAAACATTTTATGTACTATGGTATGTATGTGTAGGTAGTTCTTCTTCTTACACGGCTTAAACGATTTTGATGATTTTTAGTAAGTTCATAGTAAGACCCGGCAGGTGTCGATGTTATATGCTATTATTCTGTAAGAGGTAAACTTATTTTTTGTCTGTTAAGATTAAACAAACAAACTGCTTAATTGATATTAATAATTCTGTCACCTGTATAAATATCCTACAAAAACACCGAGTAAAGTAGGCTAAATTTCATTTGTTCATTAGAGTTTTCTACATTTCCGCGTGAAGCCATGGTGAATCGCTAATATTTTATAAATGTGTGTATTTATATATGATACTACATCATTTAAGTGTTTGTCCCTTACTAATTCTTAAACTTTTATAAGCCAAACGAAAGGAGCTAAGATACACCATTTTTTTAATTTTGGATTTATTCCATTGTCTCGCATACATAATATAGAAATGTAGAGACACCTATAAATTTCAATGAAATTCTCAAGCGATCTATCAGTTCAACTTGGACTTGTACAATTCTCTCTAAATATAAATTCGGCTCTTGAATATTGTAAATTCTACATTAAACGTCGAGATTATATAAAGTAGCTAATTTGGTAACGTAGAGAGGTAATATACTTTGTGAGTCGATTGGTTCTTATTTGGTAAACTAACTTGATATTGTATTTATGCCTGTATTAAATATTGTACTTGTATTTATTATAATGAAATATTTCTTGTAAAATTGATGTTTTATCTTATAAACTAACTATATCTCTTGCGTTATATCTTACTTGTAATGATAAAAGTTCAGTGCCAGAGGGAATGGATACAGCAGTTGAAAGTGAGTGAGCCTGAGCTTTCGATGAAATGTGATATGATCGTGATGAAACTAAATCATAGTGTTAGGACAAGTTCTGATGCCGAAGACTGAAAATCTGTCACTAAACACTTATAGATTTATCCCTGTAGAAGCACATGATAGTAATTTTATATCAAGTGAGATTCTGGACAATGCGCTTTGCTTATATGCTATAAAAAAATATAAAGAATGGAACAGAATACACACTAAAACTAGACTATAGAATAAATATGTAATTTAAGGCTTCAGTGGTCCTCGTTTCATAGGCAGATGGACAGAAAAACGCTATTATTCATTGAGACAACTATAGTCAATACGGATACTGTAACTGCATAAATACTTTGTTATAGTTTATCTTAATAAACCGTTCAAAAACACGCCTGACACTGTAGTGATATCGGCATAAATGAAATTGATTTAATTTGTAGAAATATTCATGTATTGGTAAAAACATAGTATGGATATCTATTATAATAGTTTTCAAATTCAATTATGGCAGTTGGTTTGGAAAATAAATGTAACCTTAAATATCTTAAATTACCTATCTCAAAACCAAGCATAGTAGTTTTATACTTTATAATCAAAAGATGCAGTTAAAACAACACTTAAATAATAGTAATGAATAAACAAAACGCAATATTTTTGTTTATTAAATACACAACGCGCAATGTTACAGCAATTACAATAAAAGTAGCCGTTTATCCTTTTTCAAAATGGCGAAGCGTCTCAACTGCACTCACTGTAATAATTTATCCCAGCGTATTTATTTGAAAGTAAAATCTGAAAACGTTTTAAGAAATAACATTGATAAGAAATTAAAAGCAAACAAGACTAAGAAACGAAAAGACTTGCTTTCTCCACGAATCATCCACAATGCAGGAGAATTCATCAGAATCCTTGTCTGTGAGTGCTTCGGATTGACTCGGTTCATGTATGTTGGCGATATATCAACTAACTTAAATATTCATTAAAATAATAAATTAATTGTTAGATTGGTTTAAATCTTATTGATTTATAATTGAAAATGAAAGTAGAAAAGCGAAATTAATATAAGATATAATTATTATTATTTAAAGAGTTTTACCAGCTTAACAATATTTAAAAAAAACTTACACTTTTCCTTTTTGAATAATAATTTCAAAATAAAAATTAAACGATGCCACATTTAGAAAAAAAAGTAAGTTTATACGATACATCATCGACATATGTTTTTTTTGCTATGGATGTTTTGTTGTGTTTAAATAACATTAAACCTATAAACAAATTTTTTTTGTTTCTATAAATTAGATTTTTTTTTAAACACGATGATAATGCTTGGCGACATTTTTGAAACTTTAAAGTAATAGATTCTAAGATTAATAGTAAAGTCAAAAACAACTACTCAAATAATTAAATGAATTCTTATATATAAATGAAAAAAAGTACAGTTTTAAAGAATTATTTTGAGTATCCATAAATATGGATGTTATTTTTAATTAATTAACATTTAATTTCAAATAAGCTTGTAGTTTAACTCTAAACCTATATAGTATTAAAAAAAGTTGGTTTCACTCGCGATAGAGTTTCGCAATAATTACTAGGCAAAACCGTCACAAAGTTTTCGACGAAAAGTTATCGTTGCATAATCTTTGTACCGTGTCAACTCTCTCGTGATTTCATCGTGTTATGAGAAAGGCTGCTTCGTGGCTAATGAGAATGAATTGCACTCGGAGTGTGCACGTCGACGTTACTTTGAAATTAGTGCATTTTTCATCCGCACCACCATCTCCCGGTTAACGCGATTCATCTTAGTTATACTTAGATTTATTAGCGTCTTAAATTGATTAAACCTGTTAAGTTTTAAAAAGCGTAAATTGATATATTCTTCTTGGATTTAAATTTTACATTGTTGCTGTTTGTTTTTTTTAATCAGAGTTCGGTAAATGAAATGTTCTTGCATCCGATGTTAAATAAATTACAGTCTAGGAATGATGACAGTATGAAAATTATTGGCAGATTAATTTATATGGTAGTTTATGATCTAAACGTATAAAAATAAATTGTTTTATTAAAAAAATATTTAAGATTCATTTACATTTTTATGAAATAAAATTTCAATATTGCAGCCATTAATCTCGTAACAATGAACCCCAATCAGAGCGCGTGACGTCATATGGTGTATCTCGTCTGGCAATTGCATAATTTTATGCCGATGCCTTCTAAATTAAATTATGACATTATAGAAATAATTTTATTAAATAACATTTAAAATGTTTAGAAATTACTACCATACTATAATAATAATAATAATAATAAAAATCTTTATTCATGAAATGCAAATACAAATCAGAGGGTGCAATGGACCCGGAAAAAAAAAATATTTTGTGCCCCGGGATCCAGTGCCTTTCTTTATAACATTACAGGTTTATAATAAAAGATATACTCGTTGTTGTGTATGTATGAGGTGCGAGTCAGCGTGGGTATAATCGGTTGTGTGATTGAATTTGTATGTGTGTGTTTAAACTATTGTAAAATAAATTAGATGACACGACTAAAACAGCTTACTTTATTCGAATGTAAGAAATCAGAATTTCATTCCAAAATTCCAAAATTACAATTACAAAAAACTACCTTGTCGTTTAAATTTAGAACCAGAATAAATACCTATATATTATATAATAATGTGGAGTAAAGCTTCTGTATCCTCATAGTTAAGACCAGATAACCAGTTTTTAAGTTTTAATTTCAAGATATGCGTGTTGAGTGTGTATATATATAATTCTTTATTTATTCTATTATATAAATGTGGTGCTAGAAAAAGAGATTGCTGATTTATGAAATTTGTTCGGAACTTTTGGATTTTGAAAACTAAATCATGTTGTCTAATAATTGAATTTGTTATAAAAAGTTGGCGTACACTGAGGACTTTGGCACAAGAATAAAGTTCATGAGTTGGGTAGCGAAATGGTTTAAAATACATTACCTTTAAAACTGATCTCTGAGCTCTTTCTAAAGATAACAAATGTGATTTATGAGCCCCTCCCCAAACAGAAATACAATAAGTAATTATAGACTGACATATGGCAACATAAATTAGTTTTAATAAATCAGGATTTGTTACACGCCGAAGTTTTCTAAAAACCCATATCAATTTCCTCACTCTGGAGGTGAGAAGATTGATGTGTGGTGACCATGTCATACGTTCATCCAGAGTTATGCCCAGATATTTGAGTTGACATACTTTTTCAATATATGGGCATGTATTACATTGCACTGTATGGAAGAGATCACAGTTATGGACCTTAATAAATGACGAAGGAGGTGGAGTACCTGAATGCCGTAGTGAAAAGGCTATGTATTTAGTCTTCTCGATGTTCAAAGTAAGTAAGTTATTTTGTAACCAATTGGTTACTTGGCATAATCCAGCCTCAGCTACCGAATATGTGTCAGTCCAGGTGTGTCCTTGAAAAATTAATGCCGTATCATCAGCGTAGGTAAAGATTTTGGCGTCTACTAACTTCATACGACACAACTCATTAATATATATGAGAAAGAGTGTTGGCCCAAGGACACTTCCTTGAGGGACTCCGAAATTAATTAGTACTTCAGAACTAGTGTAGTCGCCAATCCTAATTCGCTGAGTTCGATTCGACACAAAATCGGAGAAAAGTTGCAGAGTTACGCCACGAATACCTATACATTCTAATTTCTTAATCAGAATGGGCACCGACACTGTGTCAAAGGCTTTTGCTAGATCTAAAAATATTCCAATACATTTACGTTTCGCATCAAGTGCTGTAATAACCTCTCGGCACAACTCTGCCACCGCATCTTCCGTTGATCTACCGGTTCTAAAACCATACTGTTCATTTGCAAGAAGATCATGGTCATTCAAATATTTAAATACTTTTGAAAGAGCTGGTAGAACAGAGATAGGTCTATATAGTTACCAACAAGATGTCTATCTCCACCTTTATGGATGGACCACTATGAATGGATAATTGTTTATTCGTCGTAGGCGTACGCGATAATGGCTTTGTAGTATATTGTGTCCGTCGGATCCATTGCTAAAACCTATCGCTTCGAATTTGACAATAAACTGACTTGAATTTTCGTTTCACATGAACATCGTGCTACTGGAACTTAAATAATATATGCCAACTAACATTTTGTAGTATTTTATTTCTTAAACTTTTGATAACACTTCAACCAAATTGATGTTTGTATTGCGCACCGTGACGTCATTCTAGACGTCATGACCGATTGACTCGTTTTAGTTACGAAATGAGTACAAAATTGCTAAATAAAATATGATCATGTTGTTTTTTTTTTCACCGAAATATTAATATTTTGGATAAATTTAACCTTAAGGAACATTTAGACCTGTTTCTCAAAAATCGTCAACTATCCTATTGTACGGTGGTCGCGATCCGATTGGGTTGATTTACTCTACCAGTGACAGTAGTAAATCATATAATGTTTAATATCATTATAAAAAAGGATACCTCTGCCTAACGCATCTTCTATCTATACATTAATGTATTTATAACCCGAGGATTATTGGAGCAAAAATGTTTTCTCTGGCTGATTTCTATTAAAAATTTAGTTAAGTAACCAACTATGCTTTACATACATTACGTAATATGAATACACTTCAGTAATTGATCATTATTATTGAAAATAGATTTCGTTTTATTTGTAAACATATTTAATATTACGACGCTATTTTGTTAATATAAGTGTAGTGCGTAATTATTTTTCATATAGGGATTTGCGTACATAAAAATAGGTCGTATTATTCATTTATTTTATAGGTATTCTACTTCATTGGATTTTGTACTTATTTTGATTGATTGATTTATTCAAATTTATGGCGTCCACTGCTGGACACAGGTCTCTCCCAAAAAAGGCGGGAATGGCCATAATCGCCACGCTTGGCAGGCGGGTTGACGATCGCAGTAGGTGTTTGTGATTCTCAGAGGACGCTGCTGCCTATCCTCAGGTTTATCCCTTAGTCGCGATTTACAAAACCCACGGGAAGATATAGGATGGTATCATTCTTAGTCAGCACCACACAGCAGTTGTACTTATATTCACACTGATATTAATTTCGCATAATTCATATTATATTTAGTTTAATTTCTATGAGTTTATATTTTTAGCAAAGATAAAATAATACTTTTCTTATATCGTGGAGTAGTTAGAATTATTAGAACCAGTATTTGAAGGTTTCAAATAGGCACAAGACGAATTATTTTGTTCGATATCTATTTGTCAAATCTGTTTATTATATATATATGTATGTCAAAATATAAACGTGAATGTTAACTAATTCGGTTAGCAATATTTAAGCTATATTTATCCAGGAATCAAATGGTCACAGACAGTCAGTCATAATGACGATCCGTAAAATATTTATTTGGTAGATTTATAAAAATTAATATAAATATATATATATATATATTTTTTTGTCAATATAAAAAAAGGAATTATTATTATGTGAATATTTATTTATGAAATGACTCGTAACAACAGCATAACAAGTAGGATGCGTTTCGAGAACGCGCCTTCTGGTCTATTTCAATCGTGACATACGAGCAATTATTGCGTCTACAATCGTTAAAATTAGCTAACGATAAATTTTAAAGATAACAACAAGTGATTGTTACATTAAATTGAACTGTCCGTTTTTTATATTATATAATTTTGATATAATTTTAAACGATATAAATTTGGTTATCGTACATAAATTAAGTTTATTGAGAATTTCTAGATTGTTACATAAACTCCCTGAAAAGTCCTACCAAGATGGTTTGGCTACAGATTATAAAAATACTATATCCACTAGGCCTGACAGAACTGGGTATGTAATTACGAAGTAAGAGTTAAAGTTATAGTCCTGGATTATGGCAGTCAGCGTATATCTAGAACTTTTATACGCATGGTTAAATTTAACTAATATACCCAGTTTCAACTTCGATATATTTTCACTATTATTTTTAGACCTGTATATTTTGAACTATTTTCGATTGTAATTTCTCTATCGTCATTCTTGGATTTGTACCTATATGAATAAACCTTTTTAGACGAATTTAAATTATTTAACTAATTTCGTATATATTTATATAACAATAATAATGATATGACGTGCGTTTTTATAAACGTAGCGGTTTTGAAGCAATCCTTTATCGTATTTTGCCTATAAAGTCTCGGTGCCTCGCACATGTTTATCCAATTTGACGTAGTCTGCAAAGTTGTGAGCTCGCAACACGTGTGACGTTCAAATTAGAGATTCATATTAATTTAAGGTTTGGGCTTGCGACAACGCTTCGCACATCCATAACTTGGTAAGACGTAGATGGAGTTTTGTACATAAAATTACAGTTATTGATACTTCAAAAGCGTAGAGTAATTTCTAGTATAAGTTAATAAAACACCCTTGTAAAAGGTATTTTTTTTTACTGGAATTAGAAGACAGTAGCATGGGTTTTTGTATACCTAATAATTCTGTATATTTATATGAACATTTTCATTGATATGTTGTTTTTTTTTTTAATTTGAATTGTTTAAAGTTATGTTAAAGTAATGTTCAAAATATCTTTTACAAAACAGTTATTGGAGGGTGAGTTACCTATTATTAATTAATACATGATAAATAATAAATGGCAAAAGGCTAGCCTTCACGAAAAGCAAAGATATGAAGCAGATATGAAACAGTTTACGAAAGAGTGTATATTTAAAGAAATATGGAGTTAAATAAATAAAAATAATTGAAATCACTGATTCAAAATATTTTAAGCCATTTACAAAATTCTTTCAAAAGTAATAATATTAAAAAGAAATACGTACTGTATAATACTCATTAATTCAACCATAAAACGTCCATTGCTGGACATAGGTCTCCACCATTAAGGGGGGGATTGCCATAATCGCCACACATGGCAAGCGGGTTGGCGATTGCAGTAAGGTGTTTTCGGTACCCAGAGGATGCTGCTGCCCGTCCCTTAGTTCCTATCCCTTAGTCGCCTTTTACGACATCCACGGGAAGACATGGGATTGTACTATTCTTAATGTGTATAAGTGTTGAATGCGATAAGTATACTACAATTATATTGGTCCTACACGCAGAACTCACACTCATTCACACAGAGTAGCACAAACAAAGAATTCGAAGCGGCGGTGTCACCATATCGTTTGCTGTCACGGTACACAAATCAGTTTAACTGCCCAGACACTCCAATAGGTGTCACATAAAAAAAGTATAATCCCAAATATTCCCGAGGCGTCTTAGTCGTTTTTTTGTTATATTTAAAGAAATTTATAAAAACATTAAAGCGTTGTGAATGTGTCAAGTACACGTAAAACTATACTAGTCTATTTATATCTTACTCTACTTACTTACAAATAAAATTAAAGAGTCTGTTTGCAATGTAAAAATATCAATATACGACAACTAACTATACCAAAAATACATTGTTTGAAATTTTTATCTGTCTTTCTGTCTGTTTGTTCTTAGTAATCTCCGGAACGGCTTGACCGATTTTGACGAAACGTTTTTGTTAGATAGCTAAAGTTAAAAGCATAACATAGGCTAACTTTTGTTTTTCGAAAATAATTAAGGTTCCTCGTAAAAAAATTAAAACTAATGAATTGATACGAATATTCGAATGAATTCTATGAATTTTCGAATAAAATCCAGTTCAACGCACTGTTTCACTGCCAAGTGCTTGAATTTTTTAGTAATAGTTTAACTTAATCTTGTACTAGACAAAAAAAATGAGGAAAATAACTAGAGTTACGTTTCAAAAGATTCAAACGTAGTGAAGAACATACGAAACATAAAAGATATGAAGTTTTGTCTGTAAGTATAAATTTTTTGACAGATATTTATTTTAACCGTTACTTTGTAATCTGTAGTTTGACGATGAAAAAAAAACCTTGTTGTCTGTCTGTTTGGCTGGACCGATTTAGATGAACAGTCGTGTACATAAAGTATATGTTAATTAGCGATTGATAGGCTATTAATATTATCAATATCATTTTTGGAAATCATAATAATAACAATTTAAAAAGAAGGGGCAGGACTTCATCAATTCGAATAAAATTTGGTGTACGGGAAACACGTAACTGATAGACTTTAAAAGAAAATAAAATTCAGTACATCCCACATTTAATCAAAACACGTAGAAGAAGTTGCAGGCACCCGCTAGTATATAATTAAAATATTTGACTTCAAAATTTTTCAAAAACTTGAAAACCATTCAAATAATTAATTGGTCTAACTTTTCACGTATGTCACAGTTCGTATAAAAAATAGTTTCATCAAATCAGTGAAATATAAAAAAAAAGATTCTCCTGGTGTGGCGCACGTTTTCAATATTTTAAGTTGACGTTAATTAATACACGGTGACACGCCATTCGGTGAAATTATTAATTTTATTAAATGCAGCATGGCATACATACGTTTCGTGGTCTGACAAAAATTACGTTAGCGAGCGATGCTGTTCGTACTTACTGGATGAGACTGACCAAAACTGTGTTTTACACAGTGATATATCACTACATATGTTTGCATTCTACATACCAATATATTTATCTAAAACGTGCATGAAAATATTGTCATTATTTTCGAAAAAAGAACACACGAAGTATAGAATTTACGGACAAAGAAAATTAAATCCATTGCAGGATCTCTTTGGTGATTCTTGGCATACCAAAGTAAGTATCTTTGCTCAGTACAAATTGCGTTCATGTGGCTGTAAATGGCTAATAAATGCGCTTGCATTTCGGGACTGATGATAAATAAAAAAATGGTGGCAAAGCTGAAAATTCGTCTTGTTTTGTTATTTACATACTTAATAAATATAAATTTTAATATCAATTAAATTAAATTTAAATTATAAAAAGTATGTGTTTGGGCCGATCACTGCTGAATTCCTTGCCTTACCAATATCGGGGACGGGAATTTTCTCATTTAGAACGCGCGCGCTTTTTGACCAATGAAAAGCAATAGGATCTCGACCAATCGCCTCATCGCAGTGAAAAAAGACTTTACCGCGCGCTATAGCGCATATTACATTACACATAACAGTTTTGCATTTTGAGCTCGCATCGAACCAAATAAATGTGATTGTTTAATAACGTCCATTAATATTCGCAATAATTATACTGTTATTCGATAACCGCCGCGCGGACGCATAAATAGAATAGTGTGTCTGTGAACGTTGCTTTAAAACTTTTTGTATGTGTTTAAAATTTATGTGTATCGGTGGACGGCGCTGCGCTGGATATATGACACGCGGCTTCCAGGTCTGAGACCAAAGTCACCACCAGATCAGTGGAGTTTTCAGCGTTCTCTGGTATTGGTGAGGGAGGATTCAGCGGTGTAAGCCCAGTTTGTCCCCGGTTGTTTGCTGCCTAGCCCATTGTACCATAAGGGACATTGTTCCCACTCCCAGTAGCAGTGATCGTATAATTTTATATTTAGTGGTCGCTGCTACAGTATGTTTTATTTCTCTGCACTTTTTTGAGCAAGCAACTATATGTGCCTCGGCGGAAATGTCAATTGCCTGTCTCGTATTAGTGAAGACCGAGCCGTACTCGACCTGCAATTGCCCATTTCACGGCCTTTGCACTAATATACTACTACAGTGTAAGAAGAGGTGCTGTGTTTTAATATCCAATTCTACTTTGATTGCTTATATATTTGAAAGACAGTTTTTTTTATCCCCTAAGCACTTCAGGCGTAATCCGAGACTTTGAATATCTGATTATTTATCTTTCTTCGCGACTTTCGAGACGAACTGAATGTAGGACAGTCTAACAAAAAATGATACACTGTCTCGGTGAGACCCTGATAACACGCATAAGCAGGGTTGTTTTTTAGTTTAAACTTGTGCAGGTATGCTGTGAAGCCACCATAGCCTGTGAATGCCTGCACATGAGTTGGTAACAGAGGAATCTCTTCCACTACCCGTCGGACTTCAGCCACCTTTGGGAAGGAGACTCGTGTCACCTCCCTAGTGATGGAGGCCTAAGGCGCCTGAAAGACAGCTTAGTTGATATACAAATCATTTAGAATGAGTCACCATAATTTTCATATCCTCTTCCCAACTAACTTGGGGTCGGCGAGTATGTGTTTGTCTTCCTTCCGTCTCTATCAGCCGTCATCTCTCAACTTACTCCTTTTTCTTTCATATTATTTTATTCCACACACTCTCCATCCATACTTCCTTTTGTTTTCCTCTACTTTTCAATGCTTTTGTATTTATATTTATAACTATTTTAACTATGGTGATTTATACGGGAAGAATTCTCTTCTCATAAAATGCCCTAAGCAAACGATTCCCTTTCATCTATTCTACCACTGGTGACACTATCTATTGATAAATTCCTAATTCTATGTGTATTACGCTATTTCTCCGTCATTGAGAACCGATTTTTTTTACTCGAAGGAGTGCATTCCCTATGTGGTTCCGTCGGACTAGTCCTAAAGGATATATCGAAGTAAACAAAAGTAGATAAATTAAAAAGTTATTATTTATTTACTTTTTACTTTATTTTAAGGATATTCATTTGAAGTTGGTTTGGTTTTTAATATAAAAAGTTTTTTGTCGCACAATACATCCATCTCAGGTTTGTCTTCCATCTTTTTGCTAGCCTAACATTGATGTTACTAGGATGAATTTTCTATTGGTATTAATTGATTTTTTCTAAATTCAGTTTAGTGTGATCTCATCCAGTACTGTTAAACCAGGAGATCAGGAGGCATAAAGGGGTAGGCGGGTGTAGGCAGTCTCGAGAGCCGTCTGCCGTAAAGTATCGCTTAATGACGTGTAACGACAACGGTCTCCATAGCAGTTGCATGTACGTGAAAAACCAGACGACAGTCCCGCTTGAAAGGGTTGCGCGGGAATTATTTGTTTACCACGTAATTGTCGCTTCGGACATACTTAGACATGGTTAAAATATACTAGTTTTTCTGAATACCTACTTATAGTAACTACGTATATATGTATACTAATAAATAAAATTGAAGTGTCTGCTTGTAATATCAAAATATCATTCTTTTTACTAAATACATATATATGTATATACATACGGTACCTACAAAAAACAACACAATTATTAAAAATGTTCTCTGTCTGTCTGACCGTGTGTTTGTTCCGGGTAATCTCCGGAACGGCTGGACCGATTTTGACGGCAATTTTTTCGGTAGGTAGCTGAAGTTACTCCGCGTAACTTAGGCTACTTTAATTTTTCTAAAATAATTAGAGTACCGCGTAAAAAAATTGAAACTCATATAACTGAATATCATCCGATTCAATGGACGGCGCCCTAAAAAAGTTATTTTCCAATGATTCTTTAAAAGCTTTATTACACGTAGTGAAGAGTATTTGAAACGCGAGCAGAGTCGCGGGCAAACAGCTAGTTAATAATAAAAAGTATCTATTATCTTTTTATAGAGGTTTGTTTACCTCTGAAACGAGAGGTTTGACTAAAATTCCATTTTGGCATATCAATATAATAGTAACGGGTATGATTCTAGGTATTTGAAATCATTTTATTATTTTATTCCAAATCAAACTGAGATACAGGATTTTAAAACATTCGAATAATATAAGATTTTAGTCATATAGAAACTATGTAAATATGAGTAATGTACGTAAAGGAAATCGTCTCCTACCTTTAAACCTTTGTTAATAAGTCTCAATGGACAAAACTGAAGGCTTTTGAAGTGTGTTAAAATGTATTTTAAAAAAAACAAATTACACAATATATATAAGCGTTTTTTTTATTTACAACGTAAATTATGATACGAAATTATGTATTAAAAGTACGGAGTAACGTTTCTATATTATGGTTTTTACGCTTGGATGCATTATAGGGTACGTAAAGCATTTGTACGTAAGGGTTAATTTTAAATTTATTGCCAGTTTAAATGAATATGTTATATAAACAGACAAAACCAGTGGTTATTTTACATGCGGTTTCGTAATACCGAAGTATATTATCTATCTATGGTAATACGAAATCGTCGTGGTCGTGCAAAATAGTTATTTGCGGGCCACGTCATCGGACCGTTAAAACGTAAATGGACCGTAATGTTCCGTGACCATATACAAAATATTTGTTTTATATTTTATTATATATATCTTGCACGATACATTTTTAAATGAAGCTTCAACTACTATCCATTTTGAAAGTAAACAAAATCGTGCTAGCATTTCATTAGAGTAATAACGCTTAGAGCAATAGTTACATACAAAAAATTGCTTAATATTGAAGGCACAAAATGTAGTGTGTGTAAGTCGTAACGTCGTTATAAGGCCTATTTGAAATAGTTTCACTCTGTGAGGAAAACTACCGTTCTAAGCGTTTTAATTCTATGATTCTTTCTTATTTCATAATTTTTATACAAGTAAACAGTTTCAAATTTCCGACGATTTCATCACAATCGTCTGAGGGCCAAATATTTTTTCAGCACAATGATTTAATCACGAAACTGTTACGTGCGTCTCGCAATCTCATTATCTCATTTCGCGCTGTGTCGGCTCGCTACGACTTTTCCGTCAATTTGCATACGTAATTAATTAAGTTTTTTTTTGAGAACGTTTCTTTTTTTGTCTCGTCTACACCAGGTGGGCGGGAGTTCGTTTTACGTTATTATGTATATAGATTCTTGTATATGTTGTAATGTTTTTGACTTACGTTTCGTTACATAGTATGCGTTTATATGAAAAAAAAAAACGTATATTTATTACAAGATTAATTTTCTATTCAACTAGTAAAAACGTTATTATTTATTCATTACTATAATAGTGTGTAGTAAAGATTTAATTTTTTCATACACTAATTTAAATTTTTTTTTTAATATTTTATTTAAAAAATGTTAATTATGATGTCATTATGTCATGATGTTATGATGTTATTTTATATATTATAGAGCCTTTGAATGACTACATATATATTTATAGAAGTGTTTAATACAAACTGTTTCAAGTTCGACAGTGCATATATATAACTTTTATAACAATAAC
Organism: Samia ricini; assembly: GCA_014132275.2. Lineage (NCBI taxonomy): Eukaryota > Metazoa > Arthropoda > Insecta > Lepidoptera > Saturniidae > Samia > Samia ricini. The sequence goes on along the minus strand of AP028165.1, from coordinate 12,545,582 downwards.
TGACAAAAACTTAGTCTAAACTCTTGAATAGGAATTAGGTAACCATCTGAACTTCGTTGTTAATTGTTAATTCTACTATAATTGTACTAATTCATGATATAAAAAAGATATATATAAATATATAAAAAAGGAAGTGTTATCGGTTATCAAATCAAGCGAATCTATTGTGTTCTAAAAATCATTATAAATGATGTTAAGACGTTTTCTAGTGACTGCTAGTCGCTAGATATCGTCCTAAAATTGATAATCTATGGCCAAGCATTTATAGGTATGTATGTATTGAAAGTATCAGTCAGGTCATATATATAGAAATAAATAAAATTGAAGTGCCTGTTTGTAATATTAAAATATATAGCTTTTAACTAACTACATATATATGTATTTACGGTATTTACAAACACATTTTTTGAATTTTTTGTCTCTCTGTTCGTCCGTTTGTTCTAGATAATCACAAGAACGGCTGTACCGATTTGGACGTGACTTTTTCTGCCAAATAACTGTGGTCATAAGGCATAACTTAAGCTAATTTATTTGTCAACAAAACCCGATTCAATTAATACTTTTTTGTGTTTGAATTTGGATTTTTTTTTTTTTCGCTTTTGTTACAATGTTGATTGAACCCATAAAAATGAGACAATAGGAAGACAATAGGAAAGCAATGGAAAGCTGGCGTAAATGTCAGGTTAGTACTCAAGGTAGTGCGTAAATGCATTTCCTCCCGTCAAAAAAAAAAAAAAAAGGTTAGTACTCAAGGGGTTATACCAAAATAATTTAGGGTAAGTACACAAAAGTATGGAGCATTATTTCCAATAATTATTTAAAAAATATAATTACGTAGTGAATAAATGTGCGGAATAGAAAACATGATACGCGAGAGGAGCCGCGAGAACAGCTAGTAGTTAGTTTATAAATATGCAATTATTTTATGGTCAAACAATAAGCTCACAAAATACAATAAACATATATGAATGAACAATAGTAATTTTAATTGAATAGTTCTTAATATAAATTTAATATACATACACTCGTAACAAAAAAAAACCAGTCAGCCCGTGACCACTGTTGGTGAAATCCAGCCGAAACGTCGGGATAGGAAGAAAAAAGCAAAGGTAACGCGTGAAAACCCGTTAAAATTAACTGAATTTAAATATGGAACGCGAAAACTTAAAAAATTACAAAAAAAACATATCGTACTAATAATGTAGTAAAATTTGCAAACCACATTGTATGTACACAAATTCATAATATAATTAATTATTAAGGGACAACGGACCTTACGCAATCTTATACCGGTAGTAATGTTAGAAGCTTCTTAAGGTATCAAGAGCCGCATTCGCTCTCCAGAGTGATGTTAAATAATTTAACAAAATGGTTCTTAATGTAAGTTTAGGAGTTCACATCTGACCACACACCCTTTCAGGCTACGGAAGCCTAAGAAGCTCGGCAGGTAACGTGTTCTTTTGGGACTTGGGCTATGTCAGTAATTCTTGTTACGGACAAATGATTAGCCACATAACATGATAACTTTACATATGAACTCGGTGATTTATAGAATTGTTAAAACTAGTACGTGTAACTTTTATTAAGTTTACAGCTTGCAATTGTTTAAACTAAATTCACTGAATGATCTTCACAACATGATTTAAGATCTATATCATGCTACGCTTTGAATAGGTCACAGGATGGATGTGTCGAAGACTAAGGTTATGGAGAATGTCTCTGGTGGCTCAGGAGCGATCATGACGATTGGAAACCAGAGATTAGAGAATATTGACCATAATATTTATCGCGAACATATTCTGTCTTTAAACTTACCATTTCAGATGAAGGAAACCTCCTGAGTAATCTAGTTGGATTGGACAGTATTCAATAAGTTGGAAGATATTTTTAAGCCCACAAGCTTTCCACAGTGCCTGAAGACTCGTCTGTGCAATTAATTTGTCCAGCCCACCATGTCGTATGATGCTGAAATGTGAACGCTCACAGTTGAGGCTGTGCACAAAATACAAGTGGCTTACAAGAAAAAAGGCTTACGCTCCGTAGTAGGCCGATGATTGCAATCTACTTTAATTAGGGTTATTTTAAAAGACAAAAGTGACAACTCTCAGTTGTGTTAGCTGGTAACTTATTCTTCATTTTGTTTGGTAGTTTGAGTGCATTTTAAATTCCAATCTACACTGACTACAAAATGAAAAGTTTTTTCACAATATTCATGTAAGAAAGATGAAGGAAGGCTCGCGATAAGAATGTAACACGGTTGTGGGTTACTTTCTGATACTCGACTGTCCATCGCTAGATACATGTGTGTTACGACATCACACTTGAGAGTACCAATTCTTCTAAGTTTAGTGCATTAATATTTTAGTTCACACATTACATGAGATTCTGGTAAAAAGGAAATCTATGCAGTGTACTTAACTTAAAAAATCTGAATTTTAATATGACAACAAAATTACCAAATATACCATAGGAATTTTTGGTGACATGTTAGAATATATCATGTAGTGGTTTGTATTTATTATTAATTAGTTTACGGAGTTTAACTCCATATTATGTAATATTCATGGGATTTTACGGGATTAAAAATGTTGATATAAGGTTAGAAATACATATACTGTACCAATTTGATATTGTGAGAATTTTGTATATAATTCAAAATTTGCCATTAGGCTTCCCAAGATACCATGTAAACAAACTTCCAAAGTTGTTATAACTGTCTAATATATAGAATCGTTAAAACGATGATGGCTCAGTTTTAAGAGTGGTCGAATTCCGCTTCGGCGGGTGAAGGTTCGAATCCACTATTCCAATTCTAAAATGAGGCTGAACCATATACATATGTAGGTAATATTCTAACATTACATTCCTGGCTAACTACCAACTTCAAATTTTAAAACCTGCCGCCAAGCACCAATAGTTGTGTTCTTGCAGCATCACCTTAGAGGTCTACCTCTAAGTTTAATGTGTTTACTACCATGAATCACATCGTCACTTAACATCAAGTGGGATTGTCGTAATATTGCTCTAAACTTACACAGCCTACACTAACAAAAAATACGTCTAAAACGGAGTAATGTGTCACTAACCGAAGTTATTTACAGAGTATAATGTACGGAAACTATTTACATATTGAATAGCGGTTTAAACAAAACATCCTTAACAAGAGTCACAAATTTATGTTAAGCAACGAAAACTTGCATATGGTTTCCAAGGAAAATTGAGTTAAATTAACTGAATTATTAAAAAGTTTGCGAAAACCTATACACCGCAAGCTTGTTTGTGGATTGAAACTTCTTAGAACTATTTAGTACTTTATGTTTTGTGGTATTTGTGTGTAGATAAGCGAAAAGTTTTTAATTGAATTTTATTGTGTAGTAAAATACTAATAAAATAAATATTGCTTTAGAAACCAAAACATCTTAAAATCAAATTTAGTGTTTGTAATAAAATCATACAAATGTATATTAAGTCTGTATCTATTACTTTGAAGCGTTGATGGCTTAGTTGGTAGTGTGGGCGGATTTCGTGTCAATGGACGCGGGTTCAAACCCACCTATCAGCTTTAGGTGAAGGAAAACATCGTGAGGGAACCATAGCATGGTGGTAGGACATTTTCTAATAACGCCTGACTGGGTAGCTACCACCTTCAAGTTTCAAAACCTGTCGCCAAATGCCAATAGGTGAGTTCCGGCAGCGTCACTTGAGAACCAGTGCCTGGGCTTAATGTATTTATCATCCTGGACCACATCGTCACTTCACATCAGGATTGTGGTCTAATCACAGAGCCTATAACTAAAAAAAACTGAAAGGAGCTAAGCGGGCTTGAGCAGTCTTGTACCTCTGTGACCTAGAAGGATCACGTATTATCGCACTGCACTGCTAAAGACTAAACTTACGGTTTGGGTTTACTATTATTGTACAATATAATTTTTGGCAGAGAGCGTTTTACTTCTTTCTGGTGTAACATGCGCTTGACCCATGCTCTGTTGCATATGGGTATTATCCACATTAACATAAGATGTGCTTGGTATTTCGTCCATAATTTAACAAAACCGGCATTCTCTTGTATACCGGCTATCAATATTATTATGCATGTGTTTATTCAAACAACTGTGTCCAGATAGTGCTTTTACTAAAACTAGTAATATATACATATCTTTAGCGGTATCTTAAGTTATCCGTGTTTACACGTAAATTACTGGGAAGCTAGTGAACTGTTTCGCTGTAGCAAATGCTGTAGTCAAATGAATAGCGAAGAAATATGTATCGTTTCATTAATAAATATCAAATAGTGATGGTAAAACCATCTCATGCGAATAAACTTTCAAGCGTTAGTTAAACTGACTGGGCAAGCCGGCAAAAGTCGACCTAGGCGAACGTAACTCGACTAGATCGGAGGCGTACTGAAGAAATGCCGCGGACAAATTTACTCGTAACCGAAGAGCGTGTGTGAAAGCGCTTATGAAAGTAGAAGTGCCCTTTGACTTTCAGCGATTGTGACGTCAATAGTATAAATGACGTCACCGCTTTTGTTATGTCGCGAATTAAGCCTAATAACTTTCAGCTAAGCATGGAGTGGTCATTCTCATTCTCTATTATGATAGAGATTCTAATTTTCTCTTATTATGGATCTATCGTACTTTACATTTAAGTAAAATGTATGTCAGGATCTCAACATGTGAAAGGTTGTAGCCTCTACCTACCCATATCAGAGAGAGGTGTGGAATTATTTTAGCTAGTTTTACATAAAACTCTGCAAATGATTTATTCATAACCCATTTAAAAATGTTGCGTAAATTATTATCGAGATCAAACGAAAATGTTAACAATGTTGAACATCACGTTACACAAAATGTTACAGAATTTTAGCAATAATTTAATAGGTACGTATTAATGCCGTTTCGAGATAGACACGGTCGACTTATTCAAGAAGTACCGTACCTACGTTGCCAGTAGGTAGGTAATTAATTTTCATAGGATTACAGTACAAATACCCGGGGATAAAGAAAAGGTCTGACCGTCTCGGAATGTTGAATTAAACATTGTAAACAACGCGGACTTCAAAATTTCTTATTAAATCTCAGATGGTAGAAAACGGCATGCTTTAGAATTGCTTTAGAATATTGCAAATTAAAAAAAAATCATTATATTATTATTATTTTATATCAACATTATAATTAGTTTTGAATTCAATAAAATAAACGTAAACTTGTATTATATGTGAATGTATTTTTTATACGGTATTTGCTCAGTGCTTTGACCACAAACTCACCTGATGTTAATTGACAATGTGGTCCAAAATGGTAAACACACTAAGCCTAGGTACTGGTTCTCAAGTGATGCAGCCGGAACACGGAATACCAATGTATTTGGGGACAGGTTTGCGAACTTGAGGGTGGTAGCTACCTAGGCGGGCTTTGTTAGGAAATGCTCTAACTCCATGCTTTGGTTTCCTCACGATGTTTTCCTTCACCGAAAGCTTAGGTTGGTTTTAGAGCTGGACCCACCTAGGGTTTGAACCCGCGTCCATTGAAGCTTTTTCCGGCCACACTATCCACTGCGCCATCATCGATTCAAATATATTTGTATAGTAATATCAGCTATCCAGTATATTTAATTATATAGCTGTCAAAAATTCATGGCAAAGTACGACAGATCCATAATACGAAAAAATTAAAATTTCTGTCAGAATAGAGAATGAGAATGACCACTCTATGTCATTGAGCTGAAAGTTATTGGGGCTTGATTCGCCTCATAACAAATGCGGTGAGGTCATTCATAGTCTTGTCGTCACAATCGGCGAAAGTAAAAGGAGCTTGATTTAATGTGACGTCACAATACATATTAATTAATCTTTACATAATATAAAAAAATCTGTTTATCTGCCTGTTAGTTGTCTTATATTTTTATCGTAATCGAGAATTACGCAATCTATTTACATGATATTTTTGTACTAGCGTACCTTTAGCCTTGTTGTGATTTGAAACTCGATAGAACGAAAAAGCGAAATTAAAACGAGACAAATGCATTTACTTTTATAGGATTTAACGTGCGAGAGAATGAGATAGAATAAATTATACGGTCTCTTCTTTGTGCGGTGCCTGCCCCCTCTCCTATTTATAGGTTTACTTTTTTGAAGGTTTCACTTCTACCTTTGCATATTTGTTTTTTTTACCATCTGCTATGGTTCGATGGGTTTTGCTGAAGCATCTGTTTTTACGGAATGATTCATAAAAAAACATATTTTGTATTTTCTGGTGGTGACTGGATGGCAGTTATAATCCTATCAGATAGTTTCTTCCTTCCCCACTGGATGTAAATGCATTGCTATGGAATACTTTACTAACGTAGGCTAAATTTGCTTACAATAATTGGGTGTAATTATCCGAAATTAAATAATTATTATTGTGGATTTATTACCTATATAGCTAAATTTTGGTACATACTTTGTTAAATTCTGACATTATATGGAATATACTACAATTAAACACTTCTTATGTTTTTTATGTATTGGGACGGGTGAAAGAAGAATGCGTGTAGGGGAGACGCGAATGTTAAGATGGATGTGTGGCATAACTAGAATGGAAAAATATTAGAAATGAGTATATCAGAGGAAACTTGAAAGTAGCGGCAGTGTCAGTGTTAATGAGTAATAGGTTAGCTTTAGCGTTTAAAGTTAAGAACCAGTCGTCTGTCCTGCCAGGTTATGCACAGGGAGGAAAAGGATGTTGTAAGAAAGATATTGGATATGAATGTGGATGGTTAAAGGGGAAGGGGTAGATAAAGAAAAGATGGATAGATTGTGTGAAAGATGTTAAGAAAGTGAGTGAATGCTGAGATGACTGGAAGAAGAAAATATGTTACACGAGGAAACCATTGTATGGTGGTAGGGCATTTTCTAATGATGTCCGCCTGAGTAGCTACCACTCTCAAGTTTGAAAACCTGTCGCCAAATACCAATAGATGTGTTTCGGCAGCATCACTTGAGAACCAATACCTAGGTTTAGTGTATTTACCATCCTGGACCATATCGTCACTTAACATTAGGCGAGATTGTGGTCAAAGCAGTGAGCCTATATCGTGTAAAAAAAAGAAAAAAAATGGAGATGATGTAGAACTTATAACAGTATAATTTAATAAAAATCGCTCTTAATGATACGAATTCACAAAACTAAGCTTGAGAGCCCGTTATCTGCATGATGCATATATGAAAATAGATATTAAACTAGATTCAATCTGTAGCAGACGTCGTTCAAGTTTCCTGGTAAACTACGGGAAGCTTTCTCCATCTACCACTATACAAACAAGACGCCCACAAAAAACGTTTCTATGCAAATATGGGCAAATAAACCGGGTGCGCGGTAGTGACCTAGATATATCATGGGAATACTAGATGTGGTTCTTTCATTTATTATTTGAACTCGGTAATTACAATTAATTTTCACTTCCCAAAACCGTGTGGTGCCGGATAAGAATAGTACCACCCCATATCTTCCCATGGGTGTCATAAAAAGCGACTAAGTTATAAACCAGAGGATGGGCAGCAGCATCATCTGAGTACCACGAACATTTACTGCGATCGCTAACCTGACTGCCAAGCGTGACGATTATGGTAATTCCGCTTTTATTGGGGGAGATCTATGTCCAGGACTCTTTCGGTTAAATCAATCAAAGCATTCGGTTAGCAGCTATAAGTCATTGGAAACCGAAAAATTTGTCAACACAGTTATTAATATGATATATAAAAAAAAAAACTGAATTGGTAGGTTTAGAAAAATAAAAATATTACACTTAAATTAAAGTTTAACAGAACGTGCTTATTAAGCATAAAAATAACTTCTGTTAGTACTACTAGGATACTTGATGAAGATCACAATATTTAGTGCAGATTTTGTTTAATACAAATCTTAATTATTGTATTGTGATCTGTGTTAAGTGTGCAAAGATTCAATTTCATCCGACGTTTTGAAGTCAATAACAAAACTTTTTAAATTAACAAACAAAGCCGACTTCAAAGAATATACTATAAAATTCACTAAAAAGTAAATAAATAATTACTTTATTAATCGACTTCAGCTTTCTTAGATTTATCCTTTGTTTTAATACAATTAATAATATTAAAATATATTTCAAGCTCATATAGAGCGTGTAATAAAAACATGTGTATAGTTTTATATTAAACGTATTTTAAGCTATTGTACTCTTACTGCCTTTTGATATATACCTGAAAAAATAGAGATCAAACACAACCGTATATCTACTTTACATATTATACCAAACATCGTCCCATTCTGTCTGGCAGTCTATTCCTTACTTGGTATGTTCGAGAAAAATGAAAGAATTTTAATTTAATTTATCCATAACAGTATGCATATAAAGTATAACTTCAATAACGAACAGTAATATAAAGCTAACATATTTTAAATCAAAATGTTAAAAAAAACAAAAAAAGAACATCTATTCAAAAAATACTTATCAGATATATCAGCAACACACAAAAAATAAATAAAAAAACATTAGCAGCTAACAGTAATAACATAATGTAATGATTACAAAGATAACGAGAAGTCGCATATTAATTTGAAATATGGTAAGTATTGCCCGGTGTAATGCAATCATCTCTAAAGTTTATTTTTTCTTCCCGCCCCTACTGCTTTTTCTTACTAATTTCTGAATATATAGTAATTCTCGAACTTATACACCTAATACAAAACTTATAATAAGAAAATAAAACATATTTGTCATATTATACGGAGTTTAAACATAAATGTATGGCAACTCTATTTTACTAACCTTTCATGTCAAAACACAAGACCGTACTCAATTTAATGGAATAAATGGAGATCTGTTTGCATTTTCCCTTTCACAAAAAGCACGAACCTTCAATACAATTTCTCTTGCATTACTTTTATACGTCTGTGGCATGAAGCACTAAAAATCCGTATTTGTACTCTAAAATTACAGCGCTTAGATTTGACAAAATCGATTAACTTTAATGATGGAGGAAAAATTTATATTTTTACTTATAGTGCCAACATATAAGGAAAGGGGGCCAAGAGACAAGTTATACTGATGTATTTTTATTATTGTGATATTATTCTAAAAGTTGACAAAAAAAAACAACTTTCAAAAGCCATTTCTTGTCGCTTTACATCGACGGTGCAACTTCGTCTCCCGCGGGATCGCATTTTCGGCGTCGTTTTGTACGCAACGCATGCTTGATTCCAACTATACATATTTATGATGCTCTTGCTTTGGTAACGTTGAAAAAGAGTTTCATGGCCTGTTAGATAGGTGACCGTGCTCGCTGAATTGAACTTCCTATATTTTACAAATGTTTATCGGTACGTTTATGCGTATTTGATCGCAAGCAATTTATATTCTATTTTATACGTTATATGCCGATTAAACTTGAACCGATTATTACTCACTAGTAGCATGGTCGAATAATGCGCCTTTGGACGAAGATTTGGATCTAATTATTCTGTTTCATGAGCTATGTGATAATGCAATGGAATGTATTGTTACTGTAATGTCAACTAAGATTTATTAACTGCTACACGTATAATATAATTCATGAATCGTGATTTCCAACGGATATTCAGATAAGTCGAATAAACATTTCCAAGTTACGTAAGACGTTTGTAAGACGGATAGTTAGTCGGAGCCAAGAGTTTGTTCGATCAATCGCGTCTTGAAAGATGGATTGCGATCCCAAGTTCGAGAGAGTAACTTCAATTTTGAAGTTTATATTATTGATAATAATTATACTTAACTTTAAAATTACCAACTCATACATTGGAAGTTCAGTTAGGGATTCTAATAGCATCAAATTTTTAATAAGATACTAGTTTTAAAAAAAATCTATAAAAATATATTTTTCTTCCTCTGTCACTTACAAAACTTATAGAATTATATATTTATAGAATACTAGCTGTGACCACGGCTTCACTCGCGTGGAATTCAGGCGTCCCGTCTCGTCCCGTCCAGTCCATTTGTACGATGTGTTAAAAAATTACTTACAATTTAAACGTGAATTAACTAAATTTTTTTTAATTACCTTATAATGAAAATAGAGAATCTTAACAGTCGCACGGAAAAAGGAACAAAAAAAAAAGTGTTGTAAAGATACAAAATATGATATAAAATAAAAGATATAAGATATTTTATAAAAATCTATACTAATAAATAAAATTGAAGTGTCTGTTTGTAATGTCAAAATTGTTTTTTTTTTACTACATAGATATACGATACCTGTGCCAAAACTTTTCGTTTGTCTATCTGTTTGTTCCGGATAATCTCCGGAACGGCTAGACGGATTTTGATGGAACTTTTTTTCGTAGATAGCTGACGTTACTCCTGATAACTCAGGGTACTTTTGATATTTGAAAATAATTAAAAAAATTCGCTTAAAAAAATTAAAACTCCTAGAAAATAAAAATAACATCATCATCAATTCAATGCACAGTTTTACGGGCAAATGATTGAATTTATGATAAATATTTTTACTTTATCTTCGTACTAAAAAAAATATTAGGGTTCCTTATAACAAAAAATTAAAAACAGGGAAGAATATACGAAAAGCGGACTCAACCGCGGGCACACAGCTAGTTATAAATAAATTACTTCACTATTCCACACATGTCAGGCCACGATAAAAATATATACAAAAAATCGAGCCTAATATACCTTTACCTTTAATACCTTTTACGAAATTCTATATTTATTTACAATTTATTAGAAGCAAAATGTTAATTATCCGAAGTTAAGAATAAAAACAAAATAATGAATTATGTATATTATATGAAATAAAACACCATGTATGATTTATCTTACTATACAGCCAATTTAAAGGACAAAACTTTAAAAAAAATGCAATAACATTTATAACACACAACATTTTGTGAATGTTCGTAGAACCTACATAGATACGGTAAAATAGGCATTCCGTTGTAAACTACGTACATAGTTCTGTCTGATATTGCACAGTGGAAACTCTCACAAATTTCAAAATAAGCCCCTGTTGTTAGCTAGAAGACCTGAAGCGGTATACGAAACGATATGTCGGCGCGCTCACAGTAAATAAATGTGAAAATTCGAGTAATTTTACTTTAAGAATTATTTTCGTCAGGTGTGTTTTAACTCGCGTGACTGTAGCCTGCCATTTGTGAATGCAAATGAACTGTCCATTCTCATCTGTAAAAAATTGTGTGCGAAATATCTAACTAAAAAGAACTTTGTTGTTTTATGAGGAAAAGTTTACATTACATTGTATGTAAAACAGATATTCGTAAATGCAATGTTTTTAATTGAAATTGAAGCGATGATGGCACAGTTGGTAACGCGGTCTGATTCTGCGCCGAATGGTGCAAGTTCGAACCAACCTATCCGACTTTATAATAAGCCTGAGCTTTTGGTGTACAAAAACAAAATGAAGGATCAATAGTATGGTGGTAGAGCATTTTATAATAATTCCAGACCGAAGATGTTACCACTCTCAAGTTTAAAAGCCTGTCGCTAAACACCAATAGGTGTGTTCCGGCAGCATCATTTTAGAGCCAGTACTCAGTGTATTTACCATCCTGGACTACATCGTCACTTAACATCAAGTGATATTCTGGTCAAAGCATTGCATTAAAAAAAAATTAAGTTTCAATGTAAAACAAAATACTATTACTTTTTTTTTATTCCATTTCTTCTACTTGTTAGATAATGGCAATTTATTTTTAAACAATTAGTACCAATGTCATGTAGGTAAGATGTATTTTCAATCTTGTATCAGCATTACCAAGCTACAGAAAAACTGTGGCTTATCCTACTAGAACATTCCAATGAGCTTTGTGCGGTGCCTCAGAATAAATGCTACACGTTATTTTCCATAATAAAAACTTGACTTGTACACAATAACCAAACTATATCACACAAAACGCCACCAATTTACATGATATAGAGACACAAATACACAAATTTAATGAATTAAAGAAAACAACCGCTACATGAAAGACAGATCCGCCCTGGTTCCATTTATTCCTTTTTAAGGAAGGTACTAGTAGACCATGCAGCCAACTCAGACGTTAGGAACACTATCAATAAATGGTGGTAACAAAATGGCTGCCTTTTGTTACAACCACTACGGGTTCATTCAGAATTCATGCTCCGTGTCATTATTTTTACTTCACTATACTAGAGAATAATTACAACACTATACATGTAAAATTCCACCAAAATTACATAATATATATTCAAATACTGCAAGATTACGAGTTAAAAATAAGCACGACTACATGACAAACAAAAATCGCACTAACCACCCCAAAATGCTATTACTACGATTTATTTTAAATCACAAACAACTTAACATAAAATCATTCAGGATTAAACAATAGACGAGTTGAGTAAAATTAAGTTCCCAAGCTGTAAATGTAAAAGACAGAGAAAGCGTTCAGTATAATTGCCGTGCGGTTAACAGGAGTCTGGCTGGCATTACGAACAATGCTTCGCATTCACAGGCGACGTTTATACAAATTCACTGAATAATATACTGACTGGGACGAAATCATTTAAAAATTATTGAAGTTAGGATCGTAGTAATAATGAAGTATTTGAAGTTAGAAATATAATATTATAAATAAATAGATAAACTAGCTGTCTTTTTCGGTAATGCCCAAGATATATTTATGTAAAATAAATTTTGAAAAAATAAACAGGATATTATTTATTATAACTTGAGAAAATTACTACTATTCCAGAATCTTTACAAGTTACGTCTACGTAGTTAGTGTGTAGTTATTTTTTTTCTTAATTTTATAAAATTGTAATATTTGTCTATACTAATACATAAAATTGAAGTGTCAGCTTGTTATATTAAAATAACAATGTTTTGCTAAATACATATGAATATACATTTTTACCAAATACCTATACCAAAGATACAATTTTAATAATTTTTGTCTGACCGTTTGTTCCGGGTAATGCTCAGAACGGCTGGACCGATTTTGACGGGTTTTTTTTTACAGACAGCTGAAGTTACTTCACGTAACTTTATTTCCGAAGAATATTTAGGGGTCCGTGTAAAAAAATTCAAAACTATATTACTCAGTGAATAATATATGAGTGAGGCCGCAGCCGCGGGCACACTGCTAGTAATAACTATATTTAATTTAGTTAATAACAGGATATTTGTTGATTCTGAGGAGGTTCACAGGGACAGCTCGTATTATAATAAAATAATCAGCCTATCTGCTTCGCAATATTAGGTGAAACGTATCAAAAATATCCGATCATAATCAATTAATTCACTGGTTTTTAAACTTTGACGAAACGTTTTATTACGTTCAATGACACTTCATGACATTTTTCTCCTTTGATTATTGACCGAATTTCTTCTTTTGTTTATGTTTTGTAGCTGTAGATGAACTTTATAGCTGCTGTTAAATAAACATAATTAATTAAAATTGTAAATGGTTATTTGTAATAACGCAATCATAATCTAGGACCGGACCGCGGACGTAGTACGGCAGGCGGCCGATGTTATCAGTCGCCTAAGTAGGGATGGGAATCTTTTCCGACAAATATCAATTTTTAAATAGAATCGAATCTAAGTTTGATGAATAACAAACAATAACAAAATATCGAGACCCAAAAGATCGATCTTTGAAACTAATAAAGTATCGATTATTAGAGTGTCCTTTTTGTTTTCTATAATATTATGATATGTAAATAGGCAAAACAGTTCAGTGGCATTTTTCCTTAGTAGGTTAGGGATTCTTCCTTTTTTGTTTAAATGGGATTGATGACCTTTAGTACTGTGTATATTAAAAAAAATTGGAAATAGTTTTTGTAATAAAATGATGATTGTAGTCTAATTTAGACCGCTGGAAGAATACTATTAACGAATAAGAAGTCAAATTGAAAAAATATTGATCTCTTGGTTCTCAACGTTTTGTTAATCTGTTTATAGAAGAATCGATCTGTTTGAAAAATCTTATTCCCAACTCCTACTTAGGCGACTGATGATCTCAGCCGCTCGATATACCATGTCCGCGGTCCGGTCCATACGTATATTAACAGCATTAGCATTAGACAAGGAGTATATTATATTGGTAAGAAATTTACAGCACGACTTTACTTGTAAAATATTTAGTTATAAATACATATTATTTTTTCGATAGAATACGTTTTCTATTATTACATGAAGAGATTTATCGAAGAAAATGATCTTGAATGAAGATTGAAATGAGAGGTTAAATTTTATACGAGACATTCGGTATTTAAAAGTTTGCTCGCATTCGATTATTGATAATATTAAATAACCAACCTTCTATTGCTCTCATTGGATCATATCGTAATATTTTATTCGTTTGATTTCAAGCAATATTTTTATACTTCGAAATGTTTTTACACGTAAAAGTCCATTTTAAAGTCAACCCACATCATAGGATTCAAATAAAAATAACAAAGAACATTGCGGTGGCCGTAGACAAGCCATAAATATGTGTGGTATAACGCCTGTGAATAATTTAACAGGGTTGTCCTAAGCAAACACTGTTACTTGTGTGAATGCCTCCACGCAACACTGTTAGTTATCGCACGTACTCATATTGGAGTTAATTTGATAAATATTTACTTTGACAATGTAATAATTGTAAACTATTCAGATGAAAAGATATTTATGTCTGTACTTATGTACAATATACGTACATTATAGAAGTCTATAAATATTCTTTTAGAAGTGAAAACTTGTTTAGAAGCGTTGAGCGATTCTTGGTAGGAGAAAAAACTTATCGATTTGGGTTACCAATGCCATGACGTCAGCCACGAACATGCCACAGTATTTCAAGAAAATAAGATGGCGTTTAATGTCGCTCAACAAAATTTGACTTACGCAGTATTATGAATAAAGTACATGAAAATGTATAATTATTGCTCGGAGCGCCAATAAATGTAAAAACCGAACAAATTTCATATGTTAAATGTTAGGTTTTGATAATAATTTCAATTATTAAATTAATTAAATTTAAACATTAAACAGCAGTTTTTCCTATTTTTACACAGTCTAAGAATGCTAACGACCGCAGATAGACGAGAATTTATCGGCATGCTGTTTACTGTAACAGCTTTTGGCTGTTCAGGCTGTTTGGCTGGAGCAGGAAAATGCTTAGGGCGTAGGCGCAAAGTGGTACGGACCTCTGGTACACTAGTTGTCAATTTTACGCAATTCTCTCTAACTTTACCTAAGTTATAAGGAAGCTACTGATCTCAAGTTTCTTATAGAACTCATGAGCTTGTGTGCAGTGTGCAGGAGTATAGGGTTCAGTGTAATGCGTGTTATGCAAGTATAGGAAAGTGTAGCAATACGCTGGCGGTGGATACAGAAGCCTTCCTAGTTGGGAATCGGGTAACCCTGGTCCGCTGCTGGAACGAGCCCCAGGGTGTAAGGTCTTTTTAATATGAAGGAACACTACGTAGGCTATCCCACGCGGAGACATATAGGGAAGGGAGTGTGGAACTAACAAGGACAACTGCAACTATGCATTAAACTCCCATGATTGACCGTCGTCTACTGCCAGTGAGAGCGACTCGGTACAACGATAGCAGGTTTGAGAGTTTGACAATTTACTAAGGCTATATCTTCTAGGTAGGTTTGAATATACACTTACTGATCAATAGTGATCACTATCAGTTTCGTATCACTATAAAGAAATTTTCACAATTCTATGGTGGTTGCAATCCGATCGATCTTGGAACACAGATCACATGTCTCTTCTCAAGTTACACATATTTAAACTTTAAGTAAAATATGCAAAATTTTGCGTCATTAAAGTTAATTAATATTGCTCTTGACAACCATATGATAGTGTTTTTTATTTTCTAATTCAAATAAGTCAATTTATTTATAATAATATTCCAAATTCATATAATTTGAAAAGAATAAATTTCTTTTGCTATTTTGGATTACTTGTATCTCCAGGTGGATGATGGCGCAGCGGGTAGTGCGGCCGGATTAAAATCGGCCTGAGCTTTCGGTAAAGGAAAACATAGTGAGGAAACCATAGCATGGTGGTAGGGCAATTTCTAATGACGCCCGCCTGGGTAGCTACCACCTTCAAATTTGAAAACCTGTCGCCAAATACCAACAGGTATGTTCCTAGCATCACTTGAGAACCAGTACCCTAGAGATAGGCTTAGCCTATTTACCATCCTGGACCACATCGTCAATTAACGTCAGGTGTGATTGTGGTCAAAGCACTGAGCCTATAACGTGTAAAATTTGTCGCCAAGTTTTATTTGTTGTAACAATTAAAAATAATTACAAGTACCTAACATAAACAGTACTAGTAATATAGAAATGTATTGTGAATATAGATAGGGCATTTATATAATGGATAGCCAGATATAGCCTATGTAATTCTGTCTGAAGTTCCACATCAGCTAAAATGCAAATTCACCCAAGAATTTGCCTATAAATAAAACTAACTTTCGAATGCAAAAGAAGTTAGCGAAAAGGTCTACAGGAATGTACGCTAAAGAAACATTATTCTTGCATTAAGAATAGTGATATTGGTGAAAGGTATCAAACTAGAGGTCAAACTACACCTCGGGGTCCAAGTTTCCGTTTAAAAACAATGTAATTTACATTCATATAAAAGGGTTACATTCAAACGACTTCATATGCAGTTTAAGCGGTCATTCAAAATGACCGGTATAAATACATATTGGGTTTAAACTAGGAACTATGAAGTTTCGTAAATTTTGTATCAGGTATAAACACCTAATAGACATGTAGTTTAGTTCAAATTTTCATATTTAAACCACAACGATAAATTACCGCCGCAAGAATAACAGTAAATCAAAGCGACCAGAGTTAAATTATCGAGTAGAAATCTGGAAATTTGCCTAAAAACAAAACTTAATTTATTAATCTGCTTCGTTAATTTTGTTATCGGTGCCAGCTTATGGATAATGCTAGGTGCAAGGTGCCGCATTGCTCCTTAATAACTTAAGTGCTCCTATAAATTCAAAATTCTACTTTACATCTATTACTGCAGGTGACATATTAAAAGCCTTCAAGCAATTAAATTTAAAACATACACAAGACATATGGGGAATGTCGGTAATGGTTCTTCAAACCATGATTGTTAATATTTCACCATATTTGGCTAACATATTTAACGGATGCATAGCAACAAGCACTTTTCCTAATTTAATGAAAATAAGTAAAGTGGTACCCTTATTTAAATCAGGTTGCAGAAGTAGTCTTGAAAATTATAGACCAATTTCAGTACTTCCATCGATTAGTAAGATTTTCGAAAAGATTATGCTTAATCAGTTAGTTGAATACTTTAGAGCAGAAAAGATTTTAGATGATCGGCAGTTTGGTTTCACGAAATCCAAATCTACCACTGACGCTGGTGCAACGTTAATAAGTCACATATTGGGAGCTTGGGAGATTTGGCAGGATGCAATAGGTGTATTCTGCGATCTCTCAAAGGCCTTTGACTGCGTTGATCACAGTACACTTATACTGAAACTAAAACATTATGGTGTTTCTGAAACCTCTGTCTCCTTCCTGGCCTCTTACTTAACAAACCGATGTCAGAAAGTAAATGTTAATGGGGTTACCTCCACTGGGTCATTAGTTAGAATCGGTGTGCCGCAGGGGTCGATTTTGGGACCGTTTTTATTCCTGGTTTATATTAATGACTTACCGCTAATGGTTAATAACTCAGCTGATATGGTTCTATTTGCAGACGATACTTCACTTATATTTAAAGTAAAAAGAAAAAAATTCAGAGATTAGGCACTTAAATAATACACTAGCAAACATTTCCAAATGGTTTGCCTTAAATAATTTACTTCTTAACACTAAGAAAACGAAATGCATAAAATTTATGTTGCCCAATGTGCAACATATTGATTGTAAGTTAGAGATAGAAGGGAATTTAGTAGGCTTAGTTGACAAAACTCTGTTTTTAGGTATCACACTTGATAATAAGTTACAATGGGGTCCGCATATTAAAACTTTGGCAGGATGGCTTAGTTCCGCTGCTTTTGCGGTTCGGAAAATTCGCCAGTTGACGGATATTGCTACTGCTAGGTTAGTCTACTTTGCTTACTTTCACAGCTTAATGTCTTACGGTATTTTGCTGTGGGGTACAGCAGCAGAGGTAGACACCATTTTTACGTTACAAAAGAGAGCTGTTCGAGCAATATATAATATGGGACCTCGCGAATCTCTAAAGAACAAGTTTCAAGAATATGATATCTTAACTTTGCCCTCCCAATACATCTTCGATAACTTAATGCATATTCGTAAAAATTTAGACAAGCTAGATCTAGTGAATGATCGTCATAATTTTAATACTAGAAGTAAAGACAAGTTGGCCGTCCCACGCTTTAGGTTAAGTAAGTGTAATAAAAGCTTTATAGGTAATAGTATTCGGTTTTACAATAAGATCCCAAGTAAAATTACCGATTTACCTGACAATAAGTTCAAGTATTATGTCAAGCAAGTTTTAATCTCAAAAGGTTATTACAGGGTGGATCATTACGTGAACGATAGTGATGTCTGGAAATAACCCACATCTCTGTGCTTCCACTAAAAAACTACGATTTTTATAGTTTTTTATATGACATAAAAAAATTATATATATTATATTTATGAAAAAAAAAAGAACCAGATCGAGTTTCTTGCCGGCTCTTCTCGACTGGGTTGTTTTCCGAACCGGTGGTAGTGTTTTAGACGTTCATAAGCGCCTTCTTAGGGCCTAAATTGAATAAATGAATTTTGATTTTGATTTTGATTTTGAATAAAGTGTTGTAAATGTACGTCGCTAATTACATTCAATTTTGATTAATTGTTCTTAAAAACACCTTAGTCCTTTATTAAGCTTACCTATATGTAACTGCGATAGCTAGCTGGCACCGACTCCAAAGTTAACAAAGCAGATTAATAAAGTAATTATTTATTGTGTATTAATTATTTATTTTTATTTACTTTCTAGTGCATTAGTATAGTGGATTATTTTGAAGTCGGTTTTGTTTTTAATTAAAAAAGTTTTTTTTTCTACTTTTTAGTTTAAGTATGTACTTTCAGGTATAGCTGGGAAGCCTACTTCATAGCTTTGAAAACGAATATATGTAACACGTGTAAGTGCCCATAATATACGAGGGTTTTTCTCAATTTCCCTGAGTTCCACTAATTAGATCCCGATCTGGTAGAAATGGGACCACCTCGGTAGTGTACTCTTTCGATAAAAAATTTTGTAAATCGATTTACAAATGACAGAAGAGATGAGAGGACCGAGTAACAAACATACAAAAAAAAAAACATTTGAAGTCGGTTAAAAAATAACATTATTCCGCATTAATACGATTCAGCGAAGCTACCTACACGTAATATAGTTTCCTGTTGAGTTCGGATTTTCAATTACTTCCCGCTAAGGTCCTGTTTTGTTATGCATTAAAAGAATAAACTCCAGACACGGGTCGTATTGGATATTTTACAGGTTTTCATATCGTTGCAATGCGATGGTTTTATAAAAAAACAATTCTATTAAAGATTTAATCAAAATTTTTAAAAAGACCGTTCTTCCATAGAATTTAATATCAAAAATACAGTTTTTTTCTATAAATTAAATATTTTTATCTTAACCTATTTCGTTAGAATTTAATTGCCATGAACATTTCCTTTCCTAGCAGTTATGGTCCATTTGGTTAAATCGTTACTGCTTTATTCGGCGTTATTCGTCGAGTTTTATAACAACAAAGGGTTCGCGAGATAAAACAAACAAATTGTTTCCTAGAGGCTAACTCAAGAAATTGCAAAATGTTCTCAATTAAATAAGAAAACATCTCATGGTTCTCTATATTAATGGCTTGTAAAATTTGATTTTAATGATTGTAAATACAGAATCTATGTAATTACGAAAACTTTTCATTCATCTGCCTAATTTCAATCAATTTTTATGGCTACTTTATTAATTTGTCTAACACAATTTTTACTTAATCAGAGATTAATACTTGTGTAGTTTTTGTTTTTATAATAAAACCAATCGAACTTTGTAATTACACAACAGTAATATATACTTACTTATGAAAAATTTAGAAGTTGCCAGTTAAAAAATCAAACAAATCACTTGGTGTTAGATAGAGACTAATATTTCTTCAGTTCAGTATAAAGAGTTTCATTGTCATAAAAATACATTTTGGATCTAATTCCAGTGAAAATAACTCGTTAGATGTAGAAGTTCAAACTTGAACTATAAAAGTATGGTATAGCATTGTCTAATTACCAACTGACTAGCTACCCATATTTCAGTTACAAACCAACGCTCGGATACCTTTATTTCTGTCTATGCCCGTATAACCATCGTTCTCTTTGCCAGGGCAGTACGGCTAATTTTACCTGCATCTATACTACTAATAGATAAAATTGGATTGTCTGTTTGTAATGTCAAAATTATTTTTTTTTTTACTAAATAGATATGAATGTATATACGATAACTGTACCAAATATAAAATGTTTAACACTTTTGTCTGTCTGTCTGTCTATCTGTCTGTTAGTTCAGGGTCATCTTCGGAACCGATGGACGGATGTTGACGGGACTTTTTTTGGTAGATAACTGAAGTTACTCCGGAGAACTTAGGATATTTCTAACTTTCGAAAATAATTAAGGTTTCGCGAAAAAAAAAAATAAAACTCATAAAATATTGAATAAAATCCGATTCAATACACAGTTTTACGGGCAAGTGTTTGAAGTTATTAGAAATATTTCTACTTTATGTTATTACAAAAAAAAAAATAGGGTTCCGTATAAAAAAATAAATCGGAGAGAAGAACATATGAAACGCGGGTGCAGCGTAGGCACACAGCTAATCTTACATAATATCATCACCTCTTTTATTAACACGTCATTCAGAACATCATAACAACGATTGATTGCTGAATTGTGTCTTGAATTATGTAAACACTTACATGTAAAACTCTTTTTATACACATGAGTAAACTATTGCAGACATAACATATTCTTCTCATGTACTATCATCATATTTTGCTCATCTTACTTACATGTAATCCCCAACTAATAAAGTATGAGCCACACGTCACTTCAGACGTCACGATTTTTAGTGGGGTTTATTAAAATAATAATTCCACCGAAAGACCGAAGTTAATAATAATTAAATATTAAGCTTTAAGATATTCAATACAGTTTTCATTTAAAACTTTATCAATATTTTCAAAGGCGGGACTGTGTTAGTTAATATTTGTAATTCATAACAAGTTGAATTTTGATCAGAGTTTATGTTTTAGTTTGTTGCAATATTTAAAAGCAGCTAATTATCACTGAAAGATATGTAGTTACATGGTTTTATTTTTGAACTGACTTATCGCTGTTGACCTCAGTGGCCTTGGTAGTTACACCGGACTTTTAACGTAAGGGTTTCAGGGGCTCAGCCGGGAGCTACCAGATAGCATAAGGGTACCAAAGTGGACGGACCTCGGTTTGAGGTGCTACCTGAGGCGTTAATCCCGCGGAATTTAAACTGCGCTAAACCAGCAATAGTGAAGGGATTTTATGATCTTTTACAGGAATTATGCATCCACTGTATCACGCTGCCGGCGCCTGCAAGAGCATCTTTAGTTCGGAGCACGTCTTGGATCGCTGCCGGAGAAACATTCGGAATGCACATGTTATAAAAAGTAGTTTTCCTTTCTCTGTCTTTTATTGGGTTTACGTCTGGATAATAATTGGACTGATTACCTTGATCCTTCTTTAAAAGTCAAAGATATATTTTCTAAACGAGTTTTTACCATATATTTTGTAACTTTAAGTAATTTCATGAATAAATCTTTAAAAAATGACATTCCGTTTGCAATATTTTACCTGAAATTAATAAATGCACAATAATGACAATTAGGTAGTGAAGTCATAGCTAGTCTACTTTATGCTTTAATCCTATTAATGCTTAGTACCACTAAAGGCAAGTAATAAGAGTATATCTTACTTGTCTCTGCTAATACTAATGTTCTTCTTATTTAATGACTGTGTGAATATACAGAATTCTGCTAATGGCTAGTTCTAGTTTTCACATAATGCTGTAGCAAAATAACCGGTATTTCCTAGATCTATTCCGGAAGTTTTTGTAACACCCCGGGATTTATATTTTATGATTTAACTTCCAATACATTTATGTACAATATCCAACTATATAAGTAAATGATATCAAAATTAAATAATTTAGAGCCACATAACACATGACCTAATAACATAAAACTACTTATTCTAATAGTGATTGCGTCAGGTTGGTATCATTGGTTTATCTATAAAAATACAAAGGAGTTTTGCACAAATAATTTCTACCATAAAATACAACAAAATAGGTGAAAACAATTCATTGATAAAAAGCAGACACCAAAAACCTTCTTCTCTCACGAGGTATTGGGGCGTATTATAAATATTGTATGAAGAGTGTTTCGACGTGAAGCATTGGATATTGAACGGATTTTATAGGGCAACATTTATTGTTTTACCGTTTTTCATATAAGCCGGACTTTTATTTATTCCGGTCATTCGTTTACAGTGAGTTATCGCCGTATTGTTGATATGATTCACGGCTTTTACATACTTAAGCCTTTCGGAATGTATTGCTTGTTTTTTTAATGTTTTTATGTAGTTTAACATAAAATAAGCTCACGCTTGTTATCCCCGAAGGGTTAGGCAGAGGTGAAATAGCGAACTACACCACCCACATTTCGCCGAACTTAGTTCCGTCCCAGATGTGACAGGGGGCGAGCCTGTCGCCATATCGGGCACAAATTCCAAACTCTGGGATGATACTAAGTAGAAAAACCCAATACCACTTGACCCGGGGATCGAACCCGAGACCTCAGAACGACAGTCGTGCCGTAATACAATTGCGCCACTACATCAACATGTAGTTTAATGGTACATTAATGTGTCGAGTACTCATAAAATGTGACAATAGGAAAACACTGGAAAGCTGGCGTAAACGCCAGGTTAGTGCTCAAGGGGTTAAAAGCCTGTCTTTTGAATTTGGTATTGGAAACATTTCACACAATTTATATATAATATTTGGCTCGATTCAAAAACAATTTTGGCTATCGTTTGACGATACATTTAGTAGACAGTTATAGCCGTTATGTCCACCTAAGAAAATGCTTCTACATACTGAATGACCTAATGTCAAAAACCTATTTTATATTAGCTTTTTGCCTGGGCCTACGTCTTCGTGCCACATTGTTTATTGCACACTGTTCCTCACTACAGAATATATTATAGTTTTTAAAAAATCATTGGAAAATCGGTTCGTAAAGTTCACAATTTCATGGGTATATTTTTTTTACATGTAACCCTAATTTTGGTACTAAAAAAAAACAAAGATATTACTCATAAATTCAAATACCCGTCAGTAAAACTATGCATTGAATCAAATTTTACACAAAACTTTATGTGTTCTAATTATTTTACGTGGAACCCTAAATATTTACGAATAATAAAATAGCTTAAGTTACTCAAAGAAACTTCAGCTTCAGCTTCAGAAAAAATCGCGTTAAAATCGGTCCAGGCGTTCCGGAGATTAGTCGGAACAAACAAATAGACAAAAATTTTGAAAATTGTTTTTTTGTATAGGTTATTATATACATACATATATTATATATATAACCCCTTGAGCACTGACCTGGCGTTAATGCCAGCTTTCCATTGTTTTCTTATTGTTTCATTTTTACGGGTAATCGCATATTAATATGGTAAATATTTCTTAACCTAAAATCGTATATAAAACTAAAAGATTTGATTCGTTATCTGTTTAAATAAATAAAAATTATGAAAAGTGTTTATTAAAAATTCAAGAATTGTTTTCTTTCACTTTGCCTTCACGTATGAATATTGTATGACAATTGTTCAGACGACAAGCGCTGGGCAGTAAACTGTATTTTATGAGATAACATTTTATTGTTTTACTTCTCTCTAAACCAAATGGAACTTTTATTCACTTCGATTCTATTATTCTACCATGTATTTGTAGCGTGCAGCATATGACAATAACTTTCAAAAGTCTCTCTGTTAAAAATAGTTTAACAGATTTCTCAAATAATAATTTGTGATTTAGAATAAAAACTAAAATATGTATTTTAATTAATGCAATTATTTTCATTATTATTCTTATTTCGAACACTTATAGTTTACAAAATAAATTTACTTACGAACGGTTTTAATATGCGATCTCAATCTGATTTAACCTACGAAAATCCGAAATTTAAATCATCAATTTTGCTCTAAGTGTTAGATCTCTGTCAGTAATCAGTGAAAACAGCCGATATATTTTTGGTTTGATCTAAAACTTAAGATTTAAATCTTTTTAAGATTGAAATAAACCGTTAGTAGTTTCGCGTTATAATACAAAGTCTATTTAACAATTTCACAATGTCTGAATGTTTGCTTTCGAATAATTTAATGATTCACACTAAAACACTTCACTTATTTCACTTCTTTATTACTACAATGAAACTATATCTCAACATATATATACACAAACCAAATTATTTATATATATTTTTTTAACCTAGCTAATGCTGTTGACCGGAAGGGCCTTAACAGCTTCACCGAACTTTGGGGGCGAGTGCTGAAGGCATTCACTCGCAAAAGGTGACTAGCACAAGGGTTACCAAAATGGTACGAACCTCGGCTTGGCCGTCATCTGAGTGTTCAAACTCTCTCGCGAGTTGTAACCTAGCTATCTCTACATTTTTAATTCTTAAATAATGAAAAAAAAGTTCCTTACAGGACCTATGTACCTGTGTGTTGTGTGCAGGAGTGTGTATGTAGTTAATTTATAATAATTATAATTGCAGTTGTACAATATGTTTATATCTAAATATTTGATAATACGATCAAAAAGTACTAGTATCTCCCTAAAATAAATAAACACATAATGACGATAAAGCGCCGAAAGAAAGCGACTTTCCGACAAGCATCTCCATTTCAGTCAAATATATTATCTGATTCTCGATGAAAAGATGAAAATAAAATGTATTGTTATTATGAGTATATGAGAAACATCATTATATTAATTTAATACCGCAAACTTTAGTACGTTCTAAGATTATTCGATTGCACCGAATAACTTGGCAGTAATTTAGTGGTCAAAAAGTTTAGAAGAGGCACTGCAGACAGATATCAAAACACTTTATTTTCAATAGTTGTAAAGAATTCCTTACTTTTTCGCATTCATTAAACATATTTGTATAAACGTCAAAATCCGGCCAAAAATTACAAGATAATGCCGTATGTATGTCTTCAATTCTACGAAAGATATTCACTGCTGGCTATGGGTTTCCTTTTTAAGGTAAAAGGGGTATTGACATAATTGCTATGTTTAGCAGCCAGATTGGCGATCGCAGTAATTGTTTGTGGTACTCAAAGGATGATGTTGCCCATCCCCTGGTAATACATTAGTTGCCTTTTATGACATCCACGGGAAGATATGGGTTGGTACTATTCTTAGCCGGCACCACACAATTAATAATTATCTATGTATACCATACCTATCGATAAAAAATATTGCTTAAATAGCATAACTAGAGTGTCTGTGATTTGGTATAGGTAATTCTTAAATAAATATAAATAATCAGAATGTTTATCTCGATATTAATTTTAAATTAAACTTTGCTACTTCGTTTTTTTTTTGTAACTCTTCGAATTCTCTTTTATCATTCGTTTTTTCGCCGAACGACACTTTCAATGACTTAGGCGCGCTCTCCGTTCGTCATAATAATCATTTCGTGAGACGCCTAAAATTATTACCAGTTCACGTTTCTCCGTTTTTAATTAAAACTCGGATGTAAGATTAAATGAAAACTGATTTTCTTCAAAGGCATTACTTAGTGCTTTTTTGTTTCGATGAAGAAAAACGTACGTCATTTCGTTTCATAAGAAGAATATTTGAAGAACTCTTTGTTCTTAATCATTTTAATCAGATCTTGTCAATTTTCAATAATAAAGGTCGAGATTTAGTAGCAGTTTGTTAGATATAGATATCTATATTCTTCTAACACAACGTTAGGATTTCACAAACTAGTCTTCTACTTAACTGAAAATATTTTTATTTAAGTATAATTTAAATATACAAGTAAGTTATGTTAGGGAATAGAGTGAACTGCGTGACTTTGTGTTGCAACCAGAATGTGTCTAAAAAGGCACGTATGGCTGTGCGTCGAGGTGTGCTAGTCCATATACTTATGTATGGTAGTGAGTGCTGAGTCTGGCAGAGGAAACATGAAAGCAAGATTAATGCAGTAGAGATAAGAAGTCTAAGAAGTATAGTTGGCATGAGAATGATATATATAGTAAGGAGTAGTCCGATAAAGGAAGGTTGTGGTGTAGTTGAGAATGTAGTGGGAAAGACAGAGAAAGGGACGCTTAATTTGTTTGGGCATGTAGAGAGGATGAAGATTGACAAAACAAATTTACAAGGCAAGTGTGAATGAGCAAGCTAGTAAGGGGTCCTAGGCATTCTGGAGAAAACCAGGTTAAAAGTACCCGTAACCGAAGTGTATGTATGAAGGTGATTATGAAAGTCGAAGAAGCGAGACGTGTGTCAGGATCGTAGCAAGTGGAAGGATGTAGTCTCTGCCTACCCTTATAGGAGAGAGCCGTGACGATATTCATATACAAAATATCCAAAAACTAGCATTAAGGATGTACACGGGATTCTTGTCAACTGGAGCAAGCGGCTGGTAAACGATGCGCTAAAAACTGTTCCTAAAAAGTTTTTTTTTGTAATCCTATTTATAAACAATGTAAATCATACAGGTTGACCAACCTTTAAATTTAGTTACAAAATGCATTCAGGTCAGTGCATGCCAGTGACAAACAATGTTATGCTATCTGACTATTACTTTTTTATACGATCAACATTCGAGTAAATGCAATTAAAAACGAAACATTTCACATTCAAAAGATTAACTTTTCAATCTTATACCCTCTAAATGGGGTCTAAATTGGCATGTCGCGTAAGCCCATTCGATGTTTTATTTCTGGCCATACGAGAATATCCAACTAATTGAGTTATCCATTATTTACACGTAGACAATTCTGAATAATTATTTAGGTGTGAACGGACACGTTTTGTTGTGTTTGTATTTTTACTATATTTCAGTTAGTAAAGTTTTATTGGAAAAAAATACTTTTTATAAATATTTTATAATATAAGCGGGCACTCGCGACTTTGTCTACGTGTCTTATCTTTATCGAATGTCTTGATTTTGTTTTATTTGTCATAGCTTATCAATTACAGAACGAACATGCTTCCCGTACACCACATTTTATTTAAATCGATGAATTCCTTATGAGATTTTTTTTTTATTATTTTCAAAAAATTTTTGATTTTTTATAAGCTATAAAATAATTAATAGCAATCAATAATTAACGTATACACAAAATTTTATCAAAATCAGTTACGTTTTTATTACACACAAATAAACATTTTTTTAATGTCAGATTCGAGGTGAGTAATGGCTAAAATAGATATGTGCCACAATATTTGTAAAAAAAATGGGTACAGAATAAACTTTAGTTTTATTATTAGTAAGTATAGATGTATAATATTATATCCTATTAATAAACAAATATTATAAGATGAACTTATTATTTAATGTTTGTTGGTGAAAAGCTCAATTTCGTAAAATAATTTACCGTTATAATGTTATTATTTGATTCTACGGTTTTACGTATCCATAAAGCGTCGAAACAACGCAATTTTCTCAGGAGCAAAAAATTGCTATAAACCTGCAAAGGTGGGGTATTAGACTCAGTTGTGCAATAAAAGGGGGTGCTGTGTTAAGACTGAATCTCCTGGAAACTGGCCCCGAGAGCTTTAGATTGATGACCTCAATGCCCCCAGGTGATCCGCGGATAAATTGCCGCAACAACCTAGTGATGAGAAATAAGAATCACGATACGCTCGCCGAAAAAAATGTTGATTGTGTTTTACTGATATAAGTAGTTTTTGAATATAAAACTATGAAAGCATATAAATAAAAATATTTAGACCATATGATGGATATAACTATGCATATTTGCAACTAAAAGATTTGTTTGAGAATTTTCTTGTTATTTTTAAATGCTTAATTTACTACTCACACGTTTAACGTGACCCGATTACTTTTATACTGAAAAATTATTATTTTTCGTTAAAATAAAACAAAAAAAAACGACAGATATAAAGCTGATTTGAAAATAAAATATATAACTTCAATGCATTATAATGGTTATCGATAACCGTTACCGAAATTCGGTTTAAGGGTCCATCCCTAAAATTATTCTGCGGAAAGCGACTGGCGCTTTTTTGCTTTATGACTGGCTGTTTGGGGAAATATTATCGCCAGGTCAGCGTATTTATGTTGTCCAAAATAGTGAAGGGGCAAAATTGTTATGTCTGTATTACATTACGTTGGGGATCCGAGTTGAGACATTATTCATCTCAGTGGAACAATTGAGGGAAAATGAATGTGTGCTATCTTGTGGTTCAAATACTTTATTACGGCCTTGACTGTACTGTTTATTTTATGAAATAAATACGAGCTATTATATTTACATTAATTTAATTTGAGTAATTCGGCATACTTTTAAAATAAATCAATTATAGATAAAAATATTATAAATTATTTTCTATGTTGTGTAATATGTCAATATAAAAAACTTGACCAAAAAAATCTTTTCATCATTTATACACTATTATTGTATGTTGAGGTAATATATATATAAATACTAATAAATATATATAATAATATATAATATATATAATAAATATATATATATACCGATCACCGATTAACGGCCAGTTTCAATATCAATTTTTACTTACAGATTGAGATCAGATCAAAAATTAATCGGTTTTTTTTTTCTGACACTGATGTAGCTGGACTAGAAAAAAAAGATTGAAATATCGGATTTCAATAGCTAAAAACATATTGAGATCGGATATCGAAATCTGCAGGCGCGTTATATTTTTTATATTTTTTTTATTTTATAGTATAGTTAAGATCTTCTCTTTACAAAGAGTTAGTTTTGCAAATTCAGGTTAAACATAAGGTTAACAATGTTTGTTTCGGCGGTGTAAAAGGGAGGTTACCAGGAAGTGGAAAGCGGCTCTAGTCGAGGCATGATGTGGCCGCAGGACGTTAGAGGCTGTCGGGCCTGTCCTGGAAAGATAGTGCAGGAGGAAGTGGGGCTCCATGTCCTTTAGGCTGGCTCAGGTCATGTCTGGACATGGGTGCTTTGGCGAATATCTCTGCAAGATTGCCAGAGAGGACGTCGATGTGCCATGAGTGTGGTGCGGGAACGGACTCGGCCCAACACGCGCTGGAGGAGTGTGAGGAGTTTAGCGATCAACGAAGGGTGCTAAGGAGAGTTGTGGGGATCAATTTAGCGCTACCCAGTGTGGTAGAAGCTATGATTGCGAGTGAAGAGGGTTGGGCTGCAGTGGAGGCGTTCTTCTAGGAAGTGGTATCGAGAAAAGAGGCTGCTGAACGTGAGCGGGAGGCTGACCCTGCCGCTGACCCGCAGCGTAGGCGTCGACAGCGTAGAAGATTGCGGCGGTGCCCGTTTATTTGGGATTAGTAGGTGGTGAGGATGCGTCACAGTGAGTGTGGCATGCTCTTTCACATCAGCCACTGGGGCAACGCGGTTGAATGCGTTGCGACCCCGTGTTGCTCCATTAAGGTGGCGGGAGGACCGGGGGGTTTAGTGGGTAGTGGTTAACGGCGCTTCTCGTCGCGAGTCCCACACTAATAGACAGTCTCTCACACTTGCGTGTGAGAGTCTGACACACACCATCGGTTCCAGGCCTTTCCTGTTTGGGGTACGCCCCCTTTGGATTAGGCTGGACAGCAAGTGCGTAAATGCATTCCCCTCAAAAAAAAAAAGAAAAATAAAAAGGTTAACAATGTTTCATAAAGAAGTACTGTTTTGATTATCTTGGTCTCATTTCAGACTATGATATTTATTTATCCGATGTAAGATTAATCATTTCGTCAAGGAAAGTATTTGCAATCCGTACACCGTTCAGCGTGTGTCATCTAAGGCCAGAAAGCCCTTGAGAACGTCCCATACTACAATAAAGATGACGGGGTATGATTAAAAGTGATTTATTCTCAGAACTGGTGCGTGCATTCGAGTAAATACGGAAGCTCGTTAAATTTGTTAAAATACCGTGAAATATTCAAGGCACGGACACTCCCGGGACATACTTCTGAATGTACCCGTCTTATCCTTCTTTATATTTTTCTAATACTTGGTAGCTCGCGACTTGTACGCCGGCAGGGTTATGCGGGTTTGCAAAATGTTTTACTAGAGAAGCTCTTTAATATTATGACAATGTTTTTCGATTTTTATAAGCGGATTTTTCTATCAGTTTTCAGGATGACGTCATTACTCAGTTATATTTTTCGTACAATCCATACGTTCTATTATAATTTAGGAGAATATGCGAAGAGCATTTATTACAGACAAACGTGTTCCCGTGTTTCCTCCCTGGATGAAATGATAAACATTTTCATACCGTGTAATATATATATCCACCGCTGATATGCCTGTACTAGAAACTAGAAGCATTCGAAAATTAAATAAAATGCCGGATTTCTACCGTCCCTTTCAGACGTATTTGACGAATAAAATAAAAAAAAAATGCAAAGTAGGTGCATAGCAAAAGGCTTTCTTATTTTTTGATATATTTTTTAAGCTAATGTATTATTTTAAGATCAAAATTTTTCATTGTAACCATTTTTGTGAAATAAAAAGTAACTTATAAATATAAAACTTACAAATAAAAGTATTAATGGAACAATGAATCCTACTATAATTCTGTATCTCAGAACTGTTTCTTTCGTATATAAAGCTTTATATGAGCTTAAAAAAAATCAAGTTACTTTTTTTATTTTACATAAGACTTTACAAATTAAATTTGAATCCAAATAATATATTAAATATGAATAAGAAATCTTACTAAAAACTAATCTACTTGATGTTAAATTAACTTATAACAATGCATATTATATGAAATAATTAAAGGCTCATGAAACTTTCAAAAAAAAAAATTAACTTTATTAACAAAATCTGAAATAAACTGTAAAACTAAATATCTACCAGCTTTTTAAACTGCATTTTTATCGAAGCTAAAGAACGATGAAAAATATCAATTTAAGATTGAATGTTATTAGGTATATTTATAGAAAGTGTTTAGTTAGAATGGAGAATTTGGTAGAGAAGGAAGCCGCTGCGCTACGTCCAAGAAAAGCCACACGAGAGTGACGGTATTGTGGAGGTAATTTCCACCAGAAGCCACCCCAATAGTTTTTTTTACACATTATAGGTTCAGTGCTTTGATCACAATCTTACCTGAAGTTAAGTTACAATGTGGTCCAGGATGGTAATACACACTAATCCAAGGTCCAGTACCTTGGTTACCAGCCTAGATAGAGGTACTGGTTCTCAAGTGATGCTGCCGGAACACACTTATTGGTATTTGGCGATAGGTTTTCAAACTTGAGGGGGGTAGCTAACCAGTTAGGAATTATTAGAAAATACCAAACTACCACCATGCTGTGGTTTCCTTACGATGTTTTCCTTCACCGATAGCTCAGGCTAATTTTAGAGTAGGAAATGTGGGTTTGAGGCCGCGTCCATTGACTTGAAATCCAACCGCACTATCAGCTAAGCGATCATTCCTTCTAGCAATGTTGGGGACGTGCAGGAAGCACGTCCACATCCGTAACGAGGAAGTGTTGACGGGAAGCGAGACAGCTTACGGAAGAATACTAGAAGAGAGACATTAAGAGTCTCTCCTTGAGATGTTGATCGCCACAGATACCTTTGGTGACTAAGCGCTAGAACAGAGTAGTGGTCGTGTCCCATTCTCCATCACCTGTCTTAATTAGGTGCACACAGATATCACGGCGCTTTAGTAGGTATTCCTGGTGCCTCATTCTGGGCGAGTCCCATATACCCCTCTTAGCTCATCAGAGAGGAGAGACGTATATGCACTTCCCCAAGTAAAAAAAAGGAAGAAGAATTTTGCGCTTCAGCAAGCGACTAACTTCATGATGACTGATTGATGTCACGTTCCTACAGCTTAATAAAATAGGCAATCTTTTACGTATTACATAAGAAAAAATTTAGACATCTATGACTTCCCCCTCCTCGTTGTCAGCAATAGGAAGCAAAAATCTAAACCCTCTTACCTCATGATAACGTAGAGATTGGTGTAATTTTTCCCTTCCATCCCATCACCTCATTAAAAGACATCAGCGATGAAAGGTAAATGAACTTTCATACCGGTTGTAATATTCTATAGTCGGTTAATAATTTTACTAGAAGTAGGGACCATTTTCATGGAAATTATTTATTTATTTTTATTTATTTATTCTTTATTTACAAATTGTGTAAAAAGGCGGACTTAATGCCAGAGGCATTCTCTACCAGTCAACCTTAAGGTGGTGCAGAGATAAAATAAAGTAGGTGTGATAAGAGATAAATAAAGAATAGAGATGAATTCAAAAATAGAGTATATATGACATTTATAGATAATACATATGATATTATAAGTACATATACATACACACATACCTATATATATGTATATATATATACACAATATACACATGATATAAAATAGTAATATACTAGTAATAAGAAATGGAATAAATAATCAAATATGTAAATACTATTATAATATACATATTTTACAAACTTTGCAATACTATTATGCTATGGTTATGGTCGAGCAATTTTATTTATAAATAATTCTCGAACTTTTAATTTAAACGTGTAACGACTGTCAGACATTCTAATGCGGATGTGATAGCTGCTAATGTTTGCTTGGTCAGAGACAGCGTGAACAGACCTAGTTTAGAATCTTATTCTATAATAACTCTGAGAGTTCAATGAAGAAAAATAATTTGAAGAAAACTTTGTATAGTGGTAGGAGATTTTCAAATGCCCACTTTAGTCAAATTTTAAAAATGCCACCCAGTATTTGTAAGTTTTGTTAGTATTACTCAAGACTCTAGACTTAGCGTGTAACCATCTTATGTCACACTGATATAGAGCATGAGATGAGATTGAGGACAAATAACTTATCTACTGTTTTTATTAAAGAATGTATGGCCATCATAACAGATGGAGATATTAAACAATGTAACCCTTGTAAGCAATGAAATATTAATTTGTTTCATATACATTACATGCTAAAATAAACTGAAAACGTACGAAACATTTAAAATCACTCTAATCTAGAGCAAACGTATAAATAAATTATAAAAGCCGAGTAGGTAATTTTAACGAGGCATCTCGGGCATCCAACTTTAAGGGCAACACGTCAGAAAAGTACTTTCAAAAGGATGAAAGAAAGTATCAAAAAAAGTAAGGACGTGTGCGGAATTTACGGTGGCGCGCTTTACAATTTGTTTCATCACTTTAAATTGTAATAAAGGTCTAGAGTAATACGCACGTGTACGACGAACTACTGAATTTATGTGTAACAAAAGTTCTAACAAATCTCAACCTTATTTTAAATGGTATATATTATAAAATGAAAAATAGATAATGTTGCTTTAAGATATTTTTATTATTTATAATAATACTGCCTCAGGTTTATAGAAAGAAATGAACTGTGAACCCCGAATGTAAACAGTACGATATTCTATTTACCTTAACAGATGCTGTCATTATTCGTCGAGCATACCTTTCGGGAGTGCATGCTCTGGAATGAAATTGACAAATTCAGACGAATCCCGGGTTCCCTTAGAATTCCTAGTAAGATTTCCCTTATGACATGAACTGTACAAGTAATGTGAAATGTACAAGTATTCCACTCGTATTTACATGTAGGAATGTATTTCCGTGAAGTGATTTACAATCTAATATCAACTTAGATGCGTTTTCGATGTTTATTGAACCTAACATTAAGTAAAAAGAACGAAATATTACTTACATAAGTTTATACAATAAAATACTTTTGTGCATTAATTAATATATCGGTATACCAGCATTTAAAGTATGAAAATTTTGCACCAAATTTTTCATATCTCTCGGTCTTAATCTCTGTCAGCGAGATATACCCAATGGAATTTGGAATTTTTGAAAAAGTGTAGAATATTTTTCATAGCTCGTAAAATAATTAATTCAATGAAATCCACATACTCCACATCTACATATTACACTTCGGGTATAAATTGCTAACAAAAACATCCAATTTTTATAAAAATACTAACAAAAGCGGTTATGGTATTCGTTTGTAATCATTATTATCAAATTGAAATCTGCTTTATTTTTATTATAATGAGCGTAATTTTGAATTTTATATGTCTTTAATATTATAATCTGACTATGGCTCAAGTTACTTTGTAGATGTTATTCTTTATAATAGGACGTCTTGTCAACAGAAATAATAATTTAAAAATGTTGTTTTTGTTATTTATTTATTTTAAAACCTTTTTCTTTATACATGAATGTTAAAATACTTATATTTTGTTATTGATTTATTTATCACACACAACTAGTTCAAATTACTACACTTAATTATTATTCCTGCTCTTACAAAATACCAAAAACTTCGACTATACAAAAAAACGGTTACACGAAATACATAGGTGTGGAAAATTAAAATTAGGATATCCTATTCATATGATTCAGACTCATCTTGTTTTTTATAATTATATTTCAGTGCTCTATCACTAAAATCGATATGGTAGAAGTGATAGTAACTAATTACGTGACTTATGGTATGTATCCGGTTTTTTGAGTATTTCTGGTAACTAATAATCAAATAGATGTTTCGAATGTAAATTTAATGGGATTTGTTTTCTTTTACCTTTAGAGGTTTTTACTTAAAACAAACTGTAGAGTTAGCATACAAAATGAATGCAATTTACGATAAATTACTTAATAAATGGGTCGAGCTCAACAATTAATTAGAGCCCTCAGTTGGTTAGGAGAGAGAGAATGAACGTTCTGTGGGATGGCGCCTGCGTTTAATAGTCTCAGACCGAAGGCTGTCTTTAATTACTTATATATTTATATACTTTCTTTGCATGTAATTTGTATGATGTTAATTAAAATCTGTATACCGTTGTATATTTCGTATTATATTGATTTATTTAGCAATAATTCTTCTTTACCTTCTTGATAAGGCACAAGTCTGGCTATATTTGAAATATTATTCACAATTTACATCTCTCGGACGGATGCACAAAATACCTCCTTGATCACTTGGATAGGTTGCAGCAATAAGCCATTCACATTGTGAACGATGCAGACATCACTAGAAACTTAGCAAGCGTTTTAGCTACGAATGTATCTTGCCCCGCTGAGAGTTATTGCCGTCTGTATTATGGTGAATGTTGTAAAGAGTTGTACAAACTTATCCCTCCATCTTCCTTATATAACAGATGCACGGTAGATAGAACTCAGTTTGAACAAAGAAGTCCTCGAACTCTTATCTTTTCTGTACCGTGCAGACGTGGAATAAACTAGCCTAGCGTGTTTACGGACTTCATATGTCATCAGTACTACAAAGGAGGTATGAAGAGATATCTTAACTGTCCAATGTATGTCTCTATGTCAGTAGTGTCTCTTCTGTTTTTGTACAATACCGTACTTACCATCAGGTAATGTACAGCTATTTTATTAAACTAAATTTACACAACTTGAAAATTGCTTAAGCAAATGGAGGTCCATAATTTGTACCAGACAATTGTGTGCGACAGGATTGCGATCACCATATACGCAATTATAACACACGCTCCACGCTGAAGTTGGTTTATATTTTACTTACCATCAGGTACAATGTCGTCACCTTTCTAGTGTTACAATAATATAAAAATGATCTCCTAAGGGACTATGTACAGTGAAAAACAGGAATTCTAACCCATTCTAAAATTTCTAGTGAAGATGGCACAGTGATAGATCTGCTAGATTTAAATCTACCTATCCCATTTTAGAATGAACTTGAGCTTTTAAAAGAAACATATCGTGATGAAACCATAGCATAGTGGTATTCCATTTCCTAATGTCCGCTAGTTACCACCCTCAAGTTTGAAAACTTGTTACCAAGCTGCAAGAATACACCAAGGGTTCTGGCAGCATCACTTGAGACTCTTGAGGTTTATGCATGCATCTTGAACTACACCGACGTTTAACTTTATATGAGATTACGGTCAAAAGTATTGAGTTTATACAGTAAAAACATAACCTCGTCTGAGCTGTTGAAAATACTTATAAATTGTCTAAAACTCTAGACGACAATTTTTAATGCATGCATTATTATTTATATTATAATTATCATGTATGTAAGTAAAGGTATAATTACGAAAAAAACATATTACAAGAAATGTACCTTTAATATTTTCCTTCAGATTTCATACCATTTTAATTTTCTTAAGAATATCCCGTTCTTCGTACAAAGTGCTTTGTTCAAGCTGGATGCTTTAATCTGTGCGTTTATATATAAATTACAAAAATTTTACTTGGTATATTATTTTAATTTTCATATATTTACTAGAACATATGTAAAAGGTTATTATAAGTTTTTCGGATAAAATTAGCACGTATTTATTACATTCAAATTAATTGTAAATATTTGATGAACTAAAATAATAATGATACATAACTTTTCTGATATTTATAAACTTCAACATAGCCTTAGGATATGATATTTTATTAGTCTAGATATTTTTTAAAACTAGCTATGTACTACGGTTTTACAAACTTTCTATTTCTGTTTAGCTAGACAGCTGTTGATCTAAAGACTTTATGCAGGTTCATAGCCAGAAAATCATAACTAGCATAAGGGCCCCAGAATGGTATAAACTACAGTATGGACTGTTTCGCATCCAAATTCTGCAGAATCCACTCTAGCTACCATACACCTATTCGATAGAATGTATAAAAAGGTAAGTCTGGTAAAAAAAAACCTGCATATCTTTCGTGTTCTATGCAGCATATTGCATGTGTTACTAGTGTATAAAATGCCATTGAGCCTAGCTGGGCAGAGAATGCAAGAGTTTTCCCAATTGAGGTTCGGAGCACGTCTTGAGCTGGTCTCGGAAGGACGTTACAGCCAGAATGTGGAGTTTTATTGTCTAAATCTTTACTTAATAAACAGGTAATCCAAATAAAAATATTCCGTTATATGCGTACAGTATGTTCATTATTGGACTATGTAATATATTACATTAATTTATCGTCAACCGATTATATTCTGTCTTTAGTTACATTTGATTTATGTAAGAGAAATATTAAGTAAATATGAATGATAAAGTAAATTCTTATTTAGTTATTGTCACACATAAAAAATCACTAAAAAGTTTTCATGTATTAATTAACGATACAAAGAAAAATGATGACTACCGCCCGAAGCCACGACAATGAAGACTTAATATAACAATTTAAATTACTCACTTCACTTTTATCCTGTTCAGAGACATATTTATTTCGACTAACTTGTCCATCGAAATGGGACAAACTTCTCGTGGAACGTTTCACAGTAACGGATACGTCAATTTGTCCAGGCAAAAAAAAGGAGGAGAACTGTGAAGAAAATACTGAACCAAACACAACTGTAGGGCGCAATTTATCAGAATAACGAGCTCTCTCGAATCTCCTTTACGTGACACTCGGTTCATTTATTTTTTCTTATCCATTTCGTCTCGATCACACATGTGTGGGGTGTTACAACTCTCCTTTAAAATGTTATCACGCGTCTTGTCTCGACTGAGAAAAACTCCTATTTGTCAAGCAAGCGTTTGAATATTGGAGAATGGAATTGTTGAAGCGAGCTTAAACCTACTCCACGTTCTTGTTATGTTTAGATTTATTGTAATGATTTATGTTTGTTTGTGTTTAATTTTTAAGAATATTGTGTAAACTAATCAGATAGTTTTTTTTTTTAAATTTAATTTGGTAAAGAAAACAGGAGGCAGTCCAATAGAAAACAAAGTAATGTAATAACAATTTTAATAACTGGGCTAAATTACATTCTTATAAAAGTCACAGAATTAAAACACCCTCACGCTATGGTTAATGGTAATATGAACACGAGCATATTACCAAAATTGACATGTATATAAATTACATTATTAGAGCAGAGAATTGTAAAATATTAGAGTTACTTAATAATAATATGACTCATACAAAATCAATTCAAATAATCAAATAGTAAAAAAAATAACATGATATACACATAATAACATCATCACACACATTTGAAAATTACTGAGGCGTTCTCAATTTAT
Organism: Samia ricini; assembly: GCA_014132275.2. Lineage (NCBI taxonomy): Eukaryota > Metazoa > Arthropoda > Insecta > Lepidoptera > Saturniidae > Samia > Samia ricini. The sequence continues at coordinate 12,507,268 of AP028165.1, read as the reverse complement.
TTTGCAAATAAATTCAAAGATAACAAAGACGAAGTATATTAATCTATACTTATAATAAAAGGCTAGAGGGACGAAATCTGTACATTATAGATATTTCACAAAAAATACCAATAGGGGATTCAAAATCGACAAAGGAACACATTTCGGTGGTTTTTTTAACTTTTGTCAGTCTGTCTGTCTATTTATTAATTTGTTCGCCAATCACGCTAAAACTACTGGGCCGAATTGGATGAAATTTGGTATGAGTGTAGTATATACTCTGTAGAAACATTTACAATATATCAATTTATGTAATGCGTAAATAACGTTTAACTGTATTCATATTAAAACGTAATAATAAATATATGTTTGCTGGATAGTATTATAAATAAATAGTGAAATGAGTAGAAATAAAACTATCTTAAATCAACATAATTTATTTATATTTTATTTAAACATATATATTTCTGACTATTATTATACTTATTTTTTAATATTATAATATGAATTGTTTTGATAGATGATAGGATATCTAGAAGGACGGATAATCTATATTAAATAATATTATAATAATAAAAGGTTAAAAAAATTGTCTGTCTGTTTATTAATTTGCTCAAAAACTATTGAACCGATGTCGATGAAATTTTCTATGGTATTACTTTATACTCTATCGTAACATCTATCTATTTAATCCGATACGGAGTAATTTTTGAGCCGGATATTTAAAATTAAATTACTAATATTTTAAATTCTAAGTTACTAGCATTAAAACGATTTCTACACACTGAAGCGAAGTTATATTGACGCGGCGGCAATCTAAACTAATAATTTGTTCCTAATTACATGTATTGCATAACTACAAAGCTAGTTTCAGACCCACTTATTAGAGTATATAATGAATTAATATGTGGTTGTGTTTAGTTTTAAGTGTGAGCAGAATTACGATCGTAATATTTGTGTAAAAAATAAAAAAAGGAAGTAAACTTACAAAATTGAAACAATGTATCTAGTCGGAAGAAAGATAAAAATTGCTGCAAATAATAAACTATTACAAATGGAAAATGTCTGCATTCGAGTTACGGCACCCAGGAGGTCGGCCGTGTGTTTTCTGTGGCTCTGTGGATTTATGAATTGAAAGATGTACATATATAACAGTTGATTTTCAATTTTATTTGTAACATATCAATTTTGAATTCGGTAACTGGTTTATTTATGGAATTAAGTTAACTGGATACTGAAATATTTTACGTCGGTAATAGTTATCTGTTTGTTTTGTTATACATATTTATACACCTCTATTTACATATAAACCTCTATTTTGATACCAGCTTATGTATATTTTAATACAACACTGTAAGCATAAAAACAATTGGCAAATTGTGCAAAAGAAAAATTATAAACAAAACTCGATAACTTTTGTTTTTTAATTTGCCACAATATTTAAAACGATTGTTATATTTTTTCTCATTCAATATGAACCTGTGCTTTCGCTTAAAAAAAACCGTAACATTTTTTAACACACGTCTGGAAAGCTACGCCTTCAAGTGTGTCCTATAAGTATCACTTTTGAGACAGTACCTCTAACTTTAGCACGTTTACCGTCTTGAAGCACATTATCATTTAACAACAAAAAGTATGGAACCTATGTGGTATTAAAAAAAACTAGGCAGATGTTTTAAGAAACTGCCGACAGAATTGAAAACTCGAAACAATGGAAAATCTGTTTTTGGTTGTTTAATTTACATTAATTAATTTAAATTATTAACACAACCTAACGGTTAACATATAAAATTCATCTGGTTTTTACATCTACTTTTATTCATATTCAAAACACAAGAAAGAATGGAAAAGTATACATTTTATTATTTATCTCTAAGCGCCAGCAATTAAACGACATCCTATCTTTAACATACAGTACCATGTTGTCGGCTGACTTCATAGCATTGGTAAAGCGAATCTATAAGTACTAAAAATCGATCAACGACGCTAAAGAAGTTTTCACTCCAATTATTAAAATCATTTGTTTTATAATTACTATTAATATTATAGAGAATCAACATAATGTTTTAAAACATCAAAGTAAAATTTTTACACGGTATAGGCTAAGTCCTTTGACCACAATCTCAACTGATGTAAAGTGACGATGTGATCCAGGATGGTAAACGTACTAAGCCTATATACTGATTCTCAAGTGATGCTGCCGGAACACACAATTGTATTTTGTGACAGGTTTACGAACTTGAGTTGTAATTGGTGGTAGCTACCCAGACGGACATTTTTAGAGAATGCTCTACCACCATACTATGGTTTCCTTACGATGTTTTCCTTCATTGAAAGCTCAGGCTGATTTTAGAGTTGGATACGCGGTTTTGACCCCGCGTCCATTGACGCGGAATCCGGCCGCAATATCCACTGCGCCATCATCGCTTTAAAATTCGGATTTTAATCATTTAACTATATTTTTTTATTATATATGAGTTCTCGGGAAGCTACAGTTAAAAGAATGAAACTTATTCGAAACATCAAAAAGAGAATAATTAATTAAAAATGTGTTAACTCCAAATCTTATTATAAATATTTATTCAAGAAAGTTACAAAACCTCAGGAGTGTCTGAAAGGATTCGAGGGGACTAAATTATAATAATCTCTCAAAAGAAGACGAATTGGAAGTATGGATCAGACGGTATTAGCATTTATATACGGATTTTGAGGTAAAAGTTACTTATCTTTGCTTAGCATTCGCTTTGGACGCTCAGTTGTGGAATCTCTGAAATAATTGTCTACAATAAATATGATAAATTGTATCTGATGGATTACTAATATTATTTCCTAATAATATTTCAATTTGTGCGATTAGTTCTATATGTATGAAAATGTATTTATGTCCTATATATATAAAAGGAAAATGGGGGTTCTTTGAGGCACAGTTACCTCAAAACTACTGAACGTATCAGGATGGGACTACTACTATTCGACGCGGAATTTGGATTCCGTTGACCCTTTCTCTTCTTTTTTTCGATTTACTCTTATGTGCATTTCTTCCGCGCTAATAGAACAAAAGACTCTCATTTTTCTTCATTCTTTCCTTTTTTTAGGTGAAGAATATATAAAACGCGGGAGGAGCTGCGGGCACTAGCTAGTTTTAATAATAAAATAAAAATATTTCTTTCAAATAATACACCGGTATTACTTTAATGATAGCTGTATGCCCGCGGCTTTTACGGCTTCACCGAGTAGTTTTTTGAAATAACCATTGCTAAATAGTGTCATGTTACTATTTCGGCCCTAAATTGTTTATGGTACTAACAGAAAGCTAAGATATTTCTCATAAATTCAAACAGTTGCCAGTAAAACTGTGCATTGAATCGTATTATATTTTCATAATTTCATGGGTTTTAATTTTTTGCTCGCGGAACCTTAATTATTTTCGAAAAATAAAAATAGTCTTAGTTACGCCATGCAACTTCAGCTACCTGGCAGAAAAATTCCCATCAAAATAGCCCTAGTCGTTCCGAAGATTAGCTGAAACAAACAGAATGACTAACATTTTTAAAATTGTGTCTTAGTTTCCGTATATACATTGATACGTATTCAGTTAAAAGCTGTTATTTTGATATTACAGACAGACACTTCAATTTTGTTTTTGTATAGATTATATTGTATATTTTAGTATTGTAATATTTCTAGTAATACGATTTTTAGTGATCAATTTTAAACCTAGTTATAGGCATGTATGTTGTAGGCATTCATTCCATCCGATGTTAAATGACCGATAATTACTTATAATCAACTTAGTAAGGCTGAGTTGTATTCTTCATGTACAATGCTTCATGTACTGCATATGACCAATTATCTTGGGACTCCCTCGCAGTACATATCACAGTTCGCAATTTACACAACAATTCGATTTTGAGTTACATCAGTTTCATTTTGAAAGTACTATATATGTATGTAGCGACGATACCCATCGCTAGCACATCTTCAAAGGATAAATATTTGTAGCTTACATAATTGTATTACCCGTGTTTAATCGTAGCCATCTCCTCCAATTAAGGTGTGAGATTAAAATAATTAGTAACAGTAATTAATGAATTGTAAATATATATACCAACGTAATAATAATTAATTTTCATTATTAAACAAACACGTTATCTCTGTTAAGAATAATTTATTATTTATTTGCGTCGAGCTTAAAGATATTATAAATTCAAAACAGAAATAACAATAGTAATTTTAAAGTCGCTTTATTATATCTACGGAATAAAATTAATTATACGGTGATTTAAATGTTTTAGATCTTCTGCTCAAAGGTGGCTTTTGTAAGTTTTAGTTAATCGTTCGTGAGTTTTTAAAAGTTTTGTAGTTTTTTGTTCTTATTTTCATCATTTTGTTTTTTTTTGTGAATTAAAAAAAAAATATATTTATCTTGAGGCGGCAACATTTAACTAGAGTCAGTAAATTAATCGAAAATGCAAATAATTATATTAAAATTGCACAGAGATTTACAACTTTTATATACGGACGGTGAACATGCAGGCAGCTCATCTAATGATAGATGGTTATCGTCGCCTATGGACAACCGTAACACAGGAGTATTACCGATGCGTTGCCAACCTTAGATAGCGTTTAAAGTCCTTTTTTTTAAGACTTTTATAGCCTTTATAGGAAAAACGGAGTTTGCAAATAAAATAAAATATCCTAAAATAAATTGATATCATATCTGGGGAAGATCTATGTCCAGTAGTGGACGTTTTTCGGTTGAATGGATGGATGATTGGATTGAGCCTATCGATTGCTTTCATAAAAGTACAGGCTGTTTTTTTTTCGGTTTTTAGCTTCTTGGATTCCTGGCCAAGACAAGCCAAGAAGAAAGACATTTATTACCATATTTTAGAGTAGATTACAAAATTTACAAAAAAACTACAATTTAGCTTATAAAAAAAATAAAAACATATGGTAATACGGAAACTAACATCCAGCAAACTAACATCTTTTTTTTCCAGCCTGTGTAATGTCCATTCTTAGATGAACAGAGGGTACATAATGTACTGAACAACACTTACTCGGACACAAAAGGTACATATATATTCGATAATAAGTTTTTTTTTTACCTGAGGCCAATTCCAAGGATACTACTACGAGGTAACAGATCAAGACGATATTAGTATCACTTCAGATCGTTCGCCACAAAAGCCAGTGGAACTGCTAACCCCCTTTAGGTCAACATTGTAAATCAGTGAAGAAAATAGAACTCTTATAAAATGTAATATTTGTAAAATTATCTTGTATATGTATATGTAATAGATAAAGCTGATGAGACATTGAAACATGTTGTATATTCTAAACAATTACAGTTTCTAGAAAACAAGGCCGGGACGTTAAAAAATACCGGTAAAATGACTACCAAAATAGAAGAATCAGCAAAAAATAGAACTATTCTTGTTTTATTACCTGAATTTATTCCTTTTTTCATTTATACTTGAAATTATTTTATAATTGGTAATCTAACATCACACGTGTGGCTCTTGCAAATGAAATAAAACTTAATTAATTAAATGTCACGAAACTTTTAAGATTTCAACTCATTTAGTCACAACTCACAAGTGTTGCAATAATTACAGCCACTTTATTTTTCATTGCTTGCTCGTCTCAGGTCTCCGAGGGTCCGTCTCCTCCAATTTCGGGTACAATTAAACGTAAGCATTAATTACATTGAACCTCACACCCTCCTCACCCCTCCCTCCTCTCCTGCCTTATTTCCCTTTTGCTTATTCAGCGAGAGATATCGCGACGTAGCTGAACGGTGAAATGGAAACGATTTTGTTTTTATAAAATTCTATAAAGTATAAAATTTTGCAAAAGGTCATAACAGAGGTGCGAATTGGACCTCGTACATGGTAAGGTGGATGACCGAAGTTTACAGTTGACTTGTGAATGCACATTTGAGGAATTTATCTAAGTGTGAATAAAATAGAAGTTACTATTTATGCAAATAAAGAATTTACAGATAGATAAGATGTTGGCTTTTATAATAATACTAGATGTGTGCCCGCAGTTGCGCCCGCATTTAATATATTCTTCACTGCGTTTTAATTTTTTTTATATAGAACCTTAATATTTTTAGTTATAAGAGAAAGTAGATATATTCCTAATAAATTCAAGCACTTGCTCTTAAAACTGTGCATTGAATCGATGCACTGTGATTTTATTCAATTCTTTATGAGTTTTAATCTTTTTACGCGGAACACTAATAATTAAAAGTACCCTGAGTTACGCGGAGTAACTTCAGTTTATCTACTAAAACAAGTTTCGTCAAAATCTGTACAGCTGTTTCGGAGATTACCCGTTACAAAAAGACGTAAAAAAAAATATAAAAATTGTATTTTTGGTATAGGTATCGCATGTATATTCATATCTATTTAGTAAAAAAATAATTTTGACAGACACTTCAATTTTATTTATTAAGATATAAATGTATGGATTTTTATGGCAGCGTCAACGTTTCAGCTACACTAGTAGCTATTTTTTCTCGTTTTGTTAATGACATCCGTACTTGACTGTTTCTTCCTTCTATCATCCGCCATACCATGTATGCGGTCCAGTCGGCGCATTAATTAAAGCTGTTAAATCTTAAAAGCTGAAAATCCCTTGAAATTAGTAATAGAATTGCTAGTAGTAGAAATTAGTAATAACAGTAATAGAATTAGTAATAGAATCCACTGCGCAATTAGTAATAGAAGTGTTTCAATGTCTATTACGACTAATTTCCTTCCTTTCTTTTTAAATATAAAATACCATTTTCCATGTCAGCTGTTTTAATGAATCAAAGGTTTTTTTTTTAATAAATGGAAAACTTCGTCTAATTTTATATGCCAATTAAAAACAATTGGAAATTATATTAAAACTTATGCTTGTGAAAAAGAGTCGTCCTTTAAAATAAATAAACTACGCTCTATTTAAATGATTGTCTCATCTAGTTCCCTTATTCAAAGACAATGTTACGATTTTATTGTAGGCAATTTACGAAACGATATACGGGTCCCTTTAACGCCAACCCTCGTATAATTTGGGTTGTGGGAATAATAAGAAAGAAACAATGCTAATGAAATAATATCTGCTGATGGAGTGTTTATGAATATTTTTATATATGCGTTAAACGCAATAAAGGGAATTAAGATATATAACCGACAATTAAATAGTTAACGTTTTTGGCCACAATCACACAAATTAATGTGAAGCGATTACATTAAGTAATACATCAAGGAGGCTTTTGACAGCGCGATACAATGATACTGCATGCAGTTTGGCATTACAAACATTCCACTGCAAACATACTCCTGCATATCAAACGCAGGTAACTTTGGTTCTGTAAGGTTCTTTTATTCTTTTGTTACAAATCATAGGGATTATCTAAGGCAAACTCAGCGGGATTCTTCACTCAGGTAACGGCCAAGCCGAGGTTCATACAACTTTGGAGCCCTCGCGTTAGTTACCTCTTTCGACTGAGTGCTTTGTGCAATCGCTCTAAAGTTCTGTGAATCTGTTAAAGCACATTTGGTCGATAGCATTAGTTAGATAAAAATAGGGGAAAAAAATTGCTAAGAAATATTTACCAATATTTTTGTGAATTTGCAACAAAAAAACTAGGAAAAGGAATATTACCTAATTCTGTTTACCAGTAGTTCTAATTTATTTTAAGATTCGATCTCATAGCTTAGCGACACTTGAAAAAGCTACACTGTATCCTTATCCTTGGTAAATGGAATTTATTATTATAGTCATATACTTTTTGGAAATCTACATACGATATAAGGCCGGTTTCAATGTCGAACCTTAAGCTTTAGATTAAGATCAAACCCAAAATAAATCGTTTTTTCTGACTGATCACTGACACTTTAGAGAAAATAGATTGAAATTTCGAATTTCAGTATGTAAAAGCAGATTGAGATCGTATAAAAAAACCGGTAGTTTATCGTGGATACTTATTTCAAATATTGAAAATACTGCAAAATATTATATTTGATCAACAGTCACAAAATAAGCAACTAGTTAATTTCGCTTGAAAATATAGTTGCAAACATGGCGATATCGCCTCAAGCACCCTCCATAAATAATAATACAATTAGGCCCAGTTACCGCCGCCGGTGTAACGTGATTTATCGCTTGATAAGAATATTTCTTGAACACGGACAAAGGTCAACGGATTTTTTGAAGCATCTGGGTAACATAGAATTACATTATTTTTCGACGAATAACTTCGTCTAAACCGCCTCTTTAATACTACAGTACTAGAAAAAAATAGGTGGATGTTAATAAAAATAGGTTATTGTTGATGGTAAAGTAGGTACTAATTTCCTTATTAGGCTTGGTGTGATTTTGGATAATCACTGACTAGAAACAAAGGGAAATAAATTACCCTCTAAATCAGAATTTAAGTGCTAAGAAGAGTAAGCACTATATACTTTTATAGCAGAAACGATTTACTTATCCTTGTAAATGAGTTTATTTATTATTGTTGCAGATCACACTAATTATTAAAATGATCATTGTAAAATTACTTAGCCCATATATATATTATAGAAATCTATATTAGGTTTAATTAAATTAAGATATGCGCAGTTTAACCTTCACTAATTAGTTAGAGTGAACTGTTAAGGCCGTAGCCGGTGCTCCTTCGAGCTTGATATTGATATTAAATTTAATAATCAGAGCACTGACATTATAACTTCAAAGCTAGCTGTAATTTTTATATTATATTCTGTAATAATTTCAAAATAACTTTACCTTCAAAAATAATAATTTATCTGAACTGTATGACAGCTTCAAAAGAAAATAAAAAACTATACAGGCAAAGTACTTTTTATTAAAATAAGTATACGTTACTTCAAAGGTATAATGATGTATCATTCATTTATAACATATTATTTTAATAATGCTTTTGAGCAAAAATATGAAAAAGTAATAATATTTTATTTATAAGTCTCGCCGTACAGACAAAATTGTCCACAACATAACGTAACATGGCTACCAACAACAGAATGCCGTATTTCTGGTCAAGAGTACCAGTTTGCATTAGAAACAAAGTAGTAAAATATTTAATGAGCGTTATAATAAATTATTAATAATCTTCTCAGCTGAGTTTGGGTACATTGACCAGCCTCTATCTCAAGCCTGTGATGTCTAGACCGGAACGACTAACGTACTTAAGAGGATATCCTAGCGCCCTTTATTCCATACAAACGTAGTACCCTGTTTCCTCCCGGGATAATAGCATTATGTTAAATATTTTGATACAAAATAATATACATTCAACACCGCCATGCCTGTTCTTTTTGATTTTTTTTATAAATTAGTTATTGTAGAAAGTAGGAGCCTTTGAAAATGAAAAAAGTGCTCAATTTTTACCGTCATTTTCTGACGTTCGTCAAGCAAATTTGGTGGATGAAATTTAAAAATGTAAATCGTACAGGCATAGCCAAAGTCTTTACTATTCTAACACTGAAAGAAAATTAAAAATCGGTTTAGTTTTGAAGAAGGAAACAGGGTACTACGAAGCGATGTTTTCGTCTATTTTACATAGTTAAATCAGCCCGCACTACAGTGTCCCTTTCGCTTTCTTTGGGGTGCAACGCGATAAGTTTTTTGAAATACTTACTTTTCTGACCGCATGTCCTCTTAATTTTGTTGTAAATTATACAGGCGAAAAAAAAAGCGTACGTTAGCGTTTCGTTAACAAAGTGATTAAGTACATATTTTGTTTTTTTTTTAACTGATCACGTTTACAATATATTTTCAACTTTCTTTGATTTTCAAACGTGTTCACCTATCTTCTAAACAGATTGTCTTTATTCAGTTTGATTTTCAGCAAACGACTTCTAGTGTGAAGTTTGAATATTGCATCTCTTCGAGTGTTTCTATTGCGATGATAGCGGCGCAGTGGATAGTTGGGCTGGATTTGGCGTCAATTGACATGGGTTCAAGCCCACCTATCCAACTCCAAAATCAGCCTGAGCTTTCGGTGAAGGAAAACACCATGAGAAAACCATAGCATAGCAGTTCTAATAATGCCCGCCTTGGTAGCTATAATCCTAAAGTTTGAAAACTGTCGCCATATACCAATAGGTGTGTTCCGGCAGCATCACTTGAGAACCAGTAACTATAGGCTTAGTGTGTTTACCATCCTGAAACACATCGTTACTTGAATCAGGTGAGATATGGTCAAAGCATTGAGCCTATACCGTGCAAAAAATATATCTTTAATACGTAGAAATTGACTACTACCTTTCCGTTTTCGATCGCTTGAAATGCGTTTAAGGATTTTAAACGATTTTTTGTCACAAGAATTACTAGTTTGAATTTCGCTTTTCTCTTATAATGAAATTTCTTTCAATTAAAATACAATTGCTTCTGATGCTGTTTGCTATCAGGATATTCCATAAAATTACAAAATCATATTATCTAATAAATCAATACTACATTAGCACGACAAGGTAAATTACAACAGCATGTCAAAATTCAGTTTATTGCTTCATAGTTGTCTATTTTTATTGACTATTTTTATTGACACATTGTCTATTTTTATTGACTCGAATTCACAGGAGTTCAAATTGAAAGTTAATAGTAATTTTTATAGCATTTACTTTGGCGAACTAAATATTAAGGTCATCACCCTTATACCATTTTCATTTGGGGTCGGCGCAACATGTCTTTCTCTTCCATTCCTCTCTATTTGCAGTCTTCTTCGCATTTACTTCCTTCCAAAACATATCATCTTTCACATAATCCTTCCATCCTTTCTTTGGTCTTCCCCTTCCCATATAACCGTCCACATGCATATCCAATGCACTTACTTTCTGACAACATTCACTTCCTTCTTGTGCATAACATTTTCTAATTGAATAGCTATTATCTAAAGAAACTTTTTCTACATTAAAGTGGAATGGAACGAGAGGAAGATTTCTACGGGGATCTGATTCGCTGCAGAAACCTGAGCGGGAGGAGACGTCGGTTCATCCGTGTTCTTCCGTTGCCCTAGACCAGTGTCCGATATAATCTTCTTTTTTCTTTTTTATTCTTTTCCCTTTTACTTGCTTCCTCTTGTTTTTTCCCTTGGGCCTATACAAAAGCTAAAGAGAGGATAAGAATAAGAATAAGAAGGATAAGAATAAAGGATAAGGAAAGATCAGCATTGCTCAATAGCAATCAGAGGGGGTGCGACCTGTACCATGGTGCCTGCCATAATTAGAAATAATATGGTTGATTTTACTTTGCTAATTCACTAATTAGGTCTGAAATAAGATACGGACCCGAGTTACCAGTCAGTCACTGGGATGACGTGGATTATGTTCGATTTTTCACGCGTCGCCACATGAACGCGGCAGACGGGACCGTGGAGTTTTATTGAGGATTCCAGGTGGTTAATTCCGTGAGAGTCCACATACAGAAAAACTCCTATTTTGATGGGAGGCGATACGTATTTACGTAAAAAAAAAGACCTAATACAAAGGAAAGGTTAGCCAAAAAAAAATAGCCTGACCATTAAGTTTATTATAATATAATAATATGTACTTGGTATCATCTATGTTTGTTTAAGCATTCTCGCATTATATGATTCTACCTCTACAATGTAACATAGAAAATGCACGTTATAAGATTACTTGCAACGAAATACACGTCGGATAAGCCCAGCGCGATGCAAGTTGCAAGTCTTTACCGAGGTTAAATTATGCTCTCCTAGAAACTTGAATTTACCAAGAGAGTATTTTGATAGGGTTTTCAATCAAACAAGTAAGTAAAATTAGGAATAATTTCTATAATATCATTTCATTTGTAACCATTTTAAATGTATATTCTATAAGTTCATAATTTAAATACAATAATATTTATAAACTGTGCATATATTTAAATATAAGAAGCAACGTCTGTCGCTCTAAGTACAATATGAATTATAACTTAGATACCACAGGACCAATTTGTGTTTTTTTTTTTTACTATAGATGATTTAAATACGCTAAATACAATGTGAAAAATTATGAGAATAATAGTAAACAACAACATCTACACAAAATGACCAAGGATGCATTATTTGGAATAATTAAATTAAATGATTGATTATTTTGTGGATAATTATAAAACAATAGACCACGCGAGGACAGCTGCCAACATAATTAGTAATAAATAAACACGTAGTAGAGTCAATCAATTTATTATTTAAGGCATTAAGCCCACCTTTGTAAATAAATGTGTGCAAAAAGAGTTAAATAAATAAATAAATAAATAAATAAAATAATAAAAAAAATAATCGTATAAATTATAGAAGTAATCTAAGTGTCACTATATAGATCTCTATTATACCAGTATTCATTTGCAAACTAAAATTACCTTTACGGGCGGTTCAAGTGAATATTCTTTGACTTTTGTGGTAGGTAGTAGTACAAAAAATATAATAATTTTTACATAAATTTTTAAAAAATATGTCTTTGACGTCACCATTTAAATACAAACATTTTTGAGTCTCCACCAAGGATAATACTGTATGCATAGAGTTATGAATTATCAATAGAACTAGCATACTGGCCACGCGTGCCATACCACTCATACAAGGATTTTACAGATATGCTTCCCGGACGCGCTCAGTCGGCTCGCTCGTTTCACCGGTTTAGTTTTTCTGTTAAATAAATAATATTTTACGTAAAAACAATGGCTAGCTGTGAAGTGAAAAGTTACAAAAATCTTAGAAGCAAAACCCTAAAATTTAGTGGTATATCTTTAGATGATTGAATTTTATTCATTTTATGTGACAAAAATAAAATGTAAGTCGCATGACGCGGCGCCATGGCTTTTGTTTAGACTAGACGTTATTTCTCTAAAATTATCGATACGGTATGCGTGTACCGGCACAAGACGCACATCACTTTACGAATTCCGCCTGCTACCTGCGCCCTCTCGTCACATCCGCGAAAACGACACACGTGGTTCTTTTACTTTGTACTGATTTTGCAATTTTTAGTGACCGCAACGACTTTTTTGATGAATGACTGAACGTTATTTATCGTTCGTTCGTATCGACTCGTTTGTTTAAAAGTAACAGGTTCCTTTAAGATGGGGGAAATGGTTGCGCGTATTTATCGGTTGGTGTTAATACTGCAAATAGATGTTCTAATTAATGTCCCATCTCTAAATCTATCCCCGGCATTCCGGCTCCAACTTCTTACCTGTGAGATGTGCGTGTTCATTCGTCACTAATTCGCTTTCGTTGATGGTTCTCGACCGTTAACTCATGTCCACGTATGTACATATCACCTAATGTGAAGTATTTTTAGTGTACTTATTTTTGGACGTAAACGCAATTAGTTTGGATTACAAACTTTCTTTCTTCCGAAAAAGATCTGAGTTACTTGCGTTCATACAATATAAAAAATGGTTACAAAATTAAAGAGTTATCAACTTTGTTATTACGATGGAATCCTTAAAAGTAATCTTTGTTACGCAATCAGAGCAATTTACCAATACGAATGTAGTACAGAACGCGGTTATACCGTAATCTGGCGGATTGTAGGGATTCGATTTACCCGTTGCAGTAACAAAACAATAACCCGAGCGCAAACTTTCGATAAACTGATATACAGTGAAACGACGTTCGTTTGCGAATGCATTTCGTTTTCTTTGTTCGTATCGTAGTTGCAGTCTATAGTAATTGATAATAAATCAGATGTGTTTATGCACTCAGTATCTCTTACTGGTGACTGTTAAGCATAATTTCTTTTTAGTTCATCTTCTCAGCAAATACAGTTTAGAGTAGTCACTAGTAGAAGAACAAAATAATATTCCTAAATTTTGTCATTTGTTTATTTTTACTATAGGTTTCCTGATAATTCACCTTACGTATTTAAACTAAATATTGTTTAAAAAGTTTTATTTCTGACACGTGTAGTCTTTAGACGTAGTGTTTTATCCTTTCCTTACTTACGGATTTTAAGGTTGTCAAAATAGGTTAAATTCTAACACGCTACAAAATCACAAACCGCTCTTTTTTTCTCGCCTAATGTAAAGTGACGATATGGTCCAAGATAAACACGCTACTACCTCTTAAGTCATCCTGGCGGACTAAACTTATAGGAGCTTGGAGAAGATTTTCAAAATTGAGGGTGATGCCTATTAAGGTAAAGAATTAGAAAAAGACTCACCATCGCACTATGGTTTCACCATGATCTTTTCCTTCGCTGAAAGTTCAGACTCATTACTGGACAGAATAGGTGAATTATATCTATATATTTACTATTCGATCTAATTGCCATTGAATCATAATCGTTTCCAATTTTGTAAAGAGTTCTTATGTTGAAGTAGATTGTTTGATTAGTATTATAATCAATTATTAAAATAGCCAGACTTCCGAATTGCTAAACAACTTGTAAGATAAATAATGTCTGCGCATTCAGTGCGTCTATTAATTAGGCCGCGATGATAAATAATTTTCATTAAGCACAATGTAAAATTGTTCAGGCAGTACGTGACTTAATCAAACTAAAGTTATATAGCGCCGTGGGAGCAGCGATCGTGAATTTTTCACTAGGCGAGGAAGATTTTACGTTCAAACTTAAATTGCGTATTCCGGAGGTGACAATTTAGATAAAAATTTAAAAGGGGACGAGAATTCGGGAATTGTCGGTTTTTACAACCTTCCGGGTAAAGTAGAAAGGGGGGGAGGGAAACTTGGAATTGAATTGTGTAATGTCACTTAAGTATTGGTAGCGCGTCAACATGTAAATTTTTGGGTTGTAGAAAGTAGAAGTACAGTGGTACTCTTCAAATTTTTTTTTCACACACGGCAGACTTTTGTGCCGCCCTCTTTATTTAATATGTTTTTACAAGTTATCCTTTTAAAATATAGAGATACAAAAAACATAACGACTTACATCTACGTGACTTTTATAACTATTTATATATTACTAATTTTTTCCCCCTTAATTATATGCGTTAGTTTGTATTATTGTTTTTTTTTTTTATTGTCCTTTCTTTCTCCTCCCATTTTCTTATTTTGTATCCAAACCCCTGTCACATCCTCGCGACTACCGTGGGTGTGACATTAACTTTTGAGTTATGGTATTTTGAGTCATTTTGAGGTTGTAGCCGACGATCTCCATACTTTTTAAGTCGGTAATGTTACTTAATGTTACGCATAACTATGTCTAAGGAGGATTAACGATAAGGTTAGTTTATCTTATGTCATACGAATAAATTTTCAAATTGAAGTAATATCTTTATACAGTCTTTTGTTTTGAAGAATAAATACCACCCTGTGGTGCCGGCCAGGAAAAGTACCACCTCATTTTTTACAACATTATTAAAACTAAACATTGTAATTTTTTTTTGGCAATATTAGGTATCGTTGAAGTATCAGAATACTTATCAGTTTTAATGATATTGTATGTTTAATTTGTAACGTTATTCTTGCTTATTATACAGCACTTATTATTTATTCATAAAAGGATTAAACCAGGATTGTAATATAGAAAAATCGATACTAGCCATAGACGCATTTAATCACAGACTTTTTATTAATAGTCGTTCATAAATAGTAATACTTCATAATCTGTGTCACAGTGTTGCCGCTTATCTCTGATAATGACCCATTTTGGGGATTATAATATTTTAGGAAGCTGGTTATCTTGATTTTATTTCGGGTCATTAATTATCACTAGCCTTAACAAACTATATTCCACACGTACAAAACCTATAAACAAGTTGATTTCTACTTTTTTGGTGTGACGTCGGAGGTCCCTAACCTTTATTTGGTTTGTTTATATTGTAAACTTATTACTTGAAACACTTGATACTTGGTATACTTGATTTTTGGTGGACAAATCTCATTTTTGAATCTCTGTGTAAGCTCTGGTACTGTTTTGATACTAAGTTAACTTTTTAATTTCAAATTCCGTTAATTCTACTTAGGGTTTCGTCGGATTTTGTCGTTTGGATATGCGAATCTGTCAAGATTTTTGCGAAATCATTTCCTTTGATCGAGATTTGGTACGCTAATCAGGCGCAGGCTCCATAAGACTGAGAAGTAGACATTGGTGAATAGGCCTATGCTCCACCATTATCCTTCCTAAGGCCGAGCCGGTGCCACGTGTGATGGTCTCATCATCTTGAGGCGTCGATTAAATCTTCAATCGTCGTTGCAATCACGGTAAATTCCGTGTTTAAACGCGGCTTATGACCGTTCGAGTTGACATTGGGACTTATCGCTGCGCATAACCATTTTCCTCCGTTGGTTTCCGGTGGAGGCCGCTCCTATAATAGGGTGGACTTTTCGGTATGGTCTGCCCCATGCCTGGGCTGTCTCCGTACTTGCTGTACTACATTTCGTAGTTCCAGAGTGGAGGTAGCAGTAGACGGATCGGCTAGAGCCTTGGTTACAAATTACTGCTTGTTATCTGGACGTTAAGGTACTGAGGAGACTTATGTTTTTTATATATGATTCTGCTCTCCATTTTGGTATGAAGAGTGCCGTGAATTTATCATTTTAATTTTCTACAGTCCGACATTCCATACCATTTCCATGGCGCCCTTTTATTATTTATATTTTATATTATAATTATCATTAATTATCTAATAATTATTATAATAAATTATAAATATTATTAATGATTTAATTATTGATGATATTTTATGATAATAATAATAATTATAATAATCATACTAATTTTTGCATAATTTAATTGTTATTAAATGTTTGTTTATATATTGTTTAAGTGTATCCAACCGTGGTTACCCCAAAAGACCCACCTTTGTGCAAAGCCTCTAAGTTTAGCTGGCCGATTAAAACTCTTTATTTTAATAATAGATTTTAATAAATACATGTGAGAATCAGGTATCATATAAGGTTAAATAAAATAAATAATATCTAACTGAGTGTTGGTTATTTTCTTTCATCGACTCCTCAGTAGAGAGCCAAAATAAAAAAGTGTAACAGGATAATACTGTCAATTAATGGTTTAATTAAAATGCTATTTTTAAAGTTAAAACTAAATTGTGTCACACTTTTGAGAAAATATTTTTAGTCTTAGTTCTTCTGTAGCTTCGATGTGCAAATTCGAAATGTCTCCGTTCAGATTATGATCTAGTTACGTATTTGTTTAAAACGATGGCTAGAATTTTTGAGAATCATTTCTTTGTCTTAAATATTTGAGCCAATAAAATTTCTTGGGAATTGCTTTCGGTCCGCGCGAATTTACGCGCGACATTAATTTCTAGAATTAAAAAAAACTGTATTTTGTATTTGTACATAATTTTAGATATTTCTTAATACTAAATTTCTCACTCAAAATTACTATACAGATCCCACGCCGAGATAATTAAAATAAGCTCTTACGTAAAAAAAGACAAGTATATACAGGAACGACAAATGCATAATGAAAATGTGCTCATTTGCTAAATGCAACACTAACGCCACTTTATCGCACCGCACGTTTATAATTGAACTAAGTAAGTCCAGCCGGTTATCCGTGCCGGGTTATTATCCGGGTATAGTGCGGATATCGGTCCTCAAATTATCCATTGACCGCTTGTAATCCGGCCGACGCCGCAAGTCACGCTCTACCAGTTAGCCGGATCGATGTGCTGTTATTACACCGTACCGGATATCCGATTAGTATTGTGTAGCACTTGCCCGATTTTGTATAGAAAAACATTAATCTAATCTGAAAACTATTAATTTATTATAGGTGGATTTTTGAAATATTAAGACAAATGTAAATTTGTCTTCTATTATACTTAATTACACATAGGATAAAATACTAAAAATTACACGAATAATATTTGTTTTAATTTACTATGGTTATCAGTTATTTTAATAAATAAAATCTCAATAGCAAAATTAATAGTTTTTTTATATCAGTTCCAATATAAATATATTCATCAAAATAAATAAAACAAATTCGTGTTAGTCACACCATTTATAACTCGAGAACGGCTGTAACAATTTTTATGATTATATTATATTATATTTTTTATGAAAATATGATATTCATCAATAAAAAAATATATATATCATTAAAACATCATCAGTCAAATAACTAACAGTCAATGACAACTGACAGCTCACGTAATTTTGTCTATAGTTTGTTTTGAAAATACAGTAAAACGTTAAAATTGAAGTTGACCGGTCGGCGTGTTTGTTTTGTGCGAGTGTCACGAGAAAACCAAAAATGTGTTCTGTTGTCGATTCTGAACCCCCTCAAGGTACTTTATCAAAAAATATACTCAATGTACAGATTTCGTCCCTTTAGCCTCTAATTATAAGTATAGGTTGTAAATTTCAATTCGAATCTAATAATATTGTAATTATCATGTATCAATTTTCTTCATGAATTAAACTTGTCACAATTAGTCAATATCTAGACTAGACTTTAGGCAATAATCACGATGTAATGTAACGTTGTCTGTTACATAATCTCGCTGTTAATGTCTCGCATCATTAGGCACAAGTAAGCGTCTCTTGACGCGTGACAGTGCTTAATGGATTGACGTATTAATGGATTATTTAGTTACATATTACCTTCACAACAATATATTTTAAGCGATGATAGTCGAGTTTGTAATGTTGTCAGATTCCGCGCCAATAAACGTAGGTTCAATCTCAACTATCCAGTTCTGTAATGAGCTTGAGCTTTCGGTAAAAGAAACATCGTTAGGGAACCATAGCATGGTGGCACTTTTTAACAATGACCGCTTAAGTTGCCACCCTTAAATATGAAAACCTGTCGTTACGCACCAATACGTGTATTCCGGCAGCATTACTGAAGAGCTGTACCTTTAGATTTAGCATGTTTACCATCCTGGACCACATCGACACTTAACATGAGGTGTGATTGTATTCAAAGCGCTGAGCCCACATAGTGCTTAAATATCCTAAAAAAAGAAGCCGATTCGCAGTGGATGTCAGCCGACCTACAGTCAATATCAGCCGACCAATAGACGGATAATCAAGACATAGAAGCAAAAGTCCACCCATTCCAGTCATTTGCTGCTTATCATCCCTATAAACGGAACGACCTGCATGATGTTATGGGATTGGTTTGCCAAGTCTCCTGTAAATAGAAAGCATGAATAATTTTTGTCTTTTTATCACTCAACTGTAACTAAAATAAGTCTACAAATAATTGCGCGGTCACCATTCAACTCTAATATCTCAAAGCACGCGGAAACATTTATCACACACACATATCTAAATATATCTATACTAAAAAATAAATTGAAGTGTCTGTTTGTAATGTCAAAATAATTTGTGTTGCTAAATAGATATGAATGTATACAAGATACATATACCGAAACGCAATTTATAAAATGTAGTCTGTCTGTTTGTACCGGGTAATCTCCGGAACGGCTGGACGCTTTTAGACAGGACTTTTTTTGGTAGATAGCTGAAGTTACTGCGGGTAACTTAGGGTACTTTTATTTACAATATAATTAGGGTTCCGCTTAAAAAATAATAACACTTAAAAAACTATACAATCCGATTCAATGCACAGTTTTACGGGCAAGTGCTTGAATTTATGAAAAATATTTTTATTTTATCTTAGTACTAAACAATAATATATAATAATATATAAAATAATTAAAACTCAGTAAAGAATATATGAAACGCGGGTGCAGCCACGGGCACACAGCTAGTCTATAATACGTCTGAAGGGAAAATTGTATTCTATTGTGAGGTGTGAATACCAATATTAAAGAATACATTCTAAGTAATTGCTTGATCATAGAAGTTCTATTGATATTAAATTTCTCCTTATCTATAATTTCTCCTTTAATTTTGAATTTTCCTTTTATCTGTTCTAAACATTTTATTAGAATCTATGAGTGTTGGTAGTAATTTATATATAAAATATCGTTAAAATATTACTCGATAATTAAATATTCTTTGCAAGTCTTTAATCTTTTTTTAAAAAGGTAACAGTTTATATATTGATCAATTAATCAGTTTTTTTTTTATTATTTAAAAAATAGTGAACTAAAATGTAATAAAGTTATTCAACATACAAAGCAATCTTTGAGTCTAATTAAAACTAAAGCTATTTAATATCTTAGTATAGCTTTATTTTTGTGTAATTATAACGTATTATTGATATATCTGTCGATTTGTTGGTCCGCTTATAACTTAGAAACGAATGAAATTATTGAGATATTTTTTACCTTAGATAAAAAAATGAATGAAAGGTAAACAAGAAACCACCACATTATGTTCCTTGCAATACTTTAACAACTATAAATAATAGAAAACGTGTGTTATTTAGAATATTACTGGTTCTAAATTTACCCAGTCCATATTTATGTAGTAATATCACAGTAGGCACCTATATGAAAATATTTAGTTTTTTTTTTTCATGTCTTCCTTTAAAAGGTCTATCGTAATATTATTAATGAAGATAAAACAAAACACTATCAATTTCTGTTAACGACAACATAAAACGGACTACTGCGTTTATTTTGCTCTTTGTTGTAAAATTCGCCGGGGATTTAAATTATACACCAAGTTTTATGGCTCTCATATTGTGCTGAGAAGGATATCTAGTAGGAATCTAATATCTAGTAATTTTAATAAACATTTTCTATATATAAATAGTATAAATAAGCTTTAATTTGCTTATGTTTGCTTTTGTGTTTAATTATAAATACATGTAAGTCAATAAAAGTAATTAAATGAATTCAAATTCAAAAAGACTTTATTCAGTTTAGACGCTTATCAACGTCAAAATACTACCACCGGTTCGGAAAATAACCCAGTCATCGAGAAGAACCTGTTCGCATAATGATAGTACTTGATATGATTTTAAATAAAGTACAGTACACGAACGGCGACGACACAGATAGATGAATCTATCGACAGTCGCCGTCATTATCATAGGCTATATCGTTTTTTTTAGACCGCATAGGCTCAGTGCTTTGACCACTATCTTATCTGATGCTAAGTGACGATTTGATTCAGGTTGGTAAGCCCACTAAGCCTAGAGGTATCGCGTTCATTTGCTAGGTTATTAAACTAAATAATCTATAAAGTGTCCTGGTTATAAAATGCCCTACCACCATGTTATGGTTTCCTCACCGCAAGATCAGATTGATTTTATAGTTGAATAAGTGAGCTCGAACGTGTCGTCCCATGACGAGAAATCGGATCGGACTACCAACTGCGCCACTATGGTTTTGCATCGCATCTACCACGCTTCTGCTATCTACATACATTGATACGACACTCATTGAGGTGTCACTATGACACGGGTTTTTCACAGGTGTGTGGTGGTTGCGATACCGGTGGACAAGAAAGCCCTACTACCAATGTATAAGGTTTTAATTATAAATCTTACTTTAGGCAGAAGTGATGTAGAGAACTATACCACCCACATTTCGCCGAGCTTAGTTCCGTTCCAGATGTGACAGGGGGCGAGCCTATCGCTATTATCGGGCCCAAATTCCAAACTCCGGGATAATACTGAATAGAAAAACCTAATTTCACTTGACCCAACCCGGGGATCGAACCCGAAACCTCAGAACGACAGTCATACTGTCATAAAACTGCGCCACCGAGGCAGATTTTATACGGTTATTTCATCTAACGCAGACTTTACACTTGTAATAAAAAATATAAAACATTAAAAGAATATAGAATAGAAAGATTGTAACTTTAAATAACATGAACTTTACTATCTAAATACCAATTTCTTTGTACAAAACCCTTGTTCACGTTCTCAACTAACTAACGTAGACTGAATTCGTTAACCGTTTCGTAACCGGATTCAAACTTAAATCCGGTTAGAGTCCCGGCAATTAGCCGGGCGGGCCAGGTAAGGACGTGCGACAAATAAACCGGTTGAAGTGTGAGCATCGTACGTGATTTCCATCAATTAATGTTCATCTATTTGTGAGATTGTGTTTTACAAGGTTTTTTTTATTAAATATTAGACATATTTTGAATTTTATAGTAGCATCCGCGCTTTGAACCTAATTAGCCTTGATGTTAAATGACGATGAGATTAGAATAAGAAAGCTCAAAGGGCAATGGAGAGGACTATGCTTAGAGTTTCACTACGTGTTCGTATTAGGAATGCAGAGATCCGTAAAAGAACCAAAGTAACCGACCGACCGACCGACATTGACCGAAGGATTGCTAAACTTAAATGGCAATGGGCTGGGTACATTACTCGTACTGTGTTCTGTTTTCTGTACTTAATAATTAGTGAAAGGAAACATGATTTCATCAAATATTCAAATATTTTTTTGCAAAATATGACAAGTTTTCTGATCAAATTATTGGGAATAAACTTCTCAAACCAATTCCGTGCTGACGCCCGATCTCAATAAATCCACTTTTTGCTTAGACAAATATCGAAAAATCTGTAAAATAAATTCCAGAAAATGTTAAACTCTTTACCTAAGTTAAACTGACTGGTTAGTGCTGGCTTTACGCCAAGCAACAGATTTCTTAGAATTCTTAGAAACAGTTTTAAAATATCGACAAGAAAATGTACGTATATTCCAATAATAGTAGAAGATAAAAACGGAGTATCAGAGTATATAGAGATTATATTTGTCAAAATATAAAGTAAAGTAGGTTTTTTTTTGGAAAATTGTGTTAAACTTCAGTATTATTTGAGAGTTTTCAAACTCTTTTTGAATCTGCTTTGCTTTCGAATGATCTTATAGATTGTAAGTAAACTGCTTTATAATAATGTACTTTGTGTGGTAGAAATAATAGGAATACTTACATATTTTATTTATTTTGTATATTTGTAAATTTTTAAAGATATTTCTTACTCATTGGTTTTTGTTATTGATGTTCTTAAAAAATCAAGTAACGCAGGAGAAACAACTATATGTATATGCGTCTAATAGTTTTATATCTTATTGTGGTTAGAGAATCGTTTGACGTCAAGGAACTTCGACAAAATTCTATTATACCACATACCTATAAATAAAAGTGAATAACGAATATAAAATTGTGAATGGTGGGATCATTAAATACTGACGTTAATTGTATTTAATTTTTAACGATACTCAACGATTTTAACTTCAAAGTAATAGTCCTAGCTGTATTACTTGTTAGAATCAAATAAAAGACAGCTTTTAACGTCAAAATGTTTGTTAATTTTAATTTTAATTACGTATTTATTATTAAAATTACAATTTATACTGCCTGTTACTTGTAAGTTTTTGACAAGTAACAATATAAAGAGTATGTATATTTGTTATTGTTATATGCAAATCATAGAGAACTGGCACAGATGTAGTAATTATATTGTCAACATTTAAACCTTATGATTTTCGTTATCTTAATTATAAACTATCTTGGATAAAACGTAACATCTACAAGATTTGCAATCAAACATTAAACTGATTTATTCAAAGCAGAAAATACAAGATAATAATTTAATCTCTAATAATTTCGCCATGCACTGTACGTACTCCTTTTAGAATTTGTATTTAGGTTTTTTATTCATTCGTGTAGCGTTTTTCGTGTTATGCGCAATATAGATTCGTGACTGGAATGCATTTATAAAAAAAAATACTAATATGAACGACAAAAGATAACCAATTTATTAATGTTAAATTAAATTTACAAAATAACTCAAAACACATTTAACCATCTATTTGATGTAACATCGTATCAACTGCATAAAAAGTATTCATTATAATTTGAAATAATGTTTGTCTAATAATATGTACAATTGCAATGGCAGTAATTTAGCTAGCTACGCTTTTATTCATATCATTACTAATTGAATTATATTTGTAGCTAGCTCTGTGCCCGCGGCTATGCTCCATTTTTATATATTCTTCACTGCGTTTTTGTTTTTTTTATACGGAACCCTAATTATTTTCCTATTTTTTTAATACTTAAATAAAGTAAAAATATGTCTCATATAATTCAACACTTGCCGGTAAAACTGTGCATTAAATCTGGTTTTATATGAGTTTTAATTTTTTTTACGCGGAACTCTAATTATTTTCGAAAATCAAAAGTATTCTAAGTTTTTTTTCCTCTTAATTTTTTTAAGGGACTTTTGTCTTAAAAGACGTGCCCGTCCCATCGTAACTAATCTAAATCTATTCATAAATACTTTAAGATACAACTGGAAAAATAAATTTCAATAAATTATCAAATAAATTTAAAAGAACTACACAGCATTCTGTTAGAGGTAACTCTGGTAGGAGTAACTTCAGCTGTCTACCAAAAATAGTCTCGTCAAAATTGGTCTAGCCGTTGCGGAGATTAGCCAGAATAAACAGACAGACAAGCATTTTAAAAATTGTATTTTATAAATAGTTTTATCTATTTAGTAACAAAAAAGTATTTTGACATTACAAATAGACACTTCAACGTTATTCATTAGTTTAGATATTTTAATTTAATAAACTATTTTAATTTAAAAGTTGACTAACGAATACATCGATGGTTTTAAAAAAATCTTGTAAATGCGTGTTGTATTTTTCGAATTACAAGTCAACTACAAGATAGTTAAAGGTATAAAGAGAAATATTAACTTTTTTAATATTATACAAAGAGAGTAATTTATAAAGTGTTCAAAGCAAATCATAAAGGTATGATTCACGTATTTTAATACGAAAATAAAACTTTAATCAAGAGATATTTTGCATAACCAACGGTACTTAAATTGATGGCTGTTAAATGTTGCGTTCTATTGTTGCACTATCTACATCCTTTATTTAACCACATTTTAATGTTAAAAATGTTTTTGGACATATTCATCAGTCATGTATTATAATAAGTACCACAATATATGAATCTGTTATAACAAAGTACATATTGTGTTTTTATTACTTGTTTGTTTTAAATTAAAATAACTTCTTATTCTTATAATTGATTTGGTAATTGTAATAAGTTTAAAGGCTTTAATTGCGCGAATAAAACCTTGTTTCGGACTAAAAGTGCCAACTATCCATCCGTATGTTGGATTTTTAAGAATAACAATTTATCATTACTATCTTGTAAGTTACATTGTTATCCCTAAGAAAATAAAAGTTAAGTTTAATTTACAAAAATAGCATAGAAAGGTGTCGCTGATAATGTTTTAAAAATGTTCCCTCATTCTTCTAATTTACACCGAAATACATGATATTCCTTTATCACATAAGATAAGACCGGTATTTTTTTTTTTCAATGACAAAATTTCGCCGGTTGAATAGCAAAGCAGTGAATCTCTCTTTTTCAAGTGGCAAGGGTCGTTCGCTTATCGATCTCCTATCGCGCACGAACAAGGAATCACAATGAAGTCTATGATGAGATTTCTGAAGCAACGAATACATATCTCTCAATTTCATATTTCCACTCAGGTGATATTATTACTTGTGTAAATAATGCAATAAATACATATCCGTAATAAATTGTATACTTCAAATTTAAACCAAAATTAACGGCACACCTATTTGATATTTTTATATCAGTTTACATACAAAATAATTTTTACTTCTGATCCTTGTGTGTGTTTTTTTTTTAATAATTTATAATTTCATAAATGTATGAGATATTACTTCTGGTGAGATTACCATCTGCGCAATAAATATTTATTTTAATAGAATACAGTGTCATAGATTTTAAAATTCTAAATTTATTACAGACACTTTAGAGAAACTATGTCATAATATTTTTAATATGTAGATTGTTGGTCTTAAAGCTCATTAACTACCCATAAAAATATATGTCCACTGCTTGACATAGATCTCCACAACGACCGGTCTTACGCCACCCGCATCCAACGGATTTCCGCAACCTTCACCAGGTCGTCGGTCCACGTTGTGAGGGGCCTACCCACGCTATGTCTTCCGTTGCGTGGTAGCCATTCGTGAACCCGTTGGCCCCATTGGGCATCGGTTCTGCGAGCAATGTGCCCAGACCACTGCCACTTAAGTTTATCAATTGTTCGGGCAATGTCGGTAACTTTAGTTCTTCTGCGGATCTTCTCATTCTCCACAATTAAGTATAAAAAATTTATATTTAATTCAAATTCTGATTCTGTTTGTGCTGATTCTGACATGGTTATGTATTGTTTTACTTCACAGTTCGCTTTTTAATTATTTACCAGGTTTTCGAAAAACATGCATGTTCATGGAGGTCGTACAACCTCTAACACAAATTAAAAATAAACTTCATTGAATGGAATAGATAATAAATGTAATTACTATAAACTGAAAACTTTACACTTTAACAATTAAAGTAATAACATATTTGGAATCATCATATAAAAGGAGTAAGTAACTGTTTGAGTTTGTATCAAATGACGAGAATTCCATAACAGTCACAATTCGATAAAGACAAAGAGATAAATCCTCGCAGTTTGCTAATCCACCTGTCGTTTGGAATAATCCATGCTCTCATGTTCCTGAAAGTAGTTAAAATGTATTCAATCTAGAACACGCCGCGACACCGTGTCAGTTTTGAGGATTTCATGTTTGTCAAAACGGATCGCAGTGTTACTAGTGGAAATAATTGGTGAAGGTGAACTGGTTTACATAGACTTATCCGTGCTGAAATCGCGCGAATAGTAATTAAAAAAAAAAAATTGACAAAAGTAATTTAATAATAAATGCCATTTATTATTTGGAAAGTGATAATGTCAAAAATGGTTCAATTAAATGTTTTGTTACAATCCTATTTATACGTATATCTATCTATACCTATATACGCATGCGTACATTAGATATGTGATATGAGTAGGGTTAAGTTTCCTATTTTTGTTTAGGAACATTTAAAATCCTTTAACTTTTTTTTACACGGTATAGGCTCAGTGCTTTGATCACAATCTCACCTGGAACCAGGATGATAAGCACACTAAGCTTAGAGTTCCTGGTTCTCAAGTGATGCTGGCGAAATATACCTATTGGTATTTGACGACAGGTTTTCAAACTTATGGGTGGTAGCTAACCAGGTGGGCATCATTAGAGAATGCCCTACCACCATGCTATGGTTTCCTCATGATGTTATCCTTCACCGAAAGCTCAGGCAGATTTTAGAGTCGAATAGATCGGAATCGAACCCGCGTTTGATTGACGTGGAATCCGAACGCACTACCCGCTGCGCCATCATCGCTTCAATATAACTCAATACTCACAACCAAAACATTACTTATTTACCAAATTCTTCCACCAGTTGCGAATATTCTCGTTCCGAGAAAAAATTGCGAGAGATTCATATTAAAAAAACCTTTCTTTATTTTTTTTTTTATTTTTATATAAAAAATGTTGGGCTTAGCTAGGTTCAAAATTCTGCGGTTCTTTTTTCACCCTCAGGTAACGGCCAAACCTAGGTTCGTACCACTTTGGTAACCCTTGTTCAAGTTACCTTTTTGAGGCAGTGCCCTCAGCACTCGCCCACAAAGCCACGGTGAAGCCTTTCCGATCAACAGCATTAGCTAGTAAACAACAAAAAATCATATTTAATAATTAATAATAACTAATAATCACTAATAATAAAACTGAAGTTTTGTCTTATTACATTAATTAATTGTTTGTAGAAATTTTGTAAAAGGTGTATATATCAGATGCAACTCATCTCGAATCTGATATTGGAAAAAAATATGTTTGTCTCTCTATGTGTATTTTCGGATTTAACTCGAAAGTGCCGAGCCGATTTTGGTAAAAAATATGAAGTATGCATATGTAAGTATATGAAGTATGCAGAAAGAGGTTATTGATAGGGCTCTATTTGAAATTATTTATATAATCCGTAAAAAAAACTTTTTGACTTTAACTAATAAAAGGGTTGACCGATTTTAATACAATTTTGTGAGCATTAAAATATATTAGTAAAAGTTATCAATATAGTTATTAGAAATGATAAAAACGGTTAAAAACTCAAAAAAAAAAAATCAACAATTTGAATGAAATCTGGTGTGCGGAAAGCATGTGTTGTTCTCAGCTATGACAAACTAAATAATATCAGGACAACAGACCCACATTCAATCAAGATAAGAAACGTAAACAAAGTCGCGAATGCCTTCTTGTTAATATATAATTTTGTTCTTTATTTTTTATATTTCAAGTAGATAAAAAAGCAATATTTTGATATTATTTTTTTCATATCACTTCTAGTTTTAAATTTTTCTATTTCAATGTAAAATCATAGTTAAGTATAGGCGTCATGAATATACCATTAATACCAAGCCGCAGGCCATGCTGCTCCAATTTGTTCCAATTCCGAAGTTTGTTTAACTTTGTAAAGGAAACTTTGCATGATTTCAGTGATTAAATCGATTTCAGATTGCCGCCGAACGAAATTCCTAAACTGCCGATCCGTCGACGCAGAACCACCTCCAACGAAGTTTGGGCACGTAAAATTTTAAATTTTGACTTTATTTGATCTGGCGTTGAAATTTATTCTGCATTTTCGCTTCGCTGCAGATTAAAGAGTTCTCACTGAGCGAGGAATTGAAATCAACGTTATTTTTAAGCTGCAATTTACTATGTGATGAAACTTTACATATTTTACTTGCTGCGTTACTTCGCACACTATTAAATACATACTTTGTGTGAATAATTATGGGTTACCACATTTTACTCTTAACTGACAAAGGGTAAACACAGAAGTGAGACAATAAGTATCTAGATTATAAGCCTGTGATCGAATTTATTAAAAATTTTTGTTACGATATTTTGATATGTAATTGAAAGAAAAATGTGGAAAATTAGACCAAAATCTTCATATAAAATGTTAATGGTTCGTCAGACATTTTAGGTTCTGCTCTCGAAGAAAATAATAATGAAGTCGTATCTCATCCAAGTCGATTAAGGTATGCACGCAAAAAGGAATAATTATAACAAATTTGAATTTTGTAATGATTAAAGTAATATATATTTATTTGAGATAAAGTACAATCCCTCTTCTTATACCTTGTTTGATAGATGACTCTTTAAATGTAAGAAGGCTTTTTCGAATAAGCTTGGATAATTTCTCTAGAGAATATTAGAATTTTAATAAATAATGTTAAGAAATAAAATAAGCATCGATCACGTTGAACTACGTTTTGAGCAGTATTGTTATAAATTTAACAAACTGATAAAATTGTTCTTATTTAGTCTGGATAATATTATGTAATACTCTACTGCTACTTAGAAAATTATAAACCCTGCAGACACAATAAGAAGATTACATAAGAAGTAGTAAGAACTACTTCTAATATTATTATATTTTACTTTAAGTAATAGGTTTAGTTTATTTGACCAGCAAATGTAAATAAATAAAAATTATAAATTGTTCGTTGGCAAACAAAAACTCGAGATCGACTGAACCAACTGTTATTTAGTTTTATTCTAATAATATTCGTAATACTTAAATTTGTAAAATTATAGAAAAATATACAGATATATAGATTTTTGGAACGACATTCCTTACGGCAGGCGTGGAGGAGATAGAAATTTAGCTGAACGACCGAACTGAAAAAAATATGAGACAAAAACCCTAAGAAAATTATTTAACGGAAGTGCTATAACCGTTCATTGTCCCTCTTTCTTTCCGTTCTCTCATCCCTTCTCTTTGTAAACCCACTCCGCCTCGTCAATGCATAGTATATACTCATGACTTTACGTTAATTTTGCAGATGACAGTTTTTTAATTTAATTATTTATGTATTTTTATTTTGTCAAAAAAAAAAATCAACAGACATATTTTTTTATTTTACTTAGTAAATTGAATTACTATTTATTTTTGTTTAATTTATTTTATTTAGAATTATTTGTTATTTTCTAGAATACTAAATTTCCTAAATACTTTTATGTACTTAAATAAAAACCAATCAGCAAAGTTAAAAAAAAGTCAAGTAAACTTATGTATATAAAATTAAGGAATATTTTTTTACAAATTGTGTTGCTTCTATATTATAAGAAAAAACTCCGTTCTTACCTGGTGTCCCATGTCAATATGAATTCACGACTAACGATTACAGATAAACGTCTGTCAGCTATGTAATACTAAAATTATCGTTTCGAACGCGTAATACAGAATATGTACACAGATCAGTATTCTTAGGTTTTATTAATAAGGCAGAATTTAGTCTATAAATTATTACGCTTTTCATAGGGCTTAAGCTGTAATGAGATAATTTTTATCGCGAGCGCCAGCTAGCATAAAATGCTATTATACAGAAATTTAAGAATTGATCAGATGAATATATGGTCCATATATATGTATGGATATATATCTATGCATTATTGCTACTCTAGTGGCCACTATATTTGAAACTATTAAATAAATATGATTAGTACTATATTAGCGCTTATAAAAGAAGTGCAGACAAGATGGTTTCAACTTTTTGGTACGTACCCCTTACAGTCTGCAAGTCTAGAGGAAACAGTTCTAAACTTCTTTAGCCCATAAAGTAACACTGCCGTTTTTTTATTGCTTAGTTTATTTAAATACTTATTTCAAACCAATCTTTTGGCAAAATGACGGAGTGTTGGCAAACGTTGGGGACCTAGTAAAACTCAAAAATAATTAGAAACTTTTTAGCCTATGACCTTATTTTATATACCTAATTTGAAAAACTTACTGCGTTTATCCACTCAAATTATTGAATTCTGAATAGTTGATGTTACAACAAAAAACATCGTAAAGTTCTCTATATACAATATTCTTGAAGTAGATGTAAATTAAATTTAAAGTGTTTGATTTTCCATAGTACCAAATAACCTCATAGAACTATGAAAATTGGGTATTCGTTAAATAGATTTTGAAATAATAGCGCGTAATAGTTAGTGAAAAAAAAAACGCTAGTGCAAAATATCCATTGGTCACGTAGAGGTAACTCTCACTTGAATTCAGTTATCCCGCAAGCCCGCGCACTGGCTCCCAAGTGGCAGTCATACAAGAGTTTTACAACAAGCTTCGAAATGAACACATTGTCAATGGAAAAGTATGCAGAATAGTTTCAAGGAGACGTACTTTTATTGCATATCTCACTCATAGAAAATTTTTGAAAATTCATTGAAATTTTTACGTTCTTTGCAACGTTTAAATTCGAAATAGTAAAGAATTTACTGTGTAACATAAAAAAAACAAACTCACAAATGTGTGAAATTGCTTCGGAAAATGTTACAGGAATACTACAGAAACATTAATATATATATATATATATATATATATGGCGATAGGATGGATGGATGATAGGCGCTTGAAAACAAATTTGAAGAATGAGTATTTCAGAAATCTATTCCTATCGCACTACGTCTCAAAAAAGAGAGTTACAAAATGCGGAACAACTGCAACTCAGGCTGATTATACCTATACAAAATAAACCAAATCATCACTTTGTATACCCCTGTTTTCTCCACGAAAACTGGGTCAAATTAAATTATTATTTAAAAAAAATGAAATAAAAAGATTTTGACTATATCTTTACGATTTGTAGCATTATTTGTTTTTGTTCGTCAAATTTTTTTACAGACGTCTGAAGATGACGATAAAAATATTGTCCTAGTTACTGGAATAATTAATTTATGACGGTCGTGAATAAATATTTACTATAACGCTCTTATACAGAGAGTATATAGGGAATACCTTTGTATGGAATAAACGCTGCCAACATATCCTCTTAAGGTGTAAACCTTTTTTAATCAAAAACATTTTGATATTTCTGCTTACACCATACTATTCAAAGAGCTGTAAATAGGAACCCATATAAATTTGCATAACAAAGAATTCATTACACATTCATTCACAAAGTCCAGTTACAAAATGTAAACACATATATCAGCGTTAACGGCCATAATCGTATGAAACATATGAGTGAATCCGGGTGTACATACAGCGGTGGATTTGTTCTGCTATTTATTTTAACATCAGCTTAAATCCTGATAGACGATTACGGTCCGAATGCACACTGACCGTAAATATTTGTTAAAAACATTGTATAGATAAACATAGTAAATAGGATTGAACGCAGGATTTAATTCAAACGATATTCTAGGCGGAGAGTGAAGGATTTTTGTTTTTTACTTTATTGGTTATTTTAGTGTTTTTTTTTGTGATGACATAAATTTTGTCATATATTTTAGAGAGTTTATAGAAATTGCGTACTTAGTAATCTTAGACGGAATAGTTATTTTAGGGATCTATTAGTATTGAAAACTGCGATAAAGTAAATAAATGTAATGTAATTTGATACTCTTTTTTAACTAGACAGAAAACTCTTTTCTGACTAACCTCTTTGGTTTTTAATCATTTTTTAGAAAACACGAGTTCTAAGATATAATAAAATTATTTAAAACACGAACGAATACAAACTTCGAAAACTTAATCTTTTTAGTATTTTACACAAAATTAAAAACTACGATTTTAATCTGAATTTACAATGAACATAAATGTGTGTTAAAAATATTAACTAAAGATGAATTTATATATTTCAATGGATATTTTTTAAAGGATTTTGTAAATGATAGAGGCGACATTGTAAGTAACAATTTTTTTGGTAAAGCCATTTTGAGAATTTGCAAATTATATTTCTATTTTTTTTTTTGTTTTTTTTTTTTATTTATTACAAAACTAGCTATGTGCTCGCGGCTGCGCCCACGTTTCATATTTCTTCACTGCATTTTAATTTTGTATACGGAACCCTAATTTTTATTTAGTACTAAGATAAAGTGAAAATACTTTTCTTAAATTGCACTTGCAAAAGGATTGTATTCAATTTTTTATGAGTTTTAATTTTGCACGCGATACCCTATTTATTTTCGAATATTAAAGTACCTATCTACCAAATAAAGTCCTGTCAAAATTCGTAGAACCGTTCCGGAGATTACCCTTACACCCAGACAAACAAAAATTGTAAACATTGTTTTTTCTAAAAATTGTATTATATCTCGAAATGTTTACTTTCCATGAAAGCTCAGTCTCATTGGGTAAGTGGGTTTGAGTCTGTTATCGACGCGGAATTC
The DNA here is from genome assembly GCA_014132275.2 of Samia ricini. Classification (NCBI taxonomy): domain Eukaryota; kingdom Metazoa; phylum Arthropoda; class Insecta; order Lepidoptera; family Saturniidae; genus Samia; species Samia ricini. Next base: position 12,474,349 of record AP028165.1, on the reverse strand, counting down.
GGCGGCACTACCAACAGCGCATCGCTTAATGTACCTAATATGGTTAACTCTCCTGATTTATTTTGATCAAATATCTATAAACTAGAGAAGAATGTATTTCTAATGTAAAACATGGTGCCATTTACTTAAGTGAGTAAAAGAAACCGACTGTACTATCATTCCAAGATTTCGCCGGCTGTCTCGTCTCTCAGTGTAATGCCTCCAAAAACATTCCTTTTGAAGTAAACTTCCTTTTTGTTTCTCGTCAGAGACAGATTTCCTCTCCATTAGACAAATTGTTTTAAAAAAAGTTACCAATTCAGAAAGTTAGCTCTCTTATAATGATGGGCATTAATCAAAGAGATGTTGGGATAATCGTATTCCTTTTGTTATTTTAATTATCTTTAGATTTCGAAAAACTCAGACGAATCACTTTTTGATATCGTTAATGATGTCACTTTTCAAATTTCAGCTATATACATGTTAAATGTATTTAATTGTAGATCATTCTAAATAGGATTGTTTTTCATACATTTTTGTAAATTGTAAACCCTCGTTATTTTATACAATAATGTTACCTACGAACTTTAAACATCATAAAAAAGAATAATTGAAAGGGTGTGTTCAAATTATACTATTAAATCGATGACGATTCATTAAAAGATTATCTACTTTCATGTTACATTAAATAATTGGATTTTATTTAAATTCAAATTTGTTTTAAAATTTATATCAATCGGCTTTACAGACTCACGAAGACATTTTTAAATTGTTAAATGATTTTATATTGAATAAATGTTTATGTGGATCATGTAACTGCATTAAAAGTGTGAACCCGATGAAGATTATTTTTATCTGTGATTGAGGAATATGGGTGTTAAATCTTTATTCTTATGTCTTGTTTCCAATTCACTTGGGGTCGGCGTGTAACGGCTTAGATCCCGGCTTGCTGGGTTCTGGTAGTAATAGTCTTCTTCCGCCCTCTACAGTTCTGTCGGTGTAGTATTTCGAAGAACACTGGCCTGTAAAAGTTTTCCTTCCGCCCTCGGTGTTTCCTCTAGAGGTCTTAAGGTGGCAGCCAGAGTCCTCCTTCCGCCCTCGGTGTTCCGTTGTTGGTAGCAGGTAGGTGATCCCTAGCGGGATATAGATATTCAATTTTTTATTTAGCCAATACAATTATAATAGGAGGTAGTAAGTAATTTTAAATTATATAATAATAACACGATCGTCTCGTTATAGCGTTCCGATGTGTCTCCCGCGAGGGGCTGAACCGATCCCGATGTGCGCGCGAAGTTACAACGTTACAGGCGCAATATGTTTTTTTCTTCCATACATACATCCCTATCAGCCGTCATCTCTACATTTACTCCTCTTTCTGTCATATTATCTCTCAAAAACACTTCAACAACAATTTTTTTTTACCTTTCTTTACTTTTACATTCTTCCACATTTATTACTATTTTATCCGCATGCGATTCCTCTTTCTTATATATATACGATTATATATCCTGCCTTTTAATTAATTAAAAAGCAGATTATATCAGGATTGTTATTAGGAATGTTTAGTATATAAGTTATATATTGACGAAACTCTATTGTCTTTCTTGACTGGTTTCAGCGGGTTTTATGTCGGAGTACTGAACGCAAGCAAGACTATTTTCAATCATTCTGGTGTTGTTCCTCTCAGATAAATTGACTTTAAACATTGCAATATTTTTTTCGATTACATACAAAACATAACACCTCTCACATATTTTCCAATATAGCACATAAACATGTTCAGTGATCCATTATACCGGCTAATAAGGCTTGGGGTCCAACAGACCTCAATTTATAATAAATCGAACAAGCGCTATCATCTCTTCGCACACAATGAAAATCCGACTTATCTCGCAACACACAGGGTCCTGGTAGACACCCTCCGGGTATAACCTTGAGTGATGACCAACGATTTGTTAAGACCCCGTCCTCGGTCGTTACGACCTCTTTTCAGTTTTTATTCTCCTTGCGATGTTACGTTTTATGATTGTCTACAATATTACCACCGGACGTGACGCGATGAAATACGTTTTTACGTCTAAACGCAGTGGTATGATATAGACTCTAGAAAAGAAATACACTTTTTGTGAACGATATAAACAAACCTTTACATCTATAAATAGATTGTATTATTTAATGTTGTGTTATTATCTGAATTGAAATCAATTTTTGTTCCAGTTGACTCGTAATTGTTTTTTGTTGTTACTCAAGACGGCGACCGACCAACAAATCAAATATCATGGAGTCGATCCAGCTGTTTTTGAGTTACAAATAGTGTAACTAACTTGACTTTGTTACATATATTTATATTTCCAATTGTGTTATACTTTCAATATAAATATGAAATAGGCGAAGATAAAACAGTCCAGTGCATTTTCTTGTTATATTTTCTTTGTTTTTTTTTTTTATTAATTTGGTATTTTTTTTATTCAATAAAATATTTGAAAACAGTGTTTTCTTTAAATTTTCATTAATGATTACAATCGAATTTCGAACACTTAGCAAAATCTGGTCATAATAAGTAATTTAATTATTGCCATTATAAAAGTCGTTAATTTAATGTATTTTAACTTGCTATGTTTTCTTTCAACCAAAAGTAAACAATTATCAGTTTTAAATTCTATTATAGTGGTTTATAATTTTGGTAATGTGGAAGTGATGACGGCGCAGTGGATAGTGCGACTGGATTCCGCATCAATGGACACGGGTTCGAACCCACCTATTCAATTCTAAAATCAGCCTGAGCTTTCGTCGAAAGAAAACACCATGAGGAAACCATAGCATGGTGGTAGGGCATTTTCTAACAATGCTCGCCTGGGTAACTACCATCAGTTACTGCTCAAGTTTGAAAACCTGTTCCCAAATACCATTAGGTGTGTTCCGGCAGCATCTCTTGAAAAACAGTACCTCTAGCCTTAGTGTGTTTACCATACTGGACCACATCGTCACTTAACATCAGGTGAGATTGTGGTCAAAACACTGATCCTATACCGTGTTAAAAAAAATGTACGCCTCCACGGCAAAATATTTGCATAAGTTTCTTATTACTGAATTTTCATCAATGTCTATTTGAATATATCGCCACCGATTATATGGTTTAAGTAGAAATAAGAAGTACTAATTAACATATTATTTGCGCCAAGCTTTAATGAGTTTCAAGGTTAAGGGTTGATTACTGTATACGTATACTGGAAATGCCATAGTCGCATTAAACATAAATCCGTTTCGCTCGTAAAAAAAAATGTACAATATATCAACGCGTTAACGCCGTGTAAGAGCGGCCGTTTATCAACACCAGATACCTGGTATAGCATTCTCCATGAACGTTATTAACGTAATATATTCGAACTCACTGATAAAGAGGCAAAATAATATAAAAAACAATGTGCGTGAGAGAACAAAATACAGAACGTGTCGTAAAGACACAGGAGCTGCAAGTGTAGAAGCCAAAATTTTGTGGAAGTTTGTTAGTAATATTAAGGTACAGTTTGTTAGTTTTAAGTTTAGGTTACGATGAGACTAACATGTTCTTGGTGAACCCAAATCCCTAAATTAAACATAATTTTTTTTTTTACAGCGTCCAAACTAACACGCATTCTACTACTTTCTCTTCTATCTTGTTCAATTTCATATTTACTTTTTCTTTTTTTTACATTTTGAACTATCACTGCACTCGCACGTTTTCTCTCACGCCACGCTCTTGTTCTTTCTACGCCTGCCTTACGCATCCATTCAGCCATAAGACATTCACTACTGGACATAGGTCTCCTCCAATGGAGAAGGGGGGGGGGGGGGGGATGGGGGAGTTTACCATACTCGCCAAGTTTAGCAGCCGGGTTGACAATCACAGTAAGACCTTTTTGGTTTATATTCCTTAGTCGCCTTTTACGACACCCACGGGAAGACATAGAATTGTTCTATTCTTAGCCGGCACCAAACCACATGCCATGCATATTCATAACAAAATTGTATAGTTTAATGAATAAAATAGATTATACACGAAAAATAATAATCGAAATGCGTTGGTTATACACACGTGTTTCAACGGATGCTCTGTTGACAAGCAACAGCTGTACTCAGTGTACCGCCTGAAAGCAGTACACGCAACGACGGACAATAAGAAACAAAAAAAAGAGAGAAGCGTGTATGTCTCACTCTTCTCCGATACCCGAATTTATTTTTAACCTAGCTAATGCTGTTGAACGAAGGGCCCTTACAGCTACACCGTGGCTTTAGGAGCGAGTGCTGAAGGCACTCAGCCACAAAAACTAACTAGCATAGGAGTTACCAAAATGGTAGAAACCTCGGCTTGGTCGTTATCTGAGTGTGAAAACTCTCGCGGAATTTTGATACTAGCTAAACCCTACATTTTTTATTTGACATAAAAAAAGGTTCCTTATAGGACCTATGTACCTGCGTGTTGCGTGTGTGTGTGCGGTGTTGTGCGTGTAATGCTCAATGCATGGTCAGTATCGCTGTATTGCGCTGGCGGCGACGTCAAGAGCCTCCTCAGTTGAGGAATGAGACACGTCTTGGGTCGCCACCTGAGGGGGACCCGGATAGTGTGCTGGAGAAATGATATCCGTCTGTCCCCGGCGGCGGGGGAACAGCGGTTTCGCGAGCGTGGGCGCTGACACGCATATTGAATCGGTTGATAGAGAAAGATCCTATTTTTGCACGTGATTTCATCATCGGGCTCGGTGAGTATATTTCGCGGTTTACGAAACGATGTTGAAGCTAAGGGGTCGGTGGAGTACGCGACGGATTTCGCTATGAGCGGATTAGGATGTGTTTCTGCGCAATCCAAAAATGCGCGACACTGGGACTTGATTGCGGAATGGATGGATGGTAGGTTGAGGTCTGTGTGTAAATCCAAATTCCTCTCAACCATCTGGCACCTACGGATCTCCTTGTGAAGTGGTTCTGAACCACTTGGAAGGAGGACAGATCTTTGTATGCGAAGGCAAGAGTGCAATACGTAAGAATGGGTCTAACTACCGTTTTGTACAGAGTAATCTTATGGCGGAACCGATAGCCGAAGGGAAACGAGACACTGATTCTACTCTACTCGACACAGTGCTTACCCATACCACTTTTCGTTACACAAAATTGTTGCGAAAAGCAAACATATTTTCAAACCAGCTGTCAGCCCGCGGCTCCGCTCGCGTTTCATATTATATTCTTCACTGCGTAATATAGTCTTTAAATAATATTTTGATGGTGCTATGAATATATTGAATCGGATTTTATGCATAAATTCATAGATTTGATTCTTTATTAGTTTTTTTTTATTTTCGCAAAAATTAAAGTAGCCTAAGTTTCATCGAGTAACTTCAGCTATCTACCAAAAAAAACTTACCCTCAAAATCGGTTCAGCCGTTCCGGAGATTAGCCTTAATAAAAAGCCAGACAGACAGACAAAAATTTAAAAAAATGTGTTTTTAGTATTTGTACCTTATATAGTAAAAAAAAAGTTTTGTTGATATTGCAAACAGACACTTCAAGTTTATTTATTCGTGTAGATGATCGGTATATCATAATATACATATATAAAGATTTCAGAAAATTCAATTATCGTTTTTCACGTTTATATTCCCAAGATACTAAATCTTTATGGTACATTTAACATTATTACCACACATTTAGAGTGTATGAGTGTTATTCATTTGAAATAGGACACATGTTTTTTTTTTTTTCAACGGAGGGTAAACACAAATAAAATTTACATTCCACGGGAGGTACGACCAATAAAAATATAGAGACATTTTACTTCAATTTAAAATTCACGTTCTACGGGCTTACATGTTTGATGTGTTTAAAATATGTCTTTATGATGCAGACATATTGACATGCCTACGTGACGGTATTATATTGTATTAAAATTTACAATAACCATTTAAACATAAAAATTCAGCATAAACATTACAGTATATACAATGTGCGTAAGCTATAATTTTAATGTCATATTTGTATTCAACAATAATAATAATAATCTTTAATATCATTTATTTATTTCATATTAACTAAATGAATAATTAAGTATCGTTTTGTAAGTTTTAATTAAAGTAATTTATTCTTAAATATTTTATTGGATGTAAAGTGAAGAAGTTATTTCCAGACGTGATGGTGATTAGTTTTGTAACTAATATTATATGTATGTGAATGTATATATATGTGTACTTATAAGTATGTAGACGTATGGTTAGATATATACGTATATATAATTGGAATATATATTATAAAATATATATTATTTTTGTTTTCTCCGTGACGTCGGGTTAGGAGGTACAGCCAGAATACCAGCGCTGCGCTGTAAACCCATGGTTTAAGTGCAGCAATAATGCTGAGGCTGAGCCTGTTTGTTTCCGCACAACATTTTGTATTTCGTGTATATTTCATTTAAAAGATTATGTAGTGATATTATATAATGTTTGTTTATGGTGTTGTGTTGACTGTGTTGTGTTGTGCAAATAAATACTTTCTTTCTTGATCAAATTGTGTATGCAAATTAGCTTTACATGGATCAAAACTTATCATCCGCCAAATGTGCTTAGAAATATATTTTTTTAATCTGAAGAGCAAAATTACCGAATGAAATACCTGAATAGAGTTCTTAATGTTAAGGATAGACTAATTATTATTATGAAATGTCTTTATCATCACTAATGTATAAGCTATCGATGTAAGGCGATGTCTTAAATCAACAAACTGAACATTCAATCACATCGTTCATACGTAGAGGAGCTCACAGTGTTCCCTCTTCAATTTGCGACTGGAAAATTGGATTTGATCCTCGACACTATATGGTAGGTCGTTTATCTCAATTCCGGTGGGCAGCGATAAAACACGAGAGAGCTATATCGATGCATAGATATTTTAACGTATCATATACGTAATAATAATAGGCAATTTAAATAACCTCTAATTTAATGTATTGGATTGGACATTATTTGAATTTTGCATTTGACGATATTTAATATATTCAAATGCAATAAGTTTGAGCTAAATTCGTTTATTTGAACTATTTAATACATTTACGCGAACAGAAGAAATCAAAAGAGCTGACAAGATACAGAATGAAATAAGACTACTGGCAATCAACTATAGTTAATGTCAGTATTGTCATTCGCTTGAGGCCATTCTCAATCATGTAGGTGAATATGCAGCTACCTCAAAAAGTACTTTAATACATGACACACTGGATAATCCATAATTTCTAAGATCACATTATCAGAGAAAGAAGAAAAAGGATTTTAATGTCCACTACAAAACTGATTTAAGTCTGATTTATATGTTCAATTGCGTTTAAAAAAAATATGTATACTAGTGTGACGTTTGTAAAAATGATTATTGGAAGGGACTAAAAATAGGTAATTGAACACATTTCTAACATTTTTGAAATGTCTGTCTGTCTGTTTGATTGTACAGTCATCAATTAAAAAGTAATAAGTATATTTCAAAAATTCACGATTCATTTTCGAGATAACATCGGAATTTCATTTCATTAAAATCGGTCTACTCTATAAAAAGGTATAGTAATTTGAATGACACGCGGCGTCTTTAGTATGTAAGAAGTGTTTAGAAGTAAATGCGTTTTAGTCTTATTCGAGAACAAAAAATTGATGCAATGATTGAAATTGAACAAAATAACATAATATAAAATATATGTATAGTATATAAATAATAAATATCTAGGACATATAAATAAATGCAATAAATGAGAAAAGAATATTTTGATATTCAATTTGCACACAATTATCTTGGCATTTTAGACGTTGTATTAAGGAGTCATTTTACGGAAGTAGAGAAGTGAACATCAATTATAAATTATAAATATCAACAGGTATAAATATGGCGCAAAACTATTATACTATTGGACGGTTCATGTTTTGTGAATTTTAATGTCACGGGGTCGAAGTCTTATGAATGGTGATTAGGTAAGCAAATTATGCAGCAGTGGACGTCATTCGGTTGAATGGATTGAAGTAAATTATTAGTATATTTCTGACGATTATACATAGATATTATACTTATTTTTTAATAATTTTGACTGTTCTGAAACATAACAGGGACATAGATAGTCTATACCAGAGTTCCCCAAACTTTTTTGTGTCGTAGACCCCTTGCCATGTTTTTCTGTGTTAGGTAGACCCCCTACTTACCTGATATTGATTTCCTGTAATTTTCTAACTGTAGTGAAGTTTAGTGTTAAAAACTTAAAGTAAAAATACATGTTAATTTATACATTTATTAACTGAATTTAAATTAAAACGACTCAAAATAAAATTTTGTATCTGTTATGTAAAATATACGTAATATTAAATAAATATAAAATAAACTATAAATAAAATAACATAAGAAATAAGTCAATATTTTTAGTGAGAAGGATGAACCTGATGCACATCCCACATTCGTATTTATAGAGTGACGAATTGAACAAGTCAGTGCAAGGTAGACTCTCAGGTTTTTAAAGTTCAAAATGTATTGCGACCACAAAGCGAATACCAACATCCTACAACTTACACAATTTTATGGACATATATAATAAATTTTTTACTTCATAGGTACTTTTATAAATAATGTATATGTTTTGATATTATAAGATAGTATGATGTAAGTAAATAGGTACTATCAGTGTATGTGTTGAGATCCACTATCGTGGACCCTCGTGTTCATTTCATAGACCCTCAAAATTTTTTTTCGCTGACGTAGACACCTTGCAGGTTGTCATAGACCCCTAGGGGTCAATATAGACCACTTTGGGAATCACTGGTCTATACTAAAAATAGAAAATATTTGAGAACTACTATGTGTAACTTCAGAGTTTACGACCAGGAACATTATGAAAGTTTAAAAAAAATGTAGGGACCTGACGGGACGGGATATGATTGTCTGTATTACACGCGAGCGAAGCCGCGGGTGCAGCTAGTGACATAATAAGTATTCATGATACTGCTTTACTAAATGATCAAGCCTTCAGTGAAAGATAATGAATTAGGTATGTTGCATATTCTGGTAAAACACGATGTTTCTCTGATTATTCGAAAGATTAATCCTCAATCAATTTAGCCACCCACTCTAAAGAGTAACACTGTAGCAGATGAGACAAATACTATAAGTGTTGTAAAACGAATTACTCATGCGGACAAGTTGGTTAAACAGTTCGCTGAGAGCATCAAAAAGTTAGCTGTATTTGCCTCCCTTCATTTTGTCTGCGGGTACTATAGAACACCGTTATGCAAATGTTATTAATTACTCCGAGTACGAGTCCATTAATAGTATGCACTTTGTTATTGTTATGTTGGTGCACTTGGTGTTTTGGCTTTACCTTTTGTGAGGGGTCGTTCCAGTATTACGTAAGTATTAGTATAAATTAAATTTATTTTTTTTTAGTACATATTGCTTGAGTTAACTCCATTCGTAAACAACACCACCTCCGTTTCATCAAAAAAAAAAACCAAGTATAGAGCCTATAAATATATACGTAACACTTGAACCATCCCTTAGGTATATTTTATAAGATAAATTAATAATTAATGTTAAATAAAGAATTGAATAATATATATTATTAATACAAACAATACACAAACTTGAAGGTTGATGAATATACATATATAGATATTTTAATAGGCTATCCATGATCAACTGTAATCTAAATTATACAGAATATTTACAAAAATATATACATCAGTCGGATATTCTGCGAGTGTCATATGAAAGTTAACATAATTATTATCAAAAAAGTATATAATTTGAATCGGTTTTTATGTACGTAATCATTATCAGATTTAATAATTCGAAATCTTTTGGTATTTTAATGCGAACTAAGTAGAGAATTTGTCGTTAAGGTAGTATCACTTGAAACCCAGTAACATCAACCTTAGTGTGTTTGCCATATTAGGGCACATCGTAACTTAAAACTTAATAGTATTAGGATTAAATCTACATAGTAAAAAGAAAAAACAAAAAATTGAAAGAATCAACGCAGAATAAACGTGAAACTAAAAACTGTAGTAATTTTTTAATATTTAATTTGTTGAATTATTTGGTTTTCACTCATCAAAAGCTTCCTTTCGTAGACCCTCGACCACATAAAAGCCCCGAGCACTGACATGTTTATATTTAATTTCTCAACCGAAATGAAGTCAACATTGCTGTATTTCTGAAATTAATTGTAACCTTCGTTTGGCAGGTTCGCAATACTATGGCTGTTGTGTGGACTTTAAATTACTAGATGGTGCAATTGACGTATATAATGCTGTATGCAATGTAGATAAAGTTATACACCTAAAATACTGTTACTGCTATTATGGCTGTGGTCCAAAGAGGATCTAGGCCCCTGAAACGAGAGTACGCTACTTGGCCTAAAACTGATCTGATCCGTTTCCAAAACCTTACCAACGTCGATTAATTGATCATTTACGCTCTTTTGACTGCACAATCCTCTCCAATTCACAGTAAGTAGCTAAGCTAGTAACGTATTTGGAATTGTCTTGGGCTCGATCTCTTAATTTTGGTGTTCGTTCGGATTAGTCTAGTCAACAAGTTCATAAACGTGATAAATAGAGATAAAGGTCCTAAAAATATGAGCGATAACTCATTCGATTCGGAATCACCTCTAGAAAAATGTTTTTGAAGGATTTTGGGGCAGGTAAAAAAATATCAATTGTTATTAACAAAATAAGATGAAAAAAAAAATGATATTTAGTCTTTCGTTAATAACTCAAAAAATATTAACATTTAAGCAATTTTGAAAAAAGTTCGTTAAAGAGGAGGAAATTTCCGATAAAAAAGTCTCGACTCCCGAAACTCTATATTAAGTCCCTTTGTCTCTTTTAATAGATTCCAGTATTTCGTTGCACTTTACTTTTTTAGTGCATCAATTTTCTCTTTTCATGCCAGTGCCGTACATGGGAATAGGTCTGATTAGGTTTTTATTTATTCACGTGGCTTTACTGAGTAGGCTAGACATCAAGACTTTATGGGGGTTTACGCTGCTCCATAAAGTATTTTGGATGCGTAACTAGTTTTAATCTCCTATACTATGTTATTGGTTGCGGTAATGGTACACTTATCTACTCTTACTTGAATTTTATCCTCAACAGGAACGCTCTGGTGAAATATCTGTGTATTTTCTTAATGCTGCATGTCCCTCTTCATTCGGTTTATTCTAGCGTAATACTGAGAGCTACTTGTGTACTTTACTTCTACGTCTTGCTTCAAGATGCTGGCGTTCACATCTCTTCCCGGTTTTCTCCTATTAAGACTTCCGCGTGTTCTATCACCTTGTGCCTTCCAGTCAGCTCTATACTTAAGTAAGTCAATAAATAATCTTATTTTATTTTTAGTCTTACTTTGAAGTTAGAAAATTTGTCATCCAGCACCCATAGATGTGATATGGCAGCATCTTTTGGCCAGTATAGGTTTAGCGTCTTTGTCATCTTGGACTAAATTTACACATTCTAACAAAATGAGATTGCAGTCAGAGCGTTACAGTACAGTATAAAAATGATAAACTATAGATTATAGCAAATTTTATTTTTTATTTATTTATTTATTTATTGGAAGACCAACAGCTATATCTTACATTAGTTAGTTAACAGCTACATTAGAAACAAAAAGCCATTTACAGGTCCTCGCCGTTAAGTAACAAATTAAAAAATCCAATTATATACATATTCTTGTGGATCCAATTAAAAAAAGAGTAACAACACATTTATGTAGTTATAGCGAGTACCAAATCGCCGTTGATCTTTACGCCTCAGAATATAATATACTCTCCTACTAACAAATTATTCGATAGAAACTCATACAAACTGAAAATCATAAGCTTGATTTTTTATTGCGGTTAATTAGGTCTGAAGATGTCGTCGTTAAAATCATCTGAATTCATACAATGTACATAAATAAGTATTTTGTGAATAGAAACATATCAGTTTTATAATGTTTGTGGTTTAAAAGCGTGTCACATTATATTGAATATAGTAAATATTATGTCATAATAATATTATCGTAATGAACAAATGAAATACTCTCTACTTAATCTTATAATATAAGCACCTCATTATGAGGGTTATGACTCACCGCTAAATGTACTAATCCAGTAATTAGCAATCATTGTATATTTGAATGCGGCCGACATTAAATGCCGCGGGCGGTAAATCCGCGCTCGCGCCACGTGGAGGTCGGACCGCAAAAGTGCTTTTTGATAGACAGTCGAGGCGAGTCCCGGACATTTAATGTCCCGTGTTGGATACAGTAGAGAATTTTTCATTTAACTGGCATTCCGAATTCATTGCAATGTAGTATATCATGTAAAGCCTTTTTTGAAATATTATAAAAGCAACGTTTCTCTGTCTGTTTTTATATATTTATTTGTTATCAAGGCTGCATGAGAAAGACTGAAAGGTTCATAGCAATTCAATGCATAGCATTTTATAAAAAGTATTTTGCATATAGTTTTTTTTTACCAATAACTATTTCATGTTTACGAGGCTCACAATAATTAATTTTATTGAGAAGCATAGGTGCTTCAACGAAACTATTTGTACATTTAAATATAAATAATGCATGTTCGAGTTAGTCACGACTGTAATCAAACGAATCTCGCTGGGCCCTAGTCTAAACGATTCGGGGTCGTGATTAACCCTGGCCGACCTGCGATTCGCAGTAGACCAAAATAATGTAATATCGACACTTACCTCTCGAGTAACGCCGGTGTCCTGCTTCACCTTCCGTAGCCCGTGTGTAGTAAACAGTGTATAGTGTGAATGTGTGAATTGAGTAATAGCTAGGAAGGCTTTACAATCAACAAAAATCAATTTAACGTTTAACGCTAATCACAAACAACTTTCATCTACAACAACATATATGCTCGCGTCAAGTTATTACCAAACTGAACCCTGCGACAATTCTCGTGGGTACTACGATGGAATTCAAGTGCCCCTTTTTTGCAATTATGATCAATAATTAACAATGCATCACAAGTAATTAAGTCCCTGCGACAAGATCGAGATGTTTTTTTATAAGGATTAAATAAAAAGTACAGTAACGAAGGGTAAAAGCTAAAGAATTTGCCACAAAGAAATTATTACAATCTCGTTACCTGTTTTTACAGTTTTAACTAATCCATTAAATTTTTATTGACAAAGATAAAACAGTTCAAGTTTCACTTTTGTTTATCACCCGATTTTTTTATCAGTTGATATTGATAAATATGTGGTTAATAAAATCCCTCACCAATATTCAATAGGCCCCCAGGCCCCACCACAAGGACCGCCGACCTGATAAAGGTTGCGGGAATTCAGAGGATGCGGGTGGCGCAAGACCGGTCGTTGTGGAGATCTTTAGGGATGACCTATGTCCAGCAGCGGTAGTCTTTCGGTTGAACCGATGTCATACTCTCCATTATGTTAATAATAATAAATGTTGTACAGAAGAATGTTATAGTAGTATTATGAGTACGGCAACAAGAAATATATTGAGAATGGTAGAACAGAAATAGGCGTAAACTGCAATTACGAGTCGCCAAACGTTTTCGGGAAGGAAACGAACGCAATATTTGACGGAGAAACGAACGAAATGACTGAGAAACTGTATAATAGATATTTTATCACTTTTATAGCCCTTTACGATTTTTATATCTGCGCTAAACATCAATTTAATTTAATTTCAGTTTCTTTGGTTGAAATAAACAAAATCCAATTATTTACATGTAATTTAGTTAAAGTTGGAATTAATAAGTATAATGAATAAACTATTACGTTATGAAAGAAATTGTAAGTAAAAAAAATAGATTACTCCAGGGATATCTCAATCTAAAATACATATCAGTCAATAGAGTATTGAATATACATCAAATAACCTGTTTGGTATGTAGGTCACAAAACAATGATTTGAGTGAGTTTTACTTAAATAAAAAACGCCACCAAAATTTCACTAATTATAGGCAGACACGTTTTCATGTGTAGTTCGATTTAGATTTATTTTTATCGTCAAAAACCTAGAATATCTAAAAATACGACTATGCCCGTTTTCATATGGATATATGTATCTACTTATTGTTGGCTAGATATTTACGTATTTTAAAGCGGTTGCTTGAATTGAAACTCTACCACTCAAATAAGAATCGAAATTCTATTTTCCGAGTTATCAATAAACAGACGCGACGTAATTTCCCGAACTCCGTTCATTCTACTGATTCGCTTAATGCAGTTGGCTTAAAGCAACCAATAAGGTTACACGTCAAATAAAATATTATAATTCTAAGTTTTTCTGAAATAAACGTTTAAGTATGTTTTGTTAAATCTATATAAAAGTACATACTTTAAAATTTGTGTAGAATTTTTAAATTTGTATATTAAACTTTACATTGCATTTAATTGAAGACCTAAATCGCGCTATAGAAATTGTTAAAACAAAGCATACATAATATATCGCATTGCATGCGATAGTTAAAACGGTGGTTCTCGTCTGTGTGTTTCCATCGACCGACCCCTTGTAGCTTCTTACTGCGGTGTAGGCCATGTTGCCTTCGGATGGCATATTTACAATACTATATACTACGACCATCAAATACTTCCTCTTTGGGTTTAGTTTGGCGTCCGTGACGCTTCATAGGCATATCGCATAATTTGGTAAGAGTTAATAGCGTGACTTGGTGTGGCTATTGTGAATGGCCAGCTGCACAGTTGTGCTTGGACACTACCAGTGCTTGTGGAATGGAAATGCCTAGAGGAGTCACCCGCTGTAAACACTACGATAACAAATGTAAACAAAATCCAGAGAGTATTTACAAATCTGAAGTGGGGTATTTCTCAGTTGTATAACGAATAGAAATGAGAAATATCAATTTTTTCTAATATCAAAAATAAACAAATAAACAATGATCGATGTGGAGTTGAAATCTGTTTTACAACTAAACAATTTTTAACACTGACTAATTATTTATAACTAGTAGACGTCCGTTTCTTCGTCTACGTGTCCTTTTTGATCAATTGTGCATTGTCCTGATTTTGTTAAAATTGGTCAAGCCATTTTTGAGTTATATCCGGATATATATACAGACAGACAGAAAAAAAGCTTAAAATCAGGTGCGAGTTTAGTAATGGATAAAATAAACATTTCTAAAAATATATAAATGTACATACAAAACTTTAGTATAGATAACTTCACAGAACGCTTTATAATAACATGGGATTTGACTTGAGTGGAGAGGCATGAAAAGGTTTTTATGTTTCTAATAATATTTATATGTGAGTTCACTATATATTTTTTTAGATTTTTTTTTTAATTCAGTTTCCAATAAAATTTTACGTTCCATTCAATTAAATACATGTAATATACAATTATTTATATTACTTATTGGAAACCTGGTGTATTTTCGTTGCAGGATACGTTGAGTTACTGAATTTAAATGTATGCTTTTAAGGCTAGAGTTTTGTCTCAATTCGCAATAGATTACATTTTATTAAATAACTTTAAGTAATTAAACCCTTGAGCACTAACTTGGCGTTTACACCAGCTTTCCATAGTTTTCCTATTGTCTCATTTTTATGGGTAATCGACATATAAAAATTCGTCGATTATCAAAGTTTTTTTTTTAAACTGGCTATTGTAATTGTCCCGAAGAGAAGCTTCACTAGGCATCATAGAAGGTACTTAGCTGCAAATTATAATTTTTGAAGTGATTCCGCGTCGATGGAAACATGTGTAAACCAATCCAATGCTATAATAAGTCTGAGCTATCGGTAAAGTAAAGCATGATAAGAAAAACATAGCATGGTGGTAGGGCATTTTCTAATAATATCTACCTGGGTAGCGAGCACCCTTAAGTTTGAAAACCTCACGCCAATTACCAATAGGTATGTTACGGCAGCATCACTTGAAAATCAGTACGTCTAGATTTAGTGTGTTTACCTTTCTGAACCACATTGTAACTTACCATCAGGTAAGATTGTGGTCAAAATAATGAAACTATTCAGCATATAACTAGGGTACTGTCCCACAATGCTACGAATCTCGATTTGGTCTATTACTGACATGTTAACTCCATGGAATTGGCCTCAACTGAATTAGTTTATTATATCGGGCTAGCAATCAGTGCAAGCTTCCCCGGTAACAAAAGGGTAGCAGTTTTTCACATTACAGTAAAATTTGTTCACTTGTTAAAAATTATGTTTGACAAAAACATAGAAATTAATTCAGTATTAATTATCCAAAAAAAAAGGAATATAATAAAATTAGTATTGGTGTTTTACCTAACGGTATGGATTCAAGTTTTCAGGTGAAAAATAGTGTTTGCCAGATTTCACCACAGATTCGTGCGTGTTGTTTTTAACATACTCTATTAATTACCCATAAATGTTTTTGTAGTCCCACTACAATTCAGTTTTAAGTGGTCACTAGAAATGTAATTTACTTGGATTAAATACAAGCTATGTAATAGATTAATGTAAAAGATATCGTGATTTTGTCAGGCGCTCTGTAAAAGAAGACAGATTATAAGTTTTCAAAAAAAAAAATTGATATTAGTGTTCCTTGTAATTATTTTGTTTCGCTTCGAATTGGGATTTTATACGCCACTTAGGGACCCATCAAATATTGATGGCACCTATGAGGCCGAGCGGTCTATGGTTTGCTTATTTTTGATGATAGGGACGTGGCGTCGGAATGGTGAAATTACCTACGTAAGCAATGTATACTTATTTGCTTTAAAAGATTTTGTAAAAATAATGCCAATGTTTACATTGCTATAAGAGGGGGGGGGGGGATTTGATTACTATTCCTGAGGTGTGGGAGGGAGGAGTCAAATATGTCTAAAATTTTGCAATAATTGTACGGCACAATACGACCTGTATTGTACAGGAAATACATCTCAATATAATATTTAATCATATTGATTTGCATTTCCGTTTGTATTGTTTTGTGGTGGTACATATTAAGGACCTTTCTTGTATTTTTTTTCTCTAAATTGTATTTTTTTTTCATTAAGAAACTTTTGAAATTGCATTTGTATGGGTTGTATCTGTTATATCTGTCACTGTCTGTGATGTTTAAGATCCTTTTTTATAATTATTACTTTGTAACATTCAAGGCTATGAGAAGTAAACTAAAAGTTACGAGTTCTTAATTTACATTCTCAAAATCATGTTTGATATCGCACATCTGTACGCTGAAGAGTTCTTTCAAACGTAAAAATAGAGGAAATTCGGTGACAAATTTCGAGTTCTATAATTTCAATTCGTGTCGGATGTAGAGACAGATGTCGTTTTGAGTCTCGAGTATACAAGAGTTTTATTTTAAAGAATATATATTATTGGAATACCAAGGTATTTGGGTGATTTTTAACGAAAAATAAAGGTAAATTTGTTTTATTAAAATAAAGGATAATTTTTTTTTTTTTGTGATATAATAACATGAAGATAAGGTAACGATTTGGTAAGACAAATAATTGTGACTCAAACTATAAAATATTTAAAAAAATACTTATCTAAACGTATTACAATATAAAGTTCTCTTGCGACGTCTGTTTGTCTGAGCCTGATAAACTCAAAAACTACTGAACAGTTTTTACACCAAAACAGAATTACCTATACCTAAAGAAGTTTTAGATATATTTATTCAGGTTTTTTTTGTAAATTTGGTGTATATTCACGAGCCGCTTGCGAAGCCGTAGCAAGTCGCTAGTTTATGTATTGAGGAATAAGTATTAAAATTGGAGAACAAATTTCTCTTATCTACTAATGAAAGTGGACGTAAAATGAAGAAAGAAAAGTGGTGAAAAAAAAATTTCGACAGAAAGTCTAAAGGAACAATTATTTAAAAGCTGAAAATGTTGAAGAAATCAAGTGGACCTTACTTAGTGATGTTTCTAATAAAATTCCAATGGAATTTTACACGTTCTTGTACAAATATATCGTACTGATAATTACATTATTTACTAGTAAAGTGAAAATACAAATGAAAAAAATTTCAAATTACCGGCCAAAATAATTAAGTTGGGGCCGGATTCCGCGTCAATCGACGCGGTAGCGATCCCCGACGATCCGACTCTAAAATCGGCCTGAGCTTCTGGTAAAGGAAAACATCATGAGGAAACCATAGCATGCGTTTTCTAATGATCCCAGTCTGGGTAGCTACCATCCTCAAGATTGAAAACCTGTCGCTAAATTGGTGTGTTCCGGCAGCATCACTTGAGAACCAGTACCTCTAAACTTAGTGTGCTTACTATCCTGGACCACATCATCACTTAATATCACGTGAGATTGTGGTCAAAGCACTGAGCGTATTCTGTGTAAAACAAAAACCAGGATCTCTTTGTATGAAGGGTAAACGGAATAAAGTAAATTCATAATATACGTTTATATATTGTAAAGATTTTATTCTAAATTTTGTTGTATAAAAAATTCTTCTAAATATAATAATTCAGAAGCAATTAATTTAATTTAATGAGGTTAAACATCTGTAAATAAATAACGATTTTTATTTATAGACTTTAAATAGACACAATGTACATTGTATTATAAATTAAAGAGAAATCATAAGTTATATTTTAACGTAGTCACATAAAGACAAATAATTAAAAAACAGTTGAATTAAGTACCACCGACCAATTAAACACTTCTATTATACTCGACAGATTTGTGAACGTTTCAAATTTGTGTCGATTCATAGCTTATAGCTTGAGCAATAGAGATTTCAAATATCTCTGTGATATAATTAAATTAAAAGCAGTGTAAAAGTTAATTTGTCACGTGGAGTGGCGTGATCACCGGCATAGTCCCAATGGTTCAATTAACAAATGACCGTAAACCCCAACTCTCAAAGGTTACCTCCATTTGTATGTTATTAAAAAATATACTTATTTAACAAATATTAGCCTTATATGGATTTTTTTTTAATTAGTATACCTACCATTGTTTCATTCATTATTGTGATTTCATGTATAAAGCAATATTTTTGTACATTACGCACATGTAATTGCCATTGATACAGTTCAATAGTACCAACTAATCCAAGCGTTGAAACTAGTTTTTCAATATCTACCGCAAGGTGTTATTGGATTAACTCGTGAATATTTATAGTGTTTGTTTGTATGTTTGTAATTTATAGTTATTGTCCAACAATAAATTTCCTCTTTCTTAAATTCGTAATGATATTTTATTAGTCGACATTTTTGAGCTTTTTAATAAAAAAATATTTATTAACTCAAGAGTGTCAACCCTAACTTTGTCTCAAGGGATGGCCTCCGTACAAATATGCGTCGCTAATAGAATTAAATGTTTTGATTAATTGTATGGCGTGATATTACAAAAAGTGATATGCATTGATTTAATTATACGTTACTAATCTGTTTTTATAGTTATTATTTGTAAACATTTCAAATTTACATTTTTAAGAAGTATTAAGAATTCTAATTTTACGTAAACTCACATAGTAAAATCGTATACTGTTTTTACATAACGCTATCCACTAATATAATATACAGGTACTAAAGTTCCTGTTGTTCTCAAGGACGATAACCAACAGGAATATATTTATGTCTTTAACTCACTCGGGGTCAGCACAGTATGTTTTCTTCTTCCATGAAGCAATGACGGCGCAGCGGGTAGTGTGGCCGGATTCCGCGTCAATCGACGCGGGTTCGATCCCCACCTATCCGACTCTAAAATCGCCCTGAGCTTTCGGTAAAGGAAAACCTTGTGAAGAAGCCATAGCATGGTGGTAGGGCATTTTCTAATGATGCCCGCCTGGGTAGCTACCACCCTCAAGTTTGAAAACCTTTCGCCAAATATCAATTTGTATATTCTGGCAGCATCACTTGAGAACCACTACTTGTAAGGCTTAGTGTTTTTACCATCCTGGACCACATCGTCACTTAACATCAGGTAATATTCCGGTCAAAGCAATTCACCGATTCCGTTACAAAAAAAACACTCCATCCACACTTTCTTTGGCCTTTGTTTACTCTTCCATCCTTTCACACTTATTTCATTCCATTAATTTAACCATAAGACGTCTACTCCTGGACATAGATCTCCAGCTATAATTGCCTGGATTGCTGTAATTGGAATGCTTGGCAGGCGGGTTGGCGATCGCAGTAGGTGATTGTGGTACTCAGAGAATGCTGCTACTCCTTAGTCGCCTTATACAACACCCACGGGTGTATGGGGTGGTACTCTTCTTTGCAGGTACAACACGGACACTTATATTCATTACTATTTATCGACAAGTGCTTCCTTTCTTCTAATACCATGTCGTTTTACCATTATCGTTTGCTGTAATATATCCATTCCTAACTAACATTAATCATTTTATCCATTCTTGTTATATACCAAACATTCATCTCAATATCATATCGACAACATGCAATCGTTTTTCTTTCATTTTCTTACTAACCCAGCATTCTGATCCATACAATATAACAGGAGTTAAAAGGGATTTATATATTTTATCCTTTAATTTAAGGGACAACCTGGAGTTACAAATCACATCAGAGACCTATTGTCGTTACATGTCTCCTATTTAATATCTATCCCAGCAGTAGTAAATAAGTCAAACTATAATGTCTTTTAAAATGATAATGCAAAAAATTTAGAAATAAATATTGATTTTGGTATTAAACGAATATCTATGTGAACTAGTGATACTGTAAGCCAAACAACAGTAAGTGGATTCCAAAAGTTTACTTGAAACTCAGGCATTATAATGTAACAATTCATACGATGGCAATGAAAAGTTAATCCACAGAAAAATAAAAAGTAAAACCATTTGTATGAAGCACGTCTGTACTATATTCTATTCATACGGAGCATCGTAATTCTAGAAAGATCTCTCGCGGTACCATATGAAATAATCAAGCGATCGCGTTGGCGACAAACTGAACTGGAGAACAATCTGCCATCAATAATGTATGAGTTTCGAACGACAAAGTATGAACACAAACAGAAAGCGAGGTTTGTACGCGGCGGTTCATTTGCACGTGCCAATAGAATCGGACGTTGCTCACATGTTCAGATTGTGGTGAGGGCAGAGACCTGCCGATTAGCGGTAAATATTCTTCTTATCTGGATTTTTTAAAATACTGTATAGGGTCACCATGTTGAATACAATTACAACTGGTGCTAAAGGGAAATGTGATCCAGGATAGTAAACATACTAAGCCTAGAGGTTTTTGACTTTCAAGTGATGCTGCCGCCGGTATATGCCGAGAAGCTTTCAAATGTAAGGGTGGTAGCTGGCTGACATTATTAGAAATTGCCCTATCTCTACGTATGGTTTCCGTATGATGTTTTCCCTCATCGAGAGCTCAGGCTAGTATTAAAGTTGGACACGTAGGCTCGCATCGGCGGCCATCGACTTGAAATCTGACCGCGCAATTAACTGCGCTATCATCATCAATGAAAAATTAATTTACGGCCGAATTAATTTTACCAAAAACAACCTTATAACCTCGTATGTAACTTATAATTATTACCTTATTGAAGAATATGAATGTGTCTGGATTTTGCATGTATGAAATACACGTTTTGTAAGCGGTTTTATGTGTTACTGCGTACTATCGTACTATCTTGGTTACTGCGAATCAGTCGATCAGAGCGAATGCGCACTAGATTTAGGGCTAATGAAATAACAAAATTAGGCATATCGTCGTTTGTTTAAAGACTGTTACAGAAGCTTCCAAGAGTAAAAAGTAGGCATATTAGAGGCTTACTTACAAAAACGAGAGTAATGGATTTTTTTTTTGTATAACCATTACGATTCACATTTCTAATTAAATCTTACTATAAAACGCTTTCCGCTATCGCCTCTATAAGAATCGTCAAAAGTTAGTCGCGAAGCATTCGTGACAGTACGTGGATTGCATATCTAATGTCGGTGAGCGGATTGAATGAAAGTATTGTTCAGGAACAGATAAAATGAAGAAAAAAGGAGATCGCACAGGAAGGGCCACAACGTCTTCCAAACCCAAGTACAGTCGTCTCCAGTCAAATTGAATAAGTTTCCCCGCGGTGCATTGTTATTGGGCGTTCCATTGAGGATTCCGATGTCTAACATGTTTGAATAAGACTGAGGCATGTTCTCTTGAATATTTTCGATTGTTGTTTCTGTAGATTCCCATATCGGATTTATTTCAATGATAACGGTATATACTTATATAGTAACTTTTCTCTTGTGTCCTTCATTGTGAAAGTGAATTATTTCTCATTTCAATTTTGTAATACGTTACTTTTATAATGATAAATAAATATAAACGTGTTATCACAAATTCCATTTTACAATTAACGACACATATGTAGACTGAAATTATATTTAGAAACCTTCCATAAAACACAAATAATTTTTAATATAATTATAATGGATTTGAATAATTTTCAAAATTAGTCACTATTATTCTTTGTAAATATATTTTAATATTCCTATGTAAAACTGTGTACATTGAAGCAAGTATCAGTGAAAAAAGTTTTTACACAATCGACTATCTTCATATTTTACACTCTTCTATTTCTTCTCTGTGACTTCTAACTCTGTGTAATTTCTAACAGCCAGTATCTACATACAGTATTTTAGATATGAAATTGTGAATTCCCCGTGCCTGAGGCTAAACAAACCCTAAACGTAGTCAGTCCCCTATAAGCGAAATGTTAAACCACTAATGAAACCGAGCATCACCTGTGACCTGGAAAGCGACGCGGTTAATTGTAAACATCCCACACCCGGGTGAAATGAAGGTGAAAGTGCACATCTCCGTACATCGCACGTGTTATAGGGCTGACTGATGAGTACAGTTAGCAAAATTAAACTTAACTAAAAATAACTTTCTAAGCTAGTTTTATGTCCCAATCATTCTGAGGCTGTAGTTACATTTTATGGTATAACTTGAAACTTATCACATTATAGACTAAAATAATATGAAATAATACGATTCTGTGATTATTTTCTACGCGGTCGAAGGTTATCTGTTATGAATACGTTAATAAGTACGTAATTTGTTTTGAAGCAAGATTATTATTACCAATTTTTGTTTTTTATGAAATAGTGCACGCGTCTGTAATTCTTGTCTGTTCACTATAGCTTACTTGCTCACTCATTGATTTACTATGCCAGAAAGACCGAAGTCCTAAATGGGAATGCCCCTTCGTACTACGGACTTTTCTCATTGAACCTCAATAGCACGATTGTTATATTGAACCTTGGACACCGTATACTACAAAAACGTTGAAAACTAATTCAGAAAACTAGAAACATAAGGCAAATTCCTGCAATCATAATAATTACGAATACCACACTGGATATTATTTTGTGATATTATTGGTGAAGACATATGTTTATAACATAATTTTATAAAATAATCCTAGAAAGGAAAACAGGTTGTCTTTCAATCGTAATTCCTGCAACAGATTTTAAATTTGTGATTCCAAGTTAAGTAAAGGTTGAATAAACCAGAAAA
This sequence comes from Samia ricini, assembly GCA_014132275.2. NCBI lineage: Eukaryota > Metazoa > Arthropoda > Insecta > Lepidoptera > Saturniidae > Samia > Samia ricini. The sequence goes on along the minus strand of AP028165.1, from coordinate 12,450,879 downwards.
GTAATAAAAATATGACACGTAAACAAAGTAACAATCTATAGAAATAAATAAAATAGAAGTGTCTGTTTGTAATATAATTATAATTTTCTACTAAATACATATACGGTACAGAAGCCTAAATACAATTTAAAAAAATATTGCCTGTCTGTTTGTTTATTCCGTCTGATTTCCCGGAAAGGATTGACTGATTTTAATGGGGAATTTTCGAGCAGATAGCTGAAGTTAGATAGCGTAATTTTTATTTTTAGAAATAAATTGGGTTCCGTGTAAAATAAATAGTGAATAAAATCCGATTCAATGCACAGTTTTACCGACAAGTAATTAAATTTGTTAGAAATATGTTTGGTTTATGTTAGTACCAAAAATAATTTCGCGTATAAAGGTGAAAATTCATGAAACTGTGAACAAAATATAATTCAATGTTACGCTGGCAAGTAGTTAAAAACAAATATAGCTACTGCTTTTTTAAATGTTACAAGTAAAATAAATGTTCCAGATGAAAAGGTTTTTGGCAACCATAATGCGAGCTGACGTTTGGGGACGGTAACTTTTGCCATTATTTATTATTGAGCTGCCGCCATTCCCGTTGTGTCGGACCTTATGTTGTAGTCCATTTGATACCTTTTTACTTCGTACATATGACGTAATTGAAATTTTATGTTCCTTTCACTTTATTTATAGTCTACACATAAAACATATAAAATAATTCCTTCTAAATCACGCAACAGATTTAGATATGGTTTTCATTCTTAGATAGATATCAATAAAAGAACTTCATTTAAAAAAAACCAAACTCTTTTCATAAGTATTTAAATTAGTTCGGTACTTAAAAACACGCTCATACAATATATTTAGAAAAAAATACTTTTCTGTTTTCATTAAATTATATAGTGTTTGTTAGTAAATTGCGAATTTAATGAAAGAAATAGCCCTCGAAAATTCATAATAAATAGGTATTAGAAGATTATTTTTTTAAATTAATATATCAATGAGATGTGATGTTTTATTAAAAATAAAACTACAAAACGTAATTATGTTACATTTTTACCTAACTTTAATGATAATCAACTGGTAAGAAATTGAATAAAAGAATATCCAAAGTAGTATTATGAAATTTAAAATGTATGATAAAATCTTTTAATTCTTGCATTTATGCTGTATTAATCAAAGTTACAACACACTATAAATTTAAATGACTTATTTGCATTGGATCATCTATGAAAGATGCATGAGACACCTAAGTCGACCATCTCAAACAAGTCATCCATCAAAAACAAGGATTTACAGAATGTTTTTGCTATAGGGCGCGCGTCAAATAGAGCTTTTTAATTCAGAAAACTCCCTGTATATGGACTACAGGACCCCAATACTATATCAATACTTCAAAAATGACAGATTAAATAAGTTGCGCATATTTCATGACCTGCACTGGTACATCGTCAGGGTGTATGGCCGCGTCAAAACATGATATATAAACGAGCAGCGTGGCTCCATGCCAGACCGTACCTACGTGGCATACAGATGCAGAGAATGAACAACAAAATAATGCTACAAAGGTCAGTTTTAACTACGGAAATATTTTTTTCGGGGTGATATAGGTTTCTTTTCCGTCTGAATTGCGATTACCGTCTAAATGGTGTCTAAACATGTAGGCAGGCATAATGTTGGAGACAGTCGATAGATTCACATCTGTCAATGGTAATTAATAGTCTTGTCCAGTATTTTATACAATCACATCAAATAAAGCACATTCATTTTGTCGTGCTGGCATAAAAAGTATTATACATACCATATATATGTATTTCTAATAGTAGTAATGATATATTAGTAGTAATGATAGTTAAATTAATGTTAAAACGCTATTTTATTATTACATTGAAGTTGTTGATAGTCATGTATACCTAGGACAAACCGTCCAGTTAGGTAGATCCAACTTCGACAAAAAGGTTAATCGTCAAAATCAAAAATCAGAATCAAAATTTATTTATTCAATTTAGGCCCTAAGAAGGCGCTCATGAACGTCTAAAACACTACCACCGTTTCGGAAAACACGCCAGTCGAGAAGAGCCGGCAAGAAACTCGATCTGGTTCTTTTTTTTTATAAATAAAATATATATCAATTTGTTGTCATATAAAAAAACTATACAAATCGTAGTCTTAATAATGTTAGCGGAAGCACAGAGATGTGGGTATTCCAGACATCACTATCGTTCACGTAATGATCCACCCTGTAATAACCTTTTGAGATTAAAACTTGCTTGACATAATACTTGAATTTATTGTCAGTCGAATCCAATTCCGCTGGGTCGCGACGGGAAACTACGCAAAATCTTCTCGTCCGAAATACCGCACTATCTCAAGATAAGAGAATCTTCGACCAGTGTGTGTTGCCAGTGATGACTTACGGCACTGAGACGTGGTCGCTAACAATGGACCTAATAACAAAGCTCAAAGTTGCTCAATAGGCAATAGAGAGGGCTATGCTTAGAGTTTCACTGCGTAATCTAATCAGTAGTGAAGAGATCCGCTGAAGAACTAAAGTAACCGACATTGCCGTAAAAATTACTATACTTAAGTGAGAGTGGGCTGGGCACATTGCTAGCAGATCTGATCTTCGATGGAACCAACGTGTTCTGAAATAGCTACCACGCACCGGAAGACGTAGCGTGAATAGGCCCCCATAAGGTGGACCGATGAGCTGGTGAAGGTCGCGGGAAGCTGCTGGATGCGAGTGGCACTTATGCCACTTATAGGTCTTAACCATTATGCTAGGTCTTAACCAGTTATCGTGAAGATCTTTGGGGGATACCTATGACCAGCAGTTGACATCTTTTGGTTGAATGGATGGGTGGATGGTTTCATATGCTTAGTAAAGTGAGCATCATTTACGATACGGACAATCGCTGTTATCTGCCCAAGTCATCGAAAATGAATTTTGGCGAATCCATTCAAGAAGGTAAGAATGCTAGTAGTATTCTAAACACTGCCGATATTGTCCCTTGTATAAAGTGTAAGGTTTGAAAAAACGTTGCAACATGTTCAATTATCCCACCCTCCTAAATGTTGTAGATATCGTTGGGGAAATTTAGATGCCGTATATCACAGTACACAGAACCAAGCGTAAATCCGTTTGTGAAACGAGAATACCAAGCTGAATCGAAGTGTATAGTTTTGGCGTTGGTTTGGGTTTTGTGTCATAAAGAAATTACATTTCTGTATTACTATCAATATTGAAACATTTTATTAAATTTTTAAAATTACCGATAGAATCATAATAAAAATTATATAACTGGTTTCTTACCATTAGTTTATTCAATTACCTAATTATACTCTAGTTATTTTACGGTAATTTACCTTGTCAGGATCAAAATTGAATTGGTTTTTTATTTGCTTTTGTTTATTATTGTTTATTCTCTTCAAAAGGCCTCGTTATTATGTTGCGAACTGATTTTTTCCTTAGGATGAGTCACCGTCAATGAGAGACTATTAAATTTATTTAACCTGTTTCACTTGATGCACGTACGAATGAGGAAAATGTATAGCTTTATTATATATATATTAATTTAGACCATTGGAATTTTCCATAGACAAACAAATTTGTTCATGTTTCATACACACAAATAAAGATTCAAATTATATATTAATGTAATAATAAATGATTACTTGAAGATATGTGGTGCCGACTAAGTATAATACCACTCCATATCCTGCCGTGGGTGCCGTAAAAGTCGACTAAGGGATAAACCAGGGGATGGTCAGCAACATCCTCCGAGTACCACAAATATCAGACTGCGATCGCCAACCCGCCTGGCAAGCGTGACAATTATGGCAATCACGCCCCTCATGTTCTTTAGGGGAGACCAATGTCGATATGAAGATCCATTATAAAATACAGCACGTTGTCTTCCGTACTAGACCGTATCACATACATCAAATTCTACCTTAGAAAAGTTAACTGTAAACAGATTTATTTAGAGAAGTTAATGGTAAGGAAAATATTATATGTATTTAATCAAGCACGAGTAGTCAAAGTTACCGATATTGCTCGAAAAATTACGAAACTAATGTGGGAGTAAACGAGGCACTTTAAACGGCGTTTTCACTATTTTTTAAACAGCGCGTAACATGGCGTATTTACGATTTTATTGTATAAAAACAAAAATACATGTAGCTCCTAGTAGAAACAATAAGAATTACAATAATTGTAATAGTTTTATATCAATGTCAAGATTATCGCTATTGAATTTGCAAATTTATTAAAACTTTGATTTCGATATGGTCCCTTTCAAGTATAGTGATGTCATGGATCTTTAATATTATTTAATAAGAAATTAACAAACTAATCTCTATCAATAAATGTTAATAATATTGCAAGACACTTTCCAAAGTTATTGTTATCAAATGTAAAGGCAAAATGGTGTAATACCTAAAATAGAAAGGTCCAGAAACTTTTAATTCAAACTGGCATCACGCCCGAAAACGGCGAGATATAAAAACATATTAACAGACGAGGTTATAACTGAAATTTCGTAAAACTGATATTTCTGTTTCTTTTAAATGTTCCGGTTGTTACCGAGCCGGGTTCGTCCGGTTGTCATTACATCAAGCCCGTGTTTCGTCCGGTAAACGTTCGAAACAAACGGCGATGCGTAAATGTGTCCTAAAATTTCATTGCATAAATGTGAATACTTACAAAATAATTTACATACATAGCATTACGCCTTTCACCCGTGGAAGTAGGCAGAGACAATATCCTTCCACTTGCTACGAAGTTTGACACTTCTTTCGCTTCTTCTACATTCATGAGCACTTATGCTCCATGCTCGTCGGTTATAAGTACTTTTCACTTGACTTTTATTTAGACGTATTCGATTTGATCGAGATACGTTTGCCTAAATATACCCTTGCCGACGTGCCCAGTCACCCTCACCTTATATTACAGTGGTAATAATGAATAAATAGATAGTAACATAAAATGATTCATCTGTTCTGCATATAATGTAAGAGCTTTGACCACAATTACTGCTGAGTTCGTGACGTTATGGTCCAAGATTGTAAACACTAAGTAAAGGAGCGGGACCTCTAATGATGATGTTGAAATATTGATGCTTGGCTTTCAAACTTGAGGGTTGTAGCTACCCGTGCGGCTATTATTAGAAAATGCCCCTACTATCATGCTATGGTTTCATTAAAATGATTCTTTTTAGAATTGGATAGGTGATTTCGAACCTACTTCCATCGATGTGGAATCCGACCATACTACCAACTGAGCCATAATCACTTAATGTAGGTACATACATTTCATTGAATACAGATGATGTACGTCTAATCGGCAAGCATGTTTGAAAGCGCTCATGAAAGTAGAAGAAGCGAAAGACATTTGTGAAGGTCGTAGCAAATGGAAGGACGTAATCTCTGCCTAAGAGAGACGTACAGGAGAAAATGTGACACTATGTATGAATAAAATGAAAAAAATCATGTATAATTGAATTATAATTTTAAGTCCCGTCACACCGGATGCAGCCGGTGTTTTCTATACAGTTAAAAGTACTGAATTTTCGGCATGTTACCAAGTAGGACTCATCCGGACGCTATTATTATACGGCACGGATCCATGTTTTGTTACAATACCGTATTTTCGTCCGGTTCACGCTCGAAATCGTTTGGAAAATCCAAAGGATAACAGAAATAAATATTTTCATTCACGTTTACCATCTTTTATAAATGATATCGGTTTTATTAAATGGAACGTGAAATATTATTTTAGCAAATCGGAATTTTATCGGTCAAACGATCTTGTATCGTATATTTGTTTACCGAGTAACGAATATAAAATGCAGTGAAAATATATTATCTATTTGTTTACTTTCTGTCCTTATCTATCAATCAATAGTTCAGTACAATTTCAACCTCTTCAATTTTCTGTCAACGAATTTTTGTTTTTATCCACTTCAAAAAGGAGGAGGTTGTCAAATCGGTGTAATTTTTTGTATGTTTGATACACAATTTCTCCGTAAATTGTGGACCGATTTCAAAAAATATTTTAATTTGTAATCAAAGGAGTACACACTCGAGGTGGTCCTATTTCCACCAAATCAGGATCTGATCAGTGAACTCATGGAAATCTAGGAAAATCCTCGAATATTATAGACACTTATAAGTGTTTCATATATTCGTTTCCTAAGCTATTAAGTAGGCTTCACAGCTATAATGAGTCTTACTCTGCATGTCTTACTTGCGGAGCAGACCAGCAGGCATCTCTTACTAGCTTGTGCGGAGAAGATCTTCCGCACGGTGGCCGAGAAAAACAAAACCATAACACCCGCACCTAGCGGGCAGAGAGGGGCACCTGGGATTAGAGTTCGAGGGGTGGCCCTCTTCATGGACAATAACTACGAAACACTAGGCATAAGTTTCTGCCGGGTGGGACCTCGGAGCCAGCTTGTGATTTCGCCCGGTCTAGCCAAACTGATGAACGGGAGCACAACAAGAACAGCAATGAGGCGCATGATCTACGATACCCTGCCGGCGACGGTGATGTCGGGAACTACGTGCAAGCTGGTGAGGACTAAGAACAAGGTCATAGCACTGCTTCATGGGGTACCAGGACGCCATTCGCGCAGGCAAGTACATTGCTGTCCCGCATCGGTGAAGCTGGGTCGGAGGCGGAAACAACACCACGCAGGATTAGTGTCGATGCGATGGTGGTCGACTATGAGAAGGGAGAGGTGGCGGACCTTTTGGGATGTGTATCAGCCTCTAAACTCCATAAGGTAGTCGTGTACGAGGACAGGGGTGCAGACCTCGGTTTTTTGGTGCGCGACAAACCAACAAGGGAGCCTGCCTTCTCCGACCCCAATGTCGAGCTAAGTGGAGCCGAACGACTGCAATTAAAGGTAGCAGCCAAAAAGGAAGCCGCAAAAAAATCTGTAGGCGGCAGTCCAGAGAGAGGACCATCTTGGGCCATAACACAAACTTTAACAACACAAATACACACGACCCTTTATGACCCACAGCAGACCGCTATAGACCGCCTTCAAAGAAGAGTTCGGATCCCGAGACCGGACCCACAGCGAAAAAGGACCAGAGCTGACATGGGGCAGGTGAACGCACCCCTCCAAACCCCAGTAGTGGGACCGCTGGACCATATGGAGAATGCGATCCTGGAATTTTTTTGAAGCAGTCTTGGAGGCCACGATAAAAGTCAATAAATTGACATGTACTAAGATTCTAGAAGACCATCGTCTGGGTATCGTGGGCTCCTTGAAGGCAAGACTCGAGGAAGCAGAAGCGGCCATCTACAACAACGATACTGCCCAGGTCATCGCAGGGAGCATGTCGGGCAGTTACATGGCCGCTTTCAGTTCCACCAGCGGTTTCGTGCTCAGGGAGGAGGAGGAGTCGCAGGAACCTAGTCCCCAGCTCAGGTTCAGAACACCTTTGGTTGACCCCATCGTCGTGGTGGCCCGGTGCACTAAGATCATGCTGGATGAGAGGATCATCGAGAAGGTGAAAACCGTATCGAGGGTCCTCAACACTACGGCAGTGGAATGCACCGAAGCAATACCCACGATTGAGTGCACCAATGGGGTCCCAGGCTGTGGGAAGACAACGTGGCTGGTGAAAAACTTTGATATGGAGAGAGACGCAGTCGCGACCACCACAACCGAGGCGGCTAAAGATCTACAGGAAAAACTGGTGCAGACGCACGGCAGCAAGGCCGAAAAGAGAGCGCGCACCATAGCCTCGATCCTCGTAAATGGTTTTAAAGAGTCCGAGAAACGTCCGCGATTAATCGTGGACGAGGCTCTTATGAATCATTTCGGGGCTATCCTGACCGCCGCCCGGCTGGCGGGAGCAAACGAAATCCTCCTCATTGGGGACTTCAATCATCTGCCCTACATCGACCGACAGAACCTCTTCGAGATGTCTTACTGCCGACCAACTGCAGTCGCCGGTATCACAAAACAACTTCTCTGCACTCACAGGAACCCGATGGACGTGGCCTATGCATTCAGCGAGGTCTATGACGGTATATACTCATCCAAACCGATAGTGAGGGAAACCCCTGAGACTCGAGGGTTACTCGGGAGCGCAGATACCCCCACACTCCACCGATACTCTCTACCTAGTACATACTCAGGTAGAGAAGAAAGCCCTTATAAACAAGGGCTACGGAACAGGGGAGGGGTCGCGAGTCCTGACGATCCACGAGTCGCAGGGGTTGACATTTAAATCGGTGGTGATCCTCCAGACCAAGGGGAGAAAGCTACAGATCCACGATAGTGTATCCCACGCTATTGTGGCCATCTCGAGGCACACGGGGACCTGTGTCTATTATACCGACGCGGCCGACGACGCAATAGGCCGCTTCATCCACCGAGCGGTGAGCGCACCGGCGAAGGACATAGCGGATTATAATTTCAAGATGGCCATAAAACATGGAAACCAAAAGGTCATACAAGCAATAATTGTCCAAACCCAAACTATGAGGTAACTATGCGGACACGGACCTAGTTCTACTTGGCTTGTTACGACATTTATTAAAAAAAAATAAATAAAAGAAAAATAAATCAAGTAATAATTAAGTAAGTAATTAATTAATAATAACAACATAACATATAGATATAAAAAAAATTAATAGAAGTAGATTTAAGCTCACATATGCGAAAGAAAATTACTAACTGCATAGCTGCTTGAATTGCTATTATAGGCAATTTTTTCCGACGCAAGTCGAATTTAATCTCCAATATAAAAAAGGTGTGGACCCAGAGTTCGCAGATAGTTTAATTTTAATAAATAAAAAAAAATGAGTACATACTTAAACTAAAAAGTAGAAAAAAATCTTTTTTAATTAAAAACAAAACCGACATCTGAAGAATTAACTAATAAAAATAAAATAAAAGTAATAAAAAAAAAATTTTTTTTGAAAAATAGAATTTGCCATATTCGAATCAATGGATTCGGTGTAATATTGAAACGGAGAAATCATATCAAACTTCATTTTATAAACTCGATCCACGGTAAGACGTAAAGTGAACCCCTCATTTAGCGTCACCGCGTCCTTCACAGTAAAATTCCTCTGTAGCAATTTAAAGTTATCCCAAGTCGGAGAGTCACTCCTGCGGGGAAGTCAACTTAAATCGATTCGTTTATCGATGGTACACGAGCGATTACCCTTATATTGGTGTTTTATTACCTTACCCATAGAAATGATGTAGTGTTTTTAATAAATGTTTTTTTTACAAACTGACTGTCTGACTGTTAACCGGAAACCTTTGACTGCTTAACCAAACTTTTTTAGACAAACGCTTAAGGTGAGCGATACCCACTCATGCGGCCGCTACCTGACATATCATTAATTTCGCGGAATTTACTATAGCTAAATCTAGGGTGGTTAAAAAGTAGAGCTCCTGCTTATAAATGATTAAATAATAATAGATTTAATAAGCCTGCGCATAAAAAAAGTTATTTTAGTCAACCACTATTATATACTTTATTTACGGATCTGAATCTGTGACATTTCCATAATTACGCTGATTCAGAATTAATTGAATTAGGTACTACAAATATTACGACAATCTAATTTATAATCCTACAGTGCGTCTGAATTTGAACTTTCGGCTAGGAAAGCACTGTATAAAGCATAATTTATTGGTGTTTTGTTCTCAACACGTTTGAAAGAAACCAAAACATCCTCGAAAAATCTGTTCGGTCACATCGTCATTTAGAATCAAATGAATTCTTAAACAAATTACTTGTAAGCAAGATGGTACTAATAATTAAAATTGGAGTCTCTATTTGTAATATCAAAATTATTTTTTTTACTAAAGAGATACGAATGTATATTGAACAATCCTATATAACAGTTCCGCGTGAGCGGTCACGGCGGACGCGTGTGTTCACTCCGTCAGACCCGATTCTGAGTTTTTATTTACGTGGCAAAATATTGAATAATTTTACAGTGAAAGGATATAAATAGGGTAACTCCTGGTAACAGGAGACCCTTTAAAAATAATGAATCAAACCCCAACAAACCAAAATCCTCCAATGTCAAAAGTACCCACGATGTCAACAACATCCAACGTATCAAGTTACGCCAATGTGACGTCATCTAAGTGTTTTCCGAAGAAAGACCAAGCCATTATACTGGACTCAATTGACGGAATAACACTTAGGGAGTATCTCATTGCGTTATCATTCATTACACCTGCGGTATCTATACGATTTATATCTCGCATATCGAATGCACGTATATGTATTTATATGGACTCCAAAAGAACAGCTTATAAATTAATAGAGGAACAGAAGAAGATAACAATTCAAAATAATATCTTAGAAATTAAGCCTCTTATTACAAGAAATAAAAGAATTGTCTTATCAAACGTTTGTCCTGTAATCCCAAATAGCGTTATCGAACAAAAATTGGATGAATTCAATATAAAAATAATGAATCCAGTAACATTTATGAAAATTGGTATAACCGATCCAGGTTTTTCTCATGTGTTAAGTTTTAGAAGACAATTGTATATCCGCCCGGAAGATGAACCACGACTTCCAGAGTTATTTCAAGTAACGTTCGAAGGGACCAATTACTGGATTTATACATCTACTGATGCGCTGAAATGTTTTACCTGTAATACTATGGGGCATCTAGCTAAAAATTGTCCAAAAAAATGTTATTAATAATCAAGACTTAACAGATAATCAAATAAGTCAAGAATTGAATGAAATATTTAATAGAAATGATAACATGGAAATTAAAAATAAGGTAAGCCCCATATCAAAAATACAAGATTTTCCACAACCATCTCAAGTAAATCTAAAAGGGAAAAAAACGGATCCATTCTCCAACAACAACTGAATCCTCGAAAATAGAAATTATAAATCAACATGCACATGTTTAGCGAAGAAGTTTATATATTTATTTCTGTATTAGTACCCTCGTGTAGAATTTCTGAGTACTCTGTTAATGATATCGTTGAACAATTCACTGAGGCCGTCCGTAAGGTAGCAGACAAAGCAATACCTAAAACATCTGGTACCTTGAGAAAAAATAATTGGCCGTGGTGGAATAATGATTGCAATATTGCAATCAGAGAAACTAAAAAAGCTTTAAAGCTTTTTAAACGATATGCTAGACATGACCATAACTCGCATTACAAAATTGATTACAAAAAAAAGAGAGCATACTATAGGCGACTTATTAAAGAAAGTAGAAAAAAATATTGGGAACATTGGGTATCATCTATTAACAATCAGATATTGGTTGGGGATATGTGGAAAAAGATACAAAAATTGAACCACCGCAACACTAGATTCAACACCATTGTATTCGAGAAATTTGATGGAACTTTTACATCTAATCCAACAGAAATTTTAAACCTATTAGCTAAAACTTTTGCGACTAATTCAAGTTCATCTAACTACGATGATAAATTTCTTGAGTACAAAGCTAGACAGGAGATTGATGCTAAATATGATATAAATAATAATTCTAATCCTATTAACAAAAAAATAGCGATGCATGAATTATTATTGGTTTTGTCTCAAGTTGGTAACTCTAGTCCAGGGCCTGATAATATATCAAACATAATAATTAAACACTTATCACCCAAAGCACTTGACTATTTACTTCAAATACACAACTATATATATAAAGAACATGTATTTCCTGATAGTTGGAAAGAAGCTTTAGTAATTCCAATATTAAAACCAGGAAAGATTTCAAGTTTACAAACCAGTTATAGGCCAATATCACTAACTTGTAATATGTGCAACATTTTCGAAAAGATAATAAGTAGAAGAATCAGATGGTATGTAGAAACAAATAAGCACTTTTCACCATTTCAGTACGGATTTCGACAATTTAGATCAACAATAGACCATATAATTATTATTGAAAGTGAAGTACGAGATAGCTTTGCAAAAGATGATTATATAGTAGTTGTAGCATTAGATATTGAAAAAGCTTATGAAATGGTTTGGAAACATAGAGTTGTAAAATTATTGCAAGATATTAAGATAACAGGAAAATCCCTGGCGTTTGTCAAGAACTTCCTTTCAGAAAGGTCAATAAAAGTAAGAATCCATAAAAAATATCTAACCCTGCCCTTATGGAGAATGGTCTACCTCAAGGCTCGGTATTTAGTGTAATAATTTTTTTACTGGCTATCAATGATGTTTTTTCGTATATTGGAAAACCAGTTAAGGGTTTTCTATTTGCTGATGACCTGACAATAACTTGTAGTGGTAAAACATTAAAACCTACAATAAAACTTATTCAAAATACACTCAATAATCTTCAGGAATGAGCTAATAAATCTGAATTTAAATTTTCAAAACATAAAACAGAATTTATAATATTAAGTAATAAGAAAAATAAATCCACAAATATACGATTAACTTTAAATGGACATAACATTAAGGAAGTAACTAGCTTAAAAGTTCTAGGGTTGATATTTGATAAAAGAATGACATGGAATCCACATATAAACAATTTTAAATCCGAATGTTATAAAAGGTTAAACATAATAAAGGTATTGTCATCGACAACATGGGGATCTGATATGAACTGTTTAATAAATACATATCGAGCCTTAATAAGACAAAAAATTGATTATGGTTCTGTTATTTATGATGGAGCGAAAAAACGAACCCTCGATTCTTTAGAAAGTATCCAAAATACTGCTCTCCGACTGAGTATTGGTGCTTTTAAGACAAATCCCATAAAGAGCATTTTGACTGAAGCTGGAGAAATGCCATTGGAATTTAGAAGGAAAGAAATTGTAATCATCTATATATACTATTAAAATATTATCACTACCTGAGAGTACGACTTATCTTAACTACGCCAAAACAAAAAGCCGTGGATATAGAATATCAACTTCAACCAAACTTAAAGCAACCCTTCAGAATTAGATCCATTAAGTACTTAAAAGAATTTGATCTAAAAATCCCAGAAATGTTTCCAAAAAAAAATCACTTACTTCTGGCCCATGGGAAAACATCAAACTTCCTATTAACCTCGAACTAAATAAATATCAAAAAGACAATACTCCTAGAAGCGTATATAAAAATATATTTGATGAAATTAATAGTAAATATACTCATTGTAAGATTTTTTATACTAACGGATCAGTCCTCAACGGTCGATCAGGATGTTCGGTAGTATCGGATAATAACTGCTGCAGGTATAGGCTTGGTGATTATAATTCAATTTTTAGTTGTGAAGCAATAGCCATTCTTAAAGCCTTAGAATCAATAGCCACTGGATCCATAGTTGATAAATATATAATTTGCACAGATTCAAAATCATGTTTAACAGCATTACAAAATGTAAATAGTGTAAACACTATTATTATAGAAATTAAGCAAGCAAAAAAATGATAAATATCCTCAGTAACAATAAAAAAATTGAAATAATATGGATTCCAAGTCATCAAGGGATAGTTGGTAATGAAAAGGCAGATAGTGAGGCAAGACATGCTACTAATGAAACTGATAATTGGCATTTAAATAAGTCAACACCCAGTGAACTTAAAAAATATTTTAAAGATAAAATTAAAATCAAATGGGATCATTATTGGAAAACAGACAATACAACAATGTTATTTAATGTCAGAAGATCAATTTTTGAGAAACCTATTTCTTTTACCACTAGAAAAGATCAAGTATCTGTAGACTGCGTATTGGACACACGAACTTGACACACATTCACCTGATCACTAAGACCGACAGAAACAAATGCAAGTGTGGACAAGAACTAACTGTATAACATTTATTAGTAGAGTGTGTTGCATTTAACAATGAAAAAAGATTGTGTGGGGTTTCCAACACCTTAAAAGATTGTTTAAATCATGATAGATACATACATACTTTAAGCTTTTTGAAAATGATAAATGTTTATAAATTAGTGTAAGCTACAGTAAATGTTATTATAGCGTATTGTTAAATGTGGTCGTTAATGACCAGTGATGTTAAAAAGCGACCTTAAATAAATAAAATAAAAAAAGAATCCTACATAAAAAATCAATTTTTAAATTTTTTTGTCTGTATGTTTGTTTCGGGTAATCTCCGGAACGGCTGGATGGATTTTAACGGGTTTTCTTTGGTATATAACTGAATTTACTCTGCGTAACTTAGGGTATTTTTGATTTGCGCAAATTTCGCGTAAAAAAATTAAAACTTAAAAATTTCAATAAAATCCGATTAAATGCACAGTTTTACACGGGCAAGTTTTTGAATTCACGAGAAATGTATTTAACTTTATCTTAGTACTTGAAAAATTTCAGGAAAATAATTAGGGTTCCGTATAAAAAAATTAAAACCCAGTGAAGAACATATGAAACGCGGGCACACAGATAGTTACTAATAAGTGAGTACGAGTAGGTGCACGATGCTACAGGAAAAAATCTTCTAAATTAAATGAGCTAATTTATTGTTCGGTTTTCTTATAAATATGCATGTTAACCAATGGAGTGTTTATTTTATTCACAAATTACATAACGTATTAACCTATTATTAAAATATCTTAGTTGTGACTTAATTTGAATAACTTTAATTTAAATTATAGGCTTGTCTATAAAAAGTATAATAAAGAAAAAATATAAGATTAAGTTACACAAAATATTCCGAACTTATAATTAATTATGTTTACATAATTGAAACAGTGAACATTGAATTTAAAAATTTGTTCATTTTGTTGTTGATTCCGAATTAAATTTAAATAAAATGTTGAAATTAGTAATTTATGTTCTAATATTATGTTACATTCAATATAATATTTTATGTGTACATAGAGGTACGTACTTTTATTTTTCTTTCACACACTGCAGACTTTTGGTTCGCACTCTTTGTTTGTTGTTAATTTAATTTTATGTGTTTTTACAATTCTTTGAAAATATGATATTCAAAGGAACGACTTTAAACTGCTTGAGCCTAATAACCTTTTTTTTTATTAACCTATATATTTTTTTCTTAACTATATGTGGGCTAGTATATATTATTATTTTTATTTTATTATTACTCTCACCACTTATTATCGTGCTATTCTCCAAACCGTAGTTACATCACCACTACTACCATCGGTGTGACGTTAACTTTTGTTGTACGTTCATTTTTTTAATATAATCAATTTTTTTGTTGTAAGATTTTTATTTTTATTTTAGTACGATAAAAAATAAAATTTACTTATTTGTGCGGTCTTACTACACTTTGGTTTGATTTGAGTTTTTGATTGTGTTGCATATAATATGAAATACTTCAAGATAACGCAGAGAAAGCGTGGGCAGAATAAAACTATAGTTTAAAAGGGCAAAAAAAAAAGATTTAAGGCTAGAAAAAAAAAAGTGGAAAAACTATTCTCAAAGTAGGCAGTGGTAAAAGGCAGATATAAGGTTAATAATCTGTGACCTATAGTCACCGATGCGAATAAAATCGTAAAATAGTCTTTTAATATGTCGATTACCCATAAAAGTGAGACAATAGGAAAACAATGGAAAGCTGGCGTAACCGCCAGATTAGTGTTCAAGGGGTTATTAGTGAATATTAATTTAAAGAAAGAAATCGGATAATTTTTAAGCAATGTTCTTGTATAATGCCAATAGATTGTGACCTAATATTTTAAACAGTTGACCTTTTACTTTGTGCACTATTTATTAGTCTTAATATATTAGTATTTTAATAGGTTATAACGACAGAAACAGCTCATCTAGATTATCTATACTAATAAATAAAATCAAAGTGTCTGCTTGTAATGTCAAAGTTATATTTTTGTTTATTAAATAGATATGAATGTATATACGAAATCTGTACCAAAAACAATTTATAAAATTTATGTCTGCACGTCTATCTGTTTGTATCGGTTAACATCCGAAACGATTGAAAGAATTTTAACGGGACTTTTTTTGGTAGATAGCTGAAGTTAGTATGGGTAACTATACTTTTAATTTTCGAATATAATCAGGGTTCCGCGTAAAAATAAATCATAAAAAATTTGAATAAAATCTGATTCAATGCACAGTTTTTCGGGCAAGTGCTATAATTTAAATTTATAATTTAAAAGAAATGTTTTTACTTTTTCTTAATATTAAATTTTTTTGGGAAAATAATTAGGGTTCCGTGTTAAAAAAGTATAACACAGTGAAGAATATATGAAACACGGGCGCAGTCGCGAGCTCACAGCTAGGACATAAATAAATTATAAGGATTCGTATAAAAGTTTTTTTGCCGAAACGTGATTTCAAAATTAACGGTCTCTGCCCACTGGACCGTATCATACCATGATCGTGCTCTATAAACGTTTCAGGCACGTAAGAAAATACGACATACACTACCATCCATGCCCACTGCAACGGATCGACCGCATTTACGCCCGTATCATACCCGTATGTAATGCCGTATGTAATGTAAGTGTAATGCCCGTTTGCTACGCGTCTACTATGCCCGTTCGGAATGTCTATACTAACTAGATGTGGGACTGGGGCTACACCCGCGTTTCGTATATTCTTCATTGCATTTTTTTTTAATATGGAACCCTAACTATTTTACGAAATTTGCTACTAACATTAAGCAAAGATATTTTTCACAAATTCAAACAGCTGTAGCTCAGTAAAACTGTGCATTGAATCGGATTTTATTAAATATTTCATGAGTTTTAATTTTTTTACTCAGAACCCAAATTATTTTCGAAAAATTAAAGTAGCCAAAGTTACGCGGAGTAACATCAACTATCAAACAAAAAAGATCTGTCTAAATCGGTCCAGCCTTCTTGGAGATTATCCGGAACAAACAGATTTTTGAAAATAATTAGGGATCCGTGTAAAAAAACTAAAACTCATAAAAATGGAATAAACATACGATTCAATGCACAGTTTTACGGGCAAATGTTAGAATTTATGAGAAATATTTTTACTTTATCTTAATACTAAAATATTTTGGGTTAATAATTAGGATTCCGTATAAAAAATGTAAATGCAGTGAAGAATATATGAAACACGTGCTCAGCACAGAACTAGTTTAAAATAAACTATAAACATGCCAGGTTGTTTAATTATTTCCAAAATTTCTTTACAAGCCATTTATTTATTTTTTTTTTCAGAAAATGTATATATTTGCATATTTATTCGCATGTACAATACACTATCAGTTTTACGACGTCCATATTTAATAAACACGTGTGCATTCAAAATTAAATATGTATATTTTTATTGTCTTGTGTCACGTTGAAATACACAGTATACGTGGTACCGTCGCGGTGGAACACATGTGCGCACCTGAATGGCAACGTCGCGTATGACACGTGCGCGGCACGGGCCGGTACCGGCACGATCAAGGCACGTTACGGCCCTGTTCGGTGACGGAACGGTCTAGTCTCATAGTAACTCATATACAAAGTATATTTTTTTTGCATATGCTGGTACGGTTACGGTGATAGTATGATATGGTCTAGTGGCAGAATCCTTTAACAAACAAAATTACAGTAACTGTATAAACTGACGCGTGGCATCTGGGTTATTGAATCTGTCTTTTACACATTTCATGATAAATACCAAGTTATTATCAGAATAAAAATAAATCACCGTGATTATAATCATATATTTTTAAATCCGGAAATTTCAATAAAATATTATAATTTACATTGCGAGTGTGATAGACAGTTAGGATCAATTTAGGTTGTACCTATACAAAAAATAGACCATTTATTACCATGACGATTTCAGGTGGTCATCATTCTAAAAGACACGATATATGGACACCCGGTGCAAATACTTATGGATTCAGTTGTCCTAGTGCAAATTGGAACAAGTTTAATAATGTATGTAAAAAGAAAAATAAAAATAAGGGTAAAATATTTATAAACAGGAGCTATGAAAGTAAGTATTTTGATGTATCAGTAATAATAACTTGTTTTTTCAGTTGTAAGTGGAAATCTTTTAGTAGGACTTTTCGGTTGAGAACTTTATAGTTCTTAAATCCGTTCTCCGAAAAGACTTAGAGCGGTAGAATTTATCCATGGTGTGTCTACAGGAGGATACCTCTACGCTATTTCTGCTTTTTTACGATGCAACGATGTAACCTCGAAAGATATATAGACAATATGAAATAGCATACAAAGTATTTTTTCAACGCGTTTCAGTCCAGTTTCAATAGCCCTATCACTCTGCTAACTACTAGAGTGCATAGACTGATCGCAGAACGTGACGCAATGACACAATAAACGAATTAACGGGTTTTTACTATCTGCATGGTGGTTAAAACCCAACCTAATCATCCCGCAAGTTGTAAAATATTCTGAGGAATCCTACACATTAAAGAGTATGTTTATATAACCGTCAATTAATTCGAAATGCAGATTTATATTCTTGTTACCTAACATTGTCATGGCCTGTTGGGTTAGCGTAACTTTTAGTTTCCATTAGTGAGATATATCTATCCATCCATTCAACCGAAAGACGTCCACTGCTGGACATAGGTGTCCCGCAAAGATCTTCACGATGACCCGTCTTGCGCCACCCGCATTCAGCGGATTCCCGCGACCTTCACCAGGTCGTCGGTCTACCTTGTGGAGGGCCTACCCACGCTACGTCTTCCTGTGCGTAGTAGCAATTCAAGAACTCGTTAGCCCCATCGTGCATCGGTTCTGCGAGCAATGTTCTGAGCCCACTGCCATTTAAGTTTAGCAATTCTATCCCAGTAGGATTCGACAATTAACCTCTTTTTCGAAATTGGATCTACCTAATTGTCCAGGATTGCCCCAGGTACACATATAACTGTCTACAACTTCGAGCGTAGAGCCACCGATTTTTATAGGAGTTGGCACAACATGGACATTAGACATTATTTTCGTCTTTTCAGGAAATGTTTCTATAAATGTTGGGTTTCAAGGACCAGATACTATCTACACTGAATACCAGGAGAAAAAGACCTATTTGTTACGATTCAAATAATTTTGGACGCTAGTGATGGTAAATATTTTGATATGATAGCATTCATCGCGCTATTTAGCTTGGATTATAAGTAGTTGTTATATAGAATCCGCTTTACGTTTGAGTCTTTAACCAACTAATCAAATCTTTTGAAGCATTTTGGTAATTAATATTCAATATAAAAAAGTATCTAGACATTTTTTCTCAACCTTTTAAAGACTGAATAATTTAGGTGCTAACCTGTTCGTAAAGCTTCGTAATTTCCTTTTAAAATGATACTTTTGATAGCGATGAAAATTTTGCAGATATACAATTTCGGGCTATATAGAATATGGAAGAGTCTACATGTCATAAAAGAACTTCAAAATCAAAAACAAACAAGAAGATTAAGCATCTGTAGTCTCTAAAGTAATATTTAGAGTAATAAAGTATTTAGATAAAGTAATTATGTGCGTATTGTGGGTATGTTAAACTTAAGAACTTATGACTTATTGAAATTTATTTTTTGTTCCCGATAAGAATCTTAATATCTCTAAAGGGTGCTGTAAATTGGTGAAAATACATGAACCGCATTTTCCTGAAAGTTTCAGTTCAATTCATTTTCATTAAGTTTCGAAAGATACCAATTTTAATAATCTTAAACAAGATTATGATATCAGCTTGGTTTAAGTTCAATAAAAATACAAAGTTGTAAGTTTACGTATACTAAACTTAATTTTTTAAAAAATCGGTGTAGGTTAATTTTTTACTTTTTTTTTCTTACGATTTTGTTCCGACGTCACCAGTTCTTCCTGTAATAACTATAAAACCTTTGTTGTTAAATAATCAATAAGTAAATTCATGTTATTGTTTGTAAATGGAAATGAATAAAGTTGTCCCTGTCTAGTAATTGTTTGTAACATTTATATTTTTGTATGTTACATTATTAGCGATTATTTATATTCAATTATTTAATTACCAAGGTCAGGTACCTATTTTTGTGTAATGACGCACACTTGATACGCCGCATTGAACCCCCAGTTTTGAAACCTGTAATGAACCGAACCCAATATTTGATGAATTGATTTCAAGACCGCGATAATGTTTGCAAATAACAATCAATGCCGTATTAATGGTTAATCCTTTTCTAACTGATAAATATTCACGATTTTTAATTATTTATTTCAATATGCCCACTATGGGCAATAAACATCTATCCATCTATTTTATATTATTTAAAATAACTGCATGATTAAAAAATGTAGACCTTGGTAAGTGGGTTACATCGACATAAGATAAAATTTGAGCTCAGTATATTTGGACAGATTGTATTTGGATTTAACAGTAGATTAGGACGACGTGGGCCGAATGCAACCTATATATTATTATCTATTAATATAGTAAAACTGCAACTAGACCAAATCTGTACATACAATATTTTTTGAAAATTAAAATCGGGGTGGAATTTGTTATCGAAATAGAAGCCAAAAATGTTTTATTTAGAATTTTTGTCTGTCTCTCTGTCTTTCCCTGTGCACGCGTACCACTCTGAAAGTACTGAACCAATTTTGACGAAACGACACAGAGATAACTAATATTATAGAGTAACATCTTGGATACTTTTGTCCCATAAAACGTAAGGGATTCTCCAGGATAACGGACAAAAGTAAAAAATTTGTAGTAAATGAAATTATTGACGGATTTTGATGAAATATTATTTATTATTAGCTATAGAAAACAAATTAGCTAAAATTGAAGCTATATTTCATATCTCTATTCATCTTAAAAAAAGAACAACAAAAAAAAACTTCATCGCTAGGTTATGAACCGACATCGTTAGGCCGTGTAGTACCTAACCGTTACAACTCAGATAAAGCAATGTAGCGTTTTATTGTGAAATTATCAATCCGTTAAATTAGAACCATAAAATCTAATAAGTAGACTTATTCCTATTGATGTAAGTGTTTGTCTCTTTGCCATGGAGCATTGCCGTTTTATCGAGTTTCAAACCACCAATGATTCTTAAGAAAGTTCACTTCAATAATAAATACCATGTCGAAAAGTTGAAAAATAGGTGGTAAAATCATACGAGATTGTTACTAATATGTTATTACATTTATTGTGTAAAATGTTTACTTATACCAACAGTCCTGCGCCCCCCCTCCCCCTTGATTCGATAGACACCTGGATAATCTCAGGTGACTCAGAGGATTACTCCACGAGGGACCCACCTGTGCGCCTCACCCAGTTGTCTTCTTTGTAGGCGCGGATAAAGAAAAGGCCACCGTCAGAAGGAATAGCCTTGAAGCGGTTTATGTGTAAACTAGAACTCTATAACTTGTTATATCAACTAATTGACATCTTGTAACAATTTTTTATATAATTAATGATTTGACTTATGTTGATTGATTAAATAACCACGTTACCATTTTCTATCACATCATCACTCAATATCATGTGAGATTGTGATCAAATCCTTAAACCTTCTTATTCACTACAAAATTATTAAATTATTAACATTAACATTATTACAAAATTATTACATTAGTTTGGTAGTCATTTTGCAAGACAAAAACAAGAGTACATTTCGAAGTCTATATAAACGTAGTTACGTGCGTGAATTTCAAACGTAAATGCAAGGAATATGAAGCGCAGGTATTGCTATATGCTCTGTTTGTTTTAATGCGAGCAAGCGAGATGTTATCGTTCTATATAATTGAATTCTGGCCGCTTGTACCGCCAGATGTCTTCGGTGCCGGTCGCGTGCTCGGATACGTTTGCTATGAAATATTTGATAGGCGCCCCACTGGATATGAAACGTTGGTATGAAA
The DNA here is from genome assembly GCA_014132275.2 of Samia ricini. NCBI lineage: Eukaryota > Metazoa > Arthropoda > Insecta > Lepidoptera > Saturniidae > Samia > Samia ricini. Next base: position 12,429,140 of record AP028165.1, on the reverse strand, counting down.
TTGGCTGTTGTGTAAAATTGATTTTTGTAATACAACAGCGCCGATAGAAACAACAATGTAATCTTACACTTGGAAATATTAATAAAATATGTGTTTAATTTGGTAAATTTACCGTGTCTATTAATTTTACTAAGTACAAATACTCAGATTTTTTTAATTTCCTTTTTTATCCAAGAATATTATGTGCATTACATATTTTTGTTTAAAACACTTCTGTTCATACTTTTTTAGGGATTTTTTTCTCGGATTACTTGGTTCAAATAAATTCGTTCTAATTTATATTTTAATATCTTTTTTTTAGTACTGAAATATGTATCTACGTAAGATACAATTTTCACAGAATCTTCCCTCGGGGACTCAAAAGTGTATGTGCATAGAATATTATGATTTCCAATACTGTACGTCAAAGAAAATCCATTCATGCATGAACAAAGAGTATCCATGTATCGTTGCTTTTTCCACGGTCAAAAGATTTCGATTTAAACTCGCATGGGACGTTACATTTTGTATTCCATTTTTATCATAGTCGAAATTTTCTCGCTTCTATCTGATCTGTGTAAGACGAATTTGAAGATAATCGATAATATTGGAATTTTAATTACCTTTAATCTGTTAGGTAATTTTCTTGATTCAATTATACAACTACGTTAACAATGGATTGGCGCTGTGGTTTTGTTGTGTGATCTTTGATATGGTATACTATATCCTACCTAAGGAGGCAGAGTAATCGTTTTTATCTAGGGTTGGATGTTTTATGTAGTATAAGTAAATTGTGTATTGATAACATGTAGTGGGTATTTTTATCTTTATGCATATTTTCAATAATCACATTAACCCCTTGAGCACTTACCTGGCGTTTACGCCAGCCTTCCATTGTTTTCCTATTGTCTTTCTATTGTATTACGGGTACTCGACACATTAACATTCTTCTTAATGTATATTGGACTAGACGAAAAATAAAAACATGGGACACCAGGTAGGAACGAAGTTCCTTCGGATAATATAGAAGCAACACAATTTGCAAAAAAAAATGTTACTTAATTTTATATAAATATTCTTGATATTTTTATTTTATTTTGCTGATTGGTTTTTATTTAAGTACATAAAAGTATTCAGATTTTTGTAAAATAATAAATAACGTAAAATAAAATAAAACAAAAAAAAAATATATTACTTCAAATTATTAAGTAAAATAAAAAACATGTCTCTTTAATTTTTTTTCGACAAAATAAAATTACATAAATAATTAAATAAAAAATAATAATCTGCTAAATTGATGTTAAAGTAATGAGTATATACTAAGCATTGGCGACGCGGAGCGGACGGATGAGAGAACGGAAAGAAAAAGGGAGAAATTGAATTGTATTATACACTATTCGCTTGTGTATACGACTGTAGCACTTCCGTTGTACATTTTTCTCACGGTTTTATTCTCAGATTTTTTCAGTTCGGTAGCGCAGCAAAACCCCTGTCTCCTCGAAGCTAACCGTAAGGATCCGTTTTAAAAACTCTCATTACAAACAATTAAAAAGTAATAGGAGGGGCTGATCAATTTAAATGTTATCATTTAATCAACACATTGTCAGGAAATAGTTAATAAATTATACTTCGGTAAAGTGTCAACGTCTATCGTAAAAGTAATGTTAAAATGTTCACCCACTAATTCACGCTCGGCTCAACCCGTGGGGGCAGCTGTCGGAATTAAACAATAAAAGTCACCTACGCTCCATTTGGGGGTAATACGGTCCTTTTAGAGATTTATTTACGCTTATTAGACGTATTCGTTGAACGCATGAGCAGCGGCCAATAGTGACACACACCGGCACGAAATATCGTGTTTGTTACTGGCTTCTTATTAATACAATTTTTGTTTTGCTCCTTATAGACTCTATGCTTTGACCACAATCTCACCTGATGTTAAGAGCCGATGTGGTCCATGATGGTAAACACACGAATCCTAGAGGTATTGGTTCTCAAATGATGCTGTCGCCACTGCCGGTGCAGACCGGTATATGGCGACAGGTTTCAAACAGGAAGACGGCATTATTAGATAAGCTACCACCCTCAAGTTTGAAAACCGGTCACTAAATACTAATAGGTATGTTCCGGCAGCATCACTTGAGAAGTAGTATCTTAGTTGAGCTTGAGTTGAGCTTAGTGTATTTACCATCATCGTCACTTAACATCAGGTGAGCTTGTGGTCAAATCACTGAGACTATACAATTTAAAAAAATATGCCTTACATAAGCTCAGTGTCTTATATAAGTTTCTTGTTACCTATTAAACACTCGCGCTATATATTAAGTCCAACGTATAGGGTACACTTTATTATATTGGAATACCAGGACCGAAAGCTTTAACAGATAGAACTCAAGTGGTTACGTGCCTTTTTATTATTTTTTTTTAACCTAGCTAATGCTGTTGACCGGAAGCTTCACCGAAATTGGGGGCGAGTGCTGAAGGCACTCAGCTGCAAAAGGTAACTAACACAAGGGTTCGAACCTTGGCTTGGCTGCTACCTGAGTATGAAAACTCCCGCGGAATTTTGATCCTAGCTAATTCCTACATTTTTCAAGGTTGCGTGTAGGTTTTACAGAGTCTTATATAGTACTCCACTGCGATCTGACGTTTGACAGTTGACCGAAGCCCCACCGGAAGTACACCTTTGATATTACCAGAAGTAAGCTACCAGATAATAAAGCTGGTGAAAGTACGTTGACAATATTGTTATTTGCTTATTTTAAAATAAAACATTATGCATTTTAAAATGCGTGAGTACCTCTGTAAAAATAAACCCCTGTTTGCGATAGCCAACCCGCCTGCCAAGCGTGGCGATAAGACAATTCCTCCCTTTTTGGGAGATACACATGTCCAGCAGTGAACGTATCTCGGTCGAATCAATTAATGAAACAGTTATGGGATACATTTACAGCATGCTACAATACATTAAAAAACTACATGACAGAGATACTTTCAAACATTTGGTTTAGTAAATTGCAAATTAGTAAATATACGTTTTGTACTTAAAAAGGAATTCAAAGAATATTTGAATTGAAATTCCTTTACAATATATTTATCTAGTTTATCTTTACATTCCCATGCGCATCTTACTAACAAGATATTGTGCATTGGTTACGTTCGCTCCATTCTTATGTTTTTATTGCATAGTTTCATTTGAACGAGTAATAATTTTTATTACTAGTTATATTTATTACCGGTTGGTTAACTTGGAACCTGTTTACGTGGTTAGATCCTGTGTAGGGTTCAATCTCCTGCGGTAACATTACCGTCACAAATTCTATAGCAATTCAACACTTACATATGTTTTTATTATCTTCTACAGTTAAGGTTCTACAGTTTAACAGTAAATATATATTACACTTAAAAAAAATTCGCTTATGTGTAAAAGTTAAGATATTGTCGTTATGATTTTCTGTATACTTTAAAAAATAAAGTCTGTTCTATATTGATGAGCTCTGATTTATTTAACTAACGACTCGTCTCGGCTTCTCTAATAAAAAAAATACAACCCATGATACTCGTCGAATGTGAAGTTTTCTACAGATGAAAGTATTATTAAATTTGGTTAACTAGTTTCTAAGTATATCCGTAACAAACAAAAAATCAATTCTACGTCTAGTACAGATAATACCGACAATGGGATGTTTATTTATCGAAAACAACCTATAACAGTGAATGAATATTATAATATTGTTATATATCGGTAGTTATATTGAAAAATTAATCTTAAGTCAGTCGAAATCAACACAGATCAGTTAATCAATAGGTCGTAAAATTAATGTGAGTGACAATAAACCGCACGGAGTCTCTTACGTCCGCATGTACCCAGGCCCGTACAAATGACAGCCGATACAAAACTGTATTACAGTTTTTTTTAACCCAGGTAATGCTGTTGACCGGAAGGGCCTTTACAGCTTCACCGTACCTTTGGGAACGAGTACTCTCTTAGTACTCAGTACTCTCTGCAAAAATGTAACTAGCACAAGTGCACCAAAGTGGTACGAACCTCGGTTGGGCCGTTACCTGTGTAGAAAAATTCGCTGGGAATTTTGAACCTAGCTAATCCCTACATTTATTATTTAATATATATATACGTTAAGAGCCTCCCAAGTTGGGGAACGGAGCACGTCTTTGGGCCGCCACCGAAGGGGGACACTGGGAAGATCCTATTCATGCGAGTGATGTTATCGTCACGTTCATTCAAGATGTTACGCGGTCGTCGCATCTTGAACATGACATTCGGGACGGGCAAGTACAAGACGGCTTGTACGATGAGGAGGTTCGGGTGTGTCTCTGCGTGTTCGAAGAAGGCGTGACAATGGGTTTTAAAAATGGACTTGATGGTGGGCAGATTCAGATCCCTGTGTAAATCCACATTTCTCTGATACCATCGAACGCCTGAGGCTTTATTTACAAAATGATTCTGAAACTTTTATAAGGTGCACAAATCTTAATATGAGCAAACACGGGTGCACAGTATGTGATGCTGGGTCTAACCATCATCATATGCAGGGTAACTTAATGGTGGAGTACTCTTACTCGGGTTTATCGCGATACGCCACTTCAGGTATACACAGCGCTGAGAACGTCAACGTGTCTTTGGACGTATTTTCGAAGAATGGTTCTCTTACAAAAATCGTAATAAATGACTGTGTCGTCTGCGTAAAGACCTAACTGAACTTCTTAAAGTGCAGGCAGGTCTGCTAAATAGAGATTAAAAAGGACAGGTGCCATAATGGAACCTTGTACCTCCTGCGCATACGGAGTGAGCTTTCTCTACTCTATAGCGGAAGCTAAGGTCTAGAGGACTAGAGTGTCGGGGATACTCAGCACAGTGAGTTTGTAGACAAGGCCTGTATGCCAGACCATGTCGCATGCTTTGACGACGTCGAAGAACACTGCGAGCGTATGGCTAGGTTTCAAAACATTCTTTTGATAATTAGAGAGGATGTATTCCGTGTGTACTTGATGATTCTTGATGTCCGTATTGAAGAACTGCATCACGGTTCCCGTTGCGAGGAGATGTTATTTACTTTACTTCGGATTTCGTTAGATTGTGTACTTGTCATCTAATGATACAATAATATATACACTGAAACCATTATTTAGGTAATAACATTCTGTATAAGTATATATGTAAGTTTTTTGATGGGGATTGAGAAGCGATGCTCTACCCCTTTTCTACAAAATGAAATTTAGTATAGAACTTGTACGAAGCATGTCTCTCTCTTAAAACGCACGTAAGTTCATTTTACTTATTTTTGATAAGATATCCTTCTATCAGTGGTCTGTCTTATTTAAAGTATATTCTTTATGAGATAATACAAAATAATGTGTAAAGAAGAGTATTGACAAAAGACTGATACTGCTTTTTCACTTTGAAGCTACGATCGCAAATATCTCGGCATATTTACAAACTGTTTTGAAACGTTTATTTTACGCTTTTTACGCAGACCCCTGTTACCTTTTGCCTTTAAACATCTGTTTTACGAGAACCTTTGTCTCTTGAGAGATTAAATTTAGGGGTTGCTTACAATTTAAGAAGCAAGATTCTAACTGAAATATATATAAGTGATAGCGATAACAATAATTTAACTGGATATAGCGGTGTGTCAACGCTCGCATCCTTAATCCTCGTTTATGGTCTCCCTTGTTTGTAATTTTAACCTGGTGTTATTTTATATCTTTCAACATTACCGTGGATTATGTAGAGTATATCTTATTATTTATGTATACCACGTGTATTAAATGTTTTTAAATACTCGTTTGGTTTGTGAGTTTTATCGAATTTATCTTCTCATGTTGTTTGGATGAACAAAATTTTGCGCTCAAGCAATTTCTTTTCATAATGTTATTTGCTCCTAAAGGATTTATTTGTGGATCATTATTTGAATGATGGCGGTGTCAGTCAATGACACCCATTTTTGTGCATCTACAACTTAAACTTATAAATTGTATAGTTCCATTAAAAAAAACATACATAAAACAGACCAGATGAAGTTTCTTAGCAGCTCTTCTCGACTCATATGTAGCAGATAAAAATAATAAATAAATGTTTGTATGAACTATATTATATATGTAATAATTAATATTAACATATATTTAAATTAATAATAAATTAATGTTACGCGACGTAAATGAAATGCGGAGGAGAGATAAACGATTTTAGATTAACGTACTTAGTAGTAGATTGTAATTACTGTGCTGTCACAACCGATCGTGAAAAGGATGATAATAATTAAGCTGATATAATATTAATAATCTAGGATAAGGAAGGAGATCTGTCACTTAACGAGACTTATGTTGTATTAATGACTGAGGGCTTTTTGATACGAAGAGATAAAATCGTAAATGCGGAGAATATCTTTGATATAATTATTTACGATTAGTAAGGCGTTGTAAGAATGAAATATTTAACACATACGTTTTATAAACATATATTCAAAGAAGTATGTTTATAAGTGCAATTAAAAAAAAACTGCGTTTTTTTTACCTCTTTACCAGTACTAATGTGTTGTACCAGGAGAATAGGCTGCGATGGTATAGAAGGAGAATATTAGACTTCATAGTTTTTGGCACTTCAGCGTTCCGTTTCTTATCAAACATCTAAAAATCAATCTCTAAATAAACTGAAATGGTGTAATGGTAAAGAAAATGAAAGTGTGCAAAGATTCCTAGGATGGAGCGACGTGCAGAAGAAAAATGCGAAAGGATATACTACCATATAAAACAAATAGCAAGGTAGAGATATAATTTTATATGTTTTAATAGATTTTAATATTGTAACCGTAGATCATTCTACGGGTTAAATAGCAGGGTATATAGGCATATTAAGTTTTGCGATCAGAATAGTTTTAGAGAGATTTATGTGCTAATCACAGAATAAAAGTCTTTAATCCCATAACTAACCGGGAAACACCTACAGCTCTGGATCCAACGCGCGTGTGACGTTTAATTTTGTTTCTGAATGATTTATGGCATCGTTCATTTCCATACTTCGCTTATAGTCATTGATAGTTGAATATTTCTCAAATATATCCTTGATCTTTTCATATTACATTAGACGATATCTCCCAATATTTCTGGTAGTTGGCTTGTAACTCGATAAACACTAAACTAATTTTTATTGTTCTCTTTTAAATCATAAATCTATTCTCTAATCAGGATATGTTTTATTTATTACCAAAAGTAATGTATGTAGATAATGGATTAATGAGTTTTACACATACGTGTCAGCTAAAATATTTTACATCGGAATTAGCGTAGTAATATTAATTTATAATGAATTTATTTAGTAACTTCTCGATCAATCAAAACTTTACTTCGCTCAAAAGTCACTTCAAACTATTTACGCATAAAAATATACAAAGATCTTGTCTGGTATTTATAAATTTATGGCATGCGGGTTATGTCAGTTCAAAAGTCAATAACATGATGTTCAATATTGTAACTATTCGAACACATAACAACGTATATTGACATAACAAACGTATTATACGGGCTCGACCGTTTTCGTTCGCTTTCACGCCAAATATGGTCGTTTTATTATATAAACTAGCGACCTGCCCCGGTTTCGCATGGGTATAAATAAGTATCCAAACAAAAAAATGATAATAGTTAGTCTATGTTACCGGTAGCTACAATGTTTGCTTCCAACAGGTGACCTTAAAAAATCGGTTAAGTAATTTTGAGTTTTTCCATAACAAAGAAAAAAAAACAATTTTAACTATATTCTATAACAATAAGTAAAATTGAAGAGTCGGTTTGTACAAATTAACAATTTTTGTCTAAATACATATGAATGTATATACGGTGCATTTATCAAAAAACAATTATTTTTTTGTCTGTCTGTCTGTTTGTTCGTTCTGACTAATCTCGGGAACGGCTGGACCGATTTTAATGGGACTTTTTTAGCAGATGACTGAAGTTTCTTTTCTATAATTAAAACTCATGATATTGTAAATAAAATCCAAATCAGTAGATATCACAATCATCATACCATTTTATTTGGGGTCGGCGTAACATGTCTTTCTCTTGCGTTTTCTTTGGTCTTTCTCTTCCCCTATACTATTCCACATTCATATCCAATACCTTTCTTACAACATCCTCTTCCTTCCTGCGCGTGACATACCCATGCTAAGACAGACGACTGCTCCTTACCTTCTCTCTCACTGGTACTACTTTCAATCAAAGCATTATTTTCCAATGATTATTTAAAAACTATATTACGCATTGAAGAATATGTGAAACGCGAGCGGAGCCGCTGGCATACTGCTAGTCTATTTAAATGTTTATGTAGATAATAGTTTATAGGAGGAGTGATAAATATTTTATAGAATTCTATGATTGTAAAATTTCATGAAAATCACGTTTACTTGGTTATGCCACGATACCTTAATGAATTGTGATCGATCTTCCAATTCGCTTGTTCTAAAATGTGCCTGAGTTTTTGGTATTTCTTTAAATTCGAAACTCGTCAAAATGACTGGACTCGTTACACAGTTGATAACGAAAGCGCTACTACATTATGTAATAATGCCCATCTGGCTAGCTACGACCTATAAGTTTGAAAATCTGTTTGTGTGTATTTCGGTAGAGACAATACCTCTACATTTAGCGTATGTACCATCCAAAGCACTGACTTTATCCTATTTTATTACGCATAAGTTTAACTCTTTATTTTACGAGACTGACTGCACATTACTTTATCAAATGAAAATAAAACAACCATAGGTGCAAATTGATTGGATCGTGGACAGCATTCGGAGAAAGATCCCCGTATTATGTTTATTATAAAGACTCCTCTTCTTCAGAGCATCTCCAAATTGTGATACATTTGGATTACGTGAAATAATACTTAGTATTTAAGTTAATTAATTAGAATAACAGAAAAAAAACTTCTAAAAATGACAACCATCGTATATCTTCTACCAATCTTACTTATATCAAAAGTAATAAAAGTGAGCAGATTGAAATTAAGGGACCAATACTAACACACTTGTAAAGCTATAGAGCCCTGGAAGAAATTGCCAGGACAAATTCATTCCTAAGTTAATTTTTTAAGTTTTCGCGTTCCATATTTAAAATCAGTTAATTTTCAGTCAGCCCGTGACCACGGTTGGTGAAACCCAGCCGAAACGTCGGGATAGGAAGAAAAAAGCAAAGGTAACGCGTGAAAACCCGTTAAAATTAACTGATTCATTCCTAAGAGCTTAACAGGGCATTCACTCAAACTAAAGCTGAAGAAACCCTGATGCTAAGTTGGAATCAGATACGAGTACCAATGCGGGCAACTAACTGGACACTGTTATTTGAGTAAACACATGCACAACATTGTTGTTCAGAATACAAGAGAGTGCAGGTCTTGTGAAACTGCAGTTGAAACACCAAAGTGTGAATGTGATCCACTAATTCTCATACGCAACCGAGTTCTGGGCAAGCATGTGTTGCTACCGGAGGAGGTACGGATGCTTTCTTCCAAAAAGATTGTATGGTAAGGCAGTGAGTTTTTTAAAAGTGTAGGGTGATCACAATAGATATTTGTAGGTCGCATAGCATAGGTCTGCATAGCCCCTTTCAGAATAATATTATAATGGGTAAATCTAAAAACATAAATATAATTGTCTCATGTCGACTGAAACAAATAACTAAATCACACTGTAAAAGGGCGGGTCACAAGTAGTAAATAAAAACGAACAATCGTAGTTTTCTGAAGTAAATATTAAAGTACGTACATTCTGGGTTACCTCGCCTAAATTTAGCTAAACTGTACGGTAATGACTAGTTCATTAAACGTAAACCGAGAACTACACGTCAAAGCACACCCCGACCATGCTACAGAGTAAATGCAAACAGTTGAACAGAAAAAATATTACAGAGCAAAAATCATATGTAAAGAGATTATTAGTGGGAAGGTCCCTTTGCAGTCTCTTCTATGGTTTACTAGCGTTTGCCCACAAATTAGCTTGAATTAACGTTGATTTTGTCAATCATTTCAAGGATGTATTCTGAATATGATTCTGTGCCCTTCTCTGTACTCCTTGCAATTTATATATTTATAAAAAATTATACGATATCAGTTGAGTAATTAACGTAAATCGTCTTAACTTTTTGAAGATGAAATCAGATGCGTTTTTGTACTTAAAGACTTTATGTTGTTCTGATTAAAAAACAATAATTTGTGAACACATTTTCGTTCCAATTAGGTTAAATTTATTGGAAAGACATCCGTAATTTTTACAGAAATATAAATAACTAAGGCAGCTGAGGATCGCTTGCATTTGTAGGTTTGTGGATAATATTGATTTAAATAGGTTGACCATGAATAGTACCTATAAAAAATAGAATGATGTAGCGCATTGTCATCTGATATTGAGTAGCTAGACTGAACTAACTGAAGTGAATAGAACCGGTTTAAATATTTTTTCTTAGAATAAATGTTTACTTATTTATTTATGTAATGTTAAGATTACACGCGTATCGGTAATAGGCTATTCTTGTCCGTTATAATACTTATTACAAAAGGCAACTTCAATTTGCCTGTACCTGTACCAACGTTAGTTGTCATGGGTACATTCTCGGAAGTAGAGTTAATGTGTAAAGAAATTTGCAGATATCTATCCTCTCCTGTAATTGCTAGCCATAAAAACAGAATCGCTTATAAACCACTTCCACAATTTTTGTTTTTAATTATAATAAAAAATACATAAAAATATAAAGGCTGTAGCCGGTCACACTTTTTCTTTAACAATTACCAGTTGACTCACTGTATATCCCCACGCTTTGTCATTATTAAACCGTCGTTTGTAGTAGCTAGTCCATCGTGGGAGAGTCAATACAGCCTGTTTACCTAAGCTGGTTCTGTTATTCCGTAGCCTGTAGATATGGCCGGATATGGTAATCTTAAAGAAACCATGCAGCTACCAGAATACGATTCGTACGGTGTACACAGTAGGTGAAACTTTTACAAAAGATTATTTGTCAACTCAGAGGAGTTGCTAAATGTTTAACATCCATATACAAAAAACGTGTCAGTTTGTGACAATTTTCTTGGTATATACAAACTGATAAATATATATTTTTTAAGATGGCAATTGTCATATTTATTTGTTGGTACTAAGTTCATATTTATTACACAGATTTAACTTTTTTACATGTATTTTTTTCAAATATAACGACTAAATCCAATTACATATCATTTCCTGTGTTATTTTTATTGATTTTAACAATTACATATTATTTATTGATTTATTCTTTTTGTACAAAGTACAAAGGCGAACTTAATATCTTAGACATTTGCTTTCAACCGTGGGTTAATCTAGGGATTAAAGGTAGAAAATGTAAAGATACGTAGGTACATACATTTGGAAATAGCAACATCTCCCAATGGGCAGCTGATACATAAAATCCATCTATATCGGTTGTACTTTGGAGAACGTACTGAAGAACTGCACCAAATTAACCCACGAAATCCCATTGATTCGCACGTTTATAATGACAGCCGTGAATGAATGGAATAAGCTAGCTGTGTTTCCAATTCCTACAATATATGGGTCTTTAAAAGAAGAGTGAATCGATTTTAACTGCGCGAGCGCGTCTCATCATCGGCGGGCTCAAGCGTCGAGGAGTTCTTTAAAAAATATGTTTTTAGTAAAAAAAATGCATAAAAAAACCACAGAATTCATGTGTAGGCTTAGATAAATCAGCAATAATGATTTATTGCTCCCAACAGACATTTATGCTTTAGCAAAAGTAACAAATATGTCAACGCATCACACGTTGCAGTAAAAATGGACAAGTAGGATAGTTCCCATATATTTCAAACTTTATACTTTTTTCACTTGATAAAAACAAACAAAGATTTTGCATTAAAAAAAAAAACTAGGCTAGAATTATATCAAAGAATTTATTGATATAATTTTAACTAACATTTTCACATTTATATCATATCTGTATTGTATAAATTTAAATGTTAAAATATTGTACAAACACTCTTAACATATTTTTGTATATTGGAAATTAAAAACACAGATGCTTTATTTTATAACTAGCTGTGTGCCCGCGGCTGCACTCGCGTTTTATATATTCTTCAATGCGTTTTATTTTTTTTAAACGGAACCCTAATTATTTTTCTAAAAAATGTAATATTACTAAAGTAAAGTAAAAATATTTCTCATAAATTACTATATTTATATAAATTATACCACTTGCCCGTATTTTCGAAAACTAAATGTCCCCTAAGTTAGTCGGAGTAACTTCAACTATCTACCAAAAAATAGTCCCGTTCAAATCGGTCCAGCCGTTTCAGATTACCAATTATAAACAGACAGTTTTTTTTAAATTGTATTTTTGAGATAGGTATCATATAAACATATATATTTAGTACAAAAAATATTTTGACATTACAAACAGACACTTCAATTTAATTTATTAGTATAGATATGTAAATACAAGTAACTTGTACTCTCTCATACTCTTAGAATAACTAAATCGGTACCAGCTTATTTTTATTCCTCACTAAAATGCTATTAACTTTTACTTGCTGTTTTAAACAAATGTAAATGTATCTGTTGTCTCTAAAAAATATTATACCTTTATTTTTCATTAATAATCATCCAAATATCTTCGTATTCCCATAATATATTCTTAAAATAAAACTCTTGTATACGCGTGACTCAAAACGACATCTGTCTCTACTTCCGACACGAATCGAAATTATGGAACTCGAAATCTGTCAGCGAATTTCCTCTATTTTTACGTTTGAAATAACTCTTCAGCGTGCAGTTGTGCGATATCAAATTTATAATATGATTTTGAGAATGTAATTTGTTTTCTTAATTTAACATTATTATAAAACAGTTTCATAACATAAACATCACATTCATAACCCATACTGATGCAATTACAAAACCTCTTAATAAAAAAAAAAACTACAAGAAACTTTGCCTACAACATAGTCCTCATTTTAGAGGTTCTATCACCACCATACATCAGCAACTAATAATCAAATTGATTATTATTTTATAATGAGGTGACAAAAAATGAATACTTTTAATAACTAGCGAGCGCCCGTGACTTCATCTACCCGTCTTATCTTATCTGAATGTGGGATGTGCTGATTTTGTTTTGTTTTTCATATCCTATCTGTTACAAAACGACACATACTTCCCGTATACCAAACTTTATTTAAATCAGTGAAGCGAAGACGAGTTTAAAATTTTTATAATTTTTAAAAATGATATTAGTCATTTTTCTTATCTATCAATCGCCAACCAATATATAGTTTAGACACACACAATTTTATTACAAATTTTACAATCCGTTAAAATCACAATCTTACATACATTACATAGCGCCTGATGAAATCATATTAACATTTATGTTAATCTATCACTCATATTTAACTACATTTAATCCAACTAAATTCCAACTTTAGCGATCAACTAAAAAAAATTAATTATATTGGTGTTTTTTCCGCTTGGTGCCGGGTAAGAATAGTATAAAGCCATATCGTTCACGTAGGTGTCGTAAAAGGCGGCTAAGGTATAAACCAGGAGATGGGCATCACTTGAGAATCAGTAGCTCTAGGCTAAGTGTGTATACTATCCTGAACCACATCGTCACTTAGCATTAGTTGAGATTGTGGTCAAGCATTAGTGCTTAGGCCTAGGTACAGAAAAACGTGTAAAAAACATTTCATGACGCTAATAAGATAAATAACTCAGTGTTTATATTTGTTTAGTGGTAAAATAGCTTGTTTAAAAGCTCATGTACTTGTTTAGTTTAGGCATTACAAAAAGTTGATATTTCTCATTTCTATTGGTTCAATTCATTATACAATTGAGAAATACCTTCTTCAGATTGGTACTTGGGGATTTTGATTTTTATATGTGTTATCGCTGTGCATTTTATATACACAGCGGGTACCTTCCTCTAGGCATTTCCGTCTCACAAGCACTGATACCTGTGTCCGAGCACAACTGTGCTTTGCCCAAAGGCTTTTTTAAGCCAAATTTGTCAACAACAACACAGGTCTCAGTTGGCCACTTATTTCAATGGCCACACCAAGTCACGCTATAACACGCTTACCAAATAATGGGATAAGCCTATGAAGCGCCACGGACGCCAAACTAAACCCAAAGAGGAAGTATTTGATGGCCAATACTTGGTTATATATAGTATTGTAAAATGGCATCCGAAGGCAACATGGCCTACGCCGCAGTAAGATGCGACAAGTGGTCGGTCGATGGAAACACATAGAGGAGGACCGCTGATTCAAATATTGCATACAATATATATAAGCTGTGTCGTAACAATTTCTCTAGCGCGATTTAGGTTTTCAACTAAATGGAGTGTAAAGTTCTAGCTAAAAGTTTAAATATTTTACATAATGTTAAAGAGATCTATATTAATATAGATATAACAAAAAATAATTCAACGTTTATGTCAGAAAAATTGAGAATTATAATATTTTATTTTATAACTAACCTTATTGGTTGTTTTAAGCATTAAGCGAACCAGTAGAGTGAACGGACGTCGGGGAATTCCGTCGGGTCTGTTTATTGATAACTCGGAAAGTGGAATTTCGATTCTTATTTTATGAGTGGTAGAGTTTCAATTCAAGCAATCGCTTTAAAATACGTAAATACACAAGCAGTAATAAGTAGATATATGTACATCCATATGAAAACGGACTTAGTCATACTTCTAGTTATAAAAATAAATCTAAATCGAACTACATAGAAATGTACCTACTTATAATTAGTGAAGGTCGCGTATTTATTTAAGTAAAACTCACTCATATAATTGTTTTGTTAGTCAATTTTGAGCAAAGGTCCTTTACTTAGATTTTTTTTTACACGGTATAGGCAGAGTGCTCTGACCACATTCTCACCTGATGTTAAGTGACGATCTGGTCCAGGATGCTAAACACACTAAGCCTAGAGGTACTGGTGGTCTCAAGTGATGCTGCCGGAACATACCTATTCGTATTTGGCGACAGGTTTTCAAACTTAAAAATGTAGGGATTAGATAGGATCCAACTCGCGAGTGAGTTTGCATACTCAGGTAACGGCCAAGCCGAGGTTCGAACCCTTGTGCTAGTTACCTTTTGCGGCTGAGTGCCTTCAGTACTCGCCCCCAAAGTTCGGTGAAGCTGTAAAGGCCCCTCCGGTCAACAGCATTAGCTAGGTTAGAAAAAAAAAAGTTTTCAAACTTGAAGGTGGTAGCTACCAAGGTTGGCATTATTATAAAATACCCTACCACCATGCTATGGTTTCCTAACGATGCTTTCAATGAAAGCTCAGGCTGATTTAAGAGTTAGATTGGTGGGATCAATCTCATTTAATTATTATAATCTAATTTATGTTTATCAAATATTAGTATTTAATGCACCCGATAAATATAGTATTTATTAATTGGTTAATGGCTCCGGGACATACTGCCTTTTCTAGAAAAAAAACTACAATCATTAGGTAAAGGTAAAATAAGATGTCAGTAAAAAAATTAATGTTCATATAAAGAAGAGAATTTAACAGGTAAAATACAACAAAGTCAAACTTTATTGAATTTTGAAATTGAAAAGACAGAACTTTTTTTTTTTTTTTTTCCTTGTTTGGCAAGGCGTTAATGACGCATATGCCAGTGTCTTGTTTTAAAGACAGAACTTAAAAACCTTTTTAGTAACTAAAGGCTTTTATAGAGTCCGACCAAAACAGCCGAAACCGAAAATAACCTTCGGCCTGGGTCTCAGTTTCGGCCAAACCCGAATCCGAAACTTATGTAGACTTGTAAACTTTTGTATTTTATACTGAAATTTAGAATATTTGAAGCGATGACGTCGCACTATCCCACTTCGCCATTATCGCTTCTTCTCTTATCTACCGTTAGGTCTAACTATTACATTAGGTGGTAAAATTGATTTCTTGTTTGTTATGGATAAACTCAAAAACTACAAAGCCGATTTGATAGGTTTTTGATCTGTAGAAGGTCACACTATTCCCGAGTCACATAGGCGTATTGTATTTATTTTTAATTAAAGATCCGTAATAAAAGGCCTTATTAAGGGTGTAATGCGAAATTTATTATTAATACATAAAATAATGTGCTAAATGTTTATGGGACTTCAACCACCGATGAAAAAGTCTAATAGACTTACTATGTCTAACTAACTTTTGTTGCTATTTGACTAACTAACAATAATCGTTTATTTTTCAAATAAGTCCATCAAAACACTGGCAGAATCGAACGATGACGACATTCGTATCATTATATTAATACTTATTTCATGTCCACTTTTAAAATAGAGGGACAAGAATATTATCATCTCATGATTAACCTTTTATCGTCATTAGGCCAAAGCCACGCTACGCTGTCTTTGATTTGTCTGAATAAAACTAATTTATCTAATTATATACACGTGCGAATAAGTTGCGGGTCGCTAGCGTATGTATAAAAAAGCGTAGGATACAGCTGCGCTAAAATTATACTAATATGCATTAAATAGAAACATAGTGTTCGAATCGGCTAATCCTACGTAACATCTGTCTTTCACTTTGTAACAATTTTTACTTCGTCTACCATTTTTTTTAATTAAATTTAACAACCAAAATATTGAATCTCTTTCATTTGATATTGCGCTTACATATGAATACAACCTTACTGTATTTTTTTGCAATATCAATTTATGGGAATTTGCTATAAATGTTAAAAATTGTAGCGCCGTAGTAGTAGTAACTAGAATTATTTCACAATGCACAAAACATACCTACTTAATGTAACAAAATAAACGAATAAAGAAATTAAGATTACCATATTGATTATCATATTGATCACAGTTAAAAATCTCGAGAATTCTGAGATCTCTTAACAATTCCTTTGAAAAGCTTTCATTCACCAAGGCCCACTAATTTGTTAAAGATTAGTGAAGTAATACAAAGTTACGTTAAAATAACTTGTATTCACGACCGTAAGGAACAATAAAGGAAAAAAAACATTTATTATTTAATACATGAATAATGAACTGAACGATAGTTTTGGCGGGATCTATCCTGCACCAGTTATTGTCTTTAATTCGTTAACTTGCTCATTTGACTCTATATTATGTAATATTAGTGGGGTATATTTTTATATAGTTTTGGTTTTTGTGCACGTGCGTAGTGTATTCGAAAGAATGAAGCGTAACGTGTACGCTGAGGTGCCACGAAAACTAAAGTAAAAAAAAAAAAAAAGTTTTAGCAAGATGAGCGAACGTTTTACTGGAGCTCAGAATTGTTGACACTGGATTGAAAATATAACGTCACTCACATGACACTGACAGATTTGTGTATATAAATCACTGAATAATGAACTCAAAATTTATACAAGTGAATCCGCATGCACAGCTTGTGTTTGTATACAAAAGATTTGCTTGAACGACTTGAGGGTAATAAAAAAGGCAGAAGGAATTTCCAGTACCTATTGAACAAAAATGTGTTGCAGTAAATTTGTCGTCATTGAAATAGATTAAGAGAGAATGTAGCGTGAGATTGAATGGCGAATTCATTTGAGCCTCCCCGACTTCGGTGAATTTATTATAGCGACTTTGACGCGCGTCTTACTTAGGGTTGCCAACTACGGTACTGAGATTTACGGGAAACAGACAATTCAAATGCGGGACCGCGCCGAATTAAGCGAGACCAAACTACATTTTGTCTCTATTATTAAATTTGCAGAAGTAGGTAGTGCCAGTTTTACATTATTAAATTGTTTGATTTACTTATATTTCTTTAGTGAAATGATATATTTGTAGAAAGTGATATTTAATTAAATTTCCATTTTTATAGAACAAATTAACTTCCTGTATGCGTCCATTACTAAATATAAGGTTATTTAGAAGAGTCCACAACTATTGTTACGGATAGCCCAGGACTATGTGAATTGCTTGGCAACTCTTGTATTAAGCTCAAATGTGTTAGCTTTTGTGTTACCCCAAAACTAGTTTTATAATACATCTGTATTAAATACATAAAATAATATGTTTTGATACGAAAATTCTTCATTTTGATGATTCTTTATTTCTTAGTAAATTTATTTTTTAAATGCTTTTTTTTTTAATTTTATTTCGTTTTTTATAAAGTAACCGGCTTATACGTCCCTTTACGTTTACTTCCAATAAAAAGCTTACTGTAACTCCACGGAGCTATTAAGAGTTATAAAACATTTATATCTTGTGTACATTTGCTGGATAAAATAAACATATATGCCAAATTTAATTTAAATGGGTATATCTATATTTGAAAGGCTTTATGGAAAAATTTAATTCATCTGTACCAATTACCTTGTTTATATTTTTAAAAGTTATCACGGGACACCAGGTAGGACAAAGTTCCTTCGGATAATATGGAATAAAATAGAATACTTACATAGAAGTATTTAGGAAATTTAGTTTTTTAGAAGAAGACAAATAACGTAAAATAAATTAAATCAAAGAAAAAAAAATTCTAGTAATTTAAATTATTAAGTAATATAAAAAAAACATGTCTCTTTATATTTTGTTTTGACAATATAAAATTACATAAATACTTAAATGAAAGAATTTTCATCTGCAAAATTGGCGTTAAAGTCTTGAGTATATACTATGTATTGGTGAGCCTAAGTGGGATCAGAAAGAGAAGGGATGAGAGAAAGGAAAGAAAGAGGGAGAAAGAAAGATCGACTATGGCACTTGCGTTATATATTTTTCTTACGGTTTTAGTCTCACAATTTTTTCAGTTCGGTCACGCAGCAAAGTCCCTATCCCCTCCAAGCCTGCCGTAGGGAACTTCGTTCCAAAATATATAATTATCAAAACACAGCGCCACGTACCGGGTTTAGCTATCATATATACTAAAGAACCATCCAAGTACAAGAAAAAAAAAATCAAAAACCGAAAAACAACCATACCTTTATTTTATAAATAGTAAGTTTAAAAATAGTTTTATTTATACCAGTGTCATAATTTTTAAATTGTATCCATTACATTATATTTTCAAATATTTCATGTTACACGATTATACTTATTGTGCGTTTAAAATAGTTATCTAACCCTTACAGAGTAATGAAATCACAAACCAAAGCTACAAGTTTGTTCGTAAATGTCAATATATGTAACTATTGTATGTAGCACGTATGACAGTGAACACATTGATTACTACTCTAATACACTAAGAATCTATTTGTACACAAAGTAACTAATATCTGCGGTAATATAGTAGGCATATAATTTCCTACTATGATAATGACGTGTTTAACGCAAACCAAGTGACATTAATAGTAATTCTACCAAATGTAATTACTAATAACGAAACGATAAATTACATGTAACAACATAACATGCGCAAAATACATCTGCGGGAGTGGAGTCAAATCGATGTTTACATTTAATCTTCTTGAATAGCTATATGATTATATAAAATCTTACGTCTATCTGTTAGTCTGTATGTTGACTTGCTCGAAAACCCATGAACCGATTTACATGATTTTTTTTTTAAATCAGGCTATTTTTTACTATATATATACGAGTATATGACAAATATAGTCTGAATAATGGTAAAATAACTTCATAAAATTACCATTATCGTGTTCCTACTATACATCCTTATCCTAATTTTTATTTACTCGAGCGGAGCCGCTGCGCCGGCACAGCTAGTGTTTGTTAGACATATAATTTTACTTACTTAGTAAATAGAGTATACGGTTATTGCTTTGATTATAATTTAATCTGATGTTAAATGACAGCATAGTCCAAGGTGAACACGTTAAATCCAGATGTTCCAGCTTGAGAAGTATTAATGTGCCTTGTGCACTGACACCGGCAAAGACGCTTTAACTCAAAAACTGGGTGACTAATTTCAATAAAACTTTGTATACATGAAGTACATGATAGGCTAAAAAATATATTAAAAACTCAGAAAGGTCTTGATCGATTTGTATGAAATTCGGTGTACGGGAACCACGTGACTTTCGGTAACTGATAGAATGTGAAAAACAAAACAGCATATCCCACATGTAAACAAAACACGTAGAGAAAGTCGTAGGAACCCGCTAGTATAATACAAGTAAGCTAACTAAAGCAGGGCGCGTGCGATGTGAACTGAAACCATTATTATCGTGAAGTTGGTAACAGTTTTTAATCACACATAAATATTACACAAATCTATTCAAGCTTAAACCAGATGTGCTACCCTTGACTGTATCCGAACGGCCATGCCCAATTTGACGTATGGCTGCGTGACGTAGACAATACAAACTTGGAGCTTTGTCGTAGGAGTCCCGCTTTGGCTATAGATTTTAATAACATAATACTCTAGGATGATATCGAAACACGTTCCGCAAATAGCACTGAACGGAACAATACAATTTACTGTTATACAGTTCCATGGATATACAGTTCTAATAAAAATCTATCTATACTAATAATAATATTGAAGTGTCTTTTTATCATTTATCATCATTTCTTTTTAATTTTGTGTTTCAAGTCTATTTTAGGCGTTACTAATCTCAATAGTACATGTCTGTCTGGCTACGTGTATTGTTACGAGTTAACTGGAAAACGGCTTTACCGATTTTGACAAAACTTTGTGCACGGGAAGTATATGTCAGGGAGCAATAGATAGGTATAGGTTATAAAAATTTTTTTTTTAGAGAATAGTTAAAAAAAATAACAATAAAGCACCACTCAAAAACGCATGAACTTTGTGTGCATAAGGTATATTATGTCAATTAGCGAGTGATAGAATATCGCGTTTAGAAATTATTAATAAAAATATTTGAATTACTGGTATGCTATGAAAAATAAAACAAAATCAGAATATCCCACAATTAAACAACACACGTAGACGAAGTTGTGGACATACGCAATATATCTATTGAAAGCCAGTAATAAGAGTAGAATTTTTCATATAACAAGCACGTACATAAAGCTCTTAATAATAATTGTAGATGTATACAAAATATAACATCTTAATACTGTAGTATTGGTTAAACTTAGTTTTTATATTCTTATAAAAGACAATTTATTTGCCTGTCTATCAGTGTAGCATCTAAGCCGAATGATGTGCACTGCTGGACTCCGACCTCTGCCAAGAAACTCCAAAACGACCACTACTGCGTCACACAGATCC
Source organism: Samia ricini (assembly GCA_014132275.2). Lineage (NCBI taxonomy): Eukaryota > Metazoa > Arthropoda > Insecta > Lepidoptera > Saturniidae > Samia > Samia ricini. The sequence goes on along the minus strand of AP028165.1, from coordinate 12,407,979 downwards.
AGAGTCTTGTATATCCGTTAGTAGGCTAGGCTTACAAGTCACCAACTTACAATCCACTTATCAACATCGTATTTTTTTAAAGAATATAAATAAAAAAAATGTCGTAAATATCTGAATTAGTATTAATATTTTTTGATATATAAAAAAAATCCTTTCTCATCATTTTTGATGTTTCTTTTGATGCTCTATAATAGATTCACATAATTTTTTTTTGCGTTAAATAATAGACAATCATATTTCAAATCTCTAATAATTGAGATCCCAGTCGTATTATTTAACCGCCTGCTATTAAATGTGTTCATTTGAATGAAATCCACAATGTTATCTCTACAGACTTAGATTGTTATCATTACACGTCCGGCTCAGTAAGTTTCAGTTCGCCTTAACGCAATCAAACCATTAATTTAACTCGGCTTGTCAGGTGAGCTTGTAGAACGAGTAAGTATTTTAAGGGCCACTATACATCCACCCTAGATAGGATACGTGTATTTATGTTATGAAAACTTGGATTTATGCTTTTCGGTGGGTACTCGACCGATACCGAAACCGTTTTAATTTTATGTTCGGATTATGCTTAGGATCGTAAAATGGTTTTACGATTCTGTAAATATGATGTTCAAATATCGATTTGCGTTGTTTTTTTTTTTTTCGGAAGTTTGGTAGCTTTTAATGTAACAATGAACGATAGGATAAGGAGAATGTTTAAAAATAATTTTCAATATTTAATAGTAAACTTTAGAAGGTGGAACCTTCTAAGGAAGGAGTGAAGGTGGTACAGAAGAACTGTAGAACAGAATGGACGAGTTAAAATATTTTTATGTATATTAAAATAGGGTCAGCTAACGAAATAAATCTACTTCTTTCTTTTACAGCTTTTTTATCATGTCTTGTAATATTTCAAAATAAAACTAACGATGAAATTAATTTAAATAATATTTCCATCCATCCATTCGACCGAAAGACGTCCACTGCTGGACATAGGTCTCCCCCAAAAACCTCCACGACGACCAGTCTTGCGCCACCCGCATCCAGCAGGCTCCCGCGACCTTCACCAGTTAGTCTGTCTACCTTGTGGACGGGGGGCTACCCACGCTGCGTCTTCCAGCACGCGGCAGCCATTCGAGAAATAATATTTACTAATAAAAATTATTTCGATGATTAAAACCCAATAAAAATAGCACGATGATAGCTTTCAGGTTAATTTACATCTAAGTAGACTTTAAACAGTTTTAATCATGTCAAAATTTATAGGTTACAATTACAATTATTTATATATGTGATAATTCAATTATCAGTTAAAATAAACTGCAAAACATATAAAACAGACAAACTGATAGAAGAAAGTTTTATCTTCAACTTTATAAAACATTTATAAGCGATACCGAATCAAGATAGAACGTTATCTCTGCCGTTTAAATAACGGATCAATTATCAATGAAAATAATCAACCCATACTTGTAAGGTGTTCGAAGTTCTTCTTAATTTGTTATTAATAACATATTAATATGAATCATATCCTTTTTTATAGTTTAAGTTCATTTCATATTGTACTACGAATGGAAAGGTAAATAATTGCCAGAGTGAAGTACATTATCTTCTCAGCTTAGTTTCAATCGACGTGAAACTTTACAACTCAGCCAAAAAGATTTATAGTAATGAAATCGCGAAGCTATAGTATTTTCCTTTGCGTGAGTTACAAATGACAACAACGAAAATCGTAAATAGTTCGGTCGCTTTATTAAATGCTTTAAGTCTCTGGAGTCGTAAAAGCGAACGGATTCGATGAGAGATACGCTACGAGATAATGTTTGTGAATTTGAATTTATAGGTAATTGTAAAATTTATAAGGTAAGGTATTAATATCAAAAACTGATTTTGTTAAATAGCGTAGAGGTTCGAGTGGAACATAGTTATAATTATTGTCATTTAGGACAATTGGCTGAAATATTTTACTTGTTCACTTTGGTTTAGTTAAACTTCCACATTCTTTCGCTTGTTAATCGTCGAGAAATTGCAGACTGTACTACTTTACTTCTTAAAATCTTCTCTAATAGTATTGACTATCCAGACCTTCTAACCAAAATTTTCGTTAAACTGTCCCGTAAAAATCGTTAGACCCTCCAATTTTTGTTCCCAGTTCTTTCACCAACTATCGCCAAAATACTTACATAGTGCGAACATGTAGAAATATTAACCAAATCTGTAAACTATATGACTTTGACGGATTTGCCTATAATTTAGGACTGGACAATTTAGTTAATCAGGTTATCTTTTACTATCTATTTTCATTTTTTAAATTTTTGGTAAAATAAGTCAAATATAACGTTGAGACTTTGTTCACATGTGTATTTTCTCTAAAATATATGATCTATTATATTATTAGTGATAATCTGTAATTGGCTAATTAATACACGTTCTTAGTTCTATTTTGTTTTGTTGCTCTACATTTTCCATATAAATAAATAAATAATACATTTATCAAACTAACTCGACATTCAAAAAAGGAATCGTGTCAATTGATTCTTTATTTCTTCATGTGGTATCTTAGGAAAACCATAAATATGTGTACGGGCAACTCCAGCCCGCAGGCTCTTTTCCGGTTGTCAAACGTGCATGTATGATACTAAAGTTTTTAGTTATATTAGAGTTAATACTGTGTATAAGTTGATTTAATAAATCACCAGTGATATTAACAAATTACGCTGTTTCATTTATCACAGTACATATCTATTAAATTGTGTTACATGTCTAATAAATCTATAAATGCATTTATTGTATTATTTTGTTACACAATTACAACCTACAGTTTTATTATAAGAAAAAAACCTATAAATTAAATATATTTAACAAAAAAACACTCTCGATGATTTTTTTTTTTAATTTTGTTTGTATGTCTAAGTTATATGGTACCTATTCAAAAGTAGATGGGACCCATAATTGTATGTAGATAAATCACGGGTATGTGTAAAAGTTATTATGAAATCTTCTAATAAACAGTATAAAAATTTTTATTAAAATTATCGTTTCAGAAACACGAAATTCCACGCAGACCGAATCGCAAGTACAGTAGCTGTACACTATACAGTATTAATTAATGTGAAATTTTTAGCTAGTCGCAATAAAATATGAAATTTACATCACATCATAAACAAAATAGTAAAAAGAACTATGTCCAATTAAAAATATTTTAAGGTTATCGTTAGAGCTGTGCCGGTAGTAACTCGGCCTCGAACTCTTATTATGACTTGAGCTTGATCTCTGCACATAAGTTTTATATTATCAACTAGCTGTGCCCCCGCGGCTGCGCCCGCGTTCCAAATGTTCTTCACTGTGTTTTAATTTTTTATACAGAACCCTAATTATTTTCCTTAATTTTTTTCGGTAATGAAACAAAGTTAAAAGATTTCTCATACATTCAAAGACTTGGCATTACAATTGTTCATGGAATCGGTTTTTTTACAATTTTATAAGATTTAATTTTTTTTTACACGGAGCCCTAATTATATTAGGAAATCAAAAGTAAGTTAAGTTACTTATTATGGTAAGTTACGCGGAGTATCTTCAGCTATCTACCAAAAAAAGTCACGTCAAAATCGGTCCCGCCGTTCCGGAGATTACCCAGTACAAACAGACCGGCAGACAAAAATGTTAAAATTTGTATTTTTGATATACATACGTATCGTCACTTCATATTTATGTACTTAGTAAAAAAATATTTTTTTGACATTACAAACAGACACTGCAATTTCATTTATTAGTATGGAATTCTCCACAGATAAAAAAATATAGTTTACGCCTGAAATGTACAAAAACAATACCATACAGCCAGAAAAAATATCAATTAATGTCAAAAGCAATAATTATAAGCAATATTTTCGACACGGAAATATTTTTTAATAAGAATAGGCGCGCTTAGTATTTTTTTGCACCGCGCATAACATGTATATTACAATATTCCTAATGCCGAGTGACCTTCCTGAAACTACAATAGGGTGCGTAGTATGTCATATAGTCTACACGCGTGTTCAACATTCTTCATGTCATCTAGCGAATTAAACAGCGAGGGGGTTTGTTCTGAGTAAATACGTGAAGGAACTCTATCCTTCGGTGTATAAGAAAATATACCTTACACAAAAATTTATATTCATTATAAACTTCCATCTATACATATTTTACAAAGAGGGAAAATTTATTTTTGTTTGTTATGGATGAACTCAAAATCTACATAATCGAATTTAAAAAAAAAACAGCTGTTGAAAGTCAATATCAGTACATTTTTTTGTTCAGTTGTCATTGATAAACTAAAATTAAGAAAACATAATTGTGTTATAAAAAAAGAAATTGAGAATCTTTTACTATTTTTTCTCATCCCCGTCCATTCAATCGAAAAACGTCTACTGCTAGACATAAGTCTCTCCAAAGTCTTCTAGCGCCACCCGCATCCAGCGGATTTCCGCAACCTTCTCCAAGTCATCGGTCCACCTTGTGGGAGGTCGGCCTACCCACGCTATATCTTCCGTGCTTGGGAGCCATTCGAGAACCCGTTGGCCCCATCGGGCATCGGTTCTGCGAGCAATGTGGCCAGCTCATTGCCACTTTAGTTTCGCGATTCTCCGGGCAATTTTGATTACTTTGGTTCTTCTGCGGATCTCCTCATTTCTGATTCGATCACGCAGAGAAACTCCGAGCATAGCCCTTTCCCAATGGAATCAATCCCTTTGAGCAACTTTGAGCTTTTTTATTAGGTCCATTGTGAGCGACCACGTTTAAGTGCCGTATGTAATTACTGGCAACACACACTGGTCGAAGACTTTCGTCTTGAGACACTGCGGTATTTCGGACGAGAAGATTCCCAAACGCGGCCCAGCCGAGTTGGGTTCTACGATTTCAAGTATTCATTAATAGTTGTATATTAAACATCGGATGAACACTGGTTATTCTAATATGGTATAAATATATATTTTAAATGTAAATTTAGACTTATGCAGGAGGTTGGGATTAACACTAATGTAATAAAATTATGGTAATGTTTATTGAACGAGTGTAAAGTAGGTGCTCACATAATGCGTAAACTAGGTACTGTACAGAAGCAGGAAGTATATCCTGCCCCCCGGAATGCCACGGGTCAGGCCTCCCTTCGGGGGGGCGGGCGAAGAGGTGGGGTTGAGAAGTATTCTCCCCCATCCCCATTGGGCTATTGCACGACGAGGCCCGGTGGGTTCGCTGCAGGGGGCGACGCGGTGCCTGCGAAAGCCACCCCGTGTCGCCCCAATCCCAAATGCAGCGGACGGCCCCGGGGGGTTTTAGTGGGTATTTCCGGGCGCCTCGCGCCCGGGCGAGTCCCACACTGGCACGGAACTCGTCACTCCGTGCCCCCTTACCCATTGTATTGGGGGACTTCGGTCTCACTAATGCAATGGGTAAGGGTAGTGCGTAAATGCATTTCCTCCCGTCAAAAAAAAAAAAAAAAAAGGTACTGTACAGAAATTCGTAAATAGTCATTAATCTGCAATAATGGATATTGTAAAAAGGAAGTGATATGGCGCGATCAGTGTGATATGACCAAATCAGTTGTAAAACAACTGGAGAAAATATGAAAGAACAGGATCATCAAATGACGTAAGTACTAAAGTACGCCTCATGCACAAACTGATCTTCTCTATATTTCTATATGTAACTAAGTTCTATATGTATCTAATAACTTGAACCATGGAAGTTTGTACAAAGGCACGAATAGAGCCTTTCGAAAAGCTAGTACAAAATTTTGGGACATCATTAGATAGCGCATCGCACTAATACGCATATTCTGTGATAGATTAATATTAAAACTCGCCTGTTCTCTATCTATGTAAATCTGAGGAAAAAATATGTACGCGATGAGTGGACGCAGTTCAGGAGGTTACAGGTGTCAATCTCCAAGGCTCTATAAAATCTGAAAGATCTGCCAGTTTAGAGAGCTCTCAGTCTAAGGCAACTTATGGTGGTTAAAACCCTCGATCATAAGGATTTGACGAAGAAAAAATGATTTATGTAATTATGTGACTCAAGTAACCTTTGATCCAATATTAGTCTGGTAAAGGTTAGTCTGAACAGATTAAACCAAATTAATATTTTGTTAATAATAAAAAAAGGTATTTTAATAATTCCAACTATAAACTTTACTTACTCATTGCAGAAAAAGCTTCGAGCAAGGATTATACTTAAATTCCCACCTCTTTATTTGATTCATTTACTGATAGGACACCAAACAAGAATATATCTTTAATTTCTTTTTTTAAATATATATAAACCAAATGACGTTAACAGTTTGTGTGTGGCCCATTGCGATACGTAGCGCTATGTGAGTTGCATATTTATGAAGCATTCGCTTTAATTCATGTTTCACTTTATTCATCCTGTCAATTTGAATCTTACTCCGGAGTACACAAATCTCGATTTTATTAGATTCTACAAAATTTATCGACGCGTCGAATGCTAAAGGGCGTATCGCATTTCTGAGCTCGTTGACGATAAATGCTATTTCACTCACTTTTGAATGTTTAACTCGTTTCAACTTTTTATGTATCTTAAATCTTTTGATAATTATAGTACATTATTTTATTGCTATTATTTATGTTTATTGTATTTAAAAAAAAAACTGGTCGAAATCAGTGCAGATATATTTATTTGGCTATCTCTTTATTTTATGTGAAAGAAATAAGCAAGAACAGAAAGTAGTTTCCTAAGAAACAACTATAAATTATAAATTCTGATTTTGATATAAAGGCTAAAGATATATCTTCTTCTTTAAATCAAGGTATAAAATGAAATGTCATATATCTAAAATATAACGAAATATTACAAGAACTCGCGCCTTGTTGTCACGTTCTATGATCATTCTTCACGCCGTGTGACACATGAAACGATTTAGAAAAAACAAAAGTGTCATCTTGCTGTCGACGAGAACGAAAAGTCGAACGAGCCACAGTGTAAGATGATTCCTTACATAGAATATTTATTGTAGCTAGTGTCAGATTATTTCACTAATGAAGACGTAAGCCTGTTCTGAGGCGCACATTAATTTATTATTCCTGCAAGTGGTGGAGCTGTTAATAAAAATGACAAATCGATAATGAAGTATTATGAATGATTAATGTATCAGCTAAAGATTATTTTGTAACAAAAAAAAAATACTTTTAAAAAGGTAGGTAAAATTCTGTTTTGATATTTTTATTACTTTTTAACTTATTTTCGAAACCAGTAAATTAAAAAAAAATTGCTATTATTTTGGATTGTATATGTATCAAATGACTTTGTTAACGAAAACATTAAATAAATTTTTCGTTTTCTTAATTTTAAGCGGTATTTTTAACACATGATCATAAACAAACGATCTCAAGTAATTGTACAGAGAAGCAAGATGTAATTAATTTCATTCATTTAATATTCAAAATTATTTATTCATGTTAATATTTAATAAATAATTAATGTGCATTAAATAAGTATAATAGAAAGTGAGATCGAATTTACCAAAAAAAAAGGAATCTAATTCACGAACCATCCGACCTTTTTCCACATATATATTGTAATAGTGTTATTATTAAGTTATTGCACCTTTAAAAAATAATGGTTTTCTAATATTTCAAATTGACACAGTTTATTGTTTTAAGCAGAATGCAGTAAACGGTTTTACGACATGGCGCGCGACATGGGGACCTTGGCGAAATTTATGCTTCGTAAATTTATTGTCGATCCAATCGAATTTATTATCAAAACTAAAATTTTATTACAAAAAATATGTATATAAATCTACATTTAGATTCCTACAAAAACACGGTACCGTTTTTTTACGATTGACTTTTATTTATGTTAATTTTTAGACGTGTGTTAATTTGTACTTATGTTATCTAAATAGAGTTATTTTAGTATTTTTAGATTAGTAACATATAGTAATAGGTTGATAGACATAAATGTTTATGAGTTTTGACAACAAACATCTATAATATCATATTGTATGAAAAGCGTTTAATTTAAATATTTTTTATAAGTAGGAAGTGATAATGATTTCTTATCATAACGAGTGTTCGAAATTCGACCCTAAATATCCATTAAAATTCGAAGACAATAAAACGTATCTAAAATTGTGAAAAATAATTTGCTAGTAAATAAAATTTGAAGCGATAATGGCGCAGTGGGCAGTGCGGCCGGATTCCGCAACGATCGAAGCGGGTTCGATCCCCACCTATCCGACTCTAAAATCAGCTCGAGCTTTCGGTGAAGGGAAACATCACGAGGGAACCATAACACGGTGGTAGCGCATTTTCTAATGACGCCCGCCTGGGTAGCTACCACCTTCAAGTTTGATAATCAGTCGCCAAATACCATTAGGTGTGTTCCGGCAGCATCACTTGAGAAGCAGTACCTCTAGGCTTAGTGTGTTTAACATCCTGGAGCACATCGTCACTTAACATCAGGTGAGATTGTGGTCAGTGCATTGAGATAGGCTAACCGTGTAAAAAAATAAAATCGACTAATAAACATGAATTCTAATACCTGCCCGTAAAACTGTATATTAAATCGGATTTTATTCACAAGTTCATGAGTTGTAATTTATTTATCCGGAAAATTAATTATTTTGGAAAAATAAAAGTAACGCGAAGTAACTTCAGCTATTTACCAAAAAATTTCAGCCAAAATCGGTCCAGCTATTCCGAAGATTACCCGGAAAAAACAGACTGACAAACAATTGAAAAATTGGTATAGGTAAAAATTTCATAAAAATTAAATTACCAATCAAAATATGTAATTTCATCTAGACTCGATTTATCTTATCTAATAATGTCTTTGGTTTTTTTCTATACTAAATAAATTTAATACAAATTACAAACCGATTAAAAGCAGAAATTGTGTCAACGATTAACCAGCTACACTCGGTAATCATTGCACGAATTATCACTCAAAATTTGAATTCGGTGTAATCCAACTCTCAAGGAACGGTTGAAATGGTGTGAACAGCGCAACTAAGCACACACACACGTCCCGCATACATTACATCTTGCTTATTGAAAATTCTAATTAGTTTTTTCACGATTCAAGTAACAATTAATTAAAACAAAGAGCCTCACACTGCTATAAACAATAAAGTAGACACTATAAATTTATATAATTATAGTAATCGGCAACCTTTTTTATACTGGGAAATGCCTTTTCGAAACGAAGTGAACTTACGGATTAGAGATGCAAGCGCACGTCCGCCAGGTTCCACCTCCTTGGCCCTCTACCTCTCAATATTTACTTATGAGTGGTCGAAGCGGAGCCCACTACCAGCCCTCCTCGCTGCCTTGAACCGGTACACGGCAGCGAAAACCGGCAACGCACCTATGATTCCTCTGGTGTTTTGGGTGTCAATGGGGTCCACTTACCATCGGGTGACCCACTTGCTCGTTCCATATTTTAAAAAAAATATTGGACCTAAATATAAAATAATGATTTTCATCATGATAAAGTTCGGTTCGGTAAGGATGTTGTTAATGAATGAATTCTTTATTGCAATTAATATCACAAGGCATTTTTTCCAGATAACTAACGAGAATATGAAAATAACATAATATTTAATTGGCTTCGAATCTAAGTAAAACGAAGAAGTATCCGTCCACACTATCACTAAGCCGTCATCAGGATAAGGATACTGATTTATCTCGAAATATCCGAGTTTAATCCTACGAGAGTTTAATTCATAAAACCACAAAAAAAAAAATTATCCATATAATAAACTCACAGTATTATTTTTGATAAAGCGTATAAATCTATACAAATTTACGACATACAAAAATCATATTTCTACAAGTAGGTAACTTAAAAATAAGCATTTATATAAAAAGTTATAGAGCTTTGATTTTATTTTTTGAGAAATTTTCTGATATGGTACTCTTATCGCAGTTCCAAAACCACACCTTTCGCTGTTGGTTGGCGGCTAATACCAACACCCTTAATCCTACCAGAATCATTTTCTCTCAGGGCTAAAATCCATGTTTCATGCCTCTTCACAATAGAAAAATCGCTGACCAATGTCGGCAATTCAATTATAATGCAACCCTGGTGTTGCAGTTATCTATGGGTGACAATAACCATTTTCAATTAGCCAAGCCGTTTACATGTTTTCTGCCCTTTGGTATAAAAAAATTATGTGCGTAGTACTTAGTTTTAACTCTATGTCCATTTTTCGTCATCATAAAGGACATGTTTTTGAAATAAAATAAACAGAGAGCGTCTCAAAGTTGAAACTAGAACGATGCAGATATAAAAAATAAACTTCATTTTAAATGCTTTGTAAAACAATAACAACAGTCTGCGAACTCTACTGTTTAGTGTTGTTTATTTGTTCCGCTCTCTGTCAGTATCATCTCTTGAATAAAGCATTATTAAAACATGTTAGCAGTGGAAACGCAAACTGTACGCGTATTAGTTGATTAGTAATGTTCTTTTGATTCCTTCAAGTTTCAAAATTTGTCTCTAAGCATCAATTGACATATTCTAGCCACATTATTTGAGAATCAGTGCCTTTAAGAGATTATCGTGTTTACCATCTTGGAACAATATGATTTGGTGGGATTATGCCATGCGGTGTCGGCTAAGAATAGTAACACTATCTTCCCGTGGGTGTTGTAAAAAAGCGACTAAGGGATATGAACCAAGGGATGGGCAGCAGCATCCTCTGAGTACGAAAAATACTTTATTGCGATTGCCAACTCGCATACCAAGCGTGGTGATTATGCCCCTTTTTTAGGGAGACCTTTGTCTAGCAGTGAACGTCTTATGGTTGAATGGATGGATAGATGGTCGGTCAAATCATTAAATTTGTCATGAGCAAGCATAGACCGTTCATCACTTTTGAATAATCACTTAGTCAGTAACTTAACTTATGATTACTTATACTATTAATATTATTATTCCGAAAGGGGTGCATAACCCCAAGCCATAAGGCTAGAACAGTTCTGTATCAGTGCGACATTTTTTTTCTTTTTTTTTAACTGGGGGAAATGCATTTTCGCGTTCCCCTTTTCTGAGAGGGTATGTGGGACTGTGTATCACTACGACCTAGATAGATCTATTGTGATCGCTCCATACTAATAAAGCTCACTGCATAGACCAACAGCCTGGATATACTGTAGAATCTTTTTAGCAGAATACGTCTGTAACTCCTCCAGGAGCAACATGTGCTTACCCAGAATTCGGTTGGGTATGGCTATTTATTGACCACGTTCACACAAGATGTGCTTTGGCGTTTCGTTTTGCAGAACCTGTACTCTCTTGTGTTCTCGATACTAATGTTGTGCATGTGTTTGTTTAAACAACAGTGCACATGTAGTGCTACTGATGATTACATATATATGACAACAATAAACATCACAACACTGAATTCAAGACAAACGAACTACAGGTATAGTTCAACCAACAACAAAGTTAACAAGCTTTAGTTAAATCAAACATCGCTCGAGGAGCTTTAACGAACTAGATGTGAATTAGGATTGTTCAAACATTTGATTTATGTTTGCCCAGGATAAAATCATTTATGAGAAATTGAAGGAATTAATTGCGAGTAATTAAAGTATTACATCAAAAATTTGTAACCTGTTTTAAATAGGCCTTTGTAACTTTGTAATTTGTTAATTACCTATTAGAGCGTAATACCAAAAAAACTTGACTGTATTTTTTAAGAATTGACTAACGTCAATGGACTTAAGGCCCATGTCAGCTATGCTTGCCTTAGTAGCAAGTGCTAAGGGTTATTTAAAGGCAAATTTATATTATTAAAGGCTGAGTAAGTTATTCGCAAAATAGGAAGTGAGATAAGGCCACAACAATAATACGAAACTGGGTTTGAGATACCACTAACGTAAGTGTATGTAAAGTAAGCCGCATTGGCCCTAGTTAAGCCTTATAGTTTATAAAAAAAGTCTTATAAAACGCTCTTAACTCTTATAGATTCTTCCTTCGTGTGGTGTGGTGTGCATGTTTTGCTAATGCATGTATGGCCATTGCATCACGAAGAAAGCGGTTATAAGAGCTTATTCAGTTTGTGATTGCAGCAGGTTTTTGGGAGCTAGTGAGAATCTATAAATAGTTCAAATAGTTATTACTATATCTAAAGTTATTTCAAATGATATCAATAAAATGATGAAAAAGTAATGAACAAATTATTCCAGGTGAAATGTACATAAGAAAATAATGCAAAAATTAATTCCATAATTAAATATGATTCTGTAAACATTTTAGTATCTGTCGGTGTCTCAGTCTTCAAGAATCAACATCTAAATTGCACAAAATTTCATTTCATTTCCATATTACATCTTTTAATAATTTTAATAATTCTATTTCGTTACAATGTATTTTATTTATGCTTTGTAAAAGAAATATGAAGTAAATTTTACTTTAAACTTCTGGCATAAAGTTTTTGAAACTGAGAAATTAGTTAACTAATTAATTACTACATCGTTTTTTATTGTAAAATCTAAATTGTATACGATACGATTGTTAGAAATTAACTAAATAGATGCACGATTCTATATTTGTCGTAAACTGTGTTAGCCACAAATAAAAGTTGAGTTACAACATGAGCTCTTTATAGTAAAAACAGTAAAAAAGTTTTTTCTTAATTACTTTTATAATGGAAATAATAAAATGTAAGAAAATATTACTGCTTACTTTTAGTATAATTGAAAAACTTCAAACACCTCTATTATTTATTATGATAATCTAAAGCAGTAGTGACCTAATTCAGATAGAGCGTGGGACACTACGACCTACACAACCCATCCTTGCACCGTTGTTAATCAATCAAGTGCCGTCAAAACTGTGAATACAATTATGAACTTAGTCTCTGTCACTGTAAGCGTCATGTACTGCGCCAAAAATGATTAATTTATTGCGATTTTCGTGTGAACATTATATCACTTCTAAATGTATTTCTGTGTGTAAGGGTATTAGAGCCCAATTGGATCGCGACCACTGTACAATTTTGTCTTGTGTTTTAACCCCTTGAGCACTAACCTGGCGTTTACGCCAGCTTTCCATTGTTTTCCTATTGTCTCATTTTTATCGGTAATCGACATATTAATTTACTTCTCAAAACGAATGAAAATTTTAATCAAACGTTTATAACATCCATGAAGCGACGATGACGCAGTGGATAGTGCGGCCGGATTCCGCGTGAATGGATGCGGGTTCGAGGCCATCTATTCAACTCTAAAATAAGCCTGAGCTTTCGGTGAAGGAAAACATCGTGAGGAAGCTATAGCATGGTGGTAGGGTATTTTCTACTAATGCCCCCCTGGGTAGCTACCACCTTCAAGTTTCAAAACCCTTCGCCAAATACTAATATGCGTTTTCCGGCAGCATCACTTGAGAACCATTACCCACCTGGTTTACCATTACCAAATTATGATGGCGGGGAGGATATATATTGTTTAGTATAAAAAATTTTACCTTAATTTATTATCCAGGATGGAAACAGGGGACAACGTTTGTATGGAATAAATGCCGCTAGGATTTTGGTCAAAGCACTGAGCCTATATACCGTGTAAAAAAATGTATAATGTTCAGGTATTTTGCACGTCAAAAATCGTAGTAGCGTCGAAACATATATTTATACATTTATTTAGAGACGCATAAAATCTGCACCGTATGCATTATAAAAGTATAAATACACATAGATATGGATTATATAACTTAAAATTTTAAATTACGTAAACAATTAAATAATAAGTGATACAAGTAAAATTAAATTTTATAAATTATTTATGTATAACATGTATTATTTGATGTGAAATTTAAAAAAATACCTTTAGATACTGTTCAATACTTCACCGAATTAGTACTAGAGTGTATAGCTAATTATGGGGATAATTGGATAAAGATTCTCTTTAATGTTTTCAGGATTATTTTGCAACTTAGTAATTAATTTACCAAGACTAATTTAAAAACTGTTTCAATTACTTATCCTGGTACGAAATCAATATTGAAATAACCAAAATATAGATACATGGCTCTCACAGTATTGAGATTGCTAGGGTATGTTGGTTTAGCAACACTAACTAGATATTGGATAGTCCAATATACCAGAGCGTAGGATTATACGCCGCGTGGGAAAATACACGTTACGTTGATGGTGGCGTTTACTAGATACGTTCGTTTTTTTAAATGAGGAGCATTAATTGTAAAATAAATATGTTTACATTTTTTTCAATACGACAAATAATGACTAAGTACGCAATCGCGTTACGCGATTAATTTCAAAAGTCATTATAAACTAATCAATTTAAGCCAGAGTTTATGTCAGAGTACACAGAATAAACTCTAAAGGGCAAATAAATACATGTGCATATGTATAATAAAAAGTTTGATGTTTAACTTCAGTATTCAACATTTATTATAATAAATAATAGTATATAATTATATATAATACTAGCCGCTCACCACGATTTTACCCGCGTAGTTACCGTTTCCGTGAAATATTCGGAGTAAAAACTATTCTATATCACTCCCTGAATTTCAAACTATCTCCATACCAACTTTCATCCGAATCCGTTTAGTAGTTTGTAAGTTTATACGTTACATACAAAAATACAAACCTTTCCTCTTTATAATATTAATGTAGATTCAAACGCGATGTGACCAAAGAATTTAACTTACCATAGTATATATGTGCAATTTTTAGGGTAGGTATCATGAATACCTGCCCGCTACAAAGGACAGTAAACCGGTCATGTGGGACTGTACCCAATAACCCCATTGCTGAGGGTCAGGGGTATCGCTTACACATTCGTCCGTAGCAATTAACGAGCGCTGCCCACAAAACAGATACCCACTGAGATACTCTTCAATCGCAGCCTCAGCCTACGTTGTAACATTTAACACAGTGTTCCTTCTTAGATTCACGTGACCAACACAACCAATGGCCTACAGACGTACTCATTTTCAAAATGTCAATTGGAATTACGAAGCTATAATTGTGAAAATAGTGGTCAAAGTAAGGAACTGTGTGATAAGGGTGAACCATACTATGGGCGGAAACTTATGTCGCTCGCCATTTTGAGCGATTACGTCCACGATGGCGGGATCATAGTTGCCTCGCAGACTCGCGTAGGCTGAACACCAATGGTGGCGGAGTCCAGGTGTTGCCCGTGTAGCATCTGGACTTCTTCACTTTGCTGACCCAAGGGAGGAACTGGCGGGGGGCTCTGACCTTCTATTGCACTGGGGAAGCCGTCGGAGGACTTAATCTTGGCTGGCCAGGACTAGTCTTTTTGCGGGTTAGGGACTTGACCTTCGGGCTGGGTCATTCATCCGGGGGGTATGTCACGGTATTTAAGCTTTGCGATCGCTTGTTGCACACCCTTGTGTGAAGGTAGACACGGTCACCCATAGGGTTTTAGTGGGTCTCTAGGGTCGTTAGTCGCTAGGGTCCCCTTCTCTGGTGTTAGGTGTTTCCCTATATATAAAAAAGGTAAAATATACTCATAATTGACGTGCACGTATGAAAGCGCTCATGAAAGTAGAAGAAGCGTAAGAAGTGTGTCAAGATGGTAGCAAATGAAAGAATGTCGTTTCTGTCTCATGTGAGAGAGGCGTGATGGTATGTATGTATAATATTTGTAATGCTAAACAATATTTATTTATTTATCACTTCTAAAAATTTTATGAAAATGTCATAACATACAAGTCTTTATGTAGTACAGAGACGTTTATTCGCCATTTTTGTATTCACCGCAGACAATATTTAGAGGGTTAAAAGTATAATGAAACCTCATATTCAGTACGCGATCGTTTCAAATTTGTTTATTTAATAATAAGTAAAACTCCACGACAAAAATTTCATGAAAAAACATCATTATAGCTTTACTAAATTTCCATGGAATAAAAGAGCGGATATAACTTGAAAAATATATTAATCATATTTTATTAATATAATTTTATTTACACCTTAATATTACTTATAATATGGTTTTATAATAATGATACTAATATTATAAATGATAATAAATGAAACATACTTCTATAGGTATAACATTACGATAACAAATCTAAAGGTGTGTTAAACATTATCTTTAATATCCCACGGAGTGTTTTAAACTACAAGTATAAATGGTTTTAGGACAGTATTAGAAATCTTTTGCTCAGTTGAATTTGAAGCAAAATCATCATCATGTCGGGATTATTCCTGACCGGCTTTAGCAGTTTATGTATTTCGATATCCAATTATCCACTGACATATATTTCATGGTTGACATAATCACAACGACTTATTTTTTTAAATTAAAGCTCCTCAAAATGATTCCACTTACTTTGATATTAAATAAAGAACAGTCCAAGAACGTCTATGCATGTACAGAACACCACTTGCCTTAAGGTATTTTTCGATTAGGTTTTTACACTGATTTTTCACTACGGGCATAGAATCAATTCCAATTGGCAATATTTATTTATTTATTAAACTTATTGAAGAATTTCACAGCACATTCGTAACAGTAAGAATAACTTATGAAATATAAAGTAACGTAAACGTAAAGTACCATTAAGAAGTAATGCATATTACTCTTTTAGAACGATACCATTACACGTGTGTGGATGTGAGTGAGTGTGTATGGGAAAAGTTGAATGAGTTTGTTAGTTATTAGATGTAATATCTCTTGTATTGCGTCTACAATTAACTTTAACCGGACTGATTTTAGAAACGAATTACAACTAAAATGGAAAATATTAATGTTAATCAAAAATATTATTATATTAAATACATGGTTAGAAGATCGGTAAATAATTGAACTCTGAATAATCTGTGTACTTCATCCCGACTGTAATTAAACTCATTACAAACTTAAAATAGTTACCCTCGCCGTTCCGGTTAATTACAGATGCGTTTAACCGTACATTACTTAATGATTACAATTAAAAAGCTTCGAGCGTTTTCGAAACGAAGCGTCACGGAAGAATGTTAACAGCTACTAATGTTGTAAACGACCAAATTACAGAGACACTTAACTGCCTATGAAACGGTTTAAACCAAAAAACGATTAGAGACGGGTCATCTTAACTCGGATAGTAGTAAACGAGATAGCAGTATTTCACGTCCGGATGAAAACAATCGGTAAATATTAAAGAGCAAACGGATTTTTTTACGCCTCGAATGATCTGATTTATTTTAAGGGCCGGCTGAATCAATATGGACGATGTCGTGTTCTTTAATTGCGTATAGTTTTGACTTTAATAAATTGCTCGGACATTATTTATTTGTATTTAAAAGAGGAGAGAGACTCGAAATAACTTTGTACTATATTAACATTTAGATTCGAATTGTTAATGATATCTGTTGTTTTATAGAGTCCTTATAATGGATAATCAATTGGTCTATAATTTTTATATATACGATTGGTACTCTGTACTATCCATTTTATACCAATTTTCGTTATTTTGTAATTTTAAAATTGGGTGCTAAAATTAATATATTTTAGAAGTTGTACTTCTTTTGGTGCGTTAGGGAAAAATGATGAGAGTAAATAATTACGATGCGCACGCAACCGTCACGAAAAAACGAGACCCTGAAGTTAGCTAGTCAACATACGATGCGCGCGCACACCGTCACGAAATACCAATGAAGTTAGCTGTCAACGTTTTAATTTTTTCTATTATTACATCAAGAAAGTATAACTTCTTACCTGTGTACACACAAAGTTTTCTTTTTATATGGCCGGCAAAGGATTCGCTCGTCAGAAACGGCAAATGGTGACACAAGTTTTTTTTTACATTTCAATTTGTTTTAAAATGTGCTAATTTTTTTTTTAAATAGCCTTCGGTGTATTTATTGGATATCATTTTATACCAAAAACTAAAATACATGTTAAAACATAGTGTTTACTTGGTCGGATTATGCGAGAACAGAAAAATACATCCATCCATTCAACCAAAAGGTGCTGGACATAGGTCTCCACAATGACCAGTGTTGCGCCTCCCGCATCTAGCGGACTCCCGCAACCTTTGAGAACCCGTTGACTCCACCGGGCATCGTTTCTGCCAGCAATGTGCCCACTTAAGCTATAGGTACGTTTTGTTCAATTTTATAAGATATATTAGTTATTCGTTTGTTTCATGGCTCTACAACGTACCCAGAAGTGTTTTGTGAGTGAAGGACGTTATCACGTCCCTTGTCCCAATGGAGGGGCAGGGTCAAAAGGCAATGGATCCAACTAACGATGCCAGCTACTGTTATTTTTCACCTCAATCGGAAATGTCATTTATCTCTTAAGTTTCGTATTAACGAATATTTTTTGTAACACATAGTAAATAATTATCTACTATTTATTACACAATCTTTTTAATATCAAATAATTGTAATTTGCATATCCATGCATTCAACCGAAAGACGTCCACTGCTGGACAGAGGTCTCCTCCAAAGGCCTCTACAACAAATTGTATCGTTCATAATAATACGCCCCGTATTGCCATAATCGCCACGCTTGGCAGGCAGTTTGGCGATCGCAATAGTTGTCTGTGGTATTCAGAGGATGCTGCTGCCCATTCCTTGGTTTATCCCTTAGTCGCCTTCAACGACACCCCCGGGAAGATATGGAGTGGTACTATTCTTAGCCGGCACCACAAAACCGAATTTACATAGGCGAATAAGACCTAGCGTGGGTAGGCCTTCCAGAAGGTGGACCAACGACCTGGTGAAGGCATTGTATTAAAGCTAGCGATTAATCCTCTGTCAAACTATGTATACGTGATAATGTTACTTGGAAATTTCACCGATATAATTTTAATCTGGTTTGAGTTTATCAAATATTAGTTTTAATATACCTGATAAAAATATAATTTATTAATAAGATAGTGGTTCTGAGGCACGCTATACATCCGCTCGCATATATTCATAGTATAAATCAACAGTAACTTCAATCAACGTATAAAATTTAAAATAAGTATATAAAACTATGGATAAGAATTATCAATAAATAAAGATTCGACAACCACAATGCAATAGAAACACATAGATAACAAATAGAATAAGATTATAAAATAGAAATAAGATGAAAACAATAAAGGCACAAAAAAAATAGAGGAAAGCCACAAATAAGTAAACAAAACTCGGATTATATCTGATATGTAAGAGGACTAAATAAAAAAAATCAACAGTAACAAAACATGTTGAACCTATAATTTGGCAAGTTGAAATATTAACCTTAATTATAATAAATATAATATTATTATAATGGTTGTGTTGTCAGGAGCTAAACTTTTGACGACCCTTTTATACTCATAAATTTTGTCATCTATACTAATAAATAAAATTAAGGTGTCTGTTTGTAATGTAAAAATATTTTTTTTTTACTTAATACATATGAATGTATATACGATACCTACAGCAAAAATACAATTTTTAAAATATCTATCTGTCTGTTTGTTGCAGGTAATCTCCGAAACGGCTGGGCCGATTTGGACGGGACTTTTTTTGGTACATAGCTTATGTTTCTCCGCGTAACTTTTGTTTTTCGAAAATAATTAAGGCTTTTGAGGGTCAAAAAGATAAAAACTCATGTAATTTGGAATAATGACCGATTCAAGGGACAGCATCATCAAAACAATATTTTCCAATGATTATTTCCGCGTTGAAAAATATATAAAAATCAGGCAGAGAAGCAAGCACACAACTAGTCTATTGATATATTTCACAATATATATTGTAAAACCTTTTCAAAGTATAAATATATGATTAAAAAATAAAATCTATGGTGCTTGAGTCATAAAAAAGAATAACTTTGAAACATTAACTTTTGTAATATGTTATATTTTGCAGTTTTTGAAGTTCTTACTTAACTTCATTCGGCGAACGTCGCTTGTTCTGTGGCTCCACATATTTGGCGAGTAGAGCAAGTTATCACGTCCCGTTTCCCTACGGAGAGGTGGGGGCCAAAGGGCGATGGATCCTGCTAATGATGCTAGCTAGCTACTGTTATTTTTCAACTTAATCCGAACTGCATTTTTGTTTTATACCATCTCAATAGTTTAGGCGAAACAATAAATATATAAATTTTTAATTGTGTTTAAAAAAGAATCACTTCTTTTATATTAAGACTTCGTGCGCGAAACGTAACCTTGAGAAAGTTTTTTAAAGAGTTGGCAACGCGCACGTGATACCTCTGGTGTTCCAGGCGTCCATGGACTACGGTGACCGCCTACCATCAGCTGGATAGTATGTCTGTTTACCACTATTGGGGTATAAAAAAATCAACAATTTATTCCTAAATTTAAAAAAAATTAAAAAGTTTAGTATACATGCAAATACATCTATGTACAAAACAGAATTTATACTATTTTAAAAGTTTATGGAAATTGGAGTTAAATTTAGTATGACGAATGATGTTAAGATTGCACAAATCTAAATTGATATCAAAGAATATTTTAGTAAACAAAGTGAAAAATATAACAGAGTTAATAATATAATAAAAACGTAAACGCCATGCAATTTGATAAAAATGATTTAAAAGATAAAATTTATTAAACGAATGCAAATTAACTAAACGCTCTTAGATATAAACTTAACATAAGAATATGGCCGTTTCATTTCATTCACTGAGTGTATCAACTCGAAAAATAATGTAATTGTATTATGCAAATTATTTAATATATGCTTATTAGAACTACTTACATCAAGATTCATCTGACGAGATCACCAGATAGTAGCAAATAAAAAGAGATTGCTAATTTCAATTTATATTTCTTTATAAACTCTTACTCTTATCTCGAAAATAGAAAAAAAAACATATAATTTTTTGTTTTCCAAGTCAACAAAGTT
Source organism: Samia ricini (assembly GCA_014132275.2). NCBI lineage: Eukaryota > Metazoa > Arthropoda > Insecta > Lepidoptera > Saturniidae > Samia > Samia ricini. The sequence continues at coordinate 12,387,158 of AP028165.1, read as the reverse complement.
CAAATTAAACTAAATTAAAAATCCGAGACAAAAGTACTTTTTTTTTTATTTTATTTCAAAGGCGGAATAACTAATGAAGTTGTTAATTAAAGTGAACGATAAACGAGGAATATAAAGAGACTGCAATTAAGATGTTATACAGCCATCAAGAAAGAAAATAAAATGCCGTTTGCAATTCAGCGCGGCGCGGCGTGTAAAATTTTACGGATCTAGCTAGTAAAGAACCGAGGCCGAGGCCTTAGGCGCAACCTACTGTACGTTATGGACTATAAAAAGAAATGAAATTATACAATTTTCTTAGAATACACTCGCGTAAGTCAGTGGTAGCCTAAGGTTGGACTACTGTTTTAAGATATATACATACATAGCGTCACAGCTCTCTTCCGTAAGGGTAGGCAGAGACTACATCCTTCACCTTGCTACGATCCTGGCATACGTCTTCCGCTGCTTCTACTTTCATAAACACCTTCATGCATGCTCTTCGGTTACGGGTAATTTTGACCTGGCCTTTCTTCAGAACGTCCTCGATCTGATCGAGATAAGTCCGACAAGGACGACCCATACCAGCTTGCCCAGTCCCTCTCGCTTTATTTTTTATTTATCTATTAAGGCATATATACAAAGAAAATATTAAAACTTAGTGTTTTACTGAACTGTGAATATATTAAGTTTAATTTAAATAATTTTAATTTTTAGTTTAATAATAATTTTTTAGCTGCTTCTAATTCAGAATAACTTTTGAAGAAAATTTAGTTTGATTAGAATATGGTCAAAAAGCATATTTCTAGAATACGAAAATAATTGTAACGAGTGTTCTTCTTGTTTATTTTAAGCATTCTACCCATCCATCCATTCAACCATAAGGCGTCCACTGTGGGACATTGCCATAATCACCATGCTTGGCAGGCGGGTTGATGATCGTAGTAAGTATTTTTGGTACTCAGAGGATGCTGCTGCCCATTCTCTGGTTTGTTCCCCTTAGTCGCCTTTTGCGACACCGATGGGAAGGTATGGGGTGATACTATGTGCCGCGACCACGCGGTAATATAAGCATTCACAAACAAATTTTTGAAAATGAACAAAACGTTCTAATATTCCTAAATATTGTTTGTATTTACTGAGTATCCATAATATAAATAAAATATTCAGTATTTATAGTAACGCAATGTTGTATAAAATTTAGATACTACTGAGACATTGTAGCGACATATTATTTAAAGAGTAAATGGTAAAAAGTTGGTCGTCACGGGACGCCTGGCAGCCGTCAGTGCATACACATAAGTCGGTGTATCTGTCAAGGTGCACCAATAGGTGTTCAAATCAAATAAAATATAAAAATAAGTGTTGATATGAAAAACGAATTTACTATTTCTTTTACCTATTTATTGATTCATTTAGCAGTCCTAATTCAAAATTTATCTCATTGTATTAATATAAGCAGATTTTTTTGTTATTAATTTATCAGAATAAATTATGGACAAATGTCCAAATTAGTAATTCGAAAATCTCTTGAAGACTATATCTTTACAAAGATATCATTTTCAAACAATTTACTTATTTATCGCAGTTCAGTCGGTGTATATAACTGTGCTTTTATTATTTTACATCAACGTAACGTTTGACTATAAATAATATGCGGTTGAAAGTATAGCAGTTAGTTTTGATCAGATAAATGCGGTAGGAACCTAGATACAAACACTTCAATAACAGTGTACCAGACTTGAAATTATTGGTTGAATTTATTCAATAGATAAGTGGTATTGATCGACCGGTCAGCGTAGTTGGTAGTGCGTCCATTTTAGAAACCCTAGATTGGAGTGTGTTTCTAAATAAAAGTAAAAATAAATTGAAATAATACAGCATTTTACATGACGAGAACGCTTGAAGGTTCGTTTGTTTCTTTTATATCTACTCAGTAAGTACATTAAACTATTCAGCATATTCAGGCTATCTTTATATCCTCATGTTTCAAATTTCAGCCTTAAATTAATATTGAACTATTACTTGGGAAAACACAGCTAATAATTTTGTTTTCAGCTTTATGTAAAACTGTATAGTTTTTATGATTTTATTTTTTTATCTAGAAAATATAACAACTAACGACTACACAAAACCATAACAATGATACGATCTATATATAGGATAAGGTACTTATATTAAAATTTAGTTCTTGTGTTATCATCGAAACTTAAAACTGCCTAATCCCAAAGTAAAAAATGATTATAATCGGTTACTAACAGTTTAAAATTAACGCTTTTAAAATTAGTAAAACAAATTTGTAGTTATGAATAATTTTGCATGCCCATAATTATTGAAATTGTACTATGAATTAGGAAGAAACAAAAAGCTTTTTAAATTTTTATTTATTTATCTATAAACAGTTTGATAGCTAAACTAAAATATCTCTTATACCTTGAAATTTAAATTTGATAACGCAAGGACTAATGCGTTTCCGCAGAATTTTAGAAGTTTTGTCATTTCAATGTTTCTCCTAGTCATTTTGCTAATCTAGTATATCAAATATGTATATTGTAATAAATTTATAGATATAACAACATAAGAGAATTATGCAAAAATCAACCCAAAAATGGTGTAATCAAGACAAAATTTCAATATACGATTCCTGAACAAACAAAGATATTACATAAATACATTGTTGTTTTGACGTGATCCAGTTATCAAAACTATCTAGATCGGTATACTGGAAACCTTATTAAGAAAGAGAATGTAACAGATGAGTAGATACGCAGTACGGCGAACTAGAGTACAGACATCATTAGGTTAATTGAATCGGCGACAGTATCGCGCTACGTTGGATACAGCTTATCAGAATATCACAATCGCGGAGATCAATCTTTCAGAGTGATACTTTAACGATTTGTGAAGGGGACCGATAATTATTTATTTGAAAACGAATTCTGTTTGATTCAATTTCATGGTCGTTTCTACGCATTTTTTTCTAAACTAATGTATATATAATATATATGTTATATTAATTATATATTAATGTATATATGATAACAAAGAAATATTTTGCTTATAAACAGAAAGCTGGATGATGCTACTGTCATTGATATTTATGTAAACTGCTGGACATATAAATAGTTACGTACTAAAAAAATCTGGATAAGTACATATTTCTTCCGTAGGAGGAGGTATATAGGCTCAGTCAAAATGATTTTATAACAGATCCAAGCTGTACAGTAGGTCCAAGCAGCTTTAGCAGTGCAAAGTGATCACAATAGATTTCTATACGTTATAGTGATACAAGATTGTTTCACCTCGGTGGCGCAGTTGTATTACGGTGCGACTGCCGTCTGAGGTCTCGGGTTTGATCCCCGGGTCGGGTCAAGTGGTATTAGGTTTTTCTACTCAGTATCATCCCGGAGTTTGGAATTTGTGCCCGATATGGCGACAGGCTCGCGCCCTGTCACATCTGGGACGGAACTAAGCTCGGCAAAATGTGGGTGGTGTAGTTCGCTATTTCACCTCTGCCTAACACTTCGGGGATAACAGGCGTGAGCTTATGTTACGTTATGTAAGATTGTTAAAGCCTGCATAGCTCCCTTCTGGAATAATATTATAATAACGTACTAAAATGGTCACTAAATAATAAATAAGGCATTAATCACAATACAAGGCGAACAACAAAAAAGATTTGCAACGTTGTTACAATACTAATGCTCTTGCAATCAAGAAAATTCTAATAATCCACACACGTTAGGTATATTTAAAAATATGTCTAATAAATATTATTTGCTTTATTTATTAAATATTATTTAAAATGTGGAGTAAGTAATTACGGTAATAGTCTTAGTAAAATTATGTTACAGCGAAAAGTGACCTATAAACTATAAATTAGGAGATTCACGCTCTCCATAACAAGAACTGCAGCAAAACCCTTAAAATGTATTTTACAGTTAAGTCTACTGACGTAGTTGAGCAGATGATCAAATTTGACAATGCGATTCTTGGTAGTTGGAGACCGATGACCTACATTTTTTAAAGTTGGGTACGACGTTCATATATTGCTATTAAAAATACTGGTACGGCACGTGTTGCGTGCGGTAAAAGGACCGAGCGAGGACTTATTCGTTACCGATATTTATAGAAAATCTTCAATGTCTCACGTCATTTGTATACTCCCAAGTATTTCAAATTTACACGCATTTAGTTAATTTTAATAAGTATCAACTTTTCCGTCACTTTCAGACAGCGAAATAAACTGGTATCGAAAAAGATTTAAAAAGAAATTCATTTGATACATGTTATTTGTTTGGGTGTTTTGTTAAAACAGATGGAGAAACTGAAAAGGAAATCAGGTTTAAAATTATCGATATTTATCCTTCAAAACAATGTATTATATCCTAAAAATTGAATTTACATGAAAATCATATGATAGACGTGTAACGTCTTAATAACTTTTTTTCAATATCGACTCGTGGTTTGTCAGCACCCGCATCAAAGAAGTAAGTAGGGCACTGTGAAAGCGAAGACCTCCGTCAAGAAGGGCCTCTTGACGTGGCGCGGAACCTTTTCAATTTGATCCGTACCCTCGTGATACCTATATTAAGTCTCCAGTGCCCTCTGATTTGCATGAAACTTATTAAAAATGTAACTTTATAAGGCAACGTACCGCCTCCGGCTGAGTTATGAAAAACGGAATGAATCTCAAGTGTCGATTAAAATACATTGTTATTGGTTTCTTTCTTTGTAATACTATTATTATTTGTATATTTTGTTTTACATTTTAATTCGATTTTATAATATTGCATTTGAATATATAAGAACGGCTGAATTGTTTTTTTTTTTCATTATTGATTGACCAAATATCTGTAATGTGTCATCTCTGTAGTCTCTTATCTAATATATCTCGACTTCTAGTTTTCACACAAATAAAAACGTTGCCCTAACATAACCCACTAGTTGATCTCAACTTAAGCTTTGCAGTTCATTTGAACAATATCACATGCAGTAGATTACTAATTTATATATGTACATTACAGATTTACAGTTAACATTTTTTTTCATTTCAATTACGTCACACATCTATTCTGTTAGTAATGTCAAAATAACTCTTTTCTTTTTTACTAAATACATATGATTACATTAATTTAGAATCGGATACCTATACCAAAAATCGAATTTTTGTCTATCTGTCTGTTCCGGGTAGATTTTTCGTAGACAGCTGAAGTTACTCCGCGTAACTTATGGTACTTTTGCTTTTGACAATAATTAGAGTTTCGCGTAAAAAATCATAAAAACAATTCAATGCACAGTTTCACGGGCAAGTGTTTGAATTTATGAGAAATATTTTTATTTTATCTTAATACCGAAAAAAAAAATAAGGAAAATAATTCAGTATAAAAATTTAAAACGCAGTGAAGAACATATGAAACACGGGCGCAGCTGCGGGCACACATTTTGAATGAAATATATATTTGCGTTAATTACACTAAAGGATATAAGAAATATTAACCTATTAGGGTTATGTAACAGGGTTATGTAACTCACTATGTAACCGATTTTGTTTTTGTTAAATCAGTACCCTCCCTATATTCACAATGTGAGATTGGTAGCCGATACCTACCAATTTTTTTTTGTACTATTATATTTCTTTAGAATAAAACTATATTTAACTTAAAACAATTTACTGATTTATTTGATTAACATAACTGAAACGGCTAGAGAAAACTATATTTGTGGATTCCCTTTTTTTTGTTCAAAACTATTTATTTAAAACTTTTTTTTTACACAGTATTGGAACACAATCTCACCTGATGTTAAGTGAAGATGTGGTCCAAGATGGTAAACACGCTAAGCCTCGAGATATTGGTTCTCAAGTGATGCTGCCGGAACACACCTATTGGTATTTGGCGACAGGTTTTCTAACTTGAGGGTGGTAGCTACCCAGGCGGGTATTATTTTAAAATGCCCTACCACCATACTATGGTTTCCTCACGAGGTTTTTTTCACCGAAAGCTCAGGTAGATTTTAGAGTTGGATAGGCGGGCTCGAACCTGCGTCCATTGACACAGAATCCGGCTGCACTATCCACTGCTCCATCATCCGTTTAAAACTTTTCCTTGTTCTACCTATTTAGTTCCCCTCTCTTCATTCCCCGGCAAGTCATCATGATGAGATCTTATGTTATCCTATGTAACTGTTATTCATTATCTACATACATTCGTGAACTCACGACACAAAATGTTCAATCAACGAGTAGTCGACATTGTGAAATGATACATACACTTTAATTACAATTTATTAGACAACCATTTCTTATCATCGATTTTTATATTGGATGTATAATATATTATTTAATAGATTTTTTGGAATCTACTATTGAGAATATTCTAGGGTTGCCCCGTAATTCTAAATAATTAGTTTAATAAAACTACGTATAAATTAATTTAAAAACTAACTTGGTATCAGATTAATCGTTTGTATTAACTTCATCTCATTTAAATACTCGTGGTTGTAACAATTGATTGTATTTTTTATTTATCAATAATTAAAATTATACATATTTATCTATTTGAAATATCAAATTTTATACTATATAAATGTTGTATTTTATCATATGAAAACTTTCGATTTATCTTTTTTTGTTTTATTAAATTTTGTTCATACTAAACTTTATCTTTTTTTAAACTATATAATTACTAAGAAAATCCAAATAAATAGATTTCATTAATAATAAAAGTAAGAAAATTGATATGAATATAATTTTTTTTAATAAATGTAGAGATATATATTTATTTCAACGTTTTGTAGAAATATTGTTCTAGCTTATGCGACTTTATTTAAGGCAAGCAATATCTAGTCTTGTCTCTTACATCGAGAAACTGAAGGTATTCCTCAATATTAAGTTCGAGATTGAACCATAAATTTTCATATCTGATACGATCACCTGTTTCAATCTATATATAGTTTCTTTTCCGTGTCCAATACCCCCGTGCATTATTTTAGTATTTCTATCTAAAATATTTATGAAGAAAAATATGTATTTACCTTATTTCTTTAATAGCATTGGTATTGTTTTGAAAACATTTCATTATTGTGAATAGATCTTTGAGAGTTTAATTCGATTATTATTAACGGTTTTTGTGACCGGTAAAGTTCGCATATGCTAGTATAAATGTTGCAAAACATAAAACACTCTCATCACCGGGGGGTTGCATCGTAAATTTAAAAGCCTCCGTAATTCGTGGGTTTGCGTGGCACCCCAGCCCTCTCCATTATCATAAAATTACGTGATATCACTTTCTTTTGATGTGTCGTAAAAAAATAAAAATACGCGCGTGCGCCTGCATACTCGAAAAAACTTTTATAGAATGTAGGCATACTGTCGAGATGGTAATTAAATTTTATGTTAATTTATAATCTGCGGTTTTTAGTCACGAAAAATTGCACAGTGAATATTCCTCCGAATTCGAAAGTGTCAGAATCTTTATACAATATGTCGAAAGAATACGAAGTCAAATGTAACTTTTTCATTTATAATAATTGATGATGCATATAAAATGTCGCATTTTAATTGTAATAGCTATAAATAAAAAGAAATACCAATTACAAAAGGGGTATGAAAGAAATTTTAAAAAGTTGGTCACGTACTGGTGATGTCTTTGGTTACATGAGTTACAGAGATCGCTTACCATTAGGCGAACTATTTGTCAGTCTTTTATGCCTGTTTACCACCACCAGGGTAAAAAGGATGCATATTTTTAATAGGAAAGAAAAACATTTTAATAAAATGTTTTACTTACTATATTGTTCTCTTTATCAAACATACTTTGATGGACATCAGTTTTTCCGAGTCCTCCATACTAATCTAAAGAATTATTTTAAAGAAAAAAAAACAAAAAGTACACGAAACTAAATATACATATTAAAAAAAAAACTTTAAATCGTTTTTAATTGAAAACATAACTTACAATATTTCATCACTTATGCCGTAATTTTCCCGTAGTTATCTCTCTGAGTTCTTTCTCTCTTACTCAGGTTTCATTTCATTTCAGATTGATGTGTGTCAGTCGATACGGTTACAAAAATTAACGAAGTTCTTATTTTATTTATGTAAAATAATTTCCAAAAAGGAATACACTTAAAAAAACAATTAGCATGCAAACAAAGTATCGAATATTGTGCTTCCTTAATTATAGAAAACTAGCTGTACTCGCGACTCCGTTCGCGTTTCATCTAGAAAAAACTGAATTGGACCAAATTGTGAATTTGGTAAACCGTTCTCGAATACTTAGGGAGAGACACAAAAAATTTCATTAAAATCGGTTTAGCCGTTTAGGAGGAGTTTAGTCACATACACACCCTCAGAAGATTTATATGTAAAGATTACTACTTCCATAATCATCGTGACTACAATATTAAATTATATATACTAAAATAAAGAAATAAATTTAAAACTAACATTTTAAATATAGTTACATTACCGATACCTACTCATGAAAGAATATTATTAAGATTTAGCGTTGACTATGATTTCACCTGGTGTTGTGACGATTTGTCTACTGTCTTAGTAAATTTGCGTTACTGAAAGCTGTTTTTTGAATAGGATTCGAACTTACATCGTTAAAAGCGATGTTAATTTATACTACCAGTGAGCTATACGTGATTCAAAGCTTTATAATACCTCGTTTATTCTTCTTGATATAATTTAGCTTAATAGTAACTTTAATTAATCTCAAAGAGAATTAACAGATATAACCTCTAATTACTTCAGCCAGTTATGAAGCATTAATATCAATATGTAACTCATTTCCGATGCAGTCCAATATACCAATAAATTTCATGTCGCGTGTAACCACTCTCCAAACATACGGTCAACCATGCGCGATAATATTTTATCGATTTAAGTCGACTGCACACTGCTATTAATTTTAACTCGTATTGGTTTTTTTTTTTTTAAAATTTTACGCTTTTGATAATTAACTAAAGGAGATTTTTAAAATTAGGGAAATAAAAAAATGAATACTTGCTTGGTTAGGATTTTATCAATTTTGCATGTACTATAAATACTATAAATGTATAACTCGGTCGTGCCATATTCAAAAAGCTACACAGAATCTATTAGTCCGAAATAGGAAAAGTATCTCAAGAAGAAAGTTCCACCAGTATGTGCACGTTGATAGTGATGGCATACGGCACTGAGAAGTGGTTGCTCACAATGGGCCTAATACAGCACATCCTTGCTCAAAGAGCAACGGAGAGAGCTATGCTCAGAGTTTCACTGCGTGATCGAATCAAGAATAAGAAGGTCCGCAAAAGAACCAAATTAAAATGGCAACGGGATGAACAATGGTTATCGCATGATGGAAGATGCAGTGTGGGTAAGCCTTCAATAAAGTGGACCAACAACCTGGTGATATAGGAAGCGCAAGGCCTGTCATTGTTGAGATCATTGGGGTCGAGCTATGCCCAACAGTGGACATCTTTTGGTTGACATGTTTTTCATGATAATGCTCTATGAAAGATAAACAGCATCGAAACAAAATTATCAAAATGTCCACTAAAATACTATTTATCAAAATTTTCGTAAAATAAACACAATTTAATTTTATTTATTTTATAATATAGGGTCACATAAAATCTGGATAATATTCGAACTCGTTCCGAGTCAACATTCTAAGCCGAAATTAGGTTGCTGTCGTCACAGTGTGTAACGTGCCTAAACAATATCCAAATAAACGTAATTTTTGGGAGGTCACACGGCACCCCATTCCGGCTTATTATCAGGCCTGTTTATACAAAACTCGAAACCCTACAATACGATTGTTTGCGCCCTAAATAATAATACCGTCGTTGTAAGCATCGGATAAAGGTTTGCTTTTTATTTACGCAAACTCTTTTATTTTCGCAAAAAAAAAAAAAACACAAAAACGTTGATCGTCCATTGCAAATAAAGGTAAACTTGAAAACTGGAAATTGGTATGCTGACACGTTTAACGGTGAGTATCGTTGGGATATTTTTTTTTATTTCAATGTTTAAATTTATATTTTCAGCTTTCATTTCTGTTCATTTATTCACGAAGTTGTACATTACAATATACGTACCACAACCAATACACTTAATGCTTAATTTTCTACCCGATTTTATTCGGCCTTTAACCAGATTTTAATTAAAACAGAATGGTCCTTAAGGTTTTACAAACTCATAAAACGTTTCATTAATCTAATTACATAAGATTTTAAATATAGTATTTTAGAAAAAATATTCCTCTTTTGAATTGTTGAAATATTATTACATTTTTATCAGTCATAATATCTACGTAAATGAAAGCGTAGTTTATTTACTTTATTTATAACGTAATATGTCACCGAAACTCGATATTACTCTGCCAAATTTAGATTTACGCCGATGAAGTTGAGTTTTGTCCCCTACACGTTGCATATCAACATGTCCGTATATCACAGGCGCGGTGCCATTTGTCAGGCTATTTGTATTTATGGAGGCGAAAGATAAGGTCGCCAATGTACTCGTAGGACAATCGATTTGTTTCCAATAAAATTGGGTGATGACAAGGCAATTTATTTATACGTTATAATATGCCTGGGAATTGTGTCCTTTTTGTTGAAAGTACTAGTTTAATTATTTAAATTAATTTGAAGCGACGATGGTTCAGTTGATAATTTGGTCGATTGCAGGATATATAGACGTAGGTTCAAATGCACTTACATATATAAAGAGCCTGGGATTTTAGTGAAGGAAAACATCGTGAAGAAATCATAGCATTATCTATGCCCGCCGGAATAGCTACCACCCAAAACCTGTTGTTACAAAGCACAGATGTATTTCGTAAGTATCGCTTGACGGTCAGTATCTATAAGGCTTACTGTGTTTACCATCTTCTAGAATCAGTACTTAACATCAGGTAAGATAGATAGTTGTGTTGTAGAATAAATTATTTCACTATTATAAAAAAATAATCCACGTTAATATAATAATTTGTTCTTGTCCGTAGGATGCTCACAATTATGGAAAAATCTTAAACATTATATACAATTTTACCTGGAAGTAATAAGTAAATTATATTTCAGATGTAATGAAAGCAATAAAAAAAACCAAAATTATCTCTTTTAACAGTGGAGTTAAGCTTATAAATTATGCAATTATCCTTGTTGAATAAAATAGAATCGTTGTAGTCATTTCCGAACGAAACCCATTTTTAAAATATTTTAAATGCATTTTCAGCTTCCATGGATGTCATCAACACGTACTGTATTAATCAGATTCAACCAATTCAACTGTAATCCGATAAGCCATGTGGAGTATATCGCCAATTTACCCCATCGAGAGCGTATCAATAGTCTACTGTCAGTAATTCCGTTTAGGCTCTCGGCTATTGCTGATTTAAGATATATCGACGAATCGATTTCTAACAAAGTTCTAACTGTGCTTCGGGGTGAGTGAAGTTTCGTTGTTAAAACGGATCTGGGTTAGTGTGTTTCTTAAGTATAACATAATTGTAAGGAATGTCTGTTTGTATCAGCTTCATTTTTATATCAGAAATATACTGTATAGCAATCGTATCAGGAAGTTCTGAATTAAGTAGATATACTTGATTTGTAGGTATACTGGAAGCTAATTGTTTTCTAGATTGAGGTCAACTATGGATTTTAGACCCGCCCAATGCTTCAACAATAGTTATCTTAAACATCCAAATTAAAAACTACTTAATAACTTGATAGACTTGACGTATAAAGACACAGTAATATAGCGATCTGTTAACTATTATATTTTTTCGTATATACAATTTTTATAAAAAAATATATAATTTAGGTTTATGCCATAAAGCGCTTGCGTTAAAACGTTGTAATTATATATGCTAATAAACTGAGTTTTGAACCTAACAAAAATAATCTTGTTTTATTTGTCATTAAGCAAAGGTTTCACTAAACCTAATCAGTATCATTTATTAATATTATAATACAATCAGTAGATGGCAGTATCATGATTTCATATAAAGCATGTTGTTGAAGTATTCTCCAATATAACTCAATACTCTAATAGACGTTTCAAGTTTTTCGTAAGCGATAAAATCATAGCAATCATATTAACCTAAGTTAAAAATGTCTTATAACTTATTAATATTGAGGATCTTGATGGTACTATAAGATATAGTAATGCAAGGTTACATTGTTTTTAAATAGATGCAACCAAAGCAGTTGGCCAGAGTTTGTATTTAATATATGTCGGTAATAGTAGCAGTTAAATTCTATGATAGATATCATATAACGGTTAACGGTCAAGATCGGTGTCGGAGATATCCTATTAGTTTGCGGTCTTTGAAACAACTTACCCGTTAGTCATTTGTTTTTGGGTGCGCTACTATTTACACAGAGTTATAGTTTTGTGTAAAATCAATTCTGTTCAATAACAGCCTGATAATTCTTTGTGATTGTTTTCAATAAATAAAAAAGGATCCTTAAGAAGGGCTCTTGCTGTTATTTTTAAATTTTGATTTGATTTTCGTCGTTCGTTTCGATTCAGTTTGATATTCAATTTCACTTCTCCTCAATTTATTATCTAATATTATGAATGTTTTTGCAAACGAAACAACCGGACCGTAGACATTTCGAACAAATGTCACCGAGGCGCAATTACACGGTATGATTAATCAAGAAACGCCCTCAACGTTAAACAAACCGAAATTGGTGCAAAGGGGTCCAACGTTGTGATCAATTACCAAGATCACCAATTGAGTGCCTTACTTGTATTACCATCGCCGTAGTTTAAGGATCGACGCGACCGCGCGGTAACCTTTGAATTCCTTCCCGATTCCGCTTCGAATGGAACCTTAATTGTATTGTGTTATACACGGTTGATATAAATGTGTTGATATACAAAAAAAAAAACGATTAATAATAGATAAACATATTTGAAACTTGAAGAAACTGCATTCATTTTTTAAATTGTTTAAACAAAGTAGACAAATGTATTGAAATGTTTGTCTATTTAAATACAGGCATTATTCGATTCTAGAATAGGCACTATAAGGTAAATCGATCTTCTTTTAATTTATATTTTCCTTACTAGCAATTATTTTCATTTCTCAGATTTTTAATAATAGCTATTGTTGAATTTCAAACTAGTTTATATACAATAGGATTTTGTACAGTAACAATATTTCAAGAAAATCGTTTTATTACTTCATAAAAATATATTGTACGCTATAAGATGTAACATCCCCTCCAATGTTTTAAGTTATTTCTCAATTACTTTACCACTGAAACTACGATGTTGTTTACATACAACACAGCAGCGATCTCACCAACTCCAATCACTCTCGGCTACACTAACATTTTGTTCACAGACAACTGTTAGGGGCAGAGGGAGCAATAAACCATAACATTCACAAAAGGGAAAGTGTCGCAAAGTACACAGCGCTACATACAATCGGTGCCAATAAAATACCATAGCCGACACCCCACGTAATAAGCGGAGGCGAAGTAACGCAGAAACATTGGGGGAAACAGTATTAATACTTATGGTTAATTGTACCGGGGATACGGATCGTTAAAATGGCGCTTTAGAGATACTACTAATCTTACAGATAATAAATAGTATAGTAATTATTTTAAAATTTGTTCATTCATTGTTATCAACTAATATACCTCACCTTAAGAGAATAACGGCATTTATTCCATACAAACTTAGTCCCCTGTTTGCTCCCTGGATAATAGTATTATGGTAAATATTTTTATACCAAATAATATTTATCCACCACTGCCATGCCCGTACGTTTTGATTTTTTTAAATAGATTAGTTATTGTAGAAACTAGTACCCTTTGAAAAAGAAAAAATGCTCGATTTGTGCCGGCATTTTCAGACATTCGTTTCGTAGTTGATGTATAAATTAAAAAAAAAAAACAAAGCATACAGGCATACCTAAAGTCTTTATTATTCTAAAACTGAAAGAAAATTAAAAATCGGTTCAGTTTTGGAGGAGGAAACAGCCCAGTGATGTTTTCGTCTATTTTGGATAGGTAAAATCAGCCCGAGCTACAGATGTCACTTTCGTGTTTTATAATTCTTGCCTTGGGGCGCAACGCGATAGCAATAGATTTTTAAAAAACCTACTTTTCCGATCGCATGCCCTCTTAACGTTTTCTGCATTCAAACAAATTCAGTACTGGCTTTCATTTCTTTTTATTATCTAGTTTAAGAAGGATAGGTAAATTTTTTATTACTTAGGATTTTTAACGGGCTAACATTGTCGATTAGAAAGGCATTGACATATTTTTTGAGCTTTGTAGCGAATACTTAGAACACTCAGATGTAAAGTACATCCAAATACTGTTACTAACCGATAGTTCATTAATAGTATATATTACACGATATAGTAGATAAATAAAACTAAACTTATTAATATTGAAATTGACATCATAAATATTAGGTATTTCTTTATGAAATTGGCGTTTGGTCGAACTAACCACTTTGATCTCAAATATCCTGGCGTTTGGATAGGAATCCAATTAATTAGTAACTAGGTACTCAACAATTAATTTTAATTTAAGCTTGACTATTTGTGTTTTGAATTTAGAGATTCATTTGTTTTCGCACTTATTCGTCAGAATAACAATGGAACTTTGAATCTTATCGATACTTGTGACGAAAAATGGATCCTTTACGACAAACTGAAACACTCATCACGGTGGATGAACGGAGGAGAACTGACCAAACTCTCCTCCGAGTGAAAGTTAATAAAAAAAAGAAAAACTTTATATAAGAAAACAATTTAGAAATATGATAAAAGAAAATAATGCTTATGTTTTAATTTTGTTCACTTTCGTTCGTTGTGTCACGATATTTCTTGAATTTTGTGTTGTTAGTATTCAATTGTTTAACGCTCTTGTTAACTCGCTAGAACTTTCCGGAGAGTTATTGTGGCACCTCAGAATAAACGTTCCCCATTATTATTACTACCTAATAATACACTTTACTCATTCACAATAGCCAAACTATATCACGTAAATACCCACATAAAATACATTATGTAGGATCAAAAATGTAATTCAATAAATTAAATAATACTACATGACAGACCGAAATGCCGCCAAAAAATCTCATTCAATGATTTTGTTTTTTTTTTCTTTGTAATTGAAACCGCAGGCGCCATACATCCGGCGTTATTTTAGACAACCGCCATCACATCGAAGGGTGACTCGGCTGTCTATTCCCTTGTAGATACGTGTCCGGAGTCGACAATTACTATCGTCTCGGAGGTGAGATGCAGCTAGTTCATTAGAATCGGGTGGCACGGGTGCAGACAGAACAATAATTGATTGCTATCAGTTCTATTATTATCTGGTTATTTATTCAAGGAGTCGAGTTGTTTTGCCTCTTCAAATGATGAACTTTCGTTGCTATTAACTAAATTTCAGTTATTTTATTCGAGTTCTGCAAGAAACCTTTTTATCTTTAAACATTTGTATTACATTTAAACATATTGATACATAATTTACAGGGATATATTTTGTGTACAAAAAATCTGAAACTATCTTATTTTTAAGTATTATAAGTTACAATTTTTAAGAATCAATAACTTAACTTATGCATGACTATGTCACCTTTATTTTGATTTAAGAAGTGATTTAAATGGTGGAGTTCGTTTCTTGGGAATTATCACAAACAAGCATTAAATGAAAATAAAAAACTAAAGAGATAATATTTATACAAAATAATCTATGTAAGTTATATCTTTGGAAAGAAAATCATTTCCAAATAGTATACTCTGCAATCGTAGCTTGAACTAATATATTTTTGTTTTAATCTATCATTTCTTAAAGAGAAAACTACCCTTTAAATTGTATTTAACATGCTGCGGATATTAATGAAGAAATTAATGTATATATTTCAGCAAAACTTACTACGGACTCTTGCCACGAAAAGTTCTCTGCTAGAGCAACTGGCAACAGAAACACATAACAATATGTTTCAATTTCTTGGAACTGAGTAACTTTTGCCCGCAACTCAGTCTGTATGTTAGAGAGCGCTTAGGGAAATAGCTTTACTCGCTGAAGATAAATTTTTCAACTCAAAAAAAAATAATATGTAACGTAATTTTTAAACTTTCATGTACTAATTGAATCTAAAATCCGATTAGTTTATACCGGATTGTTACTAAAGGGTATTCAGAATCTGTGTATCAGTTTTTACTATCAGTTTACAGATATACTAAGGTTATGAAGTTCAATGACCTCTAAATGACTTAACTAAGTAAATTAATTACATTTACAACATTCTTCTGGTGTTAATTGACAGCGTGGTCAAAATCGGAAATTGTAAATGATTTTGAAGGAGCAAAAAATAAAATCTATCAATATAAAAAAATGGGGGTCCTTTGAGGCATCATCACCTCAAAACTACTGAACGTATCAGGATTAGACGCAGAATGTTAGATGGTTATAGGCTTATTTTTTGGATTCCATCGACACTTTATCTTTTTTTTATTTACTCTCATGTACAATTTTCCGCGCTAATAAAAACAAAAGAGTTATTTTTCTTCATTCATTTGTGTTTTAGGGGTTTGGCATATAATTATGATACTTATATATAAAAACAAAACGCAGTGAAGAATATTTAAAAAACGGGTGCAGCCACGGGCACATAGCTAGTTAATTATAAAGTAAATAAAATTATATCAAATACACACCGGTATTTACTTTAGTATCAATAACAATTCTTAATACAGGTTGATTATACAACTAGCATTTAGTTAGGACAACTATGATTACGCAGCAAGTAAATTGTTAAATTAGTTGCATACTTGAATACCATCTGGGCTGCTCATAATAAAGAGCAAGTGTGGGACGCAAAATAAAATGACACGGAATATAAATTAATTAGTATGTATTTTTCTCTTTAACGTGCAGAAGGAAAAGGTGGCCATGTGTTTTAAGCGCAATGCGGATACACAAATATTCTTATATCAAGTGTAAGCGTATGAGAATGTTACATTTACATTTCCTAAAAAAACACATAAGAAAAAGATTTTATCTTTAGATAAGATCTTAACATGCCTTATATCTTAGTTAATTAAAAATGTACTGTTAAATAATAATAAATTAAGAAACCAGTAAATACGTGCGCATTTAATTAATACAAAACAGAGGTTCGTTTCGGCAAATATGCAGCAATACATTTTATTCTGAACTTATTAACATAATTAAAAACCCAAGTTCGTTTATTAAATACAAAAATAATTATGTCAATTAAAATATAACCATTCTCTTTGCAAATAATTATAATAATGTTTAAAAAAATAGGTAAAATCTCATATACTTTTACAGCCATAAGAATTAAATTTATATGTTAAGAAAAAAGGTATTATATATTACGCTTACGTATGTATGAAATATAAAATTATCTTTTCTACTTTGATTAGTAAATAGCATTAGAATAAAGCTCCAATTTCACTTTTGTGAAAGTCCTGTAAAGAAGTTAACTTTGATAATAACAATAATGAACATAATATAGATAAGTAGACAAAACAGGCCAATAACGTGAACAATATCCATTAGGGATGTTTTATCATTCCGAGTTATAAATTATACGACTCGACCCCCCCCTTATAAAACTCACTGCACGAAACGTCGCCGGAAAGCAGTATTTAAACTAAACTACATTACTTTATAATGACCAATTCAGTCGACGACAATATATGATAATTTAATCAGGTGACAATAAAGGGCGCAGAATTACTCCCTCTACCGGTTATTAGGCGAACTAATGGACGGCTTAAGGAAAACAACTCCCTGATATTGCATCATAAAAAACGACCTATTGAAATAGTACCCCGTATGCACAGCACAGCTTGGGCCCCTTTTATTATTTCAAATTTTCCTTTGTCATGGAACAGAAAAACAATAACTCGGTACCGATTTGAGGGGAGTAATGTACTTGATTGGTTTCTTTGACGATCAAATTGGTTTTTGTCAAAGCAATGTTGCTTAGTTTGCTTTAAACTGTTTTGAAAACGTCCATTTAACTGTATTAATTGTTCTGAATGCAATTTTAATAACGAATTAATTTTTCATATCTTCGTAACACAAATATGTAATGTTTTTTGTTTTACTTTCTCTTAATCTTTTATAAAAAATTTAATTAAAATTGTAAAAAAAAAATATCTTAATTAAAAAGTAAACACAGTAAATTGTAATCACGTATCTTCGCATAGTTAAAGAACCTTTTACAAAACTAATTTAAAGCATCGATACCTCATCTGAATTCAAAACTAAAATGACTTAAGCTAAGATCTGATGATCAATGGAATAACTAAAAGTCAAGATTAAATTACACTTTTTATTTTGGACGAACAACATTCTTTCATTTCAAATACCAATTATTCTAAACTGTACAAAAAATCTAAAACAGAATTAAACGCACAAGCTTTATGACCAGTTTAATTTGCTTTTAGATACCGCAACTATTCTAAAATGTGTATGGTAGAATAGCTTTTCCAATAGGTTTTGTCCATCAGCATCACTTGAAAGCCAATCTCTTCCATTTTCGGCAATATCGTTATTTATTTTTTTATTTCTTGAAATTTCGACCAAACCACAACAACATAAAATGTTTTTATTAAACATAATGTCTTAAAATTCTCCCGATATTTTGTTTCATCACCAGTCGACAGTGTTAATAATGTATTTCATAAGCCTGCATTTCGAAAAATTTATTGGTATATGCACAGACTAGTAATGGTACATACCGAGGCTCAAACATTCGAATATAAGAATCGACCAACTAATGATGGATTTAAATATTCAACCGCAGTTGTTGTTTGAATTCAGTATGAATTAGCTTATCATGAATATGATTTTTTTTTAAACGATACGTTTCGTTTCGTACTTTATACGAGTATGTTGCAACGTTGTATCGTCTTTTTTGTTCGTATGGAAATATCCTATTTCTGAAGCAGTTACTGTAAGTTGTAAAATTTACATACGCTTAGATTACACGTCGCTGTTATACACATCATATCGCTAGTTACGTTTCTAGCTGTGTGGGTTAACGCCGCGCAGAAGTGTCGCGGTCCCCAGTTCACGGGTCTACGCGCGTCTGTAATAATGGATTACGGAGTCTAGACGCGAGACAAAGGCGTTTCGAGCCTCACGAAGAATGAGTATTTAGTCTCTGAGCATAGCGGATGATACATTTATAAAATAAAAATCAATCTAAGTATGTTTGTCTTTATCTATGCTTAAGCTTAAGTCTTAAGCTGTTTATCCATACAGTTTCTAAACCTTATTTTGCTCACCTGACCACTTACGTATGTTTTTTCTATGGTCTCCTATCTTAATTTTTTACCTGCTTTTTATCTCAATACCCCTTAATTTTATCTGGTTCTTTTATCTCTACAAGGGTCGTTGTCGCCCACGTTGGGAACCTAAAATCTAGATTATAATGAAATTTTGGTGAGCGGTTCTGGATACGCCTGCGAAGGTTCCTGAAAAATTTCTTACCGTAGTATCAAAACCCTTTCGAGCAGATCTAATTCGCTTTATACTATCTACAATTTTACAACGCAGTTTTTTTTACACGGAATAGGCTCAGTGCTTTGATCACAATCTCACCTGATGTTAAGTGATGTGAGTAGGTGAGGTCCAGGATGGTAAACACACTAAGACTAGAGGTACTGGTTCTCAAGCGATGATGCCGGAATATACCTATTGATATTTGTCGACAGGTTTTCAAACTTGAGTGTGATAGCTACCCAGGCGGGCATCATTAGAAAATAGCTTACTACCATAGTATGGTTTTCTCAAGAAGTTTTCCTTTACCGAAAGCTCAGGCCGATTTTAGAGTCGGATAGGGGGGATCGAACCCGCGTCGATTGACGCGGAATCCGACCAAACTAACCGCTGCGCCATCATCATTTCAAAAGTTTACCAACTGTTCATTGAAGTTTCCACTTTTATTCGTAATTAATCCAGGCTATGTAATTCGGAATAACAATCTTGATATTTGTTACGTAAAAAATTGTTTGAAACAAAGAGCTTTGATATTATTAGATCTGTTGTTGTCCCTAAAAAATTTTTAGTATAAAACTTTCCCAGTATCATGTTACTAATAAAGTTTCATGAGTACTCAATAATTTCACTTTAGAAATGTACATTTGAAAAGTACAATAATTTTTATCGTCTTTGAATGAAAATGTAAAAGAATAACTTACCAAGTTGAAAGCTCGTAAGTCCTATTTAATAAGGACGCTTTATTTCAAAAGTTATGTATAAAATCAAAATGTTTCAACGTTAATTGATGTTGGATTAGTAAGTTAAAGTTATATTCCTAAAAACAAAAATAATATTTCTACGTCTAAATATAACTTTATAATATAAATTTAACAAATTAGTTCTATTTAATTTGATAAAATCTTTATTATAAGCACTTTACATGATTAAGCCCAGCGCATATATTTGTTTTTTACTATTTTCAAAGTATTGAGAAAATTTTATATTAAACAAGTTTTTATATGGTTCTTTGAAAATTAGAATGACTTGTAAACTATATTTATGACAAAATATATACAGAAATATTATTGTACATTAATAATATAAAAAGGTACACTGTTTGTGCACGTTTAACACACAATGACATCAACTTGTTTGTTGCAAATTAAAACCAATTATAGGATGAATTAATTAATATAAATTGATATTTGGATAATTAATTAGTTTGTTATTAAGAATAAATAAACGCAGAAAAAGCACTTAAATAAAAAGTTATGGTAAGCTTGAAATCCGCTTAATCTTACTACTGTACCCAATTCCTGTTCTTTACACTATGCGTGCGCCGCGGCCTACTCCAAGATTGATGGTAGGTTCACATGCCACCGTTCGCCCTGAAGCGAGAGCTCTACCCTTTTGATGACTTCACTAACCGTTATTTATGGTCCGGCTTCACTCTGATCCCCTTTAAATCCACGCTCTACAAAATTTTAAAACCCGTTTTAAACAAAGCTGCGTGATACGATTGAGTCTGGCAAGTTCATTGTGATCAGTGAAAATGTTTTATTTTTTTTCGTTTTTATTTCATTCTATTATCTTTTGAATGTTTCAGTACTGAATAAATTCGTTAATCTCTAATATACAATGCTTATTTACTATTAATATATTTGTATCAATATTGTCTACTTCACGTTTCCGCTGCACTTTTTAACTAGTTTTCAGTTTATGGTAGTAATTTATATTAAGTATTAATACGTCTATTATTTCAGAAAAAAAATACTTTTCCTACCTGTGAGTAGGTAAGTTAACTGGAAATTGCAGAAAAACTTTTTTTTAGCTTTCCTATTCGATAAATCCTTTATTATATTGAAGCATTTATACTAAGTGAGGTTTGCAATATTAACAAAGAAGCAGAATATGTATATTGCAACTAAACAGTTTAATATTTTAATAATAAGATAAATAAATGGATAAAGTACAAGAACTTATTACACAGGTAAGAGTGTATGTAAAAGACAAAGTTAAAACAGCAAATGCAAGCAAGCAGTTGCAAAAATTTAAATTACAATGAAAATAAGCAACAGACTTGCATACGAAAGTTGTACCCACCTTGTTATGAACTTTACATAGATTTTCTAGAGTTGAAACATAAACACTACTTTACTTGGAAACGGTTTAACAAAACTTTTATGTTACAATAAATTACGAGGAAATGAACGAAGAAACGTAAAGTTATCAATGAATTCCAGTTAACGTTGATACTGGCTTAATACCAACGATATAGAAATACTAAGGCGTGTTGTTCTGGTAAAAATGATTTAGTTAATGTTATAGAGGTAACTTTAGGTAAAGTATAAATAATGAACATTTGAGGAACATAGTAAATAAATAAAAGATTTTAATATAGAAGTAAATAAGGTAACCTTTAATTTCGTCATTATTTTATTATCCAATATTATAGTGAATCACGAAAACTGTACACACAGTGAAGACTTCAGAAAAATTTCTTATTTTGTCGGAGCCAAAAATTGAATAGCCATTGATATAATTTTTGAATGGTATTATCTCATATATATTATAGTATTATATCTTATCCTTACGTTTCATAAAAGACAGTATTTTTTTAAATTCATAAACGTACTTTGGTCAGGTTTTAGAATATTTTTAGTCATAAAACGAAGACAAAGAAGGTTTTAGAATTAATTAGGTTAACCTCCGCAACGTTCTTTTACAACACCCAAGTAAAAATATTAAAATTTTACTAAATGTGATGCAATGAGTAATCGTGAAGAATACAAAATGTTAGGAGCGAATGGAACAGCCTTGCTAATTAAAAAGTGGTGGTAGTTAGAAAATGGTCTTTTTCCTAATAGCTAATTTCCCGTACAGTAGAAAATTTAATAACAATAAATAGTTTCGATATTTGAAATTAGGTTGCATTTTAACGATCGCCCTTGGCGAGGGGCGACAGTGACGGCCAGTGACAGGCGCACGGTTCGGCCGGCTTAAACGCGATAAGTCCACGATGACACGGCACGCGCACTTTCGTGGCCAACAACACCGCCTGACGGAAATAGAATTATTTTCATATTTTAAAAAAGAATTTAAACTTTGCTATTTAAATTACCACCGATTATTATTAAGTCCTCACTGGCAGTGTAATTTATTCGTAGGTACCTTACGTAACAATTATCTTGACATCTATTTTAGCAACTATAATCCGTTTCTTTTTTGTTATTTCAAATACATATTTATGAGTTGGCTTTCGAGTTTTGAAATAAGTTTGTTTGTATTTAACCATTTTTATATTAATGCTACCTGCATTGTTTTAATACTGTTTGTTCTTGGTTTTAATTATAGATTCTTTTATTTAGTCTTTGCTGCCAGACTTAATTAGCTACTTGAACATACAGAACTAATTCGATTTATACTAATATATTTCTGTAGTATTAGGATATAAATTAGTTTATTTCCAGTTGTGTTTTCCATGTTCTATTATCTTTGTTATTTTACACTATTATTAAAAGTGTTACACAGATTCTAAATATGTCCGTCACTGAACATGACATTATTTCTTTTAAAAAAGTATATCAAGTTAATTTCTCTACTTCATTGGGTCTGTGTTTTGACCACAATCTCGATTGATGTTAGGTGACGATGTAGTCCAAGATTGCAAACACATTAAGAATAGAGATACTGGCTCTCTGGTGATTCTGCTTATGCACAACCATTGGTGCTTAGTTAAAGGTTTTCCAACTTGAGGGTGGTAGCTACCTAGGCGGGCATTGTTAGAAACTAGCCCACCATAATGTTATGTTTTCTTTCATGAAAAGCTCAAATTGATTATAGAGTTTGATTGGTGGCTTTAAACAAATGTCTATAGATGTGGAATTCGACCAGATTACCAACTAAACCATCATGGCAAATATATACTTATCAATATTTTAAATTTATAGCGATGATGGTGTAGTTGGTTTTGTGGACAGAATTGTGTCAATAGACTCAGGTTCGAGTCCATCTATCCAACTCTAAAATCAGCATGAGCATAGTGAATGAAAACATCGTGAAGAAACCATCGTAGTATGGCATTTTTTAATAATGCCTGGGTAGCTATTACCCTCAAGTTTAAAAAACTGTCACCAAATACTGTCACTCGAGAACCAGTACCACATCGTCACTTAATATCTGGTGAGATTGTGGTCAAAACACTGTGCCTGTACAGTTTATTTTTTTATGTTTTACACTAATTAAATTGTATGTTCTAAGGTTGGAATGTATTACTTAATTCGGTTAGATTTTTTTGTTTGATCGTAATATTTTTTCTAAATTATAACCACGGTTCAAAAGTGCAGCGCGACCGCAGACACGCGCCGCACCGTCGCATCCGTACCCATGTTGGATTCGCGTACGTGCGTTGCATTCCCTCACAGCTCGTTTGCCCAACAGAATTGGCATGTTATCGAACGAAAGGCGACTTCAGATTGCGCACGTACCAAGACAAAGTGTCCCTATTGTTACCGTGGGCAAAGTCTGCCAGATTTCTTGACTTTGGTAAATCGGATCGATTTTTAAATGTGTACAAAATAATATTGCAAATATTCTTTAGCTGTCAAATTAAAACTCTAAGAGATTCTTAATCGTCAACTATCAAATTACATATTTGACTAGCTGTGTGCCCGCGGCTGTGCCCGCGTTTAATATGTTCTTCACTGCGTTTTAATTTTTTTTATACGGAACCTTAAATTTTTTTTTGTAATAAGATAAAGTAAAAATATTTCTAATAAATTCAAGCACTTGCTCGTAAAACTGTACATTGAATCGGATTTTATTCAATTTTTATGGGTTTTTATTTTCTTAAAAAAGACTTGTCAAAATCCGTCCAGCTGTTCCACATATTAGCCGGAACAAACAGACAGACATACAAAATTTTGAAAAATTGTATTTTTGGTATAGGTATCGTATATACATTCATGTCTAATTGGTAAAAAAGAAATAATTTTGAAATTACAAACAGACACTTCAATTGTATTTATTCGTATAGACGACATATAACGTAAATTTGTCACCAAATATACAATAACTGTAAACATAAAATAAAGCTGTCATTTCATTTTATCACCAAAAATCGTCTAATTATATCTCAGAGAATAATAAATATTGTCATACTCTTTTAATGTTACTCTAATATAATCTCTTAAACTATAATTTAAGCTAGATCTTGAAAATGAGGTTATATTTACATTAAAAGATATAGTACCTACATTAGAAGACGTATTTTGTACAAATAGTTAAACTTGACGAAGTAGTCAGAAATATTCTTTTCTCAGATTTCCGGAAATAGAGTTTGAGCTATTTATAGATTTAAATGAATAAAATGAATTACTAAAAATTAAAACTTATAATAAAAATACAATATAAATTAATCGTATTTTCTGACGGGGTGCAAAATATTTATTATTTTATTTGATAGAATCAACAAGTTATATTGTGCTATTGACAAATTATTTTGTCAAAACCCATTGGGCAATGGCCGATATTCATCCAAAATAAACATATGAATTTTAAAGAAGCTAACAAATGTTAGTGAGAATAAAAGTGTTCAATTGATGCCTAATATCTTTTATACTATTTTTTTTCAGATATAAACTAATCATTCTCAAAAAGTTTCACACGTGAAATGTGCACACGCTCTTTGTGATTCTAAATTTTGTGTTAAATTTATTAGTTAACATTACATTTGATGACAATTGTTTTAAGAGTGATAGTATATGACTTGTAAAAGCAGATGAAGATAGTAATACACTACTCTTAAATAATATAATTGCTTTTGCATATTCTTATAAGAGAATCTCCTTCCCAACAAAATGTTCAAAACAAATAATCTACTTTACTTCAGGTAGACGTAAATATAACGTCTTCCGTGTTGCATCTTACGTTTATATCTGTTTCCTACACTGAAACAACAACCACACACGAAGTCAGGTGTGTATTTTGATCCGGATTAAAAATATCCTCCCTATTTACTTTAGTTAACTAGAAAAACAAATTTGTTTTTTAATCTTTTTTACGAACAAAATCTTTGGAGAGTATAAATTTAACTTAGCATGATTCGTTATTTGAACTCTTTTGCTTCCATTTTTTTTATATGTACTTTTATGTTATTTTTAATTTGTTTATAGCATTTTTTTTTTTTAGTCTATTTTTATTCCAATGAAATCATAAAAGCATTACTAGCGTACCTATCGTAGCACGGTCACAAAGTATTAAAGGCGGTGTGAAAACCGGTGGAAAATTGAACTGCGGACGATATGCTTTATTCATGACAGTTGCACGGGACCATTGCTCTTGTGCAATTGTATTTTTTGTACATTTAGTCGGATATGGAATTGGAATTTTGATGTACAATAATTTACTTGACTGTTGTAGAATATTATTTTCTATGTTCATTTGTTGATATTACTTTTTTATTATTTCATTACATTAACTTTTACCCGCTTTCGTTAGGTTTTCGTAAAAGGTTAATAAAAATTGTATGGAGCTATTTAGAGTAATAAAACAGTTTTCTGTGACAAAGTTCTTTAACAAAATTTACCTCTGCAATAAAAGTTATTTTAATCGATCCAATTGTTGAGAGTTATTAAGGAACAAAGAACATAGAAACAATTTTTACTGACAAAAACTCCCTCAGTCTTTTCAAAGTACGTATTGCACGGCGTGGGGATGCTTTTGCGTTCTTCTAGATAACCCATCTACAACTAGTCGAGTAGTAAAATATCAATTTATTATTTCCACATTGAGCTACTAAGTTACACATGAACTATTACAGAGTTGTCAATTTTAAATAAACTTACCTGTTTAACCCCATGAGCACTTACCTGGCGTTTACGCCAGCTTGCATTGTCTTCCTTTTGTCTCATTTTTATGGGTAATCGACATATTTAAAGTATATTATATTCATAAACAAAACTTCATTATCGATCGCAGACTGCATAAAAAACACTTGAATGTAATCTGAATAAAAATTTAAAATAGAATGATTTTTTGATATTAAAAAAAAAAAACCTTTCACTTTAAACGTACTCGAAGAAAAAATACATTTGTAATAAATAAATACTAAACCGACTTACAAACATTGGGGAAAAATATAAAAAAATGTTACCTCAAAAATTGTCAACGGCCCCACGATTCGTGGCTATATATCAAGAGGATTTATTCTCACCTTACCTCCTTTCTCGATTTCCACGTAACGCCTTAATTTAATATTAAATTTTGCTCTTTCCCCCGTTTTCGTATACAAGCAGATGTCTTTACATGTTTCGCTATTCATATTTCAATTCTAAACATTACGTTTTGAGAGTGAGACGAAAGTGGATGGAGAGGGTGAGTGCAATCGTTAAAATATTTAACTTTAGGGATGTTACGTAACGTCTTATAGATAAATAAACAACGTTTCATTTTAAATAAATAACTGTTTATCGTAACGTTTGAAATGTGAAATCATAGGGTAGGGGGTGCGGTTTAAAGAATTTATGTCTTTACCGTTGATCATAGGCATTTTTAAATAAAAATGACAAAACTCACACAATTGTAATGTTTATTTTACACTGTATAGGTTCAGTGTTTAACCACAATCTCACATGATGTTAATTTACGATGTTGTCCAGGATGGTAAACACACTAAGGCTAGAGGTACTGGTTCTCAAATGATGCTGCCGGAACAAACCTATTGGTATTTGGCGACAGATTTTCTAACTTGAGGGTGGTAGCTACCCTGATGGGCATTATTTTAAAATAGTTACTACCAAGCTATGGTTTCCTCACGATGTTTTCCTTCATCGAAAGCTCAGGGTGATTATAGAATTGGATAGGTGAATTTGAAACCGCGTCCATTGACGCGAAATTCGACCGCACTACTAGCTAACCCATTATCGCTTCAAGTTTTTTGAGTTTAGTTATTGCAATTAAGCAGAAGATTCTATTCATTTAATGAATATATAGAAATCCATTTATATTTCACAGTGCTAAAGGATTTTAAGTCTGCTAAAGCGTGAAATTCAATATTGAAAAAGGCAATGCATTTTAATCAAAATGGTATTAGTGTAATCGCATAGGAATGTGCGTAACGATCTGTATACATACACACAGACAGTACGTGCAGCTATATTTAAGTAGTTATTGATTATTTTAATTAATGTGCTACGTAAAGAGAACTAGCTATTTTACGTCGAATGAAGTAAAAAGTAAATGATTTAAGAATAAAATATTGTAATTAGAAATTACAATCTAAAACCAATATTTAGCACAGTATTACCAAAGTAATTTTTTATTTATTTAAAGTGGATGTTTAATTTCAAATAAAATATTGAATTATTTATGAATTGGTCTAGGGGTACCAATATTTGAAAATTAATTACATAACTGAGCGCTAAACGTGAAAGAATATCGTTATCAAATAAATTTGCAAATGATAATAAATGTTAGCTTATTTTTAATATTTAGTATTCTAAAAATAAAAGATATAAATAATAATTACAATATTTATTTCATTGTTTTGGAAATTAAAGTAAATCATTTAACCATGAATTATGTATTTTGAAGTTTGTTAAACAGAACAGCCGTATGTGAATAATATTGTTTAGTAAAGAGAGATGCGTCGTAGTTCGTGCCCACGTCGTTTTGCGTAGGGGGTTTATAACACCCCCCCCCCCGGATTCCGAAAGAGAATATAAGAAGTTGATGAATTGCAGAATTATTTGTTTCCCAGTTAATATATTATTTAATTTAAAGCTTCAGAAATATAGACAATTTTGTTTAAAATCGATTAAAGTGTGTAAAACATCTATACTTTTTAATTTACTTTTAAAAATCTAATATAAAATTATGTATCCAGGTGCTTCTCGTAAAATAATATGTTTTTATAATAATAATCTATACTATCAAATATATACTAAATTCATTGTTTGTTTCCTTTGAATAAATTAAAAAAGTGCTTAAATTACTTAAAATATTTTAAAATCTCATCAATGTCTACTTAAAAAATCGGTTGATAAACAGAGATCCAAAAATGTATTAGAGTGTTTTATATTTATCGATTTAGATATAAAAGATATAAAGATCCGCAACTAGCGAAGCTCTTGCAATTACTGCTAAAGTAATAACAGTGACACATCACTACATACGTCAGCATCACACACTTGGACACCACTCACATTGTACATTGTGTTGTGTGGACGATCATTTTAGTATTTAAAATAAATATAAAAATTAAAGTAAATAAAATAAGTGCAGCTAGAATACATTCTCCGAAATTTCTAAACCATTAACTGCTCAAGCCGATGTGCATACCTTTGCGATGTACTTACGTTAGTAACCATTTCCCGTCCGAGCTCTCACTACAAAAGCCGGTGGAGTTGTGTAATTAATAATAATAACTTTATTGAATGAATATATAAGGTATCATCAAATTATGTTTATCCTATAAATTCAATTTATGTACTATATTAATGTTACCTAGCACCTGAACTAGCCCGAGCCTGTTACTGAGACGCTAGTCTCTTCCCGTAATATTTTATATCATTATTATAATACCTTTTAGGTACCTATTAATATAATGTAATGTAATTAATATAATCTAGTATTTTTTGGAATGCCAGGTACTTCTTGGCAATATTATTCTACTTTTCTATCAATAATAATATATTTAGTTATACAACAATAATGTGAACTTAAGCTACTATTTTTTTAATATCGGTTTTACAATATTTTTTTCTTTTCAATAACATAATAAAAACTTACAATAAAAACGGTTTTAAAAATCCTTCAAATTTAACAGCTGTAGTCAATTTTTGAAGATAATACGGGTTTGTTTCAAATGCTACGGTCGGTATACTTTCAAAGAACTTACCAAATCTAGATAAACATAAATAATAATCGCAAATACTAAACCAACTACTAAATAAGGGTGAAATCTAAAAACCGATGTTATTCTATGCTGACCGTATTATGAAGGAAAAAATAATTGAAAACCACGCAACGTGCTTCTGACGAATTTCGCATATCAAAGGGGACCTTAATCAGAGTTACAAATTCAATTTGGAACAGCGTAGAGCGATTTGGTACGATATCGGAATAATTTGCATAGTTATTATAAACACGGGTCAATTCTGCATAAGCCGTGCCTGATGACAGCACCCGTTCTTGAATACCGATGCTTATAATTGTATATGATCGAATGGATGTGACAAATATTCACTTAATATATCATAGTGCGTATGAATGGTAAAACACATCCCCCCCCCCCTCCTACTCGGTTCAAATAACAACCCAGTTAACGAAGACATATGCAAGAAACTTGGATCAGGTAATTTCCAGACACCACTATCATAATGACGTAATGACCCAAACTAAAATAACCTTCGAAATTTTCAAACTTGCTTGACATAGTGGAGCAGTTTATTGTGAGGTAAATCGATAATATAATTGGTGTAAATAAAATATAATATATTATAATTGTTATTTGTCGAAAATCATTTGTATTACTTGTACAAGCGCATTTCAGTACTTCTACTAATGATATTTCGAATCAAAATATATTTTGTATTTTGAATTGTTTCTAATAACAGTTTGAACAACATCGAGTACTTTGTCATTTCTTAAAATTATGAACAACATGCTATCTATTTTTACTCTAATAATAGTATATATTACTTTGTCAACATTTTTATATCACGAAGTTGGCAAACACCTCTAAAGTGAAACGGTCATCGTAGTGTATGGACTCCTACATCACATACGCATTATGGATTATTTAAAGATTATTTTTCCCTCATTTGAATACGACCGTACTATATTCCCTTGGGAAAATCGCAGCAGGGAGTTAGTTCCACATCCGGAGTGTTCGCATGACTTTAGAACCGTAAGTACCTTCCGTGGCCATTTAGGCTTCATCATACCAGAGTCTTATCTATACTATCTACTTCCTTCTAATGATATTATGTCTGAAAATGTGAAGTAGAAATTACAACGTTAAACATTTCAAATCGCGCTATTTCTTCAACATCATCGCTTCGAATTCGCTCAAATATTTAATCAATAAAGTAATGTACAAGTTCTTGTCGTATCCAGTAAATTTATATCGATCTTAGTTATGAGTACTACACCAGATATTCAGGTAAAGACGTCCATTTCTCTTTGATCCGCAATGGAACTTTGGATTAAACCTTTTCCTTTTATAATCCTATAGCACGGAAAGTGACGAGAGCTCTTACAAATTGGTTGTAAATACTGAAGGCACACAAATCAGTCATAGTTTGTAGGCTTTGTAGTTGGCAAACATCGATCCATTATCCCTTTTTACTGTGCGCATGTAAAATAATACACTTAAAATATATCAACATGGAACTCAGCGTCGTATGTTTTTTTTTATAATATATAGTTTGAAACTTTATGTTCTTTAGATCTAATTAAATTATTTTGAAAGTGCCGGCTATGAATAGTTCCACCCTATATCTTCCCGTGAGTGTCGTAAAAGACGACTTAGGGATATAAACCAGCAGATGGGCAGCAGCGTCCTTTGAGTACTACAAACACCTGACTGCGATTGCCAACCTGCCTGCCAAGTGTGGCAATTATAACAATCCACCACGCCCCTCCCCCTGACCCTCCATATTGGGGAAGACCTATGTCCAACAGTGGACGTCTTATGGTTGAATGGATGGAAGGACTAAGGTATTATTTCATTTATTTGTATCACATAATTTATATGATATTATACATTTTTATAAACTTATACTTCACTAGCTGTGTGTACCCGCGGTTACGCCCGCGTTTCATGTATTCTTTATTTATTTTTTTGCATTTTAATTTTTTTTATACGGAATCATAAATTTTTTGTAGTATTAAGATAAAGTAAATATATATCTCGTAAATTCAAGCACTTACCCGTAAAACCGTGCATTGAATAGGATTTTAATAATTGTTTTAGGAGTTTTAATTGTTTTACGCGGAACCCTAATTAATTTTCGAAAATTAAAAGTAACCCTAAGTTACACGGAGTAACTTCAGCTATCTACCAAAAAAGTCAGAAGCCGCGTCAAAATCCGCCCAGCCGTTCCAGAGATTACCCGAAACAAACAGACAGACAAAAGAAAAATAAAACTTGTATTTTTGGTACAGGTATATTCAAATCTATTTACTAAAAAAAATTGACATTACAAACAGATACTCCAATTTTATTAATATTATTTCTGGGAACGATATTATCTATACTAATAATTAAAATTGAAGTGCCTGTTTGTATTGTCAATTTACTTTAATTTTTTAGTGAATAGATATGAATGTATATACGAAACCTATAACAAATTTTTTTTTTTTTTAATTTTTGACGTCTGTCTGTTTGTTCCGGGTAACCTCCGGAACAGCTAGACGGATTTTGACGGGATTTTTTTTGGTAGATAGCTGAAGTTACTCCGGGTAACTTAAAGTACTTTTAATTTTCAAAAATAATTAGGGCTCCGCGAAAAAAAAAAACTCATAAAAAATGAATTAAATCCGATTCAAAACAGTTTTTACGGGAAGTGCTTGAATTTATGAGAAATCTATTTACTAGGTCTTAGTACTTAAAAAAATTTAGGGTTCCGTATAAAAAAATACACTGAAGACTATATGATAAGCAGGCGCAGCCGCGGGCACACAGCTAGCTTATAATAATATCATACCAATAATAATTTAAAAACAATACAACGAAAAAAAAAAATCTAAAGCTGCGAATCGATACATGATAAAGATTTTAGACGATTTTCTTCAAAAATAACAAAATACATCCAGTAAAAAAAACAAACAAAACAATTTGCTATCGTAAGTTTTATATTATACTGTAACAAATTCATACACATTCATGACGTCGTACAAATGAGCAATTCGCTTACTTAGTAGGGGCATCACGAAAATTTAAAATTAATTTTTAGTATGAGAAATATGTCTAGAATTTTTGTGATGAGAGATTCTATCAGTAATCGTCATCAATATAAAATCCCTCTACATATCTATATTGAGGAAGCTATATTAAGAGGTATTATAGGAAGAAGGGAATACTTTGACAACGAAAAACATTCTACATTTGTACGATAGTGCAATGATAAGAGCTTACAAGTTTTTTATTACTGCCTAAATTTATGCAGTCTTGTATCTCTTACACCGTAGGATGATTTGCATGATTCTCTATTTAAAAAAAAAAGATGAAAAGATTTGGTATAAATTTATGAAAGAGGTTTAATTATAGTAAAGTGTAGTTGTTATAATCATAACTGTAAATTTTACACCTTAACTTTCGGCCCTTTCAAGTATGACGTAAGAATCATTGGCGGTTAGAGGGATTACGCTTTATTTATATTGGAAAATATGGAGCGATGGGGTGTCGGAATGGTGATTCTACCAATGCTCACGTAATAATAGGGTAGGGGTATAATGCTTACTATTCCTAAAATAAAATAAAATAATCTAAAATATCCAAAAAATTTCGTACGTAATAACAGCCCCTTAATCATTCATCGGATTATATTAAAGCTGGAACGGCCAATATAAGGTTATATTAGTTTTTTCGTTTAAAAATGCTTTCATACCACAGCAACTAGAATTCATTTAACACGCTAATTCTTACTTAAGATGCTAGACTTTTCAGCTTATTCATTGAGGTACAAGGAAAATGGAAGATCGTTACTTCTTAAAAGGTTACTATAGAACAATTCATTTTGTTAGAAATATGCAGAGTGGAAACTGTAGGTAAAAAGCTTTCGTTCATTAATAAGATGTACTATAATATTTTACAGAGCAGAAAGAAAATTTTCTTGACAATAAATTATGATACCTAATAATAATTGTATTTTTCAAGCAATAATGGCGCAGTTAGTACATCTGTTTCAAATCCACAAATCGAACTGAGTTTCCAGTGAAGAAAGACATCGTAAGGAAACCATAACATTTCTTAATAATTACTAGTATTATTACTAGGTTACTACCATATACCATATACTTAATAATGCTGGGTTACTAAGTTAGAAGATCTGTCGCTGAACACCAATAGGACTTTTCCGGCGATAATATGCTTACTATCTTGAACCACATCGTCAATTAACATCAGGTGAGATTGTGGTCAAAGTGTAAATAGCCTATATAGTGTAAAAATATAAATTAAAGAAGTTAGTTTGTTGATACTAGTGATTGATATAATTCAGGGTATATAGGCCTGAAATAAGGGCTATTTAGTACAGTGGCTAGGATTAAATTCATTGGATTTTTTTTACTCAGGTAGGTAATGGCCAAGTCATGGATCGTACTACTTTGGTGCCCTTGTACTTTTTTAACTAAGTGCCATAAGCGCTCGCTCCAAAGTTAGGTGAAGTTGTAAAGACCCCTTAGGTCAACAGGGTTAGCTAGTTCGAAAAAAAAGCTATTTTGTATACTCATCTACTGATTAAAATAGCTATCATACAAAACTAATTTCCCGGCGATATCGAACGACTGGAGGAGACTGCTGAATGTATATAAATATTGTTTATGATGCAAGTATTGTGGTTACATGAATACATATTTTTCATATGGTTCCAATTATCACTAGAGTTATATCGACATTGTTTATAATCAAAACGTGTCACCCCTGCGTCCCTTACGTTGAAAACAGTGCGGTCGACGTAAAGCGCCTCGCGCTGGTCGATAAGGATTAAGCCAAAAGGTCCGACTGAATAAACAATGCGACGACCACTGCCCAAAACACATCGTGTTAATGTAAAAACCGACCTGAACAATCATTTATTTTACATGAAAAGGAAATCGTGTTATGTATATTCAAGTCTTCAGTGAATTCCTTTCGTTGATTCTTGCGTTGTAATGTATTTCGCGAGCGGCATCAGTTTAGTGATTTTATCAAGAATTCATTGTAGGAAAATATTCTTGAACACTACACGCAGGACATATGTTCTGTAAGAGATCTTTTTTCGCTTTGATAAACCGTAGGGTTTAGTAAAAAAAAATTGCAAGGAATTTTTTACACATACTTAAGTCGTGTTTCGTGTCAAATTGGTACCCTTGCCCTGGCTACATTCTTCGGCTTAAATACATTACTTTCGCGTCTTAAGCATCGACCCAAAATTCGTGATTCTGCCAAGGCACCTCGGGTCAGTAGCATTTGGTTAGTTCGAAAAGAAGTTGGAATTTCTCCATTTATCCGTTATTTAGTTTATAACTACAGTACCATCGATTAGATTTACATAGTTATTCTTTTTTATTCGTAGATTGCTGGTTTGATTGTATTTGTAATACAATGAGAACTCCATTCAACGGCACTCAATTTAACGACAAACTTCCTAAAACGTCGAAATTAATTGACTTTTGTTGGTTTACCTTGTTGATAACTCCCAATAATACCATAAAATTTGCACTTGTTTCAGTATTGCTATTTAAAGTTTAAACTCTATATATGCAAAGTTTTAAATTATTAATAAAATATATTATAGTTGATTGTAAGTTAGCACGACGATCGGGGTAATTGTCGTACGGTCCTTATTCTTTCTATTTTTGAAATTAGAGTTTAACTTATTTTACCAAATTGTTTAAATAAAAAATGTAGGCCAGGTTTTAATATGGTAATGATTTACATAAATTGACAAAGATTTCAAATATAATTTGCTAGTAACATAAATTTTATTCTAAAGAAGGCTTGGTGTCCAATAAAAATGTTTTTAGTTAAAAAATAATAAACTGATGAAACCAATTAATAAACCACAATTTGTCTTTAAATTAGAAATTTATTTGTATATTACATATTGTATCGTTTTAGAAGCAGTAATAAACGGAGCAGGTACTTAATTGAATCAATTAAACTATTCTATTAAAGTTATTAATTAGTTTTGAATCAGTATAAATCCTATGTAAATTCACACGATTGACGATATAAGTAAACAGACCGGAGCTTAGCAAATAAGTTAATATTTGGACGTGGAGCAAATGTTTAGTTATTATGTTTAAGTGGATACGAGTAGATTAATATATCGTTTCACATATTTAATTTTTTTCTTTACAACTCAAATAAAATATTAATAGGTTTTTAGTAATTGGAAATTGATATTATTTTAGCTTTATCTTGTAACTAAATAGAAACTTTAATTCCAGGTAAACAGGTAAATTCTAGAATGTTTTATTCTTTGTAATTATTCATCACATTATATAGGTTCTTGAAGATAGATTATCAAACTTGAGAGAAGTAATTACAAGCCATGCGATACTGTTCATAAGTGCCTTACCACTGTACTATGGTTAAACGCAATATTTTACTTCACGAAATACTCCGACTCATAATATAATAGAAAAACTGGATTTGAACCTATGCCCCAACCTCAATACGACCAAACAACCGTTGAAAAAAAAAGTTCCAAAATCTATAATTAAAATAATAATCCTATTCGTTCCAATAACTTTCGAGTTAAAAACGCAGTGATATACAAACAAAAGAAACACCGCCTTTCATATCATGTAAACCCTAAAATATAGAAGTCAGCAAGTCTATAGAAAACCTTCGAGGTCCCCGAAACGACTCATCAAACCACATATAAATCCGCATCTTATCAACGATTAGATCGATCGTACAAGACAGCGAGTGTACTCTGAATCGGTTGTCGTGTAAATTGGAGATTTGCACGTACCGTAAATCAGTCGGGGATCGAGGTAAGCCGGCCGATACGTCAGGGTACGATACCGTCTACTGTCGTGCTTTGCTATAGTTGTAGAAAAGAAGAAAATAACGAAATTTCACATTTTGCCAGGTAACTCATTTAAACTTTAATTAGACTCACGCGACACTCATGTGAGTCACAACGCCAAGCTTTACGAGTGGCACGTAATTATTAATATTAGAAAAGCTGAAACAGTTTTCAGCTTGTGCGTTTAATTTGATAGGAGTTTTGGTTATGCTTACTTAAAACCGCCTTATGTTTTCACATTTTGTTTTTTTTTTGTGTACATTACTTGTTACTTTTTAATTAATAGAGAACTTAATAAATATTCTACGGTTATCAAATAACATACAATTATAAGATCCACTGAAACGTAGGATGGAACGGGTGGAATGGATAAAGAGATCTTGCCTCCAGATTAACTTTTCGTAAAGATATGAGGGCGTTTGGTTTAGATCACAACAAAGAACAAGGTGGCCAAGTGTGATTCTCTTCGTGCTCCTATTTTGAGAACATTAGCTTTATTTAAATATGTTGTGACATGGCTACGATTGGGTATATCAAAACAGAACCTACCACACACATTTTGAACCCGCTGAATTAATCGATAATTAGCTACAAATACCGTGATCCATATACCACATCACAGTAGTTAAATCTTGAAAGAACTAAACTGTCATCAAGTTAAGGCAATACTGAAATAATGTCAAAAACGATACAGTATTTTTAGTCTATAGAAGCAATTCCGAACGTCATTATATATGTGTTCTTCAAAACGGAGATCCGGGTCAATGTTCAGTTCCAAGTTACGCGCGTAACTCTACCCTATCAATATTTATGACGCCAGTTATTCTATTTACAAATGAATCCGCAATAACAGATAGTTGTGGATAAAATCATCATAATGATACTCATTATTATCCTTTTAGTAGGGGAATTATTTAATTTGTAAATCTAATTTGAAACTATCTATATTTTACGTCAGAACTACATCACAGCCACAACAACTAAAGTGGCGGAGGAATCTAAAAATTACCGGTAAAGTTGTCACGAAATAGCAAGTGTCGCACACGTTGTACGTTGATACGCACTCAAGGAGGTACAAGGAACAGCACTCCCGCACTCATTAGAGTTTGAGAGCTCGTCTCGAGTCGCGATACATATTGTTAAGTTTCATGAACCGCGTAAACTTCGTTTCAACTTCTGAATTACTACATATCGCTTCTTCGCCGTGACGAGACATTTTTCATACTTTTTCACTCCCTGTAAAATATATTTTGTTTCTTGTGTTATTCTTGCTCCTCTCATTTAGATTAAATAATTTTCTATATCACCTTCTTTTTAATTTATTTAAGTACTCTAATAATAATTTATAAATACATACAGGCTTATACGATCTATCAACGTTTAAAATATTGATGAATAAGTTTGAAATAGCAAAAATAAAATAGGAGTTTTTTATTGACTATAAAAAAGGAAGATTATTTTATATTTGTTTGAGCACTTTTTTCATAAAGTACTTTATTGATCTTTATAATTATTTTTCTTTGATAATGAGGAGGTTTTAATATAAGTATAATAAATATGTGTTCGTACAAGAGAAGTTACAGAAAAGTTGGAATTAAAATCTCTCTTGTTCTCAGGAATAGTAAGCAAAGCTATTGCCCCCCCCCCCCCCCCCCCCCCCCCGGTCTCTATGATACAATAAGCATTAGCACAATTTTCAGTAAAAAAAATAATAAGAAAATATTGCTTACGTAATTACTATTCAGACACCCCTGCATGACGTTGTCATCAAAAATAAACATACGTAACATAGGAACGGCTTCTTGCAGTGTTGGTATTATCTACTTACATAAAAACTTAATTAAATTATATACATATATAACATCAATCTTCCGTATTTTTTTTATGAATATAAATTTAAAGGCCATATGAAAATTCGTTACGTGATTTCTGGGGAGTTAGCGGACAAAAAGACAGAAGTGGAACTACTACAATGGAGAGTGTTATATGCTCGGAGTTTAAATGTGTGATCAAATCAGAGATGAGGAGATTCGCAGAAGTACCAACATTGCACGAATAAATGTCAAACTTAAGTACCAGTTGACCAGGCACATAGCTCGTAGCACCGTTGCCCGATGGAGTTAGTATAGGTTTTTGAATGGCTGCCACGTACCAGGAGACGCAATGTGAGTCCGTGGACCGACGATCTGGTGAAGGTCGCGCTATTCCGCAAGAATCCGGTAACTCAAAACCGGCCGTTGTGAAGATCTTTGGAGGAAACCTATGTAGTGGAAGTGGTATTGGAAGTCTTTCGGCTGAATGGATGATATCAACGCCACACTATAGTCAATTTAAAAACGATTATAATTGTATTGAAACGCAGGCGGAGCTGTTAACACAAACTTGTATAGAATATTAATGTTGCATCAGGCGTGTTTAATCGTAATTACTTCATAATAAGCGGCACTATAATTGTTAGGTATTTATTCCGTGTGAGTCGCGGCGTGCGTCTGTCGTGTAGTGCGTGACGCCCATGACTACTATTTTAAATAACAGGGTAATATATACACACGGCTACATTGGTCTTCCAACTTGCCTGATAATTTTAATATGATATACATATCGACAAACACCCTTCTGACACACCACGCTACCCAATGCAACGTGAAGCGTGATGAGTCTACTATCTCCAATTGCCAAAAATACACAACAAACTCAAAACGTAATATCGCGTCGGATATTAATGGCATATTAATAGAGTGTTTCCGCTTTTAATTTCTATTTTAAATGAAAAGGAAATACTACCATAGATTTGTATTGGACTATTCTTTAATCGTTGATTTCGTTAGAAACACCCTTAATATGTCGATTACCCATAAAATGAGATAATAGGAAGACAATAGGAAAACAATGGAAAGCTGGCGTAAACGCCAGGTTAGTGCTCAAGGGGTTAAAGTGATAATATCTAAATAAGTGTAGGTACATAATAGTGTATTCAGGTTTAATATCTTTCCACCGAAAGCTATGGAGTTTTGGTCAAACAACAGTGGTATATATATATATATATATATATAGTCCACTACTGAACATAGGTCTCCACCATTAACGGGGGATTGCAATAATCGCCACGCTTGGCAGGCGGGTTGGCGATCGCAGTAAGGTGTTTTTGGTACCCAGAGGATGCTGCTGCCCATTCCATGGTTCATATCCTTTAGTTGCCTTTTACCTTTATATCCTTTAGTTAGATGTATATATATATATATATACAAAAAATATCAGTACGAGACGCTTGTTAGATGTGAAACATTCGTCACATTTGCTGTCACTACATTCGAATCGATTTAACCCCTAATGTGCGAATTTTTTTTTACCCTATAAAGACTTAGTGCATTGACCACAATCTCACCTGATGTTAAATGACGATGTGATCTAGGATGATAAACACACTACGCCTAGAGATACTTCTCCATTGATGCTGCCGGAATACACTTATTGGTATTTGGCGGACATTATAGAAAATGTCCTACCACCATGCTATAGTTTCCTCACTATATTTTCCTTCACCGAAAGCTGAGGCTGATTTTAGAGTTGGATAGGTGATTTCAAACCTACGTTGACGCAGAATCCGGCCGCACTATCTACTGCACCATCATCGCTTCAGAAATCAAAGAATATATCTATTGCTGCAAATATTATGGTAAAAACTGTATAGATTAAATTTTAATATCTGCCATATTTTATTTATATATTATTTTGGGAAAGATTTGTAAGAAATATAGGCACGCAATAAAAGAGAACTAAGTTAATACAAAATTAGTGTTAGGGGCCATTCAATAATTACGTAAGGATGATTTTGACGATTTTTGACCCCCCGCCCCCATGTCGGGATACATAAGATATCTCGAACCCCTCCGCCTCCTCTTCTTACGTGAGGATCAATCTCGTTTTAATATAATTATTATATATGACATTTAAAATGGATGAAAGTGAACATATTTAAGATTAGAAAATTTTAATAAAAAATTGTAAATTAAGATGATAATCGAAGTGCACATTGTGGAATGAAGAAAATCATTCAGTATCCGAAATAGAAACAGATCTTTAATATTAAATTTTGACTTGTAAAATATTATGTAATAATGGGTTTTATCCTCTCCCCAAGATAAGGGCATCTATAGACATTCTTAACCCCCCTTCCTCCGGCGATCTTTACGTAATTAATGAATGACCCCTTACGTATATCTAACACGCTTACAGTAGTATTCTTACACAAACTTCACTGAATAAACCAAATTAAAATTCTATACTATTTCACTATAAAAAATATTAACAATAATTGTAAGTTACTATAAGTTATTTAGCTAATATCACATAGATAAAGTTCGGATATAAGTGGCTGACTTTATTTTTCGGTAAGTTATTGCAAGATATGACGATCCCTGACCAATGGTGCATTAGTTCGCTGGTACCTATCTATAAAAATAAGGGTGATGTGCAAGACTGCAATAATTACCGAGGAATAAAGCTCATGACACATAGTATGAAAGTGTGGGAGAAGGTGATAGAGAAGCGACTGAGAAGAAGAAAGTAAGATTACACGAAACCAGTTCGGTTTTATGCCGGGTCGAGGTACCACAGATGCCATATTTGCATTGCGTCAGCTATGTGAGAAATATAGACGCATACACAAAAACCTGCATATGGTATTTGTGGACCTGGAAAAGGCATACGACAAGGTACCACGAGCGGTTTTGTGGTGGGCATTGAAAGGGAAAGGTGTGCCTGTGAAGTATGTAGAGTTAATTCGTGCTATGTACGACCTACCGCGTACGTATGTCCGGTCAGCTGCTGGCAACACCGACGAGTTCAGGGTATCGGTAGGCTTACACCAAGGGTCGACCTTGAGTCCATACCTCTTCCTGTTAATATTGGATGCCTTGACAGCGGATTTACAGGAAGAGGCACCTTGGTGTATGTTGTTTGCCGACGATATTGTCCTTGTCGGTGAGGATGGAACTGGGGTCCAGAGCAGATTGGTAAAGTGGCAACAGAAGCTGGAGAGTGTCGGCCTAAAAGTGAGCAGATCCAAAACGGAATATATGTTTTGTGATTTAGGCGGCACCTCTAGTTCAACTGTCATAACACTAGATGGCACTCCAATGCCAATCTGCCACGAGTTCAAGTACCTCGGCTCACTCCTGCAAAGCAATGGCGAAATAGACCGGACAGTAAAGCATAGAATTAACGCAGCATGGATGAAATGGCGGCAGGTTTCGGCTACTACGTGTGATCCGCAAATCCCCTTTAAATTAAAGGGGAAGATTTACAAGAACATAATACGACCTGTCGTCTTGTATGGATCAGAATGTTACCCCATAAAGGTGACGGACGAAAGAAGATTACATGCAGCTGAGATGCGAATGTTGAGATGGATGTGTGGGGTAACAAGTATGGACAGGATTAGGAATGAATATTTTAGAGGAAGTTTGAAAGTGGCGCCAATAACAGACAAGTTATGAGGCGGTCGTTTATCCTGGTATGGACATGTGATGCGCAGGGAGAAAGAGAATGTTGTAAGAAAGGTATTGGATATGAATGTGGACGGTTACATGGGAAGGGAAAGACCAAAGAAAAGATGGATGGACTGTGTGAAAGATGATATGTTTAGAAAAGGAGTGAATGCGGAGATGACAACAAATAGAGAGGAATGGAAGAGGAAGACATGTTGCGCCGACCCCAAATAAAAATGGGAAAAGGGTAGGAAGATGATGACATAGATAAAGTTCGAAATTCAAAACACTGTTACCGTGGATTTCAATAGTATATGTGTGTGCTCACTCTTAAAAAATATAAATAAAAATAACATTGCCTACTAATTAACGAAGCTAAATAATAAATAATAATATGCTTTAGATATGCGATTTTAAATTTAACGAGTCATACGAAAACGAAATAACTTACTTCTACTGTTTTTAACAAAATGGCACCTTGAAAGAAAGCTGCAATTTATAATGCAAATGTTTCTTACACTTATCACGATGAAACAGCTCGGAGCGTTTTGTTTAAAATTCCTTGCGTACTTCCACTCTGATATATGAAGTATGTTTACCATAAAATGTTAATTGCAAGTTAGGTTGCAGAAAATCAGTTTATTTTGAACGATGTGGGGGAAGCAGTTATAAATATTCTTATCGTTATTTCGTTTCCATGGTATTTTTTGTAAAATTCATCAAACAAGAATGTTAACGCATTGTTTCATTATCTACTTATAAAATAATTTTCAACATGGTATAAACATCTTTAGAAAATTTTTGTTATTTTGGTGTTGGGGGGTTTTTTTTAATACCCGCTTGGTTAGCTACCTCTCTTAAATTTGAACATCTATCGTTAAGCACAGTTATGCTGCAATAACATCACTTAAGATCTAGTAGCTTTAAGTACAGCGTGTTTACTATCTTGGATCACATCGTCAAGCGTTTTGCTTATAAAGTAAAAAAAAATGTAGTAATTTTACAGTTATGCATGAGGACAGATTGATTGACCTAGTGAACTTGTAAGTTTAATATATAACAATTTTAAGTTGTATCATAAATAAAAAAAAAAATGAACTTTAAAAAGGAAAATTCTGTGTAACCATAACTCAGAAATGTAATTCCTTTTTATATGTAAATGAGTAATACACCATTTTATATTCTAATAAACCAAATGATGATTTCATAATCAAGTTCATATATTAGGAAATCCATTAACGTATGTATACTTTTTACTTAACAAAAAAAAAAATAACATAAACCTGTTAAAGATGCAGGCAGTTAAATTTATCAGCAACACCTCAATTCACCAATTTAATTTATAAAAAAAATACATCGGCCTCATTATTTTGTACCTTCATTAAACATTATGCGGGCCCGAGCTTGTTTTTTGGAATGAAAATAATCTGAATCAGAATTCCGACTTTAATAATTAGGAGTGGAAGGAATGCCCCATCTTATAAAGTCACCCACATGTTTGTTTAATAATGTGATGAACGTATTGAATAAAGGTGAAACTTATTTATTAACCTCTAAGAATCACTTTCCTATAGTTTTATAAAAAAAATTTCAAGCACAATATAAACTTACTATGCAAGTATGTATGTACATTTGCATAAAAATTATGATCATCAGCAATCGGTTTGGACAATCCGACAAGGGGCCAAAGCGATAAACGAAATGGAGCCCACGCATTTTGCAATCAGATATTTCGATAAGGCCGATCTTGCCCGCTTCTTTAAATTTATGATATTCGTTTAAATGTGTTTACTTTCTAGATTATAGTATCACTTGGTTTACATTTTTTACCTTCACGTCTTAATTTGAATATTTTACGTAACACATTTCGAATTAACACTATAGTCTACACTAATATTACAAAGTGGAAACATTTGTATTTTTGTATGTAATGAATAAACTTAAAACCTACTGGACCGATTTGGATGAAGTTTGGTATAGTGATGGTGAGAAATCCAGGGAGAGACATACGATAGTTTCTATTCCGAAAATCCCACAGGAACGTAAACTAAGCGGGAAAAATCGTGGAGAGCTGCTAGTTTGATTTATATTTGGTATTATATGTTGAAATAATTATAATCCAAAACTTATTCTCCGAAGTAAATGTACATATGTACTTACATACCCTTACCGTACCTACCCGTACCCGTACTTACATAGCCTCTCTCTCATCAGGTTATTTTTTTATATGATATGATTTCAGTGCTTTGACCACAATCTCACCTGATGTTAAGTGAAAATGTGGTCTAGAATAGTAAGCACATTTAACTTAGGCACAGGTA
Source organism: Samia ricini (assembly GCA_014132275.2). NCBI lineage: Eukaryota > Metazoa > Arthropoda > Insecta > Lepidoptera > Saturniidae > Samia > Samia ricini. The sequence goes on along the minus strand of AP028165.1, from coordinate 12,343,127 downwards.
TCTCAAGTGATGCTGCCACACCTATTGGTATTTGGCAACAGATTTACAAACATGAGGGTGGTAGCTACCCAGGCGGGCATCATTAGAAAATGCCCTACCACCATGCTATGGTTTCCTCACGATACTTTCCTTCACCGAAAGCTTAGGCCGATTTTAAGAGTTGCATAGGTGGGGATCGAACCCGTGTCGATCGACGTCAATCCGGCCACTTCGCCATCATCGCTTAGGTTGGAGACTACGTTCTTCCACTTGCTACAATGCCCAAACTCACGTATTTTGTTTCCTCTTAAACGATATAGGCTCACTGCTTTGACCACAATCTCACCTGATGTTAAGTGATGATGATGAAAAACGTTTTAGACAGTCCGGCTTAAAACGATATGCAGATAGGTCCATCAATGAGACTAAAAGCAATTGTAGACTATACAAAGTACTTTTAGTTATATAAGTTAATAATTAGTCGTTTTCTTTGTACAACAGGATTTCGAATTAATGGGGGAGGAGTGCAGTGTTTGTTAAGATGTACGGAGTACGTACATGCTGCGACTCGCCTTGCGCACCCCATATTAAAAACAGTAACATGTCCTAGAACTCGGTCGTTTCATTATCTAGCTATTAAAGAGTATTCTCAAACACTTCATGTGGTCCAGGATGGTAAACACACTTAGTCTAGATATACTGGTTCCCAAGCGATGCTGCCGGAACACACCTGTTGGTATTTGGCGACATGTTTTCTTATTTGAGGGTGGTAGCTACTCAGGCGGGCCTTATTAGAAAATGTTATACCACTAAGATTTCTTACAGTGTTTTCCTTCACCGAAAGCGCAGGCTGATTTGAGAGTTGGATCGGTGAGTTTGAACCCGCGTCCATTGAAGCGAAATCCGACCGCACTACCAACTAAGCCATCATCGCAACCAGAGGTGTATTCAGATTTCGATCAACATGGTAAATGACTAAATGATTGCTGACAAACTTGAAAAAAATGCCCTATCTTTTTTATGTACGGCACGGCAAGATGTCTGCAAGTCATCTGATATTAAATAAAAGACCATCAACGAAAGATAACGATCACTTACAGATGAGTATTTATCGAATATCAGCATCATCATGCCTGCCTAAATTTATCACGACTAAAGACTCTAGGTTGGTCTGGATATGCGTTTACTGGTCCCGGAACCCCTCGTGTATTAACGTGTGCTGTTACTCTTGATGAGTTCATCACAGGTGTACCGTGGTTATGATCTAGTTAGGGCCGATTGCCTTACTTCTCCGCTAAATGCTGAATCTATGATAGCTGATCCCGGAACTCGTGTCACTAAGACCGTTTTTTAATCATATGTGGCGGTCGCAATTCAGGCGGGCTCAAAAGACCCTTCTTTTTTTAATGTGGGGAAATACATTTACGCATTCCCCTACATGCTCTAATCTGGGAGAGGGCTCTCCAGCGTGAAGCACAGGGAATACCCACTAAAGCTTCACAGCACCATCCGCCACCTTGGGCTCTAAAGACCTACCACTCCCTATGTAGCATTCTTATCTTTAGACTATATATAAAACAACGTCTATCCGTCTGTTTTTCCATTAGTTTTGCTTATAACTCTAGAACCATTGAACTATATTTATTAGTAGATGTAACAATAGCCAGAATAATAAAATAAAGACATCACAGAAATGACCAGTCGCGTGTTCATTCTTACATCCTTATCTTTACATTATATAAAAGCTAAAGTCTATCTGTCTGTCTGTATTTAAATTATGTTTTATAATAAAAAGTATTTAATAGATGACAAAGAATAATAATGATGATATACTACTTGATTACAAAAGAATAAAAATTAGGTTTACAATTGTAAACATGAATTATATGGAGTCAGGTTGCATGTTAGCATCTTAACCACGCCTTATACAGTTTGTTCGTCTCTGCGACGAAAGAATGACATACTTTTACAATCTTTAACATCTACATACGGTTACTAATATGATGTCAACAAAGATGGAAGGCAGATACTCCACCTTTTCTCGTATAACTTATGTTTTATTATTCAAAGTCTGAGATGTATAGTTTACACATTGTTTTTTTATTTATCATATCTTATTATGTATTCAATCTATACTTGCATTCCAATCCTCATGGATTCTTGAAGATTGTGATCCCTATACAAACTATGAAGGAACATTCTAACTATTCATACAACTGCAAAAAAATGAGATGCAAATTTATATGGGATTCGAGTCAGTTATGAAGTTAGAGTCATGAAACTTTATTGGTAAGTTCTTAGAATCAAATAATTAATATACATAGATTTCAGTGTTTAAAAATAGTTTTAAGAGGATAAAAAGGTAACCTCTAATAAACCTATAAATAAAACAAAAGTCTGTACGTTACGATAAATCATGCCTATTTGTATGAAAATAAATCATTTCTAAGTTTTGTTTAATACAGAAGCTGTAAATATATTATCTATATTTTTTTGAATTCGCTGGTTTTTTAACAAAGCAATCCGCGTGGAGGTAGGCTCAAGTGTAGCTAGTATGTTACTATAAAAGTCCTAACTAAAAAAAACTTTTACTTCTATTCAGTTGGTAAATCTTAGGCTTTACCTAAATAACATGAATTCATTGATAGTGTAAAAAGAATTCGCATAATTGGACTTGTTCATGTACCATATTATATAATTAATCTAAGCGATGAAACTATTGTAGCTTGGTGGTAAGATACCTTCTAATGCAAACATGGCTACCTTATAAGTTTAAAAACAAATATATTGCCGAGTTCCGACAGAAACACTTGGGAGCCAGTGTATCTCTAGATACTAGCTTGTCAATGCGGGCGATAACGCCCCTTTGTAGGCGTTTGAGACTTTCGTGGGAGGCAGTAGAAGACCCAGAGAAAATAAGAGGGCATTTAGATAGCGCAGTAGGGGCGTGGGCAGATAAAAATATAGTCTAGAAAAACAAAAAAATAAATAGGGGCCGATCAAGACAACTTCGTATTCACAAAGTGAACGGTGAGCAAACTGAGGTTGAGAAACTGTGCTCTATACGTAGTGTGTCCCTAGAATAAAATCGAAGTTCTTGAAGTTCAGTTTCATTCGATTTTCATATTGTTTGCAATAATCAAAAGATCGAAAGGATCAAATAAGAATATATGATTGATGAGGCAATAAATCAACATATATATTCTTACATTGGATCCATACTTGCATGTTGACTGATACATGTAAAGGTTCAATTTGAAAATACTATAATGTGTTTTTTCATTTGTTCAGTAGACCGTTAGGTAGAAGTTCGATCAGCAAAGTATTTTTAATCACACACGACACCGGTACGTAACAGGCGAGCAAACAAATTGTTCATCCGCTCGCTCGTTAAACTTGTATCGGTCGAATATCCAGTCGAATACGCTGACAGTTGTTCGATAATTGAACGGGGAACAATTAGCCACCGAGTGGTTAATATCCGTGACGCTGTCACTGCCTGATTGGGTCCCTTGGCAACGGACACTTGACAGTGTCGAGTGTTAATCGATTTCTGGTACGGATGTAAGCAGAAGAGTAGATATCGATATTTGTTTATCGTTGCATTTCACGTTGTGCTTTATTTATTACTACTGATTAAACGACCCAGGGTTCGCATAGGTATATAAAAATATCCATTTTTTTAATCGACTTTTTTTAATTATTTTTTAAATAAAAAAAAGAAGGAGGTTATCCATTCTTCTGTATATATATACATTACATACATACATATATGTTTTATACGTTTGTTACTCGATTTCTCTGTCAATTGTGGACCGATTTGCAATTTTTTTAATCGAAGAAGTACACTCCCGAGGTAGTCCCATTTCCACCAAATCAGGATCTGATCAGTGGAACTCGGGGAACTCAGGGAAATCGAGAAAACCCCTCGAATATTGTAGACACACGTGTTTCGTATATTCGTTTCCAAATCTGTTAAGTAGGCTTCACAACTATACCTAAAAGTATATACTTAAACTAATAGGTAGAAAAAAAATCAATTAAAAACAAAATCGACTTCATAAGAGTAAAATATGAAAATGCATTAAAAATTAAATAAATAATTACTTTATTAATCTACTTTTGTTTACTTCAATATGTCTTTTGTTTTAATCTATATCTATACTAATAAATAAAATTGAAGTGTCTGTTTCTAATAAAAAAAATAATTCATTTACTAAATAGATATGAATGTATATTATCCTGTCCTATTCTATCCTATATCAAAAATACAATATTTTAATTTTTTTTCTGTCTGTGTGTCTGTTTGTAATGGTTAATCTCCGGAACGGCTGGACCGATTTTGACGGGACTTTTCTTGGTCGATAGCAGAAGTTATTCAGGGTAACTTAGGGTACTTTTAATTTTCAAAAATAATTAGGCTTCAGCGTAATGAAAATAAAACTCATAAAAATTTGAATAAAAGCCGATTTTACGGTCAATTTATGAGAAATATATTTACTTTAACTTAGTAATATTTTTTTTTAGGAAAATAATTAGGGTTCCGTATAAAAAAATACAGTGAAGAATATATGAAACGCGGGCGCAGCGGCGGGCAGACAGCTAGTGGTATAAATAATTTTGGAGTTTATGAAACTTAAAATCTTTTAAGTTGGACCAAATCACACCTGGTTTGTAAATTATCATAATATGGGTTGAGTAGTTTCAAAGTTTAACGCGAACAAATATCGTGGCAGGTTTTTTTATAGGCATATTAAGATCACCTAAGTTCAAGTTAACAGTTCAATAGCTTGATGTTTAAGCATTTCCGATAATAAAATAAAAATGAAAAAAAAATCGCATTTTTTTCCATTTTCGAGCTTATATTTGAGATCTATAGAAACAAGTAAACCACTTCTATAAAAATGCATTTGGAATCTATTGAATAAAATAATGTAGTAAGTAGAAATATAGATTTACCCTGAGCAGAGCCTGGATCTCAGCTAGTTTAATTGTAAAGAAAATGTATACAAAAATAAAAAAGAACTAAATTTTTCGCTTCCGTAAATTAGTACAAATACATAAAATGTAAAAATAGTTTCATTTAAAATATGAATCGCTTAATGTGCCTTAAAAAAGTAATAACTAACTACTTATCTCAGTAGGAGTTATAACTTGCGCGATTTCTCATAACTTCAGGAACAACTTTGTAGTGACCCCTTCGAAACTCTCACGTACTGAGCATTCATAAAAACCCTTTTTGATATTTAAACGTGTTTTTTTTTTGCAAAAACATTCCTTTATTTCTACCGATTCGCAGATGTTTTTGATTGTGTCTCTAGTAGAAGACATTTGGTTGCATAACTTATTTAAGCAAAGTATTGGTGATAATATTATTACTAGTAACTTGCAACAATCCTTTATAATTATTTTTATACTGTACTGTTCAATTTTAAAATACATATTGACTACAAAAATCGAAGTTAACGATTTACCTATTCAATTAAATTATATTTTATTTATAGATATATCAGTCATTCAGGAATAGAGTAACCGAATTTAGTAGTTTTACAAACGTGGACTGTGAATTTTACTAAGTTAATTAATAGTGGAGTATGTGTTGACATACAAGAGAAGAACAAATTTAAATATTTTTTTCCTCAAATTTTCTGGTGCTTTTGAAGATAGCAACAAAGCACCGGAACACTAAGTGGTGGAGATCTACAGCTACTTTCGTTTATTCACACGATCGACTTTTGTATACGTTTCATATTTTATACGCATATCTAATTATCACATAAGTTTAAATGGTTATTATTTTTGATTGTTTGAACCCCTCTAATAATAGCTTCAATTCAATAATCATTATGGTCGAATTACGAATTTTAAATTTCGATTATAATAATTTATATTCGATATTCAAAACATGGGTTGGATTATATTATATACGCTGGCAGACTGAGAGGTAGTTTATCTCTCTGTCCATTCTTCCGATAGTGAGCATATAACTGAAGAACTACTTATTCTAAATCGCTTTAAATAACTCTTTTTAAATGAATAATTTACTCATATATTTAATAATGAACTAGTCATAGAACAATAATATAATGAGCCGACAAGCAATTACTTTCAGTGTGGTTTCTTACTTTACCATTGATATGTAAGAGATACAATGTATTATGTAAACTTATTTGAGAGTGGCGTATAAAATAAATATACTTCGGCGTTAAAAATATATAACACTAGTGACCCGCTCCGGTTTCGTACGGGAATATAGGAATTTATAATTGAAAAAATTACAGCCTATGTTACTCACTAATAATATATCTTTCTTTCTACAAGCAGAAGAATATTCACAATCGGGTAATAGTTTTTCAGTTATTTTATAACAAACGAAAATAAATTGTACCCTTTTATATAATATGTATATATAATAATTACAAAAAAGGCGAAGGCTACAAGGCATACATATGTTAATGTTGAAATTTTAAAGCAATACAACGTGATAAAATATTTAAAATATTATTTATAAACCTTTAGCGTATGTCGTTCTCGAAACAGAGAAATATCTTAAATTACCGTATGCATGTAAGTAACAACTTGAAATACCTCTAACTTCTCGCACGCGAAACGTTAACAACGAAGCAATCCTTTTTTACATGCCCGTCGAATACCGTAAAGTATGCGAGAGAAAAAAAAAAAAACAAATACAAACAATAAAAGAATAGCATAGGATGCGAGAGACGAGTTTTCGCGCCGCCTAAGCCATAAAATTAAATGGGAAGAGGGCTTTTTGCTCGAGAGAGAGTGAGACTTCGGTCACTACGTGGGCTGTGAAATGCGTCAGTTAAACTTTTGTGAAAACCCTTGTTAGGGTTTAAAACGTAGATATGTAGAATGTTAAAAAACATATTCTGCACTATAATATATCCTATTACTCAGAACCTTTTTTTTTAATATTAAAATTTCAGAATTTATAAAAATAGTTACAAAAATTTATAAAAAAAATATTAGAATTTTTACCATTTACTAACAGGCGCCTGTGAATTTGTCTACATGTTTTATTTTGATTAAACTTGAAATATCCTCCTTATTTTGTTTTGTTTTTCATAGCCTATCTGTTACTGAAAGATACATGATTCCCGTTTCAAATTTTTTTTATTCAAATAGATTTTGTTTTATAATTTTTGAAAATGCTATTGATAATTTTTATAGACGATCAATCGCTAATTAATAAACACTTTATGAATATAAAATTTTACTAAAATCGGTCAACACGTTTTTAACTTAAAGACGAACATAATTTTTTTCTTAATTTGTTTTTTTTTATGGATTCTAAAAATAATTTTAAATTCATTATAGCCTATAAATTGCTCCTTGATATATACTTTCCGAGTATAAAGTTTCATCAAAGTCGGTCAAAAACTTTTAATGTCATTATTAAGTTATTAACGACTAAAATAGACGTCTGTCACAAAATTGGTTAGACAAATTAAATGTGCAGACAATAGTTGAAATTTATATAGAAACCTGAATCCACCTGACACCAGTATGCACAAGATATAACACTGCATCTCATAGATATATGTAATTTATATAGATAATAATTTATGGCTAGTTAAATATAGAACAATCATGAAATAAATTAAATATATATATATATATATATATATATATATATATTATATATGTATACATGTCATAGTTGAAACACCATTGTGTGTTGGTTGTCAAGTTAGCCTATGTATTTTACCTTAAGTGTTTTCCAGATAAATCCGGTAAGTATAAAAATATTTCTGGCTAACAACGTAGTAAGTTAGAAAAATAAAACAACAACAACAATAATAAGACTAAATATTTAATTTGCATTTCATTACTCGTTTTAATAATAGTTAATTCCGTAGTATAATTGCAAGCGCTATAGATAAACATGCCACAATAACATTTGTTTCCTTTATCCATCGATTATTACATTTTATTTTGTGCGAAAAATGATAATTGAACGTATATTATTTAATGCATACGATTGCGATAGTGCATAATAATACATAAAAGTGTGTGTGTACTTATGGACGCACGTAAGAAGTTATATTTCTTTGACGTAATAATGGAATAAAAAACAAATACGTTGACAGCTAACTTCAGGGTGTTGGTATTTTCGTGACAATTGCGCGCGCGTATCGTAAAAAATTGCTATCATAATTTTTCCCTAACGCGCCAAAAGAAGTATAACTTAAAAAATCAAATATAAATACAATCATCTATTGAAATTAATTTAAAACGTGCTATTAACAAGCGAGTTAATTGTAGAGTTTAACTCGTAAATACTTATTGTAATATGAATTCTATAATGAGTGCTGTAAAGCTTACTCATCTTTAATATATCATAATTGCCTGTACAATTTTAAGTACGAATTATTACATTACCATTAGGTACTTAAAGACCACCTGCGAGACCACCGGCAAGATTATGCTATTACAGATCTCTTAGCAATTACTCTGTGACATACGGTGCATAAGGCCGGGCAATAATATTAATTGATGTTCGTCCGGTGGTTGAAACTTGACCACAGTAATTACTAAAAATTGCTAGAAATTTCTAAATTATAAAGTGACATTTTTTTTGCATGCAATAAGAATAACATTTGAAAGTTGCATCAGCCGATGATCGTCATATAATGGCTTCACGATTTTCAATTTTGAAGGACGGATGGAAGTATGTAATCAGAGAGAGAAGAAAGAAAAAAGTAATTAGCACGCTATACTTTTTGACTGTAGAATTATTATTGTCTTCTCTTTGTGTTATAATCGTTACTGAAGAAGCGTGCGTGACTTTATTTTAGAAAAAAGTCATACATATTTTTTCTCTATTTGTCGATCTCTGGTATATGTTTTCTTAATTTGTCTTGCAAATTTAAACAAAAATTGCCAATAAAGTATAACTTTTGAAATTTATACTCTGTACACACGTTGTTTTTTAATTTTATAGCAACCAAACAAAAAATAAAAAAAAAACGATTTGACAAAAATAAGAGAAAAAAGTCTTGAGCCTTTTATACGGCGGCGTTAAGTAGTATTTTTGTTTACTTCGTAACAGCATTCTTTTCAAGCTTGCTAGTTGTTTGCTAAATAATTAGACCGTGTGTCTCAGTAAACAAACTGAGTGCATGTTCTTTTATTTTCAACAGCCAATGCAATCTTAACATTTACTTGTATAAATATTTAGACTCATACGGATTAAGCTTTACGCAGTTAATAGAATTGGATAATTACTTCCTTTGCAGCAACAAGTGAGTCATATATTTTTTTAATTTAGTAACACAAGTTAAATATAATTATATATTTGTAATGTACTTATCGTTTTCATTACATATTATAACATGTATTGTATTTCTGTATATACATCTATTCCGTACTTGGATTATAACTCCATAATCAATTGATCGAGTTTCATCTAATTAGTTTTATCTAATCCTTCATTCATTAGTTTTGGCACAAAATGATTTCTTATTCCACTCTTCTCTGTCATGTCTAATTTTAACATTCACACCTTTGATAACAACTACCATTCTTCAGAAAATCCATCCACACCGTCTTCTGATGTATGAGTGATTAAAATCATGAAGCGATGATAGTTCAGTGATAGTATTATCAGATAGTGCAATAATTGACTTACATTCGAATCAATCTGCCTCGTTCTATAATTAGCCTGAGCTTTTGGTTAAAAAAAATATTGCGACAAAACTGTTGCATGAAATAAAGTTTGAGAATATGTTGTCAAAGTGTGTTTCGGCTGCATCTATTCAGAGCCAGTATATGTAAGTTAACCATGTATAAAATCTTAAGCCACATCAAGGGTGAACCTGTACACTATGAAAAATGTTATAGTTTACTTAAGACTACCCAAACTACATACATGATCGAGTTAAGTGCTTAATTTAAATACTGCTTTATCGCTATTTATCGCTGTTGAATATTCAATGATGTTTCGAGCTTAGTTTGTTTGTATTCCATAGGTGTTCGTTCCTTCGTGTTTTGTATGCATTATCCTTTTATTTGAAAACTACGTTGTTTTCAAACGATGATTCTTGATAATCTATTCGTACAGTAGTAAGGATAATAAAGTACTTAAATGTAAACGATTCTCGAAATAAAGGATTAAAAGAACTCTTCTACGAATGAATCAAATGCTACAGTAAACTTGTTTTACAAATACCTAATTGGAAGTATTTTTCATTGTTAATCCGACATTCTAATGAATATTAATTTACTTATTCTCTTTATAAATAATTTGGGAATTTTCATAAATATTTCAATGTGTTTTAATTTTGTTTTAATAGGGAATGTTATAATTATATTCCTAAAAAATATTTCACATAAATTCAAGTACCTACTTGCCCGTAAAACTGACCACTGTATCGTCTTTTGTTTTAAACTTTTCGTGTTTTATTTTATTTACACAGAACCCTAATAATTTTACTGAAATTATTTTTGCTATTAACAAAAAGCAATTATATTTCTCATACATTCAAACACCTGTTAGTACAACTGTGCGTTGAATCGGATTTTATTCGAAATTTTACAAATTTTAATTTTTACGCCTAACTTTTTTTTTCGAAAATCAAAAGTACCCTAAATTACGAGGAGTAATTTCAGCTTTTTACTCGTAAATATAAATAAAAGTTCCGTCAAAACAGATCAAGCTGTTCGGGAGATTAGTCGGAGCAAACAGAGACAGACAGTCAAAAATTTAAAAAATTGTATTTTTGGTATAGATGTCGTATATACATTAATATGTACTTAGTAAAACATTGTTATTTTGACATCACAGATAGATACTTCAATTTTATTTATTAGTATTGATATAAAAATAAATTTACTACATCTAAAAATTATTAAAAAAGCACCAATAGAACTTTGTCCTGGAACTTTAATAGTTTCAACACACAGTTTCTACTTTTCTGCCTGATAGTGTGCCGTTGTCTGCACGTAATATTCAAGATCAGAAAGTAACTGATCATCATTAAGGCCTTGAAGAACATATATATATGGAATCAAATTATCATCATTATCTTCAGCTTTTATCAGTCCACTGCAGGGTATAAGCTTCTTCCCTTTTACGCCATTCGTCTATTGTTTGCACCAATCTTGTCTAGGTCTTGTCAACAAGTCTCGTAATCTCATTGACCCATTTCACCACAAGTCTTGCTACCCACCGTTAACCCTTTCTCGGACACCACTCCGTCCGGGATCTACTCCACCCGTCATCACCACATCTGGCCGAGTGTCCTCACCTACTGCCATTTGAATTGAGTAATCAAATGTATCTATGTAAATCTATATATATAAAATGAATATAGGGGTCCTTTGAGGCACCGTCACCTCAAAACTACTGAACGTATCGGTATCGGACTAATAATACCATTCGAAGCGGATTTTTCGTACATGGTTATAGGCTATTTATTTTTTCATCGACCCTTTCTCATTTTTTCTTTAGCGGCGTTGAGCGTTTCTCAGAAGGTCAAAAACTTACAGATTCACGTTACCAGTGCTATGACGTCTGCCGTCAATATGCTACAGTATGTCAAATATAAGATAGCGTTTAAGTGCTGGAACTCAGAGATAAATAATAAAATGTATAATTATGCATCCTATCGTGTGTTTTGAGTATGATGTTTATTCATAATCTAAAAAAAATCTGTAAAATAAATATGAAAATGTGCATCATTATTGTTCGGAACACCAATATATGTAAAAACCAGACAAATGTTATATGTTAAATGTGTAGGTTATGTTAACAATTTCAATTATCCAATTATGAAATTTTAACTTTTTTCCATAACATTAAAATTTTTCCATAACATCGAGTTTTCACTTCTATCGGCAGTCCCCCTGACTGCCTATTTTTTTTTTTAAATCATTCTGACGCTTATATTCTTATGTTCATATTTTATTGTGTTTAAAATTTTACTCTCGTCATGCGTAAAGAAGTTTCAGTTGTATCAATGTATGAAGGAACAAAAATTGTCTCATTGTTTTATTTTTAGCCTATTATATATATATTATTTATGAAATATACTATCTAATCTAAAAAGGATTGATATATTAACACAACTACTGTTTGTGATGTAACACGCTTCACAGTCCTGTTACTCTAGTTAATGACACCAGCATCGCACCCCGAGCACATAAGGAACGATGTTAAGTAGTAATACACTCATAGTAGAATATGTTATAGCTACGATCACGTCGACCGTAACCGGAATACTGTTGTGTGCATTTGGTAAATTGTTGTTGCACGAATTTCATAGCAAACGTTACGTGAATATGGTTCCGAACATCAGTGTATTATGTCTTATTCAACACGGCTATAACATATGTGAATAGATAATGGTATTCCAGTTTGTAAAACCTTGATTTATTTATTAAAATGTAAACAGTAATATGATTTTAGTATTTAACTGTTTACATGGAGTTTGTTATATCTGACTGCGGGTGTTATTCCTCTCGATAAAATCTGTAATGTAAAAAAAGATAAATGAAATCGTGAACAGTTTCAAATTTCAGATCAAATTTCTGATTGAACAATTGTATTATTTTTTTTACATATTAATGTGAAACTCCGATTGGTGGTTCTTGACAGATAAACCGACTTGTATCTTATGACATTAAAAGTGACGGCAAATATCGTTTCATGTTTGAAATCCGTCGGGCATCCCACGATGATGATATTTTTAAATTTAACATATTTAAATTTCGATTGAATTTAGTCAAATAATTATTGTAAAATAAAACATACTTTTAACATGAATTGCGATCAGAGGCCGTTCAAGTGTTACGTAAGCAAAATATTACACTAAAGAGTCCCCTATGATTATATAAGCGTTGGCATAATTTTGAAAAATAATACAAAATAATGAATAATGACTATTCTTAACGCAATTACCATTCGGACCATTTCATTTCTCAAGTCATCAAAAATAACCAAAAGATAGAACTCTTACAGCTAACCCATTGATGCTTATGTAATACTTGGACGGCACATCACCGTTTAAATATTTAAAATAAAAGAGTAGGTTTATCAAAGGGGGTAATAAACTGAAAGAAAATCACCGGCAAGGTAACTGCAAGTAGCGTAGGCCGAGCTGCGGGTAGGTACTAAAATAAAAAGTTAATTACACAGCGCACACAAACACAGCAGGCAGACAGGTAAACACGTCTGGACACCCGCGACGGGTGTTTTACATTGAACTCACTACTAAAACATGCATGATGCGAACCTCACCACTATCCACGGTTATTGGATGAAAACAATATTATTCTTATTTATTTCAATATACATGTCGTAATAGACTATTTTTCGTTTCGATTAATTTTTTATTGTTTTCTTCCACCATCAAACACTCTTTTCTCGATTAAAGCTGCACTGTTTAATCAACTTCTGAAATATTTTTGACAAATTCCTATTATCTGGCAGCGGGCCGAGTCGTTTTCCGGTCCCCAACTGGCGAGCCTCTTGTGACACTGCACACAAGGTTTTCTAAGGTACCTTTATTTCACTCTTACAAGCCGTAGCCGACAAATTCTGCGGAATTACTTACACAGCTCTGTCCAAGCCGAGGTTCGTGACACTTTGGTACAGTTTCGGTAGCTACCTTTTTGGAGTTAGTACCACGAGCACTCGCTCAGAAATTTCGATGAAGCAGTCAAGGCCGTTCGGGTCAATAGCACTAGACAGGGTAAGAAAAAAAAATGAAACAAGTATTTATTATCCTGTACCAAATCGTCACTTATCATCAGGTGAGATGTTGTAGTCAAAGCGCTGACTCTATACGTTATAAAAATATCAACATTTAATTTATGCGAATTGTAGTGAAGTTTACACAAAGCACGAGTTAGTAGTATCTTTAGTGATATTCCAATGCCCGTATAAATGAACTTAATGAGGCTTTAGTGTAAAAAAAACTCCTTTTATTTGGAATCATTACTATTAATACGAATCCGTGAGAACAATTTAGTTATTTTATTCAGTTATGATATATACTTTCGTGTACCAATTTCTCATCTATTATTTTAAGGTAATCCCACTGTTATCTAGTGTGTCTTATACAAACCAATCCTCTTATTCTTCATCGGCGATGTCACTAACAAAATCATAGGACAAATTGTACGAACTTTTACACATTGTATATATACGCGAGTTAATGACCTAAAGACTTGTATGAAGATTGATAATACTTATTTTTGTTTGTCAATACAATAAGAGATGAATATGAGAGAAAACGAACTTTAATAATAAAAAAATTGATATCATTTATTCATACAAACATCACCGGATCATGATATTTATAAATATTTAAAAATCTTCGATCCACCTTATTTATAGTTTTGTTTTTACTGGCTGGTGGAGTATTCAGAATCATTCGACATTTATGATCATCGTAAATAACGGCCAGTCGTAACTCGGTTCCTGTGGCCTACGTAGTACGTACCAACTCGATTCGAACTACGTAAGTAAAAAAGGTTCATATGAAAACTTTGCCTTTTTAACTACATCGTTGATCTATTCTTAACACCATATGTATTTATTACGTTCGATGAAATACTCTCAATTTATTTAATACGATTTCAGTTTAGTTTTTTTTTACTTTCAACTTTGTACCATTTGATATTTCGTCTATTTTATTTTAATACGTTTTTATTAGTTTCACCTGTATCTGATTTATGTATCAGGATATTTCAACATGATTTTCAGTCACTTCAAAACATCAGATTAACTTGAAACTTTGCATACTTATCTTAATCCTTAGATCGATGACAATATAATAATTTCATAAGTTTGTCCTAGTATCCTGGCCAGAATATCAACACAATAAGTAATGTTTAATTTATCCTGTAATTGATTTAGGATGTGTTAATATTGTGGAAAATTCTTCAAAAGTTGGGTCTAATCCTGTCTATTTTCGCAGAATAAATGAGTGGCGTTTCATAGGTGTGCGTGTGTGTACTTATTGTACGCACGTAAAATGTTATACTTCTTTGACGTAATAATAGAGAAAACTAAAAGCGTTGATTTTTCGTGACTATACACGCGCGCATCGTATGTTGACTAGCTAACTTCAGGGTGTTATTAATTCGTGACGGTTGCGCGCCCATCGTTAATATTTACTCTCATCATTTTTCCCAAACGCACCAAAAGTATAACTTCAAAAATCAATAATAGTTTAAGCACTAAGAAAAACACGCTTTGTTTTTCTATTAAAGCTTGGTTTTTACTTTTCTTTTAACTATTATTTTTTTATTAACCCCTTGAGCACTAACATTTCATTTTTCCCATTGTTTTCCTATTGTATAATTTTTCTGGGTAGTCGACATTTTAAACAGATTAGGAGCAGGTAAATCATTATCATAATTCTCCGTATATTTTGTTTCACAATATTGTAATGATTACGAGTGTACTGTACTGTAAGGTTACTAAATATGAGTGTTTTTTTCTCAATATTTACCTTCGCAGCCAGATTACGCATACGTTAGTATGCTTTTAACTTACTAACAAATCCAGCATTTCTTATACATTAATATTGCTATAATCGTTGGTAACAAATATTTAATCTCATCAAAAATCGAATTAAATAGTGAAGAAAATTAACTTCCCGTTAAGTATTTAAGTACTCAATATTTATACATATTTAAATACATAATAATTACTCGTTATTTAACTCATTTGAGATCACCCTAACGTTTCACAACAAACTAGTAAGGCAAGTAATTTAAGCTTTTATTAACTCGACAGATTTTACGACATCAACGTTAAAACCTCTAATTGCCTGCTAACGTTATGTTTATGACGAGCTATTGTTCCACTTTATATATCGATTTGATATCTTTTTTTTGTGTGAAGTCCAATGAGATACAATATTATTATTTAGTTTTTGAAATCAGTTTGGTATAGGAAAAATTATAGTTCAAAAAAGTAAAGAAATATGTAACAATTAAAAAATAATCTTCAATAAGTTTACTTTACAATAAACTATTTTTTTTTGCTATATAATTATGAAGAAACACTACTATACTCTTCTAACATACAAAAGATTTGATTAGGCTTAGTTCCTAATTTTTACGAATCTTCCACAATATTATCAATTCCTAATTCGATCACAGTACAACATTTTTAAAACCCACTTTTTTTTTCAAATATTCTGGTGATCGTCAGTAGGATAATAGGACAAATGTATGAAATTATTCTATTGTCTTCGGCCCTTTATAAGTGTGGAATGTTTCCAGTTAATTCAATGTTTTGAAGTGGGTGTGCGTTGTTGTGTTCGAACATTACTCGATATCCTGGTGATCCTGGTCGGGTTACTTGAACAAACTTATGAAATTATTGTTCTGTCATCGGTCCTTAATAAGTATCCAAAATTTCAAGTTAATCCGATGCATCGTAGTGTGTGAAAATCACGTTACATACAAACATACATACCAAGCTACTATAAGTGAGTTAAAACATATACTCTTATTAATTATACTAGCTGTGTGGCCGCGGCTTTGTCCGCATTTCATTTTTTTTTGTAACCTAGTTAATGCTGTTGACCTGAAGGGCCTTAACAGTTTCATCGAACTTTGGGGGCGAGTGTTGAAAGCGTAAAGCCGCAAAAAGGTAACTAGCACAAGGGCTATCAAAATGGTACGGACCTCGGCTTGGGCGTTACCTGAGTATACAAACTCTATCACGAATTGGATCCTATCCAATCCCTAAATTTTTTATTTATCATAAAAAAAAAAGATTCCTTACAGGACCTATGTACCTGCGTGTTATGTGCAGGAGTGTGTATGTAGTGTTGTGCGTGTAATGCTCAATGCATGGGCAGTGCAACTGTATCGCACTGGCGGCGACATCAAGAGCCTCCCCAGTTGGGGAACGAGACGCGTCTTGAGTCGCCGCCTGAGGGGGACCCGGAGAGTGTGCGGAAGTAAAATTAGCCGCCTGTCCTCGACGGCGGGAACGGCTGTTACGCATCGCGTTTCATAAATTCTACACTGCGTCATATAGTCTTTAAATAGTCTTTAGGAATTCATTTTTTGATGGTGCTGTCCATTAAATCGTATTTTGTTTACAATTTCATGAGTTATAGTTTTTTTTACACGGAAAACCTTTTTTATAATTTTTTTTGGTACTAACGTGAGGAGAATTATAGATATATTTGGCTCCTTTTTGTCATCAATAATCATGGTGGTAAGGCATGTTGTAATGATGCCCGCTTGGGTAGCTACCACCCTCAAGTTTGAAAACCTGTCGCCAAATACCAAAATGTGTGTTCCGGCAGCATCACTTGAGAACTTAGTGTGTTTACCACCCTGGACCACATCGGCACTTAACATCCGGTGAGTTTGTGGTCAAAGCACTGAGACTAAATAGTGTACAAAATAAAAATAAATCACAAGTTAGATCTTACCACCACCTTTGCCATGGTAACGTAAGTATGGCTTTATCTTTTTTGACAAAATCTGCTTAATTAGTTAAAATACTATAAGTCCCCCAAGAATCCTCATCAAAAATAAGCAAAAGATAGATCACTCTCCCCCCATTCTTAATTAATAAATTAAAACCTCATAAATATATTTCTATAAATACACTAAATGGTAGAATTTTTCAAAACAGCTGCATTCTATTGTTTATTGTTAAGTTTATTATAATTAACAATGCTTTAATTAATGTTTAAGCTATCAAGTAACATTTTTATCAATTACTAAGAAAAGTAAAAATTGTTATTAACTTAAGTTACATTTAATTTACTTATTTTAGATTTTCATAGTTTGCAATCTCAGAGTGTTTGATAGCAAATTTAAGATATTTTACGGTAAGAATTCAATATACCAACCGTACAAAAAACGTCCATTATTGTACCATTTCAATGTTTGTAAATAAAAGATAAAAATAATTTTCGATCGTATTTATTTAGAATCCATGTTTTTAAACAGATTTGTAAACTTACACATAAGGTTTGTTTTAAAAAAATATAAATATGGCCTACATAAAAGTACAATTAATTACTGTAGTAGTAAGTAGTACATGGCTAAAATATAAGTCAAAAAAGTAATAAAAAAAAACAAAGTAGTGTAATGTACAACCTAAGTTATTCGTGTGTTATTTATAAAATATTCTATTACCACAAAACTTATGAATAAGTTCAAACCTACATTAATATGAGCGCGTGAAACAAAATTTCAATAATAAATTAATTTTCTCAACATTTCAATGGATATTTAAATATCGATTATTAATATTATACAGTTGTCAAATGAAATAAAATAATCTATCTACAATATACATGTAACAAACATTTATCTATATACATTCATTATGTCGGACTAGTTCACGATCGAATCAAATAATGGTTGTAGAGAGATTTAATTTTATACAATTTACATTATACTAGTGTACCACAGATTGTGGTTATAATTATTTACTTACCCTTTGTACTGTTGACGGAGCTTACTACGGTTTTTTTAATGAAATATATAATTAAATTGATTTCAAATTACTTAGTGATGTATATATTATATTATCACTCTCATCCATATTTATTAGTTCACTTGCATTTGTACCTTGTCTAGATCAAATACCTACGTGTCATATTTGATAACCTACATGCTCAGTTCACCAAAATTAACTTCAATGATTTCTTCTTTAAATTTTATCTAATCTGAAACCAATAGCTTTATATGAACAGTATCTTCGATATTTTCACACAATATATTTTTATGTAAAAAAATAATGTTAGCATTACGTAAATACTCGACATTGACAATTCTAAACAGTAAATGATCAGGTTCTTAGGGTAATGATTTTTAAAGCCCAGAATTCCTCACGACGTGTTTCTTCAATTCTATGAATTACATTTGTAGTAGGTAAAGTTTTTTAATTGTTATGCTGAGGTTAGAATCACAGGACAATGCACCGATATCCAATCCAACCCAAGGACTACATGACACTGCGTTGAAATTATTGTATTGTACGATAGAAGTTTGTATTAGAAGTAGAGATAGGCCGAACATTCGGAACTACTTTAACCGAAGCGAACGTTCGACCGAATATTCAGCATACGTGATTCTCACACTGCAAATGTACCATATATACGGAAAGCACGTAGATTGACGTGAAACTTTCCATCCGCTACTTTGATGTACCTCAAAATATCATCGCATCAAACAGTAAGCATGAAGTAAAACTTAGCCACGTGTGTGTTTTGGTCTGAGGTTTTTGTGAATGTTTAATTAAATAAATACCTCATGAAAACAACATACTTTCACTCTCTAAAACATTGACTTTATTAATCATACTCAATCATATAGAGTTCGTTGAAAAAATTTTGATTACTGTTTTACTGAATATTCGGTGATTTATCCGAACATTCGGTCGAATACAAATGTTCGGTAAAATATAAAATATTCACCCCATCTTTAGTTAGAAGACGGTATAGTAAACAAAATAAATCGAATGTAGAAACTATATCGACGCATGTCATTCACTAGTCTAAAGTAACATTTATTCGAATGCCGACACCACTTGCAGAAAAAAAAACTAATATTAGTTTCCACCCACAGTCACAATATTTGACAGGCGACATAGAATTTTACGAGTAAGCCCAGTCACAAGTGCAAAAGTCGTAAAAGAATGTCAAACAGCAATGACTCGGAAGATCTTGGTGAAATTCAAAATTTCACGCTCCAACACCTATACCGCTTCTAACCTGTACATGCGTAGTAACGCATAAAGCTCTCTTAAAAAATTACAAAACGTCTCAACACATAATAATTAACCTAACCTATCTATTAAATTTATTTACATTTATTGCTATCGAAAGTTGCGCTTTAAACGCTCCAGTTACTTATAATTAACTGGCTTATTGCCTTCACTATTAAACTATAAATATATGACATAATGCTTTTAATAATTTATATTCTGTTTAGATATCCAATAATGACATCGTATTGTTAATCAAGGGATGGATTTCAAAATTACGCTAATTTTAAATGAATTGTCTGACATTTTTGTGCCCATTAACTAAGGGTTAAATTAAACTTTATTTATGCATATTATTGCTTCTTTTATTAAACTTACTTAGAACTTTATTAGAAATCTAAACAGTTAATTATAGTATTTGACATAAAAGTAACAAAAGCTATATTAATAGTTATTACACCGTCAGTGATATGCCTTTAAATTTATATAACGGAATGATAAAAAGCGATTTCAAAATAATAAATGTTCAATCCGAAATCGTAACGAGCAACTTATTTATACAACGTTCCTAATTCATAATTATATTGTCTTTCTGTCATACAAACATATGCATGTATATTTGTTGACATTTAGATAAAGAACAAGTAAGTATTCACTACATCGTGATATTTTATTGCCAAAACAACGTATCAAGTAAAATTGTCATTATTTATAACAACAAACTTTAATAAACAATGTCTTCAACTTAAAATCAGTCTTTAAGTAATACGAACGTAGTTCTGTAAGATAATTTGGTTGAGAATATTAAGTCACTAACTGGCAGTTATAATGAGTATTCAAAACGACCAGAATAGAAAAAAACTAGAAAATGGCGTACTTCGCGATTCTGATGTACATAGATAATGGAACACTGAGACAACACCCACACTGAAATATTTATTATTAGTAACGATTCTTTTGTCGGATAAAATTAGAAAGCACATATACGAGTATACATATAAAAGACATGTATATGTTAATTAAGCAGGTATTCAGTCTTTTACCAAATTTGTTGCGTGTAATCGGATTATTTGAAGAAGAATTAAGTGAATTCTTTAGAGTAATATTATGAGTTAATTTATGGCTGTTAATCACATTCAGGCGGCGCGGAGGGACCGGTGTCTATGCAAGGTGCGGGCGGTGCGGGCGGCGCGGTCTGCGCACGCGCCCGCGCTAGTGCCTACGCAAGCGCGGGCGCGGTTGGCCGCGCTCAGGGACGATGAGGATGAGCTGAGCTCAAAGACGAACTACTCACTCCTGAATCACTACTCTTCTCTGAAGCACACGGTTCACCCCCTGCTACAAATTTAACGATGTTGAGTCTATGGTCAGACTCGCAAATGTCATCTCTTGCTCCACCTGGTAAGCCTCCAGTTCGAGCAGCAGTTCTCTCAGTGCCAGTTCCCGGATAGCGTTCAATTCTATCACATTCAGCTTCGTCGGGTTGGCGTCGTCTTATAGAGCGTTTCGCCTGAGGTGCAGGTTCCGGAGGTCTGTGACTCGGCTCTTCTGTGCGATGAACAAGTGGCGATGTGCGTACACACGAACTCCACCAACGCTAACTCCTCCTTCGTAGCATCCAGAGTCTCGAGGAAATTGACGTCGACCGAAAGGTGAATCACCTCCCTCTGAACTAGAACCACCTCCATCGCCTTCAGCTTCTCCTTCACCACCTATGAATGAAATTGAATAGACATTATAATAAAGTATATAATAAATATACACAAATTAATTAGAACTTTCAAAATTAATAAAACTCACATTCAAGCTGATGAAGAAGTTGTACAGCCGCAAGAATACGTGTCCGATGTTCCGGTGTCATAATACCCAAATAGTCTAAATCAGACGGTTCAATTTCTTTGAACAGTTCTATATCTTCATAGCCATTTCTGGCAAAGGCCATTGTGTATTCAGGTAAGTCTATTCTTCTCAGTAATTCTTCGACTGTTCGAGGACGAGTCTCCCAAAGTCTTTCACGACTCTTACACCATTTGGATGACCTGGAGCGAACCGTATCTCTATCAGATAGTACCTCAACATTTGCAAATTTGAAGTTACCGACTGTATTATTTATTACACCTCGCCATATTCCAGACGCATTCATATTAATAACTTCTATGATATCTCCTTTCTGTTGACAAAATCCAGTTTATATTTTAAACAAAGGTATAACAATCTTTTTTAAATGTGAATTATTTCATATTTTTAGTTTACGATTTAAGTCTTACCTTGTATCTTAGGGCATCTTTTTCGTAAATATTAGGTACGTAATCAGCGAGTGCTCGAGCCCGACACAGCATTTGTGGGACAAGTAAGCTCCGCCCGGCTGGACTTAATTCTATATTTTCTTCTGCCGAGAGAGATGAGTGATTACTACCAGCGCGTACCAACGCTTGTGTGCCTGTTCATAAACGTTTATAAACTTAGCAATTTAAGAGTCTATTTAGGTATACTTAACACAATAAAATAGATACCTGCAAGTGCATGTTTGACTGTGGATAGGTAGGGTTGTGTTATTTTAGTAACTTAATTTAACATAATTAAGTATTAGGTTACGTGTCAGAAAATAAAATTTAGAATATAATACAAGAGTGTAATCTGTAAGTAACATTTGGGGCGTTATGGTACTGAGAAAGGAAAGACAAACTTATTTACAAAACGTTTATATTAACACAAACAAATAGCTCAATAAATCCACTCACTACTGCCTGATCCGCTGGGAAGACTTTCGAAAGAACTATTAGAACATGGGAACGCTTGATCTCCACTTGTTCGTCTTTCGCTACCTTCTGGACCTCTTTCTTGCCTTAATCTTGATATTTTTCTTTGTACATCTTGCCTGAGACCTCTTACTTTTCCAGCAAGATTCGATACTCCGTCACATTCTTCAGCTGACTGCAATGATCAAAAAAATATTTACGGGCATAGGATAACAAATCAAAAGTAACTATTATATAGCAAGTTTATTTAAAATTTACGTTATTTATCCTTTAACAAATTCAAGCGATAGCAAAAAGTCATCAGTCAGCAATTACCTTATGTACTGTAGCTATGTGCTGAGAATCAGTTTCACTTTCCTGATCTTCATAATCGGATGAGGCAGGTGATAACGGATCGGCTCCTATCCGATATCCTGACATTTGTCTGTACCCTCTCCTACAGTCGCGTTCTGAACGATTAGATTCGAGCGAAATACCAGAGAGACGGGAACCTATAGATTGGATGTCAGATGCCGCGTAATCCCCGCTTTCACGATCTCGTGCCGTTCGCAAAGGGATCACAGTCGTAGGGTAGGGACCACTTTGTGGAATTATTAATCCTCTCCGAGTGGGGCGAGCTAAACTTATATCGCCAGCGCTTCTGAGAGATATTACGCCTTCACTTCGAGTCTCGTTACGTAGATTTAAAGTGAAGCAAACGCGTCCATTCTGAAATGTTGCTGCGGGCGCTCCACCTCCCATGAGAAAGTCTTCAGGATCGCTTTCGTACGGAGGCTCATCGTACCAATGTCCTCTTCCAGATAATCCTCGTGCTTCATCGTCGTACATATACGTGTCGTCTGTAAACGAGTCCTCTATTAGTCCTTCGTTCTAGCAGCTGCCCATAAATGCAAATAAAATAGAACGTGCCAATAAAATTGCGAAAAAAATTTACCGGTAAAATGCCTTTCACATAGTTGCGGTTTCACTTACAACACTGCAGATGAAGCTGTGTACGAACATCGTAAAGCCGTGCGTGGTAGCAAAATATTGTTCCAAAACATGCATTTAGCATTTTGTCGCAAAGTAAATGTTTTGTTTAATGAAAATGATATTTTTATAAAATCTTATTAGTATTTCATCCGTTATGATGGTTTTGCTGAAGCACTGAACTATGCTCGATAATATTTACGTACGAAGATAATGGAAAGAAAACGATGAATTTGTATGAAATAGATGCACATTGAAAGCATACACAAATATAAAAATGATCTTGAACGAATAAATATAACGATGTGTATAATATTTATTTCACGTGATTAAATTATTAATAAATCCATATTTCTCGTGCATGCAACATGCTATTTCTTGGGATAAGTATTAAAATAATCACACATATTCTAGACGCTTCAATATTTAGGAACACCATTTTGTATATTTTTATGCAGAGAAATTTGTAAAAAATAACTCTTTTTTTACTACCTATGAAAATATATGTCCGTAAAAAGATTAGTGTTTTAAAGGACTCTATCCATTAACTTATATATTTTTTTTAACTCAAGTTAAATTGTATAAATTAAATAGGTTGTTACCTTGGCTTACAAATAAAAAATAATAATTTACAAAACTACAACACAGATTGCGAGAAGCATACTAACATTTTAAACTCAAAATACCATGAAGCAACCAGAAAATAATAAAAAAAAAATTTTCAAAAGGTATAACCCAATTTTGTAATTTTCACAACGCAGGAATGTACGACTTTTAATTTAAATTTTTAAACATATACTCGTATATTACTAACGAACCTCCAAATGGGCCTCGGACGCCATCCCGCCCCATATTCATAAGTCCATGCCTGATATCTCTTAAAATCTGAAACAAAGTTTTTAATACAATTTGAAATAAATCTTTAACCTAACGCTCACCTAAGGGTATTAATTTAGAGGAAATGTTCTTGCGCCGCAAAGAGATTACTAAAATCCTGCAAGGAAACGGAGTTTTTTTTAGAGGGGAGTGAAGAAACAAGATAGGAGAACTTAAATCACAAAAATAATAAGCAATTTTCATGAAATTGCTCCATTGCGCGTATATATTATAAATACCCTTTTACGAAAAATACGTATTTGACTTTTTATACAAATATGCGCCCACCCAACTTTCACTCTACCTTAAAAGTAAAACATAAAAAGTTTATGGTTTTTATAAGGAAATAAGAACAGGGTTTTATTTGCTATAATGTTGACGTACGCCTACATACGTGTTATCTACATGCGTACGTCAACAAGTTTGTGGTTATTTTTAAGGTTATTCATTTTTAATTTAAAGAAATTTAGTTGCTTTCTTTTCCTTATTTATTGTTCATAAATGATATCATATCGCGTATCAAATGCAAAAATACCATGTTGCAGCAGTTGGATAAGTTGTGCCAAAAGAGCGCATAACATTTTTTCTTTTGCCTTCCACCTTAAAATTGACAACTGACGATAAAAATATTCATATACGCCTTTTTTGTACTGAGTATGTGACATTATTTTTTATACTTTACAGGCTCAATACTTTGACCATAACATCACCTGATGATAAGTAATGATGTGGTACAAGACGATCAGCATACTAGTTCTAGAGTTAATTGCTCTCAGATGTTGTTACTGGGGCACCTCTATATTTACTTGGCTACATCTTTTTAGGCTATATATTTTCATACTTAACTACTAGCTAACATTAGAAAATGCTATCATTACACATTCCTATTCATGTTTTCCTTCACCGAAAGCTCTGGGACTTATGTAGAATGGGATAGGTGAATTCCAACCTGCTTTCATCTGTGCAAAGAGAATCTTTGATCTGAACTATTATATACAGGGGTAATATTGTTTTTTCTTAGGTACACGTGCGAAGCAGAATTTAAAAAAAAATTACAATTTTTATGTATAAAAACTTATAGTTCCTAGTTTGTAACGTTAATTAGTGTTTCAATCTCTGTTTAACGCTCCGATGGTTCCCTTTCGACTCTTACAATCTATTATAATCCTAAACTTCTTGAAATGTAGATAACTAAATGATAGTATGATCGGATACTGCGTCTATAACCGTAGATTAGAATTTAAAAGAGCTCATTATATCCCATAATGTGCATGGGCTTTCACTAAAAGCATGGCGGTGGGATATTTACCAACTAAAATTATCAAGTTTAAAAATATGTCATCTCAAAACTTTGGATTTAGTCCATTTAACATATTGCGTCAATTGCGTATATAAAGGCAAAACCACTACGGTTCATTTTTCACTCATATTTAATTGAGAATACCACTTTTAAAGGCTTGATACCTTGCTTTACAAGTTATGTTACAACTGTCTCATGAAAAATTTAAACCCATAAAGTGCTTGTAAATGCAAAAACGTTACTATTCTAAATTGTTTTAGAGTAACAAATTCATGTTCTAACTGTTTTAATTCGGTTTCAGAGAGATACTGGATAAATTATGCTGCAGGGTTAGATATAAAATTAAATAACACAACAGAGTTATTTTTTGTACATAACTAATTACGAAATACGAAGGACAACTGAATATAATTCATTGATGCAATCCTATTCCGAAGACAGTGCTGCTTTTGCTATTTATGCCTCTCAATTAATATAAGGTGAGATTACTGTTTATAGCATAAAAGTACGCTGTAAAAAAAACTTGTACTATTCCTTAAAGCTTTAAATTATACATAAACTTAAATTGTAATGTAGATAACAATTGGTTTCGTTAATGTATAAATGAGATTATACATTTTTAAAGATGAGAATAGTGAAATTACTATTTCTACGTCAGTAAAGAATACGGTATGAAGTTAATTTATGCACACTCTGTTACCGAGACGGAGTTGTTAATACATGAAAGGGATTTACCTACATCGCGTATTATTCTGGATAATGAGATTTCACTAAAGCAGTATCCAAAATTCTATTATACAAGTTCGAAATTGAATGGAATTATAATGGAACTCGCTTAAGTGATACATATGTATAATAAAGGAATTAATATCTAATGGTGAATAGGTAAGAATTTACAAATATCTGTTAACTAGATTAAGCTTGATTAAGACTTTATAGATCTCTTAGTTTACAATTTATTAAATAAAGCTGTCAATTTACAAAAAGTTATCAGATAGTGACATAGATTTTAGGATTAAATCTTAATAAGTAGGCTTTCAAATATAGTGGCATATCGATTATTTAAAGGTTTATCTATGTTTTTTTTTGATATTTTATGGTTATTTTATAAATACCGATACTGTAACAGTAGTCAGTACGCCCGAAGGATTAAATTTAAAAATTCGAATACTATTAATACTTACTTTTTTTTTATAAAAAAATGAAACAGTGTCTGTAAGATTTCATAATCAATATTAATTTAATTTTTAATATATGAGTTAATATGGTCTTAAAGGCTAAATGAGGTTAGGTTAAATTAATTGATTTCGGAAATAGTTAACTCGAAGATAAAAAAGTGATTTTTTTATAATATAGAAGGCTATCTTAAATTTCGAATCTTTACAAATTTGTTTTTATTAACAGAAACGTTATTTGTTTTGGGACATTCCTTACGATATATTAGCAACTAGTTGTGTGCCCGCGCTGCGCCAGCGTTTCATGTATTCTTAACTGCGTTTTAATTTTTTCTACGGAACTCTAATTATTTTCGTTATTTTCTGTTTGTACTAAGATAGAGTAAAAATATTTCTGATATATTCAAGTCAGTAAAACTGTGCATTGAATCGAATTTTATTAAATTTTTTATGAGTTTTAATTTTTTTTTACGTGGAACCATAATTATTTTACAAATTTAAAGTACCCTAAGTTACGCGAAGTAACTTCAGCTATCAGCTATAAAAAAAATCCCGTCAAAATCCATCCAGCCGTTCCGGAGATTAGCCGGAACAACAGACAGGCAGACAGAAACATGCTAAAAATTGTGTTTTTGGTATAGGTATCATGTATACATTCATACCTATTTGGTAAAAAAAAAAAAAATTGACATTACAAACAGACACTTCCATTTTATTTATTAGTATAGATAGTCTATATTTTTTTAAACTTACCCTGACTCAGTTTAGTATATTGTTACGCATCGTTTCACAGAAATTCATGCGGCAAACAGCAGTTTATTGTAGCAGTAAAATTTCAATGTTCAATATTACAAACTAGCCGCCGTCGGTCCTGTAGTTTTACGAGCAAAATGTGCTGGGCAAGAAAGGGGCTTCCGAAGTTTCGTAGGGAAGCGATACAACTGCCTATAATAGGCTTAGTTCGAGATTAGGGCGCGATTAGCCTGTGGCTTGCTTCACGTCGAATGCTCGACACTCGCAAGATTACAAGTTACTATGACTCTCACATCAGATTAGTTTTAGATGTGTGTATGTGTGTGTTTGTGTATACGTGTTTATAAGATAGTTAGGGCCTTTTTACGATACGTACACTCTCTAATCAGGGATTTGGTAAGTGGATATGTGAAAAAGTACTTAAACTAAGCATTAAAATGTACTATATACATATATATAGCACTTTAAACTAAATATATACTATAAATATATATAACTATATATATTTTAAAAATTGTAAATTTCGTGTAGGTATCGTACGTATATACATTCATATCTATTTAGAAAAAAATAATATTTTGACATTACAAACAGACACTTCAATTTTATTTATTAATATAGATTATTTAACGTAATATCATTTTATTTTAAATTTACCTCTTCTTGTTCTCGCGCTATTTTGTCTTTTTTCTTCATGGCTTCTTGAACTTTTAACTGTAACAAAATATAAGAAAACGCTCTATTTAATTTAATTCAATCACGTGTAATGTTGAATTGATTGTCATATTTTTTTTTTATAAAAAAATATTAAAGTGTTAAAATGTGAATTGTGTTTGCATTCATTCATGCACTACTCTACATGCATATTTAAAGGATAACTGTCGTGCAAAATATGTCCCGTGCGAACTACTGTGCTATGAGAGCAAATAACAATATAGTACCAAAAAATAATATTTAATTGAACACGTTCTTAATAATCATCATTATTTATAAATAAAAGTATTTTTTCTCGCTTGATCCACCTCCAATTCTTTGAGCATGCCGTTTAAAAAATTTAAGCCAAAAAAATTATAGAATAAATTTTGAATTTTGAAATAACCTGTTATAACTCCGTTGGCAAAATTGTATCAAATTAAAATAATACATTCGATAAAAATACTAGAAATACTGTATAAATATATTTGATCTAAAATAATTTGAATATACAATTATTAGGAGTCAATATTAAAGTTAAACATATAAATAAGCGTGTAAGTCTAAATTTATATTCCCCTATTAATATTAAAAAAAAAATCATCAGAAACAAATGTGATAAAAAAAATATATAAATACTACTAAACGTAATTTGCCATCCAGAGCATAACAGATTAATGTCTCCACCGCTACAACTTTGACAATGTACAGCGTTTTTATCGTTCAGTTAACCGCACAGGTTAACGATACAATCTTCGTCATCATTGAGTTCTAAATGCCGTCGTAAAACGACTTTATTGCGCGCTGTACATCAAAGATGTTACCGCGGGGAGGCGCTTGTGTCTCACCCTATGTATAGTTTCTTCAAAGGTGTTTGGTTGTGCGGCAGTCATTTGTAAGAAGCGGAGGCGATCATAGTCTCTCGGGTCAACCATGGACCTCAAAGCCGTATCAGGGCCAGGGCCCAAGCCTAGGCCACTTTGTAGCACGCTGTCCGGTGTGTCGACCTGAGGGGAAAGTTTGTAAATTTATCGAGGGTAAGGGTTGGTAAAGTTTTTATCGTTTTTATCGAACCTTTCTTGTTGATGAATGTTACTATTTCGTAGTTGTTCAACTTATGGTCCTTAACAGTGAATTACGTTCAATATATCTTACCTACGCACCTATCTCTACCTATATGACCTGATAGCTTACCTGTGTGATAATATTCCAGTTTTAAAGCCCTAATAGTCGCGCGGACCAGTTCGCGTACATGATACACCAGACACCTGAAGTGATCCGTCGTCTTGTGGGCACAGTCAGGTACGGACTTCATAGTCTAAGTGCGAAACAATGGCTGCTGCAGTAGCGATAACGATAACGCCACCCCATACAAATTATAAAAACCAATATCTGTTTGTATGTCCATTACTTGTATAAAAATCAATTCTATTTTTTTTTGCGCTTCGATTATGAAGTCTGCACCTGATTGTATCCACAAGGCAACTGATAACTACGGTCAGTATGATCAACCGCCGTTTATGTGGTCAGTTCTGCGCG
Organism: Samia ricini; assembly: GCA_014132275.2. Classification (NCBI taxonomy): domain Eukaryota; kingdom Metazoa; phylum Arthropoda; class Insecta; order Lepidoptera; family Saturniidae; genus Samia; species Samia ricini. The sequence continues at coordinate 12,313,361 of AP028165.1, read as the reverse complement.
TCTTTTACGACTTTTACTAAATAAATGTTATGTTATCATATTAGTAAATGTTACATTAAAAATATTATAAATAGTAAATTAATAGATCCCTAATCTATATGTGTATCTTATAATCCATAAAAAATAATAATGAAGAAGAAATCGAATGAAATAAATAATTTAGTTTAATTATAATTTATGCCTCGGTGGCACAGTTGTATTACGATACGACTGTCGTTCTGTCTCGGGTTCGATCCCCGGGTCGAATCAAGTGATATTGGATTTTTCTACTAACGACAGGCTCGCCCCGTTACATCTGGGACGGAACCTAAGCTCGGCGAAATGTGGGTGGTGTAGTTCGCTATTTCACCTCTGCCTAACCCTTCGGAGATAACAGGCATGAGGTTATGTTATGTTATAATTTATAAAGGTAATTTAGAAAAATATACAAAAATCGAAGTTTTTTGACACCATTTATCTTTCAATAAACAAGTCATTTTTCGGGTGAAGATTTCTCGCAAATACACAACTAAAATAGCTGCTTTCTTGCAAAGTTCAACTTTTTTGCAAATCACGTTATTCGGGTATAACGGACGTATGATAAATTATCATGAACCCGACATGATTTAGAACTTTTTCAACTAAGTTATATTTAGTTTGGTGGTCATAAATATTTACAGTGGCGAAATTATATTTTATGCCGGGGTCTCGGTTCGGAGTTCTTAAACTTTTGATATATTTTTGAGTCTATTATAAAGGATCAAGTAGAAGAACCAACAAGATTCAAATATAAGCTATAGTTAAAAAGAAATGCATAAAAATTCAAATATTAATAGACAGTGATAAGCAAGTGAGATCATTAAAAAAAAAGAATTTATGAAGAAGGCAAAATTCAAGTAATTTTTCTTTCATTTGTTTATCAACTGTTTTTTTAATTATTGTTTGAGGATTACCAAAATTATTTCAATATTTAATCTTTATTTTTTTCGATTTCAACCACCGCGTGACACAAGTTAGAGTAAATATAAATAAAAGATATTTTGTATTATGAAGGTTGTCTATGCTAAAAAATAAATGTTCCCGCGACGTCGCTGCATATCATATTTACCTAATACCATATATATATATATATATATATATATATATATATATATATATATATATATATATATATATATATATATATATATATATATATATATATATATATATATATATATATATATATATATATATATATATATATATAAAAAAGTAGCCTAAGTTACTCTTTATAGCTTCAGTAATATGTTAGAAAAAGTCCCGTCAAAATCTGTTCAGTCGTTTCAAAGATTAGCCGGAACAAGCAAATAGAGACTATCATTATAAAAATTGTGTTTTTGGTATAAGTACCAGATATATATTGAATAAAAAGAGATATTTTGATGTTACAAACCGAAACGTCAATTTTATTTATTTGTACAGATAGATACAGTCATAGTGAGTTACAGCACACATTTCTAACCGGTTTGTTTATTTTAAAAGGCATAACTTCATTAATTATTCACTGCGCCTATGCAAACGTTGTCTACAAAACAAACTAGCATACAAATAGAATCACACCGCGCTAATTACCATACGCTAGCACCAAATAAATTAACACGAAACCGGCTAATAGAAAAGGGAAATATTTCATTTATCATAATCATTTGAGTATGGAAAAGATTTTTTTTTAAGATTTCCGTATAACAATGAAGGCATGTAAGTTGAAATCAATTAATCATATGAAGCACAATGCTCGCCCATTAGCTTTGCGCTTGATAAGGGACCCACAATAGGTCTATGTAGCGTCAACACCGTGAATCTACAGTTCCTTATGCGATTTATTGGGCCGTTATCATATTCACGAAACTTTATTTTTAATATATTATTTTTCTAAGGGACGAAAATTAAAGCAAGTAAAAATACTCTCTCAAACTCGATAACATTGTTTTTAAATACTGACACAGCAAAGTAATTGCTCTTCAACTAATGGTAAAAAAAACCAAGCAACCATAGGGGGACTCGGCAGAATTCGAAGAAAAAGTCGAAATATTGGAAAAACTGTTTTTTTTAATTTCGTCATTTGTTAGTTGAAGTTGTTAACATAATTTTATTTTTTACGTGGGAAAATACATTAACAACCTAACTTAACATAAACGATTTGTCTGGTTTTTACATCTATTGGCGTTCCGAGCAATATTTATGTATATTTATATATAGTTTATAAAGGCCGCGTAAGCATAAATTTTATTAATTCTCTCTGAGCACCAGCATGTAAACGCCATCTTACAATTGACATACTGTAGTATGTTGACGGCATGTAATTGTAATAATGTAACATTTAAAATTACTTACGTAAATAAACAATTATACTAATCCTGACGCACAATCATAATAGAGCTTATAAAATTGACATGAATAACGTATTCACTTTGATAATCTCCCTAGATAATAGAATCCTAAATTTATACGACTATTTCAATAAAATTGAATTGGTTTATCATGCATTTAAGATATAAATTGGAATATCACTACAAAGCGAGGCTTTCGCTATCGAAATGCGAATGCGATCAAAACTACAATTGACAGATTATTGAGACATATTCAATTATGTTGTGTTCATTGTTTGCAAAGTTCGATCGATGTCTATTTAACTACACTGATATAATTATGGGGAAATTGAAATAAGTGTCTCCTATTATTATTTATTGTGCTACTATTTTGCTTGTTACTATTCTCGGTTGAGTGTTTTTAACTTTCAATAATCTACACTAATAATATATATATATATATATATATATATATATATATATATATATATATATATATATATATATATATAAATAATAAAGGCTAACTAGACGAAATCTTTCCATTGATATTTAAGAATGTGGGTCTTCAGAATCGACTACAGAACACATTTGAATAGTTCTAAATTGTTTTGTCTGTCGGCCTGTCTGTCTGTTTTTCTAATTTGTTCGACAATCTCGAAAAATTACTTAACCGAGTTCGTTGAAAGTTGGTAATGACATAAATATTGTAACCAGGCCGAGAACATCGGCAAATTGCAAATTGTCTGAATTCCATGCGAGTAAAACCGCGGGCACAGCTAGTATGTAATATTTGTGATAACCTCAAATAAACTCTGGTACGTACGTGACGATATTGAATATTCATTTTATGCCAAAATTATTTGCAATATTAAGAAGATACTTTTCATTTAAGTTAATATTGACACGATAAAAATATTTTAATTTTCTTATATGTTTATTACATAAAAAAAAACCATTTCTTAAGTTAAAACGCGTAACATTTGAAAACGAATTTAACCCCTTGAGCACTAACCTGGCGTTTACGCCAGCTTTTCATTGTTTTCCTATTGTCTCATTTTTATGAGTAATCGACATATTAAATATACTTTTGAAGAAATGAATGACCTAGGCCTGAGGAAAATTTTAGATTACAACTAGACTAGAGGCTTTATCCCTTTTTCAAAAGGGGTTAAGCAAATTTCGGTTCTAGCATTAAGAAATGAGGGGCTTACATAAACACTAGTGTAAATGTTCACTTTTTGCTATAATTATCTACCGATTTAAAATTTAATATAAATTTAGTAAGACAGCCTAGAAGTATTTACCAATAAAATAATCAACAGAATGTCTCGTCAAAATTTTACTAACAATGCAACGTGCAATACAATCTTTATTCTTACAAGACGTTAGTTATTTACGATCTACAAAACGCTAGCGAAAGCGGCTATAGCTTCAAGACTATAATATTTTATTGCCCTGTATCGGGAGTCTGGAAAGCCGTAATACACGAATAACAGCGAGCCAATAATGCCACCCGCAAGAAGCCATTTCCACAGTAGGTGCCAACTTAGTATAAATCCAATACCACCTATACCACAGGAATAAATGTTTAGTAACTTTGTTATTGAACCTTTTTGGTATACTTTGCACTGAAACTTTTTATAATAATAGACAAGGAAATTGAAAAAATATTAATTTAAATATAAGCTTATATGTTTCTTGTATCAGCGTGTAAAATACTTTATCTACAACAATGTGTGAAACCACATATTAAGATTTCATGGAACCGACGTAGCTAAAGTAACTGGCATTGCTCGAAGATTTGCCAAACTTAAGTGGCAATGGGCAGAGTATTGCTTGTAATAACCGATGTCCGATGGAGCTGACGAGTTCTCGAATGGCTGCCACGTACTGAAACATGCAGCGTGAATAGGTAGGCACAAATTGGATCGACGACCTGATGAAGGTCGCGGGAATCCGCTGGATGCGGTGGCGGAAATCCATCGCTTTGGAGATATCTGGGGAAGACCTATATCCAGCAGTCCGTCTTTCGGTTGAATGGATATTTGGATGGAACTTATTCCTCAATAACTGTAGAGATGAATCAGTTAGAAAAAAACGTCTCCAACAAGTAATTTCAATTAATGTATTTTTCCCAGTGTTAGAATTAAATTAGAATCTTATCCTGTTTGACCAAGCGTGGGGGATTTCAAGTGTAGCTGCCGAAATATGTAAAAAAAATAACATATTTAAATCTCGAGAATAATAAACGGAAGAGCATTACAATGTTTTCACAATAATTTTAAGGATATTACTACATTTAAAGAGGTCACGAACTCCTGTAGAACGAATCTCTTAATCACGAATAGACGCGGCTCCGGTAATAAGCGGAAAAAAGTAACTTTTGACAGGACTAATCCTAAGTGCAAGTTGCCCGATAAGGATTATACCGGCGCCCTAATGGTCTTTATCCGTTGGCTCAACAAACGGTCATAACTCAGGCCCGTCTCCTTGGCTCAACCGACTTAACTTTGGCAGGCGTCATTTCTCAAAAGGCACGCGGTGACGTACCCCGCGTTTCCCTTATAGAGGATTAATAAATATACGTGGACGCGGAAAAATGTACGTACCACTTCGTTCGGCAGAAATGAGTACTTAGTACAATACAACTTCAATAAACTTAACATTCACTTGTTTATGCTATAATAAAATGTTTGTTAAAACAAAACGGAATTTCATAATCCTGTAAAGGAATATCCCATGTAGTCCTATTAGTATAATGGAGAAAGATTATATAATAACATATGTATGTACGTATGTAGTACCACTAAATACTACGCAATACGATATGGTACAAATCTAGACAAAATTAGAAAGTAATAAAATATGCATTAAGAAAATTGAATATAAATTAATTGAATAGATTTCCTAATTATAATTATTATAATTAAATATTATCTTTGAAGAAAAGCAATCTGTATTTTTTTTTATGAAGTCTTAAATTTGCCAACGAATTATAATCATTATTACCTATTTTATCTTATACTAATCTTTGTATAAAAATCAGCTTTCAATTTAATTATAAAATCTGGTATCCGAAGCACTAAATTCGTCATATTAATATGCATTTTTTAAAATAATTATTCGCCAAATTTAGTCAATCAGGCGATAATTGTTGCAATGGGACTTTCGTTTATATTATTAAGCAGAAAATAAATGTGCGGATCCACCCTACTTTAGATGGGTATTTTTTTATATCAATGGACGGCAAACAAGCAAATGTTCCAGCTGATGGTAAATGGTTACCGTCGCCTATGGAATATTACCAGGAATATTACCGAGCATTGGAGTCTATAAGTGTTTCTAATCAATACCAGAAGATACCGCAGCCCTCACTAATATTGATCATTAATAAATAGCTTAGCTATTGCTATTTCTGAGATCAGTGTAAATACGTCCTAAGAATAAGTGTAATGTTGATTGTGTTAAAATTATTTTAGTTACTTTTCATATATTATGTAGGTATAATTTAACAATCATACTATACCCTGAGGTGACAATTAAATGATGCCTTTACTCATAATAAATTTGAGCAAAACAATTCTCTCTTAAATCTGCACTAAACGCCTACGCGAGTAGGCATTGTACGGGGGGTACATACCAGGGCTTCATATGAGACGCGTCGTACTAATTGCTTGGAGTGCATGTCAAAGGCGTACCGGCGTCGCGTCAGTTCAACATAATGGCGGATGGGGGATAGCAAAAGGGAATGTATGAAAAAAAAAAACGGTGAAACAGACGCCGGTGGCGTGTGGCAGCGCTGACTGAAACTAAGATTTGGTTACAAACTGTAGTTCTTGCTAACGAGAAATCGCGTCACGAAAATAATAGTTCCTTCTGGAGTGATGGTGTTCCGTAGATACTTATTTCTTTTTACTTACATTATAAATTCCTCAAACATTGCCTCCTTGTTTTCAAACTAACACGACAAAATAACACAACTACACAACAATTACACTTCATCATTACATACTAGATTAAGAGTTCGTAATAAAGATTTTGTACCATTCAGGAGTGGCAGCGAAACTACATTTTGCGGAACTGACTGTAAAAATCAATGAATTACGAAACAGGGTAGTTACTTTAGGTTTCGATAGTAAATTATTATTTTAACTAAAAACAGATCAGACTTAATTTTGTAAAATATCAAGTTATTATTACTACAAATATATAAAATCTTTTAGGGACGTAAGCAAAAATAAATGCTGACTGTTTCGTTCTGGCATTTGGCCAAAACATACCTGATTTAGATTAAATTTGGGATATTTATAATACGTATAAATTTTATACAAAAATATGGTACCCATGACACCTTTCATAATTCGAAATAATTTAGTCGACGAATATTAGAGCTTCATTTACGTCAAGTAAAGCGTGCGGACATAGCTAGTAGTTAATACAAAAACCAAGCATTTATTATGGGTAACTTGAAACAAAATATCTTACATATATTGAAAATTTTCAATAAATTTATCTGTCTGCATAAAATTATAACGAAAACGAAAATAACTTTTACAAGTTAAATTTACATCTATTTCATAAGAATTACAGAAGCGTCGTTATATTATGTTACAAGCTATAAAATTAGGATTAATATCTACGATGTTAATTTTTTAGTGATAATAAAATCTAAGATTCAACATTCCCGATCATAAAATCATGCAACACTGTGTGGTAGCTATCACATTTTATAACATTGATTATGTTACTATAATCTCTTGTTTTTATAATTACAGCCGGATTTCGGATATTAATGTTTTTAAATTTTACAACACTTACGACCACCGGCGTGATTTTATAGTGCACGAAATTGACTGCATGAAATTCATGAGCATTATAATAAATAACAAGAAATCATCATACGATATTAGTCAGATGTATATATGAAAATAATTATATTACTCGAATTTAGAATGTTTTAATGGAATTGATTTTACTAGAATATATAATACCATAGATTTTAATATTAAGATCGATAAAACGCAATCAATTTTTACGATTTTATTAAATAAATGACAATTGGATATAGATTATATTGTCGTATTATATGTTACAATGGGCCTAATAATACATTCAATCATAAGACATCCGCTACTGGACTGTATTTCCCAATAAGGATTTCCATAATCGCCACGCTTGGCAGGCGGGTGGGCGATCGGAGTAAGGTGCTTTGGTACTTAATGGATGCTGCTCCCCATTCTCTGGTTTACATCCCTTAGTCGTCTTTTACGGCACCCACGGGAAGATATGTGGCGGTACTATTCTTAGCCGGCACCACACATACTATGAAGAAATATCAAAATTACATAAAAGGCTAAACATGGAAAGGGCTATGGTCGGAGTTTCGCTGTGTGATCGAATTAGAAATGAGATCTGGAGAAGAACCAAAGTAATTGACATTGCTCTAAGAATTGCCAAACTAATTGGGAATGGGCTGGGAATATTTTTCGCAGAACCTATACCCGATGGAGCCAACGGGTTCTCGAATGGCTGCCACGTACCGGAATATGCAGCGTGAGTAGGCCCGCGGCAAGGAGGATCAACGACCTGGTGAAGATCGCGGAAATCTGCTAGATTTGTGCTGTGTAAGATCGATCGTTGTGAAGATCTTTGGGGTAGATCTCTAAGTCTAGGCGTGTATATCTTTCGGTTGAATGGATTATATGTGCTATCTATGTCTGCAAATAGTTCTTTAATCACTTTTATTACTAAGTTATGAATGAAATAAAATCAAATAAATAACTAATCATATATCTTAAATAATACATATAAGTTACTCGAGTGAGCAATATTGTTTAAAACATGTTCGATTTTGAAATTTATGATCTGAATTTGACTTTAATAATGTTTAATTTAGATGTTGAGATTTGATTTTATTACTCATTAGATGTATTAAAGTATTTAATAGGAAGTTTAAACAGATTATCATTTTTTATAATAGGTTAATAATATTCATTTGATAGATAATGTTCCCTAAAAGATAAATAACTAAAATATTACTAGACGAACATTTGTTTTTCTCAAATAATACCATACTGTACAAATACGGTTGGCTGGTTGCAAAAGGATTGCTAGTAGTTTGGCGATCCTGAGAAGATTTGTCAATGTCTTACCTTAACGAATACAAAGAAAAATAGAAATCATGCTTTGATAGCATATAAAGAGACTTGTTTTTTTCAACGAAGTCGCCACAATCTACAAGATGCTGTTATCGATGTATGTTTAATATAAGACGTACCCTCTGCGGTGGTAGCACTTGTCTTGGGCTGTGGCTGTGTTTCGGCGAACACGATCCGTGCTTCTCTTTCCTATGAGTCTTGAGCCCTCGCAGTAGCCTTGAGAACGTTGTCACCTTCTTTTTAGCCGTCCCCAGGCAGTTGTCTACAAATAAAACTATTCTCAGTCAGTCAAGTATCTGTTTTATGAACAATGATTTTTCTTAATACTATTTTTGGCTATTCTGAAATCAAGTTTTAAAGAATACAAATTCAAAAGTTTTGTAAACATTTCGAGCATATCATTCTTATAGATGTAATGTAAAAAAGTAGGCAGCCATGAGGACTGCCGATAGAAGTCAAATCAGTTTTTTAATGTTTAAATTTCATAATGTATTAATTGAAATTATTAACATAGCATTTTACATTTACAATATTTTTGTGATTTTTTACATCTATTACCGCTCCGAGGCATAATTTTGTGCATTTTTCATAAACCCGTAGTTTATTCATAATCAAAACAAACGATAGGTTGCGTAATCATAAATTTAATTAATTCTTTGGGCGTAATTTTATTTGACATGCTGCATGTTGACGGCTGACGTCATAGTATTGGTAACGTGAATTTATAAGTTTTTCCACTACCGAGAATCGCTCAACGCTGCTAAAGATGTTTTTACTACACAATTATTCGAAATGTTGCTTAACAAATTTCTAATTAAAAAATGTATTAACGTTAGATTTTCTTTTCTAAAGACTACTTTAATCAACTAAGTCATTTATTTAAAATACTCACCGCTCGGGGGAAACTCGTAAAAGTAAGCTGACCGAGGGCTGAGGCAACTGAAACAAAATATTATTTTTGAAATAACACACAACAACATGTAATAGTATCTCTTGATAACGTAAATAAAAATGTGTGTATGCGCATAAGAAATTATACTTCTTTGACGTAAAAATAGAAGAAACTACGATGACAGCTAACTTCAGGTTTCGTGACGGTTGAGTGCGCATCGTAAAAATGTACTCTCATTATTTTTCCCTAATGCGCCAAAAGAGGTATAACTTCAAAAAATAAGCAATACAAATTATTGTATTGTATTAAAATTAATAAACTCTTTATCGTACGCAGGTACAGCATCATCGAATAAGGTAAAAACCATATTACGGATAGACGGTATTCGGTAAATGAGATATTAATCGACACCAACATTAACAATACCTCGCTAATGATGATTGTGGAAATGAGCGACGGTTAATGAAAACGTAAAGGGTTGGTTGGCTTGACGCGTTCACCAGATAATAATAAATTTGACTGATTGGATATTCGGAAATGACTGAGTACAAATTGACGCATAATTAAACTGTATAATTAATTCTCTAGTTTCGGTTTTCTCGGAACAGCGATAATATCTATAATATATATGTTATTTTACGAAGATTATTTTGGTTAAAAACTATAGGATATTGCAGATTGCAACAGTATTATTAATTCCACAAAATATAAATAAACATTGAAAATTAATAACTAAGACAAACAAATATTAAAAAAGTAATAAATAAATTATAGCTAATCTTATACTTCCGTTTAAGTAAATTATTAAAGTACGAAATGTGCCCGCAGCCTCATTCGCTCGGAATTCAAACAATTTGTTTTTATATTCTCCCCCTATATGTTATACATGTTATTAACAAATTACATTTAATTCAGTTCAGTAGTGTTTACGTGATTGACGTGATGAAGAACTTAATAAATAGACAGACACCATTTTTAATACTATCGAAATGTGTTCCATCGTCGATTCTGTAGCCCCACATAGTATTTTACTTAAATATCTCCAATGTACAGTTTTCGTCTCGCTAGCCTTTTATTAGTATAGATTATTTAACAATAAATGAGTTAGTTAATTAAGCCCCATGAAGCCAAGGTTTTGAAATTCACTAGTTAATTTTTTTTATATAAATTCATTAGTATGTGTTATCGATCTAGTTAAAAAACAAACCACGTAAAAAACAGTTTAGATAAATTCATAGTAGAACATTTCCTTCATATATTAAAATTGATAAGTCTCTAACTATTACATGAAGACTGTATAAAAAAACTCGTAAATTTATCTATAAGCTAAACTTTTACTTTTCCTGCTGTCATAATGCAGGGTACTATTATTCTGTAATGTTAGTGAAAGAGAAGCATAAATAGCCTTAGCCCAGCACGAACAGTTCCTTGGAACATCAGTGTAATGCGAGTCATTTAACTTTCAAGTCGTTGCAGATGCGATGCAACAATACAAAACTAGGCAGTTTACATTATCCTTATGGAACCATAAAGCAACATAGACTAGAATAGAATTTTAAAATAACCGAACAACGCTTCCTTGGACTACGAGTATAAAAACGCACTTAGTATTAGGCGAGAATTCTCTTTTAGTATTAAACTGTGATTGAAAAATAGCTTAGGTATACAAATAAATAAAATTAATTGAACTAATTTTTCTGTAAGTAAATAGTTTTTTATGTATAATTATTACCAATATAAATGTGAAAAAAATTATGATATAAAGCTTGTATTTGAAAGAACTAAATTCATCTCAAATCATCCAAATCAACGAAAAGTAAACTAGCTCGGACATGGTAACTATTGTTGGTCTTATACGTTGGTCAAGATTCTCTCTTTCTTTCTGACAAGTCATATCTGCGTTTACATTCTTAAATTATTGCAATCGGTACGTATGTTAATCCCTTGAGCAATTACCTGGCGTTTACGCCAGCTTTCCATTGTTTTCCTATTGTCTTATTTTTACGGGTACTCGACACATTAAATGTCATCTATCTCTTTGTTAATTATTGTATATATTTCACCTAAGAATAGGCTGTGAAATTTACTAAGATTATTAAAAAAATTCTTAACACTTATTCAATGAAAATGTACAGAAAAAATACACTGGCTGAGAGCGTATTATGGTCATGATAAAATATATTGGATTATAATATTATATTAAAACTGAAAATTGAACAACTGATCGGCGTGGAGTAATAAATCAGAATAAACGGTATCACATCTACACCAGCGCAATACCGCCGATGCAATGAATATTGATTTTAACACCAATTTAGTTCGAACAATGCAATAAATTTCAACGTACAAAGTAAACAATTTCAATAAATACATTGGAATTATATATTTATATGATTAATGCATTGATTGCTCGCTTAACAAGAATCTTATGCTGATCTTAATCTATTTTCTGTTCCCAAATGGCACAAGAACAAGTTATTCCAAAATATAGTATTTTTTTCAATGTTTTCCTTTACATCAAGATTATATTATTATACAATGTTTATAAAACTTCTTATTAAGTAGAGAGTTTTAAGATTAAGAATTTGTTACGTTAATATTAGGAATATACGGTATCTCTTATATAAAGTTAAAAAACAGTCTGAATTTTAACTGAGCCGAATAAAGAATACCGTCATACATTTATAGTCCTGCCGACCTCTGATATACAGTATACGTTGAATAATAGTGTATACGTAGTGGTTATGACTTATGGTTAATATTGTATAGTGGCCGATAGAACGATGAGATTTTTAATGTCTTGTGTCTCGGCGTGTAAAGTGTTCAAATATTAAGAATTGCATGTAGAACTATAACGACATTAACCTGGAATTTCTCGTAAAGCGAGTTTTTTTCCATAGTTTATCGGTGGATCATTATGTAAATTATAGTGATGTCTGGAAATGCCACCGTTCTCTGTGCCTTCACCAAAACCTTTATAACTATGAGTGGTAAAATTCCAATAAAAAAACGTATATATATAAACTAGATCGAGTTTCTCGCCGGTTTTTCTCGATAACTAAGTTGATTTCCAAAATGGTGACAATGTTTTGACGTTCATAAGCGTCTTAAGGCCTAAATTGAGTAAAGTATTTTTGAACATGCATTTAAAAATTGTAATCAAAGCAAAAAGCAGCATACTCGAAACTGGTTTTAACGATGGAAAGTCCATATAAAGTGTGGATTCAATTTGTAAGGAAACGTTGCTGCAACAAGCTAAAGCGCGTTCATGCAAGCACCGAGATAAATCCAGACTAGTTAAACAACATATCTCCCGGAACTCGGGTATCTCGTAGTTTCTCGCTATTTTCTCGCATATAATCTCCTGCACCTTGTTAGCCGGATCCTCGCCTAGTGTTAATTGAGTAACGAACGCGTATATTTATGTCACTACCTTTGGAGCTGTGTTTTGAATTGAATTAAGGGGGTTGATTTACGCTCGTGCCCCTATGCAAATTACTTTAGACGTATACAAATATTTTAATAGATACGGGAACAGTCTGATTATGAGATTTAAGAAGATCAACGTATTAAGGCAGTGTTATGTGAATGATAAATTTTCGTTCTTTCATATATATTTGCAAAATTTTAACGGATAATTTATAAGAAGTTTTTAATTTATAGAGTTAAATTGCCATAGTACTTAATGTATTATTTGAAGTAACTAGACAATCTAAATTAAATACAATATCATTCACGTTAATTTATAACAGCTAATGTAATATTCGAACTTTGTACGCAGTATAATATGTCATTGATATGTGTATTCGCTAATGCATTATGAATGTATTATATTGTAGCACTCTTAACGAATTTACCTTAAGTAAACGCATTAATATACGTACATAAATTATATAAATTAGATTCTCGTGGATTCGATCAAATGATGGTTCATTTTTTAAGCGTTTTTTCATCATCGGTCACGACACACGTATATCAAGTTGATTTAAAAGCGTGCTTAAGCCAATCTTAAACAACATAATACGTCTTCCATACATCGACTGTGTTTAAATCTACCAATCTACGAAAATTTAATTTGTATTCTTTACGTATGTCATGGCATTTACATAAGGTGTAGGTTTTTTAATAGTGTTGTAAATGATTGTTAAAACATTTAATTTGACATTTGAGATCTAAATTTCGTAGTTTTTTTTTATTGTTGAATGTTGACGCAGACTATTGAAATAAGATGCATAAAGCCAGTTCAAGATATAGATCGACAGTCATATCTCTGTAAAAGTGACATACTGATTCACGGTCTTTAGCGCTGAAGTTATCGACATGAAAAAACATAGATATTAACATATATACGAAAAATGTTTTTTTTTAATTTGTATAATACTTACCAAATTTATGAAGAAAAAAGTGATTTAAGCAATTAAAGACTACAAGCACGTGCTATTAAGAGATCTACAAATAATGCAATGAATGTTTATCATCACAATCATCATTCTCATGCCATATTCCCAACTCACTTGGGGTCGGCGAAGTGTCTTTTCTTCTTTCATACGACCCTATCAATTTTCATTGACCTTCCCCTACTTTTTATTTTTACATTCATATTCATTAATAGTTTATCCACGTTCGCTTCCTCTCTTCTTATAACATGTCTATACCACGAGAAACGACCCGTTTCTAATTTTACTACTACTGGCACAAGATTATAACTCTCTCTTATTTGTTCATTCATGATTTTAGTCGTTGTTGTTACATGCAATATGCAACCGTTTCTCATCCATCTTCTTACTATCACACCAAATATATATTATTATGTGCAAGCTGAGACACGGTAATAATTGTGTGTTTATATAACAAATAAGGCTCAAACAAATGTATCGCGACTGTCGTGCGTGACCTAATCTAACATAAACGGCCACAGCCGAAAGCAACTTTGCTGAATAATTATCAGTTGTTTGCGATCAACTCAGCAAGCACTTTTGCTTGGTAATTCATTAGGCAAACAAACATTCGGTTCCTAATTAGCATTATGCGACACGCCAAGATTACATGCGTAGGCGTTCGACTCAGAACTGTAGGGTGCCGGCGATTTATGTGCCTACAGTCATTTACCTTGTCTGTAGTAGATTTATAGTAAGATTATCTTCAGTTGTTATCTTTAGGTTATCTGGTAGATTTATCACAATCTATAATGCATGCATATACTGTATACATTACTAAACCTAATAAAACTTTACAAGTCTCAATATGATCTCAATTAGTTTTGTAGTGACGCAATTACCAGAAATGCTAGCACTTGGTCTAAAGGAGTTTGCTCTTATGTAATTTTGTCAGAACATATCTATAGATACTCGAAAATATAATATTATAGATTATCAACTTAAGATTGATAACTAGAGATAATTTGCCAATTAGAAAATGACCAATACCCGAATTGAAATTTAATTAAGTGTGGTACGTTTTGATATTCTTCTATGTTATAATGGCAAATAAATTATAAATTTAAATAATTTTTAATAACGAGGAACTTAATAAATGTGACTATTAATTTAGTTTTTTACATTTAGTTCTTCAAGTTCCTGTATGTTTTTAATCTCATCTTTGCTATCATCAATTAATTGATTCAATACCATACTTTTGAAGAAAACTCCGAGTAATTTTTCCCAGCGTAAAGTTATGGTGGTTAAGAAAAAAAAGGTCCTTTAACCATTTACCTGCGTGTAGCGTGCAGGGGTCTAAGCGTGTGGTATGCGCGTGTGATCCAAGTATGTGCGGTGTCACGGTATCGCGGCGAGTCAGAGGGGATTCCGGAGTGTTGTTATATATTTCACTAAACATTATTTCTAGGGATTAACAGTCATAATAAAATCATGTGAATAAAAGTGCAGGTGCCAGCTCGTTTAAAATAAAACTTATTTAATAATTATAGAGAACAATTTAAAAAAAGGTATTATTAAGTCCAGTACTCGATTTATATTTTTTCAACCAAAATCGAGCAATGACAATTTAAGGGCAATTTTCCAACAAAACTTTTAAAATCTAGTGATATTTTAACTAGTGTATGATAGTACGGATAATTCTTGGCCAATAGATAGTTATTTACTATACGATATACGAACTCATGAGTTATTTCACAAGGCAATAGTACGGTAACTGACTGGTCGCCGCCGATCGACGCTTGCAGGTGCGTTTGATGATAATTAGGGCGTCGAATAAACGATCAGTATCGTTCTACCCTTACGAAAACAATAGAAAAACGTTTGAAATAATTAAATAAAAAATATCATTAGATACGCTTTAAGGTCGCAAGGAATTTAATTTTAATTTTGTGATGCCATTAAATATTTAAAATCGAGACTTTATCGTGAATTCAGAATGAGTTTTGTGAGTTATAAATTGAGAATGAGTTATAAATTATTAAACAGGTTTAATATTTCTTATAGGTTATTTGGTATAAATTACTTCTATCAGATAAAAACATTCATCAACAATTGACTATTAAAATTTAGACATTTGAAAACTATTTAAAAGTTACTTATTTTATCTGTTTATGAATATAAACTGACATAATATGTATGATTTTTAATGTTATAAATTAATAAAAATGATAAATAGAATAAAGGATAAATAAATATATTATCTTAATATGTAGGATTAAAAGGTTGACGTTTTTGGGGGACGTTCCGAATTTTTGTTTGTCATATAATCGTTTTTGGCAGTTAACATCTACCTAAGGTACATAATTTTCGTGGCATTTATCTTATAAAGTTCAATTATGCGCAACAAGTGAATTCAATCAAAATAATAACACGGAACATGAATTTGTAAATGCCACAAAAGCTTTTTGAATAATTCTAGCAAAACAGTCGGCATTTTTCTAGAGTCTTGTTATAGAACTAGATAAATATATGGAATACATTGAAATAATTTGGAATGTTTTTTAATAAATTGTTTAATATTTAGTGAAATAAAAAGAGCGGTACCCTTAGAATATAAATTAACTATATTATGATTCGTTTAATAATATTTATTAACGAATTAATTTAACCAGGATACAATAAGTACACTGACTTCGAATATTAACTATTAAAAAAACATTACATAAAAAGTAATTTTTGCGTAAAGGTATAAAGAGTGTAAATATTATAATATTGTTCAGTGATAATGTGGTCAGGTTCTAAGGAGAACGAATTCATCAATGCCCTTGAGGTGATAAGACGTTTTTAATGCCCGAATGGTAGACTAGCTACCACCCTGGAAGTTGAAAAATTGAGAGAAGTTGCAAAATTTATTGTCAAGCACCTATGTTAATTCCTGCAGTATCACTTGACAGACAGTACCGCCCATGGTAGCAGGTAGGTAGCACCCATCCGCCAAACGCATGATAAGAAAATTCGCTCCAAAAAGAAATAGGTATAGTATAAAATACATTTTAAAGCGTTGAGATTAACGTATTATACCCAATAGCGAAATCCATTAAAATAGTTAAAAATTTAGTCTCTTCCCAATTAATTTGGGGTTGGTGCAGTATGTTTTCTTCCACCATACATCCCTACCACTCTATCGCAGTCACCAGTCATCCCTTCAATTACTCCTTTTACTTTTAATATTATATTACTCAACTACATCATCTACAATTTATCCTTTCTCTACTTTATCATTCTTCCACATTCATATTCATTACTATTTCATTCATATGTCTTCCTCTCTTCCATACCATACTTCCTTACGACAAATGATTGTCTCTCAACTTTACTTTCAAAACTTCCTCTAAAATATTAATTACAATTTTCTTCAATTCTTGTCACATCATACATATCTATCTTAACATTCGCATCTCATGTACACATAATTGTTTCTTATCCTTGTTCTTACTAGCCCAGCATTCTGATCCATCTATTCATCCATCTAATCCTAATAAAAGAAACAAGAGAAATAACATAACTTAGCTCTTGTCCCATGAATATGATTTGAATATGATGATATGATATATGATGATGATGATGATGATATGATAATATGAATCATGAATATGATGATTTATTGTTATTTCCATTGCCTATGTAAATTATACTTGTTAAGGTGGTTCAAGAAAACATGTTATCCCCAATTGAATTAAACTTAATAAAGGATGCACAATTCCTTTGAAATGCGAGCTTTACGTTTGTACGTATGCATCCATCAGTAAGTTTATTTGAATTTATTTTAACTGACTTCACTGTGAAATAATGACAACTAGTAGTGAATGTACATTTTATATTATACATACGACTTTAAGGTTAAGCGAACAAACATTTAAAATTATATGAATATTATTAATAATAAAAATATTGCCTATATTTTTAGCTCGATTATCATCACTTATATAAACGTATAGACTACACATTTGAGATAAAAAAAAACGTTAAATTGTATAAAATAGTTTTTGATAAATACAGTAGAATAATATCTTGAACTGTTTTATTTATTTATAGATAGATTTTATATCTATTTGATAGTTGCCAAAAGACGTAACAAACGAATATCATTTGCAACGAAAGTAACAAAGTAATATCATTCGAACTTATTATGTTAATTTATCACTACGATATATTACTTATTCGATATATTTTCTCTAAATAAGTCATGTAATCCATAACAATTAAGAGTAATAAATGTGCTTTCACTGAAAGCAAAAAAAAGTATTTTATTGAACAACGATTTGTTTTCAGCAAAACCTGCGACAAATACTTTTATAAACGTCATGTCTGCTAATTTCCTCTTTCTTTCTCGAAAATTCACTCTCTTTCTTCATACTTTCGTTCCGTTTATTTTTTATTTTCTACAGAAATTCATCATCCCTCATAATGTTTATATATAACTTCTATAATATAAATAAACGTAATCGGAAATCGGTTGTACAACCCAAACGTCCGTGTGTCAAGCGTAACTATTCCCGCGGAGTCTCTTGTCGCCAATCGAATGGCTGATTTCAATTTAGATTAAAAACAAAACATGCAGCAGCGCGCAAGTTATCTAACGAGTACACCTGTTACAATTCGAAATAATTTATGACGAACTCCTGGACATTCCGTGGAATTGTTTACATTAGTTTGATTATCACTTGAATTATAACATTGCTTTAGTTTGTTTAGAGTTATATAACGTAAATTATTATTAAATAATACGCTAAAGGTAAATAAGAAATTTATAATGTACCTAATTATATTGTGAAAAGTTATAATTGAAAAGAATTATGTTGAGGCCAACACCACATATTTGTTTTATTAAGTTTTCATTTTAGCGAAAAATCGCCGTGATAAAAATGTATGAAAATGTTGTTTCGCCTTTGTCGCTTTTCGCGGGTTTTCCCAATTAGTTCCTGTTCCCGTGGGATTTTCGGAATAAAAACTTTCTTCATACCAAATTTCATCCAAATTGGTCTCGTAGTTTTTAAGTTTATTCGTTACATACAAAAATACAAATCTTACTCTTTATAATATTAGTATAGATTATATGCTAATACTTTTTTTATACATATAATATAATAATGTGTGGGCACTCGTTGGTGTAAGACGTGCGTTCGCACTGCTCCGAGAAGTACTGTGTTCTCAACCTTTTCATATTTTAACACTAATAATCATAATGAAGACGTGTGCAATGTGTAACGGACATTTCTCCGATGGAACTCAGTGTGGTACTTGTAAGAAATTATTGGACTTTGGATGTGCAAATATTTCCGAATCAGGATGGAGAAAACTTGGTTCCGACAGGAGGATGCAGTGGAAATGTCCAGCGTGTCGACTGTCATCGCCGGCTCCGTCTCCTACTGAATCAGCGTCTCTAGAATCGATATTAAGAGAAATTCGTGACATGAAAAGTCAGTTACTTACTTTACCAACACTGGCCGATGACATTCGAGGAATAAAGGAGGAATTATATGAAGTCAAGTTGGCATGTGAATGTTCAAATGAAAAACTCGATTCATTTGGGGCAAGGTTATCTGATGTCGAAGAAAAAGTACTGGAAATTGAGAAACTTCGTGAGACCGTAAATTGTCTGCAGACAGAATTATCGAAAGCTAAGTTCGATCTCTCGACTTTTGAACAGCGGTCTCGGCTAAATAATATAGAAATCAAGGGAGTTCCTATTAAAAGGAATGAAAACCTATACTCAATTGTCGATGCCATTGGTCGAAAGGTAAAATATATTTGTCCTAAGATGCAGATCAATTATATTGCAAGAGTTCCAATCTTCAACTCAAATGAAAAGCTCATAGTAGTAAGTTTTCTAAATAGATACGTGAAAGAAGATTTTCTTGCTGCTGCACGCGCTGATAAGGATTTATCCACCTGTGATATAGGATTTCAAGGTACTTCTCATCGAGTTTATGTAAATGATCACCTGAGCGTAGAGTACAAGAAGCTTCTAAGCAAAGCCAAATCCATAGCAAAGGAGAAAGGATACGAGTTTGTATGGATTAAGCATGGTAAGATTCACGTACTGAAAAACTCAAACGCTAAGGTTTTTATTATAAAAAAAGAACATGATTTAAACAAGATTGTTTAAATTGTTGCTCATTCCGTATTTATTCACTGTCATCAATTAGTTGTAGCATTTATATATTTCTATTAACACAAATGTTAATTATTTTTAGTACCATATATATATTTAAATTACATTTTTGTAAAAGATTGAGCACCTCTGTCGAACTAATAGCCTTATCACGACTTTCTTACTTCTCAGAAAATATCCTTTGTATGTCTTATCACATTGCCTATTTTAAAGAGATAGCACTTAATTATACGTTTATTCCGTTTACACTTATTCATATTACGCTTTGTTGTCTTTGTCGCAAACTTGTTTATTATTTACCGTCGCTTAATATTTATTCTCAAGCAATAAAAATTTGCTACTACTCACTTTCTAAGATTTATTATTTATATTACGCTAACTTCAGTTGCAAATGTTGCAATTTATCAGTAATTTATATTTTAAGTTATAATTTTGTTTTATATTCTATTATTGAATCAATTTACAATGGATGAATGCGTAAAATCCCATAATCTAAAAATATATTACCAAAACGTCCGTGGCCTGAGAACCAAATGTGATATTTTCTATCGTGAAATGTCAATTAATTCGTATGATATTATTGTTCTCACTGAAACATGGTTGTTGAATGGTATTTCTAATTCGGAACTTTTTAATGAACGCTATGCTGTATGGAGGCGTGATCGAAATTACGACGCGACAGGACAAAAACGCGGAGGGGGAGTACTAATAGCAGTCCGTAAAGAATTACAGGTTTTATTTCATCCTAACTTTCAATCTAGTGCTGAAGATCTCTGGCTCAGTTTACGTTTAATAAACCCTAATACTAAGAGCTATGTTAACCTATACTTATGTGTTATATATCTGTGTCATCAAAATTTAGGTAATTCTTTCTCTTCACAACTCTCCAGTTTTCTCTCTAAATTAAATGAAAATGTACTTAATTATACTTCTGAAATATTTCTCATTGTTGGTGACTTTAATTTGAGCGGAATAAAATGGGTTTTGTCTAATAATGACTCGCTTGTTCCAGTTAAAATAAGTACAAATGACGAGTACCTACTTTGTGACGAACTATGCACTCTTGATCTTGTTCAATATAACGCTGTTAGTAATAAGGATGGTAATATCCTAGATCTTGTTTTATGTAATAATAGGGTGAATGTAACCGAATGTTTATATCCTCTGGTTCCCATTGATGCTTACCACCCCGCTTTGTTAATAAATTTTGATTATGTTGGAACACCAGTTCTGCAAAGTGCAGCGCGCTCAAAATTTTTGTATGATAAAGGTGACTTTGAAGCCATTAATAGTGCGATTTATTCGACAGACTGGAAAAGCGAGTTCTCCTCACGAACAGTGGATGAATCGGTTGAATTTTTTAATCAAACAGTGTTTAACTTACATAATAAATTTATACCACAGAAACTTATTAGTCACGTTACCTATCCAATTTGGTATAATAAACCCCTTATAAAAACAATAAAAGAAAAGCATAAATATTTAAGAAAATACAAAACTTATGGAAATAAATCCGATGAATTAACATTTAAGCTTCTTCGTGAACGCGTTAAGAAGATGGAATCTGAATGCTACTCGACATATTTAGAGCTTACAGAAAAATCTATAAAAAATAACCCTAATTATTTTTGGACATTTGTAAAAAAAACGTTATAACGTAAATTCAGTACCTAATTCTTTGAATTATAATAATGAAATTCTGAATACCGGTGAGACGATATGTGAAGCGTTTTCAGTATACTTTCACTCTAATTTCTTTAGTACCATCGCAGACAGTAATGATCATAGCTCTATTATTTCTATTCCTAACCTCAACAATTCAACAAACACTTTATCTAATATTTGTAACATTGTAATAAATGTTGATGAAGTAGCTACCCTAATTAAAAGATTAGATACTTCAAAAGCTGCAGGTCCAGACCGTATATCGTCTAAATTTCTTATACCATGTGCATCATCTATTGCCATACCTGTTTCAATGTTATTTGATAAGTCATTATCTACATGTACAGTCCCTAAGGTATGGAAATCAGCCTACATAACTCCTGTTTATAAAAAAGGGTCTAAAGCGAATTTAACAAACTACAGACCGATATCAAAACTATGTGTTATAGCTAAAATATTTGAAAAAAATTGTATATAATCAAGTTTACTCTTCACTCAATAATTATTTTAGTTCGTACCAACACGGTTTTTTTAAAAGGACGGTCTACTGTCACAAACCTGATCTTATTTAATGATTATATCACTGAGGCCATGGATAAAGGGATGCAGGTTGATGTTGTTTATACAGACTATAGTAAGGCTTTTGACAGAGTGGACCATGATATCCTGCTATGTAAGCTGAATAGTCTGGGTATACATGGAGACCTGTACAGATGGTTTACTTCTTACTTGAGGAATAGGTCACAAGCAGTAGTTTTGAATAACTATATCTCAAGTTGGTTAGTAGTTCCAAGCGGGGTTCCCCAGGGTTCTTTATTGGGTCCATTATTATTTACAATTTATGTCAATGATATTCAAAACTCTCTTACTTCTTCTAAACTATTATGTTTCGCTGATGACATGAAGATCTTTAAGACTATATCAAAACTAGATGATATCATAGCTTTACAGGCCGATCTCAATAATCTTGAGCACTATTGTCACGTTAATAAACTAGAATTAAATCCTAATAAATGTTCGTTAATTACATATACTCGTAAACGCTCGGTCATTAACTCAACATACAATCTATGTGGCCAGCCTCTTGTTAAATATAGTGAAGTACGTGACTTGGGTGTGTACCATGATTCGAAATTAATTTTTGATATTCATGTAGACACAATTGTGAAAAAGGCATTAAAATCATTGGGTTTTATTATGCGGTTATCTAAATGCTTCTCTCAAGCTAAAACGTTAAAAATTCTGTATTGTACATTTGTACGAAGTCATTTAGAATACGCATCTCAAATATGGAATCCGTCTTATCATAAGTATATTGAGCGAATTGAGAGCATCCAGAAAAGATTTATCAAATATCTATGTTTTCATCAAAAAGTACCTTACCAATCCAATAACTACCTTGAACTTTGTAAAAGATACCATCTATTACCATTGTCAACTCGGCGTGATATTTATGACTACGTATTGTTATTTAAAATTTTGAGTAATGATATTAATAGCGCGGATCTCCTTTCCAAAATTTATTTTAATGTTCCGTGTAAGCTAACTCGACATAGTTATCTATTGAAAGTTCCATTTGCTTCATCTAATTATAGAAAAAACTCTTATCTAATTCGGGCTAGTAAAAGTTTCAATGATTTGTGTGAGCGGTATAACCTTGATCCTTTCCGAATAAGTGTTACTTCGGCTAGAAGGTGCTTAAGTCTTACCTTTTTTAATACTTAAATTGTTCTCTTTTCTTATTCTATAGTGAATTTTTGAGTCCGCATTGATTTTTGTAGTAGTGTTAGCAACGTCACACATACCCACATTTTCTTTATAATGTAACTGATTTATATATGCGACGACTTGTTATTGGTAAATATGTTATTATATTATCAACTGTTACTGTTAAATTTCTTTACTGTTAGTCGTCCATAGTAATAAATAAATAAATAAATAAATAAATGTTACATTTTTACTGACTCATTGATTGATTGATTGATTCAACCGAAAGACGTCCACTACACCAAAAAGGGGGAGGGGGTTATTGCCATAATCGCCACGCTTGGTAGGCGGGTTGGAGATCGCAGTAGGTGTTTGTGGTGCTCAGTTGATGCTGCTGCCCATCCTCTAGTTTATCCCTTACTCGCCTTTTACGACACCCACATGAAGACATGGGGTGGTACTATCCTTAGCCGGTACCTCTGATTCTTTATTTCCGCGTAAATTCGGGTCGGGTCAAGTGGTATTGGGTTTTTCTACTCAGTATCATCCCGGAGTTTGAAATTTGTGCCCGATATGGCGACAGGCTCGCCCCTGGCACATCTGGGATGGAACTAAGCTCGGCGAAATGTGGGTGGTCTAGTTCGCTATTTCACCTCTGCCTAACCCTTCGCGGATAACAGGCGTGGGCTTATGTTATGTTATGTTAAATTCATGAATATAGTTTTCTCAAACAAAATTTCGTCTAAACCCAAATTATGGTTAAAACAATGAGTTCATTATCATTTGTAGATAATATAAAAAAAAATTGTTTCATCTCATGTATTTACATATTTTTTACTATCACAATTTCCGTAAAAATCTATAAAACATGATTACATTTAGGCATACCTCTGATAATTGTGTTGTTGGTTGTGCATTAAAGGCTGAGTCGGTTGTGCCAACAATAATTGTTTTTGTTGTTGTTGTCGTTGTAGCATTTGTTTTCCGAAAACGCCATACCCGAAACCGTAGATCTCATCTTCCTCCTTATCGGTTAGGCAGCTTGAAGGCTGTATGATAAACACGAACATTTGAATATCCATAATACTGAGAAAAAACACACACACAACAAAAACTGTTTGATCTAATAACTCGCTACGATATCAACTTTCCTAGCATGCAACAGGGTATTTCACTAATAATTAATTTATTGAAAATAACAAGCAAGTAACATAGTTAATAATAAAACGTACAACGAAAAAAAACCTAAATTCGGCTAATAAAATCCTAAAGTATAATCGTTTAAAAATTTTGTCAAGCTTCACGGGGTATGCTCTATCCCTTTCTCACAAAGCCAATATTAATATGGAACTTGTATGAAGCAGGTAACACCATAAATAAAACAATAAAAATACAAGTAAAATAGTAACACCATATTTTATGACTGTGTACTCTCTTTCTAGGATAATGTTCAAATAAATGAAATTTCATTGTTTTTGATCTGTTTTAAATTTTGTTTTTGATGATCCGCATTCTGTATGGTCTATTTTTTGATAAGACAATAAAAATAGTTAATACACATCCCTCTTCACACTCTAATATGGAAATATGTATACACAGTATTTTAATTCAGAAGTGTGAAGTGAATAGAAAGTTGTTGCTTTATATTTGTGAAGGCTTTCAGTTCGAGAAAGGTACATTAACACCTGTTGTATCTACAAGGCCTAAGAAATAATTGATCAATTCTTTTAAACTGCTATAAACTTTGTTATTATAAAACGTAATCAAGATTTTAAATTTGAAACAAAAATGTATCCTGAATGAATAACTTTCGCAAGTGTATTAAGAGAAAATGCTACTCACTGAATATTTTCCGGGGACGTAGATTGGTTGGGAATGCGACGTGGTTAGATTATTCAACGCTAATGACCCCGGGCTGGCTGACGGTGGAGTTTGCGGTGTTCCCGGGCCGCCTAGAACTCTCATTCTCGGCGACATTTCGTCCCATTCGTGCTTCCGAAGTTCTTCGAGGTGGTCCAATACGTCTCCATAGTGTGTTGAGAACAAATCCGCGTAGCGTGATGCCAATCCTTCCAAGTAGCCTCGATCTCCATCCTGTTAAATAGACGACAAATTATTATTATTATTGCTATAATTATAAGCAATATATTAATATTAATTCTTCGCATGGGTATAAGGCATGTAATAATGTC
The DNA here is from genome assembly GCA_014132275.2 of Samia ricini. Classification (NCBI taxonomy): domain Eukaryota; kingdom Metazoa; phylum Arthropoda; class Insecta; order Lepidoptera; family Saturniidae; genus Samia; species Samia ricini. The sequence goes on along the minus strand of AP028165.1, from coordinate 12,287,863 downwards.
TGCTTGAGTAGTTACCACTTTATAAGTATGAAATCCTGCCGCAAAACACCATAAGGTGTGTTCCGGAAGCATCACTTAAGAGCCAGTACTTCTAACCTTAGAGCGTTTAGCATGCTGGACCCTATCGTCACTTATCAACAGGTCAGATTGTGTTCAAATCCCTGAGCTTATAAAGTATAAGAAAATAAGATGGGCATAAATAGAACATAACTAAACAACTAAGTTTAACCAATGGTCGCAAATAGTCATTTTTGAAAATTTGAATTTAAAACAATTTTTTATTTATAAAAGTATTTCACGCTATTTTACCTTCGTCTTTTTATTTACATATACAGGTTTATTTCTATAAAATGCTATTTTATTGTTTTTTTTTAATTATTATAACTTAATCTATTAGTGCATGTGACATGTATGCATGTGCATCGAAACGCATGTGACGAAGAAAGAGATGACTATGAAATTTGAGGGATGGAGGGAGAGAGGACGTCCAAAGAAAAGATGGATGGAGTGTGTGAGGAAAGATAGGGGGCAAGAGGGGTTAATGAAGATATGGTGGCTGATAGAGATGTATGGAAAAAGATATTAATATACTGCGCCGACCCCAAATAACAACTCGGGAGCAAAAGACGATGGTGAATCTAAGTTGAATAAAAATACATAATTTATACTCTTTACACGCAAACGTGTTAATCTTTACAGTAATGAACAAAAATGACATTCTATCAGATATTTAATAGAAATGTTTAAACAATTTAAAAAAAATACTCCTAGAACATTTGTTTCAAAAGCTTCAAATAGAATCCTTAATTTTAATTACATGCTTAATTTGTGAAGTTTATATGTAAAGTCATAAAAACGATAAAATTTTAAATTACGCACTTAAATAATAAAAAACCGCTGAACACACTAATAAAAAAATAAACAAGAAATTTAATTACTCAAGTAATTGATACTGACACGATAAAATTAACGAAATGAACAAAAAAAAAACTCTAATTACCTACCTAGAGACCTATTTGCCTGAAGTGATCCCTTCCTTCCACGCAATTTCCGTTGAGTCTTAAAAAAAGGGAAAAAATAAAGACTAAAAAGAACGGCAATTAAGATCATCAAATTAGAATTATGGTCGGATAAAATTGGGTGGTATTAGACTGTTAATTAACTTTACATGTTTTTAATCATTTTGTTTAAATTTTTTATACAGCCAATTTACGACTGTCATATATTCATAATAAGCCAGATGACCTGGTTCAGTTAGTTATGTTCGCAATTTACAGAAAATTAGTTTATTTCTATAGTATTTAAGAATTGTTCTAAGGTAAAAGGCGCAATATACGAGTCTATGCAAAAAAAATTAATAGACGTGAATTTTTTAAATTCTTTTTTACAGATTTACGTATTTTCTACTTCTCAAGACTCTGGTGAAGTTACATCCGAAATGAAAAATAGTATCTCAAAAGGCATTCCTTTTGATAATCTTCTTAATTATATGTCCAGTCTCTATAAGTTACAATAATAATCCCGTACGAATACAAAATATATCACAAGCATTGGATGTATATGGCTTATTTGCAACTTATTAAGCCTTTTATTTACTTACTAGCGGGCGCCCGCAACTTCATCTACGTGATTTATCTTTATTAAGCGTGGGATGTCCTAATTTTGTTTTGTTTATCATAGAATATCAGTTACCAAACGACACATACTTCCGATACACCAAATTCTATTCGAATAATACTTTAGAATTTCTTAAAATGATATTGAGAACTTTTGTAACCTATCAATCACCAATTAACTTTTACTTTACGCAAATTTTATCAAAATCAGTCCCATTTTTCCACATAGTCTAAAAATATTTTTTAAAATCTTTGTAACCTATGAATTGCACCTTGGTATATATACTTTCTGTGTAATTCATCGAATTCCGTCAAACCGTTTTTGTGTTAAGTCCGGAGTTACACACAGACAGACCATTTAAAAAAAATGTCAAAAACTTAACCTTATCGACCTTTATTCCGCTAATTAAAGCTAGTAAGGAGATAAAGGAGCTTGCTTAGTTAAGGTTAGCCTTTCTAACGAAACATAATTCCAAAAATATTTGGAAGTTGTAAATATTCACTAGAAAAAATCTGTAGTCTTTAGAAATAATAATTTATGTGGATTTCATGCCTTTTTATATAATACTAGCTGTGCCAGCGGCTTTACCCGCTTTGCACGCGTGCAATGCAGACAAATTTCAATTTGCCTTTGTTCTCGTTGTCTATGCAAAATATGTTATTACCAACTTACATCAAATTCGGTTCAGTAGTTATTGCGTAATTGGTGAATAAATGTGTTCTGTAGTCGATTCTAAAACCCCGCGTAGTATTTTTTCTTAAATATCTTCAATGTACAGATTTCGTCACGTTAGCCTTTCAGTATGAGTATAGATTATACATATGCATGCCAGTTAATTTTATTCGTTTAATAGTTACAAAATCCAAATTCACTTAAATTTATTTATTGTTTTTAACTTCTATCTTTCATTTCATTGAAATGAGATATCGCTAAACGCTTAAAATGTAGTGAAACGTGAAAGAGGAGAATTAATAGAGAGAAAGTTGGCGCGAGATACAGCGGGACGTCAGAAAGTGGGCAACAAAATAAACAAACTAGAAATATTCTCGAAGCAAACGAACTCTTTCATTAAGACTCGGGCACCAATGGCGCGGACCACGAAGCCGTAATTTTCCACGGTTTCCGTCAGTAAACATTCTGAATAGTGAAGCTTCTACGTCTTGTCTGTATTAGAGATATAATAACGTTATTTGTTTTGTTACCATAAACGATATGAGGAATATTCTGTTATTGTGTTGGATATAATATAATATTTTGTATTTTATATTTATCTAAATACAAAATAAATAAAAAGTATATATACTAGCTGTACCAGCGACTTCTTCCGCGTGGAATAGTGGATTTGGGTAGCATTTGAAATTATGTATGCTAATTATTTTACATATAAGATACATACGTAAAAGTACTTTATTGTTTAAATACATAAGTACAAGGTATAAAGTATTATTAAGAGTTTATTTAAGTACATTTTTATAAACTACGCTTTTGGTTTTCCCATCTTTGGCCATCAGTATTCGCATGCGTGTGACGCAGTCGTCACACGCATGTGCTCTCACGTGTCTGCCCGTTCGGGTAAGCACACTTAGGGTGAAATCTATAGAGCATACTCAGGTTTATCTCAGAATTAACTCCAGAAATCAAATTTATAGTCCCAAGCTTAGCTTAAGCTGAGCAAAGTCCAAGACGTCAGATTCGACGACTTACGGAAATCTTAGCTATTTTTATTCGAGTTCGGCAAAATGACTGCACTTCACCTGATGTTAAATTAAGATGAGTTGAAACGTGTCACAATAGCGTTATTTCACCATGTTTATGGTATGGTAGTCGCGACCCAATCGGGATTATTCTCTTACCACCCGCACGCAAATTGACGGATCTATATTGGCTGATTGCGGAACGTGATGTGTGCGTTGTACCACGCCGCGCTCCTTGTCTCCCCCCCCCCCCCCCCGTCCTTCGTAAATGTTACATAAGAATAGCTCTAATATTTTGTATCTTGTTGCAAACTTATAAAACAGTCACATAAACCTTATATATTTCCATACAAACTTTCATCCACTATTCCCTATTGTTATTTTACACCCTTGAGGGTAAAACTTTTACAAACTTTGAATGTCATATTTATTTGTATCGAATTAACAGCCTAAAAATAAGTTTCAAACTTCTAGCTCTAAAAATGACGATACTTCCATATATCTTTTTATACCCCCTTTCAAACCCTTACAACCCTTTTTTCGTATTAAAAATGTCCGATGCCCTTTCTCAGGTTCTAGACTATCAGTGTACCAAGTTTCATTTAAATTGGTTCAGTAGGTTTGGCGTGAAAGGGCGACAAACAGACAGAGTTAATTTCACATTTATAATATTAGTAAGGATATATGTGTATATATAAAAGCAAAAAAATAAATTAATTTCTGTTTAAATATCTATAATATGATACTGAGACGTCTTTTTTGTATTTTATTTGTGACAAATGTAGATAACGAAGCTAATGGCATTTTAATTCTTAAACCTAATAATACTTATTGCATATTATTTGTACATATCTACTTAAATAATCCATCCATAAACTATCATTGAACCATCAAATTATTTTAAATGATGTATATGACAACTGATTTAAAAAATATATTTCCTTTCGCTGTACTATTAAATTTCAAATCTACAGAAAAATAAAATAAAGGAAAATAAAATTGATATTACATATTAAATATACTTTCTGAACGTATATTTAAAATCTTTAGATAAAATTTAAAAAAACTCAAATAATTTCTTTACGTTTTTTAACAGAAGTAATTAAACATTAATTAACTGTTGCGCGCATGTTGGAAAAACATCAACCGCAGAACAACAGATCGAATTGAAGTATTCGATTCATCAAAAAACAATTGAAACTACATCGGGATAAGCGAGCGTACTTAGAATTCAACTAGCGGTCGCGCGTCGAGTCAAAGATGGCCGAGAGTTTATTTCCATTTTTAAATGAGAGCGGCTGAGAGCTTTGTCGGCTACGAGCTGTGCTTTGCGTTTTAAGTGGATTAAATCGCTCCACGCTCGTAAAACCGACAAGTGCTTCAACTAAGAATTAAAGTAACTGTTCGACTTTTGCATGAGAGAGTGTCTAGCTTACATTCGCACTTTTGCTTAGGAGTGATTCCATTCGGCAAGGCTTTATTTATTTTTCTATCAAGTCGCCAATAAATTCTCTAAAGGACCACTACTTTACGAATACTCAACCAAAGAAATTCTCATTATTAGCACGTAATATAAATACGGTTTGGAAAGTTTACAAATAAGGTCAATCGTTAATATTGGATATTTTAAAAGGTTGCTAAATAAAATATACAACATCCATGTATGTTAGATTCAGGCAGACAGTAATAAATAGCTCATGATGGTTCGGCAGATGGCAAAGTAACTGCTCTTGAATTTAAATGGTATATTTAGACTACGTTCAGTCGTCGTTTAGAGCATAGAAACGAGTTCATTGAATGGTACGCCAACAACTGATGGAATGTTTAAGAAAAACGAACAACCAAAAGTTTGGTAATAAAATCAAAACGTGGTATTCAGAGAATCCTTCATATTATTCTCCTTTGGAATAACTTAATAGACAAGAATTCGTTACTGCTAAGTATTGTTTATCGAGATTATAACGGTACAGCTATTTTCGAAAAGCAACTTTTAGATGAGGAAAATTTACGATTATAGATATTTTACAATTTTATTGAAGTGGAAATTATTGTAGAATAAATAGTTAAATTAAAAGTAGAAACAAAAATATGGGTTAAAAGACCGTTTTTTACCAGATTCGTTGCTGTATATTTAATAATTATTTTTACTGTGTCATATTTTTGCTGAAAATACAACGAAGATTGTAGTTTTCTGAAACAGAATATCGAAGTAAGATGAAAAAGAAATCCAGCCCTTCCGGAAATTTCGGATAGCAGCGAAATAATCAGTTTCTCTGTTTGTGGAACTGCCGAAACGTCTGCTCCATCGGAATTTACTTTAAAATGACTATAAATTGCGAAACTTCAGAATTATTTTCATCTTCAAAATGGCAATTTACTCAGTTTTTTCACAGTTCCGGCAACTTTAATTGAGGACCGCGTTCGGTACATAAATTTTAAAAGTTTCCGTGTGCATTTTAATCTGTTCACCGGTTAGTTGGTTAACCAGGTGAAGGGTACGAAATGAGATTAAAGTTTGAATTGTTCACTTGTTAAAATAATCTAGTTAAAGTTGTAGCTATATTGGACTATGCGGTGATTCAGTGACAGTATAATGTACCATAATATATCCGGATTATTCTCAGTAGAATTTGCAGCAAAATATTTTTAACGTTTAGGTTTAGATATTTTTTTACACGGTATAGGGCCAGTGCTTGGACCAGAATCTCACCTGATGATAAGTGATAAGTGATAAGTGTGGTCTAGGATGGTAAACACACTAAGCCTAGAGATACTGGTTCTCAAGTAATGCTGCCGGATCATACCTATTGGTATTTTGGGACAGGTTTTTAAACTTAAGGGTGGTAGCTACCCAGATGGGCATTATTAGAAAATGCCCTACCACTATGCTATGGTTTCCTCAAGATGTTTTCCTTCACCGAAATCTCAGGCTGATTTTAGAGGTGGGTTTGAACCCGCGTCCACTGACGCGAAATCCGACCGCACTACCAACTAAACCATTATCGCTTCAATGGTTCAAACTATTGCAATGATGTACAAATCTCGCAGTCTTATTATGTTTTAATAGGAACTTAATAGGAACGAACAAAACGAATATAATAACAGTAATCTGGTTTAATCGGTAATTTATGTTCATCAACGAGATAGATACAAACTATCTGGAAGTTACTATCGAGTTGATTTAATAAAACTGGTCCTTGGTAGAAAAATGGTAAGTTAATAATTGCATATTGAATAAGTAAACATAAAAATATTTATAAAATATATTCTTTATTTATATTATTTTTTTTCCTGGTCCTTTGACCGGTCGTTGTAGAGATCTTAAGGGGAATTCTATACCCAGCAGTGATATTGGAAGAATATTTTCGACATTAATTATAAACGGTATACTTAGATTAAATAATAATAGTGAACATTTTTTTTTTTTTGCAAAAAGGGTAATTTTAATTTATCTTATGTAACTTAAACACAACTTATTCTCATCAACCTATAGGTTAGCTTTGTGCAACGCTACAATATGCATGGAAATATTTAATGTCAAGCTTAGACATTCAGCTATTTGCCATGATAGAACACGCCGATATATGTATTTGGTGGTAAATTGCCCAATTAATAAAAATAAGAACTATCTAGTCACGATGATATTATATAAAAATTTATATAAAAAACAAGATGTTTCGTTTATCAAAAGCTCGGATTCATTATAGATATCGCAATCAAGCTGTGACGGCCGATACAGTCTTCGATCGAACTACAACCGAGTAATCTATAAATTCTTGATCTTGCTCCACTATGAATATTATTATAATTATTTAATACTAGCTATGTACCCGCGGCTGCGCTCGCGTTTCTTATGTTTTAATTTTTTTTATACGGAACCCTAATTTATAGCCTAAAAATATTTTGTTACTAAGATAAACATATATCTTACAAATTCAAGCACATGCCAGTAAAACTGTGCATTTGAATATGATTTTTTTTTTTTAGGAGTTTCAATTTGTTACGCAGAACCCTAATTATTTTCGAAAATTAAAGGTACCCCCTAAGTTTCCCGGAGTAACTTCAGCTATATACAAAAAAAAGTTCCGTCAAAATCCGTCCTGCCGTTCCGGAGATTACCCGGAACAAACACAGACAGACAAAAATGTTTAAAAATTGTATTTTTGGAATTGGTATCGTATATACATTCATTTCTATTTAGTAAAAAAAATGATATTACAAACAGACATTTCAATTTTATTTATTAGTATAGATAACAGAGTATTTCAGTGTGTTTATTTGATTAAAACAACAGACTAAGTGAATAATATAATTAAAAATAATACATATATATTACATATATCACTTAAAATTTTTAGTGAAGATAGAGAGGGGTTCCTCTATCTCTTTTTTTTTTTGTTTGTTAGTATACACACTTTTATGAAGCACGGATAGAATTATCTCACGTTTTTGTGTATAGTGTTAACATTAAAATGCTGATAAGCTCTTAATTTTTGATCCAATTTTAAATTTTATTTTTAGTAGTCAGCTTTATTTATGGTATTTTTCAGTAAGAAATATGTTATCTAGAAACATTCAAACAAACCCCCTACAAAACAAACATCCCTATTGTATATTTTCCACATTTAAATACTTTGCGAGTAATCAATCGCTTCAGTGATTCAAATCATTCCTAAATAAACTGTGCGTTTTATGGATAGAAAAATAACAGTTATCTACTAAATTAAATATAATTGAAAAGGGTTTATTTTAACTTATCTAAAGTAGAATAAAACGAAAAAGGATTGACTGAATTTTGAATTAATAAATATTAATAGCTTCTTACTATCATGGAACGTTAGTTATCTGTGACAGTGTGTGACAGTCTATCGCTTTGTGATGTAGGCGCATGTCCGCCTTACTTTGTACCATTACTATCATTGTATACGTGGTTCAACGCACCGTAGGTATCGTATTAATTCGTATTCTTTGGATTTATTCTTGACGTTACATCACTTACGTTGTCGTAGACATCTGAAGCTTGTGGGAAAACGTTCTTAAGACTTTGTCTCGTTAAAAATAGTACATACATAGAATACACGTCACGTCTCTCTCTCATAAAGTTAGCCAGATACTACATCCTTCCACTTGCTACGATCCTGATACATGTCTTTCGCTTCTTCTACTTTCATAAGCGCTTTCATACATGATCTTCGGTTACGGGTACTCTTGAGCTGGCCTTTCTGAAGTATGTCTTGGATCTGATCGAGATACGTTCGCCTAGTACGACCGGCTTGCCCAATTACCCTTGTCTTGTAAATTTGTTTCAGCAATCTTCTTTCATCCATCCTCTCCATTACAAATATTACATAGTTATTGTCATTTAGTTCAATATAAACAAATCGCTACATGAAGAGTAAAGGAAATATTTAAGTGGAATGTGGTTGGTATAAGTGCTTATTTATTTTATAAAGCAACAGTAAGCACTGCTGTTTTGTTTTATCTTCAGATCAACCGAGTTGCCAACAAAATGGGATCACAACGTCCAACTGAATACTTAAGTCTAACAACCTATCAGCATTTAACTTTTGAAGACTAGGATCCTGTTTAAATACGACTATAAATAGCTAGAGGCTGCTGTAATAACTACTTATCATGCAAAACAAAAAACAGATTATTTTAATTATGCATATATGAAAAAGGGTAGAGGTTATCTACGACCCCAAAAACTTACATGTAAACTAAAACAAATCCGAAACAAACTAATAACGCAGCTAATTAAGACAATTTGTATGTACCTATATCAGGTGGTGTCATCAGAAAGTTAACAAGCCTTGTCGCTGAAAATCATTAAAGCGATAATGAACAAACTCACGGCACAGTTTGAGATTGGACTTAAAAAGAAATTGTATCATAAGTAATAATTATAATTAATTTAAAAAAGTAACATAAATGTGTGTATAAAATGTAGGAAACTACAATAAGCAAAAAAAGTTTTATTAACAAAGTCACAGTTCTCTTTAGAACTAATTCAGAGCTGTTATCGGACATGTTATATCAAATGTTAATGTCCTGTTTGTTTTTTAATTAATAAAAAATAGCGTTTAATCGGATTTCAACCCTTTTTTTGTAAAAATATCATTAGGAGTATAAATTGATAAAATATTAATATGAATACTGCCATGTAACTTGCAATACGTAATAACCGATTTATATTTCTAATGTATGTCCATTAGTAATATTTATATTTATTGTCAATGTAACGTACATTTCTAATCGATATTCAGATTAAAATATATAAAAATAAATAATTAAATAAGAGGTCAAGATGCGCGTAGATGTTGCGTTTTATATACAGACAGATAATTTAATGCTTTAACTAAATTAATACATAATAACTCAGTGTCATAAACGGTTATTAAAAAATAAATTTACTAACTTAAAATTTAACATAATTAATAGAATTAACAATTACGGTTTGATGTTAAGTGGTCAATAAAATCACACACAATTATTTTTTATAGACAAATTATGTTGTAGTATAATTATTGTAATTAGTCGACGTGTTCATGTTTGAAATAATCTAATGGGAGATTTCTTACAGTGTATCAATCATAAATTGAACTTAATTTTTTTAATTATGTTATTAATTTTGCAGGTTCCTAAAATATCGAATTTCAATTTGGAAAATGTAATAAATATAGTATTCGTTTATATATCATGCTAGCTGCTCTCCGCGATTTTAACCGCGTAGTTCCCGTTTCCGTGAGATTTTCGGAAAATCCTATGTCACTCCCTGGATTTTATCCTATTTCCATACCAAATTTCATCCAAATCGGTCCAGTAGTTTTTAAGTATATTCGTATCATACAAAAATATTATACAAATCTATCCTCTTTATCATACTAAAATAGACAAAGATAAACAGAAATACAATTAAGCCGGCATTTATAAAAGAACTGCCTTGGTGGCGTAATTGTATTACGGTACGACTGTCTTTCTGAGGACTGTCTCGGGTTCGATCCGTGGGTCGGGTCAAGTGATATTGGATTTTTCTACTCAGTATCATTCCGGAGTCTGGAATTTTTGCCCGATATGGCGACAGGCTCGCCCTCTGTCACATCTGGGATGGAAATAAGCTCGGCGAAATGTGGGTAGTGTAGTTCGCTATTTGACCTCTGCCTAACACATCGAGGATAACAGGCGTGAGCTTATTGTTGATGTTATAAAAGGTACAGCTGTAGGATACTGTATTTTTAATTTACTAAATTGTTTAGGTTAAATTACAAACGTGGGATTTATGTTAATACTTTAATGCTAAAATATATATTAACACAATAATTCTTCGAATAAAAGTAACTAACTCCAATATGAAATTCATGTGACCAATATACATAACAAATGTTTCCACAATAAGTCTACAAAAACGACAGCTTAATTATTTTCTAAACCGTAATAAGCTATTTATCAAAAATAGGATCGTAATGAAAAGGATAAAACAATATATACCGAAGAAAGATATCGTTGTTTATTCAGTAGCATTGGTATTAGAGAGAATACTATTAAGAGATCACGAATCTAAAATAGTATTGCACGGCACACAACGCGAGAACAAAACGAATAACGCGAGAAACAATGGCTAATGCGATACCATTTAAGCTCGTGTTTGAAATGAGAATTTGATCATAAAGCTTACAGTACTATTTATGTTCGCTAGATTTACAACACGTGTTACATTTACAGACGTCATTAAAAGCCTATTCACTACTAAATATTTTGTAGCTTTTTAGATTACATCAAAGATTGGGTATTTTTGAAGATGAAATATAGTTAACGATACATAACTCAAAAAATTCAAAGGTTATTAAAAATTGTTCTACTTAGTACAACGTAGAAACGTTAAAAACAAAGATAAGAAACAGTACACATTTTACCAATGAGTAAGTGATTTACATTAAAAACTCTAAAAGATGCACAAGATGATTATAAGAACACCATTAAAATATTTACGAGACTATTAATTTAGATATTTAATTTTAGATTTACGATTAAATTGTAATTATTACAATTTAACTATAGGGACACAATCATTTGAAGCAGAACGACGATCGCAAATCCAAAATAACGTGCAGTCGCAAAACGAATAAAAACAAAGCACCACAATAAGACGAGGTTCCGCGTGCCACCGCGGAGGCGATGCGATCTAAACAGGATTTATATACGAAGCCGTCACCTGCCCCCTTACTTTGCTAAATCTAAACAAGGGAAATTGTTTCATTCAAGTACTGTTTTATTTGATGTGGTGAGTGCAGTCTACGATGTCATTAACATAAACGTATCTTCGAAACTCTTGTAAGAAAACAAATTACGTAAAATGAAACACAAATTACCTTACTAATGTACATATACCTAATTTAGTATATTTTAGTGCACCGATGGCAATACTATTTCTATGTCTATTCTCCAAATTAGACTTAAAATAGACCTCAACAAATTAGAATCCGGCTGCTCAAGATCTGTTGCAATTCAGCAATAATAAAAAATATTCTCGAATGAATTAGTTTGGTCTGTTTCATTGTATTATAAGGTAACAATTGACCACAAGAATGTGATGAATCTAAAGATACTCTGTACCCAGAAAGACAATACCAATTGTTGATAGGTACATACAGATTTTAAACTATATGATTATGTCTAGTCAGATTTTTAATATATAATATCTTATACAAAAGTGTTGATTTTATGTCTAAAGAAAACCACTTTTGCGAAGATTATAATGAAGTACGATGAAAAATGAGTTATTGCTTACTTTCCAAATGTAAATATAATTTTGTTATTAAATTAATCTTTAGTTACAACCATCTCGCTTCGCATAAGCATTTTATTTCCTTTTTGTGATTGGTAAACTGATATCATTCAAGTATACCTTATTGCTAATGAATTAATGATTCAAATACTTAAACTAAATTTAAGATAATTAACAACTTTGAAACGGAGATAAACCAAATAAAAATCTTAAAAGTTTTCACGTTATTTGGTAAATTCTTATGAGCACAAAGCTATTCGTGCTAATTAGCATATTTATTAGGTAACATTACACAAGTTCCACGAGCCTAATCCAATGTTTTAAATATTTATTTAATTATTTTTTTACTTTGGATTCTTGTTTTGTTTTTATAAAGAAATAAAATAAATAAAGTATGCACTTTACTCTTGTCTGATCTGTGAATTCCAGAGAGATATTTTTTTTCTCCGACACACGATGCATAAATACTGTAGGTACAATAAATAAACTACTATCCATCTTCCTCGGTCTCGTTTGGTTCTACTAAATCGAGACAATTCGGTTTACGCTTGCACTAACAAAATTTATGTCCATCACGTTTTCCCAGTTGGATCCCATCAGTATATTACAAAAAAAAACCCCTAAAATCACTAAGGTTATTTGTTATTTTTTAAGAGTTCTATAGTTTTCTTCCAAATATAATTCTAAAAAGAACATAGATATGTGAGTAAATGCTATAATGAAATTATATAACACAGCACTTTTACCGACATATTGAAAACTTTGTTTTTTAGCTCGTCCATTTTGTTGATATTCTGTTCTTTATACGTCATACCAGTATTCATGTTCAAATCTCGACCTAATCAAATTTAGTATGAAATGTTTATTTGCACTTTGGAACCGATGAAAGCTCCATTGTAGTGGCATCGAATATCACACATTGATGGACGTAGGTTGAAATCCACTTATCCTTATCTATATGAATCTGATCTTTTAGCACACGCAACATAACGATAACGATTAAACCAGAGCACGATGGAATTTTTAAGGTCCAACTGTGTAATTACTACTTTCAAGTTTGATAATCTCATTATCTCTATCTATCTATCTATATCTCATTAAGCACATGTAGGTGTATTTAGATATCATCACGTGAGAGCTAGTATTTTTTAGATTTACGCAGATTAGAAGACGCTGAATAGACTGCCAGAATGAAAAAATGTACGTGAACCCAAGGGCTTCGCTCTCATATAAAAACTTAAATTCTTGGTAATTGTTCACTGTATTGTATTTCTAGGCCATTCGATGGTTTAACTAAATAAACTGTTGGTTGTTGAATCAGCCATGCTAATTCATTACTATTATCATTCTTTAACCCGGGTACAAAACATATCTATGGTTAAATAGATGTTTAAATAAGATCAATAATTATAAAGTTACAAGCCAACGGATATCGTCCCAGAGAGAAAAGTCTTTGTATTTTATAATATGTAAGAAGTACTTCTTTACTCACTTTTATTATCTGAAGTACAAACAACATTGAAATGAAATAACGATATCTGAAATACATATTACTAGAATAAAATACAATATCAATAGTTGGCAGCTTGGAGCAATAGCAATTTGCAGTTACATCTATCCAAAAGCCAATGTCCACACCAGAAACCGAAGCTCCATTAACTAAGGATTACCCAAACAATAACCATTGAATTACAAGACCGCAACGCAAACTCGTAAACTTTAATAGCGTAACAAATATTGGAAAATCGACCCGCAAAGCATATATATTTCAAAATATTATCCTAGTAAATAGGACGGCAAAGCACTACGGAAAGCGGAACTCATGACAAATGTATCATACAATATTGAGTTTTGATGTCATTGTATGACTGGTGTCTGGGATATTCGCACAATAATAAAATAATACCATCAAGCCGACGTTTTACTATTTAACACATACACTTGTACAAGTCAATACCAGACAGCATTTTTATGTTATGTATTATTTTATTAATGATAGTATATAAATACAGAACAATAGTTCGTAAACTAGCTTGAAATCATTGGATTTACAGAAACTTAAAACTTATATTAACTTTAAACTAATAAAATATCTTAGGACGAGATCATTATTTCTTGACCTAATAAAACTTAAACATACAGATAGATTTAATCACAAAACTTTCTATCCATACATATTACGGAACTTTGTTACTATTGAAATAGAAAATATTTAGAAAGTTATCTTAAAACACAATGAAGATTAATAGAACGAAAGATAACACAAGATAATAATGAAGGAACGAAAGTCATGATCGCTGACAAACAGACATTTTATTTAATCGGCCAACTCGAAAGATTGACAATGACGTATTATTTCCTCCAGCATCCGCAGCACGTAAGGCACGGTGTATTTTAATAAAAAGCGTGAGTGTTTCAAACAATGATTCAATCTAGTACAGAGTTTATATTTTAAACAGATTTCACCGATTCCAGTATGATATTAGGTAGTATTTTTTAACGATGGATTTACGAGTAAATTGCCATATAATATGGTGCCGAAACGTGGTCAATGATCATACGATTTACACACATATCAATGATCCCTTATATTTGTCAAAACACTAACAATTAGACTAGTTTTAAAGCTTGGTGGAGTTAGGTTAGAAACTTTTTAATTGTCTATCTATTAAGCTGCCGAATTAATATTATCTATCAAACAAACCGATCAATTAATAGATAGATAGATCAATTTTCAAAATTTTCAATCAATCAAACCCGGAATCAATCAATTTCTCTATTATTGTATATTACACAGTAATTGGCTTTTAAAGCTTCACCGTATTCCATTGATACCTATAAGTGTTATAAATATTTCATTGATTTTACACTAATCAAGATAGTCGCGTTTATTTATCGATTGATTTTACTAGATTTAAAACAATACACGTGCATTCTTTAGAGTAAAACCAAAATGGGGCAGACTAGCGTTTAAAAAAAATCAATAAAAATTATTGTATTTGTTATTAAAGTGATTGTATAAACAACTTTACATAGCGTAATGCAAACTTCGAATAACCTAAAATTAAGAAAAGAAGTAAATACATTAATGAAATATCTGAAATCATCATTGTTTTAATAATTTAAACTTTAAATTGTATTAACAATAACCTAATAAGATTGATGGTATTCCATCTTTAGTTAGCTGCAAATAAGGATTTTATCTTGATCGTTACTGCACGATTTTTCTCACAATTTATCCTGAGGTTTTCGACTCTCATCTGTGTTAATAATGGATATAGATGAGCTTGAATTACATTTAGGATCTCAAACAAACCCTTTCAAGATCTAGTATAGAGAAAGCGATTAAATATATACGTACGTAATCTGGCTAATGACCTTAATACCAGTTTCAACTCGTAAATTTATTGTAGGTATATAAAACCTATGTTTACGTTGCGAGGTATAAGATGAAAACAGAGTTAAATAGTTTTTGAGGAAACAAGGCAGTAGGTTGATTTATAACAGCATTGAAGTTCCTTGGAATTGCAGGCGTATTCTCTTATCCATAACCTACGAGACACATAAATAAAGGTATATGAACATATCGTGTGGGTAGCGACTGACAGCAGCTCTATACATTCACTCAAACGCTGTTATATCTCCATAAATATCATATATTCACCTATCTTTATCTGTAATAAAAGTTACCTATAAAACACACCAACAATAGAAATGAAACTAATTTTCAGATTTTATCGCGTTTATTTATTTTATTGTAACGTAGTTTATGTTTCCAACAGTCTCTAATACTGGCTATACTCACAAATGTCAAATTTATAAACATACAATGTAAAAAAGTGGAGAAATTATGACATCGTTTAATAAAAAATGATGTTTATGTCAAGCCGATTAATGTGTATTATAAATAAAATAATTCACTGCAACAATAAAATCTAAATGTTATATAAAGTTCACATCGAATTAGTCGTGTCAAACGCTTCATTCGGAAATTTAAAAAACAAACCAACGCTTTATTAATGCCTTTCATGATGCGTCGTGAATACAATTCTAAATTAATCCAGAAGTACAGTCGTCTAAATCAAATGAAAGATAGAAATCGACGCGGCGATATTTCATTCAAATACCAAAATAAAGAATAAATATTCTAAATTTAAAACGTCCAATCTGTCAACGGTCGAGCGCGCGTGTTGTGCGACGACGAATCGTTGCAAACGATACCTACATACATACATCTGCCTGTTGTCTATTTTGAGATTTGTCACTGCCCGGTTGAGACGAATGTTTGCACCGGAACTATGAAGGTAAATTTTTATACGAAATTTAATGATAAGAGGTAATAAACCGGTGTAATTATTGTGTAATTAATTTTATTCGATTTTCGGTATACATTCGATTGTATTACAAAACTTTTTGCGATAGTTTCGTTCGTTGAGGTTCGAAAATCGGATTGAGGTTTCCGCCTTCGCTGCTTATCGCAAAGCTTTGTACTCGAAGCATTAAGCTAATTTGAATGGTGAAGGGCTGCTCAAAAAGCCGTTGTTCGAATTTTTCTCTTTAGACGAGCGGTTGTCGGCCCGATTGTGGGAGCGGCTGTTGCATGTATTGCATTCTGTTCGTCGCACAAGAAGACAGGAGGCATTGTCGGCGGCTTTTCATTTAACCGACTGTACTCGCACCGGGAACTCTCTGTTTGCTTTGTTTTAATACGCTCATTACATTCTCTTATTTAATTTAATACTAAAAAAGGTTATTACAACAGTGTTTATGAACCTTTTACGGCTTTTTTTAAATATAAATTTTTATTGTAACACATATATTCACAATGTTTGGATGTATACTGGAATAACAAACCACGTAACCAATTTTAAATTGAAAATGAATTTTATCGAAAAGTAATATGATACATATATTTGGGATCTCTGGCTGTCATCACGTGATGTTTATAAGCAACAGTGGTTGCATTGTATTGCATATTCCTAAAGCGTTACGGTTTGAAATAAAATATAACAATTTATATTGTGACGGATGTCCAAGGCAAACCGCCGGTATGGGTGGAACCGGTGACAAATGAGTCGCTCTGTCACATTAATAATAAATAACTGACCGTGCTACACTGCATTTTGCCTTCATAATTAATTGACAATTGTTATCTTAGTGACCATGACCGTCTCCTATATAGCCTATATATTATATTTTGAAAAAATACGTTAACCAATACTCTCATAAAGTTAAAAAATGATTTACAATGTTATTGCACGTATTTTAAGTACTCGAATTTATGTTTTATTATTCCTTCGGATCTCGGACCACACCTCATTTTTACAGTTCAATTTACCAGATTCCAGATCATAAATTTCTGCAAGTTTTAAACGAACGCGCCTCGAGCGAAAGTAGCAGCCGCATTAATATTGGCCGGGATCATTTGTTATGGCGTCGACTTGTAAACGCTTCTTGGGGTTTAATAAGGAAGATTAATAATACCTATGAATGGAGGAGTCGTATAAGAGACGTATAACAAACAAACGATCCGAATATATAGATACAAACACTCCCTTTGATGTGGCCGTAATAATAATTTGTAAATTCCTACTCGAAATGTATTTGTTGATAAAAAAAATTGTCGTGAACGTTCTAAAACGACTGCAACGAAAATAGTGACGTTTATTCTTGTTCCCGTCTTCTGTTAGTTAATTGCTGCATTTTTTCCGCGCCCGAGTGCCACGGATTCTGTAATTTGTCTTCCCAGAAATGAGCCGCGTCGTCGAATGCAAGTGACATGTAGATAGGAGTGTCGATTCTTTTTTTCTCTCCTGAATACCCCTCGGATTTCGGCCAGCGTAAATTACGTTTTAGTAGAACGCCCGGGGGAAACGTTAGACGGGTTCTTTCGTAATTACTGTTTTAAATGCTGAGACAGAAATGTCAAACGTAACTTATTTTTGTGGTTGAAGTTTCCGCTGATTTTTATGCCTTTGAACTTTTTTTTAAACCCGTTTTTTGGATCGAAACTTCGTATTATAATTTTAGTCAACAATTGTTTATTATAATATGAAGAAAATATCACATTTACAAATAAGGATTCCTATTAATAATTAAAACAATAATATGCTTAACAATCAAAGATGGACAATCAGAATGGAATAATAGATGAGCCAGAAAATCGTTCCTCCGTCTTAATGTTTAATCATTTAACGTCCAATGAAAAAAACTTTGTAAAATAATTTAAAACTTGAAACAGTTATTTTTTACCTTTCTTAATTATTTCTTGTAGGATGATTTCTAATTTGCTGGTAAATAGTTAAAATGTAAAAAAAAAAAACGTCTAACTTTATGTAATAAAAACGACTACATTCTTTATTCAGATGTATCATTTTAAAGTGTATTAAAGATTTATCATTCTTATCTTTAATTGATGAAGAATTATTCAGAATGTAATGAATTATAAAAAAATAATTGATAATTCTAATTAATTAATAACACTAAACAAACACGGATTATAATGATTATTTCAATAGATATTAACTTATACAATTCAACTTCTGCCAGCAATTCTGTCGTCATTGCTATAAATTGCAGATAAATTAAATAACAATTATAAATTATTATGCATTGTGAAGTGAACCCCAACACTAACAAAGAAAAAACTTACATAAGGCAAATAACTTACTTATCTACTGCTTCCACAATTTATTATCTAGGTTCGTTTAAATAGATTTTAAGTGTTGATGCGTTTACAAATACGCAAAAGAAGTCTAGTTTGTCAAAAAGTTTTGATTGAAGAATCAAAGTTGTTAAATTGAAAAGCATGCATAAAGTTCGATTGTTTTTAAAGCTTATAATATCTGTAAATTTAAAACTAATATCGAAATGTTATGTAGTGCGAATAATAAAGATTTTAATGCCGCACCTCAGAACAGCAAAGAGCCTTCATGTTGTAACTCCAAAAATATTATTATCTAAACAGACACGTGAAGGATTTTCTATATTATATTGTCTACGCTTACAGCTTCCATATTTATGATTACGCTCACGCACAACACAAGGCGTATACCGTCCGTGACCTTGCTACTTAACTTAAAATAAAGACGGTATAACTAAGCCAAATCGTCGGAATATATTAAAGCGGTTTAATTAATAATTGAGCATTTTAATAATACACAATAATTCACGTATTTTAAAATGAATTACGCCGAAAAATAATCGATTAAAAAATAAATAAATATCTTATTAAAGTCTTATCTTATCGTCATAAGTTACAAATTATATATAATTTCCTATCTATATTGAAAACAATATATTTCTAAATTGTCTATGTAATACATATTAGATTTCATTTTAAATATTATATATCAAACTACCGTTCTATACAATTATTAATGAATAAATATTTAAAGCCATTGGATTTAGTTACTGGAAAACTTCTTACGCGCTTATGAAAGTAGAGGAAGCGAAAGAGTTGTGTCAAGATCGTAGCAAGTGGAAGGACGTAATCTCTGCCTACCCCCACGGGAGAAAGGCGTGATGATATGTATGTAAAACTTCTTGGATATTATCGTAGCATTGTAGTTGCAGCGACCAATCATACATAAACAATATCTGCGTAGTGGAGTTAAATTATCGAGAAGTTTTCCCTTAATTATAATGGGTTTCTACAATACTGTACTATTGTAGTGTATTGTTGACTAAGCGTTCATATCCATCTATACTAATAAATAAAATTGAAGTGTGTTTGTAATGTCAAATTATTTTTTTTTCTAAATACATATGAATGTATACTTATACCAAATATGATACCAAAAATACAATTATTAATTTTATGCCTGTCTGTCTGTCTATTTGTAACAGGTAATCTCCGAAACGGTTGGACAGATTTTGACGGGACTTTTTTTGGTAGACAGCTGAAGTTACTCCGCGAAGTAATTTTGTTTTCCGAAAATTATTAGGGTTCCGCGTAAAAAAATTAAAATTCATAAAAAATTGAATAAAATCCAATTCAACGCACAGTTTTACTGGCAGGTATTCGAATTTATGAGCAAATATTTTTTTGGAAAAAAAATTAGGGTTCCGTATAAAAAAAATTGAAAACGATATCAGTGAAAATGTATATGAAATGCGGGCGCAGATGCGAGCACACAGCTAGTCTTTAAATAAATGTCATAATACAATATGCGTATGCATACTGGAATCTACATCAGGCATTGGCCTACAATCAATATTGGCCAAAAATGTAAATGGTTTTAGTTCTTGAATTAAAGTTGAGTGCTTTTAAATATTACATAAAAAAATGTTACGTAATTTTTAATCTAAAAATGTATGTATTATTATAGTTATTTTGATTTAAATTAAATACAGTATGACGAGCACAAATCAGAATTACAGATGTCATTTCTCACACGAGTGTTTCGCAGTTAAAATATTTATGAGTTTTGCTATTGAAGTACGTATGTATAAGGTTTGTTTAAACTACGCAGGTGCTTGAAATTATAAATTATTGCGTCTATTTCAAGTGGTTACTTGTTGGCTCTCGAGGTGATCTTATCTAGAAAAGCATTAAACATAAAAAGCAATTACGATAAGTCAGAATGTTTGTTTTTTTTTAAATTTTGCATGTTACTTTTAAATATTTTGACTTATTGTGTTTTAGTATTCGGTGCATAGACAGATATCGTAAATATATTGTAGAAAGATAAAAAAAAACTTTAAAGAATTACGAAAAGTAACGTGTTAGTAATTATTTACTTAAAAAAAAACAACTAGCTTATAACTGGGGAACCAATGAGGCGATTTACATGATATTTGTTTTAAATCGTAGATATATTATTTAGTCAGATTTTAGTAGTATATATTTTGTTACATTTGTAATAGTATGTAAGAAAAATAAAAGAAATAATAGAAAGAAATAAAATAATGCGTGCAATTCACACGTGGTAGAAGTGAAACCTTCAAAAAAAACGTATAATACATACACGTATGCACAACACCACGGTTGTTGTGATGCCTTTCCCCAAGCTTTGTACTACACATGCGCGCACAAACATATACTGTCGTTTTTTCGTTTCATCGACTTTCAAATCACAACGATGCTAAAGAAGTTTTCACTTCAAAAAACTTCACAAAAGTGATCATTTTTGTATTCCCCAATGTCAATCTGTCTGTCAGTTAGCATGGTCTTACACTATATAAAAGGCAACGTTTATTTATCCGTTAGTTTGTTTATAACGTAAGAAGTACAAAACTGACTTCATGATGAAACGTAGATATTACCTGGTCAGATTTTACTACATATTTGGTTGCATTAGGTTTAATGTAAGAAAAGTTATGAGGATAATAGTAGATGAACTCGCCACAAAGTTATCCACCATCGTATTCCTTATTATATATTAAACTAGCTGTGTGTCCGCTTCATTGCATTTTTTTAATACGGAATCCTAATAATATCTTTAGTAATAATATAAAGTAAAAATATTTCTGATAAATTCAAGCACTTACCCATAAAACTATGCATTCAAACGGATTTTATTTAATTTTTCATGAGTTTTAATTTTTTTAACGCGAACCCTAATTATTTTAGAGAATAAAGTACCCTAAGTTACCCGGAGTAACTTCAGCTATCTACCAAAAAAGTCGCGTCAAAATCCGTCCAGCCGTTCCGGGGATTACCCGTTACAAACAAATAGACAAAAGTTTTAAAAATTGTATATTTGGTGTAGGTATCGTATATACATTCAATCTATTTAGTAAAAAAATTGAAATTACAAACAGACACTTTAAATTTTATTTATTAGTATAGATAAACCAACAAATATTTAATACCCATACGGACTGTGTCGCAGGTATAGCAAGTAATAAATATAATAATAGGTATCTCAAATCCTGAGTAAGTTGTTTATAAGGAAAAAAAACTTATATTGTTAAACTGATCACGTACCGACTGTGCCATATGTGGTTAAATCTATACATTCAAATCGTGTACGTATGCGGAATTTAAGGCGTTTGTGGACACTGAGCTGTAGAATAAGGCTTAAGCTAGCAAAATCTGGACACTCCTGATGGGCACAACTTCAAATATTGTCATAAAGCTGCAAAGACATTCAGATGAGTGCGTCCATCGTTATATGTATATAATACCAATTTTTATTCTCTGATGGATTTCTATTAACTATTTGTAAGCGGAATATTGATGGCTCTATTTTCTATTTATTGATATACTCTAACATACCGACAGCACAATTCTACTATTGTACTATGTACGTATGCTCCGGCGAATTTCGTAGTCTTAGAATCAAAACTGTAATTGGCTATAGTATTGCGTAACCTATTTTATCTATGTATAATTTCAAAAATGTTCTTGTTTTACTTTTGAATAAATACTTAAACCCGTTCTCGAAATATTCTCAAAAAACAATTCCCTATAAACTGTATGAAAAATGTTTTTTTTTTTTTTTTCATTGTTTTATTAGTTATTCCGATATTCGGGATGGAGATAATGTCAACAAATCAAAGATCATAAAAATCGATACAGCTTTTCTTGAGTCATAAATGGTGGAACATGACCCAACCTTATTTTATACATACCTACATAATTACTATATAGGATACCGTCTAATTATTATGTCTAAACAGTATAAAATAATGTGAATATTAATATTACACAAAAGTGTATTCAGTTTTCAATTCCTAATAAAGAACATTATCCATACTTCAAAGGAAGTGGAAGTACAGCAACCGATCCAGCCGTACTCGTTAAATATTGAAACATCGGTGTGCCTGCTCACTAAGGCGCGAAAGAGATCGCAATATCGAATATCAGGTCGAACTTGCCAGACGTCTTAGAGTCCGTTTATCTATTTATTACTTTGGTGAGACTAAAGTAGTTTCTAAATATAGAGAACCAGTAAAATGAACATCGAAAAGACATTATCCTATAATATGGATTATTTTGAAAATTAATAATTATAACGCGTAGGCTGCGGAATTATTGCTTATTTCCAAAATGAATATCGTTTCAGCAGCTTGTTAGGTAGTCAAGATTATTTCTGAGGAGTTATGTCTTTAACTGAAACTCCCGTTCAAAATCGATTGAGTCGTTATCGAATTTAACTCTGGTAAATAAACGTTAAATTAACAAAAATATTGTATTTTGGTTCGGATCATCATATGAACGGAAGAGGCTTTTATTTTTAAATAATATACATTTCATTATTTCTTTAGCTATATGTATAAATGCCGAATCATGTCACCTTATGTAGAATGAAATTTTTAATTTTATTTATTTGTTTATTATGCACATTTTTACACCACTACCGTCATCATAAAGAAGTGCACAGCCTTCTCCAAAGATCTCCACAACGACCTGTCTAACGCCACTCTCATCCAGCGGAATTCAGCGACCTTCACCAGGTCGTCGCTCCACCTCATTGGGCCTTCCAACATATTCAATCCTAATTTAAGAAAATCTCGTTTTTCTGGAATCTATTTAAGCTTTGATGTCACCTGGCGTCAATCATCACCATCTTGATTAAAACCTCAAATTACCATATAGTCAGTTTTATTGACTAGAATATTAAACAAAAATATTAGAATATTTGATCGAAAAACATGCCAGTAGATTTTTTATGACTGAAGATACTGCCAATATCCAGTTCTCATCCAGTCGAGTAACCGTTATCCTTGCTCAGCTGTAGCTTTGCCAAATCTCTTTAAGTTGTTTTCCTATAGTACAAGAGAATTCTAGTCGTTGAAAGCTGTAAAGCCGTAAAGCTATTCGGAAAAATAATGTTCCAAAACTCAGTGATATTCCTCGTTAAATAAATATTTTAAAACGAATATTTTTGGATGAATAATTATTCGATGTTCCAATTTGACTACATTAGAATTTTGTTATGAAATAAAGAATAATGTTTTGGATTGAAATGGAAACCCTTATTAGATAGATTAGTCCCACATAGATTCTTTAATATAAGTTTTGTTACTTCTATATCCCATATCGTGTATGAAGTTATTATTAATGAGATGTTATAATGAGTTTTACTTTTCACCTCCATTCAATGTATTAAATATACTTTTAAATTTAAGAACTGGAATATGATCATTAGTACTGGAGTTATAAGCCATTCGACTGACAAATAAGACAAAAAAAGAGAGACGTAGCTTATAAAATGTAAAGTTATAAATTAACGAGAATACTTGAAAAAGTCAATTTATCGAAAGAGATTGTACCTTGTGTACGCTATGAATTGTTAATTACTCAATTTAATCCAAGACAAAAATGGTAGTGAACATCATAAAAATAATCTGGTATAATTTATCTACCAATCACACGATGGATACAGCAGTTCCTCGCAATTAAAGACCAATCAGGTCTAAAATTCGATATCATCGCAGTCAAGGGTCAATTGCAAAGATATTTTTCACTCTTTTCATTTATACATTTTAAAAGCTATTAAGAAACACGTTAATAATTATTTTCATTTTTATCGAACAGTACAATACTTCTAATTATTCCTATACTTTAATATAATATAAAAGGGGAAATATCCACCAGATGTGTACCATATTAAACAGAATACCACCGTGTTGTGTAAAGGCACTTGTTTTAAAAAATATGAAATTATTTTCTCTTTATATTGTACTGTTTTGATGTTGTTTTTTTATGTAAATATATCTCGGATCTGTGATCAGCGATCACAAACACAGAGGGGTGTGGACTGTGGTGAATCAATTATCTCGTTTTGCCTTGTTATGCTAATAAGTCGTTGGGACTGTAGAAAAATATTTTGTATCTTTTTTTTTCATGTAGACACATACATACGAGTGAGATGCTTCATGTAAGCACTTATTATTGACATAATCAATACAGAACAGTTTGATTATCATTTTGTTGTCTTGCAATTTTATCTTTCGATGTCAACAGAAACATTGTTGATACGATATGATCAGTATAAAAGGACTTTGCGGATTAGAAATCATGATGGGTGACCATTTTGGTTATGTTATTCAATTCTGTAGAGATATAGAATTGCTAGGAGTATATACCTGCATAACTTTTGTTAGCCTTTAGAATGCAAATGAGGAATGCAAAAAAATCCGGTAATCTAAAATATACACATATCTAAATAAATAATTGTCTTGACTACATTCAATCGAACATTTAACGAAATATACATTAATATATAAATTAATCAAATTAAATTAAATACAGAGTGTACGATAATGCAAAAAAAATGTTTTCAGTCAACTTATATGCAAGTCTTACATCACAATATGTGAAAATTACGGGTGGTATTACAACATCAGTCCATTCCGAATATGATTTTCGTTAGAAGCCGTCTTGCAGTAAGCTGGTACAGAAATTGCTGCCAAATTGCTGCGAGTTGCTTTCCACGCGTCATTTACCGTGCCGTTCGTATGTAGCCGCTTTGATGCAGTTCAAGCGATGAGAGAAAGCGATTTGAAGAATAATTTAGCATTTGCAATAATGTACTTAATTTGTTTACACAATAAGTTTCTTTCTTTTCTCTGTTTTAAATTTCAGTATCAATGAATGTGATTTCTTCTTTCATTAGATTTTTCATACGAATGAAATTTTGGTGTAATTGTTTTGAAGTGTAATTTACTAAATCATATTCGTAACACGTAACGTTAAATATTTGAGTTTTGTTTTTAATATAGATTAATTTATATGTTTTTTGTTACCACAATTTTTTAATAAACACCAAATGTTAACGCATAGCCTAATTAAGAGAGCTACAGAAACTAGTAAAAACAATTGCTTATTAATTCTAAACCTTATTTTTCCATTTAGGTAATTACACTAATTCTGATCTTTCCGAAAACCCATATTATTATATCATATATGTGTTAAGTCATTTTATTTTACCTTTTTGAACAACTAGCTGCACCCGCGCCTTATATTTATATTTTTTTATGATAATTTTGTAAACTTTATTCTATTTTATTTTAATAAATTATTCCATATTATGTATATAATCTAACGTAGAATTATGTAATGTATGTAATATAAAACATGCACTAAAGCCTGGCCAGAAATTACATCTATTATTCAAAAAAATCATTATGATAAAATGAATCATCAAGGAATAATATCCAATAATGGGCACATAATAAAACCTATATACATATATATTTAAGTATTTAGACAAAATTAAAGTAACGATAATTGTGTACGCCTAAAATAAGTAAAAGACATTGAAGGGCCAAATTACCGGCATAGCTCCGGATGGTACGCTCCGACGCCTCTTCCTATCATTATTAATATTAAGAAACCGAATTTCCACTGTGTTTGTCACACATAGAATTTCGAAAAGAGAAAGGCTCTCACGTTATTTCGTGCACCTGGCTAATTAAAATTTTAATGCCTTAACACGATTTGATCGACTGTATCGATTTAAAATTTAAAACGGACATCGATTGTAAATATTTCTAGAATAAATGTTTTTAATTAAATAGAAAACTATGCCGTATCAAGAGACGTGCCGCTCTGTTTATCTTTCATGTTGCACAAGGCACGCGTCGTATCATAATTTTTTTTGACAAATTTTTTTACTAAGAAAATTTTCATAGGGACCTTTGTACTTAACGGGGCTAAACAAATATCCTAATTTTTTTTTTGTAATTTTACTGCTTAGTTTTAGGAGTCGGCTAATATTAATAAAGCAATTTTATTCTATATTTGAGTTTATAAAAAAGATAAGGTAACGAATAGAGTTGTATTTTCTTATAACATAAATATTTTATTATAACATAATTTTAGAATACCAAGTTACATGTAAAGTTATTATAAAAATAGAAACGTTGGTATGTACTGTTAAAACAACATTAGAACTTTAATTCTCCTATTATCCTTAACCAATAATTATTTGGTAAGAAGGTTAGTGATTGTGTTTATGATTGAAATTACTTGAAATATAAAAAGTCACAATAAAATTAACAGAAAACAATATATTAATATTTATCGAAAAACCTTCTGTGAAAGAATATGATGGCGAAAACGAACTAATTGACGATATTTATAATAATGATTTAAAATAATAATGGTTATTTTCCTAAACCTGACAAATTTATCAGACGAACAAAGCTACACATATTGTGCTCCGCGTACGAGTTACGGGAACAAAAGACAAGCAGGATGCTGTCGTGACACTAAAGACTGTTGAATTGACAGCTCTGAAGAGGGTTTCCTAGATATAATAACAATGTAAGTAGAATTCGTGGATATCACGCGAATATTCCTAAAACATTATTTCTTGACGAATATACGATAACTAGAAATCGGATTCAAAAAAGTACTAAAGATAAATGGAGGAAGTTAAATTATCAAATAATTGAATAAGAACATTGATTCTGTACTCCTTGCGTAAAACAACAGACCCGACTTCTAAACTTCAGTAGCGGAAAGTAACAATGAAGAATTTATAAACCTCTGTCATGTTTTAATTTTGACTGCATTTGTTATCTATCTAGGACATATCTGTGTTACCATTGAACATATTACGTTATAGTAACAGATAGCGATATTTACCCCGGATAATTCATTATATTTCTTGTTTGACCAATTTCTTTAGAATATAATCCATCACGCGATAATTGTGTGAGATCGTTTTATTCCACTTGGCTTATCTTAGTTGAGAGTTTTACGTGTAGCAAACTATTTTGTTATAACACAGTAAGTGATATGTCAAATAATAAAACATTGCGTTATTTTTAACTGACTTAAAAAAGGAGAAGATTCGTCTGTTTTTTTTGGTTACCTGATGTTTTCGTCATTTGTGGACCGATTTGCAATTTTTTTTTTTAAATCTATTGAGTACACTTCCGAGTTGGTCCCTTTTCCACCAGATCAGGATCTGATCAGTGGAACTCAGGTAAATAGAAAAAAATCTTCATATGTCATAGACACTTACACGTGTTTTATATATACGTATCCAAAGCTATGAAGTAGGCTTCACAGCTATACCTAAAAATACATACTTATACTAAAAAGTAGCAAAAACACTTTTATAATTAAAAACAAAACCGATTTCAAAAGAATAAACTATAAAAATGCACTAAAAAGTCAATAAATAATTACTTTATTAATCTGGTTCGCTAATTTTGAAGTCGGTGCCAGCTAGAGTTAACCAATAAAGGACTAGGGTGATTTTAAAGAATAATTAATGAAATAGAATATAATTAGCGAAGTACGTTTACACCACATTGTTATCCGTAAGCTGGCACCGATTTCAAAATTAACGAAGAAGATTAATAAAGTAATTATTTATTGACTTTTTAGTGCATCCTTATAGTTTATTCTTTTGAAATCGGTTGTGATTAAGTGTGAAGTTTTCATTGATATTTTATACATTTGTTTTTGTACACATTATTAACTTAAAAATTAAAAAGATGAATGAGAATCTCGTAAGAATATTTTATGTAACAAGTTTTCATAATTATGAATGTTAACATATTCAATTATTAATTAACACAGTTAAGCAAAAAAACCATGAGAAAATTATCGTACTATTATTATCATACACATAATAAGTGTGCTAAATAAGCAACGAATGTTTAATAACACACAAAAGACACCATCTATTATATTTCGTGCCCCTTGCAAAGTAACCGAGATCTTTGATCTTGACGAAAGGGATAGTTCTATATTATGTTCACGAGTTTAACCTAACGGAATGGTACAAGTGATAAAATAACTTGTGAAATAATTGTCATCAAATTTAACGTTTTAATTATTAAAATTACGAAAAGGACTTTGAAAGCTAGAAAAGTCATAATCACAGCAACATCAATATGTGTATTATGATCGCTACTTAAGCTCACAGCCTAGATGTACAGCCTGGATATATTGACTGTAGAAGCTTTCGGGTAAAGAGCGTCTAATTTAAAGTTACGTACATTACTATAGAGTTATCTTTGTTACAATGAACTTTGGTATATGTATTTTTTGTAATTTACTTACTTAAAATATACTTCATAATTAAGTACTTAGTCATATCTATCCTAATTATACATATAATTAAGAAAAAAAGCTGAACACTTAAATATTGGTAATACAGCAGTATTTTTGGGAAAATAGAACTATTTATTATTGGACTTTTGGACTCTCACCATTGTATGTTCTACTTGTACGTTGATTAAGAAACAGAAGTTTCTCGAGAAAACACTTTTATTAAATATAATGAATAAAGTATACAAAATATGAGAAATCACTTACCACTTATACTGTTCTTGATGATAGTATTTCGTAATATCAAGAAATCTACTGTAAGTTTATTGGATAAAGTCGATGAAACAGATTCATTGATCCGTTTAGGCAAAATGACAACTATGTATATTATGGCACTGAAAAATTCTGCAACTTCATGCATTTTTCATCGTTTTTTGAAGCAGTGCGCGGTTAACTTTATTGCGTAGAAGAAGTCTATGGCTAAAATCTTATGTGTGTATGTTTTACACAGTTATTCAATCCGCATGAAGCACAATTGTATTGGTACCAACAATATGCTTCTAACGTAAGTTAATAAAGTAATTATTTATTGACTTTTTAGTGCATCCTTATAGTTTATTCTTTTGAAATCGGTTGTGTATTTAATTTAACAAGTTTTCATTGATATTTTATACATTTGTTTTTGTACACATTATTAACTTAAAAATTAAAAAGATGTAAGAAGTAAAAGGCGTAAGCCACAACGATAACAGGTAAGCTCGAGGTCATTATAGCATCAAAGTGAATGACAAGGATTGGGTAAATACCCATGCTTACAAAGCCCTGGATTTATTAATTGTAAAAATATAACACACCATAACGATAATTCTAAAGATCAGTAGTTAAGTGTTCTCAGAGTATTATCAACAAAGATATGATTACAATTTATAAAATATTATAAGCAATTACAAATTACATAAGTAGATTTCAATTATTGAAAGTTCAAACCACAAACCATAATTTAAACCTCTTAAAATAACGTTATTAATGTTTCATATAAATGACTTACAATTAAACTTTACATTAACACTAGCTGTGCTCGGGACTCCGTCCGCGTAAGATTCCTTATTTCTTAAATATTCGTTGGTGTAGTTAAATATTGCAAGGAATACAAAACGGTGTGCAATTTTGCGTCGACTTAATTCTTTATTATCATCAACTTTCCATATGTGTAGTACATAAAGTAAATAAATATGTACTATAATTTTACCACATAAAATATCTATGTTTTAAAATCATGTAAATCAGTTCATTGATTCACGTATTATTCTTGCAAAGGATAACAGTTAACAAATCTATTTTTCTCCATCGTCTTATTTTCAATTACTGCATAAATAATCACTAATTTTGAATATTTTTATGCGAATAAAATGGTAATTCTAAATATTTGCATTGCTTTAAATTTAAAAACGAGCGGTAAACCGTATACAGCAGCTGTGCAGTGTGCCGATTTCTGTAAAATGCAACGTCGTCCAAATTCATCGTCAGTAGGTAAGCACTTCGAAACAATCGCTATAGCAGCCGACGTCGGGTGCCCTTCCCTATTTCTATCACTTTAAATATTCAAATTGTGCTCTTATTCTGTTTACGTAATGGTCTATTTTCTTTCGAACATTTCCATTTATTTATTAATAGTATTCAAAGTATATTTATTAACACAGTGTAGCCACAACTAATACTTTTTTTGCACATAATATTGTGTATCGTCAGTTTGTTTGAAGAAATCAAGTTTATGTTATATGTAACCATTGCAACATAGCTGCATTTACATTTAAAGAAATACAAAAAAGGGTATTTTAAAAATCATTAATTAGGTTTAAAAAAAAACAGTTCAAATTCTTCATTTATTTAATTTTAAATATTAGCACATTTTTGTCTTTATCATAGATATCTACAAAACTATTAACATTGATTTTGAATGTTAATAAACTTGAATTAAATAATATGAACTCCACCATGGCATTAATAAAGTTTGCTTGTACTCCGACAGAACCATATTTCAATATAACACGGTGAATATTGGCAAAATTAACACGCGCCAGCGTGAAATCGTATAGTGCGGTTACATCGATACGCAATTTACTGGCGTACTACGTGGTTCGTAATCGCGTACTTAGCGATACACATCGTTTGGAATACGCAAACTTCGTACAATTAGATACTACCGCAATATTTACATGACTATTATGTATTCAAATGGTCTTGATGAGTTTATTTATAACATAAACATAGCTTCATCATATTATGGGATACGACGAACTATTACACATTAAACTAGTAATTTCACCCATATAAATTTTGAATAACCTAATAAACTAGTCAAGAATACGCGTGGGAAAGGCCCTAGAACGTGGCATGCATTGAAATTGTGCATTGTTAACAGATACGGGCAAATATGTATATTTTTTATAGATGCTCGGTAAATGACTGTACAGTACCTGATGATGGTAAGTGCAGTACAGTTCAAAAACATCGGCGACCGGCTCTGGCAGATACCACTGGCAGTCGTCGTCCGTATACCGGCCTGATAAGGTTCACGCCTCTTTCGAAGGACCCGATGTCGTAGGAAGGAGGGAACAAGCTAACAGATTTTATTCCACATTTGTACGGTGCGGCAAAGATAGGAATTCGAATATAACTCTGTTTACTCCATAATGACTCTGTTTGGGATCATTTATAAAATGTGTTTAAACATTTTTTAACTTTATAAATGTTATGTAAATCTTACATTATATAAAACTCTGTAATGTCTGTATTTCTCTTAGTGGAATAATAAACTATTCAATCAATTAAAATAAATACATAAACTATTTCTTTATTTTAATGACACATTCATCGAGCTATGTTTTACTATATATAAATAAATAAAATATTATGGATTAATTTTCATATCAAATTATTTATAGTTTGGTAAATAAACAAAAAACACTTGACAATTAGGTATTAAAACAAAAAGCTATTGTATGTTTTGTACAAATAAACATCACGTGTCTAGCTTTCATTCTCATACGAAATAACAATAGATAATATATCTACCGCAATCATCATTTCTAAAGTGTTTCCTCGGAATTAAAGTATCATTAGGTGGCGGTAACAAAATGACTTCCAATTTAAGTAAATTTCGTGAAGTAAAACAATAGGCAGCTGTTACAATAATTATAAAGGGATCGTTAGTTTTTTTTAATATTAAATTAGCTATGTCCTCCTGGTTTCCTTGCATATAAATGTTTATGTTATTTACAATGTCCGTTTGTTATTCCTATTATATATGATTTTTGTATGTAATATCAAATGGTTAATCAGTAGATAACGAAAACAGTTTCCAGTAATAACTCTTTCATATGCGATACAAAATGAAGAGAATAAAATAAACATTTTATCACACCTAAATAAGCAAACTAAGGTATACGAGGGAATAAAACTGAAGCAACATAGAGCAAAGTAGCACTAAACAATTTATTCCGTTGTATAATGAAATAAAACAAATACACTCGAAACACAATCGCATTTACACTTGAACTTGCTAAACTCATGCTTTATTCATGTTAAAGCGAGACAGAAATAGATTCAACATTTCAACGAAAGATTTAATATTTGTTCATTGTAGAACGAAAAACTGAAAATGTATCCAAAACTTAGAAATTATTATAAAACAATAGTAAGAAAGATCGAATTTACTGTCGCCTAGTTTAAAGTAAAAACTGGGCGTCATAAAATATTTTGACACAACGAAAGATAAGAACAAAGGACCGATCCGTGCTTATCTTATCGCCGTTGAGTGTTGGGTCCTAATGACCCTACCAGGCCCTACCGCCCATTACTTACGTACTTCCGAAGTCGGCGACAACTTCATTATAAAGGAAACCCTTTTAATCCATTTAGTGCATTTGAATTAAGCCGTTTTAGTAGTCGTTTCTCGACGGAGCGGCGCAGTGATGCAATGGGAATACTAAAAAGCATTAGAAGTGAATGCGCTTGGAAGAGCATTTTACTTCTGCATGGATATATTATAGAAGAATTTAAAAGGATGTTGATGGATGGATCCTTGTTGCGATGTTGGATACTCTTTTTAACTTTGAATTCAAGAATTTTGTTGAAGTGATAACTTCTTTAGTCGCGTTGGGCGATTTTGATAGGGGTAAAACATATGTGTTCGCGTCACCGACATGCTAATGTTGCGTTAAACTAGTTATGTAGAGAAATTAATTATAAAAACTAACACATATTATTTAGTTTTCTAATATTTCATCACTGCTATACATCATGCAATTAATATTTCATTGTGGCTTAGAAGTTATCTTACCAGCGTGGTAAATAATAGATTTCTAGTTGTTTGATAGTATTTTATCGAGAATTTAAAAATGCTATAAACAGTTATTTTTTGTATTTATTTTTGAGTTTTGTTTTGAGTACAGTTTTGAGTATCTATTTTTTGTTCATTTATTTAAAAAAGCAAAATTTTAATTATTGTGTAATTGTCGAATGTCGTCTGTTGTTAAAAGGCTACAATTGCATTAAAAAGACAGTTTAAAAAAATGTCGAATAAAATATTAAAATCACAAAATCCATGCTAACCTTTTGATTAAAACGAATGTACATTTCAATGAAATGATATAATTGGTTTCACAGCATAATTTCAAAATGGAAATTGCTTTCTAAGCGTGTATCAATGGGCTCAGACAAATCTACTTCGAAATCGTCACATTTATTAAGTTTCGGTAAAGTGTTATTAAATGGATTTGAGTTAAAAACGCAATCGTGTTAATTTTTTCCGAACATCAGTCACCATTCTTATAACTTTTCCAATGTTAACTAACAAATTAAAATATACTCTAAAACTTAACCAAGCAATATACGAAAAATTTAAAAGAAGAAACGTGTAATTCGAATCATTGATTCTTAATTTATAAATCATTTAACGCACATACAAAGAGACTTTATCTTTTATAAGAGTATGCTTGGATTAAATAACAATTTACAATATTTGAAATATTCTATGAAACGTAAATACAAAATTACGAAAAATGATTCTTCCAACTAGTCGCTATCTTATTAATATGAAAGATTTATAGATAAATATTAAACTAAATGAAACGTAACATTAAATAAAGGATTGTCGGAATTTTCCCGATCCGGGAATTCGTGCAGCGTAAGGCGGTCGTCTGACATGTGATTTATTCCCTTTTATCTTAGAGGCACTCCGCTTTTCATCTCCCGATAAGCCGGTACCTACGTAAATCAAATCACTGAGCGATTGTTCGATGAAATTCTAATGCAGTTTTGTCTCCCTGGTTGGTTTGTTCTGTTCATCCTTTATCGCCTTCGGAGCTCTCGTTAAGTTAATGTTTACATTTTTCAATTTTAAATGAGGGTACAATACTTAACCTAATATTAATAATATTATCCCGAAACTGGCTAAGTCCTGTTTAAGTATTTACGTACTTATATGTACGTACGTAGAATATACGCTCGTAACAAAGACCACTTCAATAACTTAACAATTTTACCTTTCAGCTCATAGCGGTTCCCACGGGAACTATCCGTATTCAGTAGAATAGAATCTTTATAACATTATATACATTATGTTATTATGTAATACACATTAGTTAACAACATACTTATTTATGTTATTGAATTTGTGATATATTTGGTTCATTTTTTTAACACGGTATATGTAGGCTCAGTGCTTTGACCATAATTTCACTTGATATTAAGTGATGGTTCTCAAGTGATGCTGCGGGAACACGCATATTAGTATTTAGCGACAAGTTTTCAAATTTGAAGGCGGTAGCTACCTAATCGGGCATTATTAGAAAATGCCCTACCACCACATATAAATGTACCAATATAAATGTATTGATTTATTCCATCATATCCCACATCTGCGACGAAGTGAACAGAAATATAGAACAACTATTTATAAGATTTCTTTCTATACAGAATGTTTTATCTCTCGAATATAGAATGTCCCACTTGAATCTACTTATGGGATTTAATTAAAAAACGAAATATAAAAGAAGCGAAGTCGGCTTCAGATGTTTAAAATAGGTCAAAATTTACAATGTATTGTAACGTCGGTAGTTTATACTCGTATGTGGTTAATGTAGACATGATTTCGATTTCACACAACTATTTTAAAAAAGCTCAGAGTTGGGAATTGGATTTTTGTTTTTTTATTTTTATTTGACTAGCACTGTTACCCTGAAGGGTATTTACAGGTTCATTAGGCTTTGTGCCGGATTCTTTGAGCTCTCAGGCGGGAAATGAGAAATGTTAATTAGCACAGGGTTACCACAATACTTAATATGTCGATTACCCATAAAAATGAGACAATAGGAAAACAATGAAAAGCTGACGTAAGCATCAGGTTAGGGCTCAAGGGGTTAATGATACTGAAATGAAAGTTTCACAAAAAAAAGGTCGTGTACAAAACCAATGTAATTTTTTTATGGTATGCAGTATGTTGCTAGTACATAAAATATTACTCTAACATCGGATGCCAGTTTCTCCAAATGTGTAACATATCACGTTTTGGTCCACTACCGCAAGGAGTTGGATTACGTTTCCTATGGCCTGTCAATGAATGTAATTTTGTTCCATTACACTTTTATTTAATTTAATAGTATTATGAATATTCAGTTTAATCTATGCGATTTATATGTGTGAATACCTGTAATATAAAATCTTCCATCAATAATAGTATCAAAAATTATATGCGTATACATATACTAATCTAAGCTTAAATTACACGATACTCTTAAAATCTACATCATATTAGAAATACAAAAGTGTATGTTTCGTAGTGTAGCAAATTTCAAATTAACTTCTGGGATATATATAATTACTATTTAAAAAACATTTTTTTTAAATATTTCTTCGTTGTAATCAATCAATGAAAATCAAAAATCAAAAAATCTTTATTCAATTTAGTCCCTAAGAAGGCGCGTATGAACGTCAAAAACACTACCAAGAAAAGTTTCGGAAAGTAACCAAGTCGAGAAGAACTTGCAAGAAACTTAATGTGTGATTCCATATATAATATATTTTTAATATAAATGAAATAACATTTCCAACATTGACTTCGATCAGAATAGGTGACATCCATCGACCTACACGATTCAGCATAAATATTATTTTAAAAACTTTCTAATAATTGTTACGTTTCGTGAAGAATTCTTTAATTGATATAATAAATTAAATACCACAGCGGAGGTTTTTCGGGGCTTTTATGATAACACGTTTGGATTACGAGATTTATTATGAGATATAAACTTAAAACTAATTGGCGTTTTATTACATCCATCGCGGCAAAAGTGTTCGGTTATTGTTTACATTTCGATACAGTTATTAAAATCATTATGAATGAATTTTATCTTACGTAGATTTTTGGTGTGATTAATCTTTTTTTTTAATATCTTCTTTATTTCCTTTGATGCAACTTATTGAGTTAGGTATATTTTTAATACCAAATAACTATATTGTCTTGAACTATAATACAAAATATCAAGATTTTAGCTTAAATCCGAAATCCGAACCTCAGTGTCTTATTCTAACGATCGATCAGCATCGTTAATTCTTAAGGGGCATTAATAAACAGTGTTCGCTCTATAGATCAGTAATACGATGAGGCAATTAATAATACAAATTACCGAATGAAGGCATCGGCAGGTAAAGCCCACAAAATGGTTGATGTTTGTTTAACCATAAAATCATTAACAATATTTCTGAATATTGTCGTAGGTAGGTATTGTCGTATAGATCGTTGTTCGTACCATTTTGGTGTTCATGCGCTAGGTTTCTGGCCTTTATGTTGAGTGCCTTAAGCACTCGCTTTAAAGTCTGGTGAAGGTGTGAAGGCCTTTTAGATCGACAGCGTTTAGTGATGTAGTGTTATTGCTCTAATTAAGTTACCTTTTTACATAATTAAAAGAGGTTTTGCTTTCCCTGCTCAAAATATTGTTCACTACTGATAACTACGTTGACTAAAAAATACACTACTAATGGACTATTTACCAACTATATAATATCTTTAGAAGTAGAAAATATGAATACTTAGATATTTGAAACTTTAGTATATCCCAAATACTGTTGGAAAGCAAAAAGATACCACAACCATGGGCAACCTAGAAACATACGGTTGATGTACTGGCTTT
This sequence comes from Samia ricini, assembly GCA_014132275.2. NCBI lineage: Eukaryota > Metazoa > Arthropoda > Insecta > Lepidoptera > Saturniidae > Samia > Samia ricini. The sequence continues at coordinate 12,250,612 of AP028165.1, read as the reverse complement.
AAGTGAAATTGCTTTAAATCGCCGTAATACTCATATTTAACCATACATTAATATCATTGTAAGTTACAATAATTACGATTAAACTAAACGCCTAATTGAATATTCCGTTAGTAAAGCAAAATTAAATACCAATAGATAATAAATTAATTCATATTTTGACCGCTATCAAGTGTTACAACCTACCTAAATTCTAATATAAATATAACACTTAATGTTTGTTTATCAGAAATTGAATACGGACTAATTCGCTGTCACATTATGTCCGTGACAGTTGACAACTGTATACGATTCGCTTTTTACGAGTTTTACGATTTCCAAGTACGGTATTTATTACGTTTGTCACTCTTACTAGATAGATGGAAGTAATAAAGTTAAACGTGTTTTATTCTTTATGTCACACGGTTATTGGTTAGAAATATGTTTACGATAGATAATTTTGAAGATTATTTATTGAGTTGTTTTAACACCTTTAAACGTTTCGGGGTTTATAATTATTGTGGTGTGTTTAACACCTCTCATGTTTGGGTTAAAGTTGTTTGAAAAATGTATCTCAATCGTCAAAAATGGGTTAAATAAACAATTTACTTTTTACTTCGATTAGTACTACAATATTTTTGATGTTTAGTTCTTGTTATATGTTTTTTAATGTCTGATGTATTCATACCTAATGTTATATAGGACACCTCGGTTGTCTCGTAACCACAGCCCGTGTATAACCAGGCCGAAACGTCGAGAAATTAAATAAGTGCGCGTTCTCAACCCGAAAATATTAATAACATATAATGTTTAGCCGAAATTAAATATATTAGTATTATCGTGAATTTGTGATGTTTGTTTACCTTAAAATCCTTTGAAGCCAATATACTTAATTAATAATAGAAGAGACTAACACACTAATTACAGATAATATTTCACCAAGTTTACTTTTTAGAACACAAAGCTATGGTTTTAATAACAGATTATTAACTTAAACAAAATATTTAATCAGTCTAACAATGACTAGCAGCCCTAGAATAGTAACGCTATAATACGATTATCGATACAATCGAAGAAGCCTATATAGCCCCAATTTTATCGGACAATATAATACTTACGGCCACAAGACGATACACTTAAAGATGAAAAAGAATTTGTCAATATAAATACACTTTCCGACGAAAGGTCCCGTAAGTGATATCATGTTGACTCGAAATAGAGGAGGGCCTACAGCCTGTTTACTCTTGCCACAATCTCAGATTGGTAATAAGATGCGACACATGTATTATCCCGATTAAATCCCCTTCGGAAAAGGGGCTTATATATAGTGATGTCTTTATAGCACGACCGCCCTATGATACTCGATGCCGTGATGTCGATAACGATGAATAAACCTTAGAAATTATACTATTTCGAATGAATAAAAATAAAGCAGTTTTTTTTCCTCGGATGTCAAGACGTTTTAATATTTAGAAAGATAATGACAAACATAAGTGTTAAAAAAGGTTTTTTTTTTTATATTTTGAAGTCGATTCTCAAACTCTTACTTATTGCATAGGTATAGTTTTATGCTTACTTAATGATACAAATAATCTGAGTCACTATTAAGCATTAAATAATATAGACAAAAGACATATTTCTTTTCTGTTTATTAAACAATCATCTTGAATTGATTATTGTTTAGTAGTAATTTATCAATAAATAAAAAATACTGAAAACAGTTACTTTTAAATTTTAATAATGATTATGAATGAATTTCGATGAACGGGCGAACACTAGTTTTTTAATATATATTGTACTTCTGTAAATCATAGCTTCTGAAAGTAATGTTCTGTATTGCGTAGCACTAGTATACACTAACCTAATAAATATGGACTAATACGTAATATTTTATTCATATTTAAACTTCTAGATCAAATTTTGCTTTATAATTCTTATTAACCCAATCTTTGTCCACAACAAATTGATAATTGTAATACTGTATTATTGTTCATTTATGGAATCGATTATAACGACATTATCGTTACAATATCGATAATCACCAAATCACTATCGGCTCAACCCTTCGTTATGATTGATCACTCCGGCCTCCGTCCGTGTGCTTGTCAAGACGAAGAATAACATTGTTAGCGTTCTTGTAAACGTCTCACTGACTCGAAATCCTCTTAAACGAATACCCATGATAACTATATTCACAATATTACCTGTGAGCTAAAAGTATTTCTATATCACATAGAAAGTTATATACGCACGAAAGTGGCAGGGCTACGAATGTGGTAATTTGTTAAGTGCGTGTCAAACAAGAATTAGTATTTTGGAATTAATATACGTTAGTTTCTTACATATTCAGTCCATTTATAATCTATGAAGATAGTAAATTATAATTCTATATAATCTAACAAAAAAATTAAAGCTTATTGAAATATCTCCGTTTTCTCGACAGCCGTTTCCTCGTTTGAAGAAAAGTAGACAGATGGTGCTCTTGTAGTTAATTAACTGATAATCCCGGACTAAGTTTATTCCATAATAAGTTCTTTGAAATCTTATTATATTTCATCTTAAAAGTGATTAAATTACATTTACTTCGAGAACGTTCTGAGCTCATTTTTCCGGTAAATTTATTCGGCTAGAGACAATACATGTATTTTCATTCACCACTTCTATTTTTAATAACCTATGTTGAGTTCATACTATCGAAAATAAAATGTTGTATAGTTTACAGGCAAAAATTCATATGATATAAAGTAAAAGAAGCAAACAATACTGTGATAACCGGAAATTAAGTACGAGTATTATTTCTTAATTTCACCAGCGAATGTTTTTATTCCTCGCACAAATATAGGTAACTCTTTGCTCTTAAATATTTTTTTATCAATGAATGCTTATGCATGAAATCAATCATACACTACCATCAATTCAGGAGCCGAATATACATAAATCTACAAACTCGATATCTCGTAAGCAGGAAAACAATAACTATCGCGAATCATATGATATACAATAGAACAATAAAAATCGATAAACGTTTAGCATAATGTCCATCTATGATACTGTAATGGACACAGAAAAGGGACGGAAGCCGTACGTATGAAATGTGAAAATAAAGGAAGAAACTATACTTAGGACCACCGGCCAAGACGGTCTACTTCAAAGGAAACCTCTCTCCCCTTCGCATTAATCCAAGCGCGGCGTATAATCATCGTGACAAACATGGAACTATTGTGGCTAGTAAGTCTTACCTTTATACGGGCGATAAAGTCATTAGTCAAAGTCACTTATGCATCAAACCACGGTGATATTCTTAAAGGATTATTACCCGAAAATATCGTTAAATAATGTTACACAAAAAATAAAAAATATATATTAGTAAATAACAAAGTTTTGCTACTTCAAAAAAGAACCCGTAAATTTTTTTTAAAGTGACAAGTGATGTCATTTCATTTTTATATTAATCTCACAATAATAAACAAGAAATATTAGATAGAAATTAAAAGAAAAAATATGAAGGTTCTCTCGCTACCAATTCTCTACGAAAAATGTAACCAGATATACCTATAAAATATAAAGGTAATGTTTTATTTTTATTATCTAAAAACTTTATCATCCGTAAACATGAATGTCTATATTCTAAAGTAATAAAATGATCCCATAAAATGAATAAAAACTACTCTTTTATTTAAAGTATAAAATAAACTCTTTATACTGGGCACATTAATATATTATCAACCTACGGCTGATCTCGTATTTATGTTCAACTAGGTAAATTTTTATTACTTACTACTTACTTTAATTGTTAAAAGTGATAATAAAAGTCGCGAAAGGTAACAAATTTTTGTAACAAAGATTTCTTCGATAACGACATTATAAAACTATAGTTATAGTATGAAGTTTAATATAACATCATATATTTTATAATATGCATTTTATTTAAATACATAAACAGTTCTTTTTTACACGGTATATGCTCAATGCCTTGACCACAATCTCACCTGATGTATAATGACGATGTGTTCCAGGATGGTAAACACACTGAGCCTAGATCTACTGGTTCTCAAGTGTTGCTGCCAGAACACACCTATTGATATTTTTTATAGGTTTTCAAACATGAGTGTGTTAGCTACCTAGCGTTGCTAAAAAATGCCCTACCACCATGCTATGGTTTCCTGACGATATTTTCCTTTACCGAAAGCTCATCTGATTTTAGAGTTGGATATTTCTAAGAAATAACGTTTTGTGTATACACATAAGCGACCGAACAACTGTGAGCGGTGTGGGATATTAAAATATGATACTAATACTTGCGAATAACGACTTTGAATTGAATATACTTGCTTGGGCCTTTTTCGGAAAGTAAGTAATGACATTATTTAACTTTATCCTATCAGTTGTAAATGATGAGATCCGCTAGTTTAAATCATATATCCACTACCGAATCGTCTAACAAAAATATACACTAGATAACAATTAACCACACACTAAACTGACAACCAAGATTCAAATTTCGCCACTGTAATAATGACTGGTAAAAAAATGCCCGGATATTAAACTCATTCATTAAACATACCTTTACGTCATAACTATAAATAGATGGTACGTCATAAACATTTTCTATTTTCATTCCATTTATTACTACAATACTGTACTCACGTGTATTTCATAATCAACGCGTACATCAAAGGAAAATGTCGCTACGCTTGGGAAATTTCACAGCAGCATTTGTCTATGCGTGAAGTTCCATTGAAATAACTACTCGCATTTGTGTCGTCGGTCTTGTGGTTTTAAACTAGTTCTTACCTGAAACAAATCATAATGTATTTTTTATAACTCTTTTGAATTGAAACACGTATGATTATTTAAAAAAAGAATTCATTCATTAATTATTTTGAACATAACCAAATTTTTGTACATTTTTGGTAAATTTGAGCAAGAATAATTATTCGACTAGCTATTATATTTGTTCGATTACCGAAAATGATGCGATATATAATAAAAAAAGCGTATTTTATTTTTAAGTTAAATAAATCATCTGTTCAAAAAAGTATATATAGCTTGTATATAATAAAATAATATATGTATATCCTATTACAGATCTTGGTTACATGTGTGTTTAATATTATGTACTCTATTTCAATTTAACAAAAAAAAATGAAACTCGGAAAACATATGTCCCAATTTCATCTCTACTCAGATACGGTATCAGTATGACTTGACCCTTATAACATTTAGAACCTTATTCAGGATCCGATAATAATGAATAACCTTTCCCAAATCCTGCATAAATTGGACAGTTATGCCGAATATTATTACTCTAATCTCGTAACAGTCGACCTAAAATCAACAATCAAGCCAAGTACTGCCAAGTCGACTGTATACTACTGATATTGGAGAATAAATATACTCTTTAATTATATACGACCCAATATTTATGTTGTTCCCAAAAATATTTAAAATGTTTTTTTCATAATTTTAACAAAAAAAACTACTTCTATGTAAAAAAACGAACTGAAAAGCTAAATATACTTCTTATTCTAAACTTTTGTGATAAGCACAAAAATAAAGATTGAATTAAGATTTTAGATTGAGAAATATAATCCGATCTTGATGCTTGAAGTAATATATAGAGATGACTCTCTACGGTTTGAGAGTGTAAATTAAAAACAATGTTTTTGCCAAGAAAACATCGTTAGGTTCTTTTGGCAAGTAAACTGTTTCAACATAATTAATTATATCTCCAGTTAATGGATTCTAAATGTTCAAGTAAATGTAATAAAAGATTAAATCTTCGGAAGATCATGTATATATATATATACCTTTAAGCCGAGATTTGTCAAGAAACAATGCATGATCGGGACCAGTGGCACGTTTTCATTTAAGAGGTAAGAACCTTTTTGGATCATTAATCCAATTGTGTGTGATGGTTGGTGTTATGACCACAGAATTACCTAATATTAAGTGATGATGTGGTTCAAGGTAGGAAACACGCTAAACCTTACTGGCTTTAAAATTATGTTGCTAAAACAGATTTATTGATACTTGGCGACAGATTTTCGCACTAAGGGGTAAGTGGTCAAATGCTATGGTTTCGTCACGATGTTTTTTACTACACAGAAAGTTCAGGCCTTTTATAGAACTGAAGACATGCGAGGAGGGTTTGAATGCAAACTCACTTTGGTCTCTGCAGTATCGTACCGTGGTATGGTATCCAAATGTTTAGCATCCTTAGCCATAATCGCTTAAGATTAATTTAAGTTAATAAGAATTGAATGTATAAAATTTGTGTTATTCTGATATTGCTTAATCACTAAATATATACCCCCGAAAAATCAAAACCAGGATAATCTTTAACCTTTAATGTCACTTACGTGTTAAAAACATAATGAATAAGATTGCTAATGGAACAATTCAAGGTTCAAATCCAGCGCCACCGTTACACATTCATTTTACAGCTGTGTCTATTTGGTTCTCTATGTTTTGGGACAAAATTTGACAATGCATAATGGTACACAAGACATTCCAACATACTATTCAGTAGTTATTTTTGACTGTAGTAACTTATTTTAATCAGATGTACCAGCATGACAAAAAGAAAACTAGTAACTTATTTTAGAATAGTTATTAAAAATAAGCGAATAAAATTTGACTTTTTGGGAAGTAAAGTCTTCTTATTTGTTAAGTAGCTGCAATCTGTATGCAAAATTTTACGACACTTTATCCAGAGCGACCAAATCAGGTAGTTAAGGTTACATTTTACGAGAAATTCGTCGATTATCGGACATCGTGAGTATTTTTACCTTTAATTTGCAATATGGATTTTGCGTACCGTTAGCCAATTTTGAATGAAATTTTTCACGTTTCACCGATTACGGTGTATTTATTTTCAAGATTATTACAACGTTTTACGATACTAAAGTCATAATGACTTTAAAAGGATTATAAATTCTTAAAAGGATACTAACTACATCTCGACGCAACCTACGATATAAAGAAATTATAAACATTTATACTATTCATAAAAAAAACATTTAATCAGCATAACTTTTAACTTGTTTTATTATGAATAAAAACATGACTATATAAAAAGTTAAAAGTTATTTACTTAAACATAAAAAAACATAATGTCTACGAAAATTTCATTCATAAAAAGTTTTATATGGATCAAGTAAAATATTATACAATTTTAATGTCTTGCTGTGTTTCTCAAAGTTACTTATAAGTTACATCTGAAAAAAATAAAATTTCACTTTTATAATATTATAAGGATGTTTACTTCGATTAAACTTTACCTTAGCAAGTTAAGTTAATAATGCACTTAGTAAACGTATACTTATATATATATATATATATATATATAGTTTGTAATATCAAAATAGGAACTTTTTACAAATATTTAATATTTACGGTACATATACCAAATCACATTTTTTTTTTATTTTTGTTTTTTCTCCGTCTGTCTTACTGTTTTCCGGCTAATCTCCGGAACGTGTAAAACAATTTTAACGGGACTTTTTTTGGCAGATAGCTCAAGTTAAGCGGTCTAACATAGTCTACTTTTATTTCCGCGTAAGAAAAATAAAATTTGAACACAATCTGATTCATTTTTAAGGCCATTTGACATGAGCCATATCAACCCCATTATAACCTAATATTACTTAGATTAAAGATTTATTTCCTTATATCTTTCAGTCAATTCGCATAGAATTTACTATACTATGCACAAAATGCTATGGAACATTCCCACGTCTAATTTACTTTACTTAAACTTATCAATGAAATCTATCCTAATATTCTTATTCTTAACACATTCCAAATCTGATTCAATGCGCAGTTTTACTTGCAAGTGTTAGGATTTGTGAGAATTATCTTTGCAATCTGTTACTACAAAAAAAACATAATTAGAGTTCCGCGAAAAACTTAAACCTCATAAAATTGTGAACAAAATCTAAATCCAATTTTACTGGCAAGTCCTTGGATTTGTGAGAAATATTTTGGCTTTCTGTTAATACCAAAATATTTTTTTGGCCTGTACAAAAAAATACGAGTCCATTCTTTTCCAATGATTATTACTATATAAAAGCAGTAAATAGTTGTGCGGAATAGAAATAATGATACACGGGAACAACTAGTATCAATATAATCCTTTACTGATATAAAATTTGATATATTTAGTTTTAAAGTTTGCCGTTAAAATTGTAAAGACATTTTTCCTTCGAGAACACATTTCCGTTCATAATCCGATAGTCGATACGAACGATTCAACACACAAAAAACAAAGAAAATAATAAAGCCTCGTTCCATACCAGCCGATAATCTTAGGTCTAGAGTGGCTTTTATTGCCGTGGAAGAGGCGACAGGGCCAATAAAACATTTTCTCAGCAGACCGCCATTATGGAACCCGATATTCGTGATACTCAACATAACATAAGAAATCGTTTCGGGTTATTCAATTTTTGAAATTAAATCTTCGTCGACGGTTGGATTCACATGGAGGCGCATTTTATATACTTTTCAACGTATAACTGTATGTATAATCACATTCAGCCATATTTCTTTCTAATAGTTATTTCCATTAATGTTCGAAGAGGTTGCATTCTGAAATTACGGTGTTTTTTACAATGAGAATTGTAAATTTCTTCAAAATATAACGGGGTACATATAAAAAACTTATTTGTAATTGAAATAGATACTTTTTGAAAAATACTGACATAAGCTTTCTTAGGTTTGTTGTATAATTTCTTATAATAATAGTAGCCTTTATTCAGATCAACTTAACCTAATAATGATACACAAAAAATATTCTGAAACAAATATAAAATTAATTCTATATTAGTATTTGTTGTTTTTTTATTTTCTGTAGATCTGTTTGCCAATCGGCAAAGGCAAATTTCTTATACCTGATATAAAATACATTTCATCGTAGCCCTAGTATGAAATAATTTCGTAGTTTAGTTAAATTTCTAGGGCCAAACAATTTACCTTTTTAAGTCCGCATATTTATTGGTCAAGGTTTAATATATATTTATATCATTAATAATTTTATGAAAAGAAATATAAAGATCTCGACAATGGTTTATTTAGATACGCCCTTGTATATTTAGTATATGTTAGTAAGATCAAGAATTATATACGGATTAAGCTGCGGGTGTATTTAGTACAAACTTTAATAAATGTATTAATTAGTAATACAATTTTCAGTAACAAAATTGGTTAATAGAAATTAATTAAAACATAACTCTCGTTGAAGATGCACAATGAAATTCAATACATACAGGTATACTAAAGAATCACAGTGATTTATCAAAGCGAGATACTGAAAAATTTGCATAATACATTTATTATCGATCTTTATATCTGTATATAATTTAAAAAAAAATCGTTACAACTTATCATTATTTGATGACAATAATAATGGATGTAATAATGGTAATGGGCAACTTTTTCTGCTCGGCATTCGTGAGTTAGGTTAGACTCAATCGTTTATCGCGCAGAATCAAACAAAAAGAACTCGTTTACCGAGATTTAATTGGCACAGTAGCTTACATGAATACGTTTTCTGAGAAGCATTCGAGGTTCGTATGTGTTTTGATACGCATTTATACTTTAAATGTAATCGTAGTTAATCGACTCCGCTTGAAGTGTGAGGTATTAATTATTATGAGAAGGAGGATATAGATAAGTATTGTGAAAAGAGTTTTAATTGAACTATTTTTTAAAGTTCAAAAAACATAACACGATTTAGAGAACAACAATATATACTTTACATTAAAAATAAAATAAAATATGAAAAGCACTTTTTTCCAATATAAATTTATATTCTTATTTTTTATTGCATTTTTTTGGTTGAATTTTGATATATCCACATTATAGGTATACATTTATTTTTTATTAGCTGTATGCTCGCGACTGCGCCCGCGTTTCATATGTTCTACATTGCCTTTTATTTATTTTTTATACGGAACCCTAAGTTTTTTTCAATACTAAGGTAAAGTAAAAATATTTCTCGTAAATTCAGGCAATTGCCCGTAAATTCAGTCTCATGAGTTTAATTTTTTTTATGCGGAGCCCTAATTATTTTCGAAAAACAAAAGTTACGCGGAATAACTTCAGGTATCTAGTAAAAAAACTACCGTCTAAATCGATCCAGCCGTTCCCGAAATTACCCAGAACAAACAGACAGACAAAAATTATAAAAATTGTATTTTTGGTCTAGGTATCGTTTATACAATCATATGTATTTAGTAAAAAAATTGTTATTTTAACATTAGAAATAGACATTTAAATTGTATTTATAAAGCATAGGTGTTTACTGAATTTAAATATTGTATAAATCTAAAAAAATCTCGAATCTCTTCATTCGGAAAAGTATAAATAAAAAAATATAATATTCCCAAGATTATTAACCGAGCTAAACGATTGCCAACTTAGTAATCGAATAAAGAAGTCTAAGCCCATTTGACGCGTCAGTCAAATCTGCAGACCCGAAGCAAAAAAGGGACCGTTCCATACGGCGGCGTGTCGTCGCGCTATGGATAGAAAATGACACTTCCAGTACTACACTCGCGTTCATCCCCCGCTGTTGGAGTACATGCCCGATATCGCATCCGTCGCCTGACTGATTGGATTCCGCCGCTTCGTCTCTATCCTCTCCTCTGCGATCGTGTGAAAATAACACGTCAGTCAAACACAAACGATAATAAATTCAATTTTCTCTCACTCGTTCTCTGGAACCGTCGAAATGACGCTCGTAGTCCGCCTCGGCAGGCTTAAATGCGTCCCGCTCGCCTTTTGTTCTCCACAAATTCTCCACTGTATCTTTTTATCCGTCGATATCTTTTTTTTACCGTACGTTCTACCCGGAAAGGACTGTTTTCCGGATGGTAAAAATAAGCTTACTGCTAATGAAAGAATAATGAAACTTCTCTTTGTCAAAAATCAGATTTTTTTAACGGTTGTTTAGTATTTTTAGGGATGCAAACAAGGGATTCTGCGTGAATTAGTAGTTGAAATATATATTTTTTTACACTGTATAGGCTCAGTGATTTGACTACAATCTCACCTAATATTAAGTGACGATTTGGTTCAGGATGGTAAACACCCTAAGCTTAGAAGTAATGGTAGAAGGTGGAAGTGGTAGCGACAGTTTTTCAAACTTGAGGGTGGTAGCTACCCAGGCTTGCATTACTAGAAAATACCCTACCACCATGCTATGGTTTCCTCACGATGTTTCCCTTTACCAAAAGCTCCCACTGATGTTAGAGTTGGATAGGTGGGTTTGAACCAGCGTCCATTGCTGCGGAGTCCGATCGCATTACCAACTGCGCCATCATCGCTTCCATCACATGGATTACAGTGCCTTCGTAGATCCTGTATATATTATACAGAATTCTATTTTATGCACTTGAATAATTTTTAAGAGAAATTGACGAACAAACTAGAGGCCTTCAAGAGAGCACAAGGGACGTGTATAACAGCCAATGAATCATCAATAATGTAGGGAAACAAAAAACGAAGGGAAGGTTCCATATTTTTTAAGTAGTACTTACTTATACGCCCCTATAGGTCCCTACCAATTGGCTTACACTAAAGATCTAGGTACCACACCCCTTTTGTGCAACCCTACCATTCTAGTACCCTTCTTTGACAAATCAATTTAACACGGTATTATTTTGACGAGTTGGTGATATTTTTTTAAGTAGGTTCTGTATATCCATAGTTAATACAGATAAGTGAAAGAAACTTGTTTTAATAACAGTTCTATGGATCTTTTTTAATATGATAATCTAAGTTCTCATGAGATAGCTGTTAGTATTTAATAATCTAGCTTATTAATTATAAATTCTAATGGTAAAAGAGAAGCAAAATAAAATTAGATTTGATGGAAGAATAATAGTATTTTTAATTAAAAACAAAACCGACTGCAAAGAATAAACTATAAAAACACACTAAAAAGTCAATAATAACAACAATATAAAAACAAATAGATAATTAGGTATTTTATTATTCTGCTTCGTTACTTTTGAAATCGATGCCAGCTTACGGATAACATAATGGTGTAAATGTACGCCGCTAATTATATTCAATTTTGTTCTTTAAAATCACCCTAGTCCTTTATTTAGCTCATATATAATTGTGATAAAGTTTAGGCAGTTATTTCCATTCGTAAATGAGTACATTGTTTAACTCTGGCTGGCACCGACTCCAAAATTAACGAAGCAGATTAATAAGGTAATTATTTATTGACTTATTAGTGCGTTTTTCTAGTTTATTCGTTTGAAGTCGGTTTTGTTTTTAATAAAAAATGGTTTGTTTTTCTACTTTTTAATAAAGTATGTACTTTTAGGTATAGCTGTGAAGCCTACTTCATAGCTTTGGAAACGAATACATGAAACACGCATAAGTGTTTGTAATATTCGAGGGTTTTCTCAATTTCCCTGAATTACACTGATCAGAACCTAATTTGGTGGAAATAGGACCACCTCAGAAGTGTACTCCTTAACCTTAAATTAAAAAAACATTTGCAAATCGGTCGACAAATGACGGAGAAATCGCGTAACAAACACATAAAAGGAACATACAGACGAATAGATAACCTTTTTGAAGTCGGTTAAAAAAAGTTTATTTAGGTTAATAAAGTATACAGGTAAATTTATTATTAACTTTTAAACTTTTAAAAAACGAGGAAAAAAAACTTTGTAAATAACTATTATTTAATAAAGTGTATGGTGATCGTAATGAGCTCAATTGCCCCGCTAACTGCTGATTCTAAAGAACAATTTTTACCATGTGTCTACTCGTAGCGACTCAGCCCCACCACCCCGCAAACCTTTTATTAAAATCTATACTTATAACACTTAATACTAATGAGACGAAATCTATACATTGAAGATATTTAAGAAAAAATACTATGCGGTTCTTCAGAATCGACTACAGAACACATTTCAATAGTTTAATTATTTTTATTGTCTATTTATTAACTTCACCCTCAATCATGCAAAAACTACTAAACCGAATTCGATGAAATTTAGTAATGACATATATTGCATCCAGGGGAGAACATAGGATGCATATCGCCTGAACTCCAAGCGGGTGAAGCCGCGGGCACAGGTAGTTAAATAGTAAAATATAGAATGGATTGACTTTATCTATATTATCTAATCTAATGGATTTACTTCTTTTACTTTCATAAGCGCCTTCATACAAGTTCTTCGGTTACGGGTAATTTAGACAGCAGCCTTTGTTTGGAACGTCTTCGATCTGGTCGTCATACTGTCGCCTAGGACGATACTTAGCGGCTTGTCTAGTCACCGTATATATACTATATACAATTGTCTCCTGACTAATTCATCATTGTATAGTGTATGCCGTTGGGTTTACAAACTTTAGATGTTAACAATATATGCTTTTTATGTTGAAAACAGCCACCATAAAACAATTTTTGGAAATTTCAGCCCTAAGAAGATAAAATATAAGGGAGATGAACGGTTGTATAAAAGTTCGTTTCTTTCAAATAAGCACGAAATTTTATATTCTACTTACTTCTGGTAAACAATACATAGAACAACTAAACCACTGAATAGTTACACGGGCACAGCTAATTCACTATAAGTGCTTAATTCTAATTAGGGGTTACGTCATGAGTTCAACTGTTACTCGTTCCTCACGTAATATAAATTATCTCTACCTGTTAAGTGGCCTTATAAGTCAAGGTCGATCAAACGCAAAGATGATTCTATTTTTGATAATGAACCACGTTTTTAAATATACAAAACGTCATTACTTAAACATTGCTGTCATTGTAATATACATGTGACTTATGTTCTTTAAAATAAGTTTCTTACGAAAAATATTTACTATAGTGACGAGAGACGAACAAAAGCCATAAAGTACTTTCTTTTTTGATCACAATAAAATGCGCTCGGCTCGGAAATAATATATTACTGCTAGAATGCTACAGTATTTTTATTTCGATAAATTCGAACACCTATATTTATCAACTACCTGCGTTCCCATGGCTGTGCCCGTGATTTATATATTATTCATTGCGTATAAAAGTATTTTTTTTTATACGGAACCCTAATAATTTTTCAAAAATGTATTTGCTCCTTACATTAAGTAAAGATATTTTTCACAAATTCAAATTCTTGCTAGTAAAAGTGGCCATTGAATCAGATTTGATTTACAATGTCATGAGTTTTAACTTTTTTACGCGGAACCCTAATTATATTCGAAAAAGAAGTCCCGTCAAAATCGGTCCAGCCGTTCCGGAGATTACCCAGATCAAACAGATAGACAAACAAAAATTTACAAACAGACACTTCAATTTTATTTATTAGTATATATAAACTTTTCAAGACCTATTAATGATTTACTTCAATGTATAAGTTACACGGAAACTTAATTTAAACTACTCAAAGCAGTCAATAAAGAAGATTAAATAAACCGAATTTAATTACAGGTACTGGCTATGAGGAATAACATTAAAAAAATAAATTGTGATAAAAATACATTTTACCAAACAATTTTAGCATCCTCAGGAACAAAAAATAATAAAGGAGGTAAACTTAAACAATTTTATGTTTTACAGTAATACTTCTCGAGTCGAAGTGGCCATAACTTACCTTGTAAAATACCAAGTTTATAAAACAAAGTTCATTGTCGAGTCACGTATTTTGAAACTCGACTCCTTCAGGAGTTGTTTACACGTGACTGAAGGATTGTAAGAAATAGGTAATTTATAATTCTTTCTCTGCGGACAACAATATATAGAACTCAAAACCTAAGGCATTTGTAACTAATACTTATTACGAAGTTACACGGTAACATACAGTATGTAATATTTCTGATTGAATTTTATTTTTAAGTAAGATGATATATTATTAAAGACATTTACATTGAAACATGTATTAAAGAAACGAGCAAAGCGATTTACTCCAATTTATCTTAAAAAGAGGTGATATTACAATTTATTAAAATAGTAAAATAAAAGGTTAATGGTAATCCACAAATAAATCTCATCTGAATAGAATTTTGGTATTTTTTAATCGCTTATATTTACGAGATGAACAAAACACACCCTAACAGACTTTATTAATAATAATTTAAAGAGAAAGCTTAAAGCTCTGTCAATATTTTAAAATGATAGAACTGGTATAGGTAATTACAAGAAATCCATAAATAATAAATCGCATCAAATGGGTAAACATAATTATTATTTATTTAGCCAAATATACACAAAACATTTAGATAATAATATACACTTCCACGTAAATATATAAGTATTAAGATTCATTCCATGAAGTTAAAAGGGTAATTAATTTATTTTATGGGAAAAATTGCAATCTGTAATACCTATACGAAATCACTACTTCCATATTCATTGTAAGTCAATATGTAATTATATACATTAGAATAAAAAATAATATTAATACTAAAATTAATAAACTAATCAGAGTTAAAAATAATTGTGATTATTGTTTTGAATAAAGAAATCTTTCTAATACATTTTAATAACCGATATTAAAGATAGTATGAGAATGTATGAAAACATAATTTAGTTAAATTTTGCAGTGGATAGTTATTATATTGATTTATTACATTTAGTGCCAAAAATAATTGTCTTTCAAATTAATTGAGAACATGAAAATGAAATATCTATACTACTATTATTCGCTAGAACATTGTATAATTTGCAACATCTGGAATTAAAGGAGATGACACCGACATTAGTTTTAGAAAAAGAATAGGTACATGTGTAATTGCACTTAACCCCTTGAGCACTAACCTGGCGTTTACTCCAGTTTTCCATTGTTTTCCTATTGTCTTCCTATTATCTCATTTTTATGGGTAATCGACAAATTATTTATAAACCTTACCTTCAATTATTGCTATAGATAACTTAGTCATCATCCAAATAATAAGTCATTTTCTTCTCAATTTTTTAAGAGTACCTGTACACAGGATACGAAACATACATATAAAGGCCAAATTAAGTTAAAATATAGTTGACTATAACAAGAAACGAATACGTGGTCACCGTCATTTCAAGGAGACAACGTAAACAAATATGCAGTAGTACAAATAATGAATTATAATTCTCAATAACGATGCAATTTCAAAGAAAGCGAGTCTTTCCGAGCGAGTGATTACAAAAATGAAGCCAGTTTTATCCATTGTGATTTACATAAAACTTGTTTAAATGTTAATCTGTGAGCTTGAGTTGGATTATGACGTGCCCTCTGACATGCGGTATGTTGTAGGGTTGCCACACGTCATACCTTTATATATTTTATATAACAAAATCAACTTTGTATGGAAAGGTATAACATGCTCTAGAATACTCACAATATTCTTTCTTTTAATAATCTATTTAAAAGCACAATAAAACATGTACACTGTACAGCTTAAAACTTTTCATGTGTAGACAGTTTGTTTCTAAATATACAACACAATAATTTTACGTAAATTTGTCATACTATTACTATTCTTTGTTAGAGAGATATGATGCAAAATTATATGATATCCTGGTGATGTTACAATAAGATCATCTTTGTATCATTTTTGTTACGTTAGTACCGAAGTCGGAAGTTGGATGCTGATATCCAATGTACATAAAAGTAATTACTGAATTACACCTCAATATTGCTATTACTTATAACGGATTTTTTGTAAGCAATCTTTCTGGCAACCCTGCATTTAATAACGCTCTGCACATGAGCACTTTAATAATTTATACACCATTAGAAGGGATACCAAGTTTACCTCATAGTAAGGGGTACATTACACCAGCGAGATTCGTGTGGTGTTACTCCGAAACTCATGTAATGATACAGGGCCAACTCTTTAAGGACTCATTAAGCAAACCTTAATAAAACCGTTAACATATGGACGGTGACATTGACGCAGATGGATTTTGTTCGGTTTATGTCATGTCCTTGTTGCCTTTGTAGTAAAGGGTTTATATGCTTTTATCGTCCCTGCATCAACGAGCGTTAATGAAAGTTTAATGTTAAATTAAGTGGCAAGTTGCATATTTAACAACATGTTCCTCTCAGCTAAATTTCATTTAAACTTGTCTAATTTATTAAGGAATAAACACATGGAATGTGTGAATATTGAAGCCGGCTAGATCGTAACCACCCGTCAAAGTATGTGGAGACCTACCTAAAGACTTAAGCCGTGGTGTATTTACACCAGAAGAAGTGTAGTCATTTTTCAAAGCACGAATATATAAAAAAAATAATGTATAATATTACAGGGATGATAGTTTCTGAATGTTACATAAGGTGATTTAATAATTAATACTTTCTCTCTATTTCGTGGTGTCAAAAATTTTTCTCAATTCATAGAATAAATTATGAAATTGTTACAATAACACCCAGTCACAAAATTAAAAAATAATAAGAAGAAATAAATTATTGTTCTTCCATCTAGCAGCTAGGCTTTCGTTACGGATTGAAACTGCATTATTTTACTCAATTTTATATTATCATTGTTTTGGAGAATATATTATGCACAATAATATTTTTATTAAAGTATGTCTCTACATTCTATATATTATCTTTCGTTTAATATTAATCATATAACAGAGGTCTGATATTTCGTTTGAAAGGTTACTACGACATTCATGGAGGGTGCCCTTTGAAATACGTAATATGAAATATACACTTGCTGCAAAATATTATAGTATCATTACTGAATGAACGCGAAATATGCTAGTGTAACTAATTTATAATAGTCTATTTCATACCATATCCAATTTATTATTAACAGTCTAATCCGAATTTGTTGTCATAAAAACGATGGAAATTTACATATGATTATATTTTTTAGTATTCCATATTTAAAATAAACACAATTCTTACTTATTATTTCTCATATAAGTTGTAATTATATTTAATTACAAAAAAATTTCAAGTTGCCATATTTCGCAATTAGTTAACATTAGTCAATAATAAAAAAAATGCACAAAAATTAAGAAATTGTATAATATGTGCATAATATGTATTAATACATAAAGTCAAAACTTCGGATCCATTATAAATACTGCATCCAAGAAGAATTGTAAGAATTAGCATAACTAATGTTATATTTAACGTGCGTATCAACCATTTAAAATAAATATTTCACATTTATATCAAATAATTCCATATGTGCGTTCATATTACCAATTTCAACGTAATTATTCTTTACGATTACCAATACATTTTCAATCACACATCATCGTCAGACAGAGAGAAGAAGAAAGAACTTAAAGCAATCGCAAAATGCGAAACAAACAAAATATTTTCCGTTTTTTTTTTAAATTAATTATAATAAATAAATTAGTTTATTACGGTCAAATCTCGACGCGGTCTCTAGTAACATATGAAAACAAATGATCCAAAAAATAATATAAGTTTCGAGACAACTCTTACCGACTTTAATTTATACACAGAACAATTTATGTGGCAAGTGAGTCACGGGTCGCTACTTATAATGGGATATTACAACTACGAAATTACTGTGATCTCAACCAAATTGTGGCGGCGAACAACGCGTTTCGTTGTAATTGGGTACGGTCACTTGGAATACAGTGCGAGTTATAAGCGGTGATTGTTTAAAATTAAATTTAAAGTCCACAAGAAATAAATGCATAGTTACTTTTTTCATAACATGGACGTCACCGTCCGTAAATCATTAACTTAATACACTTATCATCAGTAACTATTATACATAAATATTTTCTAATTAAAAAAAAACAATATTAAACAAAATTTCACATTGTCTCTTTCTTTCACGATACAAAAATATTTTATCTGATTGCTACTTATCTACATTGCTTACTCAATATGCTAATATTTTTTCAAGTTGCCATTATTTTATTTATTTTACCTAAAAAAAAATATGTATTTCAACCAGGTTTTAGCCTTAATTTATATGTTTAGACTATGTGAATTTATGAAAAATATTAAAAAATATATATATTTGTACTTAAATAAAATAACTTTTGTATGTTTCTAAAGCTTGTTTTCGTTTTATATTATGTATTAATTTATTCCTATGATAAAGAGAAATTACTACATTAAAGTTTTTTTTTTTTTTTTTTTTCGGAATAATTTGCTTAAGTTTACTAATTGTACCATACAACCTGTCTCAGGAGGATACCGTATATGTAATGATGATAATGGTTGCCAAATAAATAATGACTGCCGACGTTGCACCCGTGATTTCGTTGATGGATGAACATAACATTCTGATGAATGATTACTTCCTTGCGTTTAATTTATAATATATAAATGCATTTGTATTTATTTATTTCAATATAGGGTTCAATATGTTGATTTTATTTCCCTAAAATCTAGTATTCTTCTTATTTTATATTGATAACGGAATAATGGATAACGAAATTGTACAATAGGCGTACATAGACTTTGTTAACCCCTGGAGTACTAACCGGATGTTTACGCCAGCTTTCAATTGTTTTCCTACTGTCCCATTATTATGGGTAATCGACATATTAAGTAGGTAAATTTTGCACAAGGCACCTATTCCAGTCGGCCGGAAAAAGATAAGGTATGCCGGATTCTTACATATACTTTTACGGTGTTTTTTCTTATGTCTTTTTCGCCGGAGACTATTATCGCATTTTTTTACACGGTATAGACTCAGTGCTTTGACCAACATCTCACCTGATGTTAAGTGACTATGTGGAACAGAATGGTAAACACACTAAGCCTAGAGGTACTCAAGTGATGCTTTTAGAACACTACTTGAGAGTGGTAGCTAGCCAGGCGGGCATTACTAGAAAATGCCCTACCCCCAATCTATGAAACGATGTTTTTCTTCACCGAAAGCTCAAGCTGATTTTAGAGTTGGATAAGAGGATTTGAGCCCCCGTCCATTGACGCGAAATCCGACCGAACTACCAACTAAGCCATCATCGCTGCTTCTTCGCATTAAATACTTCTACTCCAAGAGTTACATAGTATAAAAATATAAAATATACGCATTTATTATCTGATAGTAATCAATAATCGGTTATTATTCATTAAAGTTAACATCCATCCTTCAAATATTAAATACTGGGAAGGATAACATTGTGGACAATATTATTAACATATAAAAAACAAAAACACTAAACCAATTATCAATATATAATATATTGATTGCTGATGGTTCAAAAGCAACAAACAGGAAGCAGTAATTGAATACTTTCTATTCGATTATGACCTCTTGAACTAATAGGTAGCCGATACTGTATCAATAGATCTACACTCCGGTGAAACGATTCCTATAGTTTCAATGGTACATAGATGTGAAATATATGGATACGTTTGATGAATGACATATTAAGATTAATTCTTTAATATGATAATACAATTCACTTAATTTCAATAATTATTTAAACATTGTTTTTTTTTTTTGTTATGGGCTTTGACCACAATCTTACCAGATGTTAATATCCATACCGGTCCTGAATGATAATCACACTAAGCCTTACGCTTCAACGTATATTTTGCAACGGAAATAATTTATTAAATTTGATCAAAGTAATATTTTTAGTAGTTTTATAATATTTTCGTATTTTATTTTGAAAAAACATGACAAAATTAAAAAAAATGTTTTTATTGCATATAATAACATTTTAAAATATATACTAATAGATAAAATTGAAGTGTCTGTTTGTAATGTCAAAATTATTTTTTTTTACTAAATAGATATGAATGTATAAACGATATAATTTATAAAAACGCAGTGAAGAAAAAGCGGACGAAGCCGCGGGCATACAGCTAGTATGTTATATAATATTTTCGGACCAACATTCTGCTTAGTTGTTCCTATATGACTAAATTTGTGCTTAATATTTACATAGGTTAACTTTTATCGGTATGCTGATTAACCGATATTTTAATGTAGTGTAATTATAACACGATTGTATTAGATATGACTTCAATACATTATGAATGCGACAGTGAAAGTCTCGATTTAATTTGATTGGGGTGGCAGCCACACGGTGATGAGAATCTAGCTTCCCCGATAAGTGAACTATATTTGATTTTAAATTGGCCGGAAGTAGATCCCCATAAAATTACACCGAAAATAATATAAACTATACCCAGGATGAAAGCTCACTTACCTTTAGTCGCGGAATAGCCCGCGAGGTGTCCAGTATGAACCAGAACCAGTACACCAAACACAAATTACCAGATAGTTCGTTACGTGACTATGTGCCGTGCCCCCGTCAGAGTACGTGACCGACCATCCGCGGGTTTTAAAACCGTCAAAAAAAAACAATTAATTACCTCCAACCAATTTATGAGCCCAAATAGTAATCATACAATTTGTATTACAATAATTCACAGTTCGAGACTTCAACGCATCCTATTTAAGATCTAGATTATCTTGATAATCCACAGAATAACTTCTAATTTCTACTATTAACAGTAACATATACGAGTAGGTGCAAGAATAGAATAGAACAAATAGTAAGAAATAGAAAGAATATGATAGTACAAGCGAGAAACAAATAGACTAAATTGCTGTACAGTCGCCGTTTAGGTCACTTCTAGAAACGTCTACGTCCAAATTCTATACTTACCTATGGCCACGAACAATAAATTGGATTGGAAAGAAGCAACCATCTCGACCGTAGTAAATCAATCAAACCATGAAATATGATCGTTTGTAATGTTATCAATATCGAGCCGATTCTCATACTGATGCTCATCGAGTATGTTGATTAATTTTTCTTTTGTTTGAACTGTTTTTGTTCATACCTTTGTTTATGATATTCCATTCAAATTGAACTCTCATATGCATGCGACCTCACTGTAATTATCTAGATAGAACGAGAAAGTCAACCCTGGATGAGGTCAGACAAAATATAATTGAATGCTTTTGTGTATTATTATTGCCTACATTAAAATTTCGTTGCCTTTAGTTAAATCGGGTTTCATTTACTACATAACTGTATAAAAATGCGACATAGTGTAATTGTCTTGAATTTCGAAAAAAATTATAATTAGATGTGAGTTTAGTTTTCAGATTAACGTCAGACATAAAATCTGAGTTACTTATCATTACAATTTTTCGACAGCAGTCACTATAAATTTACCTTACATAAATTTCTGATATATTACAAAAAATAACAAATTAAGAGAATATCCTATCGGCATTTATTCCGTACAAACGTAGTCTCCTGATTGATCCCAGGATAATTGCATTATGGTAAATATTTTTATACCAATT
Source organism: Samia ricini (assembly GCA_014132275.2). Taxonomy (NCBI): domain Eukaryota; kingdom Metazoa; phylum Arthropoda; class Insecta; order Lepidoptera; family Saturniidae; genus Samia; species Samia ricini. The sequence continues at coordinate 12,228,412 of AP028165.1, read as the reverse complement.
AATATATATCTACCACCGCCATGCCCGTACGTTTGAATTTTTTCCATAAATTGGTTATTGTAGAAACTAGGAACCTTTGAAAATAAAAAAATGTTCTATTTTTAACGTCATTTTCAGACCGTTCGTGAAACAAATTTGATGAATAAAATTTAAAAAACGTAAAGGCATACTAGTCTTTATTATTAAAAATTAAAAATCGGTTAAGTTTTGGAGGAGGACGATACAGGGTACTACGAAGTGATGTTTTTGTCTACTTTGTATAGGTAAAATCAACCTAAGGTGCAGTTGTCCCTTTCGTGTTTTATAATTCTTTTTTTAGGGCGCAACGCTATGGCGATAGATTTCTGAAATACCTACTTTTCCGACCGCATGTCCTCTTAAGGTGTTCGTAATTCAAGAACCACTATTACCGATTTATTTATAATGTTTTTTATAAACATATATATAAAGTTTAAATGTGTATTATATAATGTACAGAATTAAGTATGCCAATAATGATGAACTAAATTGACAGTAAAAAATAATCTTCCGTTTTTACAATGTTACTGAAGAACACCATTCTTGTAAGTATAGAAATGATGACATATGAGCACAGCCGTGGCCGAAGCTAGTATTAAATGCAACACTAGCTAAATCAATGTTAAGGGTTTTAAAAAATTGGAGCTGGGAAATATGACTGCACTTCATTTGAAGTCGAATAAAGAACAGTCCAAGAATGATAATACCGTCGTTTGATGAGTATCTATTGACAGTCGGCATCAGCATACTGTCCTCCGATATATATTATGGCTAAATCATCTAGATAGGCCTGAGTATACACTTAGTGATCCAGGAACGACACGCGTCTTAAAGGGTAATTGTGACGGATACTTCACAAGTGTACGATAGTGTGATTTTGAATAGATGTAGCGTAGCATATTTCGCGACCAACAAACAAACTTAGTAATAATTACTCATAATGCAATATCAACACCAGGTAAAATGAAAGTTTTTCCATTACTCCTGGTTATCTGGAAACGGAGGAGTAAAGTTATTTATCATCTAATAATGAACGCGGAGTTATCTCTCAGTATAATGTTATTGTTTTGACGTTCGGGACAAGTTATGATTTATTTTTTTCTGTACGTACAGTAGAAATCGCAAACTCTGTAATATTGCGAAGTTATTAAACTAATGTATATCAAATTAAATTTTAGAAGTCCTCTGAGATTAGAAAAAATAGTTCATGGTCCACTTCATGTATTATATAATACTTTTAAAGCGAAGATGGTGCAGCGAATAGTACGGGCGGATGTCGCGTCAATTGACCCGGATACAATCCCCACCTATCCCACTCTAAAATCTCAGAATTCACTACTCTAAAATCAGCCTGAGCTTTCGGTGAAGGAAAACATCGTGAGGAAACCATAGCATGGTGGTAAATGCCCTATTTTCTAATGATGCCCGCCTGGATAGCTACCACCCTCAAGTTTGAAACCTGTCGCTAAATACCAATAGGTATGTTCCGGCAGCATTACTCGAAAACCAGTACCTCTAGGTTTAGTGTGTTTACCATCCTGGACCATATCGTCACTTAACATCCGGTGAGATTGTCGTCAAAGCAATGAGCCTAAACCATGTAAGAAAATACTACATTTTATTAATATTATTACTATGCAAACTTGAACAATCCTGTACCACTACATCACCCCACATCTCACTGCAGAGACCTACATACTGAAGAATCTTTTGGGCAGAGAGGGTCTGTACCTATTCTGGAAGCAATTTGTGATTACGCAAGGATTACACTAACACAATACGTGTTATGGAGTGTCTTCAGAAATTTCACAAAACCTACTCTTATGTTTTAGACTCCAATGTTGCAAATGTGTTAATGCAAACAACAGTATCTATTTAATACTCTCACTAATATTCTTAGCTCATTCGTATTAAGTATCGAGGTTTCTTAAATTTTTCGTTGAGTTAATAAAATGATGATGAGCTCCGATGAGCTCTTTGGAATTAATTTGTCTTGATAATTTGTTTCAACACTATATAGCTTTATGGTACCTAATGGTCAATCGAACTAGACTTCATTCTATAGATTCTTATGCAAAAATAAGTTAACCATGGTCGATTCGATTATTCGATATCAATTCACACGATAACACTCTGCTTTGCATAACCACACACAATATATTTATAAGGGTTATAAAAAAACTGCCTCGGTGGCGCAGTTGTATTACGGTACGACTGTCGTTCTGAGGTCTCGGGTTCGAACCCCGGGTCAAGTGATTTTGGGTGTTTCAACTCAGTATCATCCCGGACTCTGGAATTTGTGCCCGATATGGCGACAGGCTCGCCCCCTGTCATATCTGGGACGGAACTAAACTCGGCAAAATGTGGATGGGGGTGGTGTAGTTCGCTATTTCACCTCTGCCTAACCCTTCGGGGATAACAGGCGTGAGCTTATGTTTATGTTATATTAAAATAGAAGGTGTCATTCTACTCTTTATTTATCATTACATTTGAGTAACAAATAAACTAACACAAACTTCTAGAATAATATTTATGATTTATTTGCGAATGAAAGTCAAGTTATTTATTCGTTACATGTGATGAAGGCTGAACTTATCACGATAACCTATTGTTTTGACCTTTTCACGTTCGCGACGATACGCTATATGATTTATTTACTTTCGCGATACAAAATGAAGGGAATTTGTTGTTTGTCGTTTGGTTCTTTTTTTTTTTCAAAATACGAGTATGTTGGAGATTTATGTTCGATTTTAATAATAGTTGTTATCTTTTTTTATATTTAACTATTATTTCAGTTAAGTCCTATTTAATACATTTCATAAATATAGGCGTGTGTCTATTTTTAAACTTCCAACCTGGCAATTATTTCGCTCTTTATTATGGATACTTAAATTAAACTTTAGCTACATACAAATTATTAGAACTTAGGCGTGCTAAAAATCCCATTTCTAAAGTAGTCATTTGAAGTAAATCACTAAATGAAGTATGGTTATTATTGTGATAAAACTCGATCTTTTTTTACTGTCCGAGATGATGACATACTCCTATGTTTATAAATATCTATCTTACGGACCGTTATAATTAGTTTCTCGTCAGATAGACGCTAACTGCTAATTGACCCCGTAATAAACGATAATGAATTTGATTGTATACTGTAATCGTTCCGTTTTAATTCGTCGAAGAAACTGATGACGTGTTTTGGAAAATAGGCATTTTCATTTCACGAAACCATATCAGATTCAGTTTTTAATTGTAATAATAAATCACAAGTTTATGCTGGATATTAACCGTGTTTATTGGCTTTAATTTTTCTAATTACGCCGTTTACGATCCGTTGAAATACTTTGAAATGTATAATTAGATAAACGTAAAGCTGTAGTATTAAAAAAATTGTAATTTAAAAGTTAAATATGAAAGAGATATAAGTAGATAAAAAAATCGAACAAATTTGATGACATATGCTGTTGAGTATCAGTACTATGAGATACGCGTCCAACAATTGACAATCGCAATTAGAGAAAAAAAATCCTGTTTATACATTACACTTAGCTGATTTAACTAATTTTGTTTCACTAATTAATCAACACATCGAGTCCCCAGCTGGTAAAATTAAAGTTTGAAACACCAATACAGTATCGATGCTGAAAACTTATATATATATATATATATATATATATATATATACACAATGAATTTTATTTTTAGAATATTTGTATACAATGCAAAAGAACGTTATTCGCTACCTAAATAAGCATAAACAAACAAAATAAAATTGATATCCAACAACGCAAAGTGGATATTCAAATCAATTGATTCTTTTGGAATGCTCGCTAGACTGTCTCACTAACGACAGGCAGACACGATAGTTTTACAACGCCATATAAATCCTAAATAAGCGAACGATAATTTTTTTCGAACTAGACTACCATCGATCGTGAACGATGACTAGTTCCGATAAATTCATACGGAATCTTAAATATAGTCTTCAATGCGAACGGCTTAGAATTTGACGCGTAGTAGATAGTGGGGTGCATCAATCAATAAGCTTGCTCCACGCTACGTGCCTCGCGAATCAAGTGCCTACAAGAGCGGATGGGAGAAACACGTCTATGAAAAATAGTGACTGGGGCAACACAATAAGTGAGGTAAGGTGAGGGGGAGTAATAGAAGGTGCTGTAAACGGAAACGCACCCTTCGGTTGAGACGCGACGCCGCGCTGCTACGCGAACTTACGATAATTCAATGTCACACGAACGTTCGGCAAACCAAATTTTTCATGTCAAACGATGAAGGTGAATTTTATGAGCATTTATATAACGTGTTATAGACAGCTGAAAGTGCTACCAAAGTAAAAATCCACGTTGTTAATAAAGATATACCAAAATGAAAAAAATTAAATGGTCTTACTAAAATATCAACGAAAAGAAATAATGAAAGTTCATTAAATCTTACTCGAAACTTAATCTCAGCAAATCAATATAAATTAAACGAAAATACTAAATCTTTATTTGAGAATTTAAAACTGAATCTTCCTTCACAAATCTGTATTTGATATAAGCAATTTTTAGTGCATTTGGAACACCAACGTTATTGAGAAAAGAACACTTCTCATTTTTAGAAGGTTGAAAGTCCTTTGAAAAACATTATATCACAAGAGACTGTAGTCGACGATCCCTACTAACTGTTAATGAATTAGCCTGTCAATAATATCAAAGCAAAACGCCAGCCGTCAATTTTGGAGTGACGCCTATTCAAGGGTTGCTAGATGAAGTCCTCTTTCCAAACCTTATGTACAGAGGCGTAAATATGAAAATTCATTGGCTCGGAAACTGCTGTCATTTAAAATTAAGTGTAGAGATTTTTATTTGATTGATTACCAGCGTAATGTGTCAATTGCGTACGCACGTATAAGTTTTATATTCAGATTATGTCAACTTAATTTGTAACGGTTCTTACAGAAAAATAGACGTAAAAATAAAACTTTTTATTGACATTTATTTCTTTAGCATAATAAAATATTCTTCTGAAGAACTTAAAACATCCTCATCCTAAATTGACCTGAATAATGGACGTCTCAATATCTTGATGATGATGATGATAAAATACACTATATTACGCTAATAATACATTTATTATTTTGACAGCGTTAAAACCGACATAGTTCTAAAGTTACGTCAAATGTTCTTTAAGTTATCTGCAGCTGTGTTATACTTTGGTGTATTCGTTAAAAGAATTTACATAATTCCGACGGCTATGGTTATAGCAAGGAACATATATATTTAAAATGTATGCGTGAAAGGTACAACTTGGCACAGCGGCAACTTTATCGAACTATTAAAAATAAAACAACAGACACAAGTGGTTTGTATTTTACTTAATAATAATGCTACAAGTTGTTTGGTGAAAGATTTTCCATACACAAAAGTATGTAGCAAAATGTATAACGTAAAACTTGTGTGCAAAAAATACAATTTAGCAAAAATTGTTAAGAATAAATTAAAGTTAATATATGTATATTTATAAGAGTCTTAATTTGTAGGACAATACTTATTTAAAGATTTATTAAAGAAAAGAAACATATATACTTGATTGTTCTAAATATGATCATTATTCGGTTTTAAATTGAAAACTGTCGTCGAAAACCTATCCCGTCTTTCTAGTAAGCTGCGAGTTAGAACCGGTCGCCTATTAAATTGCATAATAATACGTTATTAACATAAAACATCACATATTGTCAGATGTGATTGTGGTCATATACAAGTTTATAACTCCATGAAATATTGTATGGTGATGCCATAAAGCATTTGTACTCTTCGTTCGATTCATAGAATTCATCACGTTCAAAATTATCCGGACCAAGAAATTAGGTAAAAGCAAAAAAAAAAAACCCAGAATAATAGCCTATTCAACATAGTTAAGGGAAACCACGTCTATAGCAGACAAATAAATAAACATAACTTAGTATATAGTCAGTTATTGTATAATGAAACATGTTAGTAGCTCTTTGCCAACACAGGGCGGTGGTTTAGCGTCACGTACAACTCAAACGCCACATGTTGCTTGTCCATCGACATTTGCATATCAAAGCACTCTCTGGCTCCCCATTACAGCGTACGATATAATATACATAATATATAACTAGAACGTTTGATAGCCTAACTGTAAGATCGTACAGTTTGATAGCATTATAATTATGGATACTGCAGTAACTGCGCATATACTATTGCGTAGTTACTGTCAATAAATTCAACGGCTGTTTGCTGATAGTGGGATATTCGAGACGTAGCTATAAAGTTAATGATTTTACACGTTCGGCTTAATATCAGCCTAATCAGATGATCACAAAATAACACAACACTATCATCGTCTTCTATCCCTTGTCCAACAATAAGTAGGGTTGGCAAATATGTTTTTATGTTGGGAACTGCAATTTGGTTTTAGTGTTTTATAGCCTGCCCCCACCCTGACGACAAACTTCCTTAGGTTCTCCTAGTTAGAACATAATACACCATAAAGAAATTAATAAGATTTCTATCATTTCTTACGAAGCAAAGTCTGCTTTTGAGTACTTTCGTCCATCCGTCCTTTCAACCGAAAGACGTTCACTGCTGGACATGATATTTCCAAAAGATCTCCACAACGACCGGTTTTTTTCGCCACACACTTCCAACGGATTCCCGCGGCCTTCAACAGGTCGGTCGTCGGTTTACTTTCTGGGGGGCTTACCCTCGCTTTGTCTTCCAGTATGTGACAGCCATTCGAGAACCCGTTGGTCCCAACGGGCATTGGTTCTACGGACAATATGCCCAACCCATTGCCACTTAAGTTTGGCAATTCTTCGGGCAATGTCGGTTAGTTTAGTTCTTCCTTGTCTTAGGATATCTCGTACTCGTTCGCATGGAACTCCCAGTTTTACTCGTTTCTTGGGTATTTATGTTAATGGTGTTGTAAATCCATTCAACATTAAATTAATTCAGTAAAAAAGGGCAGAAATATAGTGTTCATTGGACCTGAAACTTTATTTTTTCTAATATATTTCAGCACAATCAAATTATAACAAATACATAATTGCATACTCGTAGAGTATTTGCAGTAGTAAACTAATGATTAACAAATAAAAACCCATTCAGGACAGACGAAGATACCGTCAAAACATTCTTATGCTTATCATCCATGATTCAGAGTTTGTAAAATGCTAAGGCGATACCTTGATAACAAAAATTCACGATAATGATTTATCGGGAATAACTGTATATGTGCTAAGGTATAGCAAACAATAAACAGTACAGAATAAAATGCTTTTTTTCAGCAACCCAAGAACTCTACGACTTCTGTGAAAAACTATACCGCAGATGTTATCGACAAAAGGAACTTAATTTAGTTCAACGAATGCACTATTGAAAAATATTTTTATACCTGTCAAGTTCTTTCAGTCAGCTCAAGCAAATTTGAGCTTAGGGTAAAAAAAAAATGGTTTTATTACATGTTTCCTTTAAATACTTTGTTTATTTTGTACAAAAAGGCAAATTTATCTTATGAACTTTTTAAAGTTGATCTCTGTTATGTTTTTATCTAACGGAGTCTATTATTTTGTTTTATTGTCAGTTTTATTCCACGACGTTTAAAATAATAAAAGCAAATTTTTGTCACGGATAAATTAGCTATTCAAAGAACAATTTATATGTATTAGAATGAAAATGGTCATAAATAATTATGTTTTAAAGAGGTTTAGGCACTATATATGTATATAAAAACAAAACAAAAACAAATTTCTTCTATCGTTTCTATAGTAAAAAAATCGATAGTAGTATAATTACAGTAATTAATAAATTATAATCCATAAATTATATTAGTTAAAGAATAATAGATACATTACTCATTATGTGAAATTGTTACGTTTTATTTTAATACACAGTCTTTTAACAACTTGTTGCCCAGCATCGAAATTAATTTAAGACAATAAATGTTTTTTTTTAAATATTTTATTGTTTAATTTCATATAAATTCAAAATTCCAAACATCTGCAATAACAATACTCTACTTTTCATAATCTGCACGTTATATAAGCATTATATTGTCATCCAAACCAAGCTGGGCTGCGTTTAATCACGAAATATGAACTGTCAAACTTGTATATGGGCCGTAAATCAGAAAACTTACGTTCACCGGTTAGGCGTAAAACAGAAATTTTGATGGCATTTATGATAATAAAAATATAATGCATATTCAACGGTTAATATATCTTAAGTCTTATGTCTTCAAGACAATTGTGAATAGATTACATTTATCGCTATGTGCTCACTCCACTCGAAATAACAATTATAAAACAATAGATGAATGTAACAGTCATTATCACCGTCATCATTATTTACATTAAGAAGTCGGTTTTAACTTGCTTTTAGCTTACCATCTTTTGTCAAACGCATCGAAATACGGCACGCAATTTTGATTAAATAATCAACTCATTTAATGATTAAACGACTGATACTACGATAGGTGTTTTCAAATCACTATACTTAAGTAGATACTACAATAAGACTAGTTTAAGACTACAGACGGTACTACCCATCAAGAAGATGCACATCTCATCTAGAGAATCCCTAAATTGTATTATAATACAAATGGAAAAGTTGATGAGGTACAACCTCACTTACTGATGGATTCACCCAAGAATAGAACTGTGAGAGAATTGTTGTTGGACAATCTAAATTTAAGAAACTAAAACTTAGGGATTTTTCATAGTATTTTAGCAAAACCTTGTTCAAATGACGCCAAGAGATTATTTGATTTAGTAATATTAACCTACCAGCAACCCGTTGATCAGAACTTATGCCGAGGTACAATGGCTAGTATGTTCCTTTGAATAAAAGCCCCCAAACAAAAGTAAAAAAAGTCACTCTATACTGTAATATCATTATAGCGGTCAACACATATCATATCAAAAAGTAATAGATATTTTTATTTCGAACTAATAAACACTGTTGATCTGAACGCCTTCACAGCTTCGCCAAATGGTAGCTAGCACAAAACCAGCAAAATGGTAAGTATATCCGCTTGAGCAGCTGCCTTTTGTTAAAAAATTCGCGGAATTTGCCCCTAACTAACCCTTCAGTAAGTAAGAACATGTTCCTTACAGAACCTATGTACCTTACGTGTGCGTGTGTGAAGTATGACCCATTTGATTCTATTGCATGGCATGGTCATTTTATGGCGCTGGCGGCGGCTACAAGAACTTCTACAGTTGGACATCGGAGTACGTCGTAAGCCGCTGCCGGTGGGAAAACCGGAGTGAGTGGGAAGTTAAGTACGATAGATTATTGGATAAGCGCATCAGTTAATTTTTAAATATGACATTTTGAAGAAGTAACTATGTATGTATCATATGTGTGACAGTTATAATTTAGACGAACGCAAGTATACTCTATAACCTGCAAAAGGTATGGAAATAGATATATATGGTACCTCGTAAACCCATCTATGCGGAGTATAAATGGACTAGTAACAAAAAATCTTTACGAAATGTGTTAAACTAACTAGATTAAATAGAAAGAGAGAGAAAAATACGAATTCTCCTGAATTTACATAACTACGCCCGTTTAGTTATGCATTTGGCAAAAAGCCACGCACATTCGCGGTCGAATAATCCGGCAGCGAACTTATACTAATGCGCTGAATGTAGACGGGACATTGTTAAAGCGGTTAAGTCGACGTGCTAACTAAGTTATGTCGTAGTTATTACAATAAAATGTTAAATGTTAAATTTTATTATCAAAATATCACAGATAACGCTAATATTATACATAGTCATAATTTTAGAAAATAGAATAATTGAGCAACTTACTTTGTTACTTTGTACTTTATACGTTATACTCATAGTTAATGTCATTAAAACGAGAAATATCTTTGCATTAAATACACGAATAATTAGTACTTTGAGATTGTTTTTTACATCTCCTCATTGTGATTATTGAGACGCTCTCAAGAATTATCTTTAAAGTATTAGGAAAAAACAGTTATTTAAAAATTTAACAAAGTCAATTAAATTTCGGAGGAAATAGTAGCCAAAAATAAGCGCTTTAAGATTCTGCCATAACCAGTTACTTAAAGTTGAGAACATATCGAAAGTGACTTCTTGTGAAAAGCAAATTTTTTCTGTAAGAGATTGTGTAATCTTAACCACATTGAGTAATATAACGCGTATAATAACTCTATTTCTTTAATTTAAGTAAATCTAAAATTTATACCATGTCCAATACTAGTCAATGTGCCATTTAAATTTACCTGCGGAACTATATCGCAAAAAACCGACGTAACGAAAACCTTCGGTGACAGTTTGAAGCGAAGCCCTACCGGTCGACATTCGACTTGGCCAAAGTAATTAATCGCAAGCGCAAACTCACTAGCTGTCGGCGCGCGGCGTCACACCGCATTACTTGCTCGCCCCGGTTCGTTCTTCTGGAAAATTGGACCTGCCGCGGTGATTCCACAGTGAAATACAATCCCACACGACTGAATAGAACAACGCGGGTTGTTGTTGTAAATAAAATAAAATAAATAAAATATTGTTTAAATTTTTAAAGGACTTTTGTGCTTAAATGCACGAAATACAATTGGGATATCGTTCAATTTTATGTCAAATTTTCACAATTCTGGATAAAGTTCTATAGTGTTCATAGGTATTATTTACCCCTAGAATTTTAATAAAAAGCCGAGCATGTTCATTATAATCCTTGACAAAGGCTTTCATTCTGATATTACGCAAGATATAATTTTTCTTTTTTAATTATCATTGTGTAAGTCAAACACTATAGAGTGTAAGTTAATCTTTATTAAATGACCTTGCTGTGTGCCCGCGGCTACGCCCGCGTTTCATACATTCTTCAGTGCGCTTCAATTTTTTTTATACGGTACCATAATAATTGTTTTAGTACTAAGATAAAGTAAAAATATTTCTCATAAATTCAAGCACTTGCGCGTACAAATACGCATTAAATCGGATTTTATTCTATTTTTTAGGAGTTTTAATTTTTTTACGCGGAATACTAATTATTTTCGGATATGAAAAGTACCCTAAGTTACCCGGAGTAACTTCAGCTATCTACCAAAAGTCTTATCAAAATCCACCCAAACGTTGCGGAGATTACCCGGAAGAAACAGAAACACAGACAAAAAATTGTTATAGGTATCGTATAATTCATATCTATTTAGTAAATAAAAATAATGTTGACATTACAAGCAGACACTTCCACTCTATTTATTAGTATAGATAACAAATTTAATTACAAAAATAATATCACACAATATTGTACTGTTCTTACTGCATTTATTTAAATATGGCCGATTAATAACAGTTAATAAGTCATACAAACATTAAAAAAAACTCAAGGAATTTCTACGTTATTAATATTTGTTTTATCTACTAAGTTTTGGCGTATATAAACTTTATTTAATATGTCGATTATCCATAAAAATGAGACAATAGGAAAACAATGGAAAGCTGGCGTAAAAAACGTCAGATCAGTGCTCAAGGGGTTTTAAAATCAATTAGACAAAAACGATTCGTTTTTTAAAGTTAGAAAAAAATGTATTATATTTATTGTATTCGCATAAAAAACAACCAGCTTTATACCTACATGTTTTATTACTCTATTCGCTAATCAAAATGTATAGCTTTTTGTGAATGAAACAAACGATGATCATTAATAAAAATGTGTAAGGAGCTTATTATGTATCTGTAGCAAAACTGTTAACGATTGATACCAGTATTCATTCAAATATTTTAAAGTATTGTTGCTTACGAGTAATAAGACTTAGATATAGAGAATATATCTCTGGCGTTTTGTTATTCATATTACATTACCGTATCTTCCTTTTCTAGACGTTTAAGCGTTGATTATTCAGCGCTATCGCTTCGTACCATCTGGTATCTTTCTTTGCTCTATTTACATGTTTATTCGGTCGATATAAGGTACGTTTTGGAGCGCAGATAGAGACAGAAGAAGGTTATAGTGAGGAGACATTATTTCGTTACAATGGTTGGTGCCGCCCACGCTTCGGGCAGCAGGAGCGTCTCCAGTGATGCACTGCTTTAGGGAACGAATAAATTACGGAAACGGTCGGTCCGCAAGAAGACTTGTACCGCAGTTTCACAATATTATCAGAATAATATGCCCCAAGACGCACGATGTCTTAAAGTTTCTAACTAATGGGGCTGTAAAATTTGAACACTATATTATATATTTTTAAGAGACGTGCCCGAATAGGTGCCGTGTGAAGCTTTGTAACCGCAATGCTCATGGCGTTTCCACAGACCGCAAAGAGTTAGTAATCTAATACACGAAGCTCAGCGACATTGGCTTTTGTAGCACCGCATATCATATTACATGCCAAGCATATATTTAATATGTTCCGAGTTACAAACTTGAGAGGTCTAGCGACTTAGGTATTGTTTTAAACTTTAGAGGCGCTAGCATTATGCATTTATATTACGTTTTGTTTTTAAATTCGTAGAATTGAAACCTATGATCCAATTAAGAAAGTATATAATCACTTATGCGTAAAACTTATAAAGTATTACATGAGTAGAATTTTTTTACACGTCCCCATCATCATGGTATTGCTATAAATGTTACAATCAGGGGCTCATTATAGAATTAGGTTCAAACAACGTCCATCGTCGCGGAATTCAACCACACAACGAACTGAGCCACCTTCGCTTCAAAGTATTTCTATTTACTACTATGCTTTTCAATTAACTTTTTTTATTCTGTAGGTACATACCTAAAACAATGTATCTATATATAAGTTTTGCCAAGCGTAAGCTGTTACGGAGTTGTTCGGATACAGAACGATTGTGTCGGTCTCGGCGGTTCATCCGATCCATTCGATTACTTTTTGCAGAAATAGAAGTAAAAAAATGAGAAACAATATTCCATTTCTCGACGCGTACGTTTATGGAATACAGTGCAAGCCAGGGAAATTGAAAAATAAAATTGATTTTGCGTTTCGATGGTCATCAAGTTAAAAAAAAGAAATATAATCAGGTTTTTTCTGGGTAATTGGCCTGCTTTATATTACTTTTTAGTGATTCCAAAGACGTGTCTGTGTATTATTATCACATAGATAAATTATTTATTTATATGTAGAACCTCTGTTGAATTTATATTAAACAACTACGTTGCGTCACTAAATTTCGAACTTCCAGTAGATTTAATAAAAATATAACCTTATTTATTCAGTTGTAAAACGAAAGGTTACTAACTCTTGCCATTTATAGATTTCAAATTTCATTCGCAAAATAATCAAATCAGAATGAACATAATTTCTAACGGAATTAACTTTTTAAATAATCCTAAGTTAATTACAAGTAAACAAACCATGCCGCGGAACAAAGCCAAGAATTAACCGAAATTATTTAACCCGTGAATTGGCTTTCAACTGGGAACTTCAATCAAGGAGAGAGGTCACAAGAAAAGCCCCGGCCCCTTTAATATGCAACTCACAATAGCAAGGGTTTGAGTTTTGAAGAGGTGAGCCCTTCTGAAGGTACTTTATCTTACCGCAGGCGAAGAAGGAACGGGTGAGATAGAGTTACACGATTAGCCGTCTTTATCTTTTAAACAAAGTTGAATATTAACCGTCCCTCTCTAATGTCTTACATTTAAAGGCGAGTTTACAATATGCTTCAATGTTCAGCATAACCAAACAAACACATACAAGTATGTATGAACGATACTTGAAAACAAAAATCCTTATCTCGATTCGACGAAACCACCAACGTTGCTGCATCAAATGACAGAAATGCAAACTTTTTGCTTCATACGCATATGTGGCAAAACATAAACGATAGTAACCACGTGATACACGATGACAGATTTGCGAATAAAAACATTGCTTCAACGAAACTTATCCTTAGAACTTTTATATATTATTTCATGCGTTTTATTTTTTGTCGTCAGTTTTAAAATTCTTTTGGATCAAAGAAATGAAACTTTTAATAATCATCCTGTGCAATTTCATTACATAGGTTTACTTCTGTTAGAAATTATTTGCAGTTCCTTTAAACATACTTTTAAGCCTTTCAATCCTATATTTACCTCAGTATTTAAAACAATTGTAATATTACAAACAATCTTTTTTATACGGAAAAGGCCAGTGCTTTGACCACAATGTCACCTGATGTTAAATGACGATGTGGTCCAGGATGGTAAACACACTAAGCTTAGAGGTACTGGATCTCAAGTGATGCTGACGGAACACACCTAATGGTATTTGGCGAAAAGTTTTCAAACTTAGCTACCAAGCTACCCAGGCGGGCATCATTAGAAAATGTCCTACCACCATGCTATGGTTTCTTCGAGATGTTTTCCTTCACCGAAAGCTCAGGCCGATTTTAGAGTCAGATAGGTGGGGATCGAACCCGCGTCGATTGACGTTGAATCCGGCCGCACTACCCAACTAATTATGCCCTGCGTTTTTATACTAAATGCCTAGTTTTAAATAAACAAAAAAAAATATTTTTAAAGTAAACTCATAGAAATGACTTCAAATTACCTTAATATTATTACCAACTATTTTTATTTACTACTAGCTGTGTGTCCACAGCTGGGCTCGCGTTTCATATATTTCTTCACTGCGTAATATAGCTTTTAAATAATTATTGGAAAATATGTTGATGGGTGTTGTCCATTAAATCATATTTTATTTACAATTTCATGAGTTCTATTTTTTTATGCAGGACCATAATTATTTTAGAAATATAAAAGTAGCCAAAGTTACGCAGAGTAACCTCTCCTAACAGAAAAAGTTCCGTCAAAATCGGTATAGCCGTTCCGAACATAAGCCGTAACAAACCAACAGACAACATTATAAAAATGGTTACCATTTACACATAAATAAATGTATTTAGTAAAAACGTTGTTATTTTAATTTTACAAGCACACTTCAATTTTATTTATTAATATAGATGCTTACAATTATCTAACAGAATTAATCAATTTAAAATGCTATAGAGAAATCAAACCTAGTAATTTCTAATTAAATACACAGAATTTATAGAACAAGAGATACAATAAACTCTAAATCATTGTCCACGGGGAATTTATTAAACAACATAGTATGTTTTTGTCGTTAAACTATTTGAGCCAATTATGAGACGGAAGTGTACCAATTCTGTTTCATTAGAGCAAACGAATACTTTAAACCTGTTAGTCGACTGCATTGCAGTTTATTGTTGAGATCGCAATAAATAGTCCTATCGAACGGGCTATTGCCGCTATCATAGAACGAAGAATTATACTGTAATCTAATAGCATTAGTGCGCAAGCTCTATGTAATAACTTTATTGGCAATCCGAGAATTCTTTAAGCTAAAGAGCTTGTCAGTAAAGCCGATGATTGGATTCATTTTTTGGTCCTTATGATAAAAGTGATTATAATCATAGAGATATGACTTCGTTAATAAATTTTTTTGAATAATAGCTGTAATAAGTATTTATTTAAATATCAATGTAAGTTTTTAATCCATACTTTTATTACATAAAAGGCAACGCCTACCTGTCGTATGTCCGTTAGTTGACTTAAAACTCAAGAATCACAAAACCGATTGTATAATTCTATTTTTACAATTACATTCAACTAATCATATTATGAAGATAAAAGTTGATATAAGTAAAAATAAATCCACCGGTCCATTATCTGACAACAATTTAATTAAACCATTGAATATTTAAAAGAAATGTATATTGCCGTAATTTTTAAATTTAACAAAGAACGATAGGAGCCGCGGAAACAACTACAAAATCGTTAAAAAAAATAACGTACAACTAGTTCAAATATTTTGAATTTCATACAAATAATAAATTAAAGTATTCCAACAGGGCTGAAAAAATATAATGAGGTTATTAAAAACCTAGCAGGTATCAATTCAAGTCTATAATTCTATACTTGCAGTATGTAATAATGAATCATCAAACAATTTGCATGAACAACAAAAAAAAGAAATCCGAAACTCAATTACAATAAGCCGCATCGGACCCTATTCAAGCGCAATATTGAAATGCTGCAATTTGCATAGTTATTATAAACATGAACGAGATTGGCGATTCACACTCAACTGTGACAGAGACAGATGAAATGAAAACGCAAGGAATCGAAGGGGGCGACCATAATAAAGATACGATGGATCACTGGAAACACTTTGTGAAAGCGTTCAACTAAATCTAAACTATAGTTTCTTTTTTGTTAATATATTTGATAGGCGTTGCGAGAGTGTAAACAGTTCTAATCTTTGTAATTGGCATTTGATTATGATAATTAATACTAGATATTCCAATAGTTACGCTCATTCTAACTTTTTACTAGCATACCTATAAAATGTTAAGGTGGATTGTTTCTGTAGCGACTTTAATTTACTATTATCATAATAATTTTTTTCTAAACTTTACATATTATAACAAAATATATGCTAAAATCTGACCAGATAATAAAAGAATTATGCAAATATGTTCAATGGTGATGCCAATTCTGAACATACAAACAGATAGACAGACTTGCACAGAGGTTACCTATTTATTTTAAAATAATATGATTTGCAAAAAGGTATACTTACACATAACCAAGATTATGCAGATAAAGTTGTACTAGATTCTTGTGCACTCCTTAATTATAGACAATGACGGTATGTAAGTTTATCGTGATTTAATAAACGAAATAAATAATGGCAGTAAAATTTCATAAAAGTAAATAATACAATAAAAATTAAAAACCTAATTGAATAATTCAATTTTGGAGTATAATCTAATTAGCTGAGCTAAGGGGGTACATTAATACTCCAATCTTACGAAAATGTAAAGGTATTTTATTTTAATTACGACGTAAATTACGCTCCATGCGCTATATCTTGTATGTGTCAGTTACTATTTAGTGCTTAACATAAAGAGTACCGCAATAAGCGGTCCTTCTTGTTGTTATTCTAGTTCATGTTACCTATCGAACATAAATTATGTATTTACTATTTATATTACGTTACACAAACTTAGTAAGTTTTCTCACGATCTTAGCCTTAACTGTTTATATCTTACACAGCCACCGAAAAGATTTCAAGCATTCATATAACGATAGGTTTTTAAATAGGTGCAATACTTTCGTTTTCTTGAAAAAAAAAAGTTATTACGGAGTTTCTCTTATAACCGTCGCCAACGTGATAATGATAGTTACATGTACTAGCATAACATGCATCACACTGTACTCAACATCCATGTAGGGGACATAGATTCTATAAGGAAAGTAGATTTCTATTTTCTTCGTTAACTATGTTTATGTTTCTTCGTTATTTACGTTGGAATTAACAGCCTAAGTCAAGTACCGTAAACCATTGGTGCCCTTGTGCTAGCTACCATTCTCCCGGCTGGCGCCATAAGCGCTTGCCCAAGAAATTTCGTGAAGTTTATCAAGACCCTTCTGATCCATAATGTAAATTAGTATGGTCAACGCTAACTGATCTAAAATCCAATAGTTCAAATATCAAAAATGGCGTTATAATAAATCAGCGGAATGAAATAATGACAAACATGATACTTAAACAATTAATTACCGTGCCTATCTCTCCAAACAAATTTAGCAGGGGATTGATGTGCTCATCGAAGCTCTGTAATTCAGGGACCCTCCTAAAAACGTATCTTCAGATACGGCAGTATAGTTGACGTTACGTCACGAACCCAAAAGCCGACCGAACATTCCAACGATCGATCGCGATTAGGGCTTGCCCGACCGACGAGGACCGAACTGAATAAACAATGTGACGAGGCAGCCTTCTTCACCCTTTTAACGAATCCCTCTGCGCTGCGTGTAAACCAAGTAGTAAGTTTTATTTGTTTTTTTTCTCGCCTTGCGGTTTACGTTTCAGTACTACGAATCGGATTTTCGTAGAAGATGATAAATAATGAATTATAAACGCTGTAAAACGATAGCGTTGGTTCATTCATTCTTCGAAATGGTTAATGTTATGTAGTTCCTACGTATCTGAGGCTATGAGAATGAGCAAGTGTTCCGGTAGATGCACTTGAGACGGTTCGTATTTCTAAGTCTTATTGTGAGACTTAACATATACTTACAGTAAAAAAATACGTTAATTGTCGATTCATGTTACCACTAAAAATATGAAAAATTATATATAGTACCTACTGATCGATGATATTAATAACATAATATATAGAATTAAACGTAATAATCTATGTAATGTAAATAATATGAAAATGTAATGATACCTGAAATGAGACTGACGACTTGTTCCTTACCTGTAATCAAATAAAACACATTATTAATATTGTTTTACAAACATAATATGTATGTATAGCATTTTCTAATATCTGTGTAAAAATACACAAATAAGTAAGAGAATAAAACTCTGAAAATATGGAACTACTTTTTTGTCATATTCATAGTAATGAAGTCAAGATCTTACATAAAATGAGGATTAAATGCAAACATATTTTTTTATTATACCAATTTGTTATTGTTTGGTTTTCTTTAATGTTCATAAAACTACATTTAGATTCATTTAAAAAGTTTTATGATCTACGGGACAAGCTGATAGATAAATATTCTTTAGCGTAAAATATATGTTAGGTTATTATAAATTTCATTCCATAAATCTTTCGTGAAGAGGTATTTAAGCAGGCCAGCATGACAGCGGTGACTGGCAGTGAACTCCGTTCAGTCACCGCTGTTTTGGATTGTACCGTGCTTACCATTAGGTCCAGTGCAGTGACTGTGCTGTGCATAATAAAAAAAAAAAAAAAAAAACAAAAACAAAAAAACAAAAAAAAAAAACAAAACAAAAAACATCATACCAACTGGATACTCGCGATTTCATCCTTTTTACGTATTAAATCCTTCAAAATCTTAATTATTTGAACTTTAAAGCACACTGACATAATTATTGTATTGAAAGAAAATATAATTCTAAATACTTATTACATTTATTTTACACGTTTACGCTTAAGATATATTAGTAGAACAATATAAAAAATATAAAAGAGCCATATTTAACGAATACGAAGCGACAAGTTCTTCCTTCGCCTTGACAGAGGAAACTATTCAAATGTGTGAGATATCCTAATAGCAGTATTAACTTCATCTTTCCACCCGACCGGGGAATAAGGTCTAGTGCGCTCGACTATGACAACCAACCAACGTCTATTGATTTCACTCTGTACTGGATGTAACATTCTGTCCAAATAATATGTAGTAGCTATCGTATCATTCAAATTATGCAATTATTACGGATAAAATTGTATTATTGTATTTCAATTATTTTTTTAAATTGTATAATAAATATGTTATCAAAATATTCTCAAAAATAATCTTATATATTGTAAACGACTGAATCATTATTAATTATGTTGAGATAATAATTTACAATTATTATTGAGTTCCGATTTTAAAAGTGTTTTGCAATCTTATAACTTGGGGGAAAAACCTGTTTGTTATAATAGTGTTTATATTTACATTATAGTCTCATGTTGGGCAGATAAATGAAACTCGTCTTTAAATTTTTTTATTTAGCTTATAAAGAAATTAATTGTACGCTAAACGAATAAAAGACTTGTACAAGATACATATGAGTGTTACATGTATGTTTACGTCCGTAAAAAAGTAAGTCAGTGTGGTGCTAAAATATTTAACACGATGGTAGCTGTCACTTCCTATCATGTTATATGGACAGCCCTAACATCAAATGAAGACTGGATCGCAATCTAAAGTCATACATAGTAAACCATTCTACAACGATAAATATTATTTCATATTCGCATTAAAGGCACTTCTATTAAAATTATATCATTTGGAAACTGGTTATTTTTTATATTATTTCTCGTAATAGCCCTACTAACACTTTGCAATTCAAAGGGCTGCCGGCCGAATCCGAATAGGCTTGTATAGAATCGTTTGTCACGAATATTGATGAGTAGATACCCGCTGCATAATGTAACATTGTTTTCGCCCGTGTACCGTAGTTTTTGTGAATAAATGATCCGCGAAGGTTATGACCGGATCGTGGAATAATAAAAATGATTTCTGATGTTAAACATACAAATCTGATTACATTATGAAGCAATCTAATCAGTCGACACTGGTTGATAACTTTTAGCGCCGAACATTCATTTTATATTTTATTTATTTTACACACATTATCACAAAGGCAGTTCTTAATGTCTTTTCGACCAGTCTACCTTAGAGTGGTGAAGAGATTAACAAAGGTAGGTACAACTAAATGTTAATCTCTGTAACATTTAAGAAATATCAGATTAATTTTATTGTTAAATCGTTGTTAAATCGTTGTTAAATCGTAAACTGTCTGTTATAATGATTTGTAAATTGATTCCCTTAATAATGTAAAAACAAAAATAAGACGAAAGGCAAGAACCTACTCGTTGTAATGTCAAACAATAAAATTTTAAACAAACGTATCAAAATTCTTTGTATTTGTCCAACAATGATTGCTTATTTATAAATATTACATTTTAAAAATATATATTTCATAACAGCAATACCAGTATTTCAAATCTATGACAGGTATAACGGGTACCGGAACTTCGCGTTATTCGATATGAATCTTGATAAACGATATTAAATCTTAACTTTGTATCGTTTAGGTCTAGTATTGTTAACACGTTCGTGAAATTATTTTAGTCTGGTAACATCACACGCGATGCGAATATAAACATGCCAACGGAACGAAGCCGCCGAGCCTCTGGAACACTGTACGTAGGTAAGTATATATTTTCAATATATGAACGCATATTTCCTTGTAATGGTCAAACTTTCGAAGCTACCTTCTACGGTCGTAAGGGAAACTTTTGCTGTTCATAACGTTTTAAAATATTGCTCATTTCACAGTTGTATCTTCCTATTAGTAGCTTCATCTCATTCAGTTTATATTACAATCAAGCAAAAACATATTTAAAAAAATACGTAGGATGTCTAAAACATTAAAGTGTAGTTTAGTTAATAAGTTGGATGATGTCTTATTTCAAAAAGGTTGTTTTTATAGTTTTTTTTTATACTTTGACCACAACCTCAAGTGATGTCAAGTGACGATGTGGTCCAGGATGATAAACACACTAAAGCAAGATGAACCTACTGGTTCTCTAGTGGTACTGCTGGAACACATTTATTGGTGTTTGTCTTCAGGCTTTCAAACTTAATAAAAGCAGCTACCCAGGCGTTTATTATTAGCAAAATACCTTACCACCATGCTATGGTTTTCTCACGATGTTGTGTCCATCGACGCGTAATCTGACCGCACTACTAACCGTGCCATCTTCGCTCCAGTCAGTTCTTTACAAAATATTCTTATTACAAAATAATATAATCACAGGAACAAAAACTAAGAATAATGGGAAAGGATGCGTTTTTTCATACGTGGTCTTAAGAGAAATGTATAAATAGGAAAAGTAGATATTAAACCTTTGTACTGGTTTTTAATCCTTTGAGCACTGTGATTACTAACCTGGCGTTTACGCCAGCTTTTCATTGTTTTCCAATTGTCTTGCTATTGTCTCATTTTTATGGGTAATCGACATATAAAGGGAATATTCTGAACAGTTGCCATTGTTTGGTTACCATAATGTACTTTGTATGACATAATGCTGATAAATCAGATTTGCATGTAATTTAAAATAGAGGAACAGCTCAGAAGTACAAAAATTACTATTTCAATTGCAATTAAAGAAAAAAAGTTAATAAAAAAATCTCAATTCTCTAATTCAACATTTTAATGTATTTCTAATAAATCTAATCTAGCCATGAAACTTTATATTTTGCGACTTGATTACAGAATTATTTTTTTCTGCTTAGACAAAAAAAAATGTTTTTCTAACCTAGCTAATGCTGTTGACCGGAATGGCCTTTACAGCTTCACCGAACTTTGGGGACGAGTGCTGGAGGCACTCAGCCACAAAAAGTAACTAGTACAAGGGTTCGAACCTCGGCTTGGCCGCTACCTGAGTGTGAAAACTCCAGCGGAATTTTGATCCTAGTTAATCCCTACATTTTTTTACTTAACATAAAAAAAAGGTTCCTTACAGGACCTATGTACCTGCGTGTTGCGTGCAGGAGTGTGTGTGCGGTGTTGTGCGTGAAATGCTCAATGCATGATCAGTGTCACTGTATCGCGCTGGCGGCGACGTCAAGAGCCTCCCCAGTTGGGGAACGAGACACGTCTTG
The DNA here is from genome assembly GCA_014132275.2 of Samia ricini. Classification (NCBI taxonomy): domain Eukaryota; kingdom Metazoa; phylum Arthropoda; class Insecta; order Lepidoptera; family Saturniidae; genus Samia; species Samia ricini. Next base: position 12,206,168 of record AP028165.1, on the reverse strand, counting down.
GCTCACCGCCTGAGGAGACCCGGATTTTAGGCAAAAACTTAATTAAGATAAATTATATATAAAACTTCTGTGCATCAAATATCTTAGTTCGATATTTATTAACTTAGTTTAGCACGAATTACAAATAAGCACACAGAAGGACACGGAAAGCGACTTGAATTATTATACAGAGAAGCATAAACAATAACATATTTATAACGTTCCTAGAACAAGTTTTGGTGATCTTAGGTATTCATAAATTTATTTTAACAAAATATATATATAAAAAAACAGGTTTACACATTAATAAACACGTAGGTAATTGGAATATAAAAATTTAAGATGTTATTCAAACATATAAGAAACGAATGTACACGTATTTAACGACACAATTCTCATACGAGTTATTAGTATTCATCACAATAACTTTATGTGTCATAGTTATATAGTTAATGGAAAATAAAGTATCAAAATGAATCACTTACCACTCATTACACCTAGTATGCGTTATAATGATACGTCGGGGTCGATGCCCCTATCAAAGGTGTTCAAAGCCTTAACGCAGACACTAGTACGAGTGTGGGACTTATGTATGCATCAGTGTTGCCAACTTTTGAAGTTCAAATTATCGTAAAATTATCATAAATTATTAAATTACAGAATTGTGTCTTTCAGTTATTTACCCACAATTTTTTTTTTTACTTTCTTTGAGTACTAACTTTAATTTTTTTACTCAAAGTTTTCACGTTATTATAAACTCATTATACGCCTGTTTCGAGGTAAGAAGAGTAAAAGTACCGTGGTGGCGGTTTTTGGGCTTTACTTTTGCTTATGAAAAGTGTGTTTTGTGCTACGATTTTAGCACATTGATGTTTATTTAGTTGTTGCTCAAACAGATCGTACATTTAGCACAATTTAGACATTCGTTATCGTACATCGTACAGTGGCTAAATGATCGTAAGTCCCTATAACTATCGTACGGGTTGTTAACGCTGGTATGCATGAACTAAATATGCATTTGTACTCTTTAACACCGCTGTTTTCATTTGATAGCATAAGTGAAGATGAATACATTAATAATCACCGTTTAAGTAATTTGAAATCCGAGTTAAAAATAAATATAATTATTCGAAACCTTCGAACACTAAATCAATGAGATTTCAATGTTACGTATTGGGAAGTAATTTGGAAGTGGAACTTTCACTACTTCGATAGACTTTAAAGGACAGTACATTGTGTCGTATAATCAACGTTAATTTATGATAATATATATACTAAGACGTTGTAGTTTTATTTATCCATTTTCTTTTATCATATACGCCTGTCTTTAAATCGAAAACAAATAACGTGATTTGCGTGATCCTTTTTTATAACTATTCATATATTACTTAGCTAGGATTTTAGTACATATTTTGTTACTTCACTAATTTATGAAAATAGTTAGAATATGGGGTAAGTCGCCAAAGTTTGTTTACGTAGACGGAGTACGTAACTTTAATATAACTTTAATATCTTATCAATAAATTAAAAACTATTATTATACATTGTAATATCGACTATATTACTTCAATATCTGATTCCAAAGTGACAGGTGTTGATATAAATATACAATGCTTCCTTGTGAAGACTTTAGTTTACTTGTTCAGGTATTTCTACCACACATTGAATACGTAATTCGATTAATGAGGCCAAATGTACATAAACTGTTTGAATAAATATACGTCGAATATAAACATTATTAAGTTTTGTCAGTTGTTTAATAAATAAAGAATAATATACGTGTAGAATAGAAATAAAGCATCAGTTTTACAGTTAAAAGCTCAAAGTGGCTCAAAGGTCAATGGAGAGGGCTATGCTTGGAGTTTCACTGCGTGATAGAATCAGGAATGAGGAGATATTGCTCGCAGAACCGATGCCCAATAGGGCTAACGGGTTTTCGAAGGGCTACCACACACCGGAAGACGTAGTGTGGATAGGTCCCCCACAAGGTGGACAGACGTTCTGGTGAAGGTTGCGGAAATCCGCTTGATGCGGGTAGCGCACGACCGGTGGTCATGGAGATCTTTGGGGGACACCTATGTCCAGCAGTGGACGACTTAAGGTTGAATGGATGGATGGATCAGTTTTACAGTATAAAATTATTACAGAAAAATACTAGATATAACAAAAACTATTCGTAAAATGTACCTACATCACCACCAATCCCTTTTGAATAAATCGAAACCGAAAAGTTTCAAAGCTCAAAACGGTAAAATATTCTCTTGCTTAACAGTTCGTTACAAGTTCATCAAAGAGGCCGAACAGCTCGCAAACCTTGAGATAAGAAAACACATTCCTCATTGAGTATTCGAATTATCTCAACAGTGTTGACACAGTTGCGCCCGGGTGTTTGGTGCAAGTTATAAAATACATTCGTTTTTTTAAAGTAAAAAGATGAGTTTGATCGATTTTTGAATGCATAAAAATGTCAAGACAACGTTACCAATATTCTAATGTTAATAATTCTTTATAGTGTATCTGCAGTTATAAGTATGACGTATGTGTGTGTATGTAAATGCTTTTCGGATAGGTAAAATATAACGCTTTCGACACAAAGCTGTCGGCATGGGTTAGCGGCGGAGCACCAGCGCGAAGTAACTAGTTGTAAAGTACTATTTAACCAAGTACTGTGTTAGAGAGTTAGCGGACCTTCTGGGTTGTACGTAAAACTCCAGGTACCACTAGGTAGTGATATATGAGGACAGAGGTGCCTTAGCTTCATTATATATTGCTCCACGTGGGAGAAACCCTAGACTAGCAGCCCGAAGACGGACCATCCTTCACAGTCACAAAAACATTATTAACACATCTCTAATGCATTCAATAATTAATAATAAAAAACACTAACACAATAAAGTACATATAAGTAAACTACTAACATCAATTATGTAAAATATTTTTAATGTTTTTCATAAACATAAAAATGTGCGGTTTGCAAAGTATAATAAAAATAGGTATGCTAATTAAATAGTATAGAGTAGTAGTATCTTAGTAACGACGCAATGTCGTCCCAACCTCTTCGCTGTTTGACGAAGCATTAAGTGTTGTCACAATTAATTACAATAAAAATATTATTGAAAATGATATCCAGTGAAATCCATGTAAACATAACTAAGTACAAGTATCATAAAAATATTATATCACTTAAGTTGTACTTACATATATTTAATTATTAAAAATATTTTAGAATGAATTTTAACATTTTAGATAATTAACGTAATATAATGCCACATTCATTACAAATAACTTAAAATGGTGAAAAATATGTTCCACTTAAAAATAAAAAATTAAAACGCTTTGCAAGCTTAAGCTTATGACTTCCGACACAAGTTATTCGCCAGTAAGCTGACATATCTGAACCGTTGTTGTATTTATTTAGCGCTGATTTGTGCCGACGACAAAGACCGTGTCAACTGTGTGCGTATGACGATAACCTACGCCCGTGACGAAATTTGTTTATCGAATAATTACAAACACATGTTCAGCAATTATCGCACTAAATATTTAAACATTACAATAGACGGCGTTGAAAAGATTTTTTTTGATAACATTACGACGGTTCTTTGACGTAGTACGTATTATTTTAATATTCAGTATTAGAATTTTGAAATAAACAGTAAAATATAGTACTAAAAATTAGGATATTGTCTATTATCCGCTACTGCGTCTGCATTGACTTTAGTTTTTTTAATGGTATTAGAAGCGGTTTGTTTCCCCACATGTTAAATGACGACATGGTCCAGGTTGGTAAGCATACTAAGCCTAGAGGTATTAGCTCTCAAGTAAAACTACCGCAATATACCTATTGGAGGCTGGTGACAGATTTTCAAACTTGAAGGTGGTAGTTAGCCACCCACCCAGGCGGGGATATTATTATAAAATATCCTACTAACATGCTATGGTTTCCTTACGATGTTTTCCTTCGCCGAAAGCTCAGGTTCGTTATAAGACTAGGTAGTTTCGAACCAACGTCCATCGACGTGGAATCCGAACAACTGAACCACTATCGCTTCAAAATTCAGAATTGAGTCCAGAGAGAAATTGAATTATTATTGTAATGAAGTAAGTTCAATCATAGAAAGTAAGAGAATCCCAATAAGTACTGTTCTCTAAATATATCCAAAATTTAGACAAATATCCACAAATATAGATCCACAATTTTCTAGTGGAAACATTATTTTCATGCACATTTTAAGAATTAGACTACGTAAGCCTACAAAGCAATCGGTTTGTCGGTGACTTGTTTATAAAATATTGTGATTTTCTAAATATACAAAAGCTTAATTAGATCTATGTAAAGTGCAAAAACCTTTCTGGAAAATATAGCCAATTGATTGTGAAAAAAACCTTATCAAAATCCCTTGAGCAGTTTTAAACGTATAAACAGACAGACGCGAAAAACGATTATATTTTATGCTATGTAATATAGCTGATTAATTGCACTAAATGAAATTACTTAAAACTTCTAATTCAAAGAAAGATATTTTCACATAAAGAATTAGATAGGGTAGTAAAACAAAATTTCAATTCGCATATACACAAAGATAAATTCGTACGTTAAACCGCATTAGTGGGTGTTTGAGTAATTGCATGTTTTAAATCTCAGTAATGTACATACATACATATGCAATACGGACATCATGTAACGTTTGAAACATTCTCGTATGCAACACATTTAACTAAATCATACCTGGCGTAAACACGCGAGAGTGTGTTGAATGAGCTTTGAAGTGTTTACGAAATTAAATAAAACAGTAGGTACACCTATTGTAACTATAATATAATATGTAACCTATTATAAATTGATTTTTTTTTACATATAGTATTTTTATAATTATGTTTAACAAGCATTCTTAACATTTGTGTCTGTACATTTTTTAACAAACACAAAATTAGACACATGACACTAAATAAGTTAAACATTAGAAATTTGTTAAATTTAGTTTTGAAGCAATAGATCAATTTCGTAATAGACGGACGGATTTATAATAAACGCTAATTGCTGAAAAATAATTAATTTACGAGGCATTCATAGAAAAAGATTTTCGTAGAACTTTTAGTCTGTCATATAGTAGTTCTATTTTAATTTATAATATATTAAAATAAAATTCTGTTCTGTTATTGCGCGTACAAGTAAATACTACAAATAATAACATGGAACACAAATTCTGAGGTCTTACAAAATCTCCTCGGAAAGTTACATTAACATAGACACAACTTTGCTGAAACATTATATGTATAATGGCTAGAAAAATATCTTAGAATTACTTCAACAATCTTCAGATTCTCTTTAGGATTCAAACTTATATTGTTTTGTAAAATTAACTGTGTAAAATAATTTGCATTTACTTGCATAATATTATTTTAATGCTTGCATTTAATAGAACTAGAGATATTATGAAATGTATTAGGCATTTGTCTATGCCGACCAGTCTTGTTTTCAATCATGTTATTTCAAAACTTTAATCAACAGTGGGTGTACGTGGGCCGATTAGGTTTGTATAGAAACGACAGTAAATGCTACAAGACATATTTATACATTTAATCTACGAACAAAAAACCCAAAAAAGGTACAGTAAATCACACAAAACTTTTTTAATTAAAATCAAAACCGACTTTAAAAGAATATACTATAAAATGCATTAAAAAGTAAATAAATAATTTATTAATCTACTTCTGTTTACTTCGATATATACTTTGTTTATATAATAATTATGAAATCAGTGCCAGCTAGAGTTAACTAATGTACTCATTTCAATCGGTCCGTAATTGACGTAGAAATCGCCTATAAAACATACAAAAAAAACTACATACAGACGAATTGAGAAACTCCTCCATTTTGAAGTCTGTTATGAAAAAGAACAAAAAAGGTAATAAAACACCTAATGTTATTAAAAAATTAAAATATGAATACTGTATACCAATTGAATTCAAAAAATACCATGGACGTTATTTCAGTCCAGTTAGATATAAAGGAAATAAAATGTCCCAGATATAATGGAAATAAAAAACTAATTCTTAAACGGGCCACACTACATAGCAAGCGATCAACCGCATTTGTGATTAGTTTCAACGTTCTATGGATCTCGTAAGTTTTGAAATAACTCATGTTAGCTAAAAATAAAAGCCAAGAAATAAAGGTATGTTCTTGAGATCCTATTACGTACATATGATGAGTAAAGGAAAAGAAATTATTACCTACTCATTGGAGTCCGGATTCTATTTATTATTCTTTTAAAGAGATAACATTTTAAGCGTACAGCAAATAAACTCAATGCACTTTGATTCTATCCCAATGGAAGTAATACAATTATATACAGTTTATTAATCTATATAGTTAAAATTTAAGACGCGATAGTAAAATCCAAACATGATATAATATGTTAAACGTACATAGAAAATTGTTCGTAATTAAATATTATTATCTATATAATAAATAAAATTGAAGTGACTGTTTGAATATCAAAATAACAACCTTACTAATTACATATGAATGTATATATTTGTCTGTCTGTCTGTTTGTGCCGGCTAATATCCGGAACGGCTGGTCCGATTTGGGCGGGACTTTTAGTAGATAGCTGAAGTTACTCCCCGTAACTAAGGCTACTTTTATTTCTCTAAATTATTAGGATTCCGTGTATAATTATTAAAGCTAATAAAATTGTGAATAAAATCCAATTCAATGCAGTTTGACTGGCGTGTGTTTGAATTTATGAGAAATATTTGTGCTTTCAACTAACTACCAAATATTAAATAAATTAATTAATAAAATAAATTATTTAGGGTTCCATAGAAAAAAATTAAAATCTCTTTGCTTTCTCTTAGTACCATAAAATATTATTAGGGTACCGTGTAAAGCGGGCGGAGCCGCGGGCACATAGCTAGTTATAAATATAATTTTTTTCTAGGACGAAATGTGTTCTGATTTTAAGGTTTGAAGTATTTTTGTAACTTTATGCATTTTCATTAAATGTATGTACAAAAATACATCTTAACAAACAAAGAAAAAAACGTTTTTTCTCAACACATTACTAACTCAAATATCTTTTTCCTTTTGTTTTCCCATGAAAACAATTCGTCAAGAACAGCCCCCACTTTTCGGCATTCAAAAGGAAAAATGGTAGGCCAAACAAGCCAGTAACCAGTTAGTCTGTAACAAAATTCCAACAAAGGATGATTAACGATTTTTTTTCCCACCCCCAAGCTCATTCAAGCCGCGTCGATATTGAATCCGTTAGACGGGCGTAAAAATGAAAGTTTTCCCTCTTTTCTTTTCTAAACAACACTTGTGCGGCGGACGACACACGAGCATTAAGCTCGCCGTGCATGTCGTATCATTTTCTCCAACCAACAATTCTACTGCAGAGTATAGACTCTGCATACTCTCTAAATCAACGCATAAATTTATATTGTGATTAAATTTATATGATAAAATTAAGGATTTTATCATACTCCCATGAATGTATGTACCTCAGCCAAAATAGTTTCTGTTGAAAGGACGTTGCCTTTTGCAGTACGTAAGGAAAGATAGTCCATAAGTTTGACTCTACAGAAACTACTCAACCGATTTTAAAAATGATGTTACCAATAGAAACTTACATTATCAGTAAGGATTCTAATGCTATATTATATTATTTTTTGGATAAAATATTTATATATAACCGTGCGAAACCAGAACGGGTTGCTAGTTTAATATGAACATCTGTAATAATTTTATTTGTTACATTATATAATATCAGATGGTAAACAATAAAAAAACCACACGAAATAATCAGCCAACGTTTTGTTAATAAAACACAGTTCCCGTGTGTCCTGTTTTCCGACAAACATATCTCGAGTCTGTGATACAGTTACCGCGGCATTTTTCCTTTAGTTAGTTTTAGAGTTGTTCAAAACAAATGACTGGCATTTTAGTGAAGTTACTAAATCGGTAGAAATTTCGCGAAATGATGACACATTGCAATACTTTTTAATAGTTGTGTCGAGAACATTTATTTCCGTAAAACTGTTTTTCTTTTAGACATACATATAACGGCTTGGAAATAAACTATAGTATTAATGTTTTTTATAAGATTACTTTTAGAATTTCATATTCTGTATTCGAAAGGCAAACTGTATGACAGATATCGTTCATATAATAATGCACCTTATTTTGATCAGACCAACGGAAAATAAAATGTAAGAAAAATAACATCCAGTGTCCTTATAAAAGTATTTTATTTCCCCTGTACTAAGATTATTTTATGAAAACTGTTTCAAAGCTCGAGCGTACATTGTTCTGGTAAATTTTCAATAGACCGAGAATTCGAGTAGTAGCTAGTAGCTCATCTGTTGTCGGGGTCACATGAGATCTCGGGTTGCAAATTTGATTAAAAAAAAGGATTTTATTAGCCTTCCATATTAAGTTTCGCACAGAACGAATAAAAGACAACAGGTGTATTAAATCCACCTGGCTAGCATGTGTTCTTTACAACATACAGTTGATCATCTTATAATTAATTATTTTAAATTTTATGAATATGAAGACAAGAGTATGAAATTTAATTAAGACTTTTAAAGTACTCGAAAAATTATTTTGTAGGTAGATAATTAAGCATAAAAGAAAAAGCAATTCGTTACATTTTTCTCTTTTATTTATAAACAATTTTATTAACTAGCTAGTTATAAAAGCCGACTCTAGTAGAACTCAGAGACAGCATTATAAATTTTAAGAAACCAGACGCTACATCGGCACAGATAAGAACATCCGCAAGTAGGTGGTCTAGTACCATGTTAGTAGTTTTAAGAATAGAATAAGTTAGTCTTAAGACTTACTATCTTAACTATCCAACTGAATAAACGTATTAATTAAAAAAAAATTTTTTTATACGGTTGCTGTCGCTTTATTAATGTTATCAATGAAAGATTTTATAAACAGGCTTGTTCTCAAATGTTTAATAATGATTATGTTCTAACCTCGAAAAAGTAAACGAATTTGTTTTTAATTTCATTAAAATAAATTATAAGTTAAGGGTTTTATAGTTTCACCAAAATATCACCTAATGTTAAGTGACGATGTGGCAGAAGATGATATATAGCTCATTAAGCCTAGAAGAGAACTAACACTATATTTATGATTGCCCCAATCGCTGCACCCTCGATGACGGAATTTTGTCTTGAAGATGGGGTGAAATAGTAGGGTTTTAGCGCGGCAACCATGAACCATACCTTCCGAGATCAGTCAGTCTATATTCTACAGTTAGCAGGCTGGTTTGGCAATTGACGCCAACTGGATCGAGACAAGCGTACATTTGTTAAGACCCCACTATAGTGACACATTGATTACGTATCGTATTCCGGGATCAACAAATGTATATGTAAATATTTTAGTCGTGGTAGTATTTTAGATGTAGGCTGGCAAGACTATGGCGACTATCGATAAGTTCTCATTTATATGTGGTTGTCATTTTGTTACTGTTTGGTTACGATATTTGTCTTCTTTAAAAAACTCAAGACTTATTTATCAATGTAATATCCCGACTTACTACTGATAAGCAGCGGCTACAAGAGTTTTCATTTTGAGAATTTTTTCCTTCACATTTACAAAATAATTAATTTCGTACTTACCACAATACTAAAGGGTAACATTAAAAATTTTCAGGCCTAAAAGTTTTCTCCGAGGTTTAGTTGCCTAGCTTATCCTCACAGTAAACTGAACAAGTTGGCCTCATTTGCTAATCTCATAAGGCCAAGTAACGAGGCGGCGCAAGTGATAAACTTTCGAGATTAAACTAAGCGAGCGTTTAAGACGCGTGCCAAGAGACTTAAATCTTTGCGTACTGTGAAATACTTTGTATTTAATTTGACAAACACTCATAACGTATATTATACTTGTTGAAGGGTAATTTAAATTTTCCCTAAAAGAAGTGCCGTCACATAATAAACGAGGAAACAGCTCGGTAGTTTTATTCGAATTATTTTATGAAAAATAAATGCACATGTTGCATTTTTAGTCGTATATTATCATATCCTGATCGATTATTCCACTAAGTTCTAGAAGAAAGACTAAATATTATCTCCTTATTATCAAGCCATATTCTGACTAGTATAAGCAGAAAGAACATAGCGAGGATTTCATATATACTTGCAAATTTATTTCTTAATTATTTTTATAGGTTCACGTATCTACGAATACTTCTAAATTTTTCTATGGTGTGTATTTTTTTAATCTTAGTCCGCTTTAACTACTAAGTAAAATAAATAATATGATTATTTATATTATAATTATATTAACATTCATACTAAATTCATCGTAGAAACTAACAAAGCATACTTTTAAATATGATATCGGTGATCTTTCATCTTAAAATAGATTTTTTCAAAAGGTTTGTATGAGTACTGAGAAATCTAAAAAGTCATAGGATTATTACAGTTTATATTTTTTTTTTAATTAAAACTTATCTATAAGAGGAAGCGTTTCGCTCTAACTTCTAAATCAAGTCCATAAGACAAAGTAGTCAAAACTACCTGACACAAGGAACAGCTAGTAATGAGTTTTGGTTGTTCAACGTTTACCTTTGGATTAAGAAACATTATACATAGCATACATACAATATATTATTATGAGATGATTGTAACATTAACAAATAAACTTATCTTTGATTATTATTAAATATCTTACATATTTCTAGATCAAAGGTTTAAAGACCAGTCAATCATAACTGATATTTCGAAAATGTTAACCACAGTGAAATTTAATGTTAGAAGGCAATTTGGTCAAGATAGTAACAAATTTTAACAAAAAATTATCTAGCTTTGAACTACTAGGTACCAGAATAGTAAGTTAATAATGCCTTGTAGTTTGGTTTTAGTGATATTTGATATTCGATGATCTGAAAAATTTCCGCCAGACTGACCAGATTTTATTGTTGTTGTTACACCTAATGAAACTATAGCCGCGATCTCTCTTAACTTTCTGTTTAAACAATGAAGTAAAATATATTGTATGTTGAAAATATACACGAAACAACAATAAAATTTATCAGGATTGAATGTTAACAAAAATTATTAAAAATATTAAACCTCGAAACAGATATTCAAAGTAGATTATTTAAAGCATACAACGGTTCTGAAGCTTGTAACGTTATAGTTCCGATAAAATCATGTCCGCAAACAATTATGTGAGCGTCCGACAGATTGCTTAGGTCCCGGAGCGATCATACCGGACGCGCAATGTTAATCGAACCCTTTTCCGGGGCCCAACAATATTGGCTGTATTTTATTCCAACCATATTATCGAAACTTACTGTCACAAATGTTTGACAAACATTTATATTTTATTTTTTAAATTAACCCTAGATATTGTTGACAATATCTGCTTCATGAAATGTTGTTTCTTAAATTACATGTTCTGTTAAATGTAATTTACATATATAGTAAGTACCTAAAGCCGTAATGTAAAAATGTATTCACGGTTTTGGTTCCCGCTAACAAAATAAGTAACTTCAATGTAAAAAGCAAGGTTTTATATAATAACATTGTGAGTCATATGTTAAAATTGTCTTATTAAAATCATAACCTCATCCAAGAATTTTCGGTACGGATTAAACTTTTACTTAGGTACCTACCTATTTGGTGCATATTTAGGCATGTATTTACTATTCATTCGCTTTTCTTATGTTAACTTTATAACACAAAAAACATGAATAATGATTTATACTATATCCTCTTTTTGGGTTCATAAGAAAAAAATATAGTTTTAAACTCGATGTTTGAAATCGTAAAATTAATCAATCGTAAATGTTTATTAAGTCTGCCAACCGAAATTATTGTGCACGCGACAAAATATTTAGTTAAACTCCGAGCGATTATAATCATGCATAACTGGGTTAAGCTCCTTTCATGTTTATTTCGTTTTAATAAAACCACTCACCAAATGAAACTTTAACTTCTCAAATATTAAATCCACTTGGTATAAATATACTTATTGGCATTACAAAAATAGATTTTAGTTTGCCGCTTAACATTTTAACAATTGTAAAAGATTTTTTAACTCCTAATTTCTGCTTCATAATTTTACGGTTACTCCTGTTATCGCCGCTTACAGCAGTTTCCGTGTTACAATTAAAACAAAACAGTTGAAAACAAAACAAAATCAGCTTCCTTGTTTAATTTAGCGGGGGTTGTCTACAAAAAACGTTGTCTCTCGTTGGACCTTTTTGTTGACCGAACGTAGTAACTACGCAGGAATGCATTGTTCCCGTTATACTGTCCCGGATAGCCCGGCTATCTGTAAAAAGAATACAAAATATGTTTTCCGTGTCAGAGACTGACTCACTTTATAGGGAATGTGGCATAAGAACATAAGAATTTAGACTAGTATGATCAGTACTATATGTATTTAATACTTTATCGAAAACTTTTGTTTAACCTGGCATATCAGTTGATTAAAAAAAATTAACTCGTTCTATTTAATTCAGGAAGTAAACTTTTCGCGTACATTATTTAAAGATCTGCAAACCTTTACAATAAATCATTGATTTTAAACTTGCATTCGAATCAAATAAAGTAACGAAACTGTTTAAATAGTGTCGAATGTCATTAAAAGAATTAATATAAATATTATAAACTGTAACTACGTAAAACGATTTGAATTTTTAATATCCCCAATGTAAAATATAAAATATTCTCGATAACAATCTCTAGGGAGATAAAATCGGAAGAATCGTTTACAAGTGAAACGCATTAATCGAAGTTACATTTGAATTCTTGATGAGCTACCTTTTTAGATAAGAACGAAGAAACGTTCGGAACTGAAAATGGACTCTGCGATACAGAACCCGATAAAGAAATATATTTCAATTTACTTACTCGATATTATTATTTTTTCAAGAAACGACGATAAACGAAGGTTCGTAACAAAAGATCTACTTCGAAGTATTTACGAATGTATAATAAATTAAAAGAATCGTGATTATCAACGGCCGCGAGGATACCTGCTGCGTGAGGCTTCGTGCCAGAGGCGTCTTGCTTGATGATTATAAACATAAAAAAATAGTATGTACGTGGATCGCTTGCCCACGCTCTGACCATTAACTGCCAAGTTTTATTGACTTCTTCACGGTAACACGAGCTTCGTGCACTTTAACCTGCGAAGGTAAAACTAATAAATCAACCACTGCAGTTAGTTATGAGATAAAATATGATATGATTGTGATATTATTAAATAGTTCTTCTAGGCAAGGTATAGGCGTCTACACTACACGGAATTTTGCATGATTATCTTTCAATAATTTTTAATTTATTTGCGTCAGGATTTTAAGCAGATACGACGTTAAAATTATAATAATGTTTGGCCTAAATCTTATAAGTGATACTTCAATTTATTTTTTCGCAGATTTTATGGACATTTCAGCAAATGTCTAATATGAATAATTAAATTTGCGGAATCTCATACATTACAAATGGCAACATACAATTATCAACCCTCTTGTTAGTTTATAACTCAAGAACAAACTAAACCGAATGTACATGATTGTTATTTTAACTACGAGTATATTCTTTGACTAAGATATACAATTTACTTTATTATTTCGTTTAATGTACGAAAAAAAAAAATATCTTTACGTTATCTTGCAAAAGTATGGCATGCAATTGAATCCCACTGGATAGCGTTACGTTCCGACATTAACCTCTTTTAGATGGATAATTTAATGAATAGCTAAAATAGTTTTTTTTTATACACGGAATAGGCTCAGTGCTTTGACCACAATTTCACCTGTTGTAAAGTGACAATGTGGTCTAGGACGGTAAACACACTAAGCCTAGAGATACTGGTCCTCAAGTGATGCTGCCGGAATACACCTATTGGTATTTGTCGACAGGTTTTCAAACTTAATGGTGGTAGCTACCCAGGTGGGCATCATTAGAAAATGCCCTACCATACCGTGCTATGGTTTCCTCATAATGTTTTCTTTCACCGAAAGCTCAGGCCGATTTTAGAGTCGGATAGGTGGGGACATCGAACCCGCGTCGATTGACGCGGAATTCGGCCGCACTACCCACTACGCCATCATCGCTCGGAATATGAATTGACACAGTTAAAAGAAGCCTCACATTTACCGATGTTACCCAAGCCTTTATAATAAAAATTTAAACGTAACCTCAAAAACAATTTCCTATGAACTGGGAGGGTACCAATCATTGTTTTGGTTAGGCTATCATTATTTACCGATTTTCTACGGTCACCTTTCGATTCGGTGGTTAAAACCGATCAAGAGTTAATACGAAAATAATGGCGTATTCGATTGTCGTTCATTAAAAACGGCCGCATGATTTTTGTCGGAACCCAATTTCGAAATTAGGGTAGGTCAGTACAAAAAAATCAGTGCAGTGTTATAAGTGTATGATAAGCAAAAAAAATTAATTAAATTGTGTTATTTCAAAGGTAGTAGTGGAAGAATAGAAAAGGAAGGCCGATGGCAGTCTGGATGGTGTGTGTAAGAATTATATATATGAAAAAAGGAGTAAATGAAGACATGACGGCTGACAGGGACGTGAAACAACCAACATACTTTTTTTATGTGGGGAAATCCTCCTAGGATACTCGCTCCCGTTGGGTAACGATGGGTGGGTTATGTCGGACTTCTAGCGATTAAAACCCCACAATACATTGTACTTTAAGTCCGGGAAGGTGTGGGAAAGAACTTCGGCTCTGTGAAAAACACACAGCTAGTATTAAAATATTTCTAGTAATATAACTATCATGTATTTTTAAACTTCTTTAGCGACGTTGAGCGATTCTAGGTAGGGGAAAAACACAGATTCGCGTTACCAATGCTATAATGTCAATTGCGAACATACTACAGTGTGTCAAGGCGTTTGAGTGGTGGTGCTCAGAGATAAAATAATTAATTAAAATAATTTATACTTACACAGCCTATCGTACACTTTGATTTGATATAAGCCGTTAGCCAATAAAATGAACATGTTCTCAGAAGTTTATTCAACAATATAGTCAAATAGTTTATAAAGGTTATCAAGATTAACAAAAGGGCCAAGTCATTTTGTCACATTTTCTGACGACAACCGAGCCAAACAAAAAACGAATATCGACAAACAAAAGAAATGTTCGAAAGAGCTTACGAAATCACATCTTATGCAATGCATCTTTCAATCTCTAGATTATTTACATAAGCGTTTATACTCGTGTGAGAGACTGTCAAACAAAACAAAATAACACTACGATGGAATTACCTCGATCAATTTGTACTTTATTTGTATTATATATGTATATAAGTTTATTATAACTATTATTTCAAAACACATATTTTATTTTTAATTAATTGACTGTCTCGACGATTCCCAAATTGTTGGAGTTACAAGATTTATTTGGAGTAAATCATATATTTTAAAAGGAAACGCGACCGCGTTAAATTTGAATCAATCGCAATCGATTTCAAGAAATCTATCGCGTTGCGTCCCAATGAAATAAATAGTTATAAACCGTGAAAAGGACAACAACAGATCCGGCTGATTATACTTATGCCAAATAGACGATAGCATCTCTTCGCATTGTCCGGTTTCCTTCTTCAAAACTGGGACAATCTTAATTTTGCTTACAATTATAAAATAAGTAAAACTTTGATTATGCCTCTACGTTTTGCCATTTTGTTTGTATTAGTCAAATTTGTTTAACGGACGTCTTTAGTCTCCATATTTTTTCTCCATTCGCAAAGAAATACATTTGTAGTATAGGCATGTTTGTCCGTCCCACGTAATCTGTCAAATCAAGCATGGATATTTTCCTTCACAGACGACCTGTCCGATTATTAACAATTGAGAGATTCTATATTGAGAAAGACTTGAATATTATATCTTGGTATTATTCTATTTATAATATCATTTTACTTTTTATCATTTGTTTAACACTATGTATAATAATATCTAAGGAATAGTTTATCAATACATAACTACAAGTTAGTACCTACTTCGTGTCTACTATAACTTTAACATACTTGGCAACTGTATTTTTTTATAATTGTAAAGGTGTTTTTACCAAATAAATTATAAATAAATGCATTATTTCTATCTGAGTCGTTGGATGCTAATTTTCTATCCTTTATTTTAAAATAGAAATTCTACACAGACATTAATATCAGCGATTTAGGTAAAATATTTTATTAACGTGGCAATACTGAAGAGCAGTCTAGACTTAATATATTTATGTAACTGAATATACATATAAAAGTTACCAGCAGGTAATCATTCTGGCTTCTAATTTATTTCCTTAACTTGTGATAATATTGCGTTCATATATTGTTAGTACTTAGTTATCAAGTCACACGCGTTCAGTTTCCGAGAATATTGGATTGTTGTCATTACAAGTTTACTGTTTACTAAGAAATAACTGACGACGGTTTCATTATCACTTTTCTACTAATATTATCAGTAGTGTCGATGATTCAATCTGTTGAAATGTTTTACTCTGATTGCTATTAACAGACAATCGAATATTTTTATGTGACCACTTAATTTTGTGTGGAGATATTATCGAATATAGCCTATAACGAGGATATTATTCTTAACTGGCGATGCCAAAACCACAATAATTGCAGCTAAAATAAATAAAAAAACAGTAAGTAAATTAAATCGATGGTAATGATATTTAGTTTTGTAATTTTTTATTTCAACAGATGATGTGTGATTTCCAAGATGCGCTGATCTGTAGAAGGTTCTCCAAGGTGGGACAAGACCAGTTCTGAAATAGTAGCCGGGAATTCAATATTATCATCGTAAAAAATTTCAAGTAGCAACTGAGAATAAATTGAACTCGTTTTCTGAAAATAGTGACCATAAATGTGAGGAGTAGTAAGCTTTAGTTACTTTTCTTGACAATGGGTCCCTAAGCTGTACGGACATTTCAGATATCCCTTTAATATAATTTGGGAATAAAGTTAGCAAGCTTACAAATATCGGTATAAGTTTTATTTCAATCGAAATGGTCGTAAATACGCCCCACACGCTGCGCCGCGATATATTGAAGTTTAAAAAGTGTCCACAAAAATCCAATAACACAACTAACCGCATCGAACGCACCGCGTTCGACTCAATCCCCTGTATTTGATCATTGGTCGCAACAGGAACGCCGCTAAAATTTAAAGCCAACATGAAAGTGTGAAACGGTGTGCAAATGAAAAATTTACGCCACGCTTATTTCGCTATTGTTATCAATTTGGGACGCCCCCGGAGCGTGCTGTTCCAACTATTTTTTATCTGTACCGAGTTACAGGAAATACTTTATTTCGGTAGGTAAATAGGGTTTTTTAGTGGTTGATGAGTAAATCACGCTTACATATTCGGAATGTTGTGTTAGTAAATAGTTATTTGTCGGTTTATGCGTATTCTTGTTACGTTATTATATCAACAAAATAAATAGATTAGAAATAAAACAGCAAATATTATTTTCTAGCCATAATAAAAATATGTTCATTGAACATTGATAAATTATTTCCATGTTTTAGAGAGACAAGAATATCCTTTTCTTTCTATTTTTTTACACGGAATTGGCTCACTGCTTTGACCATAGCCTCACCTGATGTTAAGTAATGATGTGGTCCAGGATGGTAAACACAGTAAGGTTAGAGGCACTGGTTCTCAAATGATGCTGTCGGAACACACCTATTGGTATTTGGCGATAGGTTTTCAAACTTGTGGGTGGTAGCAAGCTACCTAGGCGGGTATTATTGGAAAATGTCCTACCACCATGCTATGGTTTCCTCATGGTTTTTTCCTTCACCGAAAGCTCAGGCTAATATTAGAGTTAGATAGGCGGGCTCAAACCCGCGTCCATTGACGCGGAATGCGGCCGCACTACCAACTGCGCCATAATGACTTTTAAAAGGATTACTTCGGATTAAAGGATATATTAATACTGGACTTAAGATACACAAAACATATTGTAAAATAAACACACGCAATAAAATAATATACGAAAAGTGCCACGTAAGGAGCCAAAACAAAGATCTCGACAGCTTATTTTCGAGTAGACCTTCTCGGAAGGCCTTTGTCTGTTTGATTAACAACTTATAAATAAATCTCTCTGATAAGTAATGGCTGAAGATCATAAGCGTTTCTCTGCGACACTTTATGATCATCTTGAGTTCATACGAAAACAATATTCGATTCATAACACTTAAAGCTTTCTCAAAATAATGTTTTGATATTCAACTGTATTTTAACTACTGCTTTATATCATAGGTTTCATTTCAAAATTTCGATTTTTTTTTTAAACAAAATTTAACGTTTGATTTGATATTAAAGTTTCTCAGTACGTCCATCTATGTATGTCACTCAATGTTTTTGTTGGACCAAAGCTCCTTTTTTGGTTAAATTTCTTACTATTTCTGTTGTAATTAATATATTATTTAAACTAGAAGCCTA
The DNA here is from genome assembly GCA_014132275.2 of Samia ricini. NCBI lineage: Eukaryota > Metazoa > Arthropoda > Insecta > Lepidoptera > Saturniidae > Samia > Samia ricini. Next base: position 12,187,730 of record AP028165.1, on the reverse strand, counting down.
ACACTAAGAACCTTTATCCTAACATTCGAGCTACCTTATTAAAATATAGATTACATTTAATTTATAATTTTTAGCTAAGACCACAGAAAATTTCATTATATTTGGTCGAAGTAAGCCTTGACAATAATTTCGTCTCTCTATCTCCAACAAAAAACGCATAGATATAAGGAACTGAAAAAAAAACCACATCCTATTCTGTAACATTAAATACCTTCTCAATATCATATTAATCTCAAGTAACAATATATTTAAAGTGGCTTGGAATGATTATCATATTACCATGTTTCAACTTTCTCCGTAGTTGCATGAACACCATCTTTAATCGTTCAATCGCTACAACTAATTAACCACGCTGATATAAACATACCACATTCTATACAACTAATCTGTTTAACAATCAATCATATACTATTTTTAAACAAGAAGTGAAACAGAGAAATGCATACCTACCGATAGAGCAATAGAGGCTAAGGAAGAAATATAATAACGGATGTTGCATCGGAGAGTTGCATTATTTTGTAAAACTTATCTCTAGGTCATATGCGTGTGTGTAAATTAATTAAATTTACTTTATCAATTTATGTAATAGTAAAGCTGTAATTTATTATTGGAATATGAACCCGAATAAGTATAGATATGACGATATTAATATTAGAAGTGAAGAAGAATCTTGACAAGAATAAAGTGATCAAGATTTCTGAAAACTCAGTATAATATTGTTTTTCATCATATCTTCAAATGGTGTAGACTGCCAATACCGGACAAGACTTTAAACTAGAATTTAAAATCGTGGTTTAACGGGAAGGATATTCAAATCGTTTGGGCAAAAAATTATTGGATATTTTTAGTGTTCCAATTTATCACAATTGCAGGTGATTTAGAGAATCTAGATCGTGACAACAATTTAAGGAATATCGGAAGCAGCTATGCGACAAAAGGTAAGGTTATAATTTGTGGGATCTACTTCCAGTTCATTTTTATTTTGACACGACGTGGCTGAGTTGACTGTCGCCATCTCACTATGTGTCCACTTTTATTTATCTTTTTGGTAAGTAATAAAAGCTAACACACACTTCATACTGGAACAAGTTTAGTTGTAAAAATTAAACTTACCACTTGATCACGTATTTCAATTTTATGAAACGGAAAACTAAGCAGTGCGTCAAAAGTCTAGTCAAAAGCACTCTTTTTTCCCCAGTATTGTTCCAGTTTAATTATCAAAGCAAAATTGGTTAAAAAACAGTAAAACATTTAATTATTAGCATTCCAATATATAGTCAGAAATGGTAGTGATGTGGTAGTGGAAGTGGTGGTGATACGTAACGCCTTTTGAAATATATCTGTTTACCAAAAGCAAGGTATTTCAAACAGTTTTGCGGAATATCAGACTACTGTGTTTTTTTTGTTATGCTTAGCAGCAAAACACATTAATAGACTTTTTGGTGTCTGCTTTTTTTTTCGTTTATATAAATCATTTTCATTTTTTGTGACTGAAATGTCGGTCTCAACAAATAAATGGTAATACTATTATTATTAATAAAATTTCAAAAATATGTTTATTATTTAGTACCTAAACATGAAACCTACTTCCTACATATAATAAAAATGATGTTCCACAAAATTCATAAAGCCGCGAAATTGTTTGGTCGCTTAAAATTGAACGCAACCCTGTCCTAGAGAGATAGACATATTAAGTTAATAAATTTGTAATTTGAATATTATATTACAGTTTATTTTTTTAATTTACATGGACTCAGTGTGTTCTGGATGACTATTATAATCTCATAGGACGATACCACACGACAGACACGTGTAGATAAAAAAAACGAAAACGAAACATTCTGTTAAAAAACGAAAATATATATAGTAATCTACCAGGATGTTCCTCGGATTACCTAAAATTATATTTATTTCACGAATAAATATACGAATACAATAAATAGCTATTCTTATTCAAATGTATTATTGTTGATATACTAATGTCAGACTATTATTAAAAAGTCTGATATTAACAGGCATTGCTTACTTACACATTTATGTATGTCGTGTTGCGATTCTTCTACGGATAAGATTAACCTTTATGTCGGTCTCTCCGAATAACCTAGGTTTAAAGCTCGTGCCTAAATACTAGGTTTGTGTTGTACCTTTATTAATTGTATCTATAAAATACTAGCGACCAGCCGGGCTTCGCACGGGTACATAGAATTCTCAAAATAAAAAGAATATATAGCCTGTTATTGACAGTAGATTTTATATATAACGAATAAAACTATATTTTAACTTTTTAAGTAATACCTCAGTTTTATTTTTAGTATACTAAATAAAATAAAGTAAATAATTTTGTAAAGATTACACTACTAGTAAGTAAATAACAAAATTCCTAACGGAGGATGCACGTCGTGTCGACCTTGCAATCACTAATGCTTATAATCCCAAGGAACTCAAGACTGAACCTATACAAGTTGGTATAGACTTTGGTTTCGGAACGACCGAGCAAACACCCTAAAGTGCTGTACAAACTAACTGAACACGTCTTACACCTGCCGAACTTTGCACACCGATCTCTTGATGCTATAATCCCAAGTTGGTTTGGTATTACGAACACAAACATCAATACTGTGGAGGATTGAATGATATCATAACATGTAAAAGTATCGAAATTATAACAGCTCACAATTTTAAATATTTTAAGACGTGTATTTTAATACAATAACATTTTAAAAACCATAACACATGAGAAGCTTGATACATGACAAACCTGTTTTTAAGAGAAACCATTAGAAATATACTCGTCGTTGAAAACATTATTTAAAATTTTATTCTGAATATATCAGTATAAATTGGTAAATTAATACAGAATTTACAAGAAAAATATGCATCAGGAATGTTATTATAAAATAGATTGCTAAAAAAGATTCATAAAACAAAGATATGTCTATAACTTATAATACCAAGCGTACATAAAACGTAAAGCGACTGAGGAATACCAAGGAGCTCGAGACACCGCGTGACTTCGCACACATTCACTGTGTAACAAAGCGACGAAACAGGTAGAAAAAAAACCCGCTCCAACAAATATCAAATAAACCCGGTCTCAAAATAAACAAGACTTTTGTGTTAGAACAATTTTTAATTAAAACAAATATTAGTTAACCGTAAACGTAATTCACATATACAAATTAGATAACATTACATAACGGAACTTGAAGAGTACGCTGAGAAAATATCTAATCGCGGATATGAACAAACAAACAAAATCGTGTGTTATTTAACAAAAATTATTTGAATAGTGAAATAAAAATCCAAATAATTGAAACGGTCGCTTTAGTTTACAGTGTTGTGCAAACAGACCGTTGCCTACGCTTTTTAAAAAGGCAGATAAAATGTGACTAACCTCATGTCTAATTCAATTCGTTTATAAACATCGCTTGACCTTTATGGACCTTTTCCATTAACATACATAAACTAATTCTTAAAAGAACTACTCGAAGATTCATTAATTTTGCCTTTTTTCTATTATCTCAAGTTGTTTAATAGTGAGTAGTTTTTTTATATTAAAATGAGTTCTAATCTTTCATTTTAATGTCTTATTTAAAGTATTTAAATAAAATATACTTAATACTTAACCGCTATCTATAACTTTTTAAAAGGCACTTTCGACATTGCTGCCGTTTTTAATGTTTTATTTTTACGTACTTCTCTCTTTTTTGATACACTTATTTTAATTTTTGTTCGAATTCTGTGATCCGTTATGGATGACAAGATATTATGAAAATATAATGTAATACCTTTTTAGGTTTTTTTTTCTGTAGTTGGTGGGGTTTGGTCAAACCATGTCATTCCAGTGAAGACCGTATTTTAAAAGCACACATTTTACGGATTTCTTTTTGGTACCATCTAGTAAAGTCTTGCTTCCTCAGATGTCGGAAAAGCAAGGATGCTGTTAAGTATTCCTAAACATTACAGTGAATTGTTAATTATACTATGGACTAATATCCTATTCTATCTATCTAACATATATTCTTATAAAACCGTCTATAAGCCGCAAACATAGATTGATGAATCCTTGTTAATCTTCGTTATGGCAGAATTTGTAATATGAAAATATAATGTAAAAACCTTTTAGAGTTAGTGAAAAGAGTTTCTTTTTAATCGAATTAATTTACGCATGTGCTAATGTTAATCCAATTCAATACATCCTCATGTCGGTATGCCATTAGGAAAATTAGCGAAGTAAAGGAAGCTGTACATCATAATAGGATCAGAAGATACCGATTCAATGGATACAAAAGAGGCGGGATCATTATCGTTACTTTTATTTTACGCTTCGTTTTGAATCGTACATGATATTCAGGAACCGGATGCCAAAGCACAATGGAAAGCAACAAAACATAAATATTGGCCTATTAAGTCGGAATTTCGATATTGATACCCTCCGACGAAATTTGTCAGGGCTTTTGTGCACAATTCCGGTCGTAAGCGTTTTACATGGTCGATTGAAAAAAAAAAACAAAAAAATTATAACCAGCGCACATTGCTATCTCTTATGCTGACGAATGAGGGGAATGATCCCAAGTTGCCACGGGGCGAATAGATCATTTATAAAATCACACAATGTGTGAAACTGTTGGTTAACATTGACATTAATTTGAGTGTGACAGCACGTTCCGTTAATAATGGTGGCATGGGTACACATTAATCCATTTACATTAGGTGCAGTTAAATTGTTAAATGTAGTTCGGAGAAATTGATATTGACATTAGAGGTTACTCCTGTACAATTCAATTAACTACACTTGTATATATTTTTACACTATAAATTTTATTTATCTCAAATGCAATAAACCTAAAAGTTCGTTAACTAAACAACTTTCAATAGAATAAATGTGTTAAAATGGTTACAAACTCTTGTAGAAACTCAACCTCTAATTCACCTTCTTAGGGGAAACATTTTTTTAAAACGGCGATATACATGTTTATTTATTTCTAACCCGAAGTGTGTATGTTAAATTTCGTGCTTCTTAGTTTGAAAATGGCGGACTGTCATTCAACGGTTCATCCCTTATTTTACCCTCTTAGGGATGAAATTGTCAAAAACCTTTTGTTAGTGGGTACCTCCTACATAATAGGAGGTACCTATTCAAATAGTTGAAACTTATAGGTCTAGGTGTTTAGGCTCTACGATAATGTATCAGTCAATCAGGACAAGTAATTTTATATATATATAGAAGATTAAAATTATTCATGTACTCACAAAATAGTGTATCATTATGGCACAGTTAAAGAAATAACTTGAATGTTTCAAGAGGGTATTATGTTTCCTTTACCTCGGTTAATAATATTGAATTTATATGCAAAGTCGAAAATAATCTTAAAAGCAATAAACAAAAAAAAATTGGTTGCGAGTATTTTTAATAAAAATAATAGCTGGAATATTGTCTATGTCAAACAAAAACTATACTGATTAATATATTCTATTTATTTTTGTGCGACAAATATTGCTTGTATCAATTCTTTTCAAGGGTAATCGGCTTCGTTGGAAGATGCCATTGGTTTTTTTTTGCCGGCGACCCGATGCGCGCTCGTTCGATGTGAATTCTCAACTCGCAGACGAGAACGAACTGGTTTCAATATGAACAACGCAAACCGGTAAAAAGTCATCACGGGTAAATAATTACTGTAAACCTGTCCCTTAGTAAAATCGAAGCAACAATTGAAAAGTTAATTAGCTAATGGAACTACAATGCGATTAAGTAAGTACTTACTAAATAGTTCAAAAACAAATTTTAATCTTGAAGATTTTAAGAATTCAACTTTAAGCCGATAAATGTCAGTGTTATTTCTAGCATACAATTTTATTCTATTTTACAATGTAAGTTAATGTACCTGCCGTCCATTGTGGCGTGCCATTTCCAACCACTTGTTAGCAAAATTATTAGAAACACAACGTATTGTGTGCGGAGTTGGAAACAAAGAAATTCTGCCAGCAGTAAAAAGTAAGGAATACGCGGAAGGCTAGTAAAATACTTTAGCGATATAAACCTGGGTAATAAATAACAACCGTTGGATAGTACAACGTGCTATTTTTACCGGGTTGAACGATTGCATCAAATCGATAAGCAGCCCATATGTATTCTTATATTATAATCCTGATAGTGAAAAATCAATGAACGATAACAACCTCGAATCACAATCGGCAAATCTATAAAGTTATCAAATAACACAACATTAAATATTCTTCTCAACATTTAAGTTAAACAATTGAAACAATACTGGACCATCTATATTTAAAATTGTCTCGAAATGTGCAACTACATTTAAGCAAAATCATTGTAGGTACCTCACCTCTATCCGGTACTTTTTTAAGTATTGCAAATTACGGATTTTTAGTACCTATTAGGTTATATTATTATCGAATTATAACCCCAGATTTCCAGCCAGTATTATTAAATTAACATTAACTCTCTTCTAATTAACATCATTGACCATAATCTAATGCATTCTACATCTTTCTATTGGGTATTTATTGCTGATGTATGGATAATTGATTTACTTTTGTAAAATGATGAAATTATTTTATGTATATGCATTTATGTGCATTAACAAATGTTCAATTCCAGACTAAACGGAAAAATACACCCCATGGTTATTTTGATATAACTACGTAGCCAGTGTAGGCACATTGACCACAGAGGTCGGTATTTCATTAATATAAAATAAATACATTATACGTATGTGGGTATAGTTATGTGTGCCTGATAAATGATCAACACAACACGAAAAGGCGTACCCTCGAAGTAATATTCCGCCCTCTTAATCATAACTCGGCGGAATAATTAATAACACCTCAATTAAAATATCAACTGTGCGCTTCCGCTCATATGATGATGGTGGAGTTACGTCGCAACGTTATTTCGTGAATATTTTTACATTTAATTCGTAGCTGGCAAAATTTTAAATAACAGTGTATTATATAAAAGGCAACATCTTTATGTTTGTCCTTTAGTTGGCTTTATTTCGAGGATTTAAAGTTTTATGTCGAGTACCATTGAACCATTGAACTTTTTTTTAAAATTGTAAATGAGTTGAATATTTAAAAAAATGTACCTACTTAATCTACAGAGAATAATTTTTGATGAATAGAAATATTGTATGTGAAAAAAGTCGCGGGCACAGTTAGTTATAACTGATATCAAGATTAATTCAAGGTAGGTCATATTATTTCTGCGTAATATAAATTCCAGTATATTCAATATGATGTTATAATGAATAAAAATACAGAAAAAATAAGTAATTGTCACTATCGCATGTGTATTTTTTATCTATAATTCTATTTATAAATACAAATATTAGAATAATGTAATCAAATTATTATTTATTATTGTATTTGTGCTGCGCATTATGTTAAAACTGCCTCGGTAAAGTAAAGACTGCCTCGGTAGCGCAGTTGTATTGCGGTATGACTGTCGTTCTGAGGTCTTGGGTTCGATCCTCAAGTCGAGTCAAATTATATTGGGTTTTTCTACTCAGTATCACCTCGAAGTCTGTTTTGTGCCCGATATGACGACAGACTAGCTCCCTGTCACATCTGGGACGGAACTAAGCTCAGCGAAATGTGGGTGGTGTAGTTCGCTACTTCATCTCTGCCTAATGCTTCGGGGATAACAGGTGTGAGCTTATGTTATGTTATAAAGTTAAATTAGGTGAATTTAATGTTATGATGTTTATCATGCTTCATCTTATCTTTGGTTGTCTATGTTGATGATCTGGTTAAGTATAAATAAATCAGATTTAAAGTATTACTGGTTTGTTGATTGAAACATCTAAATTTTCAACGATACCGAACATAACCGCAGAAGTGAAAATAATTGGTGAGCAATTAATTCTTGTATAACATAATTAACGGCTCTATAAAATCTGAAATTAATGTAATTTATGGAAACCTTAAATGATATTGATAACCTACAAATTATGCAGTCACGATATCTTTGTTTCGTGCCAGTATAAGTCTTATTACTAATTAAAGCCTCAGGGAGCTGAAACAGGTTACGCGATTTATCGTAAAACCCAATTTAGAGCCGAGAGGCACGCGATTACAATCTTCTCACGACAGGAAGGCGCGCAAACTCCTCATCTCGAGGGAAATCACGCACGCAACAAACTTTATAGCAACACGTCTCGAGGAACGATTCGCTCGGGGCGGTCGAAGACGGACCGAACCACACAGGCTAATTCAAAAGAAATAAGACGCGGGCAGTGCCTCAGCGGCTCATATGATCAAAAGTAATAACTTGAAAACACGCACAACACTTTTTTCCAATACACTATTAAAATTTGCATATAAAAACCGTGTGAAGCACTGCCCAACGTGTTGGGCTAAACACTGACCGTGGTCGAATACGGCTGGAGGCTCAAACGGATCCCATCCTGAGCGAGACGTTCCCGAAGCAAACGCATCAGCTGATTACGTGGTATTTTCACTAACTCAGCTTTCCCTTCTTCATATTCATCAGCGTATTTTGCCGGTTCAACTGCAGCCATCGCTTGTTCTTTCCTGGCTTCTTCTTCACATCGGCCGCATGAATCTCGAGCGGTCGCCCGTTTCTTCCAAAGTGAAATAAACAGCGGCCGCTCCTTCCTCCCTCAAGGTTCGAACAGAGTGCAACAGTCTCTGACGATGAGCAGGATTGAGAACACCGATGGCGTCCAAATCGGGTTCTCCGACTTGTTTGCATATTTCCAAATCATCATAGCCGTTATCTATGAAACTTTCCGCGTATTGGCCCAAGTGGAGCGATCGCAACCACTCTATGACGATGTTGCCGGTCGTCGACGAGGCCATATCGCGTCAAAACTCGGAGCGCATAGCAGAGCGTACTCACAACGCGGCGGTCGGCGAGAAACTGACGGCCAGACTCCCCTTCGCCCCCTTTCCTCCTACTCAAGCTGCGGTCGCCGCCCCTAGCCCTCTGTGCTTTTGCTTTTTGACATTTTGTAGCTTAATCGTTTCACAGAGGTGCGTCCGTGCGTCTAACCATGTGATATGCTTATAATATGTTAGCAGGTAGTATTTTATTCTTTCATAATATTCAAAACATAATCGTTAGCTCGAATTACTTTTATTTATTTTTACGTGTATCGTTCTGTTTGTTTTCGGTCTTCTACAGCTGATTAATGTGACACATAGTGTTTTTAAACTTTGAAGTCTTTAGTAATGTATGGCAGCGGGTGGTGGTTGTGTCAAATGATTTATGCGCGCATTTATTTGGAAATTAATCTCTGTGGCGCCTCTGCCTTTATAAATTTGTATGTAAACTATAGTTTTTTAATGCTGTTACTTCGATTAAAAGGTTTTTAAAATTAATTCCTTTTTAAAATGGTAATAAAACATTGTTATTATTTTTCAACATAAAATAGTTAGTATTCTTATTGCTCAAATTATTATCTATTATAAATATTTGTAGCTATCTGTGGCCACGGCTCCGTTCGCGTCCATTTTCGTTTTTGTAAAACGACGATTTATTACTATAAAATACAGATGCACATATTCACAACTTCGATATTAAACTAAAATATTAATTATCGAATATGAGAGTATTCGAAGTTTTTTTAATCCTATATATTACTGCGGAATATAAACTAGGTACTTATTTTATAACTCAGACCATGAATAAAAAAATTCAAGTCTCTAAAACTGACTTAATTCCCGTGCAAATTTCCCTCCCCTTTTTCTAACACTTTAGAGTTAGTTTTCAAATTTATTTTAATCCTATATATTACTCGAGGATATAGACCACTACCATACCACATTTTATTATCATCTATTAAGTAGTTTTTGCGGGATGCGTGCACATACAGACAGACAACAATTCCAAAAATGATAGAAATCTGTTCTGTTACTTACTTTAAAGTCCTCTGGAGTGGTTATTCTTAAATATATTCCAATGCACATTTTTTGTTGCTTAGTTTTTTTTTATATTTATAGATTATGTAATACAAAAATGTTGTTGTAACTGTTAATGGTAATTTCTATAATATAAAATAAGGAATATGTACCAAGCTTAAAGTATCTATTCTTTGAAGGTAATTAACCACAAACAGGGCAAGTAGGGCGAAGTTTACTAAAGCTGTTACTCATTAAAGTTCTTGAACCTGTTTTATCTCATTTCAGAGGCTACAACTAGGCGAAGTTCGAACTTATTTAAGTTTGCATAAAGCTAACTCCACCGTACGAACCGAGGATAGTTTTAGAAATTTCGTTCATTGTATATATTAAACAAATACAACAGAACAGAGAAAATAGATTATTGCACTATTCCATTTTTTATTGACTCTGAGTTTAATTAATTTTCGTGCAACGCTAGTTTTTTTTTATTCTTAAAAACCAGAAACGAATCCTTCGAACTGTATTTGTTTGTTACTGGCATTAACTATTTAGATTTTAACGTAATTCTTCATCGAACAACGTTCGCGTTACGTTTGACCTTATTAATTTAATTCTGTAAGTGTATACGTATTTAAATTTTATTCATATACAAAATGAAAATTGATTATCTAGCCAGCTTATCATGATATTCGCTAACCCGGCAGAACTAGATTATTCCAACCTAGTTTTCCGGCCAGTAACTGCCAACAATGTAGGTTTTCTAGAAGTGACATATGAATAGAATTTGTTTCGAGAATTTCATATTAGTTCATTTTCTTTCAACTGACTTTTATCAACTTTAATGTAAATGTACTAGTTTTGATTATCATAATTAATTGGTACATATTTCCAAGAATAAGTCGAGATATACTCTCATAATATCGATATTTAGAGCGATCGATATTTATATTTAGCAGTAAATAAACTTACTATTGTGGATTTCTTCTCGTTTCAGAGCACTTATATATTATAGTAGATTAATACTCAATAAAACCATAGATATTTTGTAAAATTTATAACGATTTTTCTACAACATTTCAGTGACATACGTAGTAACAGTTTTTACAATAATTCACAAATAAATATTACATATTTCAAAGAAAACTTATATTTTATTTTTTTAAATAAAATATAATATATTTTTTAAATATATAAGCGCATCCAGTGATTTTATATCTGTTATGATTTAACAGAAGTGAAGTGACTCATGAAATTATATTAGAATCTGCACTCTGATATTGCATTGTAGGACTGTTAGTAAAATGTTATATTTAATTGACATCGCTTTTATATATCGAACATTTCGTTAGACAGTATTATTAATATTATATAATATTTAAATTCAAAGGTAGTTTGGTACGAAGACTAATATAATGCAACATGCTTATATATTTTTCGAATTAAGATCATTTTGGTACATATAGCGTTTTGTCGTTAATACAATGATATTTACAACAACAAAAAACCTGTAATTAAACCTACGAATCATTGATATAAGTCTAGATATTTTAAACTAATGATGGTTCAGTTGGTAGGTTGGTGGGATTACGTGTTGATGTAAGTATGTTGGAAACCACATAGCCAATTCTAGAGTGAGCTTGAGGTTTCGGCAAAAGAATATACCCTCAAGTTTAAAACTGCCACCTAGCAACGATAGGTAAGTCCTGGCAGCAAAACAATTGACAACCAATACCTCTAGACTTAGTGCGTTTATCATCGAAGACCATATCGTCACTTAACATCCCGTGAGATTATGGTGAAAGCTCTAAACCTATACAGTATAAATAAGACGTAATAACACCTAGCGTATTATTTATGATATTCATTTATGAACCATAGAATTAAACCACTCAGAAGGGCAGTAGCAGCACGCGGTGTGAAGTCATTTCAAGATAACATTAAAATACCACGTATGTCTTCGCTACGTGATTCCGTAGCGCTCACATGTGGCATGGTCTTTTGGTGACAATGTTTAAGTTAGTTTTTGTATGAAACTAAACCTCTTAGCGTTATTACTCTATGTTGTGAACATTGTAGAAAACAAATGCAAAAACAACATCTTACAACTTCTCTTAACCTAATTTCTTGTTTCAGTCAATCTCATAAGATTCAACTATACGTGTGAAGGGAACAAAACATAATTTGAAGACAATAGAGTTAGCGAGTATCAAGTTAGCCCTCCAAGTAACTTATACTACAAATCTCTACACAAAAACTATCTCCTTATTATATATTATTTCGTTTTACGTCCAATTTCCATAGGCGGTGAGCGTGAACAGTTTAATGGACCAAAAGATTGCCACCGCTCGGCCTACGAAAAAAAAACCATTCAACTCTCTTTAGAAATGTCAACTTTTGAATGTAAAAGTTTATATCGTCCATATTTGACTTCAGTCTATGATCGTGAAAGAATATTTTACTGATAAAGCTGAAAAAGCTTAGCTTACGCAAATATTACATAAGCATCCACACTTCCTGAAGTGTGGGAGAGATTTTATCTATTGCTTACTTTTAATGACATAATGGACGGTGGGTTTGACTGGTGATTACGTGGAACCTCAAAAATTTAAAGACCAGGTTAATGGTAAATATCTATGTTTTCAAAGTTTTTAACTTACCGAGGGTTTAAGATAAAGAGGTTTTGACTGATCATAATTAAAGTTATCGATATTATTTCTCTACTTTGTTTCGGGATTATAATATAGGCATGGTTAAATTCAAATATCACAAACGTTTTATTGAAACAAGTATGTGGTTTTGTATATTTTAAACAATTGATGCTTCCAAAATTAATTTTATTTTCGTTCTTTACTAATATCTTATGTAAAATTGAAGTGCGTGATTGTAATGTTGAAGTAACAATTTTTTTTACTAAATACATATAAATATAAATAGGTATATACGATACCTATACAAAAAAATAACCATTATTAAAATTTTTGTCTGTCTGTTTATTCCACATAATCTCCAGAACGCCTGGACCGATTTTAGCAGGAATTCTTTTGGTAGATAGCTGAAATTACTCCGTGTTGATTTTCGATAATAATTAGGCTTCGGCGTCAAAAATAAAAAGAAATCATAAATTAAAAAATTTAATAAATCATATTCAATGCACAGTTTTAAGAGCAAGTGTTTGAATTTATGAGAAATATTTTTACTTTATCTTAGTACCAGAAACATTTTAGGAAAATAATTAGGGTTCTGTACAGTAAAATTAAAACGCAGTGAAGAATATATGAAATGAAAGCGTAGCCGCGGGCACACAGCTAGTTTTAGATAATTATAAGTAAACTTTGTACACTTACAGTGGGTTTTAATATCGAATCTTATCTTATAGATTGAGATCAATTCAAAAATAAATCGGTTATTCTGACTGACCTGATACTTGATTTAAAAAAAGGAATTACATTTCAGATTTCAGTATGTAAAAACAGATTGAAATCGCATATTTAAAATGGTCGTTAGTGACTCGAATAAATTGATTAATCGATATTATTACCATAAAAAGTTAAACAGTTTAAAAATATTTATTAATAGAAAACGATATCGTAATAAAGTTCTTAAAAAAATCTCTTTCACGAAAAAAAAGAAAGATAACCGTCGAATAAAATCGGCCGTGAAAGAACTCTTCCAATATCCATTCACCCCTTTTGGAACTTCGTTACAGTCGGCCTAAAATAATTTATTACCCCGTTGATTCCTTGAAAAACCCTATTTCGTTCTAATACGTCCTTCGCAAAATCAGTGGTGCCTTTAGGATGTGGATAAATGCCCGCCTTCCTCTGTCCTGACACTTTCGTTGGGCTACAGAGCGAATAATGACCTAGTGCGGGCCTCTCTTTCACTATTTGTGTGTCCATTTGGGTCAATTGGGCCTTCAGCGGCTTTGTGCATATTTCCCCGCCAGGATCTAGGGTTGACTAGCTCGCTTTAAAATTAACATAATCGCGACAACTTCATTACTATTTAATATCTTTTGATAGGTAAAATAATTTAGTTGGTCAATTATAAAATTATATGGTACTCATAAGTCAGAATTATAAAGATCTGTGAAGTTATTCCATTACGTAACAGAACATGCATTTATGAAATATAATTAAATTTAATTGTAATCAGAAATGAGAAGGTTCGCAAAAGAACCAAAGTAACCGACATTGCCCGAAGAATTGCCAAACTTAAGTGGCAATGGGCCACTGGCCAACGGCCGTAGAACCGATGCCCGATGCGGCCAACGGGTTCTAGAATCGCTGCCGAATATCGAAAAACGCATCATAAGTAGGTCCAACCACAAGGTGGACCGACGACCTGGTGAAGGTCGCGGGAATCCGCTGGACCAGTCGTTATGGAGATCTATGTCCTAAGTCCAGCAGTGGGCGTCTTTCGGCAGAATGGATGAATATAAGATAATAACTTTAATTTATTATTTATAAAAGGAAAATATATTTCATGGTTTCTTTTTATTACTAAAGTACTTCATACTGATATCAACTAGTAAATTTAGTCATAGCAATGTCGACTTCAATAAACTACAAAAGTTTCTCATCAAAATTAAAGTAAAGGTTTCAACCCTATCATATACAACTAGTGACATACGCTTGAAAGCTTTTTTGCTCAGCGTCTTGGGTCCGTATGACGTCATTTTTATCGGCTTAGTTCCCATTGTTTGATAATACTGTAGTTTAGCTTTAGATACAAAATCATTGGTACTTTCCAGATAGTGCTATACTTTGTTAACTTTTTGAACAGTTATTTGTTTCAGTAAAATCTATGCACTAATAAATAAAATTGAAGTGTCTGTTTGTAATATTAAAATAATAACTTTTTTAATATGTTAATGTATATACAATAAGTACCTATAATAAAACACAATTTAAAAACAATGTGGTTATCTATTATTTCTGGATAATTATCGCAATGGCTGGACCGATTTCTGTGGCAAAGTTTAGCTACTTTCATTTTTCGAAAATATTAAGGTCTCTGCATAAAAGAAAAGAAAATTCATGGAATTGTGAATAAAATCCGATTCAATGCACAGTTTTGTCTTTTATATAATACAATTTTTCTATTTAATTTCTTATCCAGGTTGTTATACAACAATATAGCCAATTCAAGTTCGAAATAAATATAAATGATAGGTATAATTAATTACGTCACAGAACCTATTTTAAATGCCTTTCGGTAAATTAGTTGCAAGTTTAAAGGACTAGGTGGCAGAGTTTTTATGTTTTTCGGTAAATGACAGTGTCCCGTGTCATAGATAGTTTGCGTCGTAGCCTCTGATGACCCGACGTCCGATCCCTAGGGTACAATAGTGATGTCCCAGTGTATCTAAGTAATAATATCGGTAAACAGTATACTTATAATTGTTTGCGGCACATCATCAAGAGATGGCACTGTTATTTTTTGAAATGAGTGCACGAAGTTTTAAGGTTTCTTACATATTTTTAATAAAATAAAAATTCCTTTCCTTCCCTGACTATTTGTTTGATTTGCAGTTGAATAAATGGAACAGTAATGTGCACATTAGGTCATAATATGCTTTAGAATATTTTAATTGTTATTCTAAAAAAAAAACAGATATTATTTTATCATGAAATTTAATTAGATATAAACTTGTAATTGTTTTTCAGTTAAAATTTATTATAACTAGTTTTCAATACTATCCATAGTAATGGAGATTAGATAATTTGAAAAAAATGAGCAACTTCCATTAATTGTTTAATGATAAAAAATAAACCAAATCGGTTGATAATCGAAGAAGAATATCGTCTTGCAACCGATCTATCTATCTTTATTTATTTATTTATTATGTGTAAGATATTAAGTTTATTGATATATAGGTATAGTGTTTTTAAAGTAATTATAATTGTAATGAAATAAGCACTCAAACTCATTTTCATTTTTCATTTTCATTTTAACCACATGTTTAGGCAGCAGCTTTGAGCAATAATTTAAAATACTCAATCGATTATTACTCAACTCATAGCTATATTATGGAATACTTGACAGTAGAATTAATGTTAGCATTATATTATATATTTTTAACCGACTTAAAAAAAGAAGTTATTAACTCGTCTGTATGTTTTTTTTTTTTACTCTTTTCTTACTCGATTTCTGCGTTACTTGTGAACCGATTTGCATTATTTTTTAATCGAATCGCTTTAATCGTTTCATATATTTATTTCCAAAAACTATGAAGTAGGCTTCACATCTATACCTAAAAGTACATACAAACTAAAAAGTAGAAAATAAAACTTTTTAATTAAAAACAAAACCGACTTCAAAAGAATACACTATAAAAATGCACTAAATGGTCAATAAATAATTACTTTATTAATCTGCTTTGTTAATTTTGAAGTCGGTGCCAGCTAGCTATCAGAATTACATATAAGCTTAATAAAGGACTAGGGTGATTTTAAAGAACAATAAAATTGAATATAATTAGCGACCTACATTTACACCACTTTGTTATCCATAAGCTAGCACCGATTTCAAAATTAACGAAGCAGATTAATAAAGTAATTATTTATTTACTTTTTAGTGCGTTTTTATAGTGTAGTTTTTTGAAATCGGTTTTGTTTTATCGTTATGTTTGTTGTTATTTATTTGATTTGAGTAATTATTATGCGCATTTTTTGTGTTGTATTTCTTACCAAAGTATATAATTGACAGTAAACGTAAAACATATAAAATCAAAAAATAAATTAATCTTAAATAAAATTCATTATAATCGACATGAAGGTGATCACATCCCGTCACGGCGGTGCGGACAATTCAGGACGTGGACAAATGTGCCCAGCGACGCCCCGTGACACGTTCATTCAGCTTGCATTTGGGTAACTTTCGACTAAATCCAAGCCAATCGGAATGCCTCTTTCGTATAACTGCTTCCATTGACTCAACTGTTCGCTTTGTTATAAGTTTAAAATGTAATTCATTGTTTTTAATTTATACATTTTGAAAGTAGACAAAAAAATATTTATATTTTAACTGTGCCCACAAATCCGTCTGATTTTATTTCCATATTCATAAAACAACGATTTCAATATAATATATAAAAATATTTGCCGCCACGGATATTTTCAGTCGTTATCTTCATAATTAAAAACCACAACAGAACTTAAAAAGATACAGCTTAAAGATTAGGTACTTCCCTCATTCAACCTTACTTGGTTTTACACAGTTCTCTAGAAAAATAAAATACGGAATCATCGATCGATTACCCATAAAAATGAGACAATAGGAAGACTATAGGTAAACAAGGGAAAGCTGGCGTAAACGCCAGGTTAGTGCTCAAGGGGTTAATAGGCAAAAAAAACATCCTATTAACATTCTATCTCATTAAATTTGCTATTTAATTGTTGTGTTGGCAAGCAACAGCGATGTGTTACAAAATTAAAAGATAAAACCTTAAAAACATGTAACTTTTTTTCTTTTCTAAATTGTGCAGTATTTTTCTTATCTAAAACAAGACTTTATCAAACACACGAGGACTCGAACATGATTATAAGTGTACGTGATACGAATTCGATTTCAACTCGAAAGAATTGGCGTGATGACACATCAAAGGAAAACGAACAACGCTTTGATTTTGATATAATAACACTTATATAAAAAGTGTTCTTGTTATCGAAAAAGAATAAATTCCCTTTGTATTGACTCATCGTTTGATATAAACTTCATAATCATAATAGACAATTGCTTCTAACAGAAGCTCATCATGGATTGACTATTAAACACACATTGTAAAATATTTTTTCTTATCGAAATATTTTCACATCTTTTAGAAAAATCGTGAATGTAAAACCACATGTAAAACCTTACAGCATCATCGAAAAAAAAAAAAAACAAACAACTACAAAGAAAAAGTTATATTAACGTTTATGTTTCATTGAATGCTGTTTAAAATGATTGAAATAAAAAAAAAAAACAATGTTCTCGTTTAGAACTTATTGCCTTAATATGTGGTGATGGGATAATCCCGTCAAGAAGATTTCTAAGCATGATAAACTACTAGCGTATATCGATACTCTAACACGATTTTAATTTCCAGTTACCTCTTTGAAGGCTGCTGTAGCAGTTATTTATTTTATTTCATTGGAGGATTTAAAAATAAACTAGTATTTATTATATCGAATTTCTTGTCGACTCTTCTAGACTGGGTTGTTTTCCGAACCGGTGGCAATTTTTTGACGTTCGTAAATGCCTTCTCAGGGCCCAAATTGAATTAAGAATTTTTGATTGAATTTGATGCAGTAAACATTTAATAATGATCCAATTTCGATTGATGCCTTGATTCGTTTACTATAAATGTGTCTGTGTCTTTTAATAGTGTTACTATTAGAACTTCTGATTTAGTCCTCAGTCTGTCATGTAGAAGCTATTATCTTTAATTCAATTACTTCTATTATTAGATCCTATGTTATGAGATTTTTGGGGCGTTTGACTTAATATAATTTAGTTATTGTCTACAAGTGAAGTGTAATGGCACGGAAAGTTTACTATGAAGTGCCAAGAAAATACAATGGAACGTTCTAGAACGTTTGCCATCGTCCTGTGATCGTATTCATACAAGATTGAACTTCAGAATAGGTAGTATGGATAAATAAATGTCTTCTCACCTGTCCTATTGAGCAAATAATTCGACTACTCACTGCGCTCATTGCAAAGCCCATTGAAGCTGCCAAAACCCTTCGTTAACAGAGATGGTCAGTTCCAAACCGGATTTTTTTCAGTAATCAATTTGCTCGAGTATAGACTTGAGTAACACGCGTTCGCGTGATACCAATTTTTTAATATAAATATCCGTATTCAGAACTCAGCTCCACTAACCTTGTTTCGACGCACGAAATGTTGGTATAGAATTTTTTGAAATTTGTTCCCTATATTTCAGCAAATAAGGACGTTTATAAATGCAATCGTAAACTTGTTAAATAAAACCCTTTATTGCTTAGTGTCACGAAGGATCTCAGGTGTGGAATGCTTTTACATGGAAAACAGAGGATTACTTAACACTTGCATTAATGCCTAAAAGAGGAAACATTATTAACCGACACAATTTTTCTATTACGATATTTGAAAAGTTTCTTGCACAAATTTGGTACTTATAATCTATATTTATAGTGTTTTTTGGATATTTCCTTACATGGTTTGTTTTTTATTTAATGGTAACAACACTTTTCATAAATGCAGGCAAACGACAGTACTGCATGCGATAACAACAGTCTTTGTTTAATTACTTAAACGAATTACCTTCTTTTTATATGACAACCTCGTATTTTATATCATTGTCTTTGACATGTAATATTTTTTTTTTAAATATATGCTGTCGTAATAATTTTAAAATATATAATTGTGAAGAACATTAAAAGTGAAGTAGCTGTGTATATAGTATTGTTAAATTATTAAAATATGTATTACAATTAGCCAGAAAATTAAATAAAAAGTAATCTGTATTTTTAATTTGTGTAAGTCATTGCAAACTTAACTTATCATAAGAAATAGTATATTTATATTTCTAATGTCTAAAGAACATGTCTACAAAGTTTCGGGAAGATGTGTTTCGTTAGTAAGTATCGTTATGTGATATTACAAAGCACAATCTATTAAATAATAGTTAAATTTATCACCAATATTCTATTCGCAGTGCCATTTTCATGTTTAATGAAGCGATGGTAGTAAATTAATAATTTAGCGTATCGTCGACATTTTCCCTCTATAAGAGTGTTTCCGAGCTCAACGATCAAAGACTATTTAGAATTTGTACAAAAGTTTTTAATATGAATACTAGCTGTCTGCTCGTGGCTTTTTTTTACACGGTATAGGCTTTGACCACAATCTCACCTGATGTTAAGTGACGATGTGGTCCAGGATGGTAAACATAAATAAGCTTAGATACTGGTTCTCAATCGATGCTGCGCCCGCGTTTCATATATTCTTCACCGCGTTTTACTTTTACTAAACCCTAATTATTTTCCTACAAAAATTTTAGTACTAACAAAAGTAAAAATATTTCATAAATTATAGCACTTGCCCGTAAAACTGCATTGAATCGGATTTTATACAAATTGAACGAGTAATAATTTTTTTGCGCGGAATCCTAATTAATTTCAAAAATTAAAAGTACTTTATGTTACTCGGAGTAGTTTCAGCTAATAACCAAAAAAAGTCCCGTCACAATCGGTCCAGTCGTTCCGGAGATGACCCATTACAAACAGACAGACAAAAATTTTAAAAAATGTAATTTTGGTTTAGGTTTATATACATTCATATCTATTTAGTGAAAAAAATAATTTGCAAACACATACTTCAATTTCAATTATTAGTATACATAAAGATGTTATATATTAAATTACTAATAAATAAAATTGATTTGAATAAAATCCGATTCAATGCACAGTTTTTATGGGCAAGTCCTCTAATTTATGAGAAATATTTTTTTTTATCTTAGTACTAGAATATTTTAAAGAAATTAATTAGGTAGGATTCCGTATAAAAAAATTAAAACGCGGTGAAGAATATATGAAACGCAAGCACAGCCGCGGGCTGACAGCTAGTATAAATATATAGATGTTATTGGAAATTTTTCACCCAAAACATATTGACAATATTTGTTTTTCATCTGGAAGATATAATCGAGCTACATATTATAAGTATAGTAAGAATATTATATACAGCAAGAATTAATTTTGTAGGGGACCAAATAATTTTAGGTGAAAGTAATAAAGTAGTTTAATAACTATTTGCGTGATTAATTTACACAAATTAACAGCCTTATGAGTCGAAGTGGACAGACGAATTTAAGCCGATTGTTCAAATTTTACATATTTAATTTCTCTCCAAATCCCATAACTGTGCCTTGGTTAGGATCGATAATACATTACACAAAGGCTGATAAGTTCAAAAATTTGGAGCAATTTGAAATGACAAAAATTAATACACAAGTTAATAATAGTAACGTAAGGGTAGTAATGTAATGTAAGGTATATCTACAATGTATTTATCTATGTCCCATTTCCGCTAGGTGTTAAGTATTGGACTGTGAAGTGTGAAGGCGCCTGTTAACATTTTATAATGTCATGATGATATCGTTAATACTGCTACACTTGCTACTATTGATACTAGGTTATAAATTAGGTTACATCTGGGGGTACGACAGTGCCCCTGCCAAGTCGAACAGAAGCAAAAAAAAATCGGTCGCACGGCCGTATTATCCTTTTCTCGAACCACTTTAGGCCATTTTCGACCCCCTATAACATCATTTGGACAAAACTAGAAGCCTAAATTTTATTTCATTAGTCAATGTCAATTTAAAGCATAAAAAAATATCATTGATGTGATGATAAGATGTTGTTAGGTTAGCTAATTACGTAATAACTTAACTCAGAAGGTCCCTTAAGTAGGGACTTCATAAAGTAACCGACTTGGACATGGATCTCACAACTTTTTACGGTAGAAGAACTGAGTTCCGAGATTTGTTTTTTTACAAGTTTGTTTTTGATGGCATTATTTTTAAATATACTAATCCCCTTTCAAGCATTTATTTTATTATTGACATAAGTACGCCAATAATTTTCTATAATTATATTATAATAGGCAACTATGAACAAAACAATGCAGCAGTTCATGGACGCTGTTTTTTTTTAATAGTGAAGCGACATGCTTTTTAGATCCGATATTTATCATCGAATATTTATCGAACTAACTGATTATGTAAATATTTTAATTTAATTAAATGTATATAAAATATTAATTTACTTCTTATGTATATAATTATTAATGTTCTCTATGGTTATAGAGATTGATTGATGTTGCCAAATAATAAATACATTTACCGTAGTATAAATGGTTTATTTTAACACATTAGCTTATACAAGAAAAATGTTGAGCAAAAATAAAATACTTATCAATGTGTTTAATTGATTAAATGTCTGTATAAATAATATCAGTTGTTATAGGAAATCGAATCAGTAACGCATTAGGACATCACTAATTGAGTTGTACTCGAACTGTCAAAAATGAAATAAATCGTTGGAAGAGGTATATACTTAATTACCTGCATACGGGAATCGAGTAATTTTTTACTGATTTGATTTAGAATTTTATCATATCGATTGCATGGAAAATGTTCATAGCTTTATCTTTACAGTAGCTTATCAAGTGCGGCCATCATAGTAGTCAGTTAATTCTACTGCGAATTTCTCAACGTAGTTGAATAATCAATGTCCAACACTATGGTGTTTGTTGTCAATATTCTACCTAAATATACTATAAAAATATAATTTTATTTATTTTAATAGTTTTATATCAAAGCCTTTATAGTGTGTTATTAATAATTGAAAACAATAACCAGGTTCCATAAATATGAGTTGCCGGGGGCGTTTGTTATCAACTTATTTAATGCGCGGTCATGCATCAGCGGACTTGTCGGGAAGCTTTCTTAAATCGCTAGGTAGGTTTCTAGTATGGCGTCACCAAAGTGCAAACATGGATCCGTTATGTTTTGGTATACATAGTTTGTATTTTTTTTTTGTTTGGTATACATAAGTCCCTCTGGTATATAAGATACTCCACTGAAAAATTATAGGGATGACAATACCCATTAAAAAGTTTTGAGCAATATTATGTAACTGAAATACTATTAAATTTCAGAGTATCATTTATAGGTTAACTAGAAAAATTTTCATTGCAGAAAATGTCTTTACTGCCTCTTCTTTTGTACAATACCTTTTAATATACATGAGGATAGTTTAATTATTCTTTAGGTACAAGATCCACCACAGTACACAGTCAGTACAATACGCAGAAGCCACATGTCTAATGATACACACATAAATTGTAACCAACAATTTTCAATCGATTATTATATGTATGTATTTTAAGAACAATAATTCTTTCTTTTATAAGTTTTATTTTGGCAAAGGAAAATTATAAGAAATAAATGGAGAACTTTTAAAATTTGATATCTAATGAAATTTCGAAGTTAAAGGACATAATAGAGACTTTTATATTAGCAGAGTTTCCCGCTTTTGTTCGCTGACACTTTTTAATAAGATTTTAATAAATTATGCAGGAGCGACGGTCTAACAAGTGGCGCTATACATCGACGGGATAATCTTAAGTACAATGCCAGACGTGCCTGAATACTGAGGTACTTTAAAAAATTGTATTCTATAATTGAAGACAGTGTGTCTATCTTAAGACACTTCTTGGTATCTATATAGATAAATTAAAGTTACAGACTTCTGTTATCATGTCAGCCAAAAGACATCCACTGCTGGATATAGGCATCCCCCAAAGATCTCCACAACGATCAGTTTTGCGTCACCGGTATCCAGGAGATTTCTACGACCTTCATCAGGTCATCAGTCTACCTTGTTGAATACTTTCCCTTGCCGAATCTTCCGGAACGTGATTTCAATTTGCGAACCCGTAGACCCCATTGGTTTACGCGCAATGTGATACTGCCACTTCAGTTTGGCAATTCTTTGATTCTTTCTTCGGATCTGCATTCTTGATTCGATCTCGAAACTTCGAGCATAGCCCTACCATTGTTATTTGAGAAACCTTGAGCTTTCTTATTCTATATGTAACATAAGTTATATATAATGTTTATTTTGTCACGTTTATTAATTACAAGTCATATATACTACTAGAATAATATTTAAGCATAAATTTAAACGGGTATAAGGTTTTCTAGTAAATATTATAAGTATATTAGTCTTTTAACTCAGTATCTTTATAGTATAAAGCTACATCTATGCTAGAAACCGTACGACGAAAGCGTGTAATTGAATTTCTGAAGCGCAACATATCTTGTGTCTTTATGAGGGTCGCCACTTTAATAATAAATTGCCTCTTTTGGGAAATCACTATATTTCTTAAGCTATTATTATAAGATAATTAAAACAGAGTATAGAAAAAGTTGCCAAATTTTTACTTAATATATTACTTTGATTTTGGGCAAAGACAATAAAAAATTATATATTCTATCAATGGAACTTAATACAGACTATTTCATGTTAAAATAAACATAACATTAAGACCTCAGATTAAATACTTGTAACCTTAAAGTAGTCGTATTATTAGCAGATAAATTGAATAAAATCGTCAGTTGAAAATTAAAAATAACATTATTTGTCATCCCACATTGTCTATCTCATGTTATATTTCATACTACCTGTGTGCGCGCGACTGAGTTTTATTTTTTTTTGTACGTAATCGTAATTATTTTCCTAAAAAATTTAGTACTAAGATAAATTAAAAATATTTCTCATTTATTCAAGCACTTGCCCGTTTTATTTTGTTTATGCGGAACCCTAAATTTTTTCGAAAAATCAAAAGTTACCTAAAGGAACCCTAAGTTACCTGGAGTAACTTCAGCTATCTACCAAAAAAAGTCCCGTCAAAATCGATCCCGCCGTTCCGGAGATTAACCATTACAAACAGACAGACAAAAAGAAAATGATTTTTTATGGTATGTGTATCGTATTTACATTCATATCTATTTAGTAAAAAAAATTTCAGACACTTCAATTTTATTTATTAGTATAGATGAACAAAAAAGCATTTAAAATGCATCGAACTCCATATAATAATTATTTTCCATTATTGATCGAATCAAAATAGAAAACTGCTTAAAATACAATAAGTGTTATCTAATGATAACTTTTATTTATAAAATTGTATTTATCAGTCAAGATTCTAATTGGCCAAATTTTGGATGTATAATCTTCAAAGCCTTTGCTTCAGTCTTCAATATTAATACCTTATTTATTCAACGTAGATTCTTAATTTTTACAATGTACCCATCTATTTATTAGATTTAGTTCAATATTTTTGCATCAATCATGATATTAAAGATTTTTAACTACGAGATAATAATTTATCTAACTTTATATAAAAAACCTATCACTGGTTAACGTTATTTCTGAACTCAAGTCCGGAGTGATGATAAATCCAACCGTAATGCGGTCCTACATCGGTGAATACTACGTAATAAGTTGGATCGCATTCCGTCTGACCCGGTGACACTCCGCATTTTGACAATACACCTCGAAGGAACCAACTGACTTTATGATCAGGCTGTATAGTTCTAACAATCAAACCGCCTCCGCTGTCACCGTTGCGTGGATTGATAGCTGTAAGGATTTTCAAAATATTATTAACTAGCGACCAACCGCGTCTTCGTATAGATGTATATATATATATATATTTAGCGACATGTAATATAAAAACTTAAACTAAAATACAGCCTATGTTAATCATTAATAATGTAGCTTACTACAAGTGAAACAATTTTTAAATTGGTTGAGTCGTTTTTAAGCTTATTCATAGCGAACAAAAAATCAATTTTACCTCTTCATATAATAGTAGTATAGATAAAAGGAAACATTATGGAAATGAAGACTTCAGGAACGGGTTGCGCTAAAGAAGTCACTTTGAAAGATGTTACAAAGTTACTTAGTTAAGTTGTAATATACACACAATGTACTTTTGCGCATCTGTTGAGGTATGAAGTATTTGAAAACTGTTTGAGAAACTTTATTATGAGATATTCTTATATCTAACATCCGGAGACTTCCATAAATTTTCTGAAAGTTTTGGAAAATCGGAAATATCGAAAACTTTCATCTCTAAGCTTGCACATCGGACCAGTTCTTTCATAACTATGGCTTAATCCAGAGTAACAATTTTAGATACAACAGGAAAAACAGATTATCTCTATTGAAAGTATATCATCATGTCATCAACTGTAGTCGCAATTTATCGTACAAGAACGATAAGTTACCCTATTAAGTAAGATAAGATTAAAAGATCTGTTTTATTAAGGACTTTACCTGACTCCGGGCCATATCCTGCGCAAAATGTAAATTCATTCATTAATTTTCGATAAACATTTGGTTCAAAGTTGACGCATACTGTATCTTCTTGCACCATTGTATTAGCAGATCTCAGGATATCCGATTGCCTGTTTGCCTCTGTTGATCCAAACCCAACTACCTGTAAATGATTTAAAATTATTTTATAAATAAATTTTAAATAGATAAAATTCCATATTTTGATATAGTTTTAACACTTAATAAATCTTAATAATTCAGGAAAAATCGGGGGGTAGATGTTGCGTTGTTAACATCATTTTTTATAGCTCCGTACTTTATTAAAAAAATAAAAATATAAACTTTACGAAACAAGTGTGAAAAGTGTGTTGCGTTAATTGCTTACAACAAAAACAGTGTAATAAGTAATAAAAAACAAATTGATCATTAGTAAAGGAAACAAATTAACGAAAACTAGTGCAAAGCCAACAACACATGACTTTTCAACTGTAAGTACGCTTTGATTTTCCGTTGAAGGAAGATCTGAACTATAATTATAGAGACACAATAAACTAAACAAGGATTAGAAAGTGTTATATATCTGAAATTGAAAGAAAATATTATATTAAATATTATCTACGCAATATTTACAACACCATCTAGTGTGGATGATGTGAACTAGTATAAAACTTAGTATTAGAGATCTACACTGATTTGAAACTATTTTTAACACCATCTAGTGAAAACAAACATGGACAAAATAATGATTATGTTAGAATCGATCCAAAATGAACAAAAACTACAAAAGGAGCAGATGACAAAAATGATGAAAAACATAACAAGAGATATAAACTGTAACATTAATGATAAATTTAATGAAATAGAAAACAAAACACAAATTGTTAACGGAAAATTTTGAAAAACAAGAAAAACAAATTGATTTTTTGGAAAGAGAAAACAAAAAAAGAAACTTGGTATTCTTCGGGATAATTGATGACGAAAAAAGTTATGGTCAGCTCCATGAAAAATTACAAACTATTATTACAACGAACATGAAGCTATTTTGCGAAAAATATGATATCCAGTATGTTAGGCGAATCGGAAAAGTGGGAGACAAACCAAGGCCAGTTACAGTAACATTTTCAACAATGGGTAAAAAGATAGAGATTTTAAAGAGCAAGCAAACTTTAGTGGACTCATCATACAACATAAAAGAGGATTTCCCTAAAAAAATTCTTGAACTACGTAAATCTTTACAGGCAGAAGTGGCAAAACTTAGACAAGAAGGAAAAGAGGCAATACTTAAATATGATAAGATTGTAATTTTAGATGATGAAAATTCAAAACAAAGACAAACTAAAAAAAGAATATTTTCACCGTCACCAATTACAGCAAATAGTTTGAAATTTAAGAAAATTGTCCAAAAAAGTAAGAAAAGTAAAGCTGAAATAACAAGTTTCATCACTCCAAGTAATGATAAACCCTCCCAAGGAAACAATTCATTAACACAACTAGAAAATAAATCCATATAGCAACGAATCCTACCCCTCTCAACTTCAACTCTCCCAATCCGGCCGGTCTCCGTGGGAGTAGTAGATCAAAACCCTCCAAAAAATTATATTAAAAACAATTTACTATATATTAGAACATACAACGTGAGAACTTTATCAACTGATCAGCGTCTGATAGAGTTAATAAACTCTCTGAAGTATATAAAATATGACATAATCGGTTTATCAGAAATTAGACGTCTTGGTTCGTCAATTCAAGAATACGATAACTTCATCTTCTGTTATACGGGCGAAACTAAAGGACTCTATGGCGTAGGTTTCATTATTAAAAAATACCTCAAGCAATACATAGTAAGCTACACTGGTTTATTAGAAAGAGTGGCTTTATTAAAGTTAAATATAAACAAATTCAAAATAGACATTGTACAAGTATACTCTTATACAGAAACAGCAAGTGATGAGGAGGTGGAGCTATTCTACAACACTATCAACGAGGCTTTAAAAATGTCAGGCAAAAACGTAATAGTCATGGGCGATTTTAATGCCAAGGTCGGTCAGCCTAAGCCTGTAGAATATTTAATAATGAAGAGTCATGGTTATGGCATAAGAAACAGTAGAGGTGAACGGCTGGTTGACTTCGCGAACGAAAATAAGTTCAGTATTATCAATACATTCTTCAAAAAACCAAGTAATCAAAGATGGACTTGGAGATCTCCCGATGGCATGACGAAAAATGAGCTTGATTATATCTTAACAAACCTACATAAGAATATTGTAAATATTCAAGTTTTAAACATATGTTACCCCCACAGATCACAGATTTCTAAGATTATCTATAAAACTAAAAAATACAAAAAAAAAAATCGATCTCAATATACAAATAATTTGAAAAGTTCTTTGATAAATGAAGATGAAATAACTAGGTATAAGGAGTCATTTAATAGCTTCAAGGTAAAACTCATGCAATGCCAAGATAACGATACTGTTCAGGATTATTATTATAAAATAGTTAATGCGATAGAAACTAGTCTAAGAGTCGCACATATATTGAATCACCGCGGTTCAAAGAACTGTATTATATCAGACCACACAAAAAATCTAATACATCGTAGACAAGAGTTGCATAAAGTAAAGCCCAAAACACGTACAACGAAGAATGAAATAAAAGCTTTATACAAATTAATAAGTAAATATATAAAAATGGATTATGTAAACCATAGAGCGCGTATCATCGAAAAACATTTGAACAGTACAGGTAGTCTTAAAAGGGCATACAAACAAATTAATTGTCACAAAACTTGGATTGCAGGGCTCCAGAAAGCAGGTAGAGTTTCCCAGAACAGAGTCGACATTATTGATACTGCAACAAATTTCTATAAAGGTTTATATAACAACTCAGATATGGAAACTCACAATACCATCGACTTGGAACTAATAAACGAAGATAAGCAAATAAATACTGTTGATGAAGCCGAAATCGTTGCAGAAATAGATAAATTAAAAATAAAAAAATGTCCAGGCTCAGACAAAATAACAAATGAAGCAATAAAGATAGCGAAACACCACTTTGTGAGTCCTTTAGCACGCTTGTTTAACATGGTGTTGGACACCTGCTCTATTCCAAAGCA
This sequence comes from Samia ricini, assembly GCA_014132275.2. Classification (NCBI taxonomy): domain Eukaryota; kingdom Metazoa; phylum Arthropoda; class Insecta; order Lepidoptera; family Saturniidae; genus Samia; species Samia ricini. The sequence continues at coordinate 12,158,849 of AP028165.1, read as the reverse complement.
GTGGTCTCAGTCAGAAATTATATTGCTCTACAAAAAAGGAGACCCAAAGGATATAAGTAATTATCGGCCTATCAGTCTGCTTCCTTCTCTTTATAAATTATTTTCGTCACTTATCGAAAAGAGGATTAGAGTTACTCTTGTAATATCAACCGATAGAACAAGCAGGTTTTAGAACAGGGTACTCTACAGTTGATCACATACATTCATTATAACAAATAATTGAGAAGTATACTGAATACCAGAGACCACTCTACATAGTACTCGTAGACTACCAAAAAGCCTTCGATACCATCTTACACTCTTCAATATGGTCAGCTCTAAAATCTCAAGATGTGGAAAACAAGTACATAAAACTTTTAAAAAATATTTATAGTAATTGCAAGAGTAGAGTGAAACTAGAAACATCTGGACAGTTTATACCCATAAAAAGAGGAGTAAGACAAGGTGATCCGATTTCACCTAGGATTTTTATAGCTGTCTTAGAATCAGTATTTAGGAGACTCAACTGGACTAAAAAAGGATTAAACATAAATGGAAAATACATCAGCCACTTACGTTTTGCTGATGACATAGCTTTGTTTTCAGAAAATGCTAAAGAAATGGAATCGATGTTATCTTCACTGCAAATAGCAAGTAGAAATGTTGGCTTGGAAATAAACATTAATAAAACTAAAATTATGACAAACTTCGTAAAACATCCCATAAACCTTAATGGTGAACCATTACAATATGTCGAAACCTACATTTATCTTGGCAAACTGATCTCTTTCGAAAATCATAGCAATGAATCGGAAGTGGCGCGAAGAATTGCATGCGGATGGAAAAAATTTTGGAATTTAAAAGAAATTTGAAAAGTCAAATGTCTATGAAAATTGAAAAGTAGGTGATGAATTCCTGTTTACTTCCATCAATTACTTATGCATGTCAGACTTGGAAATATACAAACCGTGTTAAAAACAGAATAAGATCCTGCCAACGGAGTATGGAGAGAAGTATGATAAATGTCAGAAGAATCGAAAAAAATACGGCACTCCATTATTAGAAGTGAAACAAAAGTGACCGACTCCCTTGCATATTCACTAAAACTAAAGTGGCGTTGGGCCGGACATGTTGCAAGAATAAACGATGATCGCTGGTCGAACCGGCTTACTAAATGGTCTGGTCCAGTGGGCACAAGAAGGAGAGGAAGACCCAAAGCACGATGGGAAGACGATATTAAAAAATTAATGGGAAAAACATGGATGATAGCCAGAAAACAGAGATCGTTGGACAGGTTTGGAGGAGGCCTTCACCCTCATATGAGGGGTTCTTGGATTTCAAATGTATTTAAATTATTTATTTGTGTGTATTACTCACACTAAATTATCTTTTTGTTTTTAGAACTATATCATTTATATAACAAGAAATAAAAGGCTTTTTTATTTTTTATTTTTATTTTATTTATTTAATTCAGGATAGTTATATAATTTATAACTCAAAAAAGATGAACTGATTTTCATGATCGATCGATCGATCGATCGATTGTTGGGTTTGTCTCTACTCTGAATAGAATAGACTAACTATAAACAACTGATAAAAATATGAAGAATTTGTTTTTTTATACAGTTTGCATGGAATGGCTTTTTTGATATTACGTATCTCGAGAACGGATTGTTTTTGTAAACTTTTTTTGTTCATCTCAGGACTCGAGAAGTTTCCTCTTGCATTGAAAGAATACATTGCATTTAGCTAATAACATATCGTTTATTAATTCTTAGGCAGTATGAAGTTCACGGGACAACTAGTAAAATGTAAATAGATATGTTAAACTTACAGTTGCTTCTTTTCCAAAAAGATTAGTTTTATCGTAAACTGGTCCCCATAGACAAATAGGTTGAACGTACTCAGTATATTCAAATCTGTTGAATTTCATTATTGCTAAGTCTGCAGCTGAATAGTCATCGTTATAGTTCGGATGAAGCCACACTTCAAGAGGCTATTTAAAGAAAACACATGTATTAATATAGTTAAATAATTTTAAATAAAAACACATTAGCAAACGACATCATTTTTTATTTCGTAGAATATATTAGTAAACTTTGTAGTGATAATAGTTTTATATTTTTTGTTGTAAATAAATATGAAACATTATCTTATTTAAAATCATTTAAAAAGCAAGGATAACATTGTTAAACTTACTGTTAGTGCCTGTCTTCCAATTTGATTTAAATCTTTGTAGTTATTAGTACCGGCAACGACTAGAAATCGGAACGGTTTTAATAACACGCCTTTTTTAAAAACACAATGACCAGCTGAAAAAAATAGGGCATTAGTTGTTATAATAGTTACTTATTTATGAAGTGAAGATAGTAACAAAAATTGCATATTAACTTTTTAATTTTATGTGAATTGAATTTAGCTAGTCTAATTACAATGTCAAGAAACAAATAAGAGACTTTTTAGTTGATGTTTAACAATAAAATTAGAAATAACAGTACAATAAAAAGCATCAATATAGCGAGTTATGGACACGCCGAGATCTAATAAGAAGAATGTTAAATTCTAAGAGTAGTAAGTTCCATTCTAGTATGTAATCTGAGTATCTGTTTGTTCATTAGGGTAAAGTCCAGTACATATATAATACATTCTTAATCTAACATCATCATCTCCCTACTCTTATTCTATTTTCATTTGAGATCGGCGCAATATGTCTTCCTCTTCCATTCCTCTCTATTTGCAGTCATTTACTCCCTTCCTAAACATATCATCTTTCACTCAACCCATCCATATTTTCTTTAATCTAACATTTTCTGTAACCAGTATGATTTTATTGTAAATCTTCTTATTCCTTACAAATTAGAAATTTTATTTCAAAGATTACATTTTGTAATTTTTGATATAATGTTTTATTTGATATAATTATGCGTACCTGTAACAACTGATGTTCTCGAAATAATACTACCGCCACAATCGTACTTTGGTATATTTGTGTTTACATCTCTAATCAAAATTGCCACGTGCCATGGCCAATCACCAGGTTTCGATTCAGTCCTCACCGATACTAATTCTGTTCTCTCCAAGGAACGTCGTCCGCAAACATGAGCGTAATATTTATCGGCATAATTGCTAGTTACATTTAAGGAATTTATCGTTTGAGATGCCTGAAATTTGAGAATTAATTACCGAATGTAAGCATTTATTCTAACATCGAAATATCCCTTATTAATATTAAATAACATAGATACAACTGTGCCTTAACAGTTGTCTACTTACTTATACCATTAAAATGGCTAAGCCTTCAGTATAACATAACATCCTAACAAAATCATCAAGTACTATAATATTAAACTTTAATACTTAAATCTTTGACTATTGGAAAAAATCCAAATCATTATTTTATGAACTTTTCATGAATATACATTTTTTTTAAATTCCGAATACACCAAAAAATATTACACACTGTACATAAAGGAAGCATAATTTATTGAAACAGATGTGTCACACTTAAACTGTTGTTAACTAATTTAGTATAATTTATGCAATATGTTATTGCCATTAAAATGTAAATAAAGGTATCCACTTTTATTTTCACTTATTAAAATGACAGATGTTTTTTTTTCTTTTATTACAACTAAATATGGTTTTTGTTTAACCAAAAACTCATGCTTTTCATAGGATTTGAATCTACATCATTTAATTAATACATTATCGGGCTATGTCCGAACGAATTACAACTAAGCCATTAAAGTGGTGAAATTTTGCATAAGATATTGAAGCAATGATGGCGCACTGGATAGTACGGCCGGATTCCGCGTCAATGGACGCAGGTTCGAGCCCACCTAGCCAACTCTAAAATCAGTCTGAGCTTTCGGTGAAATAAAACATCGTGAGGAAACTATATCACGGTGGTAGGGTATTTCTAACAATGCTCGCCTGGGTACCTTACCTTAAGTTTGAAAACCTGTCGCCAAATACGAATAGGTGTGCAGCATCACTTGAGAACCAGTATCTAGGCTTAGTGTGTTTACCATAGTGTGTTTACGATAGGTAGCGAAAGGGTGGATTATATCAGATTCTTATTGATTAGAGTCCTGTGACGTGAAGCCTAAGGCCCGCAACGAGAAATATGGCTCCTAATAGCGATATTTATTACTTACAAATAAAAAAACTATTTTTTCAATAACCTGTAACGTACCCCTTTACCTATTACTTCTAGTTGTTATTATTCGTATGAGTAGAAATCAATAATACAGCTTTATCTATATATTTAAATATTAATGTGTTTTACGTGTTGAAAATTATTAACAAGTGAATTAAGGGAATGTTAACAGTGTCGGCAGTTAGGTACTCCTGAAATACAGATAGCCTAGTGCCGCAGAAAAAACTATTCCCGGCGCTTCACGCCGAACTAGTCCCACTTACCCCTCTGCCATCTCTAATTCGGGAGTAGAGTCCGGGAGAGTAGACGGTAAGGGAGGTGCGTAAAGGTATTATTCACTATAAAGAAATGGCCCCACAAAACCACGACCCGCCCCTGGGTGTTTCTTTGTTTACTTATTTAACTGCGAAGTAGAAACCGCCTTCAAATTCCTCTAAATCTTAGTAAGTGCAGATCCTCCTTACTGTGGGCCTTCCAACACAAACTAATTATCTCCACAAAATTAACCATTAATCTTGAATATTATATGTATCACTTAACTATATTTTAAGGGTATCTATTTTTTAACATTTACCTTGATAACGTCATTGCAAAGTGTAACATTATTAAGGACGAATCGTGATACGACGGGTACGTCATTTTCATTACCATTCAAATTTTCAACGCTCAAATGGAAAAAGTAATTCTTCGGTATAGGACCGTTCGGTTTTATAACAAAGTCGCGTCGGTTGTTACTTATTTCGAGGAAGCTGGTATTTTGAGATACCTGAAAAAAAAGTTGTAGTTTTTATAGATGCCATTCTATTTGCATTCAAATTTCATAATATTTTATATAGAACATATTTTTAAGCTAATTGATATAATGTAATCTATTCTTATAATAAAAGGCTAACGAGACAAAATCTGTACATTGAAGACATTTTAGAAAAAATACCGTGAGATGGTTAAGAAATAACAACAAAACAGATTTCGATGGTTTTTAAAACCTTACTGTCTGTCGGTCTATCGTTTGTTTATTAATTTGTTCAGCAATCACGCAAAAACTAGTAGACCAAATTGAATGAAATGAGCAGAAATAAATCTAAAATAAATCAACATAACGTATATATATATATATATATATATATATATATATATATATATATATATATATATATATATATATATATATATATATATATATATATATATATATGTGTATTTCTGACGGTTATTCATAGATGGCGCTATACTTATTGTTTAATAATTCGGACTGTTTTGAAACATTACGAGGACATAGACAATACTAAATAATACAATAATAATAAAAGGTTAAAAAATGTTGCTGTCCGTTTATTAATTTGGTCAATAACTACTGAACCGAATTCTAAGAAATTTGGTATTATGTAAATTGTATTAAATAATGTATGAAAAGCGTTTATCTAGATTCATTAAAAACCATAATAATGAAGTGTATACATCATCTAAACTAATATTATAAAGATATAATGTTTGTGAGTTAGGATGTTCAGAGTAATCTCCGGTACTATTCATCAGATTTTCAATTTCTTTTTCACTGCCAGAAAGGTATATTACACGTATATATTCAATAATTAATCACAAAAAATGTAATTGAAGTGGGCAAAAATTCTATAATATGGAGTGCGCTGTCTGAACGGTTTTATTTATGCCCATGCGTTGCTTCCGGTGCTTGGGCCTGGGCCTGAGGCGGGAGGTAACTCTTGTCATCACATAGGTAGTATGCTATGCAAGCTGACATTAGAGCAAGAATGACTGGGTGCATAGTTTCGGGGTCTCTCGTATTCCCAAACCAAGGTGGGAAGGGGCGGGGGCCGAGATCTTCTATTGCCCTGGTTTAAGGCCCTAAGCCAAGGTGGCTTAGTTTACATTCTCCACGGGACGGGATGGAACCTGTTATGAGGGGGAATATAGGCTGTCTATTAGAAAATAATTATCTGAATTTGACGAGAGCGAAGTCGCGGGCTTAATTTAATAATAACAATTTCATAGCTAATAATAGGAATTCTGGAGTCAATTTTTTTTAAATGGTTCTAATATGGAACTGATTAGAGAATGAAATGTGCTCTATTTTGATATCTATTATTTAAGGATTATTATTTTGTGAAGATTGTTTTTTTTTATGTAACAATACTTAAGTGGATGAAATTGAAGAGATTTATTTACACCCTGAATAAATAGAATTTTCCAAGGTTTCTGATTTTTCTTACTTTACTGGAGGTTTCATTATTTAGTGCCCAAAGGAACTTTATATAGCTAATACCTGAAAGCTGTTGTTTACTCTCTTGTATGTAAATATCGGTTTTTTATAACCATGCCCAATATCATGCAAAGATCTTTTCTCAAAGAAAAGTCTAGGCTTAATACCCATCACTCAAAAAGGATTTCAATGTTTAAAACTCTTATACATTCATGCTAAGTAGTGATGTGAGTTATTTCTTAAGTCTAGGTCCATCACTATAAATAAACAAACATAAATAACGTTTCTCATAATTTTTTAGTTCATATATCCTTGTATTATTATTTTTATGAAGCGATAATGGCTCAGCGGGTAGTTCGGCCGGATTCCGCGTTAATCGACGCGAATTCGATCCCCACATATCCGACTCTAAAATCGACCTGAGCTTTCGGTGAAGGAAAACGTCGTGAGGAAACCATAGCATGGTGGTATGCATGACATTTTCTAATGATACCCATGTGGGTAGCTACCACCCTCAAGTTTGAAAATCTGTCGTCAAATACCAGTAGGTGTGTTCCGGCAGCATCACTTAGTGTGTTTACCATCCTGGCCCACATCGTCACTTAACATCAGATGAGATTATGGTCAAAGCACTGGCCTATTCCGTGTAAAAAAAATAAAATAATGGGTATAGTTCAATTTGTAAGTAGTATAACAATAAGTAATTGTAAAATGTTGCGTCTACGATTTAATATGAAATTGTTTCGACAATTAGAACATTATTAAAAGCTACGAAAATTATAATAAAAATTTATCCCATAAATCTAAAACATAGAGATATCAGATTAATTTGTTATGAAAAAAAGGAAAAAAAGCTCATTTTGAATATATGAAATTAGTAAAAAATATACATTACTTACGTCAATTATCCGAACTTCTTTTTCGAAATATATTTCCATTTCAGCTTCAATCAAGTTGTTATACAAACCGAAGTTAACAACACCTTGCCAATGTTTATACGCTAATCGATCAAAATAAATTATACCTAACCCACAGGGATCATATCTAGTTAGCGCGGGTCCTTTCAAAGACATTGAATTTACTCCCACGAATAGTAAAAACAAAAAACAACTCTTTGTAAAAAAAAATCCATTTTACTTTTGTGAAAATATATTTTTATTGCGTTAATTATATATCTTGCAATAAGAATATGTATTGTCGTTAACGATGACAATAATATACAGATGTGTTCTGACCAAATAACTAATATAATAAATGAATATTTTTATCACTCCTCTATACAGTATGATTCGAAAGATACAGCCGATTTAATTGGAGCTTCTGCGCCACGCGCCTTATAAGCGAAAGTTACCGATGAATCATACTGTTTACAATGTGCTTTATGTAAAGTTTTCTTTTATGTTTAAACAATTCGAAATTGAATCTTTTGAAGATCCGCAACACTTCACTTAAGACAAATAAACCGTTAGTATCGATTGTTTTGACGGTATTGTCAACTTCTTTCCTGGAGAAAACTCAAAAATACTTTCTTGAAATTCTGAGACTTCAATGTTTGTTTTATTATTATTTAAAATTATGTAATAAACAAAGAAGACAAAATTCAAACATGAGAACGATTTACAGATTAAATAAATCTTGAAGTAAAAACATTTTTATATTTTAGTAATACCAAGACAATATATGTACAGTATAAGGAACATAAATTCAGAATGTACTGTAAATCGTTGACTTATTATTATATCGAGTATGCAATTAATTATAATTACTCATAAATGTAATATTTAACATTAAAAAAATAGCATAGTACGTAATTTCTAAAATGCTGCCATACACTTCTTGGAAACTTCTAGCAACATGACCACTACTTTGTTAAAACATTGGAACGTTATAAATACTTATACCCACGTGAACGCAGTTATGTCTACATAATTCACATATAGTTATTAAGTAGAAAGAAGTTTATTTTATATTCTTGAATAATATGCTTCTTATGTCTGCTTGTCACTTTAGTGGAATAAAATAATACAATAAAACAAAAATAATAAATTTATTTCCTATCTAAAATCATTTATAATTCATACTGAACCTAAGAAATACTGTATCAACAATTTTTTTTTTTAATTTTATTAATTAATTGAGGCCAGTATTACTTCACTTAGTCATTTATAGTGACAAAGAATTTTTCGATAAAATAAATAAGTCATAAGCACCTGTGACCGGTCACCTACTAACCCGTTAAACATAAACCATACAAATGTGTGATTATTATAAGTGTGAAATAAAATTGGATTACGCATAATAAATACTTTTATGTATTATGCAACGATAATTATGATATATATTATTTTATGTATGTTTTGTATTGCGTATATTGTTATCCCTTTTCGTTTCTTTTTAATAAACTAACTATTTATTTCGCATCAACTCATTTAATGCGCCAATAAAATGCCATCTATGTAAATAATAGAATTGATGTATTCCTTGTATGTTTGGTATACAAAACATTATTAATTTCAATTGTTAGGATTTCTTAGAAACACCAATTAAAAAAATCACGCTGTGAGCATATCAATCGGTCAAAAACATGGCCCCAGTTCTTTATATGTTCACCTTACAGTTCTCTGAAGTAATTTTATTATAATTTGTTTTTATTATAATAGTGATAAGAAGTGTTCAGGTTTTTCCGTGTCATCTTTAGAGTAATTTCTCAAACAAATACCTAATTAACTCTTTTATCGTTAAACGGAGCCATTTTGATAAACAAATAATTTATATTTCATAGAATATTTATTTATAGGCCTCAGCGCTTTGACTACAATCTCACCTGATGTTAAGTGACGTTGTGGTACAGAATTGTAAATATACTAAACTGTACTGGTTCTCAAACGATGGTGCCGGAACACACCTATTGGCGCTTGGTGACTGTGTTGTAAGTTTGAGGGTGGTAGTTGCCCAGCTACCTATGCTATGGTTTCCTCGCGATGTTTTCCGTCAGGTTTGTTATAGAGTTGGATATATGAGCTCGAACCCACATCCATTTTGGTAACATATCTTTTATGATGAAGTCATTATGCTATAGCATAATACTAGATGATGCCAAAAATATTGTGGATTATGAAAGGGATAACAAATGAAATAAATCGTTTAAAAAAATCTTTGTTAATTAAAAACAAAATCGACTTCAAAAGAATACAGTATAAAAATGCACTAAAATGTCAATAAATAATTACTTTATTAATCTGCTTCGTTAATTTTGTAATCAGTGCCATCATGTGGATAACAAAGTGGTGTACATGTACGTCGCTAATTATATTCAATTTTGATTAGTTGTCACCCTAGTCCTTTATTAAGCTTATCTGTAACTATGTCCCCGCGGCTGCGCCCGCGTTTTCATTTGTTCTTCACTGCATTTTAATTGTTTATACGGAACCCAATTTTTTTTTATAACTACGATAAAAAATAAATATTTCTCATAAATTCAAGCACTTGCCCGTAATACTGTGCATTGAATCAGATTTTATTCAACTTTTTGTGAGATTTAATTTATTTACGCGGAACCCTAATCATTTTAGAAAATTAAAAGTACCTTAAGTTACCCGGAGTAACTTCAGCCATCTATGAAAAAAAAGTCCCGTCAAAATTCGTCCAGTCGTTCCGAAGATTAACCAGAACAAACAGACAGACAGATAGACAAAAATTTTAAAAATTGTGTTTTTGGTATAGGTTTCGTATATACATCTATTTAGTAAAAAACATAATTTTATTATTACAAACAGACACTAATTTTATTTATTAGTATAGATTGTGATAGCTAGCTGGCACCGACTCCAAAATTAACGAAGCAGATTAATAAAGTAATTATTTATTGACTTTTTAGTGCATTTTATAGTTTTTTCTTTTGAAGTTGGTTTTTAGTTTAAGTATGTACTTTTATATTAAAAATTTGCAAATCGGTCCACAAATGACGTAGAAATCGAGTAACAAACATACATAAAAAAACATACAGGCGAATTGATAACCTCCCCTCCACCTTGTTGAAGACGGTTAAAAGATTTGCTCTTTAACACGTTAGCGATTAAACTTCTCTTTTTAAGTTACAAGAAACAGAACTTAAAAAAACAAAAGCTATAAAACCTCACGTTTTCAAAATGGCTAAAATTTAACCAAAAGCATCCCCAGAGGGGACGGTGTCAAAGCATACCAGCCGTTCTCATTTAAGGGTTGAAATTATCACAACATTTTTTATTAAGGGTAGAAAATATTCATAAAATTTTACTGTCGTAAGGATTTTCATAACAATGTTCTGTGTATTTGTTGATTAGAATAGTTTTCTTAACTCGTAGTAAGATAACATTAGCGAACCCCATCAAAAAAAAAAGTAAAATAATTTTGCATACAATAAGTCATTCAAATAGCAAAACCAATTCCGTCTGCGTTTTTTTAAATTTATAATGTTTTTCAAATCGGTCCACAAATGACGGAGTAATCGAGTAAGAAACATACAAAAAAAACGTCAGACGAATTGATAACCTCCTCCTTTTTGAAGTCGTTTAAAAATATCCAATTCACAGCATTTAAGGAACGATTTGACGAATGAGATTTTTTACGTAATTCATATGATACATTGTCGTTTTATTTTCAGTCGGTATACATACATGTAGTCCTTTTACAAATATTTATTGCCCCAGATGCAAAACTCGACAGGCAGCTTGTTCCATCAGTTTTCATAAGACAAACGATTCTGTGCGACGTTCCTTACTTTCTTCTTGCATGACAAAGACGAAACTTTTCCAAGAGCGCGACGTCTCAGAAATATTCCGGTTGTATAAACTTTAATCCTAAGTCGACGACGCCAAGTACGCGTTTCACCGTTATCCTGTATTTTAATAAATTCCTAACGATCATATTTACTAGGAGTTTGAAACTTACTACCATTTACTTTTTTTTCTGCGCGAACGGTAGAATGGAATTTTATTCTCTACTGTTATTTGTTAAGTGTAAGGTATAGAATTTGAAACGTGTCATTGATAACATTAGTGTCCTGTTACACCTAGTAAGTTTATCTTTAATCAATTCAACGCTGCATTCTAGTTGTAAAATTATAAAAGGAGCAACACTATCTTTCTGTCCGTTAGTTAGCTTTTTATAACTCGAGAACGAGTGAATTGCTTTACATTATTCTTTTTTAGTATATATTTAAGTCACATTTTAGTGTATAATTTGTTACGTTAAATAATATATATGAGTATATAGGAATAGTGATCAGAATAGTAGATTTTCTTTTTTTTTTTTCACAAAAATGACAATTTTAGTATTTCTTCTCACATCTTTATCCTTACGTTGTATAAAAGGCAACGTCTATCTGTCTGTTCGTCCATTACTATATACGAGCGGAGCCAGAGGCATACAACAGCTACTTAGAACTAAAATAATATGCAGTATTGAATTATTTATGCTGAACTTATTTGGTATTAATCGCCAGGTGATCAACATTCGCTCAAAATAATTATTGGAAATTTACAGAAAAAAACTTTTTCCAATCTATACTAACAATAAGTTGGATAGCTATTAAACAAGAAAAAAACAAGTAAAACCAGATGATATCATTAGTACTTATTTATATATATAAATATATTTTTATTAACAATAAGAGTGTGCATTTAATTATAAGAAATCAGTGAAATATTATTATAATATATTGTTTATTGTTAACGTTTCAATCTCAAATCTCTTAGAACCCACTTTGTGAACACTTCCCAGAATTTCACTATCTAAGCTTTTACTATACATACATATCTAGTCTCATTGTAGCAGTGTCAACAAATAGAAGTAATTATTATGTTGTTCACACGAAATAAGACGTATATAGAGATATTGTCATTCGTTATTTTACTTCTCCCATTAAAGGTTATCGCAAAGGCGACCAACGAACTATATAATCAATTATTGTAACAACACTATATAAATAAAAAATGACATCCACCTAATTGAGTGAATACTTTAATGAAATAATAATCCAATAATCGGTAGACGAGTTAGTACGCTTTCCGCGATGATATAAGTCCTAATAAGTAAGACGATACGTTTACGGATATATATTTTGTGAACTGGATTAGGTATGATTTTCCTAATATAACTTATAGACTATAATATAATTTTATACATAATATAATCCTCTACAATAGTATAAATATAATTCGTTTATGTAATGTTATAGACTAATTTAAATTCATGAAACGACTCCATAATTAAACGTAGAACACTGCGCTAAGTTGTCGCCAAATAAAAGTTGCCTCGTGGAGATCTTTGGGGGAGACCTATATCCAGCAGTGGACGTCTTTCGGTTGAATGGATGGATGGGTGGCGCAAGACCGGTCGTTGAGGAGATCTTTGAAGGAGACCTATGTTCAGCAGTGGACGTTTTTTGGTTGAATGGATGGATGGATCTTAAATCACATCGAAGTCAAAGCCTAAATTTATAAATTATACCTAAAACAAGAACATAATGTCGAACGCCACACGACATAGTGACTAACTGGTGTTTTTGTCACAAGAACAAAACCGCTGCGAGTAGTAAGTAGTAAGACAGTAATGTAAGTTTACGGTGAAAATCAAATAAAAATATGTCATTTTATAAGATAATTTCCTGTTGACATTTATTACGCCACATCCAGAACTGATTTATAATCATACTATACGCCACAATTAATTTCAGGCGTCGAGAAAGTCCTTAATTAATAACTACTTCATGTGTTCTAATACTTCTTAACAACTGGCAAACAGCCGGTACAATGTTTAATAGGTCTTAATTGGCGTGGACGACGACAACACACAGTACCGATGTCTGCTCGCAATTTACTTGTATTCGGGGAGAAATAGATGCAACGTTCAATTGTTTTCTGGAGTCTTGAGTGATTTAATGAACGCTTAAAACGTATATATTTTATTTAATACAGTTTTCTCGACTGATTTGTGAGCACTATAGACCAAATCGTGATAGACATTTTGTTTAGAACTAAATGCTGTTTGAAAAATGGTATATTGGAGTTTCTACGAATTTAACTTAGATTTATATAAATAGCCGTCAGTTTTATTGCGTACAAACTTCGTTAAAATTCCCTTAAATCTTCAACGTAGAATAACAATCAACAATTTTAGTGAAATACTTATAATAAAACAGTACGGGGAAGTGAAAACTGAAGATCAACTGACTCCATCGTATACCGATTAAATAGCAAAATACGTACTGTAGACGAAAGTAACTACCAAGCTCTAAGGATTCTTAAAAAAAAAAAAATTAATCTGAAGCGAAAAATGATGCATGCTTACTGCTACCTAAACCATGGCTTGAAGATAGATACATAAACCTATAGATAATTACAGTTCTATGTAGCATTGTAAAACAAGTTTATTATTTCCCTGTTTCCCAGCTGCCTATGAAATATTAACACTTATGTTCTATAGAACCGCGTTTCGCTCTTAAGGTCCCGCAACTCCATTTGCAACTATATACGTGGCAGTAAAAACTTTTGACGAGTTTATTTACGCAGGTATGCGAGTACTTTACTCAACTTTACCAACTAAAGTGTCTGCTTCATCACACCACGAATATCGTAATGGTATAGTTGAAGTGACCTAATTCTATCTGAATAGAGCACAAATTGAAGCCATTATGGCTTAGTTGGTAGTGCGGTAGGATTTCGCGTCAATGGGCGCGGGTTCAAACTCACCTATTCAACTCTAAAATCAGCCTGAGCTTTCGGTGACGGAAAACAGCTACCACCCTCAAGTTCGAAAAGCTGTCGCCAAATACCAATAGGTGTGTTCTGGCAGCATCACTTGAGAACCAGTACCTAGGCTTAGTGTGTTTACCATCCTGGCCACATCGTCACTTAACATCACGTGAGATTGTGGTCAAAGAACTGAGCCTATTCCGTGCAAAAAAATAATCCAGTAAACTGTGCTAAAATAAGTAAAACTGTGGTTTGACAAACACGCTAGGTATGGTGATGACGTCTCTACCAATGCTGCCAAAATACATACATATGTACATACAGAAGAAAGGCTTTACAATAATAATACCATGCTATGATTTCATGGCGATGTTTTTGAAACCTCAGATAAATTGTGAATAGGTGTAATTGAACCTTCATCAATCAAGGCGATATCTGATCAAACTAGTCATAATCGCATAAATACGAAAAACATCAAAGAACATTTTGAAAACAGTTATTGTCGATGTCTTCAATTATGATTTGACTCGTCAATTCGTAAATCAATCATCTATAAATTATAAAAGTTAAATTTCTTTTGATGGAAGACATAATAATATAAATAGATGTTTATTCCAATAAATATACAAAACGCATCGCACGCTCACTCGAAGTACGATAAAGGAAAAGTTTTTAACTCAAGCGTCTGAAAAATATTACCCAACTTAAGTTTAATCTCTTGAAAACGCTCGAGGAAACAATTGTAAATAGGAACGAACTGTGGATTTAAACAATGCTCATGTTTGCTCAGATAGAACAGAGCTTCGAGTATTGTGACATGAAAATAAATATATTAAGAGATATCTCTTAAAAGGGGGAATTCGTTCGGATATAAAGTCAAATGTTTAAAGTTAAATGTCCCTTGATACATTATGCTTATTTTATTTTTATTGTAGTATACACATTGCAAATAGTAGACAAAGATATTTAATAATAAAAAGCATGGTTTAAATATAGTAACTACTTGTTTTTATATTTTAAAATGTATGTTCTGTCCATCTGTCCCAAATAGCAAGTCCCAAATAACATGAGAAGGCAGTGGTAAAAATAGACCGGATTGCATCTGAACTACATAGAAGTTTTAATTTAAAAAAGGAATCTGCTTCTACTGATCTTTTCTAAATAGAGCAAGAAGATACCGTGTGACGTGCACTATACATTTTTCTTAGATCTTAGATTGTACTTGAACTTATCATCATGTGCAATACAGTCACTTTGTCGTGCTATAATAAGAAAATGAAGGTATTTTTTACATACACTGTGTTTCAGATCATTCATTCATTCATCAGTCTTTCTTCTTTATTCGCTATCTACAATATCTATTCACAGCTGTGTGGAAGATTTCTGCTACGAAGCCTTTGTGTATCGATAAAGATTAAGATCAAATATGTTATCGGTATACTCAGAAGGAATATAGTACTCTTTCAGTTGTGGTACATTTCTTTCGTGTTCACTAATCCTTTCATTTAATCAAGCTAGTTTCGAAAACTTATCGTTTTTCCTACACTATTTTGCGAAGCTTTGGTATATTTGGTGTAGCATAATACTACTGTACTACAGTTCTGAACGAATGGTCTTTTTGACCTTATATAAAGCACCAACAAGGGTCCAGTGAATTAATTTTAACATGTTAAATTGTAAGCGGCTCGCTCTTTAACTTTTACAAAACCTTCAATATTAGCTAAAAAGTGTTGATCACGCATTTAAGCCAATTAAATTGTATGTGTTTAAATTAAATATCACAATGTGTCAGTCTCAATGTGAAGTGCAAATATATGATCATGAATCACCAAAGGCTATTCTTTCTTGCATTGGATTGACAATATATTTTTAAGACAGCGCCAAACACCTTATAATTCACTAAGAGATACAAACATATTATATGTACAATGTCTATCTAACATTTTTGACGTCACTTACTTTACACCAACAAAATAAGTAAATTGCAAGACAAACATAAACGTTGACTATTTTACCGAATACACAGGAGAATACATCGCCCAAGATAAATTAATCACTTTTAACGGGAAAATTATCTGGTTGATTGAGTTTAGTTTATGTTTGCAGGAAGCGGTGTTTGCCGTATTTGATTATCCGTTTTAATTTATTAAGTTATTGGGTTTGGAGGAACTAGTTCTCAAGTGATATTAACGGAACACCTATGTGCACCTTCACAGAAAACTAAGGATACGTTGTAGGATTAATATCTGCACGAATCTACGAAAGATCTTGTTTCTAATTTACCATTACACTCACCTCAGCTCAGCTATGATAGTTTCGATATATACCTATTTAGAGCTTAAATATATATATATATACTTTTTTTTTCAATGTTAATATTAATAATTTTTACATTTTAGTACTCGGAATCTGCTGGGAAACGTTCTTCTACCGGCGAAGCGCTTTGTGCGTATTTTTTTACTAACCTAGCTAATGCTGTTGACCGGAAGGGCCTTTACAGCTTCACCGTGACTTTGGAGGTGAGTGCTGAAGGCACTCAGCCGCAAAGAGGTAACTAGCACAAGGGTTACCAAAATGACCCTTTGTGCGCAATCGTCTCTTTTGGAGCATATATATAGTCGTCGAGATTTTAACCATTACGTTTACATTTAGTTATTAGTATTCTATCAACTCCGACGCAGGAGGTCGCGTTGCATGCCCTCTCTGTACATAGAGCAACCATTACTTTTTTGTCACTATTTTTTTATATTACCGTAATTTGTAAACGTACTGAAAAAGTAATATGTTATTCATAACGATTAATCCTCACCATATATTTCCCAAGCATACCATTTTATACGAAACGTTTTATTCAATCTGAAATAGAATAACAATGTATCGACCTTTTTTTCTCACAAAATCAGCTCTGCGGTCAAATCTTGCACATTAATCAGTCGTCTGGCGTATCGAGCTATCCCGTAGCAATACCAAGTAGTTCAGTGATTTATTGGACTTGTCCCGGAAAGGCACCGTCTACCACCTGTCTGCCATTCTACTAGAAAACTTAGCATTATTCTCTATTTTTTTATGCAGAAAAACTACTAACCGAACAATTATTTTTTATTATATTATAATAATTATGATACAAAAGATAACATGTATAGGAGTAACATAAGAGTATTAAACCTTCATTAATAAATGACCATTTTTAATTCTCATAGTAATAATTGTGAATCGCTAAGTCTCCACAAATAATACCCCTAAGCGCATTCCAATGTTTGCCAATGACAAGAGCCTGTTAATTCCAAGACATAGTCGAGCCCTATTAATTAAATCTGTTTGCTGTTTGACAGACTCTATTTGCTACAGACTTAATTAACATTCTCGGTAAGTACATAGGCCATAATACTACGTACTATACTTCTATTCTGATATCATGTGTGTGTGCCGAAATATGGTTTTATTAAGGTAGTCCTTGATGTTTGAATGAAACTCGGTTGCTAATATAGAGATATAATTATACACTATCTATCCCATGTGGTTCTGCTTGCATTTAGAACAATTTTTTTTTCACAATTATGTACTATTTGTCTTAAATATTCAAAAGCTTACGCTTTACGTAAAGCATGCCAAGAATATATTTTATTAAAATGTTATATTTTTCTTTTTAATTTAATTTACTTAATATCGTCATAATACGACTAAATGAAATGATTTAAAAAAGTATTATTTAAAAAAGAATCATATAAATATTTGAGGTGCTCGAATTATAAGTCCACAAACAGACAGATAAATATAAAAATACAGAGAGATGTATTTCAGAGTCTTTTTTCAGCGTGAATATTTAAGTTTTATTAATATATATATACGGTAAGTAAAGTATAAACACAGACGTGGAACCATATATTCATACAGTGACATATAAAATTATATAAATGAAAAGAGCATCAAATACCTACCTAGGGTAATTAAACTACAAAAGGTATTTGTTTTAAAATGTTTAAAGTTATAATTAAAGAATTAACATATTCTTTTTCTTAACAATATTTTAGTAAGGCCGAATGAACTTAAACTAAATTACGCTCTTATGCTGTTAAAATTACCATATTTCGATGTTAGTGTGAAATACATAAAAAAATAAAGGATAAATACCTACGTAAACTACTTTGTGATGATAACAAAGGAGCTTGGGGTTAAAATCAATTCCAAAAGTGTACGTGATTATTTTGATGACAAAAGTATGCATACTTTTTATAACTTCTACTATACCTTAACGAGAGCATTTAATGTTAAAAAGTACTATAAACACTGAGTCATAAAGTCGTAATAAAGTATTAGTAATTATTAATTGAGTCACCGGTTCCCGGCGCTAATTGAGTGAATCGGGCGTGAAGTAGAGACGGCGACATCTCTAAAGTACCTACATTTTCTTCCAACTTGTTAGTTACGGACGACTGCATTAAGATACTGACCTGCCATCACTGTTTTTAACTTAAAATGACTCGAACTTTTTTTTTACATAACAAATTATCATTGTTAATTTCATTAAAATTCATTTGCTAATTTTAGACGAATGTTGTGTAATATTATACTTAGATATTTCCATCATTGTTTTATTATTTATTTTCAAATGTAGAATGTATCTTTCCTTAGAGAGGGTAGCTAACATTCAATTGTTTTCTCGGAAACGGCTGAATCGATTTAGATGAAATTTTGTTTTAGATAAATTTGCTACGTATACTAGAATACGTTTTTTTTTTCGGAAAAAACTGAACATTTATAACTGATTTATCTTTTCAATAATAGAAAGCACAATCTAAAGTCAACAGTTTATCTATCATTACATAACTAAAATTAAACATTTTAATTTAATAAAAACTTATAAAACAACCACAAAAAGCTCTCACAACAAAAAAACGCAATTAACTTACAAAGAATATACGCTAATAAGTCAAACAAAAATCCGCCCCAAAAACATACGAACAAACAAACAATGAGTGTTTGACAAAATTAATTTAAAAAAGACTACACGAAATCCAATTAACGTTGGTGTTTTCGTAGATTTTTTTTACATTTTTCCTTTCACGTAAATCGTCAAGTAAATAAGTAGATTAATTAGTAAGTAACATTGCGAGTCCGCACTACTGTGTTCATTCATACCCATTGTTGCATTGTATTCGCGGAACCGCTGGAACACCTCATTGTTGCCAGATCATTGTGGTGAAGCGAAACGAAATCCTGAATAAACTTCTGAATAGTGGTGCTGAAAACGAAGTTAGCCTAGGAAATCGTAATTTTTATACCTTTGTATTTAATACATACATAACTTACTTTCCGTTTAATTTGGAATTAGTCTTACTTTACTTTACTTACGAATTAGTCTAAAACGATGATGGTTTAGTTGGTAGTGCGGTTGAATTTCGCGTAAATGGACGTGAGTTCATATCCACCTATCCAAATCTAAAATCAGCCTGAGCTTTTGTTAAGGAAAACATTGTGAGGAAACCATAGCATGGTGAGGGGCATTTTAAAAATAAATTTTAATAATAATTAAAAATAATTCGAACTCGCCAATAAATGGCTTTGCAGCAAATTCTGCATACAAGAGATATTTTGTGCAAGAAATAAACATGCGATATTTTTCATTGCTCTAAATAGCTCAACCGAGTTACACTAACCTTTCAGATACCCCAAACACAGCGTCTGAGTAACACTAAGTATATCATAAATCGCTTTTACTTAATAATTGTTTTTTTTTATTAGAAATTTTTAAGTGTGTCAATCACAAAATAATAAAATTTACTAAGAGATATTTTTTCAAGATACACAACTTTTCTAATTGTGCAAAACGAATAAACAGTAAGTACTTGATAGGAAAAAGGGTTCTAAAATAAACAGGTAACTTTGAGAAGAAGTTTCCCCCGACAGTCATTGGTGTACACGATTAGAATCACTATTCACACCCCGTTTGTAGAATTCTAGTTTATAAGAAAAGTAACGTTGTGAATACTCCAGGATTTCGTGGTATGCTATATACAGATAAGAATTTGCAAACTTCTAGAATTATTCGTATCGAGATGAAAGCTACAACCGAGTTACATTTCCCGTTAGTTAATGTACATAGAATTTCGGTTTATTCAGTTAAGTTGTCGTAATGCATTAAGCAACTCTAATGCAAATCAGGTTTTCTCAATGTTAATGTCGTATTTAGTAGAAGTAGTAATGAATTCATTTGAAGTAGCTGACAAAACGACAAAAATACTATTCGACACAACTATTTATCTTCAATAAATGGTTAGTTTTCATTGCACAAACAATTTGGATGTTCGGGTGACATCACTTTTTTTTCCTTTTATTTCTACTTAACTTCGGACAAAGAAGCGATTCAAATATTATTTCTTTTTAACCTAAAAATAAACGCTTTTACTTTTTAATTAATATTAATTATACTTGAAATACATTTATTTGAAACAAATTTAATATTAAATTTGAAACCTTATTCACAATATATCTATTATTAAATAGCTTAATTTAAGTAATGTCAAGAGAAGTCTCTGCTAGATTTTTGTTTGTACTGTATAGGCGCTTTGGTCAAAATCTCAGCTGATTTTAAGTGACGATGTGCTTCAGAATGGTAAACATACTAAGCCTAGAGGTATTGTCTCTCAAGTGACGCTACCGGATCACATCTATTGATGCTTGACGACTGGTTTTCAAAACTTGTGGTTTGTAGCTACCCAGATAGAGATTTTTTTTTTAATTTCTTCCACCATTCTATGGTTTCCTCACGTTTTTTTTTCCATCACCAGACGAATTGGATAGGTGATTTCAAACTTTCGTCTATCGGAATTATTAAGTTTAAAAATCTGTTCCCATATAACAACATATGTGAGTATTCTGAAGCATCACTTAATATCCGATAAGATTTTGATCAAAGCATCCAAGCTTATCAAAGAAGAGGACAAATCATGACAGTAATGATCAAGTTGAACGTCAGGTACTTTCAAATTATTTAGTTCAAAATTTCTGTTTCATACAGAATCATACATTCAATAATAACGTTTATAATAATATAATTTTATTATACAACTCGACTGTGTAAGGGAGATAACGCTTGCATAGAACTTAATGTCAACTTAAACCGTAGGAAAGTTTGTGAACTCGGAAATGCGGAAAATTTTGTTGGTGTGATATTTAATTTTTGAAACTTTCGTATACTTTATTTACTAAGTTGTTTAAGAAATTAATATTTACCTATACATATGTACTTATAAATATAAATCAGTTATGATTATTTATATTAGTGTAAATATATGAGTGCATTATTAATTGGACTTTAAAGAGGTTAATTTGAGGAAATCCTATCATAATATGGTAGATTGCATTACTTTTTTAATTCCATTTCAAATGATTTTTAGTTGTCGTGTGTTTTGGAATCTATAAAATAAGAATAAATAAATACGGAAACGATATCTACACCCTTATCTGATTCTATCGTTTTATATTCACATT
The DNA here is from genome assembly GCA_014132275.2 of Samia ricini. Taxonomy (NCBI): domain Eukaryota; kingdom Metazoa; phylum Arthropoda; class Insecta; order Lepidoptera; family Saturniidae; genus Samia; species Samia ricini. The sequence goes on along the minus strand of AP028165.1, from coordinate 12,137,269 downwards.
TACGCATGTAATATGTAACCAAAACCAAAAGTAACCAGTAACCAAAAGACAACTGTATATCATTTGAAACGGAATTAACAGAGTAATAAAAATATATAATATAATAAAATAAATATGTCGAAATAGTTTATTTATTAAACTAGAAAAATAATATAAAACATTTTATTTGTACTAATGACTACTTTTTATATACAAATTTTAATTGCGTTTTAAAATTTAAAAACTTATCTAGATATATATTTTTTTAATATATATCAATTGAAAATTAACAACAAAAGATATAAATAAAAAAAAAGAAACATTTTATCGTCTACTCTATTCAAAAGCTGAAAGCAGTTCACGAGAGTCCCTGGGTGTCAAAGATACACCTAAGGCAACGGCTGACACTTCCAAGCAATTCCAATCAAAGAGGTGTCTTAAATATTAAAAGCTCGTTATACTAATGAATCGTATCAGATTTTGCCGACGTCTGCACGCCTCCGTAGTCAATGCAGCTTTCGGGCCTCTTCAGCTCAGTTTCTTAAAGCGAGCTTTTGATCACGCTCCCATGTATAAAGATGTATATATGCCGTATACAGTATAACATATTAAAAATAGATACCTTTTTTATTATAATATTAAACTTGTAGACTACTAATACATTAAATTCTTCTCTAATGTTACATGTAACAATCGGATGCAACGATTCGAAAATTATTGGAATCCATCCAATAAATGAAGAAAACAACTTAACAAAGTATGCCGAGACGCTGGCAATTTCCGATGGGAAAATCGTACGTTACCGCGTAGACAATAGATGTTTATTGTCAGATCGGACTGAACTGGACTGCTGGCAGACGCCGGCGTGCGTTACGAACAACTCATTTTACGCTCCATGTCGTCAACTCGATCAGCGTAACTATGTACTATCAATCGATACGAATCTTTATGTCTCACTGGTTTCCTTTTAAGTCTCAGATTTATGTACATTTATATCTCTTTTTTTATACGTTACTCGTAAAAATCTAAAAATATTCAGTAACCTCGAATATCGAAAGTACATTATGATTTTATTTTAACATTATTTATGCGGATGCGTTTATTTCATTCAAAAGTATTTCCCTGTTTCCCCCTCCCTCTAATAAAGACATTATAGTAAATATTGACATATCATATATATATATATATATATATATATATATATATATATATATATATATATATATATATATATATATATATATATGATCAGCCAAAGCTGCAGTTGTTCATATCGCGTTTTATTACTTAATTGAGGCCCGACGCGATAGCAATAGATTTCTAAAGTACTTATTCTTTAAATTTATTGCCGACCACGTTTCCTCCTAATAAATAAAACTACTTAATTATACACTAATATTAATTATCTGAGAAGTAAAACATCATTATTATAATTTTTTTCTACTTAGCCTGGTTGTAGCAAGCTGATTTGAGTATATTATGAACACTATAAAGCAGAATCATTTATTATTTTAATCAACAGAGTTAATTGCCGAAAACATCGTCAAGCGTTTGATTAAAACATTGTATATCAAAAATATAGAACATTTACACCGGTTTATTCGTTTACCCTTCATTGAATGTCTTTCACGATCGAACTGTGCAATGAAGTAAAATAATTGGCGAATCAGAGGTAAGAATTTATTTCCATTGTACTAATTGTTTTCATTTTGAATAAATTAATTTGTATGGTTTTTATCATAACACATAGTCACTTTGACGACAATATCATCCGATGTTAAATTACTATGTGCAGTGGAGGATTTATATTTGCTGCCGCTCTAGTCCCTGTTTGATATTCTATCCATTTTAACTACCCAAATAGAGAAGTTATTATCAAAATTAAGCAACCACTTATCAAATATTTTGATTTTGATTTTATTCATTTAAATATTCTTTTTTTAAGGTAATAAATAAGAAATACATTAAAAAAAAAATAATAAGGTTATATTTTCTTATAATAATTATCATGTCATCTATTAATTACTTCTTGGTTTTTGTTAATTGTTTAATTCGTATCTGAAACCCTGCATATACTCCTTACATAATTGTTAACGGCATAATCATAAGAATTGACCAGAAGTGGTTCAGATATACTACATTTTTAATCCCGTTAGTTTTATGAACAGTATTTGGTATAACTTTTAAGAATTGTCAATAAGTTTTTCCCCTTTCAAATTTGGACTTGAGGCTCACGAGCCTAGGCAGAAATGCAGCACTGCCTATGTGATCTAAAGTGGTAAACACGCTAGAGTTCGAGGTACTTGTTCTCAAGTGATGCTGCCAGACCCTTTTTTTTTTTTTTTTTTTTTTTTTTCGAGGGGAATGCATTTACGCACCAGGCGTCCAGCCAGATCTGATAGGGACCCCCCCTTCCAGATCTGACTGAAACGAACGAAGATGTGTGACAGTCTCTCGCACGAAAGCGCGAGAGGCTGTCACACAGGATTAGTGTGGGACTCGCAGCGATAAGCGATGCTGCCAGACCCTGACAACAGATTTTCCAAAGAAGCGATGATGCCACAGTTGGTAGTGCGGTTGGGTTCCGCGTCAATGGTCACACGTTTCAACCAACTAACTCGACGATTATCCACTGCATTATCAGTACTCATACTAAACACAAATATCCGGCTACAATAAAAGTAAATATTAACTATGAAAATTTAAAGTTATTTATTCTGACGATTGATGGGTTTTATGTATTTTAAATTATATATACGATCAATAAACACTGAAGTATAAATAGTAATTAATAAGAAGCAAAAAAAAAAAAATAAGTCAACATAAAATAATTTTTTATTGCTCTCCCTAATACTAAATAAACAGCGAAAACCGGTTAAAATATATAAAATCCTAAGGAAATATTTGCTAATCTCCTCTCTAAGGAAAACGGATTATAAAATATCGCATCATAATATCTAAAACGACCGTTCCCGCTTTATCACGGAGAGCGTTGTAAGGTCTCAAGCGAATATGATTACCTTTAGCTCGGTCGCATCACAGAAGCCAATGTATTTTAAATGAAACTGTTCTAAATTTTAAAATGATAGTATTAGACATTGGGGGTTATTATTTGACTTATTTGGATACTTATAAACCTATAGGGAATAGGATAATATGTTCAATAATGTATCATTACTCTATAAACTCACTTATATTCGAAATTGCCTAGTAATATGTATTGCAAAGCATGCTTGATTTCGAGAATAAGGGCTCGTTCATGTCTTACGTAATTTGGACATTTTGAAGCCCTCTCCCCCTTGTCAGCAAAAGTAAAAAAGTCCCTCACTGCATGTTACGTAAGATTCTCGGCCTCTCTTTAAGACGACATACAGTCGGAAAAGTAAGTATTTCATAAATCTATTGCTATCGTGTTGTGCCCCAAAGTAAGAATTATAAAACACACAAGAGACAACTGCGGCTCGGGCTGATTTTACTTACGAGTATGCAAAATCGATGAAAACATCACTTCATAGTACCATCTCCTTTCTTCTTCTTTACCTTCTTCTAAACTGAACCAATTTTTAATTTTCTTTCAGTTTCAGAATAATGAAGACTTTGGCTATACCTGTACGTTTTGCTTTTTTTTTTATCCATCAAATTTGTTTGACAAACGTATTAAAATGACGGTAAAAATCGAACGGCTCTTAAGTGAAATTATTTAGCTATGAAATAACTTTTCATCAACTTTTATACTACAATCTGACTTAGTGGGAAATTAGAATGTTGTATATTGTAGTTGTATATGACGCCACATTAAGTCTAGAAACCAGTAAGTACCTCTAAGCTTACAGTGATTACCATCTTGGACCACATCATCACTTCACATCAGGTGAGTTTATGGTCGAACTTATCGCTAGACCCCTATCTTGTAAATTGGCAACTTTAATTTCTTCCATTTTTTCCTCACTAACGTTTAAATTTTCCAATAATAAACTGATATGGTTCTTTACATATTCTATAATTATTTTACTATCTTTATTAGGAGTGTGCGAATATCATTCTAATCGAATCGAATATTAAAATCCGATTCGAAAAATTTCGAATAATTCGCGAATTATCAAAATATCACTGAATAACTGGATTTTCTATTGTTTCCAATTTTCATTCCATTACATTGTGTATCAAAATATTCTACTTACGAATAATATACTTTTTCGTTAAAAATCAATTCAATCAATAACACCCCTAAACTTTATCTTCAATATGCGTGCGCATCCCTTGATAAATTATCTACTACATACATTAGTTAGCCAGGCACATACTTTAGAACAAAGAAATATTTTTGAATCTGTAACAATAAACGCTATAATCTTCTAAGTACGTTATCTAAAGGTTTGTTTACAATAGCTTCGAGAGGTTTATAGTCAGATTCAACAATTATCTTGGTATGTCCTTAAATAAACGAATGAAATTTATTACAATCAAAAACCATGACTAACATTTCTTTCTCGATCTGTGTTTGTTGTGTTTATGTCAAAAAACGGATAGTAAAGTTTATGTTAAAATTGCTGTTGACTTGATAACCCTTCTTTTTTTTTTAACGAAGAAAAATCTTCATGCAATAATACTGTCAATTCCTTCTTCTGGGTTATTGGAACGAAGTTAGGCTGGACCGACACAAAAAAAAACGCTTTCGATTGACGAAAATTTCTCAAATCTTCTAAATAGACGTTTTACAGCAGAGTTGGGTGACGCTATAGCTTTCTTTCGTACAATCTCAGCAAACAAAGCCATCCTAGTTCACACTCAAAAGAGACTTGATAACCTTAACCATACACAAATGTATATGAACTTTCATATTTAATTCAAACACTATCACAAACCTTTATAATATAAATGCGATTACATTTATAATAACAGTTATAATAATACGTAGTAAATACTGTAAATATGTTTAATGTTATGATTTAATAAAGATTACAGTGTAGCAAAATATAAGCGAGCAGCAAAAAAGGAAACGAGAAATTAAGGATCAAAATTGACATTATAAACTTCCTCCTATATAGGAAAAAAGCAAAGGTACTACACCATACATCCAAATTTGATGTTTAAAATATTTGTCACGCAACGTCCAATAAAATGGTGGCCATTTGATAAAGCTATCCTTCCCGTGGCGCGGTTGGGAGGTTTTAGAAATCACGATCCTTGTCATTATTTTCAATACACTTCACTTGTTCACAATAATCAAACTATGCATGTGTCACGTAAAATGTCATTAAAATTACATAATTAATTAAAAATAAGAATTACCTCATGACAACCCGAAAACGCGCCCAGCACATAGTCATAGACAATAGAGATTTTACGAAGATGTTTATATTTTTTCTAAATATTTAATTTATAATTCCATTCGGAAAAGGTATATTAATGATTCATTGCGTTGTTATGTATTTTAACATTAACAAAGCGTAATAGCGACGGTGCGGGATGAGTCTAACGCTGTGTGGTAACGTACACTGGGCGATGTTCAAAGGGTTCAAACCTCTAGGGAGGTGTCGAATCATTCAAACGAACTCACTTACACTCTCCCCTGGGTTTGTTGCACCCGTTGTTTTATGATTTAAGTTATAAGATACACACGAAAAAATGCCTACTACTGCCTTCCACGTTAATATCCAAAGTTTTCTTCGGCAGTCGAATTTTAAATTTTTGGGTGTATACATTTTAATTTGCATTTAGAAGCCTCTGACTTTAAGATTTTACTGTTTGCTTGCAGTTAATTTCTATGTGTTTGTTAAAGTTAAAAAGTATATTTTATGACGCTAAGAACAAATTATGTTAAATCAGTTTCAATTCAATTTATAAGACACTCTATTTAATTTAGGCCCTAACAAGGCGCTTATGTACCTACGTCGAAATATTGGCACCGATTTTGAAAACCACCCACTCATCAAAAAAAAGCTGACAAGAAACTTGATCTGGTTTTTTAATATATTTAATTTTATAGAACTTATATAACATAAATAGTTATAAGTATTTATTGAATACACAGAGCATGGTATCATTATAAACACTATTGAACGTTTGCAGATAAAGTTCTTAAAATTCTTAAGTGTCCATTGTAAATTATCATTCGAAGATTACGAGCTAGCTTGTCAAAAGCATAAACTACTAACATTACGTGATGGGCTAATTCTTCAAGACATGTTACTATTATATGATGTATGCTCAGGCGGACTCGATTGTTCTACACTCATCAACAAAAATGTTGCGACTACGTACACCAAGCACAAATATTTCATATTTCCAAGCATCAAACAAACTATGGGTTCAATAACTTGACGAGCAGAATTCCGCGTACTTATATTAATCAATTCAGTTATATAGATCTGTGTAACTTCAAACATCATAACAAAATTATATCTAAAAACAGTTTTTGAAACCAAACGAAAGTCTCTGTAGTAAACAAATAACATATAAACTTTATTCATAGCTATATATCATTACATACACATATAGACAAACATATACATATACATATAACATATACACTCACACAAATACTCACAATTTGATCTTTCACAGTCTTCTTTTTAGTTTTTAAATAATGATAAATTCATTTTTGGCTTTTTATTTAATTTATCGTTGTAGTTTTTATATCTATTTTATACAAGCTGTGATTTTTTAATGTTAATAAATAAATAAAGTAAATGTATCGAAATCGCTATACGTTAGTGACATAAACCGTATGCATAATCCCGCATCTCTCGTGAATATTACAAAACTGCAATTTCCGTATCAACGCGTTATAAATACGTAATGAAACATTCTCAACTATAACGTCATGTCAAGATTAAATACGTTGATGTTATGCATTTATGTTAAACTAATTTTACATGAAACTCCGCCCTTACATAGCGTTTTACACAATTATTTTAAAAGACAACCCCAGAGCTTCAGACTCAAAATTGTAAATTCATGTGCATTATTTAGTTACCTATTAAGATCGTTGATTGTCACAAATTAAGTATATTTTTTAGCATCATAATACATTTAATATAATATTTTTTATTTAAAACCCAACAGCGTACTTACGTAACTAGCATGCATGCTTAAATAACACATAAGACCATGATAGGATTTTACAAATATTAGTAATATATGGACTATAAAGTAAAAAGTATAACAGTAATAAATAATTCAAAAAGCAAGCTGTACAGTAAGTATCAATTATTTGACATTATTGGCGCGTGGGGTGTGCGTGCGTGCATGCGAAATTTATGTTCATGATTTAGACTCCGCAATATAGTTTTATAAGTTAATTTATAAGTCTTAAATTATAATATGTCTACATATCGGTATTTACGAGAAATTTTGAATTCGTGATATTTTGATTTGTATACAATTAAATACAACCTATATAATATATTTAATATAATATATTATACACAAATGTCGAAGAAGAATTAAAAAATCGAAATCAAGAAAAAGCTAGGAAAACACAGTGAAAAATAGTCGTGTGGTACCGACTAAGAATTGTACCACCCCATATCTTCCCGTGGGTGTCTTAAAGGTGACCACAAACGCCTTACTGCGATCGTCTGCCCGCCTGCCAAGCGGCTATGGCAATCCTTCCCTTTTCGTGGAGACCTATGTCCAACAGAGGACGTCTTACGGTTGAATAAATGAAAAGAATGATAATAAATAATATCATTTAATATTTATTTTATCTTAACCTAAATAGCCAATTCAATATTGAAATTTTGTATTCTAACAAGTAGTACTGTCGCGGCAAATAAATAATATCCTGTGTTGAAATATTTATACCGTTTGTACGAACCCATTCCTACGCCGTAGCAGAATCAACGATGCAGTAGTGAGTAGATTATAATTCAGTAACCATTACGTGATCTTATGTCGTGCCATTATTATTTATTACATTATTTTGAAACATGTTTAAAATATTTCAAAAAAAATGATATAAACGAACGTGAGTAATTTTATTACTTAAATCGTTCTATACAGAAAAGGTATAAAATTTAATTTTTTTTAGTATCCAGACACCAGGACAATTATTTATTTATTTATAAAAACGAAAAATAAGTATACACCGTTACACAATTAATGTGAGATTGATTACATTGTATAATTTATTCTAAACGGTAACTAACTAATAAATAAAGGTTTATTTATTATTAAAAAAAATATAACACTATTTTTCAATTACTAGTCGGAAAATATAGGCCATTAAAAACAAAACGACGTCTCAACCAGAACACCCGATTCGATGAATATAAATAAAAATAATTTTTCCACGTTCCTTAACACTTAGTCTGGGATCCCACTGAAAGCTATTTATTTATTCATTGAATCGTAAACGCGGCTCGACCGAGTGGAAACGTCGCTCTGTCTCGAAGAAGGTTGCATTGTGATGCGCTCAATTAGCAACAATGTTTAATAGCTTGGAGTGGGTGACGCTGTTAATTGGCGCCTATCGGAAACGCTGTCTCGACGGCGTAAAATTATTATGCGTTTCCCCAACATGGGGAATTTATTTTGCATAAAACAATTAGGGATTGTTTTTTTGCGTTCATCCAATTATAAGGTTCTAAATATATATCAGTATAATAACAAACAGTTAATAAAAACCAGTATTTGTCAAGTAATAGGGTAATTATAGTTTATACAATTATGAATTACTTTTATTTTGCAGTTCATCCCCACACCCTTAAACTTAGACTTAACTTAACTATCCCAAGGTACTCTAGGACCTTACCCAGCATAATCTTCCCACAAGGCTACGACATACGACTCTTGAAAGAACTTTAAATCGCTCTCCAAGGTCGGAAAAAACACATCATCAATACTTCTGGTGTTGCAGTTGGCTATAGGCAACACTAATCATTTCCCATCAGATGGGTCGCCTTCCCTATCCTTCGACAAAACAAAATTTATCGGCTCTTTTAAAAAGTGCAAACTGCAAACATAGTTTCAAATTAAAAAACATATTTTACCCGATTTTTGCCTTTCATTATACTAATAAATTAATGATAATGTACACTAACTTAATACTAACGCTTTAACTTATCCCGCAGAAATGAACAACCTGTTGTCAAACTGGAATAATATCATATTTTGGTAAATATAAAAAGACTACTTGCGTTTAGTTTTATAAGGAGGTTAATTTAAGTATATTTAATTTTATTGAACCTACAATACATTTGATTTATCGGCGAAACAAGGCGATATAGTATGAGAAAAACAGAAATGTATATGTTAGTTTAAAGCATCTCGACATGGGTTCGCCTAAAACTAAACAATATTAATCTCTCTTATATTCCCACAAAATTACAGTAAAAATTCCTTTTGTAATTTTTCAATACGGCCACCTTCTTATAAAAAATGATAGATATGATCTCTAAATTATGTCAACACCTTTAAATTCGAATACCGTTTCAATATGAATGCTTGAAAATTCTTAACCAATGTTTAAAAAAAATAGTCTTCCCCAAAACGATCAAACCGAAGGCAATTCAGCGCACAATAATAATATGATTTTTTGCAAAAGAAAATAGGAGAATCTTTCCCTTTGAAGGGAGTGCTTCATCGCACACCCTTACATAGCGTTAATTTTGTGCTCTCCGCCCTTTGAGCAGCTCAATTCAATCGAAAAGTCGATCCCTTAGTTAAACAACGTAAATGAAAAGTCTCCGATAGGGAATGTTTTAAGTAATTGATGAAATTGAAAGTGTTTTCAACGTAATGGTAATAAATTATTCAAAATTGGCTTTATATACTAAAACTCATAACTTATATACATATTAACCCCTTGAGCACTAACCTGGCGTTTACGCCAGATTTTCATTGTTTTCCTTTGTCTTGTTTTTATGGGTACTCGACACATTAACTAGATCTTTAAATATTTTATTAACGTAATGTCATTAATAGAAAATGTTAAATTGAGCGGACCCGCTAACACATCTTATGCAATAAAAATAATAGTTCGTTTCTTAATATTCTATATCTTAACAAACGGTTATCAATCAACCAAAAACAATTTTTGAAGTTATACTTCTTTAGGCGCGTTATGAAAAAATGATGAGAGTGAAATTTTAAGATGCGCGCGCATCTGTGACACAAAATTAACAGTATGAAGCTGTCTGCTTAACCGCTCATTAAGTCTCGAAAAAAAAACTACCAACAAAATAGAAATTGAACCTCGATATTAGTCGCGCAAGTTGGTACGCTCGTCACCTCCGATCACTGTTTTCATATTTATAATATTTATCAACATGTTTCTAGTTTATACATTCACAACACGTGTTTTTGTTTCATACAAGTGCGAATTATATATGTGCTAATAAATTATATTTAAATTGAATATTTTGATTGATATCACTTACTATTTGTGAATATTAGTGAAAAAAATTGTGCTTATATACTTTTCAAGTGCTCCAATATAATTGAGGTTAACTATCCGTATGTATTATTTATTGATATAAATTAAAATACTTTTATTTAATATAATTAACATTAAATATTATTAAATTATTAATGTTAAATACTTATTATTGGTTATTTAATATTTACAAAATAAAGAAATAAATTTAATAAAAAGTTTATGATAAAAATTAAAATTGAACATCAAATTATAATATTAATTTTTAATATTTGCTATTAAATTGAATAAATAATAAATATTTATAAAAATAACTAAATAAATTTAATGAAAATGTTTTGATAAAAATGAAAAGTGAATATTAAATTAAGAAATCAATAAAAATATTTAAAAAATGACCAACCTTAAATTCAATTTTTGAATTTATTATTAGATTTATTTTTAAAATATTAAATAATCAATAATAAACATTTAAAATTAAGAATTTTATAATATTTAGTACAAATTATGTCTTATATATTTATTATTCTCTAAATTTGGTTTGGTTATATATATATATATATAATATATGTATAATTTGTACGATATCTCAACGCTGTTAATACAAAACTTTTCGTATCATATTTTAGTTATCATAAGCCACTGATAACTGAAGTTCCGATTCAGACATTACCGGAAGATACTATGGAAGTGGACATCATTTAATTAAAAATACAATTCGAATAATAAGACAATTTATGTTAAACTTAATGTAAGAAATAAATATTTATTTATTTAATTTTTCAAATTTAAAATGAACTTTGTTGATTATCCTTTTCCAATCCTTCTATTATTTTATTGTAATTAATTATTTGCATGCAATTAAAAACTATTTTTTAATGATGCCAAAGAAGTATAACTTCTCACGCGCGTACATAAGTACACGCACCCATTTTATATTTTATGGGTAATCGACATATTAAGTAATAATTATCAAATTTGATTTTCAAACTGTTTAAAATCTATATCGCAACCGAGCAATCATTATATAGGTACATTAATAGCCGATTTCAATATGCGATCTCAATCTGTTTTTTCCGAAATTTCGATCCTCTTTTTCTGTAAAGTATCAGTGATCAGATAGCAATACCGATGTATTTTTCTATCTTAACTTTAAAGACTCGATATTGAACCCTGGCGTAAGTAACACGTATAATCAAGTTTATTCTACCAAAAAAGGAGGTATGAACAGGACTGACGGCATGACGATGACAGCTACCGTTGGAACTGTCACTGGCGGAGGCCATTGTTTTTGGTATCACACTTAGGGGCCGTTCAGGTATTGCATAAGCAACATTTTCATCCTTTTTGACCTTTCCTCCACCCTCTTGTCCGCAATAATAAGCAGATTACCCTTCTTTTCGCGATTACGTAAGAATTGGTATAATATAAAAAAAAAACAAAATTAATAAATATTGCCTACGTAATCAGACATTCGTACACCCGCGTCCGCAATGAAAAACTTCTAATTCCCGTTAAACTGAAGGGCAGACTATATAAGTCCGTTATAATACCTGTCATACTATATGGATCGGAATGTCGGGCTAGTAAGAATTTGTATGAGAATCGACTGCATGCAGCAGAGATGCGAATGTTGAGATGGGTGTGTGGCGTGACCAGAATGGATAGGAATGAGTGTGTTAGAGGAAGTTTAAAAGTGGCTGAAAGAAAAGATGGATGGAATGTGTGAGGGAAGATATGAAGAAAAAGGAGTGAATGAAAATATGGCGGCTTATAGAGATGTATGGAACAAAAACACACACTGTGCCGACCCCAAATAACAGATTGGGAGCAGGAGAATGACGATGTATTTTTATGTATACTAGTGCTCGCCCTATAATCCAAAATCGTCCATAAATCATAAAAAACGATAATAATTTTGAGAGCTTTTCATTGTCAATTACTTAAAGTGCAACCTTCTCAAAACTCAATATTCTGTCTACACGGTAAATAAATGTCAAGTCATGTGATTGATAATGCATTGGTAATCGTAAGGGATAATGCTAGATGTGTGCCTGTGTCAAATCAATGGTAGTTTGTGAACTGTATTATTTTATTAATTTAAGGTATTTTTCTCTTCTCTATATAAACGTGTGCGAAAATTCATACTCCTCCGTCCGCGCAATTTTCGTAAAAAGGAGTACAAAGTTCATGCTTAGATACTAATATTTATACTTATAACCTGAAAATATATTTCAATGTATCTGGAGTAACCCCCGAAAGAGTTTTTGTATATGAAAAGCCGTATATATTTTAATCAATTTTTAACTTAAATTTCGACGAAAGCATTTCAGCTTATAATAGATTGCATCGAACATCGCAACGGATAACTTGTTGTTCGTGCCAATTTAAATAATGAATTTTGAAAATTCAGAGTAATATACTGCGCAACTTTTCTGCATACGGTTCATTTGCGATGATTAATAAAATTTACAAAGACGTATTTACTAGAAATAAAAAACACAAACGTAGTTATAATTAAAAATCTGATCTAAAAGTATCTATGACTGTCATTTGTTTCAAACAAGTCGTCAGTGTGTTTCTGAAAGTATCAATTTTGTTAATTTATTATCATATCCACCTACAACAAATTTTAGGCAAAATTCTAATAAATATTTTTTTATATGCAGGTCAGAATTAATCGGAGTATTATGTAAAAATTACTGGATCATATTACAAAGAAATGTTTATTTAACTATTTATTAAGTTTGTCTTAATTGTGGGTGTGACAGTTTTACACTTAAAAGTATGTAAAATAACCGTAGGCATGCAAACTGGTAAAAAAAGCTTTCTCAGCAGATAACATCTATCTTTCTAGCCAAATATTTTGTTACGAAATTCAAAAATTGCTTGATGTAAAATTTTTACATACCAACCATCACGGCAAGCGCACGCGACCCCTCATTGCGTTAATGCTTCGGCCCTTTGATCTCTTCAAGTCAATCGGAAAGTTATCCTTTGTTAAACATCGGGATGACTCCGTATAGGAGATAGAATATTATTTTTCTCGGTTCGTTTGTTAAGAAAATTGAGGTCGCATCTGCGATGCAAATGTATTATTGATGTTTGAATTGAGGTTGAAAGTAGTTAAGAGTACGTATCCTTTCCTTTTTTTAGAGATTCTTATTTGAAAGTCAATAATAAATAGACATTTGTCGAGACAAATTGTGATTTATGACAGATAATAGAAGGACAGATTTTTAATTTTATGATGTCATTGATTATGGAACAAGGAAAAGTACCCAACTAATAAATACCTACCAATAGACAAAGATAAAACATTTGAGTACATTTTTCTTCGTTTGTTTTTTTTTTCAGTAACTATTGACAAGCTTTTAGTGATCAATACAAAAAGTTTAAGAGTTTTTAAATTTTCCAGAATTTTTTTGACTGAATTTATTATTTTATAATAATTTATTCTAAATTATAATTACTTGTACCTGCTCCTTGTACAGCGGAATAAAATTATTATAACTCCATGTAACTAAAAACTTTGGTACATGTGGATTTAGAAATTCCCTTAAAAAAAACATTTATTCATTATTTATAATATTACAGCTAACTTTAATATTAATATCATACATATCTTCTATTAATTCCTTTAACAAAGTCCAAAGACATGTAAAGAGGTATGTACCTATGAAGAAATAAAACGTATCTAAGTGGCATAACATCACAAAATATAGAATATAAACTTCAGCTCAGATTACATGAAAGCCAATTTCCTGAGAACATTCCCTTAATTCAACTTAGGTGTATCTATATGTAACGCAGTAAAATCTTATGACGAGCTACGAGACGAACTTGTGTTCACAAACTCGATTTTGCGCTTTATATTTAAATAAATCAACCAAAAACCGACCTTAATAATATCGACTCAGGCGATGTTAAAATAAAAGTGTAACATCGTATCTGTATATAGATTTTGGATAACGCACGCAAATATTACGCAGAAAAGAGCTAAAAACTTTTTACAACTTGAATACTGTGAAATCCAACAAGATCCTATAATGTAGATATCGAAAATATTAGTACTTACTTGATAACTTCGATGTTTGTAACTGGATAATGTTACATGGTAAGTTAGATGATAAGTTTAAGGTATTTGCTGTTAGCGAAGTATGAAGAAAAATCAATGTTAATGAACCTTATCACAGTATCATCACATTGTATCTGGTTGTTAACTTCAGTAATAATTCACCAGAATGTATTTCTGAATAGGTAAACCCAGAACTACCAAGAAACAAGGCTATATACAATATTGTAACATAGGCTAAGGTGATGTTGATGAGATCTCTTTCGATGAACAGCACTTGCCAGGGTTACAGAACAATATGAAAAGCGATTCACGCACTTTCTGATCATAAGTGCACGTGTTTACGCACACATAATCCATACACTATTCTCTTTGTCGAACCAGCACTCACAATAGATTTTCCCTGATAAAAAACATGAATATTGCTACAATAAAAAAAATAATGCGAAACATTATACGAAATATCTAAAAAATCTTCGCAGTATGTTTCTTTTAGATTAGATTTATGCGGTCAATCATAATGGAAACAGATTTTTTTAAATAATTTATCATATTATAAGTTAACCTTAGACTACAAGTAAAAGGTACGTTGCTAAAGAAAGTATATCGCTGCATAAAATGATGCATGACAATTAGGGAGGGGGCAAGAGCTTTGCTTACTTGGTGACAAGATGGGCCTAAAAATATTTAAAAAATCTGCCTACGTAAGACTTTTACGGCTTTTAAATACTTTACTCATGTACATACTATATCTCCTTACATACAGGAATTATTATTACGTATCATTCAATCAAAATTGGCAGCTAATCAAATGTCCATCTTTATAAATATTAATACGGTTCAAAATTAAATAACAAGTACGTACGCTTCGGTCAGCAGTAGTCACGTTCAATTTGCACTATCCTCTTCACTAAAACCTACTTAATTCGTACTAAAGAGCCTCTGAAATTCCCCTGTTCGTTTAAGCGACAATTGCCCACCGACGCGTACTTTTGCCCAAACATATAGTCTTACTGGAAGTGAACATAACCGCTAATAAATCTTTATTTATTTATTTGTACTTACTTTATTTACAATTTGTGTAAAAATGCGGACTTTACGAATACTTATTAAGAAAGGTTAATTGTTATTTTTTTTATGTTTACGCGTTCCTTATTTAAATTCAGTTAATTTAACGGGTTTTCACGCGTTACCTTTGCTTTTTTCTATCCCGACGTTTCGGCTGGGTTTCACCAACCGTGGTAACGGGCTAACTGGCGGTGCGCGGCGTCGCCTGCTGCGTTGAGGGGTATTTTGATACCCAGCCGGTTGGTGAAACCCAGCCGAAACGTCGGGATAGAAAAAAGCAAAGGTAACGCGTGAAAACCCGTTAAAATTAACTGAATTTAAAGGTTAATTAGGTAAATAGCAAATCCAATTATGAAAGTAAAATATCAGTATATATAATCATGTATAGAATCATATCATAAGAATGAGTAGAATTTTTTACACCTCCCCATCATCATAGTAACTATACGCATCATCATAAAAGTTACAAAATTAATTTAAATAATTAAAAGTAAATAAGCAAAAACTGCTTATTTCATCACCATCCGGGCTCACCTCCAAGTAGCTTACGTCCTCAAAAATGAGCAGGTTTAGGTAGAATGAATTTGCATACGTTATAGTCTATGCCGAGGTTTGCAACACTGGTACTGGTATCCTTGTGTCATGGTAACTACATTTTTCATTTAAGTGTCCTAAGTGCTCGCCACAACACAGCCTTTTTTAATGGTAACAATGTTAGTTCTACTATGGCTAATCTAGTAAATCTTAATTTACAAACTTCGTCGCAGACCACACATCAGTATATTGTTCTAATGCCATTAAAAGGTGACATTTTTTTAACTTTTTAACTTAGGTTTTACCATATTCAATCACTTTCAGCTTACATTATAGTGAAATTAATCAATATTAATCTACAATGCGTTTCGTGACAATTTTCGTACAGTTGTGAGGTCATAGCTAACAAAAAAATTGTATAGGTTTGTATGGTTCTGTTAAAATAACGCATATTATAATAGTCTTAAGAATTAGGCAAATAAGTCACTAAAAAAAGAAAAACAATATAAATATTTTTGTTGCTTTCCATACATTGTTTTCAGCTTGACAGATCAAGGTCATTGACGCGCATATTCTTATTTCTAACGCATAGTAAGTATCAAAATAATCACAATGATTGTAAACAAGCAAAGAATTTTTTTAATGTAAGAAACCGAGGAAAAAGTATGACTTATGTACGCCGTACAAATATTATATCATCCTGTGGCAACTCCTGTGGCAATTATTTACCATGTAAAACATGGAAATCGTACAATTAAAATACACATTCAGGAAATGAATTTACTTCGCAGACGGTACGAACATTTAAGATCTCTTCCATTCACATAATTCATACGTATGTTACTACCGCATACTTATACTCATTTGTGCGGTCGAGGGGACGCGCGTAATGGCGAAGCGAGCCCGAGGTGCCCATGAATTACAAATAGGTACTGTAATTATATTCTACTTTGGCGTTTTATGTAGATTTATATTTTTAATTTCAACACCTGAGTTCCCATATTGTATTGTTTAAAAATATGTGCTTTATTTTTTTTATTATGTGAAAAGAAGACGAATTAAATAAGTGCGATACAAATAATAGATCGAATCTAGGAGTCTAAACGTCCGTTTTATTCAGCGGATGGCGAAGTAATACCATTAGTGGCAGCTAACCGCTCATATGCGATTTAATTCAATCTACCTTACGACTTTTTAATCCAAATACGTTATATGGAACATAAATATATATATTCACATTAACGAAGTTTCAAGCTCCAGTATGTTTAATTTTTATTTAATTATAGACATAATAATTTAATTCCTGGAGGATATGAATTATTAAATTATAAATAAATTATTTCCATTTTAATTCCTTTTAGTGCAGTCTTTGTTCGTATAAATTCAAGTTAGTCTTTTTTGCTCTTGATTATACGAAAAGGCTTTCAACGAAAATTCCGTATATTTTAATTATATTATAGTAGATATTCATTTTCCAGAAGAATTTTACTGTGTATGTAATAGTGACAGGTGTGAGAATAAGGATGATGGAGATAAATATGACAAATATTGTTTTATTCGTTGATTTAAATAACGCTTCTAATAGAAATGTAACGTTTTGTGACAAAAACAATTCAATTTAAACCATTTAGTTAGGTAGGTAGTATACCTAAATGTGAAATAAATTTGTTCTCGTCTAAAAATGACATTGTATCCTATTAAATAAGTAAAGAAACAAGCTCGTTCGAGAAACGGTATTTTTTTTATTCCTTGATTGTCGCCTCGTGTTCCAATTTAGCAGTTTCGTAAATGGATTAGAACAATTTGTTAAGAGAAATTAGGCCGCGTCGGATTAAGCCGTAGGCACATTAATGAATAAACCTTAACAGGATTTTCTTACTCGATTATAGTATTCAGGAATAAGTCATAATTTTATTATAATAACTAATTAAGTTATAAATTACTACTAGTAAAGTTTCAGATTAAAACTGTTAAACAAACATGTTTTAACAGTAATAGAAGAATGATGAATAGATAAGATAACGATTTGCAAATTTTGTATTCAAAGTTCAAAGTATATTTTTATCAGGTAATGCGAAAATTTAAAATGAATAGAAAAAAGATAAATATGTTCATGATATTTTCCCTTTTCTATTTATTAGCCAATTTTCGTTTTGTGATGTATGTTTAGTAGCAATTTACGAGTTGTCAATAAATAAAACATTCGGAACAAAAAAATATTATCCAATTTTCCATAATGATTTGATGATTGCATTTATTGTATTTCTACGCAAATGCTTCATTTTAAAATACGTAAAATTTGTATTTTTGAATCTCATATCATCCTGATATTTGACAAGGACTGTGTTCTGTCAAAAAACAAAGCGACGATTCGTTGTTTATTTTTGATCCTCTTAATTTTTTTCTCCTGAAAGTTACGCCTATACGCAGACGTTACAGTAATAATTAATGAAATATTTAATGCTAGCCACCCTTATTGAATCCGTTTGAAAAAGTCAAATTGTATCCTACATAAAGTAAATCCCTATAGTGTAAACCCAGGTTTACTCTTCGCCACAAAAATCGTGGCCTCAAAGAATTTTTCCTTGTTAAGGCTTCCGTTTTAACTGTTGTTTACAATGACCACACCGTTGATATTTATTCATGAATGTTCGCTTTATTTATTTTTCTTTACAATCCGGAAGGTAAATAAAAGAGAAATTAAACATTAAGAATTATTGGACCTATGTAAAGTAAGACTGCGGTAACATACACAACGCTACATTTATTTTTATAACTTCTGTGCTCTTACAACTACTATTGGCACACGCAGAATTTTCCACTTTACTGTAAGTAATTTAAACATTTCGTTATTAAGTATCATAGTATTAAGAATTGTCAGTAGCTAGACCAGTATTAATTATCCAGTCAATTTTACAGTTAGATAATCAGTAGTCCTAAGTAAAGTTTTATATTCAAACCTTAATTTTAAACAAATTTGATAAAAAACGAAAAAAAAAAACATTTTTGATGACTACAACAAATTGATCACGTAGACGCTAAGAAAGGAAGGTTTTTATTAGGTATTGTAATTTAGTTATGTAAGAACAATTAAAGCTATCAATAAATGGCTTATAATGGAATAGACTACCACAAAAAAAATTATAACTATAAGAGTGTGTTTTGTATCAATTAATGAAGAATCAAGGCGCAAAATCCTAAGTTACTAAAGTACAGAAATCTGAAAATTGGTGGCGCGCGAGAAGTTAATGAAAAACATTATAGCTTTCACGGAATACATTCTTTTAAACATCTATTTATATTATTTGCATCAAAAACCGTTATTGAAAAAATCACAGGAAGATTCGTCACGAGCGCGTAAATATATTGAATTAATCAAAGAAATAAACATGTTAAAGATAGATAAACATTGACCCCTGTAGTTTATGTGTACTCGACGGACCAGATTCACTAAAAGCCCGAATCCCAGACGGAGGGATTGACACGTACACGGCACAGTACCGCGCTGTAACGAAGCAAAGTATAATGAGGGAGGTTCTCGATCACAATGAAGCTTATTTATGTGGTTACAAAAGACCGAGGTCACGTGACAACCGCAGGCGACAGCCGAGAGTTCTGTGCAGCTATTTTTTTTTACCTACGTAACGGTTATCAAATCTAAACGTTAATAGACTATAGGTTACTTATCTCCCAAAAAATTATTTGTTAGTAATTTTTGTTACTACTTTTTTTTAAAGTCTCTAAACGCCGTTGACATTTAAGTTTTTACTAATATCAACAAGTAACAGGTAATGGTTGTAAAACATTTTATAATGTACGTCTAGCTGGCTATACTGACTGGCTTTCCCTTAATTTGATCTATCGTTACTGGGGCAGGGTTGTTCGAAGTGCGGTATGTACTGCTTTCTTCTATACTGAGTCGCGATTACCATACGTTACGGCGCTTTGTGTTTCGTGTTCCACAATTATATATCTAGGCCTATCTAGAGGCTTTTACCTGAAGGGGGTCCATACAAAAATAACATTTAATTATGTACGACTAGTGTTGTCATTTATCTGTTGTTTTTTTATGTTTTTGCATGGAATAAATAACGCTTATTATTATTACCAAGAGGATATGGCCGTGGTAGATGTAGGCCAGCTAGACAATGCCTATTATGTATAGATTCTCATTTATCGGCGGTCGACCTCTTTCATGGACATCAAATGAAGTGTAACAGTCATTTTGCAAACACCGAAAAAAAAATTCCTAAGGGTGTGTTTCAGCATCACTACTTTAGGATAGTTCTCAGTCTTAATAGTATGAACTGAAACACTAAACCGGTAAGTATAAAAAATGTATGGAAATTCTACGAAAATGTGTTATTAAGATATACACTTATTTTTCTTCCACATATGTGATATTGTGAAGATATAATCTAACACAGTTACTATCGAACGAAGTTAACATGAAGTCGAACTAATCATAAAAGCGTGTTCCGCCGGCCGATCGAAGGGAGTAATAGCTGTTTTACGACTAAATCTCGTGTAAGAAGAAACTTTCCTGGAAGATATCAAAGTTGTATTCAATCGTATTTATATGAAGCGTAAAATAACTTGGAAGATTGTCTCACAACTGTTTCTTTGCACTTTTATTTGTTTAAAATGTGGGTATTCGTACTTGTACACTCTACCTAGCACGACAGCATATAATTGTTCAGTGAAATTTACACTCCGTTATTATAGATGAATGAGTTATTTATTTATTTATATCAATACTTTACCTGTTTATTTTCGCATTTAATAACTAGCCATACCCGCGACTTAGTTCGTACTAATGCACTCAATAACGATGACAAAATTATTTATTTTGATAAAGGACTCTTCGTTTTTCCATTGTTTTCAGGCTACCAGGTGACGGACGTGTAAGTAGACAGAGAGATTTGATCAATTTGTTGTAAGAGCTGCCCTAGAGATCTAGTCTCAAATGTTAGACTATCAGCGCATTAGTTTCATTGTTACTTAAAATTTCTATCAAAAATAACCTATATATATATAGTAAATAAATATATAGTATTTTTATGAAAAATCTGTATAAATCAGGAGGAACTGAATATTTAGTCTCTGCACTATATTACTAGATAAATTCATTTTTATGCTTATTAAGTAATGAAAGATTTTTTAAGAATTAATGCAGTATCGATATAAAAAATATCGTTGTAGAAACGTCAATAATTAAAACGTGATTTGTATTTTTTTTTTTTTTTCAGATCTCTTAACCCTTTTTTTTAGTTTATCATATTATTACCCTAATACATCACTCTTTATTCACCCAAAGTATTGTATAATATTTAAATTTATTAGCTCTTAATTAACATAATCTGATCTCATGGTAACAGTTCAATATAATATTAATAAGTTCCCGTATTACAGAAAAAGAATTAGATGGATTAAATATGAAATTCCCAGGTATTAAGAATATTTCCTATATGGTATAGGAAATTATGTTATATAATACGTTAACTTTAAATATTCAAAAAATAATTCAAACCGATACTTACTTGTTTATAAAGGTGAATTCATGCATTCAAAATAAAATAAAAATGTATATATAGGTATCTAATATTTATATAGTAACGGATAAGTACTGCGTATAATAGACATTGATCCTTGAAGGGTTCGTGGTTTTGTGGTGGCGCAATATGCGGGCACTCCTTGTCCCTTTTTTTATAGATTTTTAATTAATTATGTTGATGAAACGTCCATTGAAGTAGTTTTTTAATATCAAAATAAAGTAAAAGCATTAAGATTCATATACAAATAACTAAAACATTATACGCGATTTTCAAGTGTTTTGAGTTTCTTTTTACGAATTTTTATATCTACTTGTGTCATTTCTTTTTTATATTTATTTTTCAAAATATAATTAAATTATGTAAATTTGTTTAAATAATATATGTAAGAATGAAAAGGTTTTAATAATAATATTAACACTTAAGAACTGTCTGGCCATCGTTAAATTGAATATACTGTTAATATGAAAATCAAAACCTAACATTTAAATATTATTCTTGTTTTTCTCAAAAATTAACTAAAACTATCACATATATGTTCAAATGAATCATATTTATCTAAATGAAACATATATTTTATGTTTTTTTTTTCTAACTATTGCTAATGGTGTTGACCGGAAGGGCTATTCCAGTTTCACCGTGGCTTTGGGGGCGAGTACTGAAGGCACTCAGCCGCAAAAAGGTAACTAGCACAATATATATGTTTTTATGAAACACATGTGTAATTTATTATCATAGGATATGTGGATATACACAGGGATCTGAACCTGCCCACCATCAAGTTGGTTTTCAAAGCCCAGTATCGCACCTTCTTCGAACGCGTAGAGACCCACCCGAACACCCTCATAGTACAAGCCGTCTCGTAATCGCTTGACCCGAACGCCCCTCCAAAGATGTGACGACCTCGTAAAATCTTGACCGACTCCGACTATAACATCACTAGCAAGAATATGATCTTCGTGCATCAAACGCGTATACTTGCGTGTTAGCGCCTACGCCCGAATAACTGCCGTTACCGCCGCTGGGGACGTGCGGCTAACTTTGGTCTCGCACACACTCCGAGTCCCCCTCCGGTAGTGGGCCCGAGACGTAATTAATTCCCCAACTGGGGAGTCTCTTGACGCCGCTGCCAGCGCAGTTCAGTGAGACTGAACATGCATTAGGCATTACATCCACAACACTGCACACACACACACTCCTGTGCATAATACGCAGGTACATAGGTCCTGTAAAGAATATTTCTTTTATTGTTGTTAAATAAAAAATGTAGGGTTTAGCTAGGTTCAAAATTTCGGGGAATTTTTTACACTCAGGTAATTTAAAGGTAAGGTAAAGCAAAGGTCAGTGCCTTCAGCACTCGCCCACAAGGGTACACATACAAATACGGTAAAGCTGTAAAGGCCCTTCCAGTCAACAGCGTTAGCTAGTTATTGAAAAAAATGTATTATCGGTTTTTAATTGATTCAGCGCCATCTGTACCTCTTATAATAAAAGTATTTCAATTTGTAATTGTTAGTATTGTAATTTAATGATTAGTAAGAATTTTACTAGATGGCGCAATAAGCAATATTTACAAATTCTTTTGTGTTTTAATTTGGATATCAAATCATAGATGGCAATAAACTTACTAAGTACAGAATATAGATGGCGCACATAGTCTTTCAAATATTTGTAACGTAAAGTATTGCATTTGATTTTTTACCACAGAGTACTGGTTTTTACCTCCATGTAGATTTAATATAATTACCGATATTTTTCTTTGACAGTATGTAAACTATCATAAAATATAGTTTCCATATTGGGTCGCATAATTTTGTTTTGTTTGTTTGTGTATATAGGTAGCAACCGCTTTATTTCACTGCAAAATGTCAATGGCAAATGGAAATTAAGTTTTTACTACCTTCTTCGTTTTTTAATCGATTGTTGTGATAGACGATTCATTCTATTGCACTATACGTAATTATTGTTCATAGTAATTTTCTTTTCAATGACTATTGTGCTTATTTATTGTTATTGATTCTAGTGACTTCTCCTCACAGCATTTTCATACTAGAAAATTCTTTTTTGTACTTTTTTTCTTTATTTTAAACCTATTTTTAGCAGTAGACGTATTTCGGTTGATTGGATGGAATATTTTTACCAAATTATTAAATTGATTTCAAATGTTATTAAGTAAATCTCATTTGTAGAAATGTTTTTTTTTTGTTTTCGTAAAATAAGGAAACAATAAATCATACGATGGTAGGTAAGTATTTATTCATCAATTTCTAAACGAAGGATTACATGTATATCTTCATCAAAACAAAAAGCATATTGTAATTTAATTAAAATCATTGTTGAAACATCGTATCTCTTCTTTATAACAACAGAATTTAACGAAAAAAAAAAAACCATGGCATTATTAGTCTATCAAATATCATATGCTCAATATGAGCTATTAAATATTCCCGTTCAACGGCCCTTCCCAGTTAAAACGACAAGGTTAAAGGTAATTTAAAACTCATATTCATATATTTCACCATATTTTATTTTCCTTCATTACTCTTTTTTATCACAGTAAGGACCGGGCGAAAATCTGTTATTATACTACACAGCATGCGAGTACGTAACATTCAATAACTAGGTCATTTGATAATTCTCCGTTGTGAAATCAACTTCTACATACAATCATAATATCAGAAAATACGTTTATTCATATTACGAGATACATCTCAGCGTCATTTTTACACATTAAATTGTACCATAATTCAGTCTCACTCACAACAATGTTTTTTTTTATATAAAAATACTGCATCGAACAATAAGGTGTTTCACAATCAACTCACAATTTGATACAATTACATTCAACGTGTATACAAACATACAGTCTGGCGAAACTATTTTGATCGACGGACACGATCATAAATCTACACAATAATAAGTTAACGAACTAAAAAAAAATGCCCTAATTAGTTAATGACAATTATTACATTTATTTAACAAGGCATCATCATAAATTGTTTTAATTCATAATTATTGGATTTTTCGTCACTAGTATGCGCGACCGCATCTTCCTAAATGTTTCATTCATAACTTTAAATTAATAATTAAACTAAATTCATTTGACTACCACACACGCTTCGCTCACATATCTGCAACAGTAAAACACTCTCAAAAAAACATCAGTGTTCTAATACTTAATAATACAATTTATAGGCATTATAAAAATCACAAGAGTGAAGTGAAAGAAATGTTTTAGTATTATTGGTCGCTAGATTATAATTGGTCGAAAAGATATGTCTAAAGTAAAAGGGGCCGTGCAGATGATGTTTTAAAAATTTTGATATTCGAGTTGATATGAATTTGTTACAACCGTTGAGTTTTGATGTCAACGCCTTTTGATCAACGCATGTTAAGTGCCCAGCTTCAAAACTATAATGCTAACGGTTCTTAATACACGTATATTTGCTTAAGTTGAGGCTTCAGCTCGGGGGGAATCGTGTAAACTTCCTGTTCAGGCTTCTTTTTCACTAGTCGTTTCCAACGACCACCGATGTTCTTGCGAAGACTGCGGAAACTAGCACGCTCGTTGCCGTGCGGCTGCATAAGGTTGTCCTATAAAGAAAAGAAATAAAACCATAAGTAAGATTGCTTCAGATGTTAGTTGAAACGTCTGGAGTTCACAGAGTTTGTTGAACCTAAGGATCGGTGCCAGAATTAGCGGTTTACCGTCCCCAATGCATTTACTGCGTTCGCATCGGTGATAAAACATTACACAATTCCCTTAACTCGTGCTATTTTTAGACTGTTGCTAACCGGCATTTTCAAACAAGTCTGTGTTGTTTTATACGTAACTTTTTGTCATTCTGAATAATACCCGAATAAACTACAGAAATATATTTTTAGCAGAAACAATTGTTTTATCTGAATATGTTAAGACTAGGAAGCTAGATATTGCAAAGTAAACGCCGAGGCCGTGCGAGAATAAGGCAAGCCTTGAATACGCTATTCAAAGACACATTAGCATTATCTGCTTCCTGGTGGAGTCTCGATATGTCATGTAGAGACGGACAGTTTTATAAACATTAAACTGCGTTCGCTTGTCAATCGATGTACTCTTTCACTTGCTCGCAATAGGGAATGATTTATTAGAGCGGAATATTGAGGTCACAACTTTAGTTTGTGATATTGAGACTAGTGTTTGCATTAGCCTCTTTTGTTCGTGGGACGTTTAAAGAAAGAAGGTCGCTGTATTACAACACGGTTGCCTTGTGCAGCTTTCTATTCGACGAGCATGTCCCGACATTTAAATTTTATTTCGCACTTAGATATCGTGGTAATGTTACGTGTTGGGGCTACTCTCTCTCGGTTGGCGGGGAGGGTCGAGGCACTCACGATTTCTTATTATAATTTAAAGTTTCTCAACTCAACTTTCAATGCGAATCATTGTTCTGTTTTGATATTTGCAAATGGTAATACAGTTGCACTAACATTTGTACCGCTTGTTGAAACGTTATTGGGGTCAAGTATAACTGAAACTGGTTTCGATGCTTAAAATAGAATGTCCGGTACGTTTTGTATTGAATACTGACCTGATCGTGAGGATAGACGTAAGGCGGAGGCAGCGGCGGCGGAAACTGCCACAGAGGCTGCTGGCGGAAGGCGAGGGGCTCCGGCTGAGGTGCAGGTGCGGCCTGAAGTACTTCAGCCGGATGCACCGAAGCCGAATGTTCCTCCCTCTTGCGCAGCTTACTGTGGACGATGCGAATCGCCATCATAGTACCGTTATTCCCGACCATCGTTGTAAACGGTCCGTTAACGCAAGAACAGTCGTTGTTAGCACTGGGCTGAATCACGGGTATATAGTTACAATCGGGCAGTCACAACATTTCAACAACACAGTTTTATAACACTCACAGCCGTGTCGCGGTTTTATTTAACTAATAACTAAATTAAATAAATTATCACAATATTTTTCTCTTTTTGTTCTTAAAGGCTATTGCACATATCACTGTTCGTAGGAACGAGCGGACAGGCCGCGTTGCGCGAGCGTCGAGCTGCGCTATTGGTGACTAGATTTTATCGTGAAGTGTGGCCGGCAGGTGCCTAGCAAAGCGCTCGCTCGTGCCAAACGACCTCTACGGAGTACTCCATGCGTCTGAGTTGAAGTGGAGGGGCGCGCACGGGTTTTATAGATGTACGCGTGACGCGGCGCCGCAGCAAGTCGAGGGGGTTACAGGTGAAGGGGGGGATGTCGAGGTGGGGACGTTGACGATATGACCGTTTTCCGCGAAAAACTACGTATGGTGGCGGCGCCCCGCACTATCGTACTGTAGTAGCTATGACGCATCAGAAGGCACGACCGTTGGCTTGTCCCGCTTAACCGGTCCGTGAAATTAATTCGTCAATCACTTATATTTATGGAAAAACCTTAACCATATCCGTGATAACGACTGTGAGGCAGATCTTATACAAATGTTCTTGCGTCAACAACCCACAAGTATCCACATGAAATTAATATTCTCACTCTGTATAGTATATGTAGAGTCTTGGGAATTGAATTCTGTTGCGATGGCAACAGAATATAACGTTCAAAGTTGAACGCACAGTACAAACGCGTTCGTTATGAGCGCTTTAGATATAAAAGCAATCAAACGTCCTATCGATTCCAGAGATAATATATAAAATCCGAGGGAGTTCTGCATTTCACCATTAACCGAGTTCAAAGTCCACAATACAAATATGCACACCGATCTATAATGCCTTACGCACAGCTGGGCATGGATAAAATGGACGCAGCAAATTCTGTTGCTGCATCTCTTTCCGGCGAACATAAACATGTGCGTGTACGTGAAGGATAATATGGCTTCGGATGTTGCTACTCCAAAAAATAAAGTAGGGCTGGAGGGCAAGGGAGAGCGGAAAGGTGCAATGCCCTTAACAGCTACCAGCTTAACCAAAGCTCCGGGCCTTTGACTTGAATAATGTCTGATGGGATAAAAAAAACACAGGTAGTGAGCCATTATAAGTCGTTACCCTTGAAACTTGTCTAGAGGATACGAACTTTATACAAAAGGCAGAATATAAAATATCTAGTTTTTCGTGCGCTCACGAATTCATTATTATTATTTTATTTATATAATAGTGTACTTATTATAGCATTTAATATAGCACTATAAAACTTTTATAAACTATATTTTAAAGCAAATAATTGAATTATCATTTTCCAAACTATCATGATTTCGTAACTTCGTACATGACATAGATAAAATGTGTCAGTTGACGTCGTAATAGGAAATCTCGAAGGGCACGTACATGGAATCGAACTAATACGATCTCTATCTATTAAATACTAAATAAACAATATAATTATCGTATATATTTATATCAATGTTATCGGAGACTTCCAAAGTCACGATTGGAAATTTTTATCATTAAAAGAAAAAAATTACCTTCATTGCATACGGTTCATCGAATAATTTATACGAGATCACCTACCATATCAGTTACAGGAACATTAATGATGATAATATCAGTAATTGGTACAACGGATTTTATGTCTTTATACACATATATACCAGCTCTTATTACCGAGTGATGTAAGTGTTTTTTTTTTAATTAATGATAAGACATAATCTAAGAGTGAGATTGACATGTGATTAATAAGTTAATTGAAAGTGAACGGACGACGCGGCATGGATTATTCCAACGGAGAAAAAAAACATAAGTTTCTCTTGTAACCTCTAATTGATCTTTCGATGTTGAAATATTGAAAACCCAAACATCAATTAAGATTATAATAACGGTAACAACAACTTAGTAACCAAATTATTTTATTTCTTTATGTTTTTTGACCTCTTATTGCGTCAATCGGAGGCTATCGGGAATCACGCCATACATGTGAATAAACATAATATTAAGATATGTTTTTTCTCAAATAAACAATTTTCAATAGAAGTTTTAAACTTTTAAAAATATAGTTAATATTCTTTTTAAACGGAAACGAGTATTTTCTCTTCGAAATTTTTAATGATTGTAACTTCGAGCTTTAGCTATAATAACTGTAATGTTTTAATTTTTACTTTTTAGTAATAGAATCTAAATACGTTTTTAATTTATCCAAGTATAGAATAAAAAGTAATAAACAAAAATTATTTAAAATACAAAGTACCTAAACTTCGACATCATAATTAAGGAAAATAAATCATAAAGACTCGTTAAAGATATTTTTTCTTTAAAAAGCATCGTAGTATGAGTAAATTTCGAAAACATCCAACGAATTCTGAAAACGAAATTACTGATTTTGAATAATATTCATATTATGAAGTGAGAATTGATAAAATATTCATTAGCAATATTTTATTTCTAGTGACGTCAATCGATACCACGAGAATCGAGGGGAGTGTTTTTTTATTATAAACTTTGATGATAGCACGTATAAAATCAATACACGAACGTAAACTTTACTCGAATATTTTTAAAATTCCTTTTCCAACTACATATTTTTCAGATTATATAACGGTTAGTATTTTGAATTTAGATCTCATATTTGAATAAATAAATGTAATTTCTAATTCATACACTTTTAAATAGTTACATAAAATGTAGGAACAATAATGTATACATAATTTATTTACTATTATAAAATGTAATTTTTTAAAAATCTGCTATTTTTTTATTGTTAGTCAATGCCAACTTGTACCTAAAATACAAATTTCTGCCAGTGTCACGTTGCTACAATACTTTTTTACCATATATCATCTTGCTAGAACTTTCCATTGAGTTTTTATGCCACCGTATTATATACATACTATAGAATTATTTCTAATGCATTTTACTTCTATACAATATTAACAAACTATATCATAGAACATACCACTAATACGAGTATAACATTACATAGAATTCAATATTATAAGTATACGAGTATGAATAAGAAGTAGAAACACGACGGAGAAAATGGCGTCAGAAACTCGAATCGAAAGATTTCTTCTGACATCTGACAATTTGTATACCTTTATGACAATTACCTATATCAAAAGACCGTATAATGTATGAAATATTTTAATGTATTGTCGCGAGGACAATTGAATTAAATTTAGATGAATAAGTAAATAATAAAACGAAATGAAAATATGAAAAGAATATAATACATAGTAAAAAACCGAAGGTTCTCTTTTATAAAAATATATATAAAAAAAACAACGAATAAAAACCTGGCCAGCAAAGAAACTCGTCTTATATAGCACTGCAATACTTTTTTAGCAGAATTTGTTGAAATAATACTCCTGTATCGGTTATAGTAATTTTTAGATAGTCTATGATCTTCGCTTGCCTCATATAAAAATCTGAACGGTATGTTAGAATGTTGCCGGATCTTTTACTGTCTATATATTTATGATATCCGACCGCCGTCTGTCGAGTGTCGCTTATTCTTCATCACTCATAGTGTGTCTGATTACATTAATTTAAATAATCATGTGAAAATTGGTTAAAAGATTGTTTTGTTTTCCATTGTTACATTCAATGTAAATAATATAATATTTCCACTCCAATAAATAGTGACATCCTCTCACTCTCGACCTCTTTTTTTCCTAATGACATTAAAATTCTATTCATTCTCGACGTTCCAAATTTTCAAATTTTAAATGTTCTTTCTTAGACGGCCTCCTCAATGAATCCATTAAACTCATGTTACATTACCAGAGCGCACGCAAAAGATATACTGACAGTTGACATGAATAAACTAAAAGAAAACCTTCGGTTTTTCTTAATGAATTAAATAAATAAAAATAATGATGATACATAAATAATAATAATATAACAAATATTACAAAAACAAATTCTATTAAAACCAATCATTAGAGTATTAAATAAAAAAAAATACCAGTTTAATGGAATAAAACAATTATAAGTATGTCATTGGACATAAAAAAGACATGAATTATTTGCTTGGATTTTTTCGGTCAATATTTTGTTATCATAAGACATTATTAATTATTTAAAATAAATTATAATAAATTTAACATGTAGTACACGTATGAATAATCAAAATTAATAAATAATCAAAAAACAACTGTAATTTGCTGTGAATGAATTCTTTTCAAAAATGTTTACTGAAAAATCATACATTTATGATTTATAACCTTAGATATGCAAGGTACAAAATTACAAAAGGAATAGACATATTGAACAGACCTTTGAATACAACTAACAACGAATTTCTTTAGCAATAGAAAACACTACATAAATATATCCAAGAATAATAGATAGGTGCAGACGAGGGGAGGGTAAAGATCCTTAGGGGGCGCAATCAACTGTTTTTGTTCCACGGGGTGCAGCGCGTTGACGTTCTTAGGAGCAATGAACTCATGGAAGAAAAACATCTTAAGTAAATATAGATCTGTAATTAATTCATTGCTATGTATGTGATGATAGTCACCATCTGTCACGATAATTGAATTCAATTGTCTTTCTATATTTGGTATTAAGTTAACGCTATTTTAATATTATTAATGAAATAATAGTAAATGTATGTAGTAAAGGTATGTTTTGGTCTTATTAGTTACCAGGAACAAATCTAACCTTTTGTGAATTTGCACCAATTACAACTTTTAAATATTATAACCGCAAAAGTTTTTATTGTACCATTTTGATTTGATTATTAGAGTAAGTTATAACGAATAACATTAAATGTATATAAAATTGATAAATGATAAATTTTGAGTCACATAATGTGTTTCGAAATGATGAGATATATCAACTCATAATTAGAAGTAAACGCAGGTTTGCTTAACCACATAAAATAAATCGTGTTTTTATTCAGTGAAATATTTATCTCATTGAACTATATTGTACAGACTAACAGCTTTGGCCACAATCTTACTAATAATCACACTAAATCTCTAGTTGTACTAACGGAATGTGTTTGGCGACAACTTTTCAAACTTTGGGATCACCGACCACCCTGACGAGCATTAGAAAATACCTTACCACCATGCTATGGCTTCCTTATGACGTTTCCTTCACTTAAATCTCACCAGGCTTATCTCACACTAACAACTGCACCATCATCGATTCGCATACGACTTTAAAATGTAGTAAGTAATTAAAATAGTTAATTCTTTGCCTTGCAATACCGGAAAAACCATATGTATAAAATGATGGAGATATTTATGTATTTAGGTAGGTACGTAAGTAGGTACAAACAAGCATTATAAAGGTCAGGTCACGACAGACATAATTGATACCTGTAGACATTGGATTGAACTAGAATAAACTATGATTTTAATTTAAATGGCCAACGTAATTAGTGAGGTAATTAGAGATTGTCAGACGCTATAAAGGGAATTTTTGTTTCAACTTATGGCAAAAATTGGATAAAAACGTATTACTTTCACTTTGTTTGAATTTGATAAGAAAAGTTAACCCCTTGAGCACTAACCTGGCGTTTACGCCAGCTTTCCATTGTTTTCCTATTGTATCAATTTTATGGGTAATCGACATATTAAAGGAATTTTTTTTTAATATGGATTCAATTTGTTTAATTTACTTTCTTGGAAATAAAGCATCTGGAAATATAAGCTACATTAATGTACAAACAGAACATTATGTGCAGTGGCTGCGGTTAGTAAGTGGTGTCCAGTATCATAAACAAGTTTTCAAACGACAATCTCGAATCATTTTGGTTCGGTTTAACCTTCGGAAAAAACTTCAAGTTCAATGGCTCTCAAACAGCGAGCAACTTTTACGATTGTTTGTAATTACCGACCGATTAATATTCTTTAAAAAAGTTTACTGTTGGTGTAATCTCTGCAGCCTTGGTACTCCATCGCCGCTTATTTTATACGCGTTAATCTCGAGGCGTTTTCTTGGCAACCGTTTGTTTACGGGATCGCACGTCGCTGTTTACGGATTCGTCGACATTGCATTATATAAACGGTTCAAGAAAGTCCCGCCGTGGTGTGTACTCGCCCACCTGCTTTACCTCTGTAGGTTAACGTGCAACTGATATAGACAGAAGGTTACCTACAGCCCGTTCAACCTCTACGCTGTATAACCTTTTTTGTTACAACGTTTTACGTATAGATAATGAGTTAAGTGTTCCTTATAATAATAGTTGATTTCTTCCGCATTGATCGTTCTAAAGTTAAATTAAGTTCTGGGTCTAAATAAAGTTTACAATCTCTTTTTCGTTCACTTAATTATTTTAATATGTTTTTAAAGTCGATTATATGATAATTAATGAAACGGGCGCCCAGGCGAGATTGATATTTATTTAAGTGTTCTGATTAATTAATTGGTTGATAATATTAATTAAATTCGATGTTAGCGTAATGGCTTCGGTTTAATCTGTTAGGTGACATTGCGCGACCATTTGCGTCCTTGCGCGTTTGATATGATCGTCACTATTTGTAAGAACATTACATAGTCATTGACACGACAACTATCAACGTCTTTTTTTTCTCGTTTCTTAACGAATCAAGGTTCTGATAGTGACTCATTTAATTCAACTGTTTATTTTTAAAATATAACCTGCACGAATAAAATAACCAATCACTAAACACGGAAACATCAAACCGGTAACAGATTAAATATGTCTTAAATACTACTTATCTATTTCTGTAGACTTTTGTAAATCGACACACATGCAGATATGCAGAAACGACACTGGAGTTGCGAGCCAATTTGCGGGGAATTCGCCTTGACCAGTCTTAAAAAATCAACCTTGAGATATTATGTTCGAAAGATTTCGAAAAGGGTTTCGCATTTGTGACATTCGAGATATTGGAAATTATAATAACATCGACAAGCGTAATACGGAGATCGAAGTAGATTGGATTTTTTATTTGTTCGTAAAGTAAGTCTGTATGTAATGAGTTATCGTCGTACCAAATGGAAAACGATGTGAATTACCCGCGCTCGAAGGGATTGTTCCTATCCCTTCCGCATAGGCAGACGATGGTCTTGTTCACAGAGAGGACGATCAGTGAGTTGTGCTCGAGGACCACGCCGACTTCGCAGTTTTCCTCTTTACACTTCATCGCCTCGACGGCGATAGGAGCGAAGAGCATCGAAATGTGCGGGTCACTTCACAAGTTTATATCGTCTCGTGCAACAAAGGCAAAAGCCGGACGCGCGTTTTGGCGCAGACTACCAGACTACAACGTTTTCCGACGGTAACTATTTGACTGGCTGAGCGGCGGCGTCGGCCACCACGCCTCGCGGACCGGTGGGTGGCGACTGAACTCACCCGGCCGTTACCTTATTGCTATGTTATGGGGACCCGACCCCGCAATGCGAAAGTCCTCACTAATTAATAAAGACGTGCGCTAATTTGCATCACTTCCATGTTCACCTATATTGATTAGAATGACGACGAGGTGAGCGTGTTGTATCCTTTTTTAGAATACGACGGATAAACTGCATCCTTTGGTTACTCTTGCAACGGTCATTATTTCAAGTGCGACGACGTCAGCTAATGATTAAATACAATTGTAACAGAGTATAGACTTTTAATACAATAAAACATTCGCTACATTAGTAACGCTGATATCTATAAGTGATTATTGTTGATCAGCACGTTCATTCTCCAAGTCTTTCCGATTCATATGATACGAGCCAAGCTTGGTGAGCGATGGACGTGGTTGAACTGAAAACAGTCGAACGTCAGCGGATGTACATATGTGCCAGTTCGCATTAATACATAACAAATAGCTCTGTCTGTCGGAGACAATCGAACAATCATTGTATATGTAACACGACCGAATATTTATGGCTATATAATTATAATCTTTAACATGTGTATATATCTGTGTACTAAAGCTACGTACTTATATTATAGTCTATTGTAGAAATTACTTTTTATAATGAAAATATGTAAAAAGTTTGCTTTGTGAATTTATAAGATTGCGTTAAAAAGTCTAAACGAAAAGAAATAAAGGAAAAAAAGAGTTGATACTAATCTTCAAGTGAAATAAATTTAATTCAGGTCGAATGTGTATTTCCGGCACAAATAAAACAAAAACACATGCAAAAAAAAAACATAAACACACAAGTATAGCAGTCGGATGCATGACAAGATTAATCACTGGGAAAGAAGCAAAGAAATGTTTACAATAATAAAGTGCAAAATACGTTCCGTCTTTTTCAAACTTCGAAATATAAATATCGTTTGATGATACTTCGATTCTAGAACATTCAAAAATATATATTTTTTAAATAAAGAAATTATATTTTAATGACGTAGGTATATTTAAAAAAAAAATACAACGTTCATATGGTATTTTCCGGTAATTATGTATTATTATGTATCGTACAAACCATCAACATCTTTTGTAAGTAGAAACAAAACGATTTCAGCGCTGAGTATTAACAGAATTACATAAACTTACGTTTTGTAAAAGTACTATACAGAAATACGAACGTTACAGGTCTAGAGTTAGTTTAAAATGTAAATCATTATGTAACCATGGTAACAAAGCCGTGGGAATTTCATGCCCCGTACGGCCTATTGATGGCGACAATAAGCGACCTCGCCACGGTTTTAAAATCAATACACAATTGAAATGAAATGTTTAATACTCTGTGAAGCTACAACGTAGTTATACACTGTGTTATGCAAATTCACATACAATCAGAAGATAAATCCTGCATCACAGATAAATTATCATCTCATCGAGTTTCTTGTTAATATGCATCCTTTGACCATCCATGTGATAGAATAAGACAGTTAAGATTACCATTTGTTTAAGTATTGTATTGAAATATTTCGAACGGCTATCTGTTGTTTGTTACTTAACAGTTATCAAGCAATTATGGCTTGTAATGCGGTTGGGTTCCACGCCAATGGACGTCGGTTCTAACCCACCTATCAAAATATAATGAAAATGAATCTGAGCTTTCAGTGAAAGAAAACATCGTAAGCAAACCGTAGTATAGTGGCAGGGCATTTAGTAGTAATGTCCACCTGGATAGATACTACCGTCATATAAACATGTCGCCAATTAAAACATGCATTTCTGAAGCATCACTTGAGAACCAGTACACATCGTCACTAAACATCAAGTGAGATTGTGGTCAAAGCGTTAACCCTGTACAGTATAAAGCCGATTTACATAATGAAATATCTTCTAAAAAGATTAATGAGATGATTTTTCGGAACAATACTACAACAGAACAGAATAATTCTTTCGAAAACTCAATCTAATTACAAACTATACTTCTAATAACGATAACCGTAAATTTTATTTAAAATGCTTATCATTGATATAACAGTTAATCATTTTTTTTATGTTCACAGTTTCCGTTTTAAACGCCAGGGTTTAATGGAGTCAATGCTATTGTGAAATATGCAAAACATTGTAAACAAAATGAATGCCATCTTGTTAATATGTATTCTTAAAATATTTATCACATTATCCTTGTTAAATAAATTGGTACACACCTATATTTATAGAAATATTGTATTATCAAATCGATTTCAATGACATGATAACACATCAAGGGTTCTTTTAACAACCGAGTATCAAGAAGTCTATACAAATAAATAAAATCTAAGTGTTTGTTTGCAATATCAAAATAACAGCAATTAAATGAATATTTGTGCGGGATAGAAAATATGACGCGCGAGCGGAGTCGCGGAATAGCTAGTTATAAATAAATTAACTACAAATAGTTCGGGAATTTTAATCCTTGACTTCTAATTTCGACGTCCAAAGTGAAACTAGATAGATAAAGTCAATCAACATCAAAGCTAATCGTCAATTATAATTGATGTAAAAAGGATTTAACCATAATCTACGCAGTTCTCGAATTGGGATTAAAAAAAAGTACGACTGTGTCTTGTTACTATGGCGTATATTAAAAGGAATGATGAGACAGGCGGTTACTTTGAAAAATCAAACGGCCGAGAGAAACGTTGATTTGTGATTTTTAAAACAGCGTACAGTTAACGAAAATAAACATAGATTATTGTAAAATTCGAATGTCCAGACGGACGGTGAAATTTGGCGATATGCCAACGATACGATAGGTTAGAACCTTGGCTATTTAATGCATTATGACATAAATTGCAAATTCTCTTAATAAACGCTATATTGTGAATGCAAATGATTATTTATAATTTACATATTTTTATTTGCATAATGTATCAACATTAAAATCGCCTTGAAATAATTTATCTCAACGACATTTCGGTGCATTTCGATATTGTGCAGGCAAATATTTTCACAAAATCATTACAATATTTTTATTTCCGTCTTCGTTTTACCTTGCTCTTCAACTCGATTTATGTATTTATTTTTAATTCAACGGATAAATTGGTAAATAGTTTCATTCCTCATATAATCATTTATTGAATATAATTTTTTTATTATCAATATGTTAAAATTCATTCATTTGCGTCTGTGTATTCCAGTATACTATAATAATATACAAAGTGATCGTTCCATACAAAAACTCTATTTACAATACATAAAAAAGCGTAACGGAATTATCTAATCACCGATAAATAACAAACGTGTACATGGCCTTTTAAGGCTTATTTGAAATGGTTCCTCTCCGCGTGTGACTACTGTTGTTCTACGTGTTTTATTTCTATGGTGAGTACCATATATTTGCCGCTAGAGAACGAAATTTTATTTCAAATATATTACCATATTTATTTGGAAAATAATTAGATATTATATTATTTAACTATATGTTTTAAATATTGCATTTGCATAGGTAAAACAATAAAACATATTTTAGAATTAGCTGTGCCCAATGTTCTGTTTACATGGTATGATAATGTATGTTTTGGTAACTGCATTATAACTAATAATAATATACACATAGTTAAGCTATTATAAGTAAACCTATTATAAGTAAATAAGTATTATAAGTATTATAGGCTTAAAAATAATTTTGTAAACAAGAACTTACTAACTAACGTTAAGGTAACTTTTTATTATATATTACTTGATGACAAGCAATATAATATGTTTTTATATCATTTGAAATCACCGAATGATAGTTCGTACATGTTTATTCTGAGTAGTTTTTTGAAGTAATACTGTTATATTATTGAATGTTAGTACAATAATAGAAGCATCCTGAAAACAACTTATTAAAACTAATTGTGCCTATAACTGCTTAATTACGTGATCCGTTTGTACGCATGCGTGTATATATGTCCATTGCGGATATTTCAATTACTGATGGGAACAATAATTATGCACTGTGTTTAAACTGAAATACATCAGTTCCGCCCGGTTAGAACTATGCGATGCCGCATTATTAATTAAGCCTTCATTATCTTCTCTTTCCAATTAATTAATGAATTTTGTAATCGTATAAATAATCATAGATTATTAGTTTCACAACATCATGATATAATTGTTCATTTAATTATTAAAAAAATAATAATAAATATTATCAGTAATGCGACGAGGAATCTTACAAATACCTTAAAATTATACAAACACAAAAGATTCTTGTTAGAACTAATTTTGTGTAAAAATTAATAAAGAAAAAATATAAAACTTATTAAATTAAAAACAAAACCAACTTCAAACGAATAAACTATAAAAAATCCACTAAAAAGTAAATTATTTCCTTTTTAATCTTCTTCTATTTATTTCAATATATCCTTTGTTTCATATCTATACGAATCAATAAAATTGAAGTGGCTGTTTGTATTGTCAAAATTTTTTTTTGATATACGATTTTATACCAAAAATCCAATTTTTATAAATGTTGTCTGCCCCTTTGTAGTTGGTAATCTCCAGAATGGCTAGACCGATTTTGACGGGACTTTTTTGGTAGATAGCTGAAGTTACTCCGGGTAACTTAGGGTACTTTCAATTTTCGAAAATTATTAGGGTTCCGCGTAAAAATATAAAAATTTGAATAAAATCCGACTCATTGCACAGTTTCACAGGCAAGTACTATAATTTATGAGAAATATTTTTAATTTGTATAAGTACTAAAAAAATTATGAAAGTAAATAGTGTTCCCTATAAAAAAAAAATAAACCGCAGTGAAGAATACACGAAACGCGGGTGCAGCCGCTACAGCTACTCATTAATGATTTTGAAATCGGTGTCAGCTTACGGATAACAAAACGATATAAATAAATGTACGTCGCTATTTTTTTTAAGTTTGTATGTAATTATGATGAAGTTTAGGAAGTTTTTTCAATGGTTAACTCTAGCTGGCACCGACCCCATAATTATTAATTATATTAAATCATGGATATTTTGAAGTAAATAGAAGCAGATTAATAAAGTAATTATTTTCTTTTACTCGACTTGCCGTTCCCCCAGATTTACTTTTAAGTCCGTTTTTATAGTTTATTATTTTGAAGTCGGTTTTGTTTTTTTAATTTAAAAAAATCTACTTTTTAGTTTAAGTATGTGCTTTTAGGTATAGCAGTGAAACCTACTTAATAGTTTTGGAAACGAGTATATGAAACACGTGTAAGTGTTTATAATATTCGAGGGTTTTTCTCGAATTCCCTGAGTTTCACTGATCAGAACCTAATTTGGTCGGACCTCAGGAATGTACTCCATCAATGAGATTTTTTTTGCAAATCGGTCCACAATTGACGGATAAATCCAGTAGCAAACATTAAAAAAAATACAGACGAATTGACAAACTCCTTTTTGAAGTCGGTGAAAAATTCGTTCATATATCGTGGACTATTTCAGTCTTTTTTTAATGCTACAAACATAGAGCAATAATGCTAAGAGTGACAGTTTTATGCAAAAACTCGCTTAAAATTCAAGTCAAAATATATAAATGTCTGCATGTAGGCGACATGAAATTACGTAATCATCAGAGCACATAATGAAAGAAGTACGTAATCTTTTAATGCTAACTTGAAATGGCTACACTCCGCGTGCGACTACTGCCGTTCTGAGTGTTTTAATTCTACGGGTACTAAATATATCCGAATATCGGCTTAGATGATAAATAAATATGAAAAATAATTTTCTATAAGTTATTTATTATAGTTTTTAATAGGTAAATCTTTAATAAATTATGAAATCAATTACTGTTTAGGTGAAAACTAGGGAAAACATTAAAAGGCGGCAGATAGGCACCACGCTACTTAGAATAATTTAAATATTAAACATCTTAAATTTTATTATATAAACATATTTTATTTTATTTTGAACCTTGTGATACTCATCAGTTATTTATAATCCCCGAAATATATTATCTACGGAGGTAACTAAATAATTTAATATTCAGTTTACCTGTTCTTCCTGCACTTTATATTGAACTTTATTTCCTCATTTAAATTTTATGGAAAAATCGCGAACATTGAACAAAGAATATGGTAAAAAAAACAATGAACATTTAAAAATAGAATGCAAAAAATAACGTTTATCCGCGTCACGGTTTTGCCATTGGTTTTCGTGTAACACTAATAGTATACGGATAACTTATTTACTACCACGTTTTTTCTCATATTTTACATAATACAATGTTTATATTATAAAGTAATACTCCTTACCCGATGATAGCGTAAGCATTGAAATAATTTTGAAAAAGAAAAAAATTAAAAGTAAACATTTTTTACATAATCACCGTTCAGAACACAATGGCATCAAAAATAAGGAAACTATTAGATATTCGACCTATCATTACTGCTTACGTAATTATTTCAGGGCCCCTAAGAAACCCATTCAGAGATTCAAATAGACTATGTAAGTGTATGTACATACCACATACATGATAAGTATGATCTTATAATAAAAAATAAAAAATGTCTGGTGCTACCCTTACTCAGCCTATACTTTAAACAATAACCCTATGACTAAAAAATCCAAACAGATGTGACCTTAAGACAAAGTATATCTATATTAGAACCAGTTCAAAATAGATACTTTAATATTTTAATATGAAGAAGACAAATATAATAACCATATAATGTCATGTATTTACGCGTACCATATTTAAAGATTATATACTTACATTATCGTCAAAAATTTCTTGAAGGATCTTATTACCACAATCACTACATTATTGAACATTTCACTATATTTCTTTAGAACACTTTAAATATGTTTATTATCCTATTCTTTAATATTTAAATCATCAACTTTAATAATTCATTTACTACCATTTGGAAATCTCCGCCATTTGTAATAAATACCCTCATTTCGAAGTTGCCATATTTTAAAGATACCCTTGCTTTGTAATATATTTTTAATAATATGATCTAATTGATTAAATATATTTTAATCATAATTAACTGCATTTATTGATTTAAATTTTATTTTATTAAGCAGTCAATTTTCTAGTATTTCGAAATCGAAATACCTTGTAACACTAAAATGATATGACAATATATTTTGGTATCCGGTAACACATTCAAACGGAGTAATTTTTATATGAATGACGCTTCAATTAATTTAATAAATAAATTAAAAATCTTGTATAATATAAAAATATAATAATATTCTATATATTACTAGCAACCCGCTCTGGCTTCGTCCGGTGTATAAAATTGTCTAATTTAAAAAAATAACTAAATATTTTTTTAAATAATTTAAGTAGTTTTTGAGTTCATTCATAACAAACAAAAAAAAACAATCTTACTTTTTTTATATAATAGTATAGATAAACATTATATAATAGAGTTATAATATAGATAGTTATGCATGTAGTGTTATGTATAAAATAGCGTATTTTAAATCATGATATCATATTCTGAATTTAAATTATACTTGATGCAATAATTCAAAGCGAGGCACCGCGCCGAATTAGTTCGTTTTTTATTCTATAATTAACGCAACGATTCTTTGATTGAAAGTTGATAATTTATATACTTTATACTTTTAGCAACATATATTTTTCAAATATAACTATGAGTTTAAGTTACATTTATTTTCTCAACAGAGCACATTTAAGGCCATAGTTCTTCGTACTTAACACCTAATCGTCATGACTTCTATACATGAAGCACTTAGTTATGTGAAGTTGTTAAAAATGCAAACATGGTTTATTGACAAAGTTTAGAATTGGAAACCTTTCAACCTTATCAAGTTCACTATTTACATAAGACCCGGATTTTGACTTGTATAGATGACTACGCAGATATATCACACATTGTATGTTTAATTTACAATATCAAGTGTACACGTTTATTAGTAACTAGCTGTGTGCCCACGACTGCGCCCGCGTGT
The DNA here is from genome assembly GCA_014132275.2 of Samia ricini. NCBI lineage: Eukaryota > Metazoa > Arthropoda > Insecta > Lepidoptera > Saturniidae > Samia > Samia ricini. The sequence goes on along the minus strand of AP028165.1, from coordinate 12,095,524 downwards.
CATGTATTCTTCACTGCGTTTTAATTTTTTTACATGGTACCCTAATTTTTTTTTTGTGACAAGATAAAATAAAAATATTTCTCATAAACTCAAGCACTTGTCCGTAAACTGTGCATTGAATCGGATTTTATTAAATGTTTCATGAGTTTTAATTTTTTTACTCGGAACCATAATTAATGTCGAAAATTAAAAGTACCTGACTTACCCGGAGTAACTTCAGCTATTTAACAAAAAAAGTCCCGTCAAAATCAAAAAATTCAAAAATTGTAATTTTGGAGTAGGTATCGTATATACATTTATATTCTATATAGCCAAAATAAATTTATTTTGACATTACAAACAGAAACTTCAATTTTATTATTAATATAGATAATTTGCAGTACAAAATTATTTTACCCTAATAAAATAATTCAATTTAGTAGCACTATTTGTATTATAAGTCAACAGCAATTTACGAATCAGCATAAATTCATTAGAATTTCTCAAAATACTGAAATTTATTTTCATACTAATTAAGAATAAATTTGATAAGAAAATACAAAATCCCAGTATCGTATCCGGGGTATTTCAGACTTATCGTCCATTAAGATATAATGAATGAGGAGGGGATGAAAATGTCAACATTATTATACATATTTTAGTTCGTATTGAAGACATTTTATCTGCAATACTTATTATTGTAAATGTGTAAATGTAATGGTAGTGATTTTACTAGAACGTGGCACGTGTTTCACGAACCAACGACTATAAAAATATTATCACCGCCATTAATTACAACAATGTTCGGTTCTCTATAGATTATACTAGTTGCGCAGTCCTCGTTTTGTATTCAGATTGTTTGTAACAATTTACTCAAAATGTAACTAAAATAACTAAAACTGTAAAAGTAACAATTTACTCAATTACGAATGAATGAGTCCTTTCATGAACTAGATTCGATAGGGCTGTAGCTAGAGTTGAATTGAAAATAACTGTGGTTGAAAATGTTTCTTTTTTGTTTGTTACAATTTATATCATTATTGCTTAGTGTTTTTGAAATAATCTAGTTTACCTAGAATAAAGAAATTTTCACAAGTGTTCACTGGTCTCGATGCAGTTGGCTTTAATCGCCCTAACATCCCACAATATTTTATGAAAGTTAAGCATTGTTCCACAATTCCCTTCTCTACGACCATGAGAATCGAGCAATACAGTTTTTGCACATAGTCGATATTGAAAGCACAATAATATTTCATTTCGCATTTTTTTCCATTGCTTTAAGGTATACTTTAATCAAGTAACGAACTCATCTAAATAAAATGATTTCATAAAAATAAACTATATTGGTATGTAGTATTTTAAATTACATTCCACGGTTATACATATATTAATAATATAAGCGTAAAATATTCCAATAACCTATAAGTTAAACAATGCTGGCATTACTGTAATGAACAACAGAGAAAATAATCAAGTACATAAACTCTGTACGACGTACGGCGTAAGACGGCTCAAGTGCTTCACCGTCATAACTTCGCGGTTGTATGACCATATCATATGTTTCATGATTGAAGGACTCTTACTTACGTATATGATTACAATAATACTGTATATTAATTAATTTTAATTACCTATCATTTTTCTTTACACGCGCAAATATATTTACTGTGACAAATTGTTTTACAGTCCTCGTATTCTGTATTCAGTCTGTTATATCTCTTATTATCCATAAAAATAATAGTATGACTTATAATAATTTATTTAATCAATCTCTAAAGGCATTCGAAACCATGATCTATTTGAATTTAAATAAACTCCCTAACAGTCAAACTCCCTGATCGTCTAATTATCAAGATATCTTACTCGCGGTGGCGGTTAGCAAAATAGTTTTTATATTTAAAATTGTTTAAGACAGTTTCTAATGAATGTAACATACCTTATTTTAATGTCAATTATAATTTGTTATTATAAGTCACACCATAGAGACATGTTTCGCAAAAACCTTGAAAACCCCCGTTCTCAGAAGATTCCGCGCTCATTGCCTTGAGCGAATGATTACTCTCGAATTATCTGAGTGACTAGTACGCTATAGATGCATATACTGTACAATTAAGCTCATGAACGGTTTATTACGTCATAAGACAGATGTTGAGTAACAAACTGAACAATAGAGTTGAAATGTTATCATGTAAATATTGAAATTCCTTGATAGTTTTGGTTTCAATGTATGCGGTTTGTGACGTATGCTATTAGGAATATTATGTCTTGATGCTTACAATTTAGTCCTTTTTTCCTAATAAGATAATAAGAGGTGTGTAAAGACAAATTATATAATAAGATTTAGGTACCAAATGATCATATAGATTCAATTGAATTTTAGTTAGGATTCTTTTACTCCTATAAACGTTTTGTGTTTTTACAGGATTTTTTTTTCTAGAGTATTAAGCTATCGCTAATTGAATGATAAAAAAGTATTAGTTAACCGCAAATTTTAAATAAGACCAGACAGCGAAAAGAACGCAAAGAATTACAGAGGCTCCGCTGTCAACGCGCCAAAAAATATTTACAAATTACATAGAGTAGAAACCCATAAAAATAGAAGTTATTTTGTAGCTGAGAATTTGTATTTGTATTAATATGCCGATCGATGAAACTCTAATATGATAGATGATATTATCACATATTTTCTCGCTGTCTACTATTACAGGAACACATTATTTGTAAGATTTGTTTGTATAACTTTTTATACATCACTTTACTTCTATCGTTTCCGCTCAGGAAGTGAAAAGAACAATGGAAAAATTATTTCCTTACTTCCTTCAGGTAATTTAAATTGATTATATAAAGCTCCTTTAAAGATGTTATCTGACATGTAACTCATAAATATTTATAAGGCACAATTTAAATTGTCAGTTTTATTTGAATCTTCAAGAGCGACCGTTTCATCTGTTTTGTAAATTGTCTAAATAATATGTTAGCCTATATATCATAATGTTTGCTTCCTTGTCAGTCTAAACCTTTATAATGTTTTGATTATTCAAGCCAGATTAAGAATTAAGACACATTATTATGACGTCAATGTTAAAGCTATAAATCTAATGATAGATATTTTGAAAGAATAAATATTCATATACCGAAGGCGTAATGCAAATATAATATCTAACGGCGCAAGTACACTTTGGCACAGACTTTGATTTTAAAATCAATAAGTTGTGATTTACTGCTGGCATTCATCAATATAAGCAGTTAGCGTAGGATATCATCTTTCAAACGCTTACTGTGTGAGCTCTTTAATGATCATAGAATAACCGTAAACGTCAGTATATTTAACTATTCACTTGCCACACGAAGTATGACGTTTTTGTATATAATATTACTAAGAATAGTGAGTAAGCCTACAGTCAACTTTGAATCGTATTTTATAATCACCTAAAAAGACTAGTAATCCATCTCATTCAAACTTGGCATATATTAATTATATCACGTGTACCACGAAGTTAATAAATTTTACATACATCATAAAGTTTATGTTTACATGTTTGTTATTAAGTTTTTATTGCACGTTTGATTGCTCTTATGTAAGAAACACTGTAAGTCATGGGAGTTATTTTTTCTTATATATTAACTATGGCATTAATCGTATAATGAAGGATATGTACTTACTTTATAGTTAGGGCCAGCAGCACTATAATCAGCCCGACAAGGGCCATGGCAATCACGACACCGCATATCATGTAATTCGCATCATTCGGTGCGTCTGTAACAAGGAAAAGTGTATCTTAGAAAAATACAACAGATTGGTTTAGGATTGGATTTTGTATAGTAATATCGTCACGTTCCGGGATTAGACAGAGTAGATGCAGCCAGCTGGATGATAGAATAAGTGAGCCCAATTGGATTGCAAACACAGTACACTTACGAATAATCCGTTAAAGCGCGTCGCATTCCTGATTCAGCAAATATATATTCAAACTTATCTAGAAGTTTTAGCCGTGGTTTAGACATCGGCTGGTATAATGATGGTGACTGTCGATAGATTCTCGTATATCCAGTGGTCATCATCGTTCTAAGACTATACTTTGTTTAACTTGAAATAAGTAAAGAAATACCAAGCTAACTTGGCTCTAAATCACCTATTGTAAAAGAATTGCAAAAGGGTATTTATAAAGTGAATCCAGATAACTAAGCACAGTTATTGTCCAAAGTATCGTTTAACATGAAATTTAATTGCGAATAAAAACAAAATGTATGAATGAAGAATATGCAACTAGTTTTTGTCTTCTTAAAAAATGTACTATTCACAATTTTAGATAATATTGTAATCACATAATTGTGATTGCGAAACATTTTTTTATCAAGGAGAAATATCCATGCGATAAAAACTGCCGGCTGTTTGGAAGTTGTAGGTGCTTGAAATAGGGTTACGTTATAAACAGTTCTGAATGAGTAAAACTCACTGGGTTTTTTCGACATATACTTATTTTGCACCGAAGTTTGGTTCACTTCCAGACAAGACACGCTACCTCCATAAAGGGATATAACGGTCTTGTCATCGTTCTTTTATTGCATAAACCCTGTCCATGCGTACGTATCGTACTTTCAATGCAACATTGAAAGATAACATCTGCTTTTTTGACTAATTGAATCGACCGACTTTGTCAGACGAAGCATTTAAACCAGTTTCTTTTCATTTTGTTACGTCATTGATTAACTAAAAGATCTTTAATAAGAAACATGAATACGTTCAATAGCTTTGTAGAAAAGCATATTAGATAAAGGTTTTTAAAGCACTTGACACATTAAAACAATTTTATTTCCGTAAATTAAGGTGTTTATGTCGAATTTTTATTATATTATAGTGTTATACAATCGAAGTAATTACCGCATTGCGGAAATGTTTTATCAGTTTCAGTACATTTATAAATCTTTGTCACTGTATATAATGTTGTGTATAGTTATACACAAATAGTTAGTTATACATGAAAATTACATATTACGACAGATAGTGATGACAGGTTTTTATCAAATACAGGAATTAGCTTTAAACTTGCGATAAAGACTGTTATTATATGATATGCTAATTTCTCAACGGAGAATCGTCTTTCTTCATTATACTTTGCAAAGTGACTCTTTGTTTGTTAATTGAATCTCGAACAAGATTTTCATATTGCTATTCGATGGTAATTTATTTTCTCAATTTAGACTCTTCACTCGGTCTTGAGAATCGCATAGTGTACCTAGTAATGTTGTTGATTTGATTATCTAACATTCAAAATTTGAGTTAGAATTTTATGTTATAAAAAATCTTTTTGACTGTCTTATATAAAGTCAGAAAACGTTAGGTACTATCGTAGCGTTTTGAAACCGGTTACTACGTAAAATTTCGCAATATCGATAAAAGCGATTAAATTATCATGGTTCAATAATAAAATAAATCGCTTTAAACTGGATTGAACACAAGCAGCATTTTGTAACGAAGACTGGTTCAAAGACATTTCTTTTGCAGGATAAAGAACTAAATATAGACCGCTTTCTATACGCTTTAATATTCTACAAAGTGCATGTCAACTAAACGCAAAGTAGTCAATCTAGTAATAAACTACTCTGTCGTACAAAATTCGTGTTCCTTAAACAAAATGTTTCGCGTATATTATTCGTAACACTGATTCCTACGATAGATAACGTTATGTCACTTAAATGCAAAGCCAGTTATAATCTCGGTCCAGTGTGTTTGACAAAGCGAGCGTCACACTGTAGGGGACTTTACGTTTTTAGTGTTAAATAATAATACTATGTGTAATACTATCAAATTAATGAATATTTATATTATTAAATCCTTTAAAGTATAGATTAATCGAGATAATATAATGTTAAGTTGTAATGTTTGAATATGAAAATTGATAATTGTACAAAATGTAACATTATTTTATTACAAATGATTTTTTATTTGTATATTTATGTTTCACAGTTTTTTTTTAATTCGTACCGAGCAAATTCAAACATAAAATGTGTATTTTTAATCTTAGGCAGCATTTGTCCTAAGTTAACTATAAATAAATATAAATACATAACAATTATAAATAATTTTAGTATGAAATTTTGTAATTGTTATTCACAAAAGCCTTTCATGTTGCTCAGATTAGATATCCAAATAATCTAAAACATGCCTCTAAAAGTTTTAGAAAGGAATGATTTCTAAAATCGCTAATCGCTTTCGAGCTGACCACCTGTTCACAAATTTTACAAATAAAGCATTACAATGTACAACAACTTCGCGCCACTAAACAACACGCGAACAACTTCGCATCAATTGAACAGTCCACGACTACACTCTATTATGTCTCTGTAGAGGAAACAATAAGCAGAGGGAATAACTGAATCGGTACTTATAACCGATTTTCTATGGCAAAAAATAGGGTTTATCGGACAACAACCGACCCGTTTACCGTACTATGCCTATTACTTTGTTCATTTATACAAACACGGTTCGTATAATGCGGAAAGTGTTAATGATTTGTTATTGCCGCAAATATTGAAACCAGTACGTGAAGTCTGGCTCAGAAGTGGGGAAACTCAATAAATCAAATAAATATGTGTAAACATGTTTTAGTAGGTGAAATGGGACTGTGTTAAATATGTTTAATTTTTTTCGATATTTTGAACTTTATGTGAAAATAAAATGCATTTGAATTAATCGAATGTATTACATATAATGTACACGTATGTGTCATATACACACATATAGAAATAATGATAAAAGTAATGTCGAAATTAATTTTTTTTAGTAAATGAATATGAATGTATATACGGTACCTATATCAAAAATACAATTTTTAAAATTTTTGTCTGTCTCTCTGTTTGTTCCGGGTAATCTCCGGAATGGCTGGACCGATTTGGACGGGATTTTTTTTGATAGATAGCTAAAGTTACTTCGGGTAACATAGGGTACTTTTTATATTCAAAAATAATTAGGGTACCGCGTAAAAAAATTGAGTAAAACTCGATTCAATGCACAGTTTTACGGACAAGTGCTATATATTTATGAGAAATATTTACTTAGTACTAAATTTTTTTAGGAAAATAATTACGGTATGGTATAAGAAAATTTAAACGTAGTGAAGAATATAAGAAACGCGGGCGCAGGCGCGAGCGGACAGCTAGTATATATGTATATAAAGTAAATGCATTTTGTCCACATATACTCACATAGTATGATAATACGTTTAACTTAGAAACAGTAGTGATTCTTAAATCGCTTCATCTTTAATCTCAACAAACGATCATTAGATATTTAGCGATTATAAAGAAACAAAAAATCGTTTGATAATCAAAATTCTATGTCAGTGATAAGAATTTATATTTTAAAATTAGCTGCGTGACCGCGGTTGTACCCGCGTTTCATATATTCTTCACAGTGTTTTAATTATTTTATACGGAACCGTAATTATTTTCCTAAAAAAAATTTAGTGCTAAGATAAAGTAAAAATATTTCTTATAAATTATAGTACTCGCCCGTAAAACTGTGTATTGAATCTGTGTTTTGTACATTTTTTATGAGTTTTACTTTTTTTTACGCAGAAGCCTAATTATTTTCGAAAAATAAACGTACCTTAAGTTACCCGGAATAACTTCAGCTATCACCAAAATCGGTCCAGTTTTTCTGGAGATTACCCCTTACATTCAGACACAAAAATTAATAAAAAAAATGTAGTTTTGGTATTGGTATCGTTTATACATTCATATCTATTTAGTAAAAAAATATATATTTTCATTACAAAACAGGCACTTTAATTTATTAGTATAGATATTTAAATTATCACTGGAAATATCTCACAACCATGTATAACTTTTTTTTTAGAACAAAGTAAGTAAAAAAACATTACTCTAGTATCGCGGTAACTTTAACCCCTTGAGCACTTACCTGGCGTTTACGCCAGCTTTCCATTGTTTTCCTATTGTCTTTCTATTGTCTTACTTTTATGGGTATTTGACACAATAAATGACAAAAAAAATCCTAAAAAAAACAGTACAATAATCATTACTTTTTACCACATTGTTAATTTAAAAATAATTAATTCCATTTTAACTATAAATCCAATGTTTATTATCTAGTCTCGGTACAAATATTTTAACTCGAATGTCGGGTAAAACATAAGCCATCGTTTAAAAAAGCTATATACAAGTAACATAAATTAAGTTAAGCGTTAGAGAAGTAGATTCATAGTAAAGCAACATTGGTAAAAAATTTACACCGCTGAAGTTTGATTTTCCTGTTTCTAAGTTATGATTATTCTTTTCTCTTTGTATTGTGGGGTAAGCAATGATAAATTGTGGGAAATATTTTGTATCCGGCTTTCACGGCTTTCTTTGTTGTATGGCGTAGTTGATAGTGCGGCCGAATTCTGCGTCAATGGTTACTGGTTTGAACCCATCTATACAACTGTGTTTTCGATGAAGGAAAACATCGCGAGGAAAACATAGCAAAGGTATTTTCTAATAACGCTCGCCTAGTTAGGTACCACCGTCAATCCTATCGCCAAAACACCAGTTAGTGTGTTCCGAGAGCATCACTGAGAGGCATTACTTCTGGGCTTAGTATGTTTACCTTCCTGGACAAAATCATCATTTAACATAAGGTGTCATCATGGTCAAAGAGCTGAGCCTAAACATTATTAAAATAAACAAAAATATACAATTAAAAACAGTAAAGTTTATCGTGTTTCTATTTAAGGAAAAACAATTACTAAATATAAATGTGTTGTAACCAAATCGCTTTTTGGAATTTCCTCTGCGGTTATAAACATATTGTAGGTATTTAATAAAAAAAATATCATTAATAATATTAAAAAAAACAAACTTCCTCAATTTTTTTGCAATATTGTATAGACCAAAAAGTTTCCCATGTATATAAATAAACCTTTTATTAGAAATGTAAGAATTCCAATAAACGTAACAAAACTCTCTTGATAAACGAGATTTTGTGGGGTTTTTTTTAATACATAACATACATACATAAGCTCACGCCTGTTATCCCCGAAGGGTTAGGCAGAGGTGAAGTAGCGAACTACACCACCCACATTTCGCTGAGCTTAGTTCCGTCCCAGATGTGACAGGGGGCTAGCCTGTCGCCATATCGGGCACAAATTCCAAACTCCGGGATGACCGATCCCCGACCCGGGGATCGAACCCGAGACCTCAGAACGGCAGTCGCGCCGTAATACAACTGCGCCACCGAGGCGGTTTTAATAAGACAGACATATGTAAATTTATGTATTATACATACAGTGTCAATTTACTTCTATAGTATTGCATTATTTACTTATAAATTTAAATGCACAGTTGATAAATGGAAAGCGAATATTAACAGAATACTGATTCCGCGAAGCGGAAACAGTGAGATAGCATGTTTTGAAAATAATTCTTCGATGTTGTTGCTAAGGTTGCAAGACTCATTGAAAATAAGTACTTAAATGTAACTTATAGAAATACATTAAAAATTACACAATATAATATTACGTTATTACTAACATATTATATCGGAACTGAAGATATATACAGGAAATATAATATAGTCGATATATAAGTTAATCACAGTCATCTGATGTACCAAACAGTTGTGTATTTTAATTTGTTACATTGAAATAAATGAATATCATGTAGATATTTCTTTCAATTCCAATTTAAATAACATGGTAAAATCCAGTCTACGTTTAACGTTTATTTGTATTATTTTATTTCAAAATGGTGATGAATATTATTAAATAATTGTGAAGGATGAGATTCATTTTTTTATATATTACAGGATATGATTTAAGGAGCGGAATAGATTTGCTATCTTATACAGTAATAAAATATAAAAAAATAACATGAAATCAAACAATCATTGTTTAAAAAAAAACTTTGTTTTTAAATGTACACATGCTTCTAGATAACTATAGTAGGTAAACTTTAAAATAATTACGTCAGAACTTGACGTTTAATATTTAGTTTTTATTCATTTTTATATATTTATTAGAAATACCTCGATTTCTTGTATACGTAATTTCAAAACGTGTTTTCAATAGTGACGTTACAATTGTTTATTTTGTATTCAACGATGTGATAATATTAATATTTATTTATTTTGATATTAACTGTGTGTATATATACCAACTTTAATGGAAACACCCATAGGTTTGTTTTGGGCAGTTAAAACAATTCTTGTCACTTGTCAGTAAAAGCGATTAATTTTTCATCTTCTCTGATGTACGCGTGCGCCGTTCTACCAACATCTCGTGACAATCAACTTTTTTTTGTAATCAATATTTACAACAGTTTACCCAAAACAAAATCTTTCAAGAAATAGGAAGTAAAACTTTAAATACAATTAATTTTGACTAGAATAGATTAAAATAGATCAATTTTAACAACGAACCCTCGATCCTAATTGAAACTATAGTCAGCTATATGTCATTAACCCACGACATAGTCAGGAAATTTGATACTCACTAACAGTCGTTCGTCAAACTTTTGCATTCTTTGTATCGATAGGTCCCCTTGTCGAAGTGTGCAGTGCATCGCACCATATGGGGTGAATGCCCGCTTTCTATATTAACTGCTACGCGTTTGGGGCAACGTTCCCGGGATGTAGTCGCGACGAGGAAAAAATTGTAAAGCCACCGTTAAAATAACAGTATCATTCTCACTTTAACTATTTATCAAATTTAATCAGTATAAATTAATTTTTATTATACTATATTCTCTTCTTTTTCAATATGCGATTTCATACTATTTTTACCTACAGCAAACTAAAATTCCTGTAAATTTTCCTCTAAAACGTCAGAAAATTGATCAGTTAGAAAAGCCGATTTTAAAGTTAAGTTAAGTCTATTGAAATCGATCCCCCATTCAAGAGAAAGACCTTCACTGCTGAATATGGGTCTCCACCAAAGGTCTATACGACGGCCGGCTTTGCGTCACCCGCATCCAGCTGACTCTCGCAACCTTCACCAGATCTACTTGTGGAGGGCCTACCCAAGCTACGTCTTCCGGTACGTGGTAGCCATTCGAGAACCCGTTGACCCCATCGGGCATCGGTTCTGCGAGCAATGTGCCCAGCCCCCTTGCACTTAAGTTCAGCAATTTTCCGGGCAATGTCAGTTACTTTGGTTCTTCTGCGGATCTCCTCATTCCTGATTCGATCACGCAGTGAAACTCCAACCATTGCCCTTTGAGCAACTTTTAGCTTCCTTATTAGGCCCATTATAAGCGACCACGTCTCAGTGCCGTATGTTATCACTGACAACACACACTGTTCGAAAACTTTCGTCTTGAGACACTGCGGTATCTCGGACGAGAATATTTTGTGTAGTTATCCGAAGGCGGCCAGCCGAGTTGGATTCGACTATTAAGCTCTTTCTCGAAAGTGGATCTACCTAACTGGATGGTTTGTTACAGGTATACTTAACTGTCAACAACTTCGAGTGTAGAGTCACCGATTATTATAGGAGTTGGCACAACAAGAACATTAGATATGATATTCGTCTTGTCCATGTTCATTTTAAGGCCAACTCGTTCTACTGAGTTCACCGAGCATCGTAATTAGGTCTTCTGCGGTCTCAGCCATGACTACTATATCATCAGCAAAGCGGAGGTGTGTTATGTACTCGCCGTTCATGTTAATGCCAAGTCCTTTCCAATCCAGAACCTTGAAGACATCCTCGAGCGTCGCGGTGAACAGTTTCGGAGAAATAACATCTCCCTGTCTAACGCCCCGCCGCAAAGGTTTCGAGGTCTGGTCCTGTAATCGGACTGACATGATGGGGTTTTCGTACAAAACCTTCAACGCTTTGATATACTGATAGTCTACTTGGCCACCGCTGGAGAGACTGCAGTTCAGCCCAAGTCTCAATCGAATCGAAGGCTTTTTAGTAGTCGACAAACGCTAACTACAAAGGGGTAGGTTAAACTCCCCTGTCTTCTGTAAATCGCCCGTAAGGCAGAAATTATGACTAGCAAATATAAAAAATTTTAATCTTTAAATTATTAAATTAAATCGCATTAAATTGCGATTATGTATATTTCATTTTTATCGAATAGCCACAATTACAAATGAAAGATTGACATTTAAGTAACAATTTAATATTACAATACAGTTAATCTAAAATCGTATTGAAAATTATACTTTACATTTCCTTGTAAGTTTTAAAACACATTTAGCCTAATTTTCAGCTGTTTTCAGAATCCATTCTTATTACATAACAATGCTACGAATATACAAATATATTATGTGTATTTAATACATAAAGCAATAATTAACAAAACGGTTAGCGATTTCTTAAATCTATGTATAATGACGTGGAATATGTTTTAATGAAAACAAATAATGCGTGCAACATTCAAGACTATAGATTATTTTTAACACATTATTAGCAGGTGGTATATGAAATAATTATTAATATATTCACATTAAACGATAGGATACTTTAATAAGAAATTGTTCTACCAGATTTTTACTAAATATACCCATTTGCAATTTCATAGAAATTAATCAATCAATTTTTTTTAAAGAACAAATTTTGTTTAAATATGGCAGAAAATGACAATATCGCTTTGTATTAAGATAAAATAAAGCTTTAGTGTTGTTACTTACTTAAATTGCCCTTTTATTGATTATATTATGAGTCTCATTTAGTACCTTTACTGCATTAAAGATAAAAAATGAATGTAGGTCGTTTACGACTTTCACTTCATTTTATATAATTGTTATGTAAACACGTTGTTACCAGTTCGTAGCTCCTATGGAAGCTTGTAGAGATGGAGATCTGATTCCTAATATACTTTTAGATCTACAAAATATTATTCTTTTCTTTAAGGATTAGTATTTATTTAGGACTATTTTTATTTTAAAAATATCGTTCATGGTTGGGTTTATTTATTTCATAACATGTAATAAGTGATCTTGATACATAAGACAATTAATTTACTTATTATCTATCTTAATAAAACAATTAATTATTTATAATAATAATTTAATGAATATTATGATTTTATAAAGGACGAGACTTTCTATTTTCATTTCAGCCTGTTATAAGCTACAGAAGAATTATATTCATAGATGCATCTTTATTGCGTTTACTAGTTTGCAAAATCTATTCGAGACCATAATTAGATGGACATGATTTTTAAAAATGATATTCATATGTCGATTACCCATAAAAATGAGACAATAGGATAACAATGGAAAGCTGACGTAAACACCAGGTTAGTGCTCAAGGGGTTAAATGAGGTTATGTGAAATCGTTACACCAAGATCTGCATAGGTCTCATTTATCATGTGTAATGTGCGAGAGCTAGTTGCTGCTTAGGCAAAAAACGCAGAACTGCCCAGTACGTATTCTCAGCATTTACATTTGCAATATCGTATCGATCAATATAATTTACTGATCAAGGTTACACGTGTAAGTCTAAATGAATGAATATACATATTTTATAAATCCAATTATAATTTTGCTAACTGGTGTTATTTTTTTTTTTTTTGTTACCCATAAGTTACCTCAGTGTAAAAAAATCCCGCTGAATTTTGAAACTAGGTAAGTCCTACATTTACATTTAATATTAATAAAAAAGGTGCCTTACATGACCTATGTACCTGTGTTTTTGTGCAGGAGTGTGTGTGCAGTGTTGTGCATGTTCAGTGTCAGTGTATCGCGCTGGCAGCGGCGTCAAGAGCCTCCCCAGTTGGGGAACGAAGCACATCTGGGGGCGCCATAGCCGCGGCGTGAACGGCGGTTACGCGACCATAAGTTTACCTACTTTTTTCTGATCTGATAATAATTATACCTAAAAATTTTCCGAATAACTTATCAACGCTTTGATCCCTATGTTGCCTGATTTTAATTAACGATGTGGTTCAAAATGGTAAACTAGTTGAATCTAGAAGTAATGGCTCTCAAGTGACATTTGCCAGAATATACTTATAGATGCTTAGCGACAGATTTTCAAACTTGATGATTGTAGATAGCCATGTGGGCTATAGAAATAACTTTACCACCATGCTATAATTTCATTAAAATATTTTCCATCATTGAAAGAAAACTCAGGTTCATTATCCCATTATAGGATTAGTGGATTCAAAACTATAATAAATTATGATCGAACCATAATCGCTTCTTTTTACAACTAACATTTCTTTGTATGTTAGTAAATAAAGAAAGAATATAAGCACGGAAAACGAATTACATAATACCAGATAATATATTTATTGCGCACGTCAATGTTACATAAACTGAAATTGAGAAACAAACGAGGGTAGAAGCATACAATGGCGATTGTTAAATATCATAAACACGTGTACTGTAAGGCTGCTACGTACATAGGTACCGTTTTGAATGACACGTGAACTTTGTAAATCACGTTTATATCCAAATATTTAATATACGCTAAATCACGTCTGAGTAAACTTTGTAATATTAACATACATAGTGTGACGTCAACACGACGAATAATGTACGTATATGACGGTTACAAATTTCGATCTTTCAAGCCATACGACATTTTTATAAGTTTATAATGTTTGAGCTATATAAATATTATATGAACAGGTTAATCTTAAAAACGTCATTGTAATCCCCATACTGGTTGTAAATATACCTTTGATGAAGAGCGCTTTTATAACACAAAATTTGATCGTATCAAATTTCGCACTTCAAACTACGGTATACTATTAATTTATAAATTTAACTAGAATATAATTGTATTTAAATATATATTTTTTAAATTATTCTTCTTTTCTTATTTCTTGAGATTGATATTAATTAGTATTTAATTGTAACATCCTTGTTCTGATCATTATCTTTATACAAAACCAGTTCATTCGTTCTTAATTTAGAAAAGTATATTGTGTTACGAATTTCATCTATTTTATTTGTTATCTTAACAATATATTAAGTTTGATATTTTATTTTTAATGTGTCGAGTACCCATAAAAATAAGACAATAAGAAAACAATAGAAAGCTGGCGTAAACGCCAGGTAAGTGCTCAAGAGTGCTCAAAAATGTTAAGTTAAGTTAAAAGACATGATTACATAAAAAACAAATGTTTTACCATGATCGATGTATCATAGAATACTTTATAATCCTTGACGATAAATACGATAACCCTCACATTATACGAAATTTTATTGTATTGTTAAACGTCAATCATCCATCCTCGAACGAGATATTCATGTCAGACGCAATTATACATATTGAGTGTCATAAAAACAAGCAACGACTCAACTCAACTCGACTCTCTGGTTCTATTCGGTAAATGTTGAGCAAGATATTCTTGAAACTAACTTTCACTGTTAAAAGTCGATGGAATCATGGCGTCGTACGGAAATGCGCTCCACATACAGAGAAAGCTAATTTACTGTTACTTACGTGGCTTAACGTAGGTAGACCCATATTTACAATAATATTATAATATTATAATATAATTACTTTTGTATGTGCCATATCTATACGTAAATAGGCAAAGAAAAACAATTCAAGCCGTTTTTCTTCATTTTTTATCAAACCGTTCTTCTTTCTTCTTGTTTAGTTTTATTAATTAAACAACTGTAAACTTATATTATACAAACTTTCTCTATTATTTATCATCAGATTTAAATTCAATACTAGTATTATTGAAACCAGTCACTTGTAATATCAAATTTGTCTGCTTTGATGAGTTTGTAAGCTTTACACTAATTAGAAGAACATTTAATTTTATTACAATTAAGATTTTGTAGCATTATCTGTTGGACTGTAATTTGAATAAATACATCAAACTATTTATTCATTGATTTTTGGAAATCTATAATGAATTTCTTACAAAGAGAAAAAGCTCTCTAAAATAATTGCGAAGGTCATACAAGATTTTTTTATATTCAAAATACGAAAAGTCAACGTTCTTTATAATGTATTAAAAATGTTAATTAGTAATAAACGGTTCATATCTGTGTCTAATTAACGGTTCTAAATTAGTAAAATACATATCTAGATAAACTCGACTGGTGTATTGGTTAAATAGATTGTCGCTTTAGATATATCAAAAATTATAATATTTTTTAGAAAACATTTTCTGTAACAAAGATAATAAACAAAAAAAAACTTTAAATACCGGTTTCAGTAAAGGTAGTTACTCGACTAGAAACGTCTTTTTCAAAGAAACGACATACGAATACAATGAACTTTCAAGTTAAAAGAACGTTGATAATATGCACTTTCGATTCCACTGTTCTATTTAAGTTTATGTTTAAAGGGGGAACATAATAAAACCAAGTGAGATAAACGTCGGAGATTCTTGGCCGTAACTAAAATAGATTTACAGTATTCAATGACGCGTATCCTGCGTTTGTCTTACTATACTTCAACTGTTTTCTTTGAGTGACAAAGGAAATTCTAAATATATTCCAAGCATTAATTAACTATGTTTTTTTTTCATTTTTAAATATCAAAACAATGGTGTGAACTATTTAATGAATTACAAATATTGCAATAAGTCAATGGTTTATTTTATAACTTTTTTTTTCTTTATTTCTTTGGACAGGGCTTTACACTTTATTGTATGCTAGCCCTATCGGAGCATAACCAATATACTTTACAACAATAATAATAAAAATAAAACAACTAAATAAAATTTTCTCTTAACTTACTACTAGTAATAATAAAGTTCCATAGCATACTAGCAGAATCGAACTTCAGTTCTGCTAGTACACCATGGAACATGCCTTTATCTAAACAACGTAACCATAAGGCGAAAACCAAACAACTTCTAGGCCCCGCATTTCGGGTACATTCCAACTTTTTTTTTTTAATATTTGCATAAAATTTTATTTGGTATTTGCTAACAGTCTGATGGACGCAACTAAGTAAAATATGCTCTATTATAATAAATCCATATAATGTACATTCTTCTAGATGCACTGAGAAAAGATACACTCAATAAACAAACGAGTAATAATTCTGTTACTAAAAAAAACAAGTAAACATTGCACGAGGTTAAAAATGCTAATAACGAACGAAACATCTGCTTCAACATTGCAAAATAATATAGTTGTTAAAAAGATCCGCTTTGTAAATCGGTTAATATGCACCGCAAATGTAGTTTATTTCACTGATTAAAATGCATGTCAAAACATTGCACTCAATACAAAACAAAAACTAATACAAAAATATATTTTGCTATACAGGTCGATAACGATAAAATTGGCATCACCATGAAAATTTAATTGTAAATCAGTGTATTTTTGAACGTAAAATAAAGGTAATTTTCTTTAAATACAGCCATTATCATCGATACAATCCCATATCTTCCCGTGGGTATCGTAAAAGCCGATAAAAGAATAAACCAGGGGATGGGCAGCACCATCCTTTGAGCACCATAAACACCTGACTGCAATTGCCAACCCGCCTGCGAAGTGTGAGGGTTATAGAAATTCCTTCCTTTTTGGGGGCGAACTATGCCCAGCAATGGACGTCTTTCGGTTGAATCAATCAATCAATATAGAAATTTTAGTACGACCAGAAGCAGTGCAAGGTTCATTTGCTGTAACAGATAAAATATCAGCGATATTGCTGACTATGTTGTGTTCTAATTTAAATGTATGTTGTTAGCATGAATCACTTGCACATATAGCTATGAGCTGCAGAAAACTCATCAGATTAGGTGGATCGCAGGTCCATTCGTTATTTTGTATAATAAAAAAATTCTTAACCTACTCCACGGAAAAAACCTATTCAATATATTTTAATTACTAATTCATATCCGTTTTATCATTTACCAAAAAAAATTGGACAAAGAAAAATGTACGGTATGTATCGAAGTGACATAAGTATGAATGAGTTACAAATATTGGCCCTAGCAGTAATACGATCTGTGTTCCTTTTGATCTCAATTGCATGAGCAGACCACTAACCACGAAAGTGAATTTACGGATCAATATCATTACGTTTATAAAAAAATGTTTAAACATACAAAAGGCATAAGACGCATTAAATGATGTATCACTTGTAAATATGGTTGTTTTTTTTTTTTTTTTTTTACTTTCTTTTTTCTTACCAATCTAGTTGATATCCACATGATAAAACCTCAAATATACCTGTTAATAAATTTACGAAATAGTGATGACTATAAAATTAGGTATAATAAATTTACAACTAAGTCCAGATTCTAATAGGAGATTTGCGAGTAGGATTCTATCCAAGCGCATTAGATACTAAATCACTAAAATACTAAATAGTGACTCACTTACTACGTTTAAATGTAAATAAAAGAGGTAATAAAACAAGTCGCAGTTATCATGGCTATAGTAAACATGAAACGTATTAAAGATGCAGTTTAAATAAACAACGTGTACTATATAGTATTTGAAATGTAAAAAAGTGTTTAATGAACAATGAAATTAGGCCGCATGTTTTTGAGTAGTTTTATGTTGATTTACTCAAATAGCCATATTTCTTAACGAAAGACAAAAAGATGCTGAAATTTAAATATTATTTTATTAATGTTATTTTTACTTACTAATTAAAATTATTATAAGCCGTAATTTGGACCAATATAAATCTCTCCCAGAGCGCACGGCTTTGATCGATCTTCGCTTTCACATGTTGCTGAAATATGACAGTTGAATTTTTAAATTTATATTAAACCTTGTCTATTCAAATTTGCATTAAATCTTTTGACTGTTATAAGTGAATCTTCGAAATATTACTCAGTAATTAGAACGGATTTACGTTGTCTCCAGTCGTTCCGGTGAAAAAGAAGTGTCCGGTCTATTTACATTTTTAAACGGTATGCATATTTAATAAAGTTTAAATCTTTTAAACAAACGTGTAGTGATATCCAATAGTCAATGACCTCGATTATAGTTTTAACGAGTAAATAGTATAAATTCTTCTAAATGGTACGGCAATGGAGCTCTTTTTGGCAAACAGGATTATGTTACGATAAAAATGACATTAGAGCATTTCTCGTATCTAGCTGTCGTTTACTAGGAAATGATTAGATTTAGCTTATACACATATTGAAACACAATGACGTAGATCACTATATCAAATTACAAATGTTAGTTATACATTTATGAATAATCTAATATTAATAATACAAAGTAGAGCAGAGACAGATCACTCATCCTATTACTAGTCCAGTGATCCATTGCTTGTTAAAAAGGCTAAACTCACAACTATTATTCATCTGGCGAGCGCGGTGTTATGTGACTAATTGTTTAGTTTTTGTACATTTTGTTGTGTTTTCATTGACTCACAAGTATCATGCATCCGACGTATGATCAAAATTAACTCAATAAGTGTAGTTTACACATGTTTTAGAATAAATATAACTTGGTGGCTTTACCCGTTTAATTATGTTAGCTCGGTTCTAGAAAAAATCTGCCTTATTAACATCTAGTTATAGTGACTAAGAAAAAAATTGCGGTTGTAGGACATTTGATGAGAGAACCTTGACAAGTCTCGTGGCGCAATGATGGACTGACTTTTATGTAATGAACGTGGTTGTTAGTTCCTTGTCTTGGTGTTAAATATTTATGTATATCATTCAAGATTTACTCAGCATAGAATCAAATACCCGTATCTGAGATTCTTCTCTCATGTCATATTATTACTTTTTATGGCTATAATTTAAGCGAGCAGCAATGGACAGAAATTTTCATGAGATTTAACATATTTTTTGTCTGTTAATTTGAATGGTACTTGTGGACACGAAAAATTAAAAAAAATGTCAGTAACAAAGGCTAATCAAGCTTCACTAGAATTCAATGTAGTATATACGATTTAAACTACGGTTTCAAGGTCTTATCTAAAGCTAGTCAATAATGAGGGTTGTGTTTATGATTTCGGTCTAATGTAATAAATCCTATAAAATCTCTCCATTCACTTTTGCAGTCACAGTTTCAAAGCCACTTACATAAATCCAAACATTAAGAATAATACTGAAGATTGTAAGATTCGTTCAAAGGTTAGTTTAAATACCATGTTAACCAACGATTTGTTTATTTGTCAATACATTTTTTATACCAAATGTTTCCTCTCATTTTATTTTACTGCATTCATAAATATATAATCATAGAATGCTGACCAGATTCCAATATTATATAACAAAATATTTTTTAGCTATTTTTTCCATTGTGTATCTTAATGTGTAGGAACACTTTGGATATGATTGAAATAAATATTACTATTAAGGATAATAGTAATATCGCGTGATCGACGCGATATAACTTTGATTCTTGTCATTTAGTTAATGTTCTGAAATGAATACAATTTGTCTGAAAGGTCGAGGTCAATAGTCTAAAGCTCTTAATAGATACCAAATTTCTAAAATTAATCTAGATAACATACATATATTATAATATTATATATTATAACGAGTTTCCGATTAAATGTGTCATTTCTACATTTATATTTCATTTCATATTACTAGTAATATTGTAGCCAAGGAGATTTTTTTTTATTTATTAAACTATATTGAGATTTAATAAAGAATATTCAATAGCATTATATGATCTTAATGATAAAATTCACGTTTGAGAAGGTTGTAAAGAACAGTAGGTAACAAATCAACTAAATGAAATCTTAATGTTTGTCTTTTATTTACGAATAACCAATATTATTTAATTATTATTTTTCTTTTAAGCTAATTAGATTAATAAATAAATTTAGCGTTGAAGTATACATGCTTTCATCATCTATTTACTATATTTCATTAGAAATTGATTTAAAAATGAAATTATTTTATAATTTCTCTTATTTATTTTACATAACCAGTATTTAATTGACCTCAAAATCTTAAACATTCTCAACTCTTTTAATTGTTTTCTTTTTATTAATTTATTTTATTATGATTTATTTTGTTTGACATTTGAATAGAAATTTAAACAATATATTTTTTATCATCGATTATGAATTAACCTTTTCAATTAAAGTTTGTATAAGAACAATTAAGATTTTAAAATCAATTTCATATTAATACGCGTTATAATTCATTATTTAAATATAGCCTTTATTCCTAAAGCAATACAGTTGTGTGTAATTAGTATACGTCTTTTCGCACGTCAATGTAACCTAGTAACTGTTGGAACAATAACGAAAGTATAAAGTGACAAATGAAGCGAAAGTGAAGCCGAAAGTGGGTTAAGTTTATCTTCAATGCTCATTCATATTTACCTAAGTTCAATTTCAATAGGTTCTGTTGAGACTTTCAATTAATTATAATCTTTACATTATTCATCCATTCAACCACAAGACGTCCAATACTGGAGATAGGTCTTCCCCAAAGATCTCCATGACGACCGGTCTTGCGCCACCCGCATCCAGCGGTTTCGCGCGACCTTCACCAGGTTGTCGATCCACCTTGTGGAGGGCCTACCCACGCTACGTCTTCCGGTATGAGGTAGCCATTCGAGAACCCATTTGCCTCATCGGGCATCCGTTCTGTGAGCAATGTGCGCAGCCAACTGCCACTTATGTTTACCAATTCTTCTGGCACTGTCGGTTACTTGGTTCTTCTGCGAATCTCCTCATTCCTGATTCGATCACGCAATATAATTTATACAAATAAATATACTTACTTTCATAATATAATATTTTCTTTATTTCTTTTATAATCTTATAAAATATATCTTTAATACAAATGCAAAAACAGGATGTAAAACAGTTCGTAAAGGAAATAAGAATAATTTTCGATTCCATTACGGGTCGCCTCGCTTTGTTGTGTAAATGGCTTTATAAATTTGCTAGCAATATACTGACGGAAATTATTTAAATATCAGAATATTGTAAATCATTATTTATTTTCAATAAATAACTAGACCTTGTCTCAATTATAACATAATTTAAAAAAAATATAAAAAGTAAGCTAGCTATTTATTATTGGTAGAATGCAACCTTTTTATATACTACAACAATATATCTAGCAAAAAATTTAAATGAGATAATCTAGAAACTTTACAATACCTTGAGATGTGAAGAGACGTTATAAAAATAACAAATTTCGATAATGAAAATTCGTATATAACTAAAATAGACTAATCATTAATTACTACAACAAAGCCAAGAAACATATGGAAAATTTTTCGATATATAGAGTTTTAAAAATTTTTTTTTACTCGGTATAGACTCAAAGCTTGGACCACAAACTCACCTGATGTTAAGTGACGATGAGGTCGAGGATGGTAAACACACTAAGCCTAGGTAGAGGTACTGGTTCTCAAGCGATGCTGTAGGAACACACCTTATGGTACTTAGCGACAGGTTTTCTAACTTGAGGGTGGTAGCTACCAAGGCGGGCATTATTAAAAAATGCCCTACCACCATGCTATGGCTTTCTCACGATATTTTCCTTCACCGAAAGCTCAAACTGATTTTTGGAATTGGATAGGTGGGTTTCAACCCGCGAAATTCGAGCGCACTACCAACTAAGCCATCATTTCACCCAAGTCGTAGTATATATAGTATTAATGTATACTCTTAACTCCTTTAATCCGAACTACTCCTATTAGCTACTTACAGTTTTCATCATTATCATATATCTTCCGATGAAAGAAGATAATACATCAAATTCCATGAAGAATGGCAATTGCACTTGAACTGTTGGTAACCATGCCTTTACAGATTCTTAGGAGGCACCGTATTCTATACTTTTTTTTACCAGCACGCCTTTCCCAATGTTCCTTTACCAGGCGAACATAATCGTGAACTTTGAAACCAATCGCAAAGACTTTACTCCATGAATTTAAGATCTTCTCAGTTGAAATTCTAAATCTATATCAAAAGTACTTTACGCTAATATCGCTAATACGCTTTAAATATCTTACAATAACCATACGCTATCAGAATATTGAAGTAACGGTGGTTTTGTGGAAGCGCTTCTTATGCCACGTAGTAAGCGGATGTCCGTTTAAATCCTGTAACGAACTTGAGATTTCGGTGAAAATAACAGCTCGCCATATAAGTTATTTTTTTAATGCCCGTTCGGTTAATTGATACTCAGTTTACATCGCCTTTAGACCTTCATTTGTTGCAGTAGAATAATGTTTTTTTTGTGTATTCTTGTATGTTTTCGCGGTGACTGCGAAAACGCAGTTACTCAAACTAATGCTATCTTTAAAAACGAAAATATAAATGATGTCTGTAGTTAAATTTAAACTACATTAATACTCATCCGTGTAAATTCTATTCATTGTATATTCAGGATAACTTTAACCTAAGAGATACATATATCTCTTTATACAAATTTAAAAAATTGGGTGCACCAAAATGAAATTTAGTTCACAGTAGTAAACTCGATTAATGTCTAAAAATAACAATGAAGCCAACTACAGAGAACTCTTGAAGTTAAAAACTGAATTGCCTTTAACATTTTAATGTCTGTATTGTAAATTTAGTGACCTCGTTTCTTAGCAAAATCATTTTTCTAACTGCGGTTCGTCTAATTGTAACTAAATGTACTCGGGACAAAAATTTTAAAAAGACGTACCGTACGTCTTAAAATATTATAGACATACGTCTATAATATTTAATATTACTATTTTTGAAAACAAATATAATATAAACACAAAAAGAATAAAACGGTTTAATATTTTCTGGAATTACTTTTTAAGACGAACTTTAGAACGTGTTTCTCGAAATAATAAAGTGTTAAGTCGATGTATGTATCTGTGGTGACAATATCTGGATACCATTACTTTTTATTTTCAAATTAATTTAATTAAGTAAAAATATTTAAAAAAATGTAAAAAATATAAAATCTAAAAAAGCTGTCAAAAATGAAATTTTAAGGTAAATATTTAAATCAATAACGTCGAATCTAAATATTTAATTTCTTGACTAATTTATGTTTTATGATGTTTAAAAATTGTCAAACTATAACACTACTTTCCACTTTTTCATTAATTTCAAAATAATTATAATGTAATTGAAATAGCATGCTTACTAAACAGGAAATTATTAAACATGTTAACATTGTATAAAATATAAATGTTGTCACTATGTCAGTAAATAATTGTATGCATTTGACACAGATTTATATTGAAGTCGATTATTACAAGCATCTTAGATCAAGATCGTTATAATTATCTATTCTCAAATATTTGGCATGCCCATATAGATTCGGCTGATATTGTATGTTTATTACTGAAATAAAGTCTTTACTAACGCAATAATAATTTCAAATATTTTTGTGATGGTTTGTTACATCCTTACGTGTAATAAATACATAAAATAAGTGTTTTAATGAAGATAATTGGGGATAAGTTCGACAATAAAATAATTTAAGTTATGATAAATTTTTTACTGTAAATCCTTCCTAGATGCATGGCGTTCCCTTGCTAATAATGCGCGGATTATTTCAGACTCCTATAGATAAAAAACCCAGGATTATCCTCCGGTTTGGCCAGAAGAATTGTTCGTCCATATCGCCTGCAGTTGCTTTGTGGTGAAAGTCGATGTTATAGCGGATGTGGACTACCGTTCTTATAAGGGTGGAGTAGACAGGAGAATACGCTTTTGCATTTTCCCAGAATTGTGGGAACATAGCCATAACATATTCTTATTTTTTTTTTTTTGTATACCACCGATACTACAATTGCAATTTGCTAAAAAATAAATGTACGGTCAGAAATACCTGTTAATAGAAATACCAGTTTTATTTCAACAGAGACAAGAATCAAAGAGCAACGAGTAATCCTTCTCAAGATAAGATTAATAAAAAGTCCCCAAACCTGATAGACAATTTGAACCTTAATAAATTCAGGTATATAATGACACATGAGGACTCAATACCTTAGTAAGAAGACATACTAAAGGGCTAATAAAATGAAACCCGCCCGATGGGTGTCAAGTTCAGATAAGTATTGGGGACATGTAGCTGTTGCAACGCGTATTATTAACGACCGGTCGTATAAATATCAGTACCCTACGATAACATAAATAGGCTTTATTTACATTATTATGAGACACATTTTAGAATGAATATAAACAGGGTCGATAATCGCGTTTCTTAAATTCCACACTAAACTACTAAACTTAATTGCTCATTTACGACTGTTTAACATTTTTAAAATAATGCAAGTTACATATTAGAAAATTAATTAGTTACCTACTAAAAGGACAGATAGATTGAGGTGTATTTTATTCAAAAACATTCTTTATTCATTTATAGTTTCTTGAACTCTAGGTATTTATAAGCTTTTATTTAGTGAAACAATCGTATATAAAAAGGGACATGATATTTGATAACATTTCAAATCCGTTCTAGAACTATATTTTGCAATATATTTCCAATTTAAATAAAGAAGATGATCCACCAATAAAGTTTTAAAATATTTATTATCAATTATATTGATTTGTCTTGCAATTTTTTTCCAATGAATTAATTGCAGCTAAAAATTGTCCACTTTTAGTAATTCACCTGTTATAGTTAGAGAATATCGGCTAAACTTTTGTTAATTTTTGAAAACGTAAAAAAAAACATAATTCAACAATTCGATGATAATAAAATATAACTAACTTTAGTAATCTCAAGTTCTTAATCACAGTTCTTATATTGAGATATTAAACGTATTCACGGCATCGTAGAAACATAAACAAATATATATAGCTTCGGTAGATACAGATACAGTCATCATGAAAGTAATAAATATGTTATAACGAAAAGAAACAGATGTGAAGTTATTGCTTAAAGTATGCCAAGGCGGAGCGGGGCACAGTTGGTCGCCTACACGAATATATTTAAGTACTGAGTATGCAAATTATCAAAACGATTGTACTACATACTTCATAGAATGTATTTTTTTAAGCTCAACATTACTCAAAATTGCTTCACGTTTTATATTTAATCTATTTAGCACAAATTATTATCGGACAAATTTAGGTCTTTACTCTTCTCTAAATAGAATATTCTATATAACAAGAAATGTAAAACTAAAGTTATAGACAATTTTCAAAACAGCCTTAGAACGTATAAATCTCACTACTTACGAAAGTAATACCAATGCCATATAATTTAAAACCTAAAATTAATGTAAGTTTATTCTACTTTTAATTTAGAGTTGTTTTTTTTTTATAATTGAAACTCTTTCAATTCTAGTATTCAACAGATTTATTTGTTCTTTTGTACCTTTTTGGCTTGTACAAGCTTGTTCTCAGTATATAATTCAACGTATTATAATTAAGGTTGCATTTATCACGTGTCCTCAAATTGTTCATAGTATCTAAATAAAAAATGTAAATCTAGTTAGTGTTCAAATAAATAAATAAATACATATCTTTAAATAACGTACTGTCTAAGAACAAACATGACAGCGAATAAATGTGAATCTATTGACAGTCTAATAATTCAATGACAGCTGGGTGTAAAAATGGAAAGTTTCGTAAAAAAAGGCCTTGACTGAAAATACATTCAGCATAATTTTATCAAAATCATACATAAAAGAATATTTTATTAGGTTTCCTGTCGCAGGTACCGTAAAATATCCAATCTACACCAACTTTCGCTTATTATTAAACGTCTGTCTCGACGCCCACTCGACAGGAACTGATTACTTCAAAAAGTTCATCATATCTAAAGAGAGTCCGATAAAAAATATATTTCACAATCACGTACGTGCAGTTAGTTGGTTTATTAAAAAGTTTTTGCGCAGTTACCGCAGGTTATGTAGAGTGTACGTCATAGGATTACGTACCGATGACCTTTCACAAGTATTTCCTATCTTTGTACACCCACAATAATTATTAACGGAATATTTTAAGCAGAAATTTGAACACAAAGATATACTGATTATCTTTATTAAACAAAGTACCCAAATAAAACAAATGAGATTTCACATTTGCTAGTGTTACTAAAATTAGATACAAATTCAAGCGTAATGTTGTAATAGTACCTACATAATATTTAGTAGGTATGTTCCTGCAATAGAAAAAAGTGACGACTAAGAAGGTGGACGGAGAGGGCGGCCAAAGTAAATTTGTAAAAGTAATTACGGAAGATATGAAAGCAAAAGGGGTGAATGAAGATATGGTGACTGACAGACATGCATAGAAGAAGAAAACATACTGCTTAGACCCTAAATAACAAAAAAAACGGGAGATTTAGTTATATATTTAAACGGGAAAGTCCTTAATAATTGCCTGATATAATATCTATTGAAAATTTGAAAAAAAAAAGAAATCTAGTTGTTTTCAAAATATTTTACTGAAAGCACTAAAGATCATCAATGGGTACTAAACATACAAATAAATAATGACAATCCTTTGATAAATAAATGAGAAAAATGTTATAACTTTGCCTATTTACATTTATACATAAATAAAGTTTTGGTCTATTGTAATATCTTCAAAAGAAAACATTTTTTTAACATATAGTGGTGATAAATAATATAAAATATCAAGCACAATGACGTAAAAGTGGTCAAGAATACAACCGCAAGTCGTTTTCAATCAACTTTCATGAAATAAATTACGAAATAAAGTAGAAGCTTCGGTTAACTTCTGCCTTTATTGTTTATTTGCTTTAAGAAGTAGCGTGTTATTATTGTTAAAATCAATATCTGTAACAAATATACAGACTAGATCAAAGTGCAAAAAATCTAGAACATATAAATAAAAATAATTTAGATGATAAATGGCAAGTAGTTATGTTCATAAAAAAACAGACGTAACGGGAAGCCCGGCATTTGTGAAAAAATATATACAAAAACTTTACCATCTTTTTCAAATTAACGATAATCATTCTCCCCATTATCCTGAAAGGGAATGCAAATCATTCATTGTTAAAATATTCTAGAACTTGTTTACATTCTACTTGTAAACTAGTTTATATCCTGGTTCAAGGGGCTGCTCACAAAGACGAGCGATAACTACCGGATTCTCGAAACCCAGTTCTTGTCCGTACAACCAAATATTTCTTGTATTAAATTGAACTCGTATCTATTGATTTGCAAAATAGATGTTAACCAGGCGTCATTTAGAAAATGCCTTACAACACTGCCTCCATCAAGTAGTTTCCTCTACTGAAAACTCAGGTTCTTTATGAATACAACAAGTGCATTCGATACTAAAGCCATCACATATCCGACACATTGCCAGTGAAACATCATAGCTTCTATCTATTGAAGTAATCAGATAATTACAGTAACTAACTATACATAACAAAAAAAAAACTCTTAAAAATCCCGTACACGTTTATGAGTCATCGGTGAATCATCTAATGCATTAATTATAGATTCAAAATAAAAATAAGACTACACACTCAAATGATAACAATGATTCATATATTCTGCTCTTTATGTAAGGTTTAATACTTATATGTGTATATTTATAACAGTTCTGAGATAATAAAAACATATGTTTCAGTCTTATTTATGTTGTTATCAAAATACCTTGTAATCTCAATATTTAGGAAATTAATCGTAATAGATCTTATTCTCATTGTTTATGACAATAGGACAATCTTATCGGATATAGGTAAGTATGTGAGTATATTGACACAAATATAATGCAAAATAGAATTAGGTTACTTAGAGATTACCAACAAAAAATGTTGAAATTTGATGGTTTAATAAGTATAAAGGCTATTTATTTATCGATGCCTAAAAATAATTCTTCAAATGATAACGAAATTTCCCAAGGTCCATAGTTTTGTCGTTGTATAACGATTGTGTTTTTAAATATGTTTGATAGGTAATCCCCCTAATCACATTCACCGTTTTGAGGGCACCGATTGCTTTCATAGATTGTCTTTGATAATTTATCTGATCCGAAACTTCTACGAAGTGAATCATTGTAATTGTTATCATAAGTTATTAATACAATAAACTAACTACGAGAAATACTATCGTATCATATAGATATATTTGTGACTAACAGGCGTCTAGATATACTTTTATTATTTACATGAATTATTTCCTTCGATAACCTAACTGATAATGTAATTTAGTTTTCAAAAGAAATCATTTTAATTATCAGTTATTAAATAATATTAATACCAATATCAACTTCTCGATTTTATTGTAACATGTTGAAGCGATGATGTGGTCGAATTTCGCTTCAATGGGCGCGGGTTCAAATCCACTTATCCAACTATAAAATTAGCCTAATATTTCGGTGAAAGAAAACATCATGAAGAAATCATAGCATGGTGGTAGGGCATTTTAAAATATTGCTCGCCTGGGTAGCTACCACCTTCAAGTTAGAAAACCTGTGGTCAAATACCAATAGGTGTGTTCCGGCAGCATTACTTGAGAACCAGTACCTCTAAGCTTAGTGTGTTTACCATCCTGGAACACATCGTCACCTAACATTTGGTGAGATTATGGTCAAAGCACTGAGCCTATACCGTGTAAAAAGAACATATTAACTAAAAAGAATTAGGAGTAAACGATTTACTATATACAATTGAAGAGTATTTAATTGCATATTCAAAGATTTACGAACCGTAACATTTTGTTTGAAATCGATGTACATATTTGTTTTTATATCATTAAAATAACACACAAATTTCAAACTCTTACTGGTTTTTCAAACATTGAATTACAATAATTTAGACGTGCAATTAATCTCACCGTAACTAACTGTTTAGCGAAAACTTTCGCTCACGAACACAGCGTGGATTTGCTAAATAAACCATCGCTAAATCCACCATCAGTTGTTTATAATCGACGCCAGATAAAGCTGACGCGGAGCCTTTGTAGCAAATACAAACCAAAATTGCCCGAAATTACAGTACCCATCAAAATTTATAACGCAAATAAAGCAAAATAAAGAAAAAGAAAAGAAAACTTTTTGTAAATAATAAAATTTAAATAAATAATTCTCAGTAAATAATTTTCTAGATAAATTATTATGAGATCATTCAAACGATCTTGTCCATTAGTCTTAATACATTTTTAATTTGTCTTAATTCTTGAATAAAATAACATTTTCCACTGAAGTTTGTGATCGCCAAACTAAACTTGCAGCATAATCGTTATACCATCATGCCCCTCTCCCGTAGGGGTAGGCTGAGACTATGTCCTTTCACCTGCTACGATCTTGATACATCCCTCTTGCTTCTTTTAATTTTATAACCGCTTACACATATGTTTGCCGCTTATGAGTACTTCTCACCTAACCTTTCATTAGACGTTTTCCATCTCATCGAGATACGTTCATCTAGGTCGATACTTACCGACGTTCCCAATCATCCTTTGCCCTGTAAAGTTGTTTCATCAATCTTCTCTCATCCATCCTCTCTACGTGCCCAAACCAAATAACTACTAACAATTTTTTTGTAGTATTTTTAGATAGTTACAAGGCCCCTGCAAAACCGAGGCCTGTATTGTCGTATATACCATCTCCTGTTATATGGCTAAACCGATACTGTTTATATGATATAACGTTTCCTGTTGACTATGAAGAAATTTGCCACTTAGCATAGAGATATATAAATACTTTATTTTATAATTGCAGTATTTAATTTATTTTATTCAACAAGCGGTTCCATTCTATTTTCATCAAATATTTCAGTTTCAAATGTAATTTTAAGACGGTTTTTTAGTTTTAGTTAATAGATGCAATATTCTAAATTGCAATGTTCAAATAAATGATCACAAGTAATTACATAGGATATTGTGTTATATATATAACGACATTTAACTAGAAATAATATTGCCTAATAAGTAATTAGCTATTACTCAGTTGATTCTCGACGAAGACTTGTTCGTAGCCAAGGCTACTGTTGTTCACAGAGCATCGACAAAAACCAGTAGGTATAATTTCCGTTTTTCGTATATGTGTAGATGTGAATAAGTGTGCGAGTTAATTGTAGTTCATTAATCTTGCCAAATTATATTCGAAGGCCAATGTCAATACTCGAAACATTAGCGTAAATTACTGTAATATAACATATTATTGCAACTATAATCATATACATAGTCTGGCAATATCGTTGGCCGTGCACGCGTCTCGTGTGTGATACAAACTATACACGTGATCCGGTCGTGTGGGCATAGAGTATTAATTGCAAACCATGAGAGACAGAGGGTCAACTCGGTGTTAATTGTTATTAACGACTAAAAACAAATACACGCACTATAGTAATTGATTATTATCCTTTGTTACGCTGTTAATAAGTACGAATACATTGTTAAACATCTGCTTGAAAGTCTGATTATCAATTGAGTTTTGCGGTAGTTTTATTGTCCAATGGAGTGTTCATTTTAAATTAAGAATTATTTTAATTATAAGTCCCTTACTAGTCGTTTACAGTATTGTATTACTGTTTTAAATAATGCCATATTCAAAATCAAAAATCAAAATCAAAATTTATTTATTCAATTTAGGCCCTAAGAAGGCGCTTATGAACGTCTAAAACAATACCACCGGTTCGGAAAACAACCCAGTCGAGAAGAGCCGGCAAGAAACTCGATCTGGTTTTTTTTAATAAATATAATATACATCATTTTTTTTGTCATATAAAAACTATACAAATCGTAGTCTTAATAATGTTAGTGGAAGCACAGAGATGTGGGTTAATTCCAGACATCACTATCGTTCACGTAATGATCCACCCTGTAATAAACTTTTGAGATTAAAACTTACTTGACATAATACTTGAACTTATTGTCAGGTAAATAGGTAATGTTACTTGGGATCTTATTGTAAAACCGAATACTATTACCTATAAAGCTTTTATTACACTTAGTTAACCTAAAGCGTGGGACGGCCAACTTGTCTTTACTTATAATATTAAAATTATGACGATCATTCACTAGATCTAGCTTGTCTAAATTTTTACGAATATGCATTAAGTTATCGAAGATGTTATGATGTTAAGATATTATGTTTCATACTCCCATAATTTATTTTTCTTAATTGAATAGCCTTCATTACCCAAGGAACTCGACGTTTTAACCACCGGCGTTAAAATACCAGAATAATAGGACACAAATAACACTCTTAATATTTAAATAAAACAGCTTTATTTCATACATTAAACTTTTTTCCTTGGAAAAAAGCGATATTTTTATTAATCTATGTTGAAAGTCTACAGTTGCCGAAGAAACACAGATTTCCCAATCACAACAAAGCATCAGGCCGCAACGCCACGTCCCGTTTTACCGCACTTATGAAATAATGCACTTTAAATTCATTGGAAATAAAGATCAAAATCGTTCAAATATAGACCACGTTTATATCATATACGCGTGTATATTTCAACTGAGACTAAACGTGAGTTTTTATAATGAGCAGGTGTGTATATACACACAAGTAACTAAAGATGATAAGTGTGTACCGTAACAAAGGAAATTTACACAAATTATGAAGATTACGAGTATCTTCTTCTACTTTTTTTATCTTCTTCTCCAATCGACGACATAATTTGAAATGTATGCAAGTTATTTAAAAGAACTTGATATTTTACGGTAAACATAAATATTTAGACCGTGTGACAATTTTAAAGAATTGTATTACTTTATTTAAAAAAAAATGCTGGAAATGCTCTCAAAAAGATGGAGTACTATTGTTGAATTATATTATCGACATAGATAAATTAAATTTTAAAGAGATTTACTTGAATTTTATTGGTTATTTTCAAAGGCGACAAATTTTTTTTATCTGTCAGTACTTATTTATTGTATTACAAAAGATATACCTATGTTTGAGTAACCAATATAAAAATATTAGGATCTATGAATCAATAAAAAAAACATAGCAAAATTCGTCTTATATCGCTTATTTGTCTTATATTATGATTGATTTTTTAAAGTATTTTTTTTCTATACTAATAAAAAATATATATATCTGAAATTTCATAATTATCGAAGATTCATCATTAGTACGACCTAAATTCTCAAATATTTGGGTCGCAAAGTTTAATAGCCAGGTGACTAATAAAACTAAAGGCAGTTAAAACTCAACAATACGTATATTTCGACTCTTAAAACAACAGTCTATCCTTTTCACTCTTAATATTATAGTTATTGTATAAGATTAGAAAAAGAGATAAAGATACGTGATAATGTGAATATTATACGCAAAATCTGAATCTTGGACAGTGATGGATAATTCAAGATAATTGGTATCAGCGGTATAGGAAATTTTTTATATGTCATTATTTTATATAACCTTACCTATATTTCTTATCGCGACGATGTAGATAGTATAGATTTTAACTTATCATTACTTACGTCTTCATTTTAATAATTTCATAATTATGTAGAAATCACAAAAGTTTTATAAACTGATGGTACGTTTTTTAAGAAATTTATGTTTTCAGAAAACCAGAGTTACTTCACGTACAAAACTTTAGTTTTGGATGCAGAATTTCAATTAGTTTTAACTACTTAACTACTGATTAATATGTGTTTATAAATTAATAGAGGTCGATTAATAATATAAAATAAGTAAAAAAAAATATTGTGTACGTTGCGATTCAAGATTGATTTTTAGCTGTGTTATCATTATCCTTGTCTTAAATTTCTTAAAGTAAACATACCTACTTACTATATATCACTGTCATTGTGATCTCGTGGCATCTCTTGATAACAAATTAATACCCTCGAAAACGTAGAATCATTTCGAGATTGCGCTGAACTTATGAAAATGAATTTCTGTAGATTTTTTTAAATACTTAATTTTAATATTTTAAATATCAGTGAATATATACTAGTGTTTACTTAATTTTGCAAAGATTAACTTTGCCGCAGTTCTTTTTTAAATTAATACAATACCATTAAAACACTATTATTCGTTCATTCATAATACAAATTATAC
The DNA here is from genome assembly GCA_014132275.2 of Samia ricini. Taxonomy (NCBI): domain Eukaryota; kingdom Metazoa; phylum Arthropoda; class Insecta; order Lepidoptera; family Saturniidae; genus Samia; species Samia ricini. The sequence continues at coordinate 12,061,774 of AP028165.1, read as the reverse complement.
ATTCTTAAATATCATAAAGTTAGTAAATATTGTTGTAAATAAACCATCTTAACAAAGTCTTATTTATTTAATATGATTTTTATTTTTTTTTCATTCATTAATTTAGGTAATTAATTAATTGCGTAATTTCGATAGAAGGAGACAGAGTGGAACAAGTGAAAGAGTTTGTGTACTTGGGATCAAAGGTTACGAAAGATGGAAAGTGTGACGATGATATTGAGCGAAGAGTTTTGTTAGGGAATAGAGTGAATGGGGCCCTGCGTAACTTCACGTGCAGCCAGAAAGTGACTGAAAAGGCGCGTTTGGCTGTGCATCGAGGAGTCCTGGTCCCTACACTTAGGTATGGTAGTGAATGCTGGGTTTGGCAGAAGAAGCATGAAAGTAAGATTAACGCAGTGGAAATGAGAAGTCTGAGAAGTATAGCTGGAGTGAAGACGATTGACAAAGTCAGGAATAGTATGATAAGGGAACGCTGTGGTGTGGTAGAGGATGTGGTGAACAAAATAGAGAAAGGTATGCTTAGTTGGTTTGGGCATGTAGAGTGGATGGATGAGAGAAGATTAACGAAATTAATTTATAAGGCGAGGGTGAATGGGCAAGTCGGTAAGGGTCGACCTAGGCGAACGTATCTATACCAAATCAATCATGTGTTAAATAAAGGCCAGGTTAAAAGTACTCATAATCGACGAGCATGTATGAAAGCGCTCATGAAAGTAGAGGAAGCGAAAGAGGTATGCCAAGATCGTAGCAAGTGGAAGGACGTAATCTCTGCCTACCCCCACGGGAGAAAGGTGTGATGATATGTATGTATGTATGTAATTTAGGTTACTTAACGCTATATGACGTTCTTCTTACAGATCAAGTGTATTGTATTTAAAAACAAGTAACATAAATTCTGGTGTATCATAAACACTCCCTTTATAGTAATTTAGGAAAAATATTAAAATGTCAATGGCTGAATTGTGTATACATAATGACACACACTAGACATTAATTGAAAAGAAAAAAAGTTTTGATTTTATAGACAAAACCATTAATTTATAAACTATTGAAAATTTTACAACTCAGCTAATGCTTGATGTTTTTGAAATACCATAGCGTACCTACAACGGTTGAATAACAAGTATCTATTTAATGTATAATCCTACTTCCTATTAAACTATTAATATTATTTCTACTTTGATAATATAATGTTCAGCGTTATTTTTAACACATTTACCAGTTTCTCTAATTTAACTGTGATACCACCATTTGTCAATTCTACACAATGATTACATAACACATTACGTGGATTCGTAGAAAGACATTTTGTTTTATCTTATTACGAGTGGGAAAAATGATTAGATTTGTGAATGTAACGAGTATATAAAACTAACACGCTCGATTGTAAAATTAATTCGTGTTCTGTTACAACAGTATGAAATATTTTATAATACATACGAGCAACAGTAATCAAAGGCGATTTATATATTAATTAAAATATTAAAGCATAATTATATGTAGTGTATATATAGTAACTTAGTAACAATCTAAACCTTAGCACGTATTATTTAGAGGTCGTCTCGTGCCAAAGGAATTATGTATAACCTCGCTAAAAACAAATACTCTTATACGTACTTTTTAATTTTGATAAAAACACAATTTAGCCACACGACAAACATTTATGTGATGATTATATTTCTTAGTTATTTTCTACTTGACGTGTAGTTTTGCACTGAAAGCATAATCACCGAGAAATAGACATTTGTCTTTATTTTGAAATAGATACTAGTGTACGAAACAAGAAGCTTTTTTTTATTTCATGATAATGATAATCCCAGAATTAAGAAAATAATACTTATTTCCTTCAAATTAGTATAATATCAGTCAATGTAAAATTTTATTAATAAGCGCAAGCCTTTCAAATTAGTGACAGGGTTCTAACTATAAAACTTGTAGAATCCATATGGCATTGGTTCTGTAGTTGTATGTATATTATTGTTTTATTGCCAACCGGTTGTCAGAATACTGTATTTCAAATCAAAGGGCTTCATGTAATGTTGACATAATAGAATATGAAAATTATGACAGTCATAAATATTTGGCGGTTGTTTATTTTACTTACAGAGTTTAAATAGGTAGGTATCTAAAATATATTATTAATTTGTTAAATTTCAATCTCCACGGCATCAGATAGGTTTCTCAAAGCGGGCATAAAAAGTAGTCACTCTTATACTGTACTTTGCGTGGAAAGATACATAGTTCCAAGTAGTTTTACCAGTCATATACTAGTCCCGTGATTATCACCCGTTCGCATTTATCAACGCAATCTTTTAGCGTGTGGGGATTCCTTTATCTGCATGAATTTATTTCATAGATACAAACTCCATTATCGAGTTCTAGATATTTCTCATTCTAGTTTTATTTCCTGGTCGATGTTTTTTTATAGCTACTATAGATTTATTTACTGATAACATCTTCAATGATCTTTTAAAAATTAATATATTTGTCTCAAACAACGATACGAACGTATGAAACGAGTAATGTGGTAATATTAAAAATGGTCATTATTGTCGGTCAAGGTAGAATTTTGCAAATAAATCAGCGTCCTGATAACTAGGTTCTTAACAAACCGGACTACATTAAACCTGCATTGAGCAAATGCCACTTCCATTGCTAAAAGTAAAATCAGACTTTACGTTGAGACGACCATAAATTGACAAAATTTTAGAAAAAGTAGTATGCAGTACTAATATATTTTTTAATATACAATAGCAACTTGATTTAGGTTAATATAATGAAAGAGAATGGTGTCAATACCATATCAGAAGATAACTAAAATCAACATAATGACACAGTGTCCTTTTTAACAAGGACTCGTTTCAAAGGTTACTTACATGTTATTTATTAGTATTACAAATTTGCTTATTAGCTTCGGTTATTAAGTATATTGTTCTTTTAATTCTTTACTCATAGTTTACTACGCTTATACCTTTGTGGACTATACCTTAGTTAGGTTTACCTAAATTAAATTAGATTAGAGCTTCACTACAACTGCCTTTATTTGGGTATATTTTCATGTACACGGTACTATGGTTCTCACTAAAAATAAAATACCTCTTTTTCTAATACCTTACCAAATAACATAAAATGAAATCGAAAATATATCCTGTAAATCTGAAAATTTTCATGTCGATCAATGGCGCAAACTCTTTGTACTTTATATCGCAAAATTCACAGACTAGTTGCATCAGTTTTATGTTTTACTATATATTTTTCATATGAGACAATGAGTTTTTTTTTCACTTGTACAAACTCCAATGTGTAAATTGATTTACAGTAAAGATGCAAACGGTTTGATTGGAAGAAATAAATAATATAAGTTTAATATAAATATACAAGAAAAAAACTTTAGAACAGTTCTTGTACAGAATATCTATTTTAAATAAATTATAAATTTCTATTAACCAGAAACAAACTCTTGCGTAACGTTATAAGAATAAAAAAAAATATGTAAAAAGACGTAACATAGAAGTGAATAATTTCATGAATATAACATTTGGTTTTTATTAATTTTATTAGTTTATTAGATTTTTTTTTAAAATCTAGATTTATGTTGAAAAATAAAATTTAGATAAAATGAACAATCTTTTGTAAATTTTGCAACAGTGGAAGACGGAATTAAATCATGTCTACTTGGAGGCGATCATATATAATTTTATTATATTTACGTTAATATATAAATAATTTAAGTATTTTGTATTCTCTTCTTGAATTGTGCTCTTTCACGGTAGTCGAATTTGTGATAAGACACTGTAAATAGACATAGAAGCCTCTTAAATACGGGTATAAATATTAAAAAGCTGTTTGTACATTCGGCTTGATGTTCTGTTTACCTTGTTTTTACATTTTGGTGCTTGTCATTAATTATTTCAGTTTCCGTATAGTAACCCCGATAATAGTATGTCGATTACCCATAAAAATGAGACAATAGGAAAACAATGGAAAGCTGGCGTAAACGCCAGGTAAGTGCTCAAGGGGTTAGTATATACATTGTAAATGCATAGTTTAATTTCATGTGTTCCTTTGAAATGTTACATTTGTGTTAGTCAAAAATTTACTTATTTATTTATTGGAATTATAAAGAACTTTATAAAAACGTAAATAAATATTACACGATAGTTTAAGGACAATATCTTAATAATAGTTAATATAATATAACCAGACGATTAACAAATTTACAGATTTATAGATCAATATTTAAGGTCTAGATTTAATCATTGACAGTACACAGAACTGCGCGTATTGATTATTATACCTAATCCTTGACCAACGTGTACTAAAAACCTACAAATTATTATGTTTATTTATTATAACTTGAACCAATAATAATTTAATACAACCAACAATAAATAAATACGTAAATTTATATGAGTTTCAACGAGAATTTGCTAAACAAATCAAGAATATAAATTAAAATGTTTATTAATTCTGCATGATGGATTAATTCTTTCTTCTTCTTTGTACTTTGTATAATCCTAAACGGAAACACTTTAATAACCACATAGAGCATGTAATATCGTATGTATTTGATATGTGGTTTATTTTGAAATTTGTCCAAATCCAAATGATTTCCCTTAATTTATTCTTTGAATGCTAATTTTATAACACAAGCTAGTTTTATAATTATTTTGTTTGGATTATGATTACATTAACGCCTCTTGTTACATCACGGGGTGCATCGCTCAGTTCGCTTCCTGTTCTTGTATTGCGCAAATAGATAATAATACGAGATTAGTAGTAACAAATTTAATTTCTACGCCTCCAAACCAGCGTTCTTAAATCCATTAATATGCTATAAATAGTTTGAAAACGAACCAAGCCCAAGATAAGTTTCATATCACCTCGGGGCCCAAGCTGTGGATCGTACCACTTTGCGCTATCCCTCCGCTAAGCGTCTTCTCGACCCAAAAGTTCAGTAAAGCTGTCCGGTCAACAGCATTTAGTTACTTTGATAAAAGTTCATATTATAACATTGTTACTTCTAAGAATGCGAACCTTTGAAAACTTTGTGTATATTACTAATTACATATCTCTTTTAACCCACAATTAATTTAACTATTAATGTGTTTCCAAGCTATAGAACTGTTAAAGTAATTTAGTGCTATAATTCAAAACTGTCGGCAAACGGAATTTTATATTTAAATATGTGCTATATAAATAACTAAGTACATACATTGCTAATTGTTACTACACCTCAAATTACATTAGATTAATAGAAGTGTATAATGAACATAATTTAGATACTATTCATATTCTCATTTATAAAGCTTATATAATAAGCACAGGAAATTCTATACATATGTACGAATAACAAAAAAAAAAAACGTGCGAACAGATTTGGGTGATGATAAATCACAAATAATCGTTATTACTCAAGTTCACGCGAGAATCATATAAAACGAGTACTTTATCAGCAACTAGTAACACTATTGAACGGACGAGGCCGTTAGTTTTATAAAACTCAAGGGCAGGTGTCGGGGACCCGTAGATTCTTGACCCCAAAACGCTTCGTGACTACAGCGAGCTTGTTGCGGATTTTTTTACTCCATTACTGGTACGTTAACCCGCCGTCGTCGCTTCCCAAAAGGGAATACCAGAATAAAGCGTGATTACCAAAAAAAGGTAGTCTAGCTATTACGTGTTTTTTTTTATTCATCCTTTCGTAGATGTACTTAACAGCTGTCTGCTTCGTTACGGTTTTTAAATGTAAATCTTGATAGTAGAATGGCCATGTGAAGGTAAGATAGTTAAGAAGAACATCTAATTGTATATCTTATGTTCTTTCTTTCTGCTTTACAAGTTTTGCGCTATTCTTGTTTGCATCATTTAAAATTAATTATGTGTTCTAAATTGGTATTTCATCAAGTCGGAATAAAATATTTGAAAGTACCATAACATCAGAAGTTAATTTCCAGATAAAGCAGACTGTTGCTAAACAGTGACATATTTACAGATAGGCACTATTTTAAGTGTTTTATATACAGAAAAAGAGAAATAAAATAGCCATAAGAAGGGTGGTCCTGTCTCAAGATTGAATATTGGAAGCAAATAAAAAAGGATTAGGTATAAATAATTTCAAATCAATGTTAACCTAATTCATGCATCATTAAAACAAACAATAAAGTCAAGATTATGGTACATAACGTCATGTTGTAAAACAGTCTTAAAATCTTAAAAGCAGCAAGCTATAAAATGATGTTTAATTAAAGAGAGAGTATAGTTTTCAACACAATTCGGATTTCGACCGGACCTTCAGCTTTGTACCTACTTGTTAACAAAGCACCTTGGACATAACACGTGGATGTATTAGTAATAAGGCTTTTAATTATCATAATTATGTTATAGTTACCCTACATAATTACAAACATATGATTGTGTTGTAAAGATATGAATATTATAGACATAATCAAGATAATATCGCAATGAATGGTTTCCTTTATGTCTGTATGCAATATTTATTACCGAACTTTGTGATCTTCTGCTTGAATTTCTTAAAAGGAATGTATCGTTTCAACATTTATCATTGATAGTAAATGTTCAAGGTTTGAATTATGTTGTTATGTTTTATGCATTTAGTCATACAAATTGAAAACTTGGACTGATTAAAATGTATACTCCTAATAGTTAATATTTTTCATTTGCTGTTTGCTTTTTCTAATTGAGGACGTAACCGCACTTCCGTCTTTAAATATATTTCCAGATCCATTGAGTTTCATTACTTGTATATATAGAGTACTTACAAAATATTACTCTAGAATTGTACTCCAAATCTATACATTGTAATTTACCAAACATTGAAATCTGAAAACGATTTATATGATGTATACATATTTGAAATTTTTGTTTACAATCCAAACATCGTCTGGACAAAACATGTTGCTTACACTATTTGCCACCAATAATCTAAAATACCATTTGAATCAGTGCCAAATGCATATTTTGCCAAATGTAATAACGACCCAGACAATATTATGTGATTTTACTTCATTTATATGTGTCGCTAAAGTCTGGAACTACACGACAATTACATTTTTACTACTAAAAAAAGTTAAGGTTTCATTTCAATACAGTGTTATTTCTTACCTTTTTTTTCTATGTAGTTAACGATGTTGACTTGAAGGGCCTTTACAGCTTCACCGTGACTTTGGGGTGAGTGCTGAAGGCACTCAGCTGCAAAAAGATAACTAGCACAAGAGTTACCAAAGTAGTACGGACCTCGGCTTAGCAGTAAGTATAAAAAAAATACGCGGAATTTTGAACCTTAATAATAAAAAAAGGCTCCTTACAGGACCCATATATCTGCGTGTTACGTGCAGGATTGTGTGTGCAGTGTTCTGCGTGTAATGCTTAATGCATGTTCAGTGTAACTGTATCACGCTAGTAGCAGCGTCAAGAGCCTTTCCAGGTGGAGAACGAAGCACGTCTTAGGCCGCCACCGGAGGGAGACCCGGAGTATATGCGGAAGCAAAATAGCCGCGAGTCCCCGGCGGCGGAACGGCGGTAATGCGACTTTTCTTATATAAATGCGATTTCCATTCACCAATCTGTTTATGGAGCAATAATTATAGCATGTGAAGACAGTTTGCATGTTGGAGAAATCATCGTCATCTGCTCCTAACCGATTTCAGTTACAGGGACCGCATGAAAACTCCATTGTTAGAATTTCGAAGGAATTCTTACGTTCTGCTCTGTCGTGTGCACGTAAATGGTTGGCGTAACCTATCTTCGTCACAAACTTTCGACTACAATTTGGTCAGGTCAGAATGCCTTCTGAATAGTTATATTGAATAGCCGCAGGTGATCTCACTTTCAACTTGGAGCGTTTAAGATCTAGCTCTACTCTCCTTTCGTTCTCAAACGAGTTATTTTTTTTTTTTCAAATATAGAGGTTCTCCAGTTTGGCCGTTTCTCAGCAATATCTTCCCATTCAGAGGGAATGATTTTGCAACATTTGGTGAAATACATAAGGCACTAAAATTGGGTAAATGCATTAATTAAATTTGAACTTATTTTTTCATTGTAGTGTTTGATAAACATGCTAGATTATTATTGTCTTTTAAATATTTTTTTTTGTGAAAGCATAAGTTTTTAAATACAACGTAATGATGTTGCTAGTTGAACAAATTTATTTGATAAACACGTATTCTACTCAATTACTACAGTACAAAGAAGTTTGTAAGCATTACAGAGGCATTACAATCATATTCGATAAATCAATATTCAAAAACAATTTTACATTTACCGGTCTCTTGTATTGTCCATTCGTTATTTTTTATTACGCAACATTATATTACTTTTAGAGCATAATGGAGTTTCACCGTTAGTTGCATCACATTGACGTCATACTTGTTTGGTACCCTAAAAAAAATATAGGTCAACTTTCCACGTTCATTAGTTTTACGTCAAACGTCAATTCATGATTTAGTTTAACAAATCGTATTTTCGTTTTGAATAAACATTATTATTTGCAAAAGAATCTTAATATATTTGCATTTTAATTTAAGGAACTGCAAATTAAAACTTGTAATGGCTGGTCTTTGATGTTTCGTATGATGTTTAGTTTGACCTGATGATGTTATCAAAGATCTGAAAGTAAAATTCTTATATAAAATGAAACGTTTTTAGGTCACCTAAATTTCAGAGTCGTTATTAATAAAGGTAACTGAATGCAAAACGTGTTCTGGATTTACAAATCTCGGGAAAATATAAAAGATTTTTAATAAGGTAATGACGACTTTAATACGTTATATTAGAATGTCAAGATGTCTTAAAGACATGAACTGAATGATGCAAATAACTTACGTGAAATTTGTATGCAAATAATTTTCTATTTTTAATAAACAGTATTTTACCTGATTTCTCCAACAAAATAGTATTGGGATGAACGTCAATATTTATTGAACAATTTATTTTATAACAACAAGACGTTCAATGACCGAGGATATCGATTTAATTGAAAATTTGATTATTTGCAATATTATTTAAACTATATAATATTAACACCGTTAGTATTTTTAAAGTACTACATCGATTAGATTTCTCAGTTAACCGGTAAGATTGACTATTGCTACAATAAATTTTATAGAAATAATAGTTTTGATTGCCGCTAAGGAAAACTAGTTTTGTATCAGATGTAACTAGATTGCAGAGCTTACAGCTAGCTTATTAATCAATAGACATAGATCAACCATCAATATAGCGTATACCCGTATAGTGAATTATGACCCGCACTTGTCTTTGCATAAATAGAAGGCCTTTCCATGTAAGATAGTTATCAATAGGTACTAAAAAGAGATATAAATAGTTTATACTTATACACTACAACTATGGACCTCAATTAAGTTAATTTACGGTTAACGGCACCTGTAAAATGAAGCTCTCTGTTATACGTCTGTAATACGTTCAAATATTGGGTTATTTGCAGAAATACAAAAAGTAATAACATGAACAGTATTTATATTTTTGCTCGAGCAGTTATATGAAAACCGGCATCGAAATCGGCATCTCTGTTTAAAAAATAGTATATATTTTGATTTTTTATCTGAACGTCTTCAACTATTTAATTGAATAACAATAGACCGTCTATCTGCATAAAATGAAATATTTCTTAGAAATTTATTCTTACTTTAAATTCATTGCTGCCATTAGTTTCGTGTCAATCTATCTTATATATTATTTATAACAGTTCGAAATAGATTCAATTGTTGATATGAAAACCGTTTTTACGAGATAAATATACAGCACAATTTCGCATCTTGTAAATTTGTTGAATGTGTTTGAATTAACGTTACGTTCGTTTTCATCACTCATATTAGTTACAAAAATCCTAATAGCTAGATCCAGTGTTGAAATTTAAAATTCAAGGACTTAATTTTGTATTCATTCTTCCTGCTAATTCGGATAATGCTAATGCTAATCTAAAATTTAAGTTTTAATACAACAAAATATATTTAATTCGCTAATAGAAATACCACATTTAGAATCTACATATATGTATAAGTGTTTCGTATATTGAATTAATTATTTAATTAAATCCACCTTCAATACCACCGTGTGATACATTCATGCCATAAATTATAAATACTAAGGATGTTCGCATCATACTAGATAATCTTGATGTGATTAAAGCTAGTGGCCCTGATGGTATTCCATCCAGGGTACTCAAAAACTGTGCGACGGAAATTTCTCCTGTCTTGACACGCCTGTTTCGCCTCTCTCTCTGAATCCGGTATAGTTCCAACATCTTGGAAGCTTGAGAACGTACAGCCTGTTCCTAAAAAAGGAACCGTGTTGACCCGTCCAACTATCGCCCAATTGCAATAACTCCCATATTTTGAAAAGTAATGGAATGATTAATAAAAAACAAATTTTTGGCATACCTCGATCAGAATGACATCGTCAGTGATAGACAGTATGGCTTCCGTCAATAAAGATCAACTGGGGATCTCTTGGGTGAGGCTATAGAGAGACATGGTGAAGCTCTAACTGTTTCTGTAGATGTGTTTAGAGCTTTTGATAGGGTCTGGCACGCTATCCTCATAAATAAGCTTCAATCTTACGGAATCTCCGAAAATCTGAGGATCTGGGTTAAAGATTTTCTAAGTATGCGGGTCATGCGAGTAGTTTTTGGTGGCTGCTTTTCTGATCCCAAGACTATTAATGCCGGAGTTCCTCCGGCATCTGTACTCTCAGCGACACTATTTTTGCTGCACATTAACGATCTGCTTCAGCCAGGCATTCTTGGTTACGCAGATGGTAGCACTGTTACTGAGAGATATTAATCTGGTCCACGCGCTTGTGTCCAAGATATCCGTAATGAGAGAGAGGCTATGGTCGAGCGACTGAACTCGAAATTGAGGTTTGTAGCCGAATGGGATGGCGATAACCTGGTCAAGTTCTACGGCGAAAAAAACACAGGTGTGCCACTTCTCTCCGAATCGGAGTCCGTTCAACTTGATTCCTACTTTCCAAGGTGTTTCCCTTCAAGTCGCTAATAACCTTGGGCTGTTGGGAATGCAACTAACCGCAAACCTCAACTTCGGGAGTTCGATTGAGACCTAAGCATAAACAGCGGCTAATAAACTAGGGATATTTCTTAGGTCAGACGGTATTTCACACCTGATCAGCTTCTCAGCCTATATCGGGTGCAAGTTCGAACATGCGTGGAATAATGTAGCTACCTCTGGGATAGTTCAGTTAAATGCAAGCTGGCTGCATTGGACTTAAACGAGCGTCGTGCCCGTTGGTTAATTGGCGAACAAACACTAAAGAAGGCCAATATGCTCACTCGTGAGTATCGCCGTAAGGTGGCTTGCCTCTCAGTATTTTACAGAATACACTTTAGAGCGTGTGTCCAGGAACTACACGATTTGATTCCACCAACTCCATTCTATCTCAGAACGTTCAGACACCGCGAGGATTTTCAACCGTACATATTTGATATTCCTCTGATCCGCACGAAGTTTTTTGCAGCTTCTATCATAGTGCGTAGTGCAAGGGAGTGGAATTCACTACCGGCGTCTGTATTACCTTTATCCTACAATCTGAGAGTCTTCAAACAGACAGTGAACAGGTACTTACTGAGTAAGCATGTTCCATCATAGACCACATCGTCACTTACCATCAGGTGAGATTGTGGTAAAACGCTTACTTGTTCGTTATAAAAAAAATCTATGAGTAAATAAAAAAAATCAAACTATTCTTATCCACGTGTTATATTATTAGAGATAGTAACGTCATTATGTGGTAGTAGTAGTATGTATATTTAATCTTGAGTCGTGTGTGGCGCGTATTCATTTATTTTAAACCGATTGTTGCCAATAGCGAATATCACTACCTACCGTCTAAATTTTATCAACGAGGTCATGTAAAAATACTGACTTTACTCCGTCTTACGTTCTATTATTATGTCAGGCAATTATCTATTTTAAATGTTACTTTTTTTATTAAGACAATTTTTTTTGTATTCATTATTAATACTTCTTTTTTAATACTATATTACACGATTAATATATTTTTTGCTAATTTTCGGAAAGGCAGTTTGATTACAATCACATTATCGTATTTTACGTAGACATTTTTATCCCCCGCAAATCAATTATATAACTTTTTATGCAAGTAGATCTTATAATTTTAACAGAGGCTCCTAACTACAAGCAGACTTAAATATTATCAAGTTAATATTATAATTTTTAAAAGTTTCAAAATATATTAATTACATTTAGTAGCAATATAATTGAAATTATAAAACGAATTGGTAGGTATATATAGAGATTCCTATCAATGATTCAATGGATTATATTTGAACAGTTGTTTATAGAGCTAAAGGACAAATGTGAAAGGTTTAATAAACTTGCGATAAAAAACTGTTAATGAACTTTTATAGTACATGTTTTATGAATATTTTTAAACTGTAATATTTTTTATTATTCGTAATATATTTATTATATAATTAGTGGCTGCAATTTTGTCCGAACAGATGTCATCTACTTTAAATAAGATTACAGATAATACGAATCATCACAAATATAACATTTAACCACATAGTTTTTAACTTGAATAGATTCAAAATATATTATGTTTTGTATGTATAGTAAATAATAACATAAAACGTTTATTTTGAAGTACTAAGAAAATTCCCTGGAAAGTTAATTATAGCCAGGTTTAGAATTGGCTGTAAGGATTAATTCCTTTGCCTGTCCTTTTAGACGAATATACCTAGTACTTAAAACATCATATCTACAAACTTAATACTAAGGTATTTACTAAATCAATTTTTATGAACTATAAATTCTATTCATATTGGCGTAATTAGGAAGTAGATAATTATTAATTAATATTTTATTGAAGTTTAATGGGAAAAGTGTCTTATATACATTTGATGTAGTTAATTGAAAGCAAGGAGTATTAAAGTATAATTTTACGTAAATTATGAACCGTATTTCCGTATGAAATTATTTTAATAATTTTTGATAAGTTGCCCATTTGGATGCAGATGAAATGAAAAATAATAATTGCTTCCGTATTATCTTGCTTTATCATTTGGATAAGTTTCAATGCTCTTTTAATATATACAGTTTATTTGCGAAACACGGTTTGTTCGTGACGAACTTTGTCCTCTCTCACGACGATTCAGAACTAAGGGTTTCGAGATGTATTTTTGCACAGATTATAGAAAAAATCAGACGGTACGCAGATAGTAATTGTGAGATTTATATTTGCTGCTGCATATTGATCAACCTTATAACAGCACTGTAGAAGCAGGCCTGTTATTTCTTATAAAATATTTTGATACTATTTTTTAAATTTTCATTCAGACTACTATCGAAATGGTGACTGTTTGTTAGAACTTTCTATTGAGTTTTTGTGAAAGCTCAGAATTCATCCTTTTCATATTTTCAATATACCACTATTCGCTAGTGTGCCAATTTCTATTAAACAATAATACTGGATATAGTATGGATATACATATAATGTATCCATACAATCGTTTAAATTTTTTAAATATAACTAGTTGTTCCCGGAGCTCCGCTCCCGTATCATATTTTCTATTCGGAGCAATTATTCTCTGCGTAACACAGTTTTGAAAAAAATAATTCAAAAGGAATGGAACCAATTATTTATGCCGTGTGGCGACGGCCAAAAATAGTACCACTCTACATCTTTCCGTGGGTGTCGTATAAGTCGACTAAGGTATAAACCAGAGGATGGGCAGCAGCATCCTCTGAGTACCACAAACACCTAACTGCGATCTCCAACCCGCCTGCCAAGCGTGGCGATTATAGCAATCACCCCCCTAATGAACGACACACCAAATGCCCAAAGTTGCTCAAAGGGCAATGCAGAGGGCTATGCTTAGAGTTTCACTGCTTGATCAAATCAGGAATGAGGAGATCCGCAGAAGTACCAAAGAACTTAAGTGGCAGTGGGCTGGGCACATTGTTCGCAGTACCGATACCTGATAGGGCCAACTGGTTCTCGAATGGGTACCATGCACCGGAAGACGTAGCGTGGGTAGGCCGGTGGACAGGTGGACCGACGACCTGGAGGTCGCCGGAATCCGCTGGATGCGGGTGGCGCAAGACCGGTCGCCGTGGAGATCTTTGGTGGAGACCTATGTCCAGCAGTGAACGTCTTTCGGTAGAATAGAGAGAGGCCTAGGTCCAGCAGTGGACGTCTTTCGGTTGAGTGGATGGATGGGTGGATTTGTGCAAACCCTAAATTATTTTTCGTACTTTTTATTAACTTTACTTTTTTGTGACGTCAGATAATTTAAAACAAGTTACATGTAAATGGGGCGTAATAAATATTTAAAAAATATTTATTCGTATTACGCGTACACGTAAAGAATGGGATTGAAAATGGCGTCGCTTCTGTTCACCACTCACTCGCACACTGTCGCTATCTATACTCACACTCATCGGTACAGACAACAACACAAAAACCGTTATGATGTACGTTTTTATTATTTATGTATCTCTGTTAACCGTCTTTTGTATTCGTAATAGTCAAGTTTTATAAGTTTTAAGTTTCTTCGTAATTGTTGGTTTCGGTTGTTACCATTGTTGTTAAATAATTGTTATTGTTGTCAAAAAGTTGTTATCGTTATTATATTGTTAAGTGTTGTTAGATATTTCGTTGTTTTGGTGTTTTTTTTCATTGTTACACCGTTTGTTGACTATTCATAAACACGGGAAAGTATCTCATAGTGATGCTCGTAAAATAGTGTATAATGTTATTAAGTATTTTTATAAGTAGAAAAATCTGGGACGTTACCACCCATTGCAATATAGTAATGCAAGAGCGGGAATGGCAACAGGTCAAATATACAAAAGCTGATTACCATGATGGAGATGAATAGGCAAAATTTTACAAAAGATATAAAAGAAAAATTAATCCCCAACATCCGCCCTAACAGCATCGTTGCATAGCAACTTGCATAGCATGCAAGTTCATAAACCGCCATCAGCAGTTAATTAAAAGGCTGAGATACAAAATTGGCTAAGCGAAAGTGGAATACACTATGACGACTCATGAACGAAACCTGAGCTTTTACAATTGTTAAAAAAACACAAGCCAGAGAGAGAATTTAATAAATATAAATATTCATGTACCGACTTCCGCA
This sequence comes from Samia ricini, assembly GCA_014132275.2. NCBI lineage: Eukaryota > Metazoa > Arthropoda > Insecta > Lepidoptera > Saturniidae > Samia > Samia ricini. The sequence goes on along the minus strand of AP028165.1, from coordinate 12,046,608 downwards.
TACATATTTTAATTAGATGACAATCCACTAATAACGTTATGTTGTAATATAACGTATAGCGATATATCGATTGTCACTATAGATCCTGTGTACGCTGACAGTCGGGTATAATTAACCGCCATTTTCAGTCCCATTATTTTAAGTGTACGGCTTGTACTGACTTTATGGTATTCACCTGAGGGGCCTTGATAGCTTTATTGAAATTTTGGGGAGAGCACTTATTGCATTTAGCCGAAAAAGGTAGATAGCGCAAGGGCACCAAAGTGGCACGAACCTCGGCTTGGGTTGCTCCCTGTGTAAAAAAATCTATTATATTTGTCCTAAAAAACCTTGAGGCGTGTAAAAAACATAAAAAAAAAACCCCTTACAGAAGTAAGAAGTTGCCGGTGGATGTGGTATCACTGTACCTCGCTGATGCCGGCTACAAAAGACATTTGTAAGGTATATAACGTTGTAAATAATATAAATTAGGATATCAGAGCAGATCCACTAGCACAGCTAGTTCCTACTAATAAGCTAGTTTATTCGAGAAAATACTCGGCCTTTACCAGGAATACATAACAAGTAGATGGTTATTTTGTCTTTAGTGTTTTATGGGTACATACTTACTACATTTTTGTACAGATCATGGACTGAAAAAATGTAGCAACTCTTTTACTGTTGTTCTTACAGCGTATAACCAATATAATTTATTAACCTATATTCCTGTAAACCAAGTTGTTTTAAAATTATAACTTCTAAAACTTAACTAAATACCTGAGTGTTGTGTATCTCACACCTTGGCTACTGTTTGTAGAGGCGATTGTCTAATTCGAATATTTTCTAATGCCATTATTACGCAAACAGCAATTATATGGAGGTGAACCATCTAATGCATGTTAAATTATGCTTAGGGTCGTCCGCAATCTATTAAGGTTAGTTTGTAGTTTGTCCTCATTCGATATAACGTTACAGAGTGTCACCTCGAACTTGAACTCTACCTTGACTAAGTTAAGAATGACAATCTAAAAGTCATAAGTTATTCGTAGTCCTATTATCTTCACACGTTTCCACTTAGTTCTGTTTTTCGATTTCAACATGACCTAATTTTTGTAATAAATTTCTGCTATTTTATGATACCGTTTATAATTATTATTGACATATTGGCCAACAAAGTAGTTTTTATATATGGCCCTTCATATATTTTAAACGAGGATTAAAATTAGATGTGGCACTATTATAATAGTATCCTTACATGTAAAAGAACTGAAGTCCAGAAAGAAAGTTTCTAGAAACTGAGTTTGCACACGTTTCGATTACATTGCAGTATTTTTATATTCCTAATAACAGTTTATCCTCGTCTAATGTATAATAAAATAAGAGACAGAAAAACATCTATTGCACTATAATTAATCGGAATAGGCTGTGAAATGAATTACATCTTTGACGTCTTGTTTATTTTTAAAATGTCTTCACAGACTGTCTGGCGAATTGGATTTCTCGGAGGTCCTCTTAAATCAATCGTAAAACTGCCTCACAGTGGTGAATTATGAACCAATAAAATTAGATTGTCCTCATATCAAAATTCTCAGAATAATTTCAGTACTACACAAAATTTTCTTTATGTTTCAATGTCGAGAAGTTTTACACGTTTCTTATGTAGATAACAGTCTGTTTTATGAAATATTTCCTTATTTTTTCTATTATATATTTACTTCGAAAAGTATATCTAATACATACTCATCTATTCGCTTAAAAATACGAATAATTAACTACACCATACAATAAGGTCATCTTATTGAATCAAGTTATAACGATCTTGTTTACGGAAATCCCTAAAGGAAGATAGAACACTTAGCTAAATATAGAAAATGGTGTAATAATCTCAATAATATCTATTTGAGTTAAGTATTAATTCCAGTGTAGTAAATTAGTTCCTTGTTTCGCAATCGGCGATGTTCCGAATAAAACTTCAATTGAAACTGTATCTACCTACCTACCTCTTATATTATTGTTCTTTTTCGTACCTACTCATTTAAATACATTGAAAATACGTTTGACATTAACAGAGTACGTTTTATAATAAAGTTCATTGACCCATTTGCTACAAGTAAATATTATTTAAAGTGGGTTTTGCGTATCAGTTTTACAATTTAGTTTTCTCCTTCCAATATTAAAACATGTCTCTTATATTACTGTCATATCAAAGGGACAATAGCTATTGAGAGGGGTAACTCATTTTATTTATATGTTTATTTTTATTCGTTACGTAAATAAATATTATAAAGGTTATCAGACAGCGCGTCTGCTGGTTTATTTAGATCATCGTGCGTTATTCGTGTAACAGCATTTCTTGAGTTATCGACATTCGACGTCTATAAGATACCATTTTGATTTCAAATGAATCATTCTTGTGAAACTGCGTTGCGCAATATTTGAAACAAATGAAGCGCAATCATTCTATTTTCAATTAATTATAAACATCAACCACAAATATGTTGAAATGAGTATATTTAGGACACCTGATAATGCACTGCATCAATTACAAATTACCACCTTTAATATTTAATTGATTACCTAAATAGATATTTAGGCTTAGTGTTTTGGAGACAATGTTACCTAATGTTAAATGATGATGTGATCTAAGATGGTAAACACTTTAGAGATATTAACACGTAAAGTTCTGCCCTCTGAACAAACCTATTAGAATTTGGCGAAAGATTTCCAGACTTGAAATGCTAGCTATTTAAGCAAGCAATAAAAAATGGTCTACCGCCATTCTAAGTTCTCCTCAAGATAATTTGTTTTCACCGAAAGACTATGCTTACTATGAGTGAATTCAAACCTTCTTTCCTTTACACGGTAACCGCTGACCCATCGAGCTGTCATCGCTAAGGCGATTATAAAAGCTGTTTTTGTTACAATATCATTAATTTAAGCATAAAATGTTCAACTGCAATCATAAAAAAGCCCAATAACCTTTTAATTACAAATGAAGAAATGTATCAAAGTCAGAATAATTTGCTTCACATTGATATACATACTCGTATCTCAGCAATAGATTTTTCAAAATATACTACTAAGATATTTTAGGTTCTAAAGTGAACGCAACATTGAATTTGTTAATAATAAAGTTTAAACTATAGAAAAGTGAAGAAGGAAGTTACAATTATATTCAGCTGTTTTTTCCTGTGACCAATTTTTGCGTAATTCCTCAAGGAAAATTTACTAACAGAAATCCAGTCGCCAAATAAGGTTGAGCAAAGCTCATTGTTTGCATACGTACTTACGGTTTGTAAGTATCTAACGAGACAATCAAATTCTTTATAACAACAATTGAAAGTGTTATTTATTAGCATTTTCCTTTGATTGCATTTCCATCAAAATATTATTTAATCATGTAATGTTAAGTCTGATGTTTATTTGCCACATTACAGTTATAAAACAAATATCTATTCTTCTCTACTAAAATACATTGATTACAATAGTCTAACTAAAATAAAAATACTCAATAAAGTTTACTCTGTGTACACTCAGTGCCTTGACCACAATCTAATCTGATGTTAAGTGATGATGGGCTCGAGGATGGTAAACACACTAATCTTAGATGAATAGTTCTCAAGTGACGGTGCCGGAACACACCTATTGGTATTTGGCGTGAGGTTTTCGAACTTAAGGGAGGTAGCTACCCCAGGCGAGCATTGTTGGAAAATGATCTACCACCATGCTATAGTTTCCTCGCGATGTTTTCTATCACCAAGAAAGCTTAGGCTGATTTTAGAGTTCGAACTGCGCCATCATCGCTTCTCAGTAGTTATAAGTACGAAGTGATTTTCTAGATATTGAAATAAAGAATCAAATAAGATTAGTTTTTTATCCAGTTACCTTTAGAGATTTGTGCCGAGGTATTATTTGTTGAAACAAATGTTTAGGTTCGCTCCGGAAAGGCGTATATAATACGATACAAAGAATCAACTGCTAATCTCGTAAGATTGAAGATATGTTATAGGTAAAAGTTGCTTAGAAATAAATGGCTCGCTTGAGTCAAATACACATTGAAACAAAAGAGATGGTATTAAATTGTTAAACATTATTCCACTATATTTGATGCAGTACATTTATTACGTCACTTTATTTTATTTCGTAAGTTGTAATTTACGCTGGCTCGTTGCGCGTAGGATATACGGTTTGCTTGCCACACCGCCCGCCTCCCGTGGCTCAAATGTCAGCTTTGACGTCACAGGGGACTCAGTGGGCCACGCTAAATATAAATTACTAGCATCAGTAGGTAAGGCATATTCATCAGTAAATGTAAAATGAAAGGTGCGGTTTACGTGTAGTAATTTTTTTTTGTATTTTATAACTTTATAATAGTAAGAATAACACATTTCTTAGTTATATTGTAACCGACGCCGTTTTGTAGATAGTAGTATTTTTCTATCGTCGCTGTCCTCATAAATATTATGGCGAAAGTACCAGATCTTATGTTTTCTAACATGAGTATGGTAATGAAGTGCTCTATTCCCAGTTGATTACCTATTCCTATTTCTAGGAAACAGTAAGCAAATTTTAAATTAACAAAATGTTTATTAAAAAAGGAACAAGATTTATATTTTTTTACTCTTTTATACTAAGTATCTACTATAGTAACTATTTGAACATGAAGTTTTTTTAAATAAATTTTACTAAAAATTAACATTTGCTCAATTTTTTATCATTCGGTGAGGAGCATTAACCTAATTTGCGAAATTAAACATATTTTTATTTAATCCTTTGTTTACTGTAAAACAGTATGGTTGCTATTTCACTTACTGTATTCTATAATATCGTTTAAACAGTTTTAGGTACGTCTCGTATATTTACTTAATAAAACTACAAGATGAAAAAGAGACTTTTCAAAGCTACGAGGTAATTACCCTATAGTTTTCTGACTATATTAAAAAAAACTAAACACGAACATTAATTTCAAAGGATTAAAACCGTAAAACTACCGAAATAACCATGTACTAAAAACCTGAAAGTCGTGTATGTTTCTTTTTAACAAATCTAAAGACGACTTTTCCCGAGCAAACTTTTATGTCGATAAAAGGTGGAAAAAAATAATATTGATCTTTATTCTGTTATTTCTCAATTTTAGATTGCTGCGTCTCTATGCGTTTTGAAAAAAAATGGTTCTAAAATAAGCTGGTAGCGTATTTAGGGCGCGTTTGACGTCATATCAAACATAATCACAGACATGCTACGGAGACCCTTATATTTATCCACGTGTGTGCCAATTCATTTAATCGCTTTATATGTAAACTACCTATTTATAAACGACTGTTACTAAAATGATGATCGTAAATGAAAGTAATTTTATTTTATAACAGTTAGTTTCTTTAGTCCATTTTATTTTCTTGACGTATTACTTTATAAAATTATAAAAATGAATATTTTATTACGATAAGAGTATAAACAAATTATAAACTTAATCTAGAGGAGCAGTCGCTCTTGGACTTTTAACAAATGTTTATACTATATAGTATCTTTGTCTCTTTCTAATATATAAAACTCTATACTAAAGTCTATAAAATATAGCATCATAAAATGACATTTATCTGCAAAAAGAGCGACATAACTTTGCTGGAACGTCTGACCATTGATTTATATTACCACCTGAAAATTCATTCATATATGGTAACTTAATCGATTTTAAAATATATCGCTTCATATATGAATCAACGTACTATATAAAATGTGTTTTAAAATCAAATCAAAATTTATTTATTCAATTTAGGCCCTAAGAAGGCGCTTATGAACGTCTAAAACACTACCACCGGTTCGGAAAACAACCCAGTCGAGAAGAGCCGGCAAGAAACTCGATCTGGTTCTTCTTTTTTTTCATAAATATAATATACATCATTTTTTTTTTGTCATATAAAAAACTATACAAATCGTAGTTTTAATAATGTTAGTGGAAGCCCAGAGATGTGGGTTATTTCCAGACATCACTATCGTTCACGTAATGATCCACCCTGTAATAACCTTTGGAGATTAAAACTTGCTTGACATAATACTTGAACTTATTGTCAGGTAAATCGGTAATGTTACTTGGGATCTTATTGTAAAACCGAATACTATTACCTATTATGCTTTTATTACACTTACTTAACCTAAAGCGTGGGACGGCCAACTTGTCTTTACTTCTAATATTAAAATTATGACGATCATTCACTAGATCTAGCTTGTCTAAATTTTTACGAATATGCATTAGGTTATCGAAGATGTATGTACTATACTGTAGAAAAACTACAGTAATTCACAATAATTGGTATTCATTAAAAATAATAATAATCTACGATGTCCTTACAAGGTTACGTTATGTTGCACAAATGTTAGAGACGGGTCAATTCGATAGACGAAGTCGATTGAATAAAATAATATTACAGTACTGCTTTACAGTTTCTGTTGACACACAGTACGTAGTCAAATGGTGTATCGGCTCTTGAGCTACGTTCACAAGTCCATTGCAACTCTAGTTGCCATTTTCAAATTTCGTGCTACAGTCCCGTTATTTTGTACATCAAAAAATAGTTTTTCCTTACCAAGATAAAATCCATAAACTCGATTTTTTTTACACTGGCAACATTAAACATACCGACCTGGCATTTTTTTAAATATGACGGTTTTCATTCATTTCATATAATTTAATACGTGTAACTGCCATCTGTGAACTTCGTTCCAAAAATAGTAATTATAAAGAGATAATCCATGTAATAACCAAATAATTATTCGAATTCTAAATTGTAAACGTTTAAGCGCTTAAATAAATTCAAAATAATACGCACGCTATGTTAAAAAAACGATTTTTGATAGAATTTGATTTTCAATTTGAGTCCGTTAGGGTTTTAGCTTAATATCCACAGAAATAAAGACCACAACTAATTGCAGATGAAGATAATCACAGTAGATATTGTTTTTTGATTGTTTTGTAAATTGATTTAATATTCCGGTTTACAAATTTGGCAAATGATCACAGTTATGTCGTTGGTTTTAAAAATTAAATTTATGTAGGGTATTAAATCTCTTGTAGATCATAATCTCCATTTACTAATGTTACGTGTAAGTATAAGCTGCTTATTGCTTATGCTTATTACAGGCAGTATGTTATGTATGACTACTATACTTAAGAATATCATAATCATTTGTTAGCTTGTGCACTTTAATAATAATATCAAAAATATTTTGAATCTGTACACATTTTTGAAGCGATGATAATTTATTTGGTAGGTGTGTTAGGATTCGGAATCAAATGAAGTAGGTTCGAACCTATTTCTATTGTATTGGGTCTATTGTATTGGGGGTTCTATTGTATTGGGGGACTTTGATCCCCTAAATACAATAGATAAGGGTAGTGCGTAAATGCATTTCCCCCCGTCAAAAAAAAAAAAAAAAAAGTTCGAACCTATAATATATTCTATAATATGCTCACCGTAAGCAAGCCATAACATTATGGTAGGGCATTTTGGATAGTTACAAGCTTCAAGTTTGAAAACCTTTTGCCAACAGGTATGTTCCAGCTGCATTATTTGATAACCAATACCAGTGTCTACCATCCTGGACCACGATGACCATTAAAATTAGGTGAGATTGTAGGCAAAGTGTTGAGCAGTATAAAAATAAAATATCACTATGAACGACTAATTTCATTTAAATGACTTTTTTACAAACTAACCTACGATTAATGAACATAAGAAATATCAAATATTTTTATTGACTTTAATAAAAAAAGTTGATCGCCACGGGACACTCGGCAGGTGCGAAATATCAAATGTCAATTGCCGTCACTTTACCAGTCATGGCTCATGAGTTAGTTCCACTGCCAATAAATGTTTCACAACATAAATGATTCTAATATTTCATATTTTTTATGGTTTAAATTATAAAATGACATTTGCCATTCTAGTGATTTTTAAAACGAATTATGTAAATAATATAAGAGACTTAGGTATACTTCAATTAAATAGTAACTATTATTTATATACAATGAGTACGTTTTGTTTATAGTAAAATTTACAACTTTTGAGGCAATTTCGCCAGAAACTTTACGGTCCAGTTATACTGCATAGAATTACTAGAGGATAAATAAATATATCACTGGTAAACATTAAATAGGTTATTTATTATCCCCGTTACCTACGAAAAGTCAATTAGCTTCACCCAAAACTGATGATTCACTTGACTAATTGTTAACACTCGTACAAAGTTGTAAAAGTCTGCGTAATATTTTTCACAACTGTATATGTGTATATCGTAACGTAAATTTCGATGCCCACAAGTGAGAATCAGTTAGTACGGTATTTCACAAACCCGCTTAAATCTGTCAATTCCGATGTATTATCGAAAAAATAAATGCGCTGATAGATTCCACTGCGGAAGGTGCATTTATAGTTTACTATATATACCATTATTCATCCACCGTAACTATATAGCAGCGAGAGATGAAAAGAACAAAACAATTGAAAATCTAAATATTGTAACATTGATCACCAGAGAACTAACTAAGAACTATCAAATTCTTCGTGATAAAAGAATGACTACGAATCATTACTTGAGGAGTTTCCAAATACAACTTAACGGAAAAATCTAGAAGAAGTTTTTACCAAAAGACATGCTGAATTTAATAAACAATGTACAAACACAGAAAAAAAAAATTTAATGCTTACGCGCATTTTTTTTATATTTCACGTAATTGTTTAAAATTTTCATTGAATTAAAAAATAAGTTGTTACTCACTAAAAAAAATGTTTTAAAACCTATTTCAGCATTTGGAAATTAGGCCAGTGCAGGCTAAATATTTATAGGTACTCAGACAACAAACAACAAAGCGTTCTATTTTCAGTAAGTATCTCTACGCCACGACTAAAATAATGTCGTTAAAATAGTACAAAAAAATTGATCCTCAAATTAATTAAAGCAATTATTAGAATGAATAAATAATATAAGTATAAACAAAATTGTGACACTTTTTGGTGGAGGTATGTTTTAAAAATAATTATTATGTATAGGTAATCAAAATGATTTATTTATTACTATTTTCATTTGTTAGTTTCAGGTGAACACGGTGATCATCGAGCTGAGAAATATCGTCTAGACAGCGTGTCGGTTTGTATAGAATTATTAATTTTAACATTTCCATGAAGAATGTACTGAGAATGTACTAAGAAAATCTTTACTGTAGTAAACAGACTTCGAAAACTTTCGGTTTGCGCAAATTGGACGTAAGCCACAAGTTGAAATCGTAAACTTGAACCTGTGATGTTTGAACAACATTATTTTCCTCTTTTCGCCTGATATTCCGCAATTCGGATTACAAATTCACAAAGTTCAATGCTTACAAAAGTTTACTGATTTCACGCGTTATTCCTGAATGTTTCGTATATTGTTTGGATATTCGCAAACAGTTTTATTGATTTTTAACCGCCTGGTTACGATCGTTTTACGACAATTCGGTTACGAAAAATCTAGGCTAATTCTAGTAGTGTTACAAACTTCCAGACGGGTTTTTATTAACGAGTAAATATTATTGTTTTTAATACCTAGTTTTATTATTTGTATCAATTATTTTAATGTGTGTATGTTTTTTTGTAATAGTTTTATGATTTGGCAGTATTAAAATTAATTCTGTTTTTTCAGTTTTGAGGTCACAAACAATAAAGATGTACTACGTTTTTATCTTTTATAATAATCAAGCGATATTATTATTTTTAATTTTGTGAATATTCATGAACTTTTTACCAAACAAAACAATTTTGGTAGTAGTTAACTTTTTCTTTTAATTTTTCGACAGTCGTATTCCGATCACCGAGCGTAAATAAATGCGTGGAATATTTGACAATACCCAATAAACGGTTTACAGTATTAAGAGGATATGCGGTCGGCGATAAATTTGAAAAGTATTTCAGAAATCTATTGGTATCGCGTTTCGCCCCAAAGAAAGAGTTATAAAACACGAAAGGGACAGCTGCAGCTCGGGCTGATTTTACCTACGCAAAATAGACGAAAACATTACTTCGTAGTGTACCCTTTTTTCTCCTCCAAAACTGAACCGATTTTTAATTTTCTTTACTTATAGAATAAGAAAGACTTTGACTATGTCCATGTTTTTTTTTATTTTATTCATCAAATTTGTTTGATGAACGTCTAAAAATGACGGTAACAGTCGAGCACTTTTTTCATTTCAAAGGCTCCTTCCTAGTTTCTACAATGACTAATTTAAAGAAAAAATCAAAACGAGCATGGCGGTGGTGGATATATATTATTTGGTATAAAAATATTTACTATAATGTTATTATCCAGCGAGGAAACAGGGGACTACGTTTGTATGGAATAAACACCCCTCGCATATCCTCTTAAGATGAAAGGTAAACAAAGAACGGAATCTTTTACCACCTGCGTGATTCACTACAAAACCACGCAGTACGGGATTAGTAGTTGTATACCAGACATGTCAAACTCACGGTCCTCTTCACATTTACCTGCGGCCCGATTTAATTATTTCTGATGGGACCTGAGAGCCTTTTGTGATGTTAGCTAATCAAAGAAAAAATATTTATATGAGACCGTCGGTTCCATTAAAAGTTCCCAAAATTGTGCAAAGCTCTTTTTGAGTATGTTACAATTGAAATAAACAGAAATTTCATTACTCTATATAGAATAATCCACCAAATACCTAATGTAGATAAATACATATTTTTGTCAAATATCGTTTTAAATAAATAAACGCAACAATCGTTCTGTTCTGTTATTCGATCAATGTAACGAATGAGTTTTTCGTTGGTCTAAGATGTAATTTGGGCCAATAAAGACTTTAGAGCTTGACATGCCTGTTGTTTACAGTAAAAATAAATAATATACGTAGTTCTGAAAAAGACTTGTTGTTTGCACACGTTCATGTGATTTTCATCATAAGTTTACAGTTGATCGATCTTTGGGCTACGGGTGATCGCAAATCAGGTGAAACTGTTTCATCGTATAGAGCGGAGTCAGACGTCTGCTTAACATCTCGTCCGTCGATGTTACGCTATAATAATGTGTACTTTTTGGAAACATCGCTGACTCATGGCCAGATTTATGCTACCGGTGGAATATTTTGTGTAATTTTTTTTCCGTTATTAATTATTTATTTATTAGCATTACCGTGTTTTTTCCTCCCGGAAGATCATTAAGCGGAATATTCAAATAGGCTCGTTTTTCGTTTTACGTTCATATTTTGAAATTCCGCAGTTTAATTTATAAAAAATCGTAATAATTTGTTCAAGAACGTTCATTTTTTATTACATAGTTTTTTTTTTTAATTAATGCCGTACATTTTACAAGGGGTTCGTAGGTTACTTCATGATAATAAGACTGAATTTTGGACAAAGGACTACTGACAGCTGTATAATCCAATCATAGCTTATTTTTAGCGCTTGTTTTGTAATTTACTACTATCGAAATAAGATTTTTAAAGTGATTAGGGCTTATGTGGTATTCATATGGTGGCATACGGTATCGATGGACGTGTTCATTTATTCTGTTTATTATGAATCTGAGCTTTCGATGAAGAAATACTGCGTGCATGAAATTATAACATAGTGAGAGAGCATATGATAATACCCGACTAGGTCCAATACCCAAATTATAAATGATTTCGCCAACCAACTATAGGTACATACCTGCAACTAAACTTGAGAACTAGAACGTCTTGGTTTAGCGTATTTACAATTTTGAGCCAAATCTTTATTTACCGCCAGAAGAGATCGTAGTCAAAGCAATATAAATAAGATTTTTTCATTAGACTAACTGATTTTTTATCCTACCTTTATGTACAACACTAAATGCTGTAATTTTCGACATTAAAAGAGTTAATAATGACGTTTGCAGGAAATGCCAAGTTCATTAATTTTATTACTTGAGTTTAAAAAAACAGTAATTAAGTTGGCTTTATATAAAATAACTTTGGATTATGATCTAAATTAAATCTATACACAGATACATACATATAATTATCATAGACGTAATAATATAAATTTCTTGCAATGTTTTTATCGTATAATTTATTAAAGATAAGACATGTTGTCTGATATTTGCTAGAAATGATAAGAATATAAACAAAAAACATATGAGTTTGTATTTTACTTTTATCATCCAATCGAAAACATGTTTATATAGGTTAGGCAGAGGTGAAATAGCGAACTACACCACCCACATTTCGCCGAGCTTAGTTCCGTCCCAGATGTGACAGGGGGCGAGCCTGTCGCCATATCGGGCACAAATTCCAGACTCCAGGATGATACTGAGTAGAAAACCCCAATATCACTTAACCCGACCCGGGGATCGAACCCGAGGCCTCAGAACGACAGTCGTATGTAATACAACTGCGCCACCGATAATAGTATAGTATAGCATAGTAACTCTTCAACTTAGGTAGATTAAATATATTATAAAGATTTTTAAACAGAAACACATCAAATATTATTATTGGTACAGTTTTATATTTTTCTTCAACTAATAATAATAGTACAAAGTAAAACTAAAAAAAAATACTAAATTTTATCTATTAAGTATTAATGTTACTTCAGTGAATATGAATTTCTTAGATTCCTGATTCTCAAATATTTTAATATTAAAACTTTGACGTAATTTATCACAAACGTGTCCGAGAATCTCAAAGAAATGATATTCCTCTCACATTAAACATATAATTTTCGGTATCGATTATCAAGTATCGCTACAAAGAAATATGATTACATTATAGAAAATCTAAGCAGTTATCGCTTCATACATATCTATGCTCTATAATCTCCGCCTGGGTATCAATCCATTAATAACTAGTCGAATAGGCCGGAAGCAACGATATATATATAACGATATAAATTATATACCTGCATTCAAAGATAATATTCAGAAAATTATTAACATACTTTGTACCAACAAAACACACGTGGATATGGGTCCTTACCCAAAACGAGATACCTAAAACCTTACCACGTATTAACCAAGGGATGTTAAAACTTGCTAAAATCGTCACATGATTAATAGACGATCTCTTACTGTTACCAAAAAAATAATTAACTTCGAAGGTCCCTACCTACGTCAATAGTGACCACGAACATTGGTTCAACCCTCGTTTAGTATGGTACATAAATAGATCGAATATCATATAGTTTGTCGTTCTGTCAATCACTTCATATTACAAAGAGGCAGACGACGTCAATATACCGATTATATTACAGTAGTATTAATAATAAAAAAATAAACGCGATTTTTTTTCAAATTTTATAGAAAAATATTATGGTCTTATTTTGTACATAACTTATTAATAAATCTAGAATATTATTTATATAATATATAAATTAATAAGATGTCGGAAAACAAACGATATATTTAACAAATAACAAGTTATTTTTATTAAAGCCAAACGGGTAATTATCTTTTCACTTTACGCACTGTTAGCAATAAAAATATATGTAGATTTCAATAAAATACTTAACTAATACGCAATGACTAAACACGATCAGAATTTAGTGAGGCAACAGTTATCGCTAACTGCTATTACAAATAAGAGAAAAAAATTGTTTAAAAAATATTATTGTTTTGAAAATATCTAGAAAATTATCAAACGTATTTCTATCAGTTTAGTATTCATTTATGAAACACATTAATTACATAACATACACAGAGTGTATATAAAAATAAAACTTACACTTATTTATTAAAGTATTTTCGAAAACAAAATAGAACACGTAATTTTACGACATGATTCAAACAAGTAAACATTTAAGGTCGGCCATTAATATATTGGTTAGTACACAACATTCTATCCCTGAAGCTATTTCTTGAGTATCATAAAATTTTACCAGAATATTATAATAATATTTAGTAGGCGTTGAATGGATGTGTATTATACATTATTACAGCAGATATAATAGCAATAGAATACTATATTTAATAGTTTGAGGGTCAAGGGCATTTCACCAAGGTCTCGTGTACTCTACACTCATAGTCTTACAATGTCACACACTATCGATCCATTTTATACCACGTTTACAGTTCTATCACGACCTCTACATTTATATAAAATATGTATCACACGTGACTACAGTATGTTTAATATATCAGACAATTTAAAAGTTAAAGACTACGTACGTAATAACTGGTTTATTTTCAATACTTAATCATATTAGATCAATCAAAAAAAATAAATAATAAATTGAATTTCATTCTGAATAAGGAACCCGTATATAAATCTATATGTTGAAGTTATATTACAAGCAAAATCAGATTAGAAATGTTAATAAAACATGGTGCGTCTAAAATTAACCATCAAAGTGCGTACTGTACGCATTAATAGACGTCATAATTAAAATAAATTCAATTTTAAGGACGTCATCTCCGTTCACAGGGTAAATTAATTTGTAGTATTGCGAAACAAATAGTCATGTGGAAATCGGTTCTGGCAATGAGAAGCTCTTACAAAATTTTTGAAAAATGTATTTAAAACGTCACTGGGTTGTATTGTTGTTTGTCGTCGTGGACATCGCGGCAACGCTTACGAATTTTACGACATTAATTGCGCACTTGTTATTTGTGTGTGTTATATTGGGTTCGTGTTATTTGTTAGTTTGAATCTTGAGGTGGTCGTTTACGGTCTATTTCGCGTTGCGATTTTAAATTTTCAATGACATGATGGCGAAATGCTGCGTCTAATTGCGTCTCATCACGTGACAGCTGCGGCATCGCCGGACGATTCGACTCCCACGCCAGAGACGCTACGTCATTTGACTTTTGAAAACGTTTCAAATTCCCTTTCTTCTAATATGATATTCTTAAAGAAATACAATATAAAATATCTATATTACTATAGGCTCCGACTGGTGAGAGATTACAAAAGAGCTAAGAGAAGCTATAAATTGGGATAAGCTTTAGGATCTTAAAGTATACTAAGGAAGACTGATTAAATATTCAGTTTAAGAACAATTTGTACAAGAACCTTTATAGTTTATATAATAGTAGGTTATTGTGGTAGGAGCTATTGACATGATTTCTGACTGACTACATATTGTTGAGTGGACAGGCGGGCACTGCCTAAGATGCTCAGTTGGGTGTCTAGCACAAGGTCACCAAACTGGTAAGGATCCCAGCTTAAGATTACTATTAATGTAAATTTCGACAAATTTGCATTAAGTAATTATATGATTCTAATCCTAAAATAATGATTAAATCAAATTATATCCTTGTGTATGTAAGATTTTCAACGCTTTCTTTAAATGTTAATTTCCTTTTTTTTCTAACTAGCTAACGCTATTGACTGGAATGGCGTTTACAGCTTCACCATGACTTTCGGTGCGAGTGCTGAAGGCACTTAACCGCGAAAGGTAACTAACACAAGGGTTATCAAAGTGGTACAAACCTCGGCTTGGCCGTTACCTAAGTTTATATCTTAAACCAGCATACAGCCTAAAGTCATCATGTATCCGTATTCCGTATATATCTTCGTTTAGACATAAGGAAAATGTAACGTATATTTATACGAATCCAAGTGTTGTATTTTACGAACACCAAGAAATGTTGTTTGTAAAGATATGTTTTCTGAATTAAATATTCAATCAAAGTATGCCGTCGACCGAAACGAACTTTTAGTAATGGTTCTACTAATGAAAATGAATGTGTTTACAAAGTTGTTATTATTTTGTCCTCTATTTCGACGTTTTAATAAATACGTAGTGTATTTGTATGTTTACTCGAAGTGTATAAACATTAAAAAATATATAACAATGAATTGTGATTCTGTTTTTTATTAGTTCGGGACACCTTTAAGATAATCGTGATATTTGATTAGTTAGAAACTCATAATCATTCATAATAATTACAATCAAATTGCAGTAAAATCTTTGATCACTTTTTTGTTAAAATAATCAGAGTCAAGGTAAAGATTTTAACCGAATCAATTTTAACTATTTCCTATATCAATTTTAACCGAAGCGTTTAAGGTAAATAAATATGTAGGTGTTGTCATTTAATACATAGAAATATCATACATAGAATTGGATCCAATCCAAAATCGATCTTTTTCGGAAAGGAATCCTATCCCTACTTAGGGGATTGATAACATAAGCCGCCCGCCGTTCTATGTGTGCAGTCCGGTCCGTACGTCTGTTTACACTATAATCTATGTTCAGATTTGAACTAATATGAGTGTGGATGATCAGTATCTGCTCTGTTTAAGTAAACTAAGCCCTTAAATACTATTAAGCTCTACAATAACTAAAATTGTCACATGTAACAAAAAACGAGAGTTTTTTTAAACAAATAAAATAGAAAGATCAATTTCGACTTTTCAATTACAAAATATTATGAAACATTTCAATGTACCTATGTGCTTACATAAGCGCCTGGCATGCCATAAAGAATCACAGTGATTAATTGTGTCTGTCGTCGAGTAAGATAGCGTTATGTGTATTGTAAATAAAACAGATTTGTGTCGAACATTTTATCTAATCAACGTTAAGCGACATAAATGTTGCGCGGGTTCATTGTTTTAACAAATAAAAATGACCTTCACCTTGATATTTGTGTTTTAATGGTAAACTCCCTAATTTATTGTGGCTATATACTTTTTCTTATCTTTAAAGCCTCTAACAATTTTAATATCAAAAATATAATAAATAAAAGAGTTGTTCAAAGTAAAAAAATTATAACCCTTCAGTTCAATGTATTTTATGTAAGATTAAATAACTGTCTAAAAATATTTAACCCCTTGAGCACTTACGTGGCGTTTACGCCAGCTTTCCATTGTTTTTCTATTGTCTTATTTTTATGGGTAATCGACACATTAAATTGATATTTAGAAAAATATATTATGTTTTAATTTATATGAATTCAAATTACCTGTAAATTCACTAAGAGATACTATTTTATTTTATTACACATACAAATAGTATTTTACTACAAGTATTATTGAAATAAAGTAAAAAAAAAATATATCTGTATATTAATTTAACATATAATACGCGAACTATTCATTACGATATTCAGCGGCATAATCAAATTAGCGGTTAGGTTGTCAACCTTGGCAAATATTACGTCAACGTTATATTGTTAGGTACTGAAATGATACGATGGTAATTTCATTAAATTATTTAATTTGAATAAAGTAATTAATTTTAATTACGATAAAATTTATTGAAATAGAGAAAAACAAAATCCTAATTGTTTCGTTTTAAAAAACGATTCGCTGTTTAAAACCTAGTCATTTTGATCGTATAATAAACCGAATTGACGGCAATCATGTAAAGTCAAGCTATTTGATCCGTGCCACAAGCACATGATCCGTATTATATTGATTTCCATAGAAGCAAGATTGACGTCAAACCATGAAATGTATATTGGTTTCGTCGTCCACAGACACGACTTTAATGAGATGTAACTAAACTCGAGTTACAGACAAAACATGCTACATAAAACGACACTTATTTATTTGAGAACTGTATTGCCTGATTTGTTATCGTTTTCAATGGTAATTGAACGAAATATAATGAGGCAGACGATGTCTTGTGACTGTTTATTATCATATTTAAAGTGTTACTAGGTACCTAGTAATAATATCCGTAGTAAAATTAGATATATCGTAAAGAAACATCTATTGTCTTTTGTATGCAGTGTATTGTTTGATACATATTCGTTTAAGAAATTTCCATGACGTGAAACTTGAATAATTTTTGTAAAGCCATAAATGACATCTGTTATTTATATCATGTATGTATATTAACCTATTGTTTTTTCGGTTTGTTCAGACAGAGTTACGGAATTTAAATAAATTATAATTTTATTGTCATCTGTTTCTTTTACATTAAAATGAAATTACGTTTTCGGTTACATAATAACTGCTTAAATTATTGACTTTTCTGATGCCCTTGAGAGTTTACGGTTACTACGAGGAATTAAAACCGCGATAAGGTGAATACCTAAATACACAGTTTGATATTATTAACTACATATAATTTACTTGACTAAAACGAGCAATATATAGTAATACAGATATAATTACTCGCTCCTATTTAGGGGACGTCTATTAATTACGTGAGGTGTTCTAGGCGGGGTGGGGATCAAGTTAAAACTTTCCAAATCTCACTTCGGGGTGAGACGGTCTTAGCAAATATCACGTAATTTTTTTTCCAGCAGAAAACGGTGTAAAATTGTTTCAAAAATTATTTGTAGAACAATATATGGCCAAATGTGACACAATAGTGTTTAATATTTATTATTTAATTTTATGATAGTGATTTTAAATTACGGTAATATTCACAAAAACTAGTCTTTGCTAGTCTTCAATAAAAGTAATAGAAAAAGCTGTGTTTTGTTTTTTTTTTTCTCAATAATCTAACTCGTTTACAGCCAAAACATACATTTTGAAGAGTCTCGCGTGAGTTTAGGGGTTGGAGAAGTTGAGGAAAATGTTACGGAGTCTTACAAGGGGGGGTCGAAAAATTCGCAAAAATGCCTAACGTAATTAATGCACACCCCCTTACCGCTAAGTTCCGGTCATTTGAGAAAATTGTATGAACGTAATAATTCAAAGCGTCATCCAAGCAACGATGGTTATGTAGTAATGTGGTCACACTGTTCTGATTCGCACAGGATCCAATCCACCTATCCTATATTTCATAATTTCGGTGAAGGAGAACATCTTGATAAACCTGGTGTTAAAGGATCTTTTCTAATTACCATTTGTCTAACTAGCACCCTCAAGGTTGGCAATCTCTCGCAAAACATCGATGTGTTCCAATAACATCATTAAGAACCAGTAGTTATAGGTTCAATGTACTTACTATTTTGGACCACGTCGTCACTTACGATCACGTAAAAGTATGGTCAAAGCGCTGAGCTTATCTGTATACCTGTAGTATATTTTTATTCTATGTTTATGCGCTAACTCTTAAACCATGAAACGGATTGTGATATAGTTTAATAGTCGGCCTTTTTTCCAATAAAACCCGAATTAAATAGTGTATACAGTAGAAAAAAAACAGTATTTTAAAACCAAGTTTCCAAAAAATCAATGTTCATATCTTTCGTAGGCTAAATCTTAATATACACCAAAACAAACTAAGTATAAGAGAATTGTGCTTCTTATAAATCTTGGAGAATATTATACTGTTAGCATATTTCTATCCACCACTCACAATACTACAGTTTCTCTCTGAGCCCGTTTTGAAAGTCAACACGGACGAAGTCACGGGCAGAAAGTAACTAGTGAAATATAAAAAAACCGACCTAGTGCGAGTCGGATTTGCCAACAGAGGATTCCGTCCAAACCTGAAGGTATATTGTTAATAATACTTATAAATTTCAATTTAATACCTCTACGGGTTTATGAGCAAAGGGGTAGTAAGTTTAAAATTATTAATAATATTTTTATTATATGATGTAACTAAAAATGTATGCTTTTCGCAATTTTTCCTTTATCTGTGAGACGTTGCTTCGTACCAAATTCCAAGAGTCTGAGTTCACGGGAAGTAACCTGTAGGTTTTGATTCCCTTGCGAGTGTCGAAAAGTTGCAGCATAAACGGCTGTATCTTTTGATTGCGTTGGCTTAGATTTTTTTTTCACAGCTCCAAGGGACAGTACATCTGAGTATTTGATATGAATTTCAGCTTGATACCTCCACACGTTCCTGAGAAAAAGGGTCCTGATCGACGGACAACAAAGTGATCCTATAAGGATTCCGTTTTTATCTTTTGAGGTACAGAACCCTAAAAACCGTTATTAAGCCGAATATACAACATTTTTAAAGATTACATTTTAAGAGAGTTTGTTTTTTTATTACCAACGAACAGTTCTAGAATTTGCTATGGAATTAATGAAGCGGCGGACATCGACCTGTCTCGATCAAGAAAATTTTCTAATACTAATATTTACTTTAACCGTAGTCAGTGCCAACCACAATAAATGGGCGACGACATTTAAAAGCACCTTTGCTTTGTTTATTCTTATGTACTCATGTGCAGAGGTGCAACGAATGTCAATGATGGTGTGTAACTATGTACTTGGGATTTATTATTGAGTATTGTGACGACAATATTGTTCATTTATCATGTTTACGATAAATATTACAGGGATAAATGTGTATTAAAATAATACAATTCTATTTATTTTGATAAAATATCGAAAAAAAAGTATTTGTTATATTATCTATTCATAAATTCTGCTAACTTTGTTTTTAGAACAAAAGAAATTATTTTTTAAACCCTGATTTTAAGATACCTACGTCTCTCTAAATATGTATCATTCGTTGAACACAATCTGTAATATTTTAACCTGTCATTATAACAGATTACAATAAGTCATGTTTTCTATATGTTATATTAATCTACAATAAGTATTTTTGAGTATACCTAGTAGATAATCTATTCGGTTCACTAGTTCTAAAATAATTTTTTTTAAATATAATGTATAGGTGCATTGCTTTTAAACATAATCTCACCTGTTGTTAAGTGGCGATGTGGTCCAGAAAGGTAAACACACTAAGCCTAGAGTTGGTTCTCAAGTGATGCCGCCGGAACACTTCTATTGGTATTTGGCGACAGGATTTCAAACTGAGGATGGTAGCTACCCATTCGGCCATTATTACAAAATGTCCATCCTATGGTTTCCTCACGATGTTTTCCTTGACCGAAAGCTGAGGCTTATTTTAAACTTGGATAGGTGAGCTCGAACTGCCAAATCGGCTAACTGCGCCATCATCGCTTCAAAAAAGTAGTTACTCATTAGTATCTGAGTAACATTCTAGACTTGTTTTACATAACTATTAATATAACAATGATAACATTAATATGGAGATATTGTGGAATCTCACATTCAATTGTAATAAACTTCTTGTTATATGGGTTGGTTCACGTATTACGTAGGACAAAAGGTGGATGGAGAGGAGGTTTTTAATAGGGACTACATCATCAAAGTTTTCTTTTATAGCTAGAAACAAATCAAGTTTATTAAGATTTTATAAAAGTTATGGCAAAACTTACGACACTGTGAGGGTCAGGCGGTGTATGTGTTTTAATTTCGTTACTTAATCTAGAATAATATATCTAGAAGTTATTACTTGGTAATAACGTAATTCAACGTATAAACCGCACATGTAAATTAAAACTAATAAAAACATATAATAATTAACGATATAAACTCCCTCCCAGATCGAGTATTAAAATAAAATCGTCATACAAAATTGTCAGGAAGTCATGCAAAAACCCACAGCACCTATTTTACGCACCATACGCCATTATCTCAATGAGTAATGATCACAAAAAAGTTCACAAGTTTTGCGGTACTAATAATTTTTACAACAAGTTCACAAAAATTCCAAGAAATGTAAATATTATTGATATTTTGACGCCATTTTTAATTACTTTAATTACTCTAAACATCCACAAGGTAATATAGTGTAACATTTTGCAATATACTTCTCATGTCTCGGTGTGGAAATTTATTATATACTCGTATATCGTTTTCCTACTGTGTACGAATTATATTGAAAAGAAACTATTAAAAAAACACGATCCTTAACAATGAGCGAGAGAGAATGGTAGAACTTTTTAAAATAATGAACTTAGTCGATTGTTCAAGATTTTTTTAGTATTTTGACAGCTTAATTCGTAATTATAAAGTTATGTAATAAAACATACATTTAAGGCAAACCAAAGTAAACACACATGTATTAAAAAAAAATGATTTGAATCGTCCTGAATTTAAAACTAACGGACATACAGACAGAAAGACTGCCTTTTGTTTTACAAAATATAATCTATAGGAGAGGACGAGTGACGCAAGTAATGCCTCATTAAACTGACATAGCTTTGTTCTTTGTGATTTATTTAAAAACGGAACTTCCATATTTTATGTACTTTTACTACAATAACAAGATAATAATATATAAAGAAATACGTCATGGAGTAATCAAGGATTGCGCAAAATCATTGCATCTGCGCAATGCACGCAATAGCCTCTTGTTATATATATCCAATAATAAATAAAGTTACGTTTATTGCTATCTCTTCCTAGTAAGCTGATGTTTCAACCTTGAAGACACGCGATTTGTCACACATGTATTTTAATATAAGCACATTATCATAGAAATACCTTTATCTATAAATAATAATTATAATATAAATATCTAATATCTTATCACAATATTATATATCCATTTGTAATTTTATATAATTAACTCGATTCTGAAGCTCCGCATAGCATTTTTTCTTAAATATACTCAATGCACAGATCTTATTATAAGTATAGATTTAAGGTTTTTGGAATAACGTGAAAATAAAATGTTTCTTAAATTTGTTATACTTCTATTAATTTCGCTATCTATTGATAATGTTAATTTATGCATACACTTTATAATTAAGGGTTTTTTTAATGAATCTAGATAAACGCTATTTATACATTGATTGATTCAACCGAAAGACGTCCACTGCTAGAAATAGGTCTCCCCCAAAAAGCGAAGAATTACCTTAATCGGCACGCTTGGCAGGCGGGTTAGCGATCGCAGTAGGTGTTTGTGGTGCTCAGAGGATGCTGCTGCTCATCCTCTCGTTTATCCCTTAGTACCATTCTTAGCCGGCACCACACGCCACATTCATACATTATTATAAATACATATATGTGTAAAAAGTACATTTATATAGTTATTTTAACTGACTTACATAAAACACTTACGATATAATAAATATTTGAACTAAAAACTTGGATTTACAGCATAAAGAACATTAAACAAACTTATGCTTGATAGAGGCAAAAAAACTATACAAATATTACATGTAGCTGGCGGTGATGCAACTGTTGTCAGTGCGTAGGAAGTGTGTTATAAAATTACTTATATTTAAAGATTATTATCTATTTACTTTTATGAGGAATTTTCTCAAAACAAAATTAGGTATTACGGGCGTAGTAGATATGATAATGCTAATGACAATTCGTGATTCGCATGATAATATCCATATAAAAAGATATTTCTGATAGGATATAATATATAAAATTATCATGATTAGATTTTATAGCATTATTATATTTGCAAAACAAAACAGCTTAATGAGGGATGATGTCATATATATTATATGATACGATGTTTCTAACGCATTTTTACGCATTAGATTAGCAACCAATTAAGACGGTTGGTAGATTATCATGTGGTAAGTATGAACAGCTCTTGTAACAGTATTTATCGACTGTAACCCTGTGTCAACATAGTATCATATATTTTAAAATAAATAATTTGTTTCGAACACAACGAACAAATGAAAATATATTTTAACACTACATGATCGTGCAATAGAAATAAATGAAATACTGTGTTTAAAATAACAAAACATAAATAAAAGAAAGTAGTATAATTGGGCCGTGAAACATAAAAACTAAAACAAAGTAATTTTAAAAACAAAAACAAAACATAAAATGTATTATCAAATATATAAATTATAGAGATCAACTTATTCTACTTTCACGAAAAAAAACACATTAAAACGAACGTGATAATTCTCGATATTTTAAAAGTAAAATAAAATACATAAAAATTCAGGTTACTGGGACGAAATGTTGTGTCACAACTGACTACTAAGCACCATGCAATGTCACAAATGAAATTAATTATCTATCGTACAAATGTGGACCTTAACTATTTGAAATAAGTAACAATAAAGACGTAAAATCTTGGAAATACAGAAATAGTTTACAGAGATGTATGCTAGGCCGGGATGACTAATGAAAATTTGACCTCACACTAATATAATAGATGAGTTCTTTGTTTCAATACACATAACCTAAATACCTGATACATTTTGATTCTTTTAAATTATTCCTATAACAAAAATAATTGTATAAGAAAATTGTAGGAGTTTAGTAGTTAAGTTGACTCGGTCCATGGAAACAGGCATTTGTAATTCGATACTGGCAAGCTCCGAGGGAGCTTGGTTATTGTTCAAACTCGCTAAATTAGCTGTAACAAAAAGTTACTGTGAATTACTTAGTGTGTCTATGAATGTATGTGTTGCACTTACGGGGCATCATCGTCGCTACGCGACATAGCCCATACAAAAGAACAAAGAAATATTTGTATATAAAAATGATAAAGTTTCGCAAATGATAACATTGCTTATACATACGTACAAACGTACGAACGATAACTAAAAAGAGAGCTAAACACGAATCTTACTTTAATCAATTCAATGAAAAACCAAAGAAATCATAAAGATATGTTTTTACCTACGAAAATAAAATTTAGTACTTCCAAGAATTTAGTGAATTCTTAAAAATAAATAACAATAAAATACAAAATAGCAATAGCAATCTACACCGATAAATTTAATGCCTAAAGATTATTAAAAACTTAAATAACTTATTTCCGATATGTAAAGAAAAATAATTTATTTATTAAAATGAACGTAGAAGAATAAATATCCAAAGCAGAAAAATATATTGTCGTAAATACAATGTATTCTAGAGATAATAGTTTTAAAGTGGATTTATACATATGTATATTTTTTAAGAAAATTTCAAGGTGATACATGTGACAGTCTATAAAACAATAGTATTTTAGTGAACTCTTAAATAATAACAATTAAGTTATTAACATAAATAAGCTATGGTGAACATATAAATAATTTCCGCAGTAGATAAAAACGTGTCGTTAATGTTATATGCACAAATGATTGTGAGATACGCTATGCATAAATGATAGCGTATTTCTTTATGACAAACGATTTTAGTTAACAATAAAATAAAAAGGGATAAATTATTCAAAAAAATTGTTAAAAAAAAATAACTATTATAAATAAACATTACTTGCCGTGTGGTGCGAGCTAAGAATAGTACCACCTCATATTTTCCCGTGGGTGTCGTAAAAGAGGACTAAAGGATATAAACCAAATGATAGGATCTAGCATCTTCGCCCGATAGTACCAGAGAAATGTGGATTTACACAGGGATCTGGATCTACCCATCATCAAGTCCGTCTTCAAAACCCAGTGTCGCGCCTTTTTTGAACGCGCAGAGACACACCCAAACCCCCTCATAGTGCGAGCGTCTCGTACGCCCGACCCGAATGCCTTCCCTAAGATGCGACGACCGCGTAACATCTTGACCGACCGCGACGATAACATCACTCGTATGAATAGGATCTTTCCATATAAACCTCGTTCACTTGCGTGTCAAGCGCCCACGCCCGCGAAACCGCCGTTTCCGCCGCCGGGGACTGGCGGCTAACTTTGCTCCCGCACACTCTCCGGGTCCACCTCAGGCGGCGACCCAAGACGTGTCTCGTTCCCCAACTGGGGAGGCTCTTGACGTCGCCGCCAGCGCGATACAGTGACACTGACCATGAATTGAGCATTACACGCACAACACTGCATACACACTCTTGCACATAACACGCAGGTACATAGTCCTGTAAGGAACTTTTTTTTATGTTAAATAAAAAATATAGGGATTAGATAGGATTCAATTCGCGAGAGAGTTTGTACACTCAGGTAACAGCCAAGCCGAAGTTCGTACCATTTTGGTAACCCTTGTGGTAATTACCTTTTTGCGGCTGAGTGCCTTCAGCACCCGCCCCCAAAGTCACGGTGAAGTTGTAAAGGCCCTTCCGGTCAACAGCAATAGCTAGGGTTAAACAAAAAAAAAATCTAGCATCCTCTGAGTACCACAAACATTTACGGCGATCGCCAAAATTCCTGCCAAGCGTGGCGAGTATGTGTATTCCCCTCACTTTGGGGACACACCTATGTCCAGCAGTGGTTTTTTCGGTTAATATTAATAGAATTATTATTTATACCGATATATAAATAATAATCAATCTCAACATACCTTTTTATAATGTTTTCTAACAAAATATGACATATAATCTATATTATCAAGCATTAGATTAGAGCCGATGTACAATTCTATTTTAAATATTCAACGTTTTCAATAAGTATTACAAGATTAATAAAAGTTTAATGTATGTAACAGAAACATTAGCAATAGTTCTGTCAGAGTTAAAACCCACGTTCTAAACTATTACATAATTTTGTTTCAGCCTACAGATCACGGAAGTGCAAGACATAAAAAAAAACACAAACGTAAGCCCACGTTTGGATGAACTAAGATTTACAAAAAAAGTATAATGCGGATGCAATAAGTTTGATTTGGCAAATAAAACTTCAACTGTAATGTTTTAAGGTTCTTCTGAGTGGGAGTTCTATTCACGGTACTTGTAAAGGAAACCAAACAGATCAACAGCAAAAACCAAGACACGCATACTTTGATTAAATTTTAAAATTAAATTAAATAATGCGAAGGTTAGTTAGTGACTTTCCAACTCTTTATTCGCTCATTAGTCTCAGTTTTATTTAACTACATTTGCCTAAAATTCGTCTCATTGTTCGAACAGTTCTTATTTCTTCTACTTCAACCATTGTTAGTGACACTGTATACTTCAATCGAAAATAGATCACTAGGTCATTGACTACAAATGTAAATAATTTCAGTATGCATTTTGTTTACCTATTATATATTAATGACAACTTGTCCCGAAAGGTAATGCACATTTTATACTACTTCACTTTGTCGTTACTGGGTTAAACATATTACAAGAGTTTTCAAAAGTAAAATAATTATAATATATAATAGTATTATCTTTCAAAGAACATTCTTGGTTATTTACAAAGCGGATTTTCAACCAATATCAGTAAGAAAAACAAATGGTTGCATAGAAACTTGCATACTTTTTGATACAGGGAAAAAAATAATAATTAAAACTTTAGATGAGCGTAAAACCAAAGAAAAATTGCGTAGAATAAAAATACAAACAATTCAAAGGAAAGAAATAAACGTAGATAAGAATTTCCTCTTTATATCAGTCACAAACATCTTTATTTGCTAAGCTGTTTGTTTAATTTGGAAAACCCACTATTTACCTGTTTTTATCAAATGAAATTTAATAAATATCAGTTGTAACGGTCTTCCAGAAAAACACCTATCTCTCTTTGTAGATAAAAAGCGAACTTTATTGATACCATATAAATTGCAAAGTAGCGTTATCCCAAAACTAAAACCAACACTTTTTTGTGAAATTCTACTGCGTAGTTTTCGTCAGATCTTTTTTTGGCTTGGAAAAATAATCAAATAGGTTTTTTTAATTGTTCGCGAGATATATTCTGGACAATTTCAAACCTCGTATAGCGGAATTGAATGCGATATAGATGTAGATCTCTTATAGAAGCGTTCTATGATGGCTATTTTAATTTTTCCAGGTTATAAGATAAATTCATCATCGGAGAAATTAAAAACATGTATCCAAACCAAATATCGGATTCTACTTTATACGCGGAATTGAAATTTGTTTAACAACAAGAAAATTTAAATAATATTCATTATTCACAAGCTTTTTCTTAAACTTTCAACATCTTAATTTTGTGTTACAATATTTAAATTTACATAAATTATTTGATACTGAATGAAAACACATTTAAATATATCGTTTTCCTCTAACTATAAAATGGTATATTTTAATATAGGAGTAATTCCATATTTTATTCGTAGTAACATAATGAAACTTAAAACATAGATAATAAAATATCGAATAGAAGCAATTCAAATTACTAAGAAGTGTTTGTACGATTGTTAAATGTAAAAATAATACTGACGACACGCAGCTCTGCCCGAGGTAAAAACTGAATTTATATGAAGTTTCTATGTCTGAGCACGAAAGATTTTATATTTTAGGCGCTTATAGTATATTTTACCAGCTTTTAACTACAATATTAGGTAGGTACGTGATTTTAATTAACGAAGTAGCTGAAGATGTTAATGCTGTAAACCTTATAATGAGGGTTTAAGCGTTACTAGCTATCAAGCTAACCAGACAAATTTTTTTTAAATCCCCTACCTCTCCTCAGGCTTAACCCGAAACCTCGTCAAACATTAGGTTTCATTAATGAATTTGTATAATTACTTTCTTTCATTTCATTTATTGTTTCCATATTTATTATAACTTCCATATTTCTAGTATTATTTTCATAGTCTTACAATTTTTGTTCTTATATCATTTCTGTTTTTCTTTTTCTTTTTTTTTTCTTTACTAAGCAAATATTAGGAAATGCCCAACCACAACGCTATTAGATATACATAGATTCACTATCACAGCTGCTCCAGTGAGACTTTCGCAATGAAATATATATATTATCTATACTAATAAATAAAATTGAAGTGTCTGTTTGTAATGTCAAAATTATTATTTTTTACTGAATAGATCATTTGAATAATACGATACCTATACCAAACATACAATTATTTTAATTTTTGTCTGTCTGTCTGTGTGTTTGTTCTGGGTAATCTCCGGAACAGCGGGATGGATTTTGACGGGACTTTTTTGTTGATTGCCGAAGTTACTCCGGGTAACATAGGGTACTTTTAATTTTCGAAAATAATGAGGGTTCCGCGTAAAAAAATTAAAACTTATATAAAAATTGAATAAAATCGATTCAATGCACAGTTTTACGGGCAAGTGCTTGAAGTTATTACACATATTTTTACTTTATCTTATTACAAAAAAGAAAATATTAGGGTTCCTTATAAAAAAAATTACAACGCAGTGAAGAATATATAAAACGCGGGCGCAGCCGCGAGCACACAGCTAGTAAATATATATTAAAGCTGTAATAAAAACAAATTTTAAATACAATCATCGATGAACTACATTTATTAAATACAAACTATACACAATTACAAAGAAATACATAACCTAAAAATTTAAAGTTATTAACAGAAGTACAAAATGTTAATTCCTTCATAGTATTATAGAAATTATTCTTCTGTTTAAATTCTACAAAGGCTTATATAACACCATTGTTTTAATATTCCCAGAGGAAACAAATGATTTATCACTTTCATGTCACGTTGACGTTAGCTATAATAGCTCTATTAAGACCGAGCATTTCTATGTTGTTTTATAAATTTATAACTCATGTGGTCGGCAATGTGACCGACAATGCTAATGGATCTATTCTGTTACCTATTAAAATAATAAACGGTCTAAAATAGTTTACATTTTAAAGTCGTCCAATAAATGGAAACTTACAATGTATAAGGGATGTAAAATATTATACACGTTTCATGTTATTCGTATTTTTAGGTTGAGTTGCTTTGAATGCGATTAGTACAAAAGATTAAATTGCACAAAGGAAATCATATTTCCGTAAATACGTACCTACAGCTAGATGGTTTATTTCTGATGGATGTTCAAATAAGAAATTTGATTTATACTAACCACAACGGGCACATTTCTCGCAGAACCGTTGCCCTGTGGAGCCAACGAGTTCTCGAATGGTTATCACGCACCGAAGATGCAGCGTGGGTAGACCTCCGCAAGGTGGACCGACGACCTGGTGAAGGTAACGGGAGTCCGTTGGATGCGCGTGGCGCGATACTGCTCGTTGTAGAGATCTCTGGAAGAGACCCATGTCCAGCAGTGGACGTCTTTCGTTTGAATGAACGGATGAATGGAACCAACCGCAAATTTAGATGAATTTAAAGAATATGGTTTTTGACTCTAAGTCTATGGCTATAGAAGTAACTGTCTGTAAATAAATTAATATCAATCTAACTCAAGTTCAAATAGGACAAGCATATCCAAATTCATAACATTTGTTTCTATTTATAGCACTGATTGTTAATTAAGTTCATTCTGCACCTCGACAGTTTATCAAAGCACTGCGAATGAAGAATTTCGCAATTGACTCAGTTTAAAGAAATTTATTGGTCAATTTACATAACGAGAATTACGTAAACCATGATTCATGCATATAAATTTTAACAACATCCAGTGAATGAAAACAGAAATCAAAATTATGTCAAATATATTTATTGAAATCATATTAGTAAATATGAAAATATTCATCAACCAGTAATTATAAAAAAATTGTTTTGTCTGGGTTTGTAACTTAAGTTTTTCTGATGTATGTGTTGCTTTTCGTATTTTCATTGTATTTGATATATTAGAGGATATTAAAAACGCAACTGTAGTATGAAATAAAACAACATTATTCACAATGAGTAGTTAAAGAAAATATGTTATATTTATTTGGATAACAACAGGCACGTGTCTGTCTAGCTAAGTCAAAATTTAACGAGCGCTAAGAATTCGGATGTTTGTAAACAGTGTAGTTTTTTCCTTGAGCTTCGCCGGAAACATTCTTAGTACATATTTTATTAACACATGATGATGCCACAAGAAAAAGCGTTTTTCCGCAGAAACGTAAAAATACGTAAAACCAGTTCGTGATGTTTACTTGCAAATACATCGTGACATTTATCGTAAAATGCCCAACTAAGAATAGCAACGGGATTTGTTTATAGAGATTGCGATTTACAAACGCTTTTTGATTTAATTCTGTGAGTGAAAAATTTTGACACTTAATTTGCAAACGAATGAAATAAAATTTTTAAAGTATCAAGGATATTTCAATGTTTATTTATGCCTGAATCATATAATTAGTAATGAGCGCCGTCATCTGATGGTATTGCTCATTTACGGACTGTGAAGAAAATTGCCAAATTCGAATTTAGTTGTAACGCGCCTTTGTGTTTGTATAAAGTTTTTTAGTATAAAGACTATATAGGTCACTTTACATCAAAGCTAAGATTTATCTTTAGATTTGCCAATTCCAGAGACAAAGTATAAAGGATTTTATGTTCCTTTTTTCAATTGTATTTCGTACACAGACGAGTAAATGAAGGTATTCGTAGGTACATAGGTAGGTAAATGCGAAGCAGAATATTTCCTGACGTCAGGCAAATTTCCAAACAGATGGCTTCTTTTGTATCGTACTCATTACGTAATATTATTTGATTTTCTCACAAAAGATTTACTAAAAATACATTAGACAAGTCGTGATTATGGTAACTTCCTATTTACTTATACCTTAACGACAAAGATCCCAATAATGACTAAAGTAAATTAGTGCAGACAGGATTAAATGCGTAGTCATCCTATCCAACGACGAACACCCTGATGAATGTTGTATCCAAATTTAGCAAACACATCAAGGTAGACAGAGATAAAAGATAGAGATGACCACAATTACTTAGGTGTTTACCTTATCTTATCACGACTTGTAGAGAGCATGAATCAGAAATTCTGATTTACAATTTAACCTCTGCATTATTCTGTATTGATTCTTCTTAACGTCAAGCCCAGCATTACAAATTATACTTTCAAGTATTTTTAAATTTTATAATTATAAATTTGCCTCGGTTATATCCACACCAAATTTAAATTACATTATAAATGCATGCCTATTTCACAGTCTGTTGTTCTAGCTTAACGTTCATGCCTTCAGCTAACTAAATTAGTCTACGGTTAGTACACCGCTCCTTATGGATAACATGAAGTTATTTTGTGTAGAAACTTTCACTGGAAAGGGTTATTTCACGTAAAAAAGTTTTTTCACCAAAACTGGTATTATTCGAAATTAGCCCGTTCATACGAGTTGGAAATTAATACTTGAATAGTCAGTCCGTAGTCGTAGGAGACTATTAAATACGTTACTGAATTGGATGTCTTCTGTACACTGTTTCCTGCAGATAATTTATAGATTTACTTAGCTTGTGTGCCATGTGTATTTACCTGAAAATTGTAACACAACGCAAGGGAAACACACAATGAGGTTGTGCATGCAATGTTTTAGAATAGTAGTTCTACGTTTACCTACTTTTTGGGCATGAATAATAGTCCTACACAAAACCTACGCTTGCACGATGTAGGTATGTAGGCGTCAAATGCATGTTGTACAATGTATGTTGGAACAAAGAATGCTGGCGTAAGTAGATCGCATTGCAATGAATTCAAAGGCTCTTTTCCGGAGGATTCCAACGACTGTCCATACTTACAAGATATATACTTCTTAAATTGAATACAGCGATTCGTTGAAGTAATCTCTTCATCGTTAAACCATCAATTTTACCTAGAAACTCTTTTCTTCGGTCATTAAAAAGTAATTTACTGCGATACATTATTATAGCTTTTTAGAAGAATGTGGGTAAATACAGCATTTTTAGAAATGTTTAATACGTTTTTAATGATTACTTGAACTTATTATAATATGCGTACAAGTGCGTAAGTCTTTAAGTCAGGTATTTATGGTGAGCGAGGTTTATGATAGCTGAGTGGTAATCCCAACAAATTGTACTTATTATCTATTTCTAAATTTAAGCTCTTTTAAATTCTATATGATACCTACGTAATTAAAAATGGGTGAAATCGCGTCTAGTGTATAGTTTGTAATATACTTATCTAAAAATACTAATTTTAAAATGCTTCGTTAGAGGGTTTTGGTTTACGATCCAATGTGCATTATAATAATTACCTTTGTTAAGCCGTACACAGATATGGCACGTTGCCAAGCATAATATGTATCGATCCTATACCACGGTTTACCTTTGGTACGTTTACAGCGTTGTTTGTTTACGGATATAACATTTATTGCTTCCTAATCACCAACCAGAACTCGGCAAAGTAAACTAAAACAACTTCACTAAAACGGTATAAGCTTCCCAATACACTACGACGGTATTGATGACAATTATTATTGGTCAAACGCCAAAATGTCTGGGAATTTAAATGAATATAATAATATATTTACTTATGCATACAAACGTACAGCACATGAGTGCACCGCGCTCAGATTTCTTGGAACGTATAATATTAAAATTACGTTTTCAGTTTGTTTTATCTCTGCAATCATAAATTATTTCAGCAATTTCAGGAGTGACTGGTTCAGTCAAAAGTCGATTGTGCATAAAATCATAAGAACCACTATGCGATAAAAATTAATTTCGCCAACATAAACATGTGGCACTCATAAATCTCTATAAAAATTGTTTGGTTATTTTAAAGGTAAAAAAAAATACCAAATTTCTTGAAACGGAATATTTATACCACAACAATTTATATAAAATTGAAGGGGAGGATATATAAGTCCATCATAAGACCTGTCATATTGTATGGATCAGAATGCTGTGCTAGTAATAAGATGGATGAGAAGCGATTGCATGTAGCTGAGATGCGAATGTTGAGATAGATGTGTGGTGTTACAAGAATGGATAAAATAAGGAATGAATATATTAGAGGGAGTTTGAAAGTTGCGTCAATGGTAGAAAAGTTGAAAGGTTCTCGTTTGTCGTGGTATGGACATGTTATGAGAAGAGAGGAAGCGCATGTGGGTAAAATAGTAATGAATATGAATGTGGAAGGATGGAAAAGTAGAGGAAGGCCTAAGAAAGTGTGGATGGAGTGTGTAAGAAATGACATGAAAGAAAAAGGAGTGAATGAAGAGATGACGGCTGATAGGTGCGTATGGAAGAAGAAAACATACTACGTCGACACCAAGTGAGTTGGGAAAAGGCAGGAGAATGATGAACAATTTATATAAAAATACACACAGTTTAGAAAAAATACATATTAAAAAGAAACATCGATAAAAATTGAAATGTCTTTTAATTTTCTTCACTTTGGTAATATGATAACAACCGTAACAGAAACTCTAAATCAATTCTTATTTGCTATCGACCTATGAATGAACCTTGAATAATAATCAAAACTCTTAGAATTCTGTACAATTATGTTAATGCTAATTTGACAGTTTGGATTTAGATTTGGATATCGATCTTACAGGCTAAATCACAGTTAAGTCTATAATTATATATAAGAAAATATATAAAAGCATAATGCTATAAAGACATAAAGCTAATGGAAAATATAGAACACGAACATCAGAATTGTTTTTGTTTTCTTAATGAACCTATACAAATTCCTATAACGTTACAGAATTGTAAAATTATATAAAACAAATAAATAATAACAATAAACATACTCGAGAATATTATTTTTATAAAGAAAATTACAATATCTGTTGATATAAAACATTGATTTTGATAAATTTGAAATGATTGCAGTTTATTGATATGATACTTCACATTACGACAACAAATAATATATATATATCAAACAACTTATTACATTTCTATGAGTTAATGATGACAACTATTATCCAGATGTCGTCTATATATGTTTTCAAATAAACGTATAACACTTTTCGTTAAATAAAGTGTAATTATTAGTCAAGCTTGCAAGTATTTACACATTCCAAAATTAATAGCTACACGGCAATCTCTTTTAAAAGCCCATTATCTGTCTGGACGAAGTAACAACCGTGAAAACAATTCACGTCATACGATGAAACGCTAGCAATTACTATTATGAACCTTGATTGAAACGCACGCTCAAATAAGGCCACTATTAACTTTATTCCTAACATAACGAAATATACTATGTATGTATAACCTTCACACAGATATTTACTATACCGTATATTGAATATCGTTAAAAAAAAAGAGGATTGTAAATCACGTTATTATTCATTATAGAAAATAGATAATATTTATCTTTGTATGTGTTGGTGTGGAATCTGTTGGTGACTTATATAAATAAATAAAAATTTCGTAACAGATACGACACATCTACTATCGGAAATTTAGATATACCATTTTCTCTTTGTCGAAATGATTTGCAGGTCAAAGATAAAACTAAATATTCTAATGCAATTTATTGTAAGATGCCTTGCAGTTACAGGCAGGTAAACATATTAATAAATCCAGTGAAAGTTGACAATTTTCATAGACTGTTTAGTGCCCTTATTTTAACAATCTCTGCTACTTTCACTAACGGATGTGATACTAAATTTATTTCAAAACCTAGCGTTACTTAATAAGAAACTAGGTGAACATTGAATTAACAGTACTAAGAAAACGTTTCAAAACATAAAAGAAAACAAATGATTGACGTTGAATTACGGAAATGCCAGCGCAAAATTTTTCGTCTCTCATCTAGTTAGTGTTGTGCCAAGGAAATTTTAACATTATCAGGTTGTTGATGTAAAATGTAATATTATTTTCTTATTTTGTAATCTTATTATGATTCTATTTACAAACTAAGTGGTTCGTAAAATGTTTTGCTCTAGCTGTCACAATTTTTTTGCTATTTACTTAATTATTTTTAATATTTTATATAACCAAGTAGGTTTTATCAACAGCGTAAATATTCTGATCTATATCATTCTAATATCATTTAAATTCGTGTTCGTGTTACGTGGTATATATTTCTTATTGTCAAATAAAGAGGAAATTTAGTATAACAAATTGCGTTTAATGGGGATAGATAGGATTAAGATTCTAAAGTAGGAATTCCTACCACAATGTAGGAATGAATGTTTCAATGGCAATAAATTAGGTTTACATTTAGAGTAACGAAGCTGTACTTATTTTTTTAAACTAGTTCTATAAATCTAATATCGAGTATTAACAATGCTGCATATTCTATTAGTAGTAAATTCACGTTCATAGTAATACCATTAACCTCTAACACGCAAACTCATAAATTCATATGCGAATGCGAAATTTCAATGACAATTTTCGATAACAAAGCATTATGTCACAGATCTAATTCCGTTAAAAGCAATTCTGATGTTACTAAAACCTTTAGAATTGTCTCAACTGCTCTAGTATTAATAATTTTATAATAAGTGTTTGAAGCGATCATGGCATAGCGGGTAGTGCGGCCGGATTCCGCATCAATCGACGCGGGTTAGATCCCCACCTATCCGGCTCTAAAATCGGCCTGAACTTTCGGTGAAAAGAAACCATAGCATGGTGTTAGCGCCTGGGTAGTTACTAATCTCAAGTTAGAAAAGCTGTCGCCAAATACCGATAGGTGTGTTCCGGCAGCATCACTTGAGAACCGGTACCTCTAGGCTTAGTGTGTTATCCTGGACCACACCGTCACTTAACGTCAGGTAAGATTGTGGTCAAACACTGAGCCTATTTTGTGCAAAAAAAAAAACTGGTTCAAAATGTTAATATTCATACTACTACCTACTTATACAACAATTATTAAAGCGCAATACTTGTTTTAGGTTTATTTATACAAATTTATATGGAATTGATGTGTACTAAATAAAACAATAGGATACTATTAAACGTACAAATCTTTATTAGGAAATAAAAACAAGTTAATAGGTACGTATGTGGTTAGAATACATTGTACTTTTGATATTTGAAATAAATGTACTTGTACATATTTCTTCATTTATAAGAATGATTTACGTGATACCGTAACTAAGATTTTAAATATATTAATAAGTCCGTTTTTTACCATATACTCATTCTTTCTACTGAATACTACAATTAATATATAACCATTAATACTCACACATTTTATATACAATTCATTTCAAAATAATCGAATAAGTATTAAGGTGGTGATGGCGCAGTCGATAGTGCGGCTGGATTCCGCGTTAATGGTCGCGGGTTCGAGCCCACCTATTCAACAGTAAAATCAGGCTGAGATTTCGGTGAAGGAAAACATCGTGAGGAAACCATAGTATGGTGGTAGGGCATTTTCTAATAATGCTCGCCTGGATAGCTACCATCCTCAAGTTTGAAAACCTGTCGCCAAATACCAACAGATGTGTTCCGGCAGCATCACTCGGGAACCTATCCCTTTAGGCTTAGTGTGTTTACCATCCTGGACCACAGCGTCACTTAACAACAAGTGTGATTGTGGTCAAAACACTAAGCCTATAGCGTGTAAAAAAAGTGATAAAAATCAATAGTACCAATGAACTAAAACAATATAATTTATTCTGGTTTATATTTTGAAATAATATACAACCACGTAATTAAAGAGTTTGCGATTTATAAAGCAACTGACATTTTTAAGGAACTATATAACACTTCAGATGAAATTTTCAGAAGAAATTGACATATAAAAAATAAACATCTACTTTGAACAGTTTCATATTATAAATTAATCGAAAACAATCTCATACAACCTCAAAGAACAATATTAACATTTGCAGTAACAATAAGGAACAGTTCTATTATTACTTCGTATTTCAAATATTATTGTTACAATACCTACATATTATTGTTAATATAAATACTGTATACAAATTTAAACAATATTAATGAGACATTTATGAATAAAATTATAATTTTACACTTACCAACATGCGATAGGCTCGTGAGATCTGATTCTGAAAAGAAAAAAAAAAAAAAGTGAAAAATAATGTAAAATGAAAATGCGTGCTTATAGATAATAATCAAAAGCATAATCTATATATTAAGCAAATGGATTGTGTTAGCATTTTCTTTATATAAATTAACAAAAAATCAAAAACTAAGTAATTTATTTTGTGTTATTTTTCTAATTTCATCTGAAACAACTTGACTGACAGTCGAAAATCGAAATTTTTCATTAAAATTAACATGTACTAACAAAACATTCTGTTGTAAATAGTTACAAGTAGAATTCAATCTGTTTCAGGCAGAAGTAGCAAAGACACGTCTTCATTAATCAAACTTCACACTATCATTACTGACATAACTAATACTTGCAAATATTAGTGCACTTTACACACAGCTAATAACAGAAATTCTTAATTCTTACAGTAACGAATACTAATATTAAAATCTTCAGTTCCAGGTGGAAATAACAGATGTCAAGCTCTTTCAGGCAGAAGTATTGAAGTCACGTCTTGATCGATCAAATTTGGAACCATTAATATTCAATTGGGAGATGGTAACTGATACGGTCTAACACTATTAGTGCAGATGCTGACAGTAGTCAATAATAAAATATGATAGTAGATCGGACGAAATAAATTTACTATTTACAGTCAATATAGTCTGTCATAATAGTAACCACGATTGTTAACTTTGCTCCCGCACACACTTCGGTTTCCCCTCGGCCTGGTGCACAGAACGTGCTTTGACCCCCATCTTGGGAAGCTTTTGTAGCCGCCGTCAGCGCGATACCGTGGCACTGAATGCTTTAGCAATAACACGCACCATACTGCACACACATAATTACACACTACACGCAAGGTACATAGGTTCTCTAAAGAACACTCTAAGGGGCATTTTATTCGGTATAGGTATCGTAACACGTTCTTATCTACGTAGTTAAAAAAAAATTACATTACAAACAGACACATCGATTTTATGTATTAGTATAGAAAGAATCGTATTTAAATTATGTATTGAATGGATACTTGCTCATTATTATAAAAAAGGTTAACATTAATTAATCATTATGTTAATTAAATATTTATCCATTAATAATATTGTAAAATTTACTGCTTATATTAAAACCTTTACTTCAACATTTAAAAATGACAAATCAATGTCATTTAATTTGTTATTTCGTGACTTGACCTTTCTCATAAATGTTGAATTCGAATACAGTAAAGATAACTATTTGTTCATATTAATGAAGTATTATAGTTTTTAGATATATGATAAAAAATTAATCTATACTAAAAAATAAAATTGAAGTGTCTGTTTGTAATGTCAATTTTTTTTTACTAAATAGATATGATACCTTTTTTTATATATAAATATTTACCGATATAAATTCTTGTCTGTCTGCCTGTTTGTTCCGGGTGATCTCTGGAACGACTGGACCGATTTTGATGGGACTTTTACTATTGAAAATAACTAGGGTTCCGCGTAAAAAAAAATAAAACTCATGAAAAATTTAATAAAATCCGATTCAATGCACAGTTTTACGGGCAAGTGCTATAATTTATGACAAATATTTTTACTTTATCTTAGTACTATTTTTTTAGGAAAATATTAGTTTCCGTGTAAAATATTTAAAACGCAGTAAGAATATAAATTTTTTTTTGAAATTACTTCAATTTTTAACCTACTTCAAAAAGGAGCAAGTTATCAATCCTTCTATATGTTTTTTTTGTATGTTTGTTTTGCGATTTCTCCTTCATTTGTGGACCGATTTGCAATTTTTTTTTCCATTGACGGAGTACACTCCCAGTGTGGTACCATTTCCACCAAAAAAATTTAAAAAGTTTTCTTTTTAATTTAAATAGTTTTATTTATTAGTATCGATATATATAGACAAGCCAGCCTCTCAAGGATTATTTACTCCTTTGTAATTTCTCTGTCCTTCTTTCATTTCAATTTTTTTCTGTAGGTATACTATTTTTAGAGGCAAACTTAATCAGGTACATGCGTTTCATTCTAAGTTTACCGATATTTCATTTATCACTATGCAATGGTGTTATTATGGTGTTTACCTTTATCGAAAGTTCAGGCTTATCATAGAATTGAATAAGTAGATTCGAACCTATATTTATAGATACGGAATTCGACCACACTACCACTTAGCCATCATTGTTAGTACGTAATCGATAATATTCGAATACTATGAAAGAAATGGTTATAAATCCTTCAGTCGATTAATGTAATTCCAAAAAGTGGTGTTATAATAGCAACGCTATTATCCAATATCAGGTGAGATTTTGTCAACGAAAGATAAAAAAATAATACACTTGTTTACGTTATCATACCATTGAATCGTACATCACATACAATCAATACACATACATACAATCGTTCATTCATAAGAATTCGAATAATTTACTCCGTCCATAATATAATAAATTAATTATCAGGTCGTTCATGTTATCTATAATTAATGTCAACAAATATGGCGTAAATAATTTCCTGATGACATAAATGTTTGCTCCGTATCTATTTGCATTAAGGAGCGTAGGTAAGGTAGGAACTGAAAACTTCTTGACCGGCATTGAGCGATTCTCAGTAGGGGAAAATTGTAGGTTCACGTTACCTAAACTGTGACGTCAACCGTCAACATGTTACAGTATGTTAATTATAACATGGGGTTTAAGAGAATATAAGAGCGGCATTTATTCCATACAAACGTAGTCCTCTGATTCCTCCCTGGGTAATAAGCATTACGGTAAATATTTTTATACCAAATAATATGTATCCACCTTCGCCACGTCCGTACGTTTTTATTTTTTCCATAAAATAGTTATTTTAGAAACTAGGATCATTTGAAAATGAAAAAAAAGTTCGATTTTTATCATCATTATCAGAAGAAATTTGACAGATAAAATTTGAAAGAGGCATAGCCAAAGTCTTTCTTATTCTATAACAGAAAGAAAAATAAAAATCGTTTCAGTTTTGGAGGAGGACACAGGGTACAGAGTGATGTTTTCATCTATTTTGCGTAGGTAAAATCAGCCCGAGATGCAGTTGTCCCTTTCGTGTTTTATAACTCTTTCTTTGGGGCGCAACGCGATAGCAATAGATTTCTAAAATACCTACTTTTCAAATCTGTTGCTCACCGCATTTCCTCTTAACTGCTGGCTCTCAGAGATAAATTATAAAATTTACAATCGTATGTTTTGATTATGAATAAACTATGTATATGAAAATGTGCATAATTATTGCTCGGAGCGCTAATAGATGTAAAAATCAGACAAATATTAAATATTGTGTTATGTTAATAATTTCAATTAACATATTATAAAGTTCAAACATTAGTAAACAGTTTTTTTTCCAAATTTCGAGTTTTCACTTTTGTCGGAAGTTCCCATGACTGTGCCTAGTTTTTTTTTTTCCACTTCATTGGTACTGTTATGAAAAAAGAAACGATGAGAGATTAGTGTTAGTGTTATAATAAACCTTTTCTTTACGTGATAAATGCATTTACGCATTCTACCTGCCATCTCTAATACGGAAGTGGAATCTCCCGAATTAGAAATGCCAAAGGGTATGTGGGACTCGTCCGGCGTGAAGCGTCAGGAATACTCAGTATAATCCGCCGGCTTTCTGGGGGGTGACACGGGAATATTAGTGTTATAATGAACCTGACATTTGGGTAAAGGTAAACATCGTGAAGAAATTATAGCTTGGTGGTAGGTAGGGTATTTTTTAATAATGCACGTCTGGGCAGCTTCCGCCCTCAAGTTTGAAAACCTCTCATGGAGCATCAATCACCTATTGTTTGGAGTATTACTAGAGAACCAGTAAGTACTTCTAGGATTAAGGTGTTTACGATACTAGACCACATCGTCACTTGACATCAGGTGAGATTATGGTTAACACACTGAGCCAATATAGTATACAAAAGAAACTATAACATAAATACTTAGGAGCCAGTAATTACGAAAAACAAATCTTACCTGGGTCATTTAACCAAGAGATATCGCGACAGTAGTGTACTTATAATGACCAGCTGTGTGCCCGCGCCTGCGTCTGCGTCCTTATATTTTTCACGACGTAATTTAGTTTTTAAGTTTTTGATACGAAAACCCTAATTATTTTCCAAAATTTTTTTGCTACTAACAAAGCAAAGATATTTCTTACAAATTTAAATACTTGACAGTAAAAGTGTGCATTGAGTCGGATCGGAGAAACACAGTCGGACAATAATTTTAAGCATTGTAGTTTTGGTATAGCTATGGTGTAAATATTCATATCTATTTAGTAAAAAATAATATTGTGACATTACAAACAGACACTTCAATTTTATTTATTAGTATAGATAAATGTTGTACATATTCAATTTGACAACTTCTATTTATTTAATTTAAAAATCAATGTAAATAAATTATCTCATTACGTTATTAAAACAAAATAATTAGTACTTATTCCTCTGTTTATAATTTTATTTTGCACATACGCATGCATAAGAGTATTATTCGACAATAAACTTTATAAAAAAAAATTGTGTAAAAGGTCACAATTGACGTACGCGTAAATTATCAACAGAACGGCCAGATAATGGGGGGCACTTTGTTTAGAAAAACATGCTATATATTTTTTTCATATTACTGATAGGAAAACGTCACTTGCATCAGTGTTAAAAACAAGAATGATTGTCCAGGATGTGATAGGACACGCGACATTTTACCAATCGACCACGCTAATCGTAGTTTTATCGGCTTAGTAACGATTTCGATATATAATAAAAATATGATACTCGTTTAAATTTACTTGAATGAAAAATACTGATTTACTTAAGGTCTCAAAATGTGTTTAAAATTGAATTGAATACATATATAATATATTTTAACTTATAAGGAAATATTGACGAATGAGCATTCTTCAGCATTTCGAAAATATTAATCATCATCTTAAAACTTCATCTTTTGAAATAGATCACTTTCATTATGACACTGCGAATTTGTGAAACGATGATAGATTAGTTGGTAGTGCGGTTAGATTTCGCGTCACTGGACGCGGGTTCAAATTCACCTATCCAACTCTAAAATCAGCCTGAGCTTTCGGTGATGAAAACATCGTGAGGAAACCGTACCATGGTGTTAGGGCATTTCGTAATAATGCCCGTCTGGGTAGCTACCAACTCTTCAAGTCAGAATACCTGTCGCCAAATACCAATAGGTGTGTTCCAGCATCGTCACTTGCGAACCAGTACCTTCTAACATTATTGTATTTACCATCCTGGGCCAAATCGTCACTTGACATCAAATGAGATTGTGGTCAAAACACTGAGTCTATATTGTGTGAATAAATAGAATTATCTACATTATATACGACATTTTACTTCCTAGTTTATCTCCATAAGAAATTAGTGAAAAAAACAGAGATGTATTTATCCGCAACTCATTTCCAGTTAACCGAACGTTGTGAATATTTCGAGTAACTTAGAAATATTGAATTTCCAAATAAAAGTTTCACATTAAAATTTCTTCGATAAAATCTAAACGTCAACAGATGAGACCTCCTGTAAAATTTCATAATCCTAAAGCTTGAGTAGACAACCGAATCATCCAGGATCATTAATTAGGACTAAATCATTAGTTAAATATATTTTCTATATTAAATATATTGATTCGAATATTATCCGAGGGCAATAAAAGCAATAAACTCTATTTAACAAGTATAAATGATAAGTGACTTTATTATACTTGACAGGGGGCGTGATAACGCTCCTATTAATAGGCGATCTACAGCCACAACGGTTTAACCCTTGACTTTTCTCACACGATATCTAAACACTACGCGAACTCTGATATACCAAGCTGACCGTTCAATCCGTGAAGCGACAAACAAATATTCTAGAATGTTCTTGATAAACATAAATTTGTATTTATCGAAATTACGATATTCTGATGGTGTAATATTTGTTTGTTATTATTGTTCTTGCAGACGTCAGTATCCCACTCGTAAGCATTGAAGGTATTTTAAGGTGCAGCAAAATTTATTGGTAGAGTGGTTTTCGAGATCTGTGCCTGTTGATTGAGAGTCTGTGGTATATTTATAGTAAACAGAAATTTCGATGACTCGATTCATTGACTAGTTACTACTTTTGTAAAATCAATAAGGAGTAACGCAAACAAATTATAAATTTGTTTAATAAAAATTAAATCTTTCTATACAAATGTTAAAGCATGTACTTGGTACATGTACATGGTACTTTATGCAATGGAAAATGATATGAAAAAAAATTTAATTATTTACATGTTTTTTCAATACAAATTTTACAAATTTGCTACTAATCATGACCGTTAAAAAATTATCGCACTTGTTATTTTATCATTTTTTATTAAGATAATATTAATTACAATAACCTAGTAATTATACTAAAAAAACGTCATTATGAACAAGATAAGAAAATTATCAGTACCTAATGACAGTTAAGGACGTTTGTTATAGTCAGTATTTAAAAATAGCATTTGTTTTTAACTACCTGTTTCCCCAGTGTACTTAAGAATTCAATTAAATCTTCCGTTTTTTAGATAAGTAATGAAAATTGTATGATTGAAAGAGATTGTATGCCTCAATTGTTTACAATTCCTCATAAAGTAATTAATAATCACTAAATAGAATACGTTTTATACTAGCAAAGACATGTACTCTTCGATAGAATGATTGCTAAAAGCAATTTAAGAAATGTGATTTATTTTATCTGCCTCTTTGGTGGAGATATTTACAGAGATAATATTTTCTTATGAACTGACTAACGCTGTTATTCTGATGGGCCTTAGCAGCTTAATTGGGTTTTGCGGCAATCTCTTCAAGCAATCAGCCGGAAAGTACTAAGTTGCACAATGGTAAAGACCGCAATGGAACGACCCTCAGCCTAAGGTACTTACTACCTGTGTGTAAATTTCGTAGAATTGGCAATAAAAGGAACACGAAAGAAATACATTTTGCGTGTTTTATGGTAGTGTGCAATGTACAATATGATGGGTTTGACGCTGGTGCATATGATATCAATGTAATGCGC
The DNA here is from genome assembly GCA_014132275.2 of Samia ricini. Classification (NCBI taxonomy): domain Eukaryota; kingdom Metazoa; phylum Arthropoda; class Insecta; order Lepidoptera; family Saturniidae; genus Samia; species Samia ricini. The sequence continues at coordinate 12,002,437 of AP028165.1, read as the reverse complement.
TAGCAGTAGCTACTATAAATTGCCCAGTTGGGGATAGGATCACGTACCCACTTAGGCCGTTATCGGCCTGTGGATAATTAGGGATGTCTGCATAACTATTATAGAGTTGCATTGGACATAAGCTGGATTCATATAGTCCAGAGAGCTATATAAAACATGGTGTTAAAAATAAAGTAAATAACTAACGTTTCATTGATAATGAGACATCATAATTATTGATATGCCTAAACCTATATGAAATGTATTAATTTAGATCCATCCTTCCATCTATTCAACCGAAAGACGTCCACTGCTGGACATAGGTATTTCCGTGCTTGAAAGGCGGGTTGGCGACCGCAGCCGGTATTTGTAGTGCTCAGAAGGTGTTACTGCCCAAATCTTGGTTTATTCCTTACTCACCTTTTAAGACACCCACTTGAATATATGGGTTGTTACTGTTCTTAGCCGGCACCACACTGACTTAATTTAGATACTATAATAATTGTATAATTCATTCTAGAAATCTCTTCGTGAATAAAAAAACCTGCTCGAAATATTCGTCAGAACATATACAAAACTAAGTGCGATGAAAATGTTTTATTTTCAAAATAAAACTACTATTCTAATTATTACGACTCTTTGCCAATGCAGATTGGGGGGGTCAATGTTATCTTAATTTATTGACTGCCACAATATTATAATACACTTTGATTACGGTTATCAATAAAAGATAGGAAAGTTTTATCGAGCGAAAATAACATGTTTGATTTCATCACTTAGTGTTGGTCACAAATATTTTGTTGTTTATTATATGTTAATCTCGTTCATTTTTTTTTCGTATAAACTGGTTCGACAAACATGTCAATGCGGAGTTTGACGTCACAGAGTTTGTTATAAGAATTATCCAGAACTGGGTGTGTTAATGACAGAAAGAGTGAACTAATGAGAAAGCTTGTACAAAAGAGGTTCTAACAATATATTACAATTTCTGATAGTAGTATCAAAGTGTAAATTATAAGGATTACTTATTACTACTATTATTCTGGAAAGGGCTATGCAGGTTATAATTGACCTGTATCACGCGACCTTAATAAAAAATAATGGTGACTTACATTTCAAATTAAATATAGTTTTAATAAACTTTCAAAGTCTCAAGCTCGATAACCATTGGACCGATTTACATGATTTTATTTTATATCATAAATAATATCTCTATCTAGGCTATAATATACTCGTACATCTAAACCACTAAATATTACGACTGAAAAAAACAACTCCATGTATTTGTTCAATTCTATAATACGAGAAAATATTAACAATAATTTTATATTTCATGCGAGTAGAAAACACTAGTAAAGGCATATATTATGATGAATTGATTGAGTGCACTCCTGTACAGTCTCACATTCACCAACAAGTTACTTTGAGCTCAGTCCAACCTGTCATGACTAGCCATAATAAATTAAAAAAATTTATAAAGATAAATAAGTTAATAAAAAAATATAATAAAAATATTAAATCTAGGAAAACAAATAAATCATTTGCTGTTTTGGCTAAAGAAAAGTTGTTATTACGAGAAAAACTAAATAAATTAAATTCTAAATTGTTGAAAAGTCAGGATGTTTATAGTGGTGACATACAGCGCTTGCAGGCTGAGTTAAAAAGTAAAGAAGATTATATACTGTCATTATCTTCAAAATATGAGTGTTCACAGAATAAATTATATGAACACATGGTATCAGCAGATGAGTTGATAGAGTCAGTTACAGATAAACTTGTTGGGGTTGAGTCACATAGCAACCCTTGTGTGTTGAGTGATTGCAATCGCTCTGGGTTCCTGTGTGACATGCAGTCACCAGGGTCTGTTGTAGTTCGAAGAACTATTCCTGTACTGACTCAGTCATCTGAAGTAATTAAATTCTTACCTAAGTTGATTACACCTAACTTAGAAAAAAATATGAAAAACCATCCTAATCTGTTGCATGCAGGTGCTGATGTCAGTACTGTAAAAAAACATTAGTATTCAGTGACGGAATTGGTAAGGGCATAGGGTTGATGTTAGCACGGAATTTAAACCATAATATTATTAATTACTGCATGCCAGGTGCTACTTTTAAAAAAATAATTGATAGTATATTAAACACAGACTTGGACAAAAATTGTAATATTTTAATTTTAATAGGTAACAGTTTAGGGGTAAAAAAAATTGATTTACAGAAATCTTTAGAAAAACTGTTACATTTGACAGTTGGGAAAATAATGCTATGTGCTTTCCCATATTCAATAAACTTTAAAGAAAAAAATAATAATATTCACATGTTAAATAACTGTTTATACAATTTAACATGTCGTCATAGTGACAAATTTATATTTTTTGACATTAATAAATTTATTAATAACTTTATATTAACCCAGGAAAGGATGTATCTTTCCAATAAGTATAAACAAGACATAGCTACATTGATAGCATATAATATAAATAGGTTAAGTGACACGACAGTATCATCTAGTTCAACTAATGATACTGCTAAAATTACTATTTTAAACCAATAGATAAGACAAAGGAGCAGTGTTACATTACAGTTTATCATCAAAACATTAATCGCTTCTCCGGCAAAATATTAGATATAGACCTATTATTAGATAGAGAGAGACTAGATATATTATGTTTTACAGAAACTTGGCTTAAACCGGATAGGATGTTATTTGATGTGCCACACTTTTCAGTTGCTAGTGTATTTAATAGAACAATCGCTGCCGGTGGTGGTTGCATTATACTATCTAAAAATAAATTAAACTTTAAAAACCGAAAAGATATATGTAGTCTCTCTATAGATCGTGTTTGTGAAGTGGCTTGTGCAGAGATGGTAGATTTAATTATATTATGTGTTTATAGACCTCCAGCCTCAAATGTTCTTCAATTCTTACAAACAATGGAGGTTATTTTAGTAAAAATGTTTAATTCGAAAAAGCGAGTGTTAGTTTGTGGCGATTTTAATATAGATATTTTAAGCTCCACGCCAGAGGTCACTATGTTCATGTCGTTGTTTAGATCATATAATTTTAATCCACTCTTTAATGAACCAACAAGAACTACGGCTCACACTGCATCTTGTATAGACAATATTTTTACAAATTTTAAAACCATTGACGGTGGTATAATATCTGGAATACGGTCTGATCACAAAGGTCAGCTCGTTAAAATTAGCTGTCATAAACCTAATGATGAATGTATGAAAACGACTAGACTTATATCCAAAAGTAGATTAGATAGTTTAAATAATAATATTCGCCAGCAATTGTCTACTAAGAATTTTAACAATCGAGATCCCAATAACGACTACGAAAACTTGTTTAAGATTATAAGTAATGAATTTAATAAACAATGCCCAATAAAGGTTGTTATTGACAGGAAAAAAATTGCATTCAGTGATTGGGCAACTAAAGGAATAAGAAAAAGTAGAGAGTGTTTATATGAACTATATCACAGAAAATCACTAACTACTAATTCATCATTTCATGCTTATGTCAGGGAGTATTCAAAAACTTTTAAACGTGTATGTATAGAAGCTAAAGCAAATTTTTGGGAAATAAAGTTCTCGTGTCTAAAAATAAGGTCAAAACCGTCTGGCACATCATAAATAAAGAAACAGGAAATAGTAAAATAAATAATAATACACTTAATCTGAACGTTGACGGAGTACATATTTCAAACAGTTCAGAGGTAGCAACTGTTTTTCAGGACTACTTCACTAACATACCTCTTGAAGTTACAAAACATATAACTTCATCACCCCAAGGTGCCGCATTGCTCCTTAATAACTTAAGTGCTCCTATAAATTCAAAATTCTACTTTACATTTATTACTGCAGGTGACATATTAAAAGCCTTCAAGCAATTAAATTTAAAACATACACAAGACATATGGGGAATGTCGGTAATGGTTCTTCAAACCATGATTGTTAATATTTCACCATATTTGGCTAACATATTTAACGGATGCATAGCAACAAGCACTTTTCCTAATTTAATGAAAATAAGTAAAGTGGTACCCTTATTTAAATCAGGTTGCAGAAGTAGTCTTGAAAATTATAGACCAATTTCAGTACTTCCATCGATTAGTAAGATTTTCGAAAAGATTATGCTTAATCAGTTAGTTGAATACTTTAGAGCAGAAAAGATTTTAGATGATCGGCAGTTTGGTTTCACGAAATCCAAATCTACCACTGACGCTGGTGCAACGTTAATAAGTCACATATTGGGAGCTTGGGAGATTTGGCAGGATGCAATAGGTGTATTCTGCGATCTCTCAAAGGCCTTTGACTGCGTTGATCACAGTACACTTATACTGAAACTAAAACATTATGGTGTTTCTGAAACCTCTGTCTCCTTCCTGGCCTCTTACTTAACAAACCGATGTCAGAAAGTAAATGTTAATGGGGTTACCTCCACTGGGTCATTAGTTAGAATCGGTGTGCCGCAGGGGTCGATTTTGGGACCGTTTTTATTCCTGGTTTATATTAATGACTTACCGCTAATGGTTAATAACTCAGCTGATATGGTTCTATTTGCAGACGATACTTCACTTATATTTAAAGTAAAAAGAAAAAATTCAGAGATTAGGCACTTAAATAATACACTAGCAAACATTTCCAAATGGTTTGCCTTAAATAATTTACTTCTTAACACTAAGAAAACGAAATGCATAAAATTTATGTTGCCCAATGTGCAACATATTGATTGTAAGTTAGAGATAGAAGGGAATTTAGTAGGCTTAGTTGACAAAACTCTGTTTTTAGGTATCACACTTGATAATAAGTTACAATGGGGTCCGCATATTAAAACTTTGGCAGGAAGGCTTAGTTCCGCTGCTTTTGCGGTTCGGAAAATTCGCCAGTTGACGGATATTGCTACTGCTAGGTTAGTCTACTTTGCTTACTTTCACAGCTTAATGTCTTACGGTATTTTGCTGTGGGGTACAGCAGCAGAGGTAGACACCATTTTTACGTTACAAAAGAGAGCTGTTCGAGCAATATATAATATGGGACCTCGCGAATCTCTAAAGAACAAGTTTCAAAAAATATGATATCTTAACTTTGCCCTCCCAATACATCTTCGATAACTTAATGCATATTCGTAAAAATTTAGACAAGCTAGATCTAGTGAATGATCGTCATAATTTTAATACTAGAAGTAAAGACAAGTTGGCCGTCCCACGCTTTAGGTTAAGTAAGTGTAATAAAAGCTTTATAGGTAATAGTATTCGGTTTTACAATAAGATCCCAAGTAAAATTACCGATTTACCTGACAATAAGTTCAAGTATTATGTCAAGCAAGTTTTAATCTCAAAAGGTTATTACAGGGTGGATCATTACGTGAACGATAGTGATGTCTGGAAATAACCCACATCTCTGTGCTTCCACTAAAAACTACGATTTGTATAGTTTTTTTATATGACATAAAAAAATTATATATATTATATTTATGAAAAAAAAAGAACCAGATCGAGTTTCTTGCCGGCTCTTCTCGACTGGGTTGTTTTCCGAACCGGTGGTAGTGTTTTAGACGTTCATAAGCGCCTTCTTAGAGCCTAAATTGAATAAATGAATTTTGATTTTGATTTTTGATTAAACAGACAAAACAGAACCAAAAAAATTATTTATATCAATATAGGCGAGAAACGAATCAATGGCTATTGCTCAATTCCACTATAATAAAAATTAAGAAGATATCCTAGTAGCCTTTATTTCATACAAACGTAGTCCTCTGTTTCCTCCCTAGATAATAGCATTATGGTAAGTATTTTTTACACATAATAATATATATCCCCCACCGCCATGCTCATATATTTTGATTTTTTTCATATATTAGTTATTGTAGAAACTAGAAGCCTTTGAAAATGAAAAAAAATATGCTCGATTTTTACAGCTATTTTCAGACGTTCTTCAAACTAATTTGATGGATAAAATTTTAAAAAAGCAAAACGTACAGGCATAACCAACGTATTTATCATTCTAAAACTGAAAGAAAATTAACAATCGGTTCAGTTTTGGAGGAGGAAACAGGATACTACGAAGTGATGTTTTCGTCTATTATGTATATTTAAATCAGTCCGCGCTGCAGTTGTCCCTATTGCTTTTTTTGAGGCACAACGCGATAGTAATAATTTTCCGAAATACCTACTTTTCCGACCGCATATCTTCTTAAGTCATTGAGCAATTGAATAGTTCGTACTTAACGATTTCACAGGTATATTTCATACCTTTTACTCACGTTGTTTATAGTATTTTTGGAAAAAATAATAATCGATCTAAGTGTGGAAAGATGGAAGAGTAGAAGAAAGCTAAAGATTGAAAGAAAGAAGTTAAAGTGTGATTGAAGTAAGCGACGGATAATCTATATTAATAAATAAAGTTGAAGTGTCTGTTTGTAATGTCAAAATATTTTTTTTTACTAAATTCATATGAATGTACATACGATAGCCAAAATTCTTGTCTCCGGGTAACCTCCGGAACGGCTGAACCGATTTGACGGGATTGTTTTTGTTACATAGCTGAACTTCCGACTATCGTCTTTGATGGTACTAATATTCATATATCTAAGAAAGTAAAAAAAATTTGAATCTAATTTGACAAAAAATTATCTAGGGGTCCACATATTTGAATTTCTGAGAAATAGTTTTACTTTATCATAGTATGGAAAAAATAAAGGGAAATATTTGCGTTCTGTATAAAAAAATGGGGGCATAGTACGAATGCTAGTACGAAAATAAAGGAGTAAATGAAGAGGTGTCGGCTGATATAGCTAAAATAGATCCAGTAAGACTTCAAGTATTACATTATTTTATCACTAAATGTCAATTGAAAAATAAGTACGCCAGCATTATAAAACATCAGGGAATATAATGACAACTGTTATCATTTTCCTTGAACTCTAAATGGAAAATTACTTATGAGGCCGGCAATGTTTTGTAATTGTAAATGTGTTTTAGGTATAATGTTTCATAGAAACACATATTCAAATGAATCAGTACTCATTACTTTACATAAAAATACTAAGAAGGGCGGAAAAAACTATAATATATATAAATATTCCATTCATTTTAAAATGTAACTAACCGACTTACTCCTATATATAATGTGGTAATTGTTTGATGAGTTTTAATAAGTGTCATATTAACATAAACATATCACGCCATCTATCGGAAAGAGTAGAACAAACAAGAATTGTCGACTTCCATTTTGAATTATCAACAGTTGTGAAGAGCAATATTCTTGGTAACTTTGGACATACACTCCTGCACATGCCACACACACATAGGTCCTGTAAGGAACTTTTTTATTATTATTAAATAAAAAAAATAGGACTTAGCCAGGTTCAAAATTCTGCAGAATTTTTTACGCTTGGTTAGGCCGTACTACTTTAGTAACCCTTGTGCTAGTTACTTTTTTGCGGCTGAGTGCCTTCAGCGCTCGCCCCCAAAGTCACGGTGAATCTATAAATCCCCTTCCGGGGAGCACCATTAGCTAGTTATAAAAAAAAAAACGTGGTACTTTGACTAGTGTCTGGTAGTAATACATCGGGGAAGAAAATACTAATGCTTCCTTACATTACAGACAATAAAGAAAATGAACAGAAATGTAAAAACCGACGTCTCTTAGTCTTACCGTTAGTTGGTTTACAACTCGAGAATCCCTAAACCGATTTACATTCCTTTTTTTAATCGTAGATATATTATTTTTTCAATATTTAGTAAATACTACCTACAAAATAGGTAGTAGGTATATTTAGTAAAAGTAAACTTATAAATAAAACTTCATAAAAAGACCATCATCGTATTCCTAATTTACATCCTTACCAATACATTACATAACAGTTATTAAAAAAACGCTGGCCATAAATGCATAATTGACACGAACGAGCACACAGTTAGTTTATAATAAACATGGAGATATAGGTGTAAGGAACAAAAAATCATATATAGGCGCATACCCGTAAAGAAAAGCTAGTATGGTATAAAGCATACTATTTAAAACAAGCTCACGTACATACAACATACTTTAAATGAAATTTGAGATTTTTCACCTAACTAGTATAACAGCTACCTTGCAAAGTGTCTAACTGGCGCCATGATACTATTACATATGAAACCGCAGGCGCTTGGTGACAATGGAATGGCGGAAGGTGAACGGCTACACCAAGTATTCGATAACAAAAGGATCGTTTTATAATAATAAAAAAGAAAAAAGATAACTAAGCTCTAATTACTTCATATCGAGGGAGACTATTAAATGCCTTCGATTTAGATTTACGTTACAGTATAGATGTATCCATACATGTATTTATATAATAGTATTTTTCAACGAACATTGAAGCCAATACCAATTTTTCTACACTTTTTCACCGTGATATTATTTATTTATTTACCTGGTTATATTTTTTTTATTTATTTGACACATTAACAAGGTTTACATTCTGTTTTACATACTATATACTAAAGGACACGTGACAAATGCAACCTTAATTATAATGAGTACGTTGAATTACATTTTGTTAACAAGTTTATACAAACCAAAAAGATATCAATAAACATTTTAATACTATTTATAAATATGAAAAACAAAAATTAACAATATGAACATGAAGGTCAAAATTAACAAACTAGAATTAAAATAATTAAAACCATATAAGAAAAATAAATGACTCTAAATGAAAAAAAAAAAAACTTTCAAATTTTAAATTATATGGCAGTAGTTTTACTTTCGTGGGACGTTAGATGTATATGCTCTAAGGCTATTTTGAAAAATGTTTACATTATTAGTTTTAGATTTCTTGTTATATTCATGAAAAAAAGGCATTAAAATTGTTATATTTTGTTTACGCCCAAGATCTCTATTAGTCCCATCATACTTAGTAAATACGAACAATAATACCTATGTTATTGAGTCACCTACGTAATATAAAATTTATAAACAATAATTATTTACCTATAGGTACCTAACATAGTGTTTATATTACATTCATACAGAAATCATTTAAATAATAATAAATAAATAATTTAGCGTACCTATTTGAATTACACATAAAGAATAATTTGACTACAGGTTATGGTGACTGGTATTTAATTTATTATAAACAAAAGTCTAAGGAAATAATGTAATTTATTAAAATATATATACTGAAAAATATTCTTTCTCTTTCTTGCAAAATGTAGGTTATTATAGAATATGTACGAAACACGTAAAATAATACGTCATATATTAATATACCACGCTCGCTCTCCCTAGGACAAAATTGAAATGCTTACAACTTTTTTTTTTAGATTTTAATCAGTTTTCTTGGTTATGGTCTGTTTTTGATGACAGAATAAAAAAAATACCAGTCGACATTTTTATTTCACTAAACCTATTTTTAAATATTCGCAAGCTAAATATAGTAAGTTTTAGCTTAGGTGGAACATAATACACGACCTCCACAAATATATTGACACTACCTTGACAATTAAGCAATGTTATAGTATCATAAATTAGATAATGCTGTTCGTTTATATTTGACAGCCTACTAATTTAGTCAGCTGATATTTTATTCCAAATGGTCTCAGTTAAATATCATGTTTCATATTTGTTTGAAAAGTCTAAAATGTAACATCTGTCTTTGTTCAAGCCAGGATAGTGTGTAATTAGTTTACATTGAAAATTAATATGAACAGTTGAATACTTGCCCGTTTTTGATAATTTACATTTATAAATATAGGCTAAATTTAAATAATTTTATACAATAGATATCTTTAATTTTGTAAAAAAAATTAAAATTTTCTGACTATTCCAGTTGGATGAGGTAACCTTATCATAAGATTAACATAATGCATAATTTTGAAAGATAAGATTTTAAGCTAGACATTACCAGGGAATTTCGGGAGTAACAATTCATGCTACTCTCGCAATAACATATCATGTTACTACCTGATTAGAGTTTGTAGAGGGATGAGTAAATGCATTTCCACACTTTAAAAAAAAAAGCTTGCTATAAATATAAAGGTTGAGGGATTACTGAAAAAAGTATAGATAGATTGTTTAAAATAATAATATGTGTATGAAAAGTCTGAATGTTGAGATGACAGTTGCCATAGTAGATTGGAAGAAGAAAAACGTGTTATGCCCACTCTACTTAATGTAGGACGAAGTAAAGATTATTATAAAGAAACAACATTACAGACAGATATGTTCTTTTTTTATTATTGCAAAAATAATTTAAAATCACAAATAACACCTTCTTTCAAATAAACGTTTATATTTCGCAATAGGTATTTGTCTCGGAGATTTGACCTTTTAACCTATACCAAAGTTATGACCATGAGAGTTTGTTCATGCGCTTCCCTGCTACCAAGGTAACAAATACATTTCGTTGACACTACAATCCAAACCACTTATTCCAAACAAGCTGATATTTTAGAGCAACAAAAAAAAATCTTAAATTTCAATATGAAGCATTTGGTGTCAACTGGTATTTAAAAAAAAGTTATTGGCTTTTATCACATCATTCGTGCTCTCTGACCTTTACATTTTACCTTGAGAATTTGGCTCAATTTGCCCCACAGCAACAGTTTCTTTTTAAACTGAGAGTCAACTCTCTAGGCACTTAACAAGATTATAAAATAAAATAATAGTATTATTATGCAAATCCTCTCCTTACAGATATATATTATTAAAATATGTCGGTTGCTTTGCAGTGAACTAATTTAAATGATTCTCTTTTTTTTTAATCCTTTTTGTATCAATAAGGATTATCTGTATCTACATTAATAAATAAAATTGATGTGTTTGTTTTCTAATATCAAAATAACGACCTTTCACTAAATACACATGAATAAAATACGGTACGTGTACCATAAACACAATTTTTGTGTGTGTGCCTAATTGTTCTGGCTAATATACGGAATGGCTGGATCGACTTTGACGGGACTTTTTTGGCAAGTAGCTGAAGGTACTCCGCGTAAAAAGTAGCCTATACTTTTATTTTTTGAAATAAATTATGATTCCGTGTGAAAAAATTAAAAATCATGAATTTGTGAATTTGGATTGCTTAGATACCATTGTATATTTTAGAGATTTAATGATAGAATTAAAATGCTCAGGGCGGGAGTAGCTAGATGCGGAGTGAAGCCATTTCAAGTTGGCCTTAAAAGGTTACCTTCGTCTTTTGTTACGCGCTGTAATTACATAATTCTGTGGCGTTTACACATACACATAAAACATTTTGCTTCAATGTGATTTTAACGTACTGGATAAATAGGTTATTATGTGCAAGCAGAACCATTGTCACAAATAATGTTGATATATACGGATAATATTGCAGCAATGTGTGTTGTAATCTGTGTACACAGATAAAAAAAAACCACGAATGTTCATCTCCCGAGAGTACCGTCCACCGAACTAGAATATACCTAATATATAACTACAAATAAATAACTATAGACCTTTTTACTTATCACTGTATATATACCTATATCACAATACCTATTTTTCGTCTAGTTAATAACCGTTTATTTTTATTTAGTAGGCATTGACGAGACTTGGAATTATCATTAAAGGTTTTTTCTTCAAATTTTCAATACCTAATAAATAAGCTCACATTAAAAAAAAAAATACAACAATTACATCTAAGCCATTGATCTAATTTTTCACTCCGAACATAGACTTTAGAATTTATAGACTGTTAATAATATTATTCTTATGTCATTCGAATCACAAATTCTAGATTCAACTCTATTTAATTATAAATAATATGTAGGTACACAAAAAGTAAGTCGTTTTAGTTGCTTAAGGCATTCATATATAATCTATAGATTCTTAATGGTTTTGGTATATTAATGAACAAAATATCATATCTTCGCCTTGCTGCTTGATTATAAATTTATTTGCTTTTAATAACTGGCAACTAAAGGTGGATTTGTTATTATTTCCTCGCCAGTAATTGTAATTACTCCCAGAACGAAAATCGTAATTCTCAGGCGTTTGCGTCAATGCTATATAATACCTAACAATGGGTTTTACTGTTTTCCTGTATAAATTGAGCTCATGGTATTTCCATATAATAAATTCATAGATAAACAAAATAAAATATTTGTATTCCTACTAATTAAATCGGTCTTTTTTGGAAAGCTCAAAGTTACCTAAAGGGCAATGGCTAAATGCTCGGAGTTTCACTACGTGATCGAATCAGCAATAAGGAGATCCGCAGAAGATCCAAAGTAACCGACATTGCACGAAGAATTGCAAAACTTAAGTGACAATGGGATGGGCGCATTGTTCGTTAAACCGATGCCCGATGGAGCCAACGCGTTCTCAGATATCTTGGGCGTAACGGAAGATGCAACGTGGATAAGCCTCCCAAAAGGTGGGCAGACGATCTGGTGAAGGTCGCAGTAATCCACTGGATAGGGGGTAGCGCCATACTGGTAGTTGTGGAGATCTTTCGAGAAGACCTATATCCAGCAATGGACGTCTTTCGGTTGACTGGGTGGATGGTTGATGATACTGTCTACGTAAGCATATACATATATTTAAATTATATTTGTAATAGCAATGCCTTTTCAGCGTTCGCTTATTTTAGCGCAATCAAAGATTGATTGTAACTCGGCGGAGTTATTAAGAGCTATCAAAGATACATGTTATTATTATTTTTTCACAAAATGTATTTTGTAAGCAGAATATCTTGATATGCGCGCCTTGCAGTAACGAGTTACAAGAGAGGACAAACATAGCGTCCTACTTACATGCCAATTTTCATGGTGGAACGGTGTTGGAGTAGTAAACTTCTGAAGCGATCTGACAAACATTCATTTTATTCTGTAGAGATTTTTTTTCAACTCTACACAAATTATATAAATTATAAAAAAACATTAGGATAAATATAATATATTTAAAGAAATATTTATAGCTACTACTCATATTATGTGGTATCTTATACACTAGGAAATATGGGAAATACGCATAAAAGGTCATTGAAGCATTGAGTCGTTAATTGGATTATACATGTAATATTGTGTTGTATGTGACATCATTGACAGAGGAAAATCTTTTGTTGTACTTACTATTTACAATGCGTGGTGGGAATTTATGAGGTTTCCGAAGTATTGTATTTAATTAGTGATCACCATTCCACACGATAACATAAATAAATACTAAATTGTTTCTCCTCAAAAAAAAATTCTAAAAGATGAAATCAAATTTCTGTTTTTTTTTTTTACAAAAAAGATTTAATGTTTTTTTTAATTAAATTAGGAACACTAATGATGCTTTATAATTAATTTCGCATAATTTACTTTCTCGTACAGATTGTCAGAATATTATACTTCGCAAAATTAAATCCTAGATCGTTAAGTATTGCTTGTAACTAAAACTAGCTAGTAGCGCCCTCTTAAAATGTGCACGAATAATTAAATCAGATTTGGTTCTAGTAATGCGAGAGCCATCTACTTAATCACAATATAAACGATTCATATGGTACCATTACAGTATACTAGATGTCACTGCAAAAACATTGAAATGTGCCATCTAGCGACAAAATTAAAAAATAAGGGAATAAATGATACTGTCGATCTTTTGTGTTATTGTGATGTAAAACAGATGGCGCTAATCACACATATATTTTATAACTAGCTGTGTGGCCGTGGCTGCGTCCGCGTTTCATATATTCTTCACTGCATTTTAATTTTTTTATACGGAATCTCAATTTTTTTAATACTAAGATTAAGCAAAAATATTTTCCATAAATTTAAGCACTCACCCGTAAAAACTGTGCATTGAATCGGATTTTATTCCTATTTTTATTTTTTTACACAGAGCCCTAATTAGTTTCTATAATTAATAGTGCCCTAGTTACCTAAAGTAACTTGAGCTATCTACCAAAAAAAGTGCCGTCAAAATCGGTCCAGCTGTTGCGGAGATTACAAACAGACAGAGACATCCAGACAACATTTTAAAAACTGTATTTTTGGTATAGATATCGTGTAAACATTCATATCTATTTAGTAACAAAAAAATGACATTACAAGCAGACACTTCAATTTTATTTATTTATTTATAATGGGAAAAAATTATATATTTTTAAATCGCGTTCGAGAATCAAATATTTATGATAAAGTCTTAAACACACTGACCTAAAGACGGTTAATATGATATTATCATCAAATATAATTTTAATATAAATAATTCCACTAATTGAATAAACATTATAATAATGAATAAACAGTAGCTTACCAGTGTCGTTAAGAAGGGCGTTGATGTCTGTAGTCGACCCATCGGCCGACATAGCTGGAAAAAAAAACGCTGTTTTAAAATTACAGTTTAAATAACAATAAACCTACATTAAATTTCATAATAGTTAAGTAATTGCTTCCCTAATTATATCACAATATTTATTATTGTCATACTTAATGACTATAATGGGTTATTTATTATACATACAAAACATGATTTTGTTCACAGCACCTAACAATATAATCATTTTAGTAGGTTATATACCTAATAATAATCATTCAATTTGCTCAACAATACAATATACGTGAATATTCATCCAATAATTTAATTGAAAATAGATATTATTAATGAGGAATTTCATTCATTCATTCATTCTTGAAAACAACTTTGACTAATGATGACTAATAGTCACTCATAAGACATTGGCCTACGAACATAATTTGTGAAAATGTCACTAAACGTACTACAGTTATTAAAATTAACTAAGTAAACGCTGTCATCAACTACTAACAATATTTTTATTTAGTTAAATGGATTATTTATACATGCATTTGGGAATTTTAATTTTATTCCAATATTATTCGTGATAGATTATTATGACAGTCGTAAACTAACATAAATTTCTTAACATGATAAATAAACAATAGAGACCGTTTTTATTATAACAATAAAATGTAAACACGACATTCGTTGTGAAGATAAAATTACTGGTATTCTTAACAGTTTATTTATTATGCTCTGTTATGATAACCGTGATAAGGAATAATACTGACGACCGTTTCGCTGGCGATTGTCATGGCTGGCTTAGCACGGCCTTCCGCTGCACGTTCTACCGCTTGACTTTACCGAAAATACTTTATATTATTAACATTATTTACTAATCAAGAATTCATTATATAATAGTTAATATTTATTACGCTTTTTTTTTTTTAAATGCTCCTCAATTTATTCACTAGGTATTATGTAATAGGCCTCATACTTAGAGACATTACGGGTTATTTCATATTAAACAATAGCATTTTTTTAATTATTATTTTTATACTGTATAGGTTTATAGGCTTTGACCACAATCTCCTCATGTTTTGACGATGTGAACCAGGAAGACAAACGCACTAAGCCTTAAAGTACTGGCTCTCAAGTGATGTTTCAAGAACACATATGGTGATTAGCGACAGGTTTTCAAACTTGAGGGTGGTAGCTACACGGGCGGTATTATTAAAAAATGCTCTACCTCCATGCTATGGTTTCCTTACGATGTTTTCCTTCACCGAAAGCTCAGCAACATTATAGCGTTGGATAGTTGTTTTCGAACCTGAGTAAATCGAAGCGGAATCTGACTGCACTACCAACTGCCTCATTATCTCTCAGTCACATATATACATTAATTTGAGGAAGAATTCGCACAAAATATTACGCTCTTACACAAGCATATAATTCCTATAGTTTATTTAGAAAATTAGTGATATAAAATATAATCTAGTTGTAATATAAGCAAAATAGGAATATCTTCACCTACCTATTCATTTTATTATAATGCGCAGTAAAGTGACTGCACTGGACCTTTTTTTTTGACGGGGGGAAATGCATTTACGCTCTACCCTTACCTATTGCATTAGTAAGACCAGAGTCCCAGGTAATAGGTAAGGGGGCACGGAGGGACGAGCTCCGTGCCAGTGTGGGACTCACCCGGGCGTGAAGCGCCCGGAAATACCCACTAAAACCCCCCGGAGCCGTCCGCCGCATTTGGGATGGGGGCGACACGGGGTGGCTTTCGCAAGCACCGCGTCGTCCCCAATGACTGCACTGGACCTGTTGTTGAGTACAGTATAATAAATCCAAAAACAGCGACGACTGACACTGAATAGAATTCACTGCCAGTCACCGCTGGTATGCTGGCCTGCTTAAGTACTTCTTCACGCCTCTTTAATGTAATTGCGGGCACGAGACAATCATTACTAAATTTATCTAGATTCTTGTGCAATGTTTAACGAAATTTATTTACGGGTTAATACAAAACATTACGCATTTTAATTTATAGTAACATTATAATTTTCGAGCCTAATTAGATAATACACATGTACTTGAGTGTATGTGTTTTTGTGTGTTAGTTATGTCAATGTTTTCAAATTAAACTATTAACACTGCGACTTACATTGTAAGAAATGACTCAATAAACTGATTAAGTATGACGCTTTAGGTGGAAAATGTTAGTGTAATTAAAAATCTTATCAAATCGTGTAGTACGTCTTTATACAACTAGCTAAGTATGTAACTTTTTTCAAACATAACCAAGGTATTTGTAAATATACGCAACAAAATATATATTGAAATTTGGTCAGATAATAGAACGATAATTTTTTCAAATAATTTGTTCAGTAATTTGAAAACTTTCGAGATATCGAGATATCGATATAAGGCATAATATTACACTTATTCGGAGACATTTAGAATCGGAACAAAGTAGAACGTTAGTGCTGGGTATTATAATTTGTATTATGTAGCGTATCTATAACTATTAGAATTATAGGGGGGGGGGGGGGGGGGGGGGGGGGGGGGGGGGGGGGGTGGGGTGGGGGGGGGGTGGGGTTGGGGGGGGGGGGTGGGGGGGGGGGGGTTAAGTTGGGGGATTTATAATATATAGAAGGAGTTGCGACGTTTAGTTACTCTAATTAAAGTTTTAATAAAACACACTCGAGCCAGCCCCGGATCTACGATTTTTTCGAACCGAGGCAGAAACTTGATAGTGGCCTTTTTCTAGCGTTTGAGGTTAATTACTTTAAAAAAACTTACAAACATATAATGGTTGGCATGTTTCGTAACAATTCGGGATAATAAGAACCCTTTAATAAATTCGTACTCATTATTATCAATTGCCTAATAACTTTTTCATTTGTGTGACATGAAATTATATACTCGGGAAAAAATAGAGTACATCTACATTCAATGGATCTATGTACATCTAAATTTTCAACCAAGCTTCTATATGTCAGGCGCTTTGTGGAGCAAGTTTTGTATTGTTTCTCATATTATATTATGATTTTGGCACCCCTTGAAATTACCACACGGGGCCCCGGCTTGCAAAGCCTTCCCTTAGATCCGGGACTGACCTGAGCTAGCGTCACTTACACATAGTAGGTGCAGTGCATTTGAAAACCAAATTATAAAGTGGTAATAGGCTGAATATCACTCATTCATTCTCGATTGAATCAAGACCACAATACACAAATTGAATAAACCCAAAAGTGATTCACTCCGGTGCGTAGAAATTGTGACAGTAGTATACTGTCTCTAGTAACTTGCATTCTTTTAAGTGTAAAAATTATTCATCTAGTGAGACACGAATTATGACTAGGTAAATATTGGATCATAACATTTAAAATAATAACTTATACAGTTGTCAATTGACGTGGTAGGATTTCCGTATCCCAATAGGTTGGAATCGTTACGCATAGATTGCTAATCCGGTAATACAGACTCTGAAATCAACCAGTGCATGCCCAAATGCCGAAAGGTTTTACCAACCAATATAACGGAGTCTGGTGATAGATTATAGAATATTGATAGTCGAATTAAAAAACTATTTTATGTTTCGTATATAAATTCTATCTCATTTAAAAGAAAAGACATTAAGTTTTGTTTGTACTCCATTTTGAATAGACGTCATTTTAATATGAACACATACTTGTAGTGTTTGCATCCACACCTTAAGTAAAATCTATTTATTAAGTATCCACATTGATAAGTACAATACGTAAAAAAATAATCTTTAAGTAGTCAATAGATTTACAGTAAATTTTCTCCGAACAATTATACCGCCACACAAAATAAAAAGTAGTGTATACATTGAACCGGATATATATTTCGACGCGTAGAATCCGAATCTGAAGTCCGTTTGGCTTCTACGCCCCCTTTAAATTCCGACTAAATTGCGAAAAATCAAAAGAATTGCAGTTATAAAAATGAAAATAAATTAGTTGCTAGATCAATATTATTTTGCAATTTACATATTCTCATCTAGACTAGTTTTGCGTCTGGTCGATATAGACAACACTTTCTTTATTTTATATTCCGGTGTTATTACTTTTTTTATTTCAATTTTATATTCAACTAACTATAAATTTAGTTTAAATTACGTACCTAAAGTAGCTACAACAAAAATCTAGACATAGGTATTTCTTTTTATTAAATACTACCTTTTTATTTTTATTCTGTTTATCAAATAAATAGACATCTCATCTAAAAATCGACGCAAAATTTATAAAATTAATAAATTATTTGTACAAGTAACCCATTGTATGAAACTCGTACGTAAACATGTTTTATGGGCGTACTCCTCTACATTACTGGTAAGGTTTGTATTTTAAAAATAAATAAATCATAGAATTTACACAGACATGTTTTTATACAAGTTATATTTTGGAATACAAGTGTGTAAAAACCCAACAACGTAATTGCAACGCACTCGTGAGGTCTTCCTGATGTTTGTTAATACGTTTTTTTTTTCAATATATAATATCGTTTCATATCATTTCATTAAGTATAAATATTTATAAATGTACAAAAACAGAGGTAACGCAAGCATAATAATATTTAATATTGTTTAGTTAATTTAATGTAGTTTTATGCAAAATATTAATTTTAAAATGTTCATCGTAAATACAATGCCATATTTGAATATGTTAACAAACCTGTATATTATACATTTTATGAACACAGATCAAGATTACATTTTAAAACTTATTTGTTGAGTGAAAAATATTTTTCAAGATATCAGTTTCCAAAATCAGATTATTAATTATTCTCAATAAATGTCCCAATACAGAGTTACCGATAAGAAATTTTCGGATTTCTTGTTCTTATTAGCGACGTCGCTGTTTTTCTTCATTATGCATTGAGTAAAACATGATAATTGGTTACGTGTTTCAATGACTGCTTATTTTTAGATTATACTGTCTTTTAATATAATTATTATTGTTATGCAAACAGTAGCGGATTTAGGTTTACTGCCGCCCTAGGCGGCTTAGGTATGCCACTTTAAATTATTAGATCTGGCATTCTAAAATCTGTTTGATATGGCACCCTTTTTTATTTAATAAAAATAATTAACAAAGTGAATTGTTATCTATAATTTGAAATATACATTTTTAGTTGTCATTATTGTAACCATAATTATTTTCTGAAGTAAAAATTGAGTTTTATCTTAATTATCGCTCTTAAACTTAATTGCTTCTTAATTGTTTTTAATTCTTGAATTCGTGAAGAATATTACTTATGTTCTCATACAACGATAACTCCTTATATTTTTTGATAAATAAAAGCTTTTATTATTTAGCTAATGAATACGTAACATCGCACCGTCAAATTCAATAAGTTAAAAAATTACTTAATACATAATATTTTACTGGGTTATATATACATTCACATCAAAACTACCTAATTCAAATCTATTTAAGAATTATCCTTTCATCTTATCGCTTTTAAAATTTCGGTGTCCCGAAAATGTTGCCGCCCTAAACATAATGCCGCCCTAAATCCGGGCCTTAACGTCCTATGCCTAAATTCAGGACTGTATGCAGAATTACTTTTAATATCAGTATATATTAAAATTTTAAAGTAGGAGTAAAAGTAAAACATATCTTATTATTATAAAAAAAAAAGTTATACCGGCAGGCTTCGGTGTGAGTGATAAACAATTTTAATAATCATCTTGGAAAAAAATGGAAAAGTGAAAAAGCTCGAGATATGAATACCGCATGAATTGACTGTATTCACACCAACAGACACTCATTGAGCGCTGCGTTACATTACTCAATTCATAATATAGATGCAATATAATATAGCTGAGTTCAGTCGGTCTGTCATAAATAAATGTAAATATGTAATTCATTTGAACAGTAAACCTGATGAGAAACCATTTGCGGTCACGTTCGCTGACGTAGTCGTTAAATATTGCGGTTAATATGTATACTACCTACTTACTATGAACCTTATAGATTTAATAAACAGTTATTATAGTCGATTACTTATTATTATTTTATTTACATTCAACTCTTAAATACCAAACAAGCCAAAAAAATATAATTGATCCGATCAAAATATATTAAAACCGAACTAATTTTTGTTAGTAATTTTTTTTTTGTTGCTTAATATAAGCATATCAATATATTCTTATAGAATTTGATTACAATCTTCCCTGATGTTAAGTGATTTGTGATTAAAGTCGTTTCGATCTGAAAGATTAGTTTGATTTTTATATTTAACCCCCAGCACTAACCTGACATTCCGTTGTTCTCATATTGTCTCATTTTTATTGGTAATCGATATATTAAGACGGTGACCACCATTATTTGGTTCCGTTAACAATGTATTCTTTCATTGAAAATGAAGGATCGACTTAGAATCAAAGTCACGCCAATCGACGCAATGTGATACAAACAATTCCATACTTAAAATTGGTATAAATTGACAATAACATGGTTAAAAGGGTTGACTCTGTCTATTTTATTATTAGGTGAACTGAACACTTGTTTGCTCCTTTTATAAATGAAAAATTGAATTTAAACTGTTACAGTGTGCTGTGAAAAAATTGAAAAAAAAAAAAAACAAAGTGGTAATTTCATTTGGAAAGGCATGAAAGGTATATATAAAAACAATTCTTGTGATTACACACATGCTATGGTCAGTGGTTCCGGCAAAAAATAATGCCATCCCATATCTTTCCGTGAGTGTCGTAAAAGGCGACTAGGGATAAATAAACCAGGGGATGGGCAGCAGCGTTCTCTGAGTACCACAAACACCTACTGCGAAAGCGAACCTGCCTGCCAAGCGTGGCGATTATGGCAATAACAACCCTTTTCCGGGGAGACCTATGCCCAAAAGTGGACGTCTTTCGGTTGAATCAATCAATCATGGTCATTTATTACCCATAACCTTTAAAAGCAGAAAATAGAAGCTAACATTAAATTTATAAATGTCAATTGCCCTATCAACACAAAATATTTTATAGTTTATTTTTATTATGCAATAAACAATTACAATAATCGCCTGCAAACGTAACAATACATAACAGAATGTCCTTGAGACTTAATAACATACACACTAATGACAGGCTGATTCATTTTTACAATACAGCGTTATCGAAGTTTTTATTTTGCCAATATTAGTTTATTTATAAATAGCACAATAAATATATTGTTGGTAAGAGGAAGGACTAACAGTATTAATTAAAAACATTGATTAAATACAACGTGAATTAACCACACATCACAGAATTCGTATCAGCGAATTATCTCTACCCAAAACCTTAATTATTTATTTGTTTGCATAAATTTATAAATTAAGTCCACAGAACATGAATTTCTATTGTATGTGATTTCAAGTGCAAAATCACATGTTTAAGTTTAACAGATGTTTAGGTCACAATGGCGGATTTTATATCACACAATAACAGTGATAAATTTGAATTATTCACGGATATTTTTACCTTGCTAATATCATTGAATTTAAAAGAGGGGCTGTGAAAGATTTTTTATGAGACATTTAAAACAAGTGCATAATTTTTAATTTGTTTAGTTTAGGAAAAAAGAAAGGTAAAGCGTGAAAACCCGTTTTAAATAACTGCTTTTAAATAACGGCATTGTTTATTTTATTTACCTTCTTGTTTATTTAGTTTCATTGTTATTAAGAAACTAGCTGTGCCCGCGACTTCGCTCGCGTGAAATTCAAAATTTCATTTGTTTTTTTACGAAAAAATGTTAGTACTAAAATAAAGTAAAAACATTTCTCTTAAATTATAGCACTTTCCCGTAAAAGTGTCCATTGAATCGGATTTTATTAAAAAAATTATGAGTTTAATTTTTTTACGTGGAAACCTAGTTATTTTCGAAAATTATAAGTAAACTAAGTTACCCGAAGTAACTTCAGCTATCTACTAAAAAGTCCCGTCAAAATAGGTCCAGCCGTTTCGGAGATTACCCGTTACAAACATACAGACAGACTCGTACAATTTTAATAAAGTGTATTTTTGGTATAGGTATCGGATATACATTTATATTCATATCTACTTAGTAAAAAAAAAAATTTGACATTACAAACAAACACTTCAATTTTATTTATTACTAAAGATCTTTTTACTCTCATATAACACAATGATACGTGACACGCCTTAGAAATTTCACTCTCAATTATCATTCGGTTATATGGTAAACTTATTACAATAGTCATAAAATTATTTACTTCTAGCGAAGGGTTAGGGCTTAACTGCACATTTAAGATTAGTTAAATATTAAAAGCAAACCGTCGTCTTTTCCTGGCAGTGCAAGTGGTTAAAGCCAAAACACAACAGTAAGGCCGACCTCACATGACTGTGTATCATTGTCACTAACACGCGCTATATTAGGCAAGTTCGGCACTTGTCAATGTTCGTGGTGAATATAAATTGTCGTTTGACCTCTGATTTGTTTGGATTCCGTTTAGTTACTTCCGATTGTTACGTTATTGCTAGTTTAAAAGAGATAACTCTATTCGTTTCATAAACATCGGAATGCAAACTCGCACACAACTTTGTCGTTAGGATCCTTTCGCTGGATGAGCCCAGTTAAAAATGCGATCCTGTTAGAGGTTACTTAACCAACTACTTGACTCCCTTATTTACCCTTACAATACATTATGAATAAAAATTAAGACGCTCATTTTAGTAAGGAAGTCGTGAGGGGTTGTAAATAAATTTTATAGTCTGAAATGATTCATAACAAAACATGTTCTATTATTTGGATAGATAATTCCAATTTTTTTTATTGACCAAACGCTGTTGACTAGAATGGCTTAAGGCACTAAAAATGGTAGCCAACGCAAAGTAATCAAATGGTACGAACCTCGACTTGATCTCCTACTCGTGGAATAATCCAACATGATAATGTTCCCATATGTTCACGTGGGTGTCGTAAAAGGCGTCTAAGGGATATAAAGCAGGGGATAGGCAGCAGCACCCCCTGAGTACCAAAAACACCTGACTGCGATCGCCAACCTGCCTGCCAAGTGTGCCGATTATACCAAGCCCTCCCTTATTGGGGGAGACCTATGTCCAGCAGTGGACGTCTTTGGGTTGCATGGATGGATGGATAATATTATTTAACTATCAAATGTTTTAATTTTCTGCTCTTTCTAGGAAATTGTATTACTGATATAAGTGATTTTTCACGAATAGATGCAAATATGCTAACACCGAATTTCATTTATTTATAGTCTGATTGTGCTGGGAAATTAATAAAGTAGTCAAACTACTAAATCGGTCAAGAGCCAATAATTCTCTATGTAATAAAACTTGTACATATAAAATATAATAGTTGTTTGAAGGAGTAATATTCCATTTCGTTATGACGTTTTGCCAAGTGGAAATCAGAATGTACCTACTACAATAAATGATATTGTTGAATTTGCCTTGCGTGGACGTGTACATTAATAGCATAAGTTTTTGTAAATAGGTGTGCGATCGTCATGGAAATCTGGTAACATTTTTTTCAACCGACTTCAAGGACGTTATGAATACGCCTGTATGTTTTTTTTGTTACTGTATTTCTCCGTCATGACTGGATCGATTTTCAAATTTTTTTTAATCGAAGTAGTACACCTCCGAGTTGTTTCCATTTCCACCAGATCAGAACCTGATAAGTGGAACTCATCGAAATTGAGAAAACTCCTCGAATATTATAGAAACTTACACGTGTTTCATATATTCGTTTCCAAAGCTATGAAGTAGACTTCACAGCTATACCTAAATGTACATACTTAAACTAAGTAGGGAAAACAACTTTTTAATTTTTTTAATTAAGTAATTATTTATTGACTTTTTAGTGGATTTGTATAGTTTATTCTTTTTAAGTCGGATTTGTTTTTAAATAATTAAAGTTTGATGTTTGTGTTTGTACTTATATTCAGTGATACAATTAATTATTAATGACATACATATTTTCTGAGAGCCCGATTAACCATTAATAAAATTATAATTGCACATGACGTTCGGATGATTACACAGACGTCATTTTAGATAGTAATTTATTGTGATATGTTGTTAACATATTTTGAGCAGGATTGATAAATTGATCACTTCGAATCTTATACGTAGCGGTGTTATTGTGTATTTAACTTTTTAATTGTATGATTTCGTTAGATTCTAAACATTGGTGCTTTAAATTTTACTTACAATTTTATGTCTCGTTTTTGCATGTACTTTATAGACACATTAATAATAATATATTATTATGTAAAAAAAATTAATAATAAAACTAAATATTTATACAAATAAAAAAGTAGGTACAGTAAGTATATAAAATACATTATAATTAAATAACCAAAAGAACTAAATAAAAGAATCTAATTATTACTATTACCTAAAAAACTGTAAATAATGAATGCCGTCCAGCTCGCCGCCAGACGGAAAGGTTACCAGAAGGCTGGCCACTTTGCCACGTTGGATGGCAATACTTATTCGCTGTGCTGTGATTAGGAATTTTGAGACAACTAGTGTAACTCTAAAGGTTTGTTTAAAATTCTACTTCGTAATTTTGTATTATACATTCATTACCTGACCTAATCGATTATCTGACTTTATATATGTGCACGATTATTATTTTCTAATAGCTTATTGTATTCATAAAGCTATTTTTTTAAAATTACCATTGTCCGAAATTCGAATTTAACCTTATTGAAAAAAGAAACAAAATCACTTTATACAAAGTTTATTCATGTGTCGATTATTACCCATAAAATGAGACAATAGGAAAACAATGAAAAGCTGGCGTAAACGTCAGGTTAGTGCTCAAGGGGTTAAGTAATTCTCTCTTCCTACTTATCTCTCAAGGTTACCTTTATTATCACTATGCTCTCAATACAGCTGTTTCAATAATTGACGATAACAATAACCGGTCAACTATGAACAGTAATGGTTAACGTCAAATAATGATGTCATATCAACCAACGTCAAGTGATTACTTTGACGGATTTTTTGAGTTTAATTTTGACTGATGCGACTCACCCTTTACACGATTCAAAGACGTGCTGCGAGAATCGTTGACGAACCCAATCTCGCAAGCAGTTTAAAACCTTTAAGTCTGAGGAGGGACTTTGCCTCCTTATGTGTGTTCTACCGTTTGTATAATGGGTTGTGTTCTAATGAATTGTTCGACATAATGCTATCGGCAGGGAAATCACCCTCACATTTGGGAGCCTAAATGCTCCCGGATAGTACGGTTTCAGAAGAGCGTCATTCCGCGAACGATCCCGCTGTGAATATAGCTCTCGGCGACTCTGTTTGCCGGGGAATACAGTATCAGGTTCTTCAAAAGAGGCAAGAGAAAAGAGTTGGCATCGTCCATGTGGTTGATACCTCTGGTGTTGCAAGCATCCATAAGCTATGGTGACCACTTACTATCAGGCTGATCGTACGCTTGCTTCCCACTTTAGGAGTAAAGAAACATTGCTATTTATGTAAGTAACAGACATACTTATATATATTGCCTTTTATAACATTAAATAATTTCTATGGCGGCGTTAAAATTACCGCTATACCAGTAGAAATTGTTTCGCGTTTAAAAAAGGATGTCCATACCTGACTGAGTCTACAAAGCGACTGATAACTTCGGTCGTCTGCCGTACCATGTACGTTATCTGATCCGCGTGTCTTTTATGGCTTTTACGACGCTTTGTTTATGTGTTTCTCTTCAAGGTATGCAATAAACAAACAATCAAAGTCATGTCTTTATAAGAATGTAAATATGAAGATTTTCCATCAATAAATCAACGTCATTCATAAACTACAGTATATATGCGACAGCGTACCGACCTAGTTATTACTATTACATATGTAATATCATACTCACTCGTATGGGTACATTAGGAAGCACGTGGATATCAATCAACGTGTTAGATTCGTTGTCAGTTACGATAAATCTCTATAAAAGCAATTTAGACTTAATTAATGTTAATTATAACGAGTAATGTTACTTATCATCTATTATGATTCGTGTATAATAAAGAAACTAATTGTGTATAATATTGGCATGTTTCATAATGATTCCACATTTTTTATGTAAATATGAAACGGTTTGGCAAAAATATTGTAATTTGATGTGCTGGTGGTATTTTTCTAAACTTGATGCAATTATATCTTCTTAATTTGGCCAGATAATACATCTAATGATTTAATTAAAAGAATCAATAATGTAAATGAACACATGGTTACGAGTTAAAAAAAACAATTACCAAACAGATAGCTAGGTAGATATTGCTTTTTAGAATTTGTAAGGAAGTAATGCCATATTTGTGTAGATGTTATTTTCTATTATTCAGGTTTTTTTTATGCATATAGTATGTATTGTAATTGTAATGTATTAAAATACTCGTATATAACAAAACCCTAGCAGATAATATATACGTACTATATGAAATAAAGAGTTAAATTTATGTTTATTTGCATTCCATGCCTAGTGGATGGAAGTTTCTAATATTATAAAATCAGTGACAGAGCCTCAAGTTGAAAATACAGCGATACATGTCTTAATTGGGCAAATCAATCTGTAGATTGTCAAGCAAGACTTTCTTGTAATGCTTATCTGGATCCTTTATATCGGCCAGTTTGATTTACGCCATCTCAATCGTTTGGCAAAAACATCTGAAATCCTAAATTTCAATCCTTTTTTTTTTTCTTTCTCCTGTCTGATCAGATTAGTCCGAAAAACCGATTTATTTTTGGTTTGATCTCAATCTAAATGTTAAGATTATATTGTATATATATTGATCAACATATCCAGAGCATTGACCAATAAAAAGTATAATCTACAATTTTTACAACTTTATAATTTGTCGCTGTAAAAGCACCTTGTATTTGCATTGCTAGAGATTTTATTGTAATTGTTTATGTTGATAAAATACGACTTATGTATGACTATTAATTTAAATATTATGTTCTGCTTTATTTTATTACTCGAGGATGTGGCTCTCTGTATTTACATTCGAGAGAAATTTATAAGTCGAGGGAAGAACTGGATTATAACTCTCACAGCTTGCAAGACGGCCTTTGCAGTTTGTCATTGCAAAATAATTGTTCGTTTTATACAGTCCTGTAATTTTATGTTATGTCGGTATGGTTAAGAGGTCGTTTATTAATCAAGTAATGTGTTTTTTGTAACTTTTAAGCCCCTCGCATCTAGTGATACGTGGTGACATTCTAGACTAAACCTTTAGATAAGGGGGACTATCTAAAATAACGTGCATATTTTGAGAAAAAATGTATCTTGAAAATTTTCAGAATATTTTCTTTATTTACAAGCATAAACTAATTTAATTGTAGATTTTTTTGGGAAATCGTTCCCTGAAAAAATCGAGTTAAAATCACGCGTCGTTTTTTTATTTACGCATTGAGCGTTTAACGAAAAAATAAATATATATACGTGATTTTTTCCGAAGCCCCCCCCCCCCCACTTTTATGATTCACGTGATTAATGGGCGATCCTATTTCTCGTCGCATGATAAAACCTCTTAAAGTTAAGACTTAAAGTTTATATTTCAGGCCAAACTACATTCCTTCTGCGAGAACGTCCTGATGCAGAAGGAGGCGGACGAAAGGGTCAGGGAGGATGACCCGGGGGCGGATCCTCGCCGTAGGAGGAGGCCGAGGGGGCGGTGGGCCCGGTATGTCAGGGGGTTCCTGCGTTTGTAGGGGCCCCCTGGGTGGTTGGGACGTGTGTCCGTATCTGTGTATGTGTGTTGTTGTGTCTTCGCATCTGTCCCCCTTTTTCTTCTTACTGGGCATCCCTCTCCTCTCTACGTCTTGTCGTTGGAGACAAGATGAGAGAAGGAGAGAGACCCAGAATTCTCTTCTTCAGTGGCGGGCTTCTTCCCTTTTCTCTGTGCCCGCCACTGAACTATCCAATTCTTCTTCTTTATGGGGGGGCAATTTTTCTGCCCCCCCCCTGTCTGGCTGACCTGCCTAGGTCATGCCTCCTACGGGAGGCGGGCGAAGAGGTGGGGTTGAGAAGTGTGTACACTCCCCCATCCCCGCTGGGCCATTGCACGACGAGGCCCGGTGGGTTCGCTGCAGGGGGCGACGAGGTGCTTGCGAAAGCCACCCCGTGTCGCCCCCATCCCAAATGCAGCGGACGGCCCCGGGGGGTTTTAGTGGGTATTTCCGGGCGACCCTCGCCCGGGTGAGTCCCACACTGCACGGAGCTCGTCACTCCGTGCCCCTTATCTATTGTACTGGGGGACTTTGATCCCCTAAGTACAATAGATAAGGGTAGTGCGTAAATGCATTTCCCCCCGTCAAAAAAAAAAAAAAGGCCAAACTACATTGCCCTGTACTTCTTTCACACTTCACGCCGGACAAATAACCGGGAATTTATTCAGATTATCAACTTGTCAGACTTTGAAATAAACACGCTTATACACTCGTGAAGTGATCTCGAGAAGCCATTATTATACTGTCATTTTAAAAAGTAACTGGTAATAAAATCAGCGTCGAGTTTCTTACACTATGCTAATTGGAGTCGTAATAAACATGCTTGTAGTTTAAAAAAAATGTGCGTGTGTCTAGAGCTTCGCTTGGAATAAGGCCATTGATCCCAACTTAAAATGTCGTATTAAAATACAAAATAAATTGTTTAAAAAGCCAAACACTATTACCTAAAAAGCTTTTATTGCATTTACTTAGCTTAAAGCGAAGGGACGGACAATTTATCTTTATTTCTGATATTAAAATTATGGCTAAGAATTTACTAGATCAAGCTTGGCTAATTTTTTGCAAACATATATGTAATTATCGGAAATGTATTGGGAAGGGAAGGCAAAGTTAAGACACTTCATTCTTGAATCTATTTATTTACACTCGCGAGGTCCCATATAAATGATTAATATCATAAATATTATTTTACCAAATATGCTTAATGTGTCGAGTACCCATAATAATGAAACAATAGAAAGACAATAGGAAAACAATGGGAAGCTGGCGAAATCGCCGGGAAGGTGCTCAAGGGGTTAATTATTGTTATACTTATATATTATAGCTAGAATATTTAGAATAGAATATTAAGTAATAACTTGCTAAAAAATTATTTATCAAAATCTACTGGTGATTTAAAGATTTACACGAACAAAACAAAAATATTTACGTCTTCATATATTAATATAGAAATATTATATATATATTTACTTTATATAACAAGTAATAGTGTGAGTTTAGACATTCGAAATATAATAAGAAAAAAAAATGATAACCTTTACCATTTCTGTAATCATGTCACATATATGTATTATGTTCATGTTATAATTATGATAAAATCATAACTGTTTACGCATATTAAATACGAAATTAATTTTTGTACAGAAAAACTGAACTTTTAGAAAATTTCGCAATGGTGTTTCTACGTGGTATTATTTATTTTTAAATAAAAAATTACAACAGAAAATACAAAAATGATAACAATTGAATTCAAATAATACATTCCTTTACCTTCTTTAAACTGAGTATTAATATGTTATATTAAATTGTCGGGAAAACCACCTTACGATAAAACAGAACCCGTAATGCATAAAATATGAGTTTAACAAGAGCCTAAGTGACCATTCATCTTGGTAAGTCTCGGAGTGAATATCAAACCAGGTTTAACAGACTAATTAATTTCTGACATTGATAATTATTTATTCAACTCCGTTCATTAATTATTTATTGTAAAGTTTTATTAATTATTATTCTTATTATAATACTAAAACTACACTTTTTTCTATAATTTATTTCTTTATTGATTCTATTTTATTAATTAGAGTCGAACACGAATTAACAGGGTATTTATTAACATTCTTCAAAAAATAATAATTCATTCAGTTAATAAAATTCTGCTTGTCTAATGGTTTTTGGTGGGGATTGCGAGAGGATGCTCTATCCTTTTCCTTCAAAAACGAATGTTAGTATACATATATATTGTATAGACCTTACAAAAAGCGCGTGAGCGCACGTCATATTTTATATCTAGCGCGCTCTCTCTAAGATAAAATTAAATTGAGTATTTTTTATCAGATTTAAACATTCAATTATCAGTCTAATTTATGATCTTTTTTAGACGGGTTAATAAAAGCTAATTAGTAAAGTCTCTTTTATGACTACAAATAGACTTATATAACTTACATAAATCACAACGTCAAAGTGAAAACTAATGTAATTTTCTAACCAACGTCCTTCAACGTTCAAATAAATTTCTGTCTGTTTGTAATCTCAAAACAACAACTTTTTACTAAATACACATGAATACAAGTAGGAACCTATATCGAAAACATTATTTTTAAAATTGTTGTCTGTCTGCTTGTCCGGTACTGCTGGACCGATTGTGACGGGATTCTTTTCTGGGAGATAGCTGAAGATAAGCGGCGTACCTTAGGGTATAGAGGAAAGCAACGTGATGCATGTAAAAGCATGTGGCAAGGCTTGTTATAAAGTGTTATAATGCCGACTTGGGTAAATGCCATGATCAAGCTCGAATATTTGCCACTAAGCAGCTATAGGTAATTGAAAAGTACCCATAAACGCCTAGCATGTATCAAAGGGCTCATGAAAGTAGAAGAAGCGAAAGATGTATGTCAAGGTCGTAGCAAGTGGAAAAATATAGTCTCTGTCTACCCCATGGGAGATAGCCGTGAGCCGTGATATGTAGAGAATTTCTCATTAATCAGGACAAATATTTTTTTTCCTTGTTACATACATAATTATTTATAAAACCATGAAAATATAACGTTTAAAAATTCTACAGAACTCCCAATATAATGACTATTCGTGACGGATAACATAGATATTTCAAACAGATTATAGATAATAGCGGTTATCTTATTATTTGATCGATCCGTGTTTAAAGTAGACACGTCGGTTACATAATAATTTAATTGCTTCAGGTAATTAAGAATCTGAGCACGCGTAACTTTGCCTTTGAAACACAGTGAAGAATATAAAACCTGATTCGAAGTTCATGAAATTATAGCATATTATACCAAGAAAAATCGTTTACTATTTTGAAATTGTTGTGTATACATATTATATATGTATTTTTCGAAAACAACATAAAATTATAATTTATTCATAGAGTGAACGTTAACACGACACAATAAAGAGAGAGCGATACCATTTGTTCAATTACAATCACTCAGTCCTTCATATCAGTCTTCTGTTGCTTTCATTCCTAGATACAGGTATTATTAAACCTTCTTATAAAAATACATAATATTAATGAACTAACTTTAATGACTAACTTCAGAGATAAATAAATACAATTTTTGAAATCATTATCTATTAATCTATCATAATATAATCGGGGTGAACTTTGACATATAAATATAGAAGCAAAAAATATTTTATTTAGGTCTTTTGTCTATCTGTATATACGCGTATCACTCTGAAAGTACTGCACCAATTTCAACGAAACATGACACAGTGATAACTAATATTATAAAGTAACATCTAGGATACTTATGCCCCATAAAACGCAAGGGGGTTGTCCAGGATAACGGACAAACGCCAAAATTGTTATTAACGGGTAATCTTAGGAACGGCTGGACATATTTTGACGGGACTTTTTTTAATAGATAGCTGTAGTTACTCCGCGTAACTTACGTTACTTTTAATTTTCGAAAATTATTAGGGACCGCGTAAAAAAAATTAAAACTCATAAAAAATTGAGTAAAATCCGGTTCAATTGAATTTGTGAGAAACACTTTTACTGTTAGTAGTAAAAATTTTTTTTGAAAATAATTAGGATTCCATATAAAAAAATTAAAAACTATATTATACAGTGAAAATGTACATAAAATGCGCGCGCAACTAGTATATTAATAATATTGAAAGTAGATAACGGAAACATTTTGAATGAAATTTTTTTTAATTTAATCCACGGTTTCTTTTATTTGTTTACTGCAAAAATTAAGATTACATATACTCGTATTTGTCAAGTAAAGTATTTTTAGGTAGGTAGTAGATCTTTGAATAAAATATAATGGAAAAACTTATTAATAAAAAATCTGAGATTTTCAACTAAGACGCTAAATAGAAATAGACTGGCGACACATATAAATAATAATATTTTTATAGCAGGTACCAGCCCATTTACTAAAGCCATAACAATTATTTTCTGGTTTTCTAACAGAGATTGGTTCATTCATTGTATGTAAGATTTACAACGACGTTATTAGGATCATATGACGTTAGCTTAAGGATAACCACTAAAATGCTTCATCGAAGGACTTGTACGTGAGAGCGCATTTATTGCGACTTTATCCTCAAGTACCGACTGTTTGATTAAATGATAATTTATGAAGACGGATGCTTAGAGGAAAATTACACCGGTTGATAAGAAAGTATTTATAGCAAAAGAATTCTTAGACAACTAATTATTATTTTACAAATAAATAAATATAATATAGTTTTACTCTTAGTGTAACTTTGGGTAAAAATACAACGACTTAATTGGGTGTCTCTGTTAGACGAAAGAAACAACATTTAAAGCCCTTTATTTTCAATTGTATTTTCTTTCTCTCACAACTCTCTCTTATATATATTTTAAATATGTCATTCAAATGTCATCTTTGCTGATGACATGGCATAGCATGGCATAAAAATAAAGAAAAACATAGACAACAATAAAAACTAGATTACAATGGTTTCTTTACATATATTATACAATAAAGATTTTAAATCTACCCGCAATTCATATTCAGACAGGGGAGCATGAAAATATATGTACTCGTAAGTATTTAATATCAAATTCTGTGCAATGTTCATTGCATTTTTATATACTTTTGGTTCTAAAAAATGCTCTATTGTTTAACGTAAAAGAACATTATTAAGATGATCGTAATAAAGGGTAGTTATGAAGTGTAATTATTATCACTTAAAAACACGCAAGTTTATGTAACAGACATGCAACTTCTCGCAACTGTTTGTAGATAATAGATTAATTTATCATCATGTACATAATATATCTATTTTCAGACCATCTCTTGTTTACGACTCGTATGCTGTGTACGAATTAAACTAAGTTAGTTATTAGTTAAATTTATTTATTTCATTATTGAAAAATATAATTTGAAGGTACTGACTTTTGGTATTTATGTTTTAAGCGATATCAGAATGTAATCTTTTGTTTGCATATAAATAACCTTGGTGCTATATTTAGTGAAATTATTTACGCAATACTTAGCATCTTGTATAAATTTATAAAAAATACAATGTAAAGTAGAATTCTATAAGGCCTGCTAAGAAAAAAAAACTGGCTAATAGACTTCTTAGATGTCTAATTGTGATATCATAGCAATCATACCAACATTTTGTATTACAGAAATGACATAAGAATTTATTTTTTGGTAAGGATAACATGCAATATTGAATTAATTATTTACGAATTGTCAGTGTCAATTATTATTTAATGTGTCGAGTACCCATAAATAAGACAATAGGAAGACAATAGGAAAACAATGGAAAGTTGGCGTAAACGCCAGGTTAGTGCTCAAGGGGTTAAATAATAATTATCTAAATGATTCTACGTTCCTTACTCAATTTTTTTTTCGAGTGTGGATTCTCTCCTATTCGAAATTAAGGGGGTTTCTATCGAACTCCACTAGAAAAGTTGTTTCATACACGATTTTATCAAAGCAGATTTTGACATTT
Organism: Samia ricini; assembly: GCA_014132275.2. Taxonomy (NCBI): domain Eukaryota; kingdom Metazoa; phylum Arthropoda; class Insecta; order Lepidoptera; family Saturniidae; genus Samia; species Samia ricini. The sequence continues at coordinate 11,968,501 of AP028165.1, read as the reverse complement.
TTACCGAAAATATTAGATAATTTATAGGTTACAAATTCTGACTTAAATATTATTTTAATATTTAATGTAAACGAAAGTAGTTAATGTAATGAAATACATTCATGAAATTTTAATTTCTATTTATAAACATTTTAGTATTTATATATAAAAAAAATATTTCGAGTTTCTAAATAAAGTATTTTAAAATTTATTTCTACATATTTATATTTATTTGGATCTAATAATTACCAATATAATATTATAATTATACATAAAAATATAGACCTTGATTATAAACAGTATAAGCACATCAATTTCAGGGGAACCCCGTTTTATTCTTTGAATTTGCCTTGTTAGCTTATTTGAATACAATGTTATAAACAAGTAATAATTATTTTAGTACTTAAATTATTATCATAAACATTTTGCTCGTCCATTTCTAATAATAAGGTAAATAAAATTTAATTATTGTTATTTACACATAAATTGAAAATCAACGTCTATAAAAATGCGTAGGCAAATTTCGAGAACTGTAGTTTAAGGTCTAAAATTTTAGCGAAAAATTGTGTTAAATTAAATATTATAAAAACAACCTTGAAGATAACAATATTTATATTTAGATCTAATCTTAATGCAATAGATGATATCTATCTATTTAATTACTGTCATGAAAGAAAATTTTTTCTTATTAGTATAAGAATGTGACAAAAATATACTCACGTTTTTTGTGAGAAAACGCAAAGAAAATCCACACATCTATCATCGTTACGCTTGAGCGACTGACTAGAGGAAGTGACGAATGAAAATGTTGTCCTTTCAAATTATTTACATAAATCTGAATTACGTGTGCTATTCTTTACACAAAAAAATTCAAATATCTCGAGGACAGAACTAGATAGTATGCAATAAGTTTAATAAAAGCATATCATAAAAATATTGCCACTAAAATAATTTATTTGTAATAAGCTACTGAGCTGTCATTTAAATGTTGTAAATACGTTACAACTAATTGATCTTCCTCATATAGACACTAAACTTAAGTGGCAGTGTGTTGGGCACTTTGCCCGTAAAATCGATACTCGATGTGGCCCTACGAGTTCTCGAATGGCTACCACGAACCGGAAGACTAGCGTGGGAAGTTCCCCACAAGGTGGACCGACGACCTGGTGAAGGTCGCGGGAATCCGATGGATGCGGGTGGCGCAAGACCGATCGTCGTGGAGATCTTTGGGGGAGACCTATGCCCAGCAGTGGACGTCTTTCAGTTGAATGGATGGATGGATATAGATACTTAAGCATTGATAGTTACTTAAAGAAATTTCTCAGCTTACTATAGAATATGTTTTTTAAGTCATATCACGCAAAAAATATGATTAGGTTTTAAAAAAATCATACTATTGGATTAACGCCTACATGTGTGGAACAATACAAAATTTTACTGTTCTATATATATTTTTATAACTGCGTGGTATTTAATCCTAATCGAATCAGTTTGACATCAAGTGGAAAAACATAAATATTCGTTTTCAAACATTTAACAGAACTAAAGTAAAAATGAATAAAACGGCAATTAATTGCTCTAGTAAAAGGTTGTCAAAGTTAACAAAATGACGAAGCACGTAATATGTATTAGCAGACTGACATGAAGTTTTGTAACAGTTGGAAAAATGATCTCTTATTCAAATTGTTAATAATGGACGAATTTCTACTATGGTCTTTTTTATTTTTATAGACACGCGTATGAATTGCATAGAATGAGATAGAAATAAAATAATACATTTTATAAAAGCGTATATTAAAGATAATTGATATATATTAAATAGGATTGTCTTTAAAAATCTTTAAAAATAAATATAATATATCCCAAATTGCATAAAAAAAAAAATATAATTTTTAATAAATTAATTCAAAATGATTACCTGCTCATTCTTTAGATCTTTGTAACTTGATATTAATGTGAAATATATTGTATATATTACAATGATTGAAATCTCAATAACAAATGGTTATAGCATGAAAAAATAATAAATCCGTGAACACTTTATTGCGGGCACAAGTGGGTCTAGGTATATTTCCCTATTGACGTTTCCCCGCCGTCTGGAAGGGTGAGTCAACCCTTCAATTATTTACACAACCCTATTAAACTACGGACACATATATATATTTTGTTGTACTCCCATTAGTATTTGGTATGTCATTTTAGTGGAACTAGTATCCGAATTAAATTCGCAATGCATAACATACATTCGAAACTTATGCATTCACAATCATTCCTTGATATGGATTCCTAAAAGTATTAATAGGATATGCTAGCGACATTTATTCCATACAAACGTAGTCCCCTGTTTCCGCCCTGAATAATAGCATTATGGTAAATATTTTTACACCAAATAATATATATCCACCACCACCATGCCCGTACGTTTTAATTTTTTCATGTATTCGTTTTTGTAGAAACTAGGAGCCTTTGAAAATGATGAAAATCCTAGATTTTTACCATCATATTCAGACGTTCGTCAAACAAATTTGATGGATAACATTTAAAAAATCAAAATGGGCAGGCATAGCCGAAGGCTTAATTATTCTATAACTGAAAGAAAATTCAAAATCGGTTTAGATTTGGAGGAGGAAACATGATACTACGTAGTGATGTTTTTGTCTATTTTGCGTAGGTAAAATCAGCCCGAGCTCCCTTTGTCCCTTTTGTGTTTTATGTCTTTCTTCAGGGCGCAATACGAGAGCAATAGATTTCTGAAATGCCTACTTTTCAAATCTGTTGCCGTCTGCATGTCCTCTTAAGGATGTTCTTTCATAAATTATCAGGTAATATCATATTAATTATGTTCTTAGTACCGTGAATTTAATTTCATGAAACCATAGACACATAAACAAATGCGACCGAATAAATAAAATCAAGTTACGTCGAAAGTGTAGAATGTCAGATAAATACTTTGACAGGCAATGTTATTCAAATGACTGTGAACAGGATACTTAGTTGTACGCACAGAAAACCAATAAAGTACTCTTAATTCGTGGTTAAAACTAAAGTTTAATTGCAAGATGGTTTAGCGATTTTAGAGTCTTGGCTGAATTTGGATGCAATTAACATAACTTATCCCCCCCCCCCCTTATTAAGGTAGACCTATGTTCTAAACATCTTAAGGTTGAATGAATGAATGAATATCATAAGTGATATGGTTTTAAGATGTCTAGTATTTTGATCAATTCAATATAAAAATATTTCAGAGATTCTTCTAAAACCTGCAAAGCTGTACGTCCGATAATATTATAATTCAAGTGAAGACATAAATAGTTTAAAAAACTGTATTTCTATATTGTGGTCATCCCATTTTCTGGTGAAAATCAATTTGTGATGATTTGTTTAAATATTTCTAATTAGCAACCTATTGTGTCTAAATGAACTTAATGTCACCATTTTTTCATTAATTCTAGGAAGTTCTATCAAAACAAAAAAAAAAAGAAATAAAGTATTTTTAATTTTTTTAGATAGTTCAGAATAAAATTATTTTTCCTAGGCCCTATAGGCCTTGAAAGTGTTGTAATACAATTATTCTGCGTATAACCTTGATATAAATAGGTTTCCTACCTCTGTCTGCAAATACTTAAAAATAAATATTCCTTTCATTTCGACCGGCTTACATGCATAATGCGTAAACATAGCTTAATACTAATTACTGACGTCACTGATGCAGGTATGTTTTGAGTAAATTTTTAGTTAGTTATAGACTTTTCGTTTACTTTATAGATCTCAAGGTGCTTTATATTCTACTGTATCTCCGTCCTGTTCCAGTTGCCCATAATTTTTTTGATTAATTGATCCAATCGAAAGACGTCCACTGTTAGAGATCTGTAGGTCTCCCCCAAAAAGAGGGGAATTGCTATAATCGCCACGCTTGGCAGGCAGGTTGGCGATCGCGGTGTGTTTGTGGTATCCAGAGTATGCTTCTGCCCATCCCCTGGTTTTTCCCTTAGTCGCCTTTTATGACACCCACGGAAAGATATGGGGTGGTACTATTCTTATCCGGCACTACACAGCCCATAATTTATTATTTATTAATAACAAATCTATCTTATTTATAACACATTGTATCTATTTATAACTCATCATGACAATTACATCGTTCTCGGTCACTGATGCAATGAATTTCTTTAGTTAACTATTTTTTTTTGTCTCTAAGCCTTTTTTTAGTTGATTTAGGCCTAGAGTGTTTACCATGCTGGACCACATCGTCACTTAACATCAGATGAGATTGTGGTCAAAACCCTGAGCCTATACCGTGTATAAAAAAATATAGATAATTTTTTATGCCATTCTTGAATAAATTATTGTATACTTAGCTAATGTAAGTTTCTTTTCAATTTACTCTATATAAATAGAATTATTATGTATTAACAGGCAGGCTGAAGCACCCGTAATTTGTTTACAAAGATGTGATTTGTACTTCACGTTAATTAAATTAATTATTTTTTATGCTTTTTCGTAAGCCAAATTTAATTTATCTTTCACTGTATTGGTCCATTATAGAATAATTTGTTTCAAATGTGTTCTATTGGAGTTCTGCAAATGTTATCAACCAAAAAGTAGGCGTCACTGTCCAAATCTTAAATTTTATGGAGAAAATAATGTTGATCAACTATTCCGTTGTTATGTGAAAGAAGGACAACAAATTTCTGGGATTAGTAATGATTATAATTTGGATGTAAAGTAAGACAAGATTTATAATAAGGTTATTGTTTATTAGGATAGCATTTATTGTTATTATTAAGTAATTCGTTACGTGACTTGAATTTTTTTTTATGTTTAAATTTATTAAAATATAAACTTGTTAAAAGGTCAATGCAAAAAATATTGGTATGAATCACGACATTCGGAACGGCCTTTTGAACTTTGACCATCAACTTCTGGTTTGAAGTTTAGGCGGCAGCGATTTAATAATATAATACCGAATATTATGAAAATGTCCCATATGTAAGATAACCATTTTCAAAGATTTTTATATATATATATATATATATTCTTTATATATAGTATTAAAAACAGTTATTTATATGTACTAAGTTTCCTTAGAGAAATTCAACCTCTTCAAATATCCACAATTGACAATGCACTAATGCACATCAACAGCAACAAAAAGTGAATAAAATTCATACACGAAGCGGAAATATTTCTTAAACCGCTACATTTTTGTCTATTAATTTACTATTTTTGACAACAATACTATCATATTTTTCATTTAAATCCTACAAACGATTTTGATAATTTGATTTGAATTTTCTAAAAACAATAGTATAACATAAATCGCCAACGTGGTTTTTATATAACTTGCACCACATGACGTATCACAATGGGTAAAATTATATAACATTATAACCTTGGTAGGTATTTCGGCAGGTGACCGTTTGCGTGCTGATGAAATAGTAATAAATTACTTTGATAGTAAAAAGGAATGTAATGGATTTTAGCAAGAATTAGAAAGTAATTAATGTATTAATGTTAGATTTCTTTAGCTTCATTTGCATAAGTAGGAAGGTCATCATATGTCATATGATTAAAAGCCAAAACTCGACCAAATTAAATTTAAAGTCAAATTGAAACAGCCTGTTATATTATTACTATAGGATATATCGAAAACACTTTATAATGTTTTATAAACTTCATATATCGTATGTAATTTATAAGAAATACCACTTTTTAATCTTTCACGTTTTGTACTCATATTCTAGACCCGAAAATATTAATAAAATTGTAAGAAATAAACAAAATAAATCTCGAAAATCTAAGTAAATTTTTTCTCATTGTACTTTTGTGAAGGTACTCACTGATTTAAATAATTGTTTTATTTTTTTTGCATATTCAGTTAGTACTTTTACCTTTCAGGACCCTTGATTTAAGGAAGCAAATAACATTTGATAATAGAGATTCGCGTAATCTTGAAACTCTTTATGAAAATGTTTAAATATGTTATATGAAAATGTTATTTTAAAATATTTTTTTTAAGACACGACGATTCCTTAAATATAACTTTCAGGTTCGGAAGCTTTTTTTATTACTATCCAATCAAAACATATTATTTAATAGTAGGAATAAAATATAACGCTTTTTACATGTGCGCTCCGACGATGTTTTTTTTTTTTAAATTCTTAATTTGTTATGTTCTTTCAATATGGAATGTATTAAAGATTTGAAATTCTAAATCCCAACACAAGCCACATACATTATTACGTGCCCAACCGTATTTTCAACGAGTTTACAAAGGACAATAGTTAAGTGAACGAACGATAAGGCGACTGTTCACAATGGAAATAATATTTACTAAACAGTCATAAATTTATCTCACATCAACATTTCTATTTCTATTTGTTCGTCAATCCCTTTTGTATTAACAAGTATAAATGTCCAGTCCTCTATTTTGAAAATCCGTATAATACGTGCATCTTAATACATCTAATTAGTATGTTGACAACGTACGAGTATTAACAGTAACATGTGTTCGCTTAGTGTTCAAATTGCAAACACAATCATTATTGATAATATGAATAAAATCGTTTAATAAACAGGGGAGAAAATTTCCTTGAATTCGTCTATATTTTCTTAATTGTTTATATCTATGTAATTATTTAATTTTTCGCGTTCCATATTTAAATGCAGTTAATTTAAACAGATTTTCACGCATTACCTTTGCTTTTTTCTATCCAGAAAAAAAAAGAAAAAAAAGACATATTTTAATTTTATTAAAAGAAAAGAACCAAATCGAGTTTCTTGCCGGCTCTTCTCGGCTGGGTTGTTTCCGACCCGGTGGTAGTGTTTTAGACGTTCATGAGCGCCTTCTTAGGGCCTAAATTGAATAAAGATGTTTTTAATTTTGATTTTGACGTTTCGGCTGGGTTTCACTAACCCGTTAGCCCGTGACCACGGTTGGTGAAACCCAGCCGAAACGTCGGGATAGAAAAAAGTAAAGGTAACGCGTGAAAACCCGTTTAAATTAACTGTATTTATATCTATTTGCTGGTAACATTTATTATAATCTAATTGAATAGCAGATTATAAATTCAAAACTGTCTAAGCTTTTCACCACATTTAACTATGAAATAATAATCCTATTCTTCAAACATTTTTTTAATCTACCTAGGTACTTACATATTGATTTTTAATTTGCGAATTTGATCACTTAGTACGATGAGTTATTATTACTTTTAGATTATTATCTTAAATTTGAAGATCTATGATCAGAGTGGTGTAAATTATTTATTACTCTTTTGTAACTTCCTAAAAAAAATGTATTTTATAATAAAGCAGAATTTTAAAACACTTTCAAATAAATGATTATTAATCGAAAAATCATTCTTAAAAATTGGACACAAAAAAGTTTGATAACAAAAAAAAGCAACTGAGTTAAGAAGCCAGATCATTTTTATAACTATATTTGAACCGTTAACGAGATTGCGGTTGTTAACCCCGCTGTACATGTGATAATAATAAATACTTACGTGTTTACATCATTGTTAATACGGAATCAAAATTGCTTACCTGTAACCAAACAATAAATATTATTAATAAAGTAATAAAAATCCGATTAAAAAAAATTATAAAGCCTCATATAATGCCTTTGTCCGAGGTCTCATGCATAAACCCAAAGATTTCAATTTAAAAATCTTTTTAATGTTTTGCGGAGCAATGCGCATCTATGTATCTATAATAGATACCGGATCGTTTTTTTTAAATCTCATGTTTAACTATTATATTTCTTCCTATACGATAGCAAGTTGTTAATTATATACACGTTGCTACCAGTGTCAAATGTTTAATTTTCCAAATTTATCAACTTACTACGTTACGTTTGATGTTATTATATTTCTAATGAAATGTATTTGAACACAGTTCTTAAACTATATCAAAATGCCAACAAAATTATACATAATACAAAGTTAGATATTACAGGCTTATGAATAGGTAATTAATAAAAACCACTAGGTACATGATGGATCAAGATACTGCCAAAAATCTCTTTTTCTTTCATTTATTCCTTTGCTAAGAAAAGGAAAGGTTTAGCCAAGTCTGCCATTTGGAACACTTTTCATACAACAGTTTATTAAAATGGAGTCCCTGTTAGGAATTTTTGAGTTTCCTTAGAATTCACACTTCACTTATTCACGTTACAAAAATTACATAAAATAACAGACAATCAAAGATAGCAAGTAATTAATTAAAAAGAAGAAATTAACTACATAACTGATCAAGATGCCGTCTAAAATTATTCTTAAACTGTATAGCCTATATTTCTATTTTCATATTCAAAATGTCTGATTTTGAAAACCGTCTCGTTTCAAGTCAACGACCGTTCGACTCGATTTTCGTGAGTTTCTTGCACAACACAATACAACAATATTTTGAAATAATTGGATGTTTCCTTCACATTACCTTCGTAATAAGTTATAAAAGATTTGCCAAATATAAATATAATAATACATTTGTAATGATTTTAATATTATTCAGGTAAATTGCTATAAAATGAGGTTTTTTATTTTATTTTAGGAGTTATGTTGTTTTTACTGGTGCGGAATCTAACCATTTTTCTTAGAGTTACTACATCTCTTAGATTTGTTAGTTGTTTGTTTAATACCGTAAGCGCTTTGCCTAGCTTTTGATCAAAATTTCACCTAATGTAAAGTGACTACATGGCTCAAGATGGTAAGCCTACAGGTATTAGCTCTCAATTTATAATCCCGGTATACACCTATAGGTGTTCAGGAATAGAAAACGTTGTATTTGATAAGAAACAATATCATGTCTCCGCATTAGTAAAATGTATCTAATGAATTCTAGAAGTATTCAAACATAATTAAAAAATACGGAATTACAATATACAATTACATAGAAAACTAGTTTAATTTGAAAACGTAACAAAGGTTAATGACAATTATAATTGGAGACTGATAAGCAATAAAGAGTCAACCAACGCGATAAACATTTTGAGAAAATGACAGTTAATAAATTAATTTCATTCTTCTTAATTTTCTTAATAATAGTGAAGGACGTATCATTTTATTTTAAACATAAATAGATACAATTAAATGAAAATGTTAAGATATTTAACATGTTAGTACGGTTTTTTTTATTTTTTTAACATTTTTTTTTTTACTTTGTTTTAAAATATAAATATAATACTATGCCACAAAACACTATTTTGTAAAATGTACGTTATAATGCCATCTTGGATTTGACACCAAAATCTAGATTTTTTGCAGTGAAAAAACTTCTTTAGCGGTAAGGGGAAAACTCATAGATTCGCGTTACCAATGCCGTGACGTCACTCGTCAACATGCTACAGTATGTCAAGCATCAAGTATGGCTGGTGCTCAGAGATAAATAATTTTTTTTTTTTTTACTTACGCAACCTGTCGTATGTTTTGATTATGAATAAACTATATGAACGTGTAGGTACATAATTATTGTTCGTAAAGCGAATAGATGTACAAACCAGACAAATTGTTTAATGTTATGTTATTAATTTTAGTTAACAAATTATAAATTTTTTATTACTCATACTACAATTTAAACATTAAAATAAAACAGTTTTTCCAAAGTTTCGAGTTTTCACTTCTGTCGGCAGTCCCCATGGCTGTCTAGTTTTTTTTATATTTTGGAATGTTGACACTGTTTTTCTTATCAGCGTCCAATTGTGATAATGTTTTATAATAAAATTTATATTTAATTAATGTACGAAAACTTTACAGGTAAGTGGTTAACATTGACCTTTGAAGCACGTGCTCCGGTCGGCGTGATGGCGCGACTAACTCGCGATTAATCACAGTTAGCGTTTGCTATGCGTTAAATAAAAATATATCGTTAAAGACTTGAATTTGGTTACAAAAAACATTAGTCAAGAAAATAATTTAAACGTTGGTTAATTTTTTTTCTAATAAGCTAATCCTGTTGACCGGAAGGGCCTTTACAGCTTCACCGTGACTTTTTGGGCGAGTGCTGAAGTCATTCAGCCGCAAAAATGTAACTGACACAAGGGTTACCAAAGTGGTACGGACCTCGGCTTAGCAAATTTAATGTACTGTACGTATTCGTAGAATCTCCAAGTTCAAGCTCGAATTATTTGTTTAATACTAGCTGTACCGGCGACACCGTCCGATTCCATTTAATTTCGAGTTCAATTAATTAACTTGTTTTCAATATTTAACTAATGTAAAATATACTAAAGCCTGGCCAGATTATATATCTATGTTTCAAAAGAAAAATCATGAATAACACACATTCACAATATCGAGATCAGTATTGATGATATCTATAAATTATTAACTAAACTTGACGTTTTCAAATCTGCTGGACCTGATCAATTACCTGCTATATTTCTTTTAAAATGTGCTAAAACTATAGTTGGTCCCCTATATTATCTATTTAAAAGATCATTAGTTGATTGCTTGGTGCCTCCCATCTAGAAATCAACATTCATTACTTCAATACATAAGAAAGGTCCTAAAGACGACGTAACAAATTATAGACCGATTTCAAAACTATGTATAATATCTAAACTTTTGGAAAAAATTATATATGATCAAGTCAATGCTGCTCTCAAACACTCTTTTTTAGTAGCGCACCACATGGTTTTATAAAGGGTCGCTCTACAGTTTCCAACTTGGCAATATTTAACGAATATTTGACAAATTCCATGCAGGAAGGATTTCAAGTTGACGCTATTTATACTGATTATAGTAAAGCCTTTGATCGTGTCGATCATAACGTTCACTTTCATAAGCTTTCTCAAATCGGTATCAGGGGTGACCTTCTTAGATGGTTTTCATAGTATCTTGAAAATAGATCTCAGACAGTAGTTATCAATAACTATGTCTCAAAATGGGTGCCTACTCCAAGTGGTATACCGCAAGGTTCCTTATTAGGCCCTTTACATAATATATATATATACATCATATACGTATATTGTAATTAATATATACGAAATAATAAAATATTTCAATACAGGACCATTATAGTATATATACTTACTACTTGACCTGAGATATATCTATCTACACTGACAATAAAAGGCTAACGAGACGAAATCTGTACATTGAAGATATTTAAGAAAAAATATTAGCTTCAGAATAGACTAAACACATTTCGATAGTTTACTTTTTTTCTGTCTGTTTATTAATTTGTCTGTTTATGAACCAATCAAGCAAACATTACTGAACCGGATTCCTTGAAATTTACTTATGGCACATATTTCATCCAGAGGTAGACCATAGAAATTATCTGAATTCCAAACGGGTGAAGCCGCGGGCACAGCTAGTATGTAATATTAGCGTGCTTTGGCAGTGCCTCTTATGTCGTACCACCATGTACGATTTAATTAGATCAAGATGATTTTCCTGCATTTCATTTTAGAATAAAGTAGGTGGATTTAAATTTGCGGTAACCAACCATAGTACAATACACAATCCACAATCGAAATTATTATATACAGAGGTAAAGTTATAATTTTATTTATAATGGATTGTTTGTTTGGAAGCGATGATGGGTCAGTGGATAGTGCGGCAGGATTCCGTGTCAATGGACGCCGGTTCAAAACCACATACCAAACTTTAAATAAGCCTGAGCTTTCGGTGAAGGAAAACATCGTGAGGAAACCATAGTATGGTGGTAGGGCATTTTCTAACAATGCCCACCTGGGTAGCTACCAACCTCAAGTTCGAAAACCTGTCACCAAATACCAATAGGTGTGTTCCGGCAGCATCAATTGAGAGCCAGTATCTAGGCGTAGAGTGTTTACCATCCTGGACCACATCGTCACTTAACATCAGGTAATATTGTGACCAAAAGACTATACCCTAGCCTATACCGTTCAAAAAACAAACTCGAAACTACTTAACCAATTTTAAAATTTATTTCACTCTTTTTTCTTCTTCAGTCAGCCTAGTCTCATAAGCTATAATTTTTTTATAAGGATTTTTGTATAACCGTGAGAAGGCGCTATTTTTTTATAAAGCAACTCGATCAGTACTAAAATTATAAACCTATATAAAATTGGCATTATTTTAAAATCATGAACTAAAAAAATACACAAATACGAAACAATAAAATTTTCGCATTAGGTTGTATCTACATAATTAATGCCGATTAAAAATATTTATTTTATAAAAATACTTTAATCGTGTTAGTAGAGAAACACTTAGTTTCTAGTGTTGCTTAAAAAAATCATGAATATGTTATGAGTAGTGTAAAAGATAAATCATGCCCAAAGAACTACGTCTCACCACATGTTTAAAAATATGCTAATTATATTCTTAAAGCGAGACAACATCAGTTATAACTGTTGGCAATACTGTTCATGCTCGCTATGAATCCGAATAGAGAATTCATTTATTAGCGGACACGAAATTACGAACACGTATCTTATTAAAACTTTAAATTAAATTCATTTACGCAATGCTAGTATAAAATCCGCATAATAAATTATATTTTTTTCAGTAATTGTTTTATTATTCTTTGCCGGTTTACGTTTTGGACACAACGATTAAAGTTACTTGCGAACTTACGAAATGTGTTCTGGAATGTGACTAGATTTCAAATGAATTTTTAACGTTGCAGATACTAAACGGTTTCATTAGAATTTAGAATGTTTACAAGTAGTATCTGTCTTTTTCTTTCTTGTTTCCACAATGCTGAGGATCGCGATAATATATGAACAATCTCCATTGGGGCGATCATATGCGAAGTGGACTACATGGTACATGCTGCAGCCTACCGCCTTCCTTAATCTTTCAGCCCATCTTGTGGCGCCTTTCCCTTAGCTCTTCTGCAGTCTATTTTACCTAAAATAATCTGTTATTTTAGGCTAATGCACTTTATTAGCACTTAAAATAAAATAAATATCGGTAATATATTTTTTAAGAAAATAGTTTGATTGTTATAAATCATTTTCAGCTGTCACGTCTCTTGAATGTGATAAAAGATCAATTGATTAGGTACATAGCATGACGCCTCCTTCCCACAGAGTGTACGTCATTCCACTTGCTATGATTTTGAAACCCCTATTTTTAACCTTATTAAACAAAATATTTAAAAAGAAAATGACACGAAATATTGGTCGTAGATAGACAATTGATAATAGATTCGCCTTTGAAAGGGTATTTACATATATCTCAATATATAACTAATACAAATTGCGTATTATCTATTAACACGGTCCATATTTGTATATGTATTTATAGCCGTCAATTAGTCATGGTAATCTTTTTTGACGCTGTATATTTACTTTATCTTTAAATGTTAATACATTACAACCAAAGGCGATGATGATTAATACGTGATTGTCAAGAAGTTTTTGCCTTACGAATGTGGGTTTAGTTAAGAGAATTGAATAGTTCAATGATTTTTTAAAGTAAACTAAAAATAAAGTTTTTAAAATTAATAGGTTCTTCGTGCTCAAACAAAGTCAATTTTATTAGAAAATAATGAACAGTTCTTCTCTTGTTCTATTTTAGAGAAGAAAAAATTACATCAAAGTTAACATTACGCTATCTCTTTACCACAGTGATGAGGATTGTAACTGTTACCTACAAATTTACATGAAATTCGCATCATCCTATGAAGTATGGACAGCTTGGTAGAAATTCTTGATAGCAGCTCTTCCTCTGGTACGTGAAGACTTCATTTGTCTCAAGATAATGTATTTTGGAGAACGCATAACCTTCAGGAGAATGGTATCGTTAATCTTCATAGTTGTTTAAGATATTAGTAGCAAATTGCACCATTACCATATTTCATTTTAACCCCCATTATCTACATTTTTGATAATTTATAACATTACTCTTACTGGACTTTAATTATTTGTACTTAATCTTAATAAGTATTAAACTTATCAAAGTAAATTACGATATACTTAAAATGTAATTTCACGCCACGTCATACACATTATAAAATACAAGAAAACGTAACCTACCCAAAATTTCTCGATGAAATAATTATGTAAATTTTAAACATGATTTTGACAATTTAATGAAGCAATTTTTGCAAAATACTCAGCGGTGATAGAATATGTAAGAGGCGTTCGAAGTACAAAGTTCAATGCTCTCCTCGAATAAATAGATAGATCCCATTGTCTATTTAAATAATTATATATGCACTCATAATAGCCGCTTATTACTCTCGACTGACTGTTAACCGTTTATATTTTTACTTCATTATATCTGTCTATTTCACATTACACGAACACAAGTTTTCAGTGTTAAAGTAAAAAAAAGAACAGTTTAAGCATGTTTTAATATATTCTCCTACTTAATACTAGTTTTATACCGTGACATGATTTTATCTGTAAACTAACTGTGTGTCCGTGGCTGTGCCCGCGTTTGAAATTTTCTTCACTTCGTTTTTTTTTATACGGAAGCCTATTTTTAGTACTAATATAAAGTAAAAATATTTCTCATATATTCAAGCACTTGCCCGTAAAACCGTTTATTAAATCGGATTTTATTCAAATTTTTATGAGTTTGACTTTATTTACGCGGGCCCCTAATTATTTTCTAAAATTAAAAGTACCCTATTATACCAAGAGTAACTTCACCTATCTAACGTTCTATAAAAGTCTCGTCAAAATCCTTCCAGCCGTTCGAGATATTACCGGGAACAAACAGAGAGACAAAAAGTAAAAATAAAATTTTTTTTGGTATAGGTATCGCATATAAATTCATATCTATTTAGTACAAAAAAAATGACTTTACAAATTTAGTATAGATAATATATAATTACGTATTTGACATTAAGTTAATAAAGTGTCTTAATGATTTCATGCATTCACGCACGGTATTTTAATTTCATAATATTATATTTATAACGGAATATCTTCAAAACAGGTTGTAACGAACTAATGATAATACCATTAGCAAGAAGGTATACTCACTCACACATATATTACTCACTTTTAATATTAGAATGCACATACTTTTTTTTAACACCAAAATTGTTTTCGGTAATTAATCCTAGTAAGATCCTTTTAAAAACATAACCAAATGTTTATTCACAGCAAATTACACATTATTGTACACCAGCCGCCTTGATCTGATATAATTAATTTATGTATTAGAACTAACTATAGCTTTTCGAGCTATGTGCATATTATTAGCTGATTGGTGGTAGCAACAACAGACTGGATACTTTTAATGAACCGATATCCGATGAAATAATCAAGTTAATAAAGTGGAGAAGATGTTCAGACCGACGTAAAATAAAGGTCGCATGCAATAAAAATAAATTAATGCTGAGTAGTGTAGATGGAAACTAGCTGCGGACAAGGCCCCTTCCTTTTACCCCTTCCTATGTACAGCACTTAATTTACACACTCCTGATGAAGAAGTTACTGCGAAATTAAACCCGTTAACTTATAAACCAAAGAGAATTTTCAAAAAACGTACTCTTCAAGTGTAAGTTTTGAGTTACGAGTTAAACCAATATGAATTTAGTTTTGAAAAATTAATATACTACTAAGTCCGAAATTGAATCTAGACTTCATATCCTTATGCAGTTTTATAGGAATGAAATAATTATAATAAGATTAGTTTAACGTGAAAGAGGTTCCGGGCGCCAACTGATTACAATCAAAAATTTAATAATAACAACAAACAGATAATTGAAAAAAAATATTTGTAACATAAATGTGGAGAAGAAGAAGATTTGATTGGTAGTTACGTACAAATATAAACTTATTTTTTTACTGCTAAGGATATTTGATTCGTAATACAGGATTCATGTTATTTTATTATTAATTACATATTATTTAAATACTTAAAGGATGTATGTGGTACCAAGTTATATTGCTTGTAGAGTAGGTACGTCACTAAAATCCGAGAAATAACAATCATTTGGAGTAAACAGCTTCTGCGTCAATATTAGCATTGTTTTTTGTCGTCCGGGCAAAAGATTTCGTAGGTAGTTGAACAGAATATAGAATTGATTTTTTCAAATAAAAAAAAAGCGGCTGGTTTTGTTCCGGTTCTAACATTTCGTATTTTATCATACCTTAATAAGGTATTCAATTGTCATTTGTAAAATTCTAATTAGACCCAACTACTCCCTAACTAAAGCCAACGATTAACAAATCAATAATCAATGTAGTTCACATTAATCTATTCGAATACATTGTTATGTTCAAAATTTTATTTTAAAATAATTTCTTCACAAGGACTACTTAATTTTTAATAGCATTACTTTGTCCTTATATTTTTCATGTGAAAATTAAGAAGTTTAAATATTTATATATGGCACAAATTTTAAGACACACGGGGACACTTATTACCTTATCAGATATTCATATGTTTTTTAATGACCAAAAATATTGAAGATGCTAATCAAAAATACACATTGAGTAAAATTAATATCATAATGTTAAGTTATTTAACGTTACGCCGTGGAAAGGCATCACGCTCAACTTAATACTGACATGACATTGATCTATATAAACATAGATGATTTTCAACCTATCCTAATTATGAATTACATAATATAATGATGATCGCCAATATTCTTAAATAAATTTCACGAAAAATAAATAGCCATAAAATTAATATAGACCTCAGTAACACTACCCGTGCTTAAAAAAAAAAAACAATATAGGAAAAAAAACTGGAAAAAATTTGGAACTTATCATACATTTATTTTTTTATTACACAAAATACATTTCTATTCGATTAAAGCACTAAGTATTAGTAATAAAAAAACACGTTTAAATAGATTTAATCTTAAATATATAACATTTTATTTGTGTTTATGCATAATTACAACGTACGTATGTGAGTTTGATAATTATTTAAAAATTTATATGACAGTTTAATAATAGACATGCCTTCTTCGTATATGTTATTTTTTATTCTTATACCGCGATTGGTAGGTATTCCATAGAAGTGTTATCTAGATTTTTTTAATAAGTGATGTTTTTAACCTGAGGTACATTTACAGCATATTTATACTAATAAATAAAATTTAAACGCTTGTTAGTTTAACTTTTACCAAAATACATATGAAATTTTCTCTGTTTTTGTAAGTGTAGTCTGTCTGTCTGTTTGTTCCAGCTAATCTCCGGATAACGTGAAGCGGCTGAAGCGATTTAGACGTGAATTTGGTAGATAGTTGAAGTTACTCCGCGTAACTTGATTTTCGATAATATTTAGCCTTCCGAATAAAAAAATTAAAATGCGGTGAAAAATATATGAAACGCGGGAACAGCCGCAAGGACACAGCTAGTCTATTATAAAGGTCTAATGACCGATCGAGTTTTATTTTTTTACACGAAACCCTAATTATTTTCGAAAATTAAAAGTACCCGAAGTTACCCGGAGTAACTTCAGCTATCTATCAAAAAAAGTCCCGTAAAAATCGGTCCAGCCGTTCCGGAGATTACCCATTACAAACAGACAGACTTAATAAACTCAACTACTATAGTCACTTTTTATAATTATAATTTGTAATGAAATATGACCTTGAATAATATTATCAGTTAACAATCTTTGTTTAGCAGCTGTGTGCCTGCGTCTATGTCCGCGTTTCATATATTTTTTACTGTGTAATATAGTTTTTATTTTATTTTTGCATATGGGACCCTAATTATTTTCCAATTTACCTTTTCTACTAACATTAAGCAGATATTTCTCACAAATTCAAATACCTGCCAGTAAAACTGTACATTGAATCAGATTTTATTCACATTTATATGTGTTTTAATTGTTTACACGGAAGCCTAGTTACTTTCGAAAAAATTAAGTAGCCTAAGTTACGCGGAGTAACTTCAGCTATATAACGAATCAGGCGAATTGAGAACCTCCTCCATTTTGAAGTCGGTTAAAAATATGTTTACTATCTAATAACATACATAAAACATTTATACTTATGTATCTTATAAGACTAGTTCAGTTATTAAGTTTTATATAATCATTTTTATTCACTCTTTCTTATACTTAGAAATTAATAAAAGAAATTAAATGAAAAAAAAAAAACTAGTTTACAAATCTATCCTACACGTTTCAATATTAACCGATCTAGCGTAGCAAGGGCATATTCAAGTAAAAAAAAAAAACATGAAATTAGTAAGACATAAATTTATCTTTAAGTTTAGCCCAACGAATTTTTGCGTCGACTAATAAAGAAGCTTCTATTAAAATGTCAGTTCCAATTTAAGAGTTCATTTATAGTAATAACCAGTTCAATTTAATTTACATTATTTAAATTCTCCTCATTACAATACAAAGAATGTAGTAATAAAATCAAATAAAGACTTTGGTATTCATAAATGCTATAAAATTTTGCTCATTTTAGTCAACTCTGTGATATTTTGTTCTATTTAAGTTTATAGTTTTTTATTTAAATATATCCAAATACATAAAATTGAAGTGTCTGTTGGTAACTTGAAAATAACAGTTTTTTACTAGATAATTTAGAGTTTCGCATAAAAAAATTGTGACCCATTTTTCACAAAAATAGTTTTGGGCCAGCACACAAAAAGGGACCATTCAAATATGATAAGCGAGCGGAGCCGCGGGAACAGCTAGTATTTTAATATAATTAGTTGTAAATAACTTTCACATGTGATATAAATAACATTATGGTTTTTATAAGTTCCATTATCATTTTAAACTACTCAAGAAAAACTGGCAAGACTGTAAAATATATTCCAATATTTCGCTCCTGGTAAGATATATGTACAAAATATTTAAAAAAAAATACAGCATAAATATTTCAGTACTGTTTTACCGTCTGTTTGTCAACCCAGTTCTTTTTTTGTTTATTAATAGCTATCGTCAATAGCTTTAGTGTAATCAACAAAAACTGAGAACAAAAACTAACATTTATGAAGTCGTGTATTATTATGATAATATTACCCTTTATCTTTTATTTCTGTATTGTTATTTTTGTTAACTAAAATTTCATTGTGCTTTACATATAATACTTTGTATAATAAGCATCGGAAATTAATCTGCCACAGTAGGTATTTCATTTAAATCATTTGGTTTTACGTCAAGGTGGAACAATAGAGGTAATGTGAGGAAAAACGTTTGCAATTTATTTAATGCCAGTAAATAGCATCAATTTTGACAGATCGTCTGC
Source organism: Samia ricini (assembly GCA_014132275.2). Lineage (NCBI taxonomy): Eukaryota > Metazoa > Arthropoda > Insecta > Lepidoptera > Saturniidae > Samia > Samia ricini. Next base: position 11,949,400 of record AP028165.1, on the reverse strand, counting down.
TGCCTAACAGAGTATTTTTTAACAAATGTCGTATTAAGCTTTTGAAATCCCATTTGACACAATATAAAAGATTAAAAAAAGATAAATAATTAAATTCATAAGATTTTTTATTTGGTTTACGAACCAATTGTCATACTGAAAGTATGGCATCATATATTTACGACCAATAAAACTTAATATGCGATTTTATATATCTATTTATTAAAAAAATCTTACGCCAGGTTAAATGATGTAAAAATCGTAGTTAGATTTAAATATTTGAACTATCGAATGATGAATTTGTGAAGACTAATTAATAATAAAGTACTTAATCAACTTTTTAGAATTCCGAAGTTATTGAAATCTGAAATTCGATTATTTAAATCTCAGCGACAGAATAATAGAGAATTGCAAAAGACGTACATAATTTAAAAAAAAACTTGTTGTGTAATAAAGCCCGATACTTATAAATATTTACATTTACCTATATAATATTTTTGTCATGGTAATTCATGTTTCGTAAATATATTATGGTAAAAACGTACATAGTTATTTCAATATTTGTGAATTAGGCACATTTACTGGCACTAAGATACGTCGTAACAAATATCTATATATACATAGATTAGTAGTAAATACGTTATATGTTCCAGTCACGAAAACGAGATTAGAAACGTAATGTGAGTTATTTATACGGGGAAGTGTAAATAAATTCGAAGAATATACACAGCATAGAAGTAATAACAGATACGTATATAAAGACTCGTATATATAAATTTCTATCGTGTGATAAAGACAAAGAAACGCATTATTATTAAATTGGACAATAAATAAATCAAGAAAATAATAAAAATACATTCATAATATTTTATTTATTGTACCTTCTCTCATTTATTTGCTTGTAATCGTGTGAATTATCTCGAAAGGTACGCACGCGGCTTAATTTCATATTCGTCTAGAATGTTCCATTAGGTTTTTTTAAAGAGTAATTACAAAGAATAGTTGAAGTACATCTATAGTGCTGAGTAAAAATGTTAAGCAATTCAGCCAAGCGATAAAAAAGTATAACAGCACACTAACTAGTTTTACAATAAAAAAAAGTACTGTGAACTATATCCATTTTTTTTGTTATTTAATTTTATAATACCAATATTTTCTACATATGTAAAAGAACAGATATAACTTAAAACATTTGATATTATCAATATGAGGCTTCATTGTAGGAACAATCTAGAACGTGTATAAGCGCAAAAAATATTCTATACTGTTTTACCTAATTTTATATTTAAATTTGTCTTGTTTTATTAAGTCGCATAGAGACGTCCGGCTTTAATAAAAACCAAAACAGCACAGTTAAGAAAACTATCATTGCACCAGAAAATGTTATGACTGACGTAAATTACAACACGTATTTAACTACTACAGATTCTTACAATAAATCCATCACTATGTTTATTATTGCAATTTACGAAGTTTACACTTATTATTCCAGCCTTCTATATACAGTAAACCATTCCAAGCATTTTAAAATCTTATAGGATGGTATGATTTAAGTGTTACATGAGTAATTATAAACTTTTAATGTAAACAAGTAGTGTTTTATTGCTAATAAATGTGCTTACTTTAAGGATAAATCTATGGTTTTTTACTTCAACCTGACTAAGACGCTGATGACCTGCCTTAATAGCTTCATTGGGCTTTTGCGGGGTTCAACTGAGAGAACAGTAGCTAACGCAAGCGCAGTGGTACGGACCTTGACTTGAGCTTATACCTATTAAGAACGCTCTGCGGAATTAGCTCTACTTAAATCCTACAATTATAAATGGAAAAATAAAAAAAAACAAATAGAGCCCTTATAGAGCCCCTATTTTTTTAATTTTTTTTTTATAATGGACAGCACAGTTACTGCACTGGACCTGATGGTAAGCACAGTACAATCCAAAACTATATCTGCGTGTAGTGTGAAAAAGATAGGGATGCAGTATAATGACATGCGGTGTCACTGTATCGCGCTTGCAGCGAATACAGAAGCCGTCTCAGTTAGAGATCTAAGCACATGCTGAGCTGCTACCAGAGAAGGACGGGCCAGGCAGCAGGAACAATAGTTTCGCGCTCGTAGGCGCGAACACGCTTGCCTTTTCATCTTCACATTTATCTCTATTCATTTATTTATAATACTAATCTAATTACGGTATGGGTAATGGGTACGCATCTATTAGGTACAGACATTCACAACATGTACAGACATGTTATAAATTTATAATTTTTCAAAATGAATTATAATTTAACACAAAATTTAGACTACACACATACATAGGTAAAGAAGTTGGAGTTAAAAATATAATCTGTTTGAAAAGGTCATCGAATAACCTTTGAATCCACTATATAAAACAATGGTGAATCATGTTGAACTCTATAAAGAGGTTCAAGGGATCAAGGCCGTTGTAAATAAGATCCTTCCTGTTTATGCTTACGTGTTGAAATGAAAACTGAGCTTACGTTAAACGTTCAATAAAACGATAAACAAAGAAAATTGGATCTAATGCAGAGTGATATAACGATGAATGTGAAATTGAGTGCTGGCAAGGAAGTTGCAGGACCTTTCTGTATAGTTTCGACCCGAGTCACGTATCGTATCGCAATGACGAGTTATAACTACTTCCATATGAAATTAATAATGGCGTATTTTACCTGTGTGTGCTCTTCCTATTTTAGGTCAGGTGACATAACTCTTTTAATTAACGCCATAAGTCTAAATGTACGTTTTTATTTTAAACGTGCTGGACAAAATGACTATACTTCATCTGATTTTAAATAACGATGTTGACCTATGATAATTTTAGAATAAATACCAAGATTTTTTTTTTTTCAGAGTTCATATCGAAATCTTAAGCCTTATCAATCTGAAGTTCACATAAAACATTAGATCGTTTTTATTTTTTTAATAAAGTATTCTTTCCATATAACTTTAAAATACCTACTCTCTGAATTTATGTGAAAAAAATTGATAAAAAAAGGATAATATGTATGTAGGTAATAATTATATTTCGATTCCATGTTGTGAAATTAAAATGAACAACATCCTCAAATGATATCAGCGTTTAAAGTGTCTAACGTATTCGATCAGTACAACCCTTATACGGTTTCAATATGTTTATAGAATCATTAGGACGCAAATGTGAAAATAAATATTTTTACGGGCAGGTATCTAATTCAGGTACGTACTTATACTTTTTTGGTATAAACAAGTGCATTTTAAATTAATTTATATTCTAAACAAAAATGTATCCGGTTATACTAATAGGGTTAATACCTATTCTTAAAGGCGGAAATCGGTTTATAAATATTTCACGGTATTTCAATTTTTAAGAAATAATGATGGCATTAGTAATTAATTGCACTACTGCTGTAAAAATGTGATTCTAATTTACCAAGCCTGATGACACCAGACTAAGGAGTCTATAGTTATGTATCAATTTTTTATAACACAACTTGTAATTATTGAAAACTTGTCTCAACGCGTTCATAAGAGGTGCTCCAAGTCCATCCTAAAAACGTAGTAATCTATTACGTCTGGCCTTAAAATTAAAGCCCCTTTAATATGTCGATTACCCAGAAAAATGAGACAATAGAAATGGAAAGCTGGCGTAAACGCCAGTTTAGTGCTCAAGGGATTAAGGTTGATTATTCATAGTTATTCGTAACAGTCATAAATTATTCTAATTACATTCATATGAACCTAAGCCTGTTTATGACTTCATGAAAAATCATTGATGTAAAACGCAACTTTGTCCAGCGATCATCAAGTACGTTTGCCATTGGTACTAGTCATTCATTTAGAAATCTTTACAGACAGATAGCTATATTAAGTACATATGTATCGCGTTCTAAATAAAATACTACCTTACCATTTAATAAAATCCCCAAGGAGGGTTGACGTTCGGCAGGCGGCCGGTCATAAAATAAACAGCCAAAACTTAAAGCAATATGGATTCGAAGATGAAGACTTGTGCGTCGATCCCATATAAAAATGGGATAAGGGCAGGGAGATGATGATGACCATTTAAAAAAAAAATTGATTCAGAGATTACATAAACAAAAAAACATTTCTATAATATTCACAGAAGATTACAATAATAAAATTGGAGTCCAATCGAAAATATAAGAAAAAAAAATATCCTTTGTGTTTCTCAAATCGATTAAGGGGTATTTTTTCAGAGAAATATTTTACGTCAAAAATGTTATTGTTATGATAATACACATTTCGTGCAGGTAACAACATAGTCACGTCATCATTATGCGAGCTTGTTAGTAGTTTAAATTGTTATAGTATTATTATCTCAGTTGCCTGCAATTTAATCCAATATTATAGAAAAAGAATATGGGATGGAGGATATAGGACTATAAAAGGCTGGCGCAGAAATGTATCTTACTAAAATGTAACCTAACTTATGTAATAATAGCAACGGCATTTTCCCTATTTTCTAATCTGCTATTCGTACTTATATATTGTTAAATATTGTGTACCGTTTGTTAATGAAGTAAAATTCATATCATTGCATTCCATTCGATATGCAAATCGATTTTATTAAAACAATTAACCGAAAATTACCGCGTATCGAATTATAAGATAAAATTACTTCAGCTCTAAAACTCCGAAACAACATCCTTAATCGTTAGTTTTAAAGTGTGAATCGCAAACAATATCCTAAGTTCCAGGAATTCGTTCAATGTCAAGAAGTTATGATGGATTATTATATTTCACAGATCACAGTATAAAGTATCTCCAACAATATTTATTATGAACTTATAAATATATCTACTATATTTTTACATGTATAGTTGCTATCGTTATTGAATATTAGACGCATAATAACAATACCGAGTGCTGTCGTAAAGTTTATTAACAAGGTGTCAATAAAACAAGGCTAATATGCATAATCATTGTTACACCGTTTTTATGTACATGTGTGGAGAATGCAACTAATATCAGTTAAAATAACGAACTGTCGGCTTCCACGCTAATGAAATATTTCAAAAAAAACATCTTTCAAACTCTGTATTCTGACAACACATCGTACCTTGTCCCATACAATATGTGTGAAATTTAAATTCAACGTGTAGTTGAACAATGGGAGTACTGTTCGATACATTGTCAAAAAGTTGAGTGTACGCATACATGTTTTTATGTAAATGTTACGTATGTAAAAACTAAAACATGTATATGTAATTCGTTCTTTATAATTTCTCTTCATTTATTTACTTATTTCCCTACTGCAAGGAGGCCTCTTTTCTAACTTATTTACTTTGCAAAACACTCTTAAATCACCTACTTTAGACTTCTTTCAGTCTGGAATAACATTTCGATACAACTAAGGCAAACCTTGTACGACATATCAGCTAACACATTCTTAATAACCTTTCCAAGAGACTGACTTTCATTTAATAGACTGATAATGAAACCTTTAATCTTAGTAAACGATACTCATTTATAGTCTGTACTTAATATAAGCTTCAAATAAAACAATGTAATTTTTGTATTTATATTTTATATTGCCTATATAAAAAAAGAGATCTAACATCAAGGAAATTGATTACAGTCAACAAAATGCAAGAAAATATTACGAATAGAATAAAAAGACCTTGGGAAATAACGTCGAATAATAAAACACGAAATCTTTGAACTATGGAACTTAAATTATTCAAAATCAAAGTCCAAACGTTGAAAATCAAGATGACCGGCAGCTTTTTGCATATTCGGTTTGAACTTTGCCTACGTTATTTTTATGTATGAGAATATTTGAACTTACAACTTCAATAACTTATATGAATAATTAAGTGGCAAATCATCTTTTATTCGGTTCTAGGTCATACAGAACAAGTTCACGTGTAAGGCTACTCGTTTCCTATGGTTCTGAAACGGCATTCGCTATCTTTATGACATGATATCTCACATTTAAATCTATAAGTTATGCATGCCGTTTTTTAGTTAATAACTTGTCCCATGCGGTGCAGTAAACTAAATTTCCAACCTTGGTCAATAACACACCGTCACCATATCCTAACTATCTAAGTACTTTATAAATATAAACATAACATTCTTAAAAGAATGTTATTTTATTACTATGTCACCATATTAAGGAAATTGATAAAGAGTTAAAAAAAATTAAGTTTGAAGTAAACATTAAAAATATAACACAAAATACATTGGCCATTTCCATTTTCTTCAAAATAAGTAAATTCGTCTGCGATATTTAAAGAAATAATGTACACGATATTTACTTACGTTTAGCGACGGCAATATACCTACAGAAAACGTTTAAACGTACATTAAAATACGTAATTTATTGTTAAATGTCCATCCATTCCATTCTTCAACAGAAAGACATCCACTGCTGTATCTAGTTTTCTTCCAACGATCTCCACATTGACCGGTATTTTTTTTACAAGGCTTAGTACTTTGACCATAACCTCACCTGATGTTAAGTGACGGTGCCGGAACTCATCAATTTTATTTGGCGACAGGTCTTCAAATTTGATGGTGGTAGCTATCCAGGAGGGTATTGTTAGAAAATTCCCTACCACCATGCTATGGTTTCCTCACGATGTTTTCCTTCACCGAAAGATCAAGCTGATTTTAAAGTTGAATAAGTGGGCCCGAACCCGCGTCCATTGACACGGAATACGGCCGCACTATCCACTGCGCCATCATAGCTTTATGAGACCCGCATTCAGCGGAATCCCGCGACCTGCGCTAGGATTTACTTTGTTGCGTCTTTCGGTACATTCGAGAACTCGTTGGCTACAGCAGTTGTTAAATGTCATAATCCAATAATATAGTTAATGCTTACGGAATTACAAGTACAATACTCTTAAATTCTGATTTAAGATGGTCATGTTTTGCTTGTTTCATAATCTAATCATTTATTATCTCCTCACTGCCGGGTAATATATATATAGTCATGCTGTATTAACTTACGCAGTGATTGATGAGACAGAAGATAGCAAAAACTGTTAGGGTGAAATCTATAGAGCGGACTCAGGATTACCTTAGACGACTTACGGAAATCTTAGCTATTTTTATTCTAACCCGGTAAAATGACTGCACTTCACCTGATGTTATCTATACTAATATTATAATCTACACTAATATTAGAAAGAGGAAAGATTTGTATTTTTGTATGTAACGAATAAACTTAAAAACTACTGGACCGATTTGGATGAAATTTGCTATGGAGATATTTTGAAATCCAGGGAGTAACATACGATAATTTTTATGTAAATAATTCCACGAGAATGGGAACTACGTGGGTAAAACCGCGAAGAGCTGTTAGTGTTAAATAAAGATAAGCTGAAATGTGTCAAATGGCGGCATTTTAATATGTGTATGGCAGTCGCGAGCCAATCGAGCTTATTACCATCTTACCAAAACATAAACTGTCGGATCTATATTCGGTGATCGCGGAACGCGACGAAACCAAAATTTGTCAATCTATACTCGATGCAGTATTGAAATATTAATTAATAATTATTCTCAAGATCCGGACTATAAATTCGAAACCTAAATTTGTGCTTAGCAAAGTTTGAGCTAAGCTACGGTTGAGATAAAGCTAAGAACGCTTTATAGATTATACTCTAAGTCCCTATTAAAAATAGAAATAAAAACATCTAAGCTGTTTCTTAAAAAATAATAGCCTGTATTTATTTTTGAAAGGAGCATCATTTTGAATATGGTACGGATACTGTAGACATGATTATAATTAAACACATTGTTTTAAAATATGAAGAGGTTTATTAAAATCTAACATTTTCCTTAAGTTTGTCGTGTATCACTACTTCCCAGATTTTTTTGCTTATTAGCGACACTATCGTATGGTGTGAAAATACAGCATGTATTTTTCTTTAAAATCATCTAGTTCGATTCCTGACTAGGAATATTGACTTTTCAAAAATCCAAATGTGCAGTTTTAGTTTACATCAAAATCGATCCCGAGACTCCTTTGAGTATACTTCGCTATTCCTTGAAAATAATAATAATATTTTCAAACACACGCTATTAAAACAATGAATGGAATATAATTTAAACAAATTAATTCGTTAAGTTCGAAGAACATCGACATTGCTAAAAAAATATGAAGGACACACCGCTAGCTAATAATATCGTCTTAATTGATAACTTGATTTTTATACACATGCTGATATTTTAGTGACGGTCAAAGCAAACTAAACATTTGTAATCTGATAATTTGCATTGTTTTTCTTACTAGCAATAGTAATTTATAAAAAAAACTTCCACTGTGATTCTTGCTCGCTTTTCTTGGTTAGGCGATTTTTGGAAGTAATAACAGGTAGTCATAATATTTTATATTTATGAATAGCCAATTAAAGCTTACTAGGAATAAAAGTACGGAGGATTACAATTTGTTTTTACAACGTTACAATATATTTTATTATGAAAACATCTATGGCTGGAAGCAGACTCGTATTCCGTAACGAAAAATGACGTTTGATGTCTCAGTTGAAACTTGAAGCACAAATATGAACACAATTAAAACAAAACTATCCACAAATACTATTCGCATCACATCCTTAACCCTCCTAAGGTTGATTTTGAAAGTCAAAAAAATATGAAATTTTCCTCTAATCCCAAATAAACTAATTATTGCCACGCGGGATTACCAATATTGGATAGAAGATTTGGTTTTTGCAGGCATAAACAAAAACCACTTCTTAATACGCAATTAAATCCACTCAATCTGAATAATTCATCTCTATAATTTTGACCAACTTAAGGATAGCCGCTTTAAAAATATGTTAATGGTAATTGGACAATTTTACACCGCCCACATGTTACATATAGTATTTAGTATTGACAAATATCAAACAAGCTCTGAACTAGACCATGTTCTAACATACAAAGAGAGTAGACGATATAGTAACTAGCGTTTGTGCGTTTATAGTGTTACCGGCCTTGTTCTAAATCCCTCACTAGCTCGATTGCGACCTGGCTAAATGTTACTGGAACTGGCTAGCGGTCTTGTTACGAACATATAACGTCTGTTGCGTTTTTCTAATACAAACCTTCACGATTGTCATTAATCTCTAGAGTTAGCATAATCATGTTTACCTGTATTCCAAGGAAGAGATAATAATAAAATTAAATAGATAAGGTAAAAGGTAAAAAAATTAAAACTAATTAAACGGTTTATTTTGATCGTATTTTTCTTTCATATTGCGATGAACTTAGGCCATTTTTTATTATTATTATGTACTAGCTGTGTGCCCGCGGCTGCGCCTGCGTTTCGTATGTTCTTCACTGCGTTTTAATTTTTTTATATGTAACCCTAGTTAATTTCCGAAAATTATTTTAGTACTAAAATAAAGTAAAAATATTTTTCGTAATTTCTCACTTACCCGTAAACTGTGCATTGAATTAGATTTTATTCAAATTTTTATAAGTTATAATTTTTTTTACGAGGACCTCTTTTTTTCTAAAATTATAAGTACCCTAAGATACCATGAGTAACTTTACCTATCTACCGTTCTAAAAAAGTCCCGTCAAAATCCGTCCAGCCGTTCTGGAGCCGGAACAAACAGACAAGAGCCAAAATTTTTAAAATTGTATTTTTGGTATAGGTATCTTGTATACATTTATATACATTTAGTAAAAAAATGTATTTTGACATTACAAACAGACACTTCAATTTTATTTATTAGTATAGATAATGTGAGATATATCAGGATGGAATTAATAATAATAATAAATGGAACCATAGATAAAGTAGCATATGATAGAACGTACATACATACGTGATTTAAAAATCTTCTAGTAAATCCTAATGACTAGCCATAATAGTATAAACGTAAATTCACTCCTCTGAATCATTAGAAAAAATAAACGTTAGTTTAATTATGCCAACGAACTTATCCTGGTTACAACCTTACCTGTTTACAACCGTTAAATGAGACATCAGAAAGATAGTAATATTTTGAGTAACTTGTTTAAAAATAATATAATAAATAAATCACGATATGAAATCATCTCAAGCTGTCAGGTGCGGTGCTAGTCAAAATAATTTTATAACATAGTAACAAGTAGAGATATAATATTGTCGTATTCTTATAGTATTCTCGAGATGTAGAGTCGAAAAATATCGTATAACAAAATTATTGCTTTTAATATATATTTAATATATATAATATATATACACAGATATATATATATACAGATAGACAACAATATTTTTTTTTATTTTATATATATATATATATATATATAAAAAATAAAAAAAATATTGTTGTCTATCTGTTTGTCCCGAGAACCACTGAAGCGCTCTACATGTTCTTTATTATAATTAAACCGATAATTTACAAAGTCAAGTTATATCGAAACCGTTGAAAATTTTAATAACACGCCAAGTTAGCAAAAAAAAAGGTTTGAGAATACGAGAATTAAAAAATATATACATGCATTTAGTGACGTCGAATAAAAATTGAAGGTCAACTGTGATGTCATAAAGTACGTTTAGTATTCAATAATTGTACACACGGTCAGTATCTTAAATAAGTTAAACTAAGTTGCGGTAATTTTTCACATTAGTTAATGTAATCAATTGCGAGTTATTCCACTCGAAAAAGATATGCTGTTAATAGACGTACGGACCGGACCGCGGACATGGTTTGTCGAGCGGCCGAGGTCATCAGTCGCCTAAGTAGGGATAGGGAATAAGAGTTTTCAAAAAGATCGATTTTTTGATTCGATTTACAAAACATCGAGGTCCATGAGATCAATCTTTTCTCTATTTGTTTTATTTGACTTTTTATTCATTTGATAGTAATTCAATTAACCATTAATTCTAATAAAGCTAAAGTTTTAGTGTTATCAATGTTAAGGGTAAAAGTGTATGTAGGTGGGCGTTGAAATGCACGGCGGCAAATCCATCCTTTGTCCTTTATATGGCATCTCTTTTCTAACCCCTGATCTCTCACCGCTGCATAAATCAGTCGAGTATTTTTTAACGACGTATCTTCTATCTGGCATCAGTTCTGCGAGCAATATGCCTAGCCCACTGCCATTTAAGTTTAGCTATTATTCGGGCAAAGTCGGTTACTTTGGTTCTTTTGAGGAGCTACTTATTCTCGATACACAGTGAAGTTCAAACCGTAGCCTTCTCCATTGCCCTTGGATCAACTTTGAGCTTTCTTATTAGGGTTATTGTGAGCGATCACGTCTCAGTGCTGTATGTCATCACTAGGAACACACTCTGGTCGAAGACTTTGATCTTGAGACACTGCGGTATTTCGAACGAGAAAATTCTGCGTAGCTTTCCGAACGCAGCCTAGTGGAATATATAAAACAAATTTATGATACAAAATAATGATAATTAACTTGACCTATTCCATTATTGAAATCAAAATTGCTCGATCGCATGCTAGCCGAACGTCAGGAGTGTAAGTCTAAATCCACCGACCTTGGTGAGGTCAGCGAAATGGTCCATGGGAGAGGCACTGACGCGAATCAAGGTCGACCCATATACCATTACTATAGGCAGACAAACTCACTATCGCTTTTAGAAGGGTGTGTAAATGGGGTTTTATTGGCTGTATCAATTTACTTGATAGGCGTAGTCTTAGTCTACATTTACGATTTTATAAACATTTTGTACATGTAAAATACGTTTTTATAATTTATCATTAGCACTATCAATCAAGGATAAGAGTTGTGAATACCGTAGAAAATCCACTTTTTATTGAAGTTGAATAAAAACAATTACGTACTCGAGCGTTATCATTTAATAAACAAAACAAAGTTCAAAACACAGCAAAAATGAAACGATTACCTATTTCTCCTATTTGTGTTTTTTGTTTAGTACCTAACTAGCGTTATTGTTACCAATAAAACATTTTTAGAAATAGGTCTTTTAGCGGAGTAACAAATTGTCATAATAATGTTTGGTTTTTATAATATACTATCGGATGCCCTTTACTTCGTCAACATGTATTATTTTCATTGAATATTAGAGAGTCGTACAAGAAGAGAGGCATATGTTGGTTATAGGCGATGATCAGCTGATGGTTTAGGGTTTTTAACACCTTGAGTCAGAAGTGAGATTTTGATCAAAGCGCATAGTTGTAAAACCATAACAAGATAAACTAACAACAAATAGAAAAACGATATAATACGAATACAATGGAAACCGATAAAATCTTTGACGCGAAACTTGACAAAATAATTACTTGACATCTGTGAAAACCGTAGTTTTCGAAGCGGAAATGATTTTTCGGTTTTAGTTATAACCGTCTTAAAAGGAAAAACATCAATGCTGTCATAATTTTAGTACCGTAGTGACTGTCAATTAAAATCATTTTTAAAATGACATGAATAATTATTTAGATTAATCGACTTATATTTAATAATAAATTAGTATAACTGCTCGATTTACATTATGTTAACCTTGGATAATTATAATGAAAGTTAATAACATATATTATAATTAGCGAGCTAATGAAACAAATCGTTTATTTTTTTCGTCATTATTTACTATAATTGGAATATATTTTCAGTGACGTAAATCACTATTATATGTAAAAGAACCTCTTCTGCAAAAAGTGTTTCACTATTGTTCAGCCTTTAAAGCCGTGATAAGACGCTATATCCTTGTCGGGTGTATTGTTTCGTCCTCTTTTATCTCAATCACTCAGATATATTGACAAGGTCATCGCGCACTCCTCCTGTTTTAATTGCTAGTAAACATTTATTCGTGCAAGGTTAATTTAGAAATATAAACCGTTTACATTTATAAAATTAATTAATTGCCATAAAATATTATGTCAGTAGTTGTTATTATCCGTAGAATTATTTACGCATATTCATATGCCAGTCCCAATCGATTATTAATTTGTTTCCCAATTGAAGAAAATTACTGACGGGCAAAATATGTCCGTGCTTAGTTATATAGCCATTCAGTGTGTTATTTATTAATTATTTGTTATACCCGGAGTTCCAGCTTTTTTATTCTTTTACTCCATTAACTATAACTTTTTTTTTTTAAAATGTCTATTACTTCTACTACTGAACTCATACAAATTTTATCAAACAAATACATGTAATTTAAATTAGTGTCAGTACCCATATAGAAGTTGGAAGATAACAAGGAACTATACAAGTATCTATTCTATTTGCAAGTTTGAGAGTCGACCGATGCTTGTAAAAAAAATACTTCTTCGGACTGTAAATTATATTATTTCACGTATTAAATATTAGATATAGGCTAATTTAGTTTGAATAATATTTTTCAATTTTATTCGCTGTAAATATTTCACAACGACAATACTAAATATAGTTATACTTAATTAAATAAGACTTATTATCTATGTATTTTCCAGACAAACTTTTATCAATTTGACAGATAATGTAAGAAACATATACATATATATATAAAAAATAAAATCTTCAGTACCTAGCATGTATTTTTGTTATATTTCGTCACAAAAACACCTTAAATAATGTCCTTATGATTTAGTAGGTAACTAAGTTTCATTCCGTTCATATATGACTAAATAAATATGTGACTTTTCACGAATATGTATGTTTTAATTACTATGTTATAGGTAAAAAGGAATAATTACCTAACAATAATTAAATTTTATAGTACCTACTTGAATCATTTTCTTACTAATACTACGTCGCAAAAAAAAAAAAATTCACAATTCATACAATACATAAAAAAAACATAATTCATGCTGATAATTACTGAAAATATAATCTCTGATAATGTTAGATGTACATTTTGCGAAAATATTGAGTGGTGTTTGACTGCTATACGGGAAAAATTTTCAGGAGAGGGCTATGTTTCCCTGCGTAATCGAATTAGAAATGAGGAGATTCGCAGAAGAACAAAAGCTTAAGTGGCAGTGGGCTGAACACATTGCTCGTAGAACCGATCCCCGATGGGCCAACGGGTTCTCGAATGTATGCCGAGCACTCGAAGACGCAGCCCCCCACAAGGTGGACCGACGACCTGATGAAGGTCGCGGGAGTCCGCTGGATACGGGTGACGCAAGACCGGTTGTCGTGGAGATCTTTGGGGAGACCTATATCCAGCAATGGATGTCTTTCGCTTGAATGAATGAATAGATGGATGGACTAGGTATTGAAGTATCAAATTCTGTCTCATTGACCATTTCATTTTCATTTTATTTGTGTTGTGTTTAAATATGAGCAACATTTCATATTATTTATACAGTTTCAAATCGAATCGTACAAACTTTTGGGTACCTCAAAACTAAATAGTTTTAGAGCCCGTAGAAAACATAACACGACTCTACAAAAAGAAACGATTTTTATTCTTAAACGATTTTTCGGTTAGTTATGTACAAAAACGAAAACAAAATAACTTTTTTTTGCTATAAAGTTTGCTTTTGTGGTAAACGTTAGTTGAGGATATGCTAAAGCATTTTAAGGCCATGGGCACAGGGTGTCATTAAAAGTACATAAGCTGCATGCTTATTTAAATAAATTTAAAAACAACATGGGAGCGTATTCAGAAGCGCAAGGAGAACGTTTTTATCAGGACATTATGAGCTTCGAACAACATTATCGCCTCGAAAATTTATCTTTTATGTAATTTTAATTTATTTATTTATATACCCTTGTATATTAGATCTATAACAATGTGCATATGATATATGCATATAATAATATAATGATATATATAGACTAAGTATATATGAGTTAAATTTTACAATTTAGTTTTTTTTTATTGTTGTTTGTAATTTTTGCAAAGTTTTTTTTTACATACTGACGTTCCGTGACTCGCTCTGGGCTTCAGCTGAAAATCAGCGCTGAGTATCTCTTGGTACTTCAGCATATGCTGAGCCTTTAATTACCCTTTCATCTAATGAGATTTTGGTTGGTGGGTGACACATAGTTACCCTATTAAGTGATTTTTTTTTTTGGTATCATTTTTTCATTATTATTAATTTTTTTTGTATTGTTTCTGTATGTGTTTTGTATCTCATTTGTGAATAAAGATTTTCTTTCTTTCTTTCGTTCTTTATCAAGGCCAATACAATGAAAACATAATGGGAGACTACATTTGAGGTTTATTGAGAGAAAGTACTTATGAACATAAAAAAAAGTAAAAACGTGCACTTTTAAATTATTTCCACTTTTTTGTATTTTGATAGTAAAACTTAATAAAAATAATAAACATATATATTTGAATGGTTACATCTTCAATTAAAAATAATTAAAAGCACAGATTGTGAAAAATCGTTCAATCGCTTCAATCATATCGAAATTTTATGTTTTAAATCAAGTTAAAGACAGTTTTTGTTATATAATTAATATTAGTGATTTCATTTAGATAAAAGTATGTTTTTAATGTTAAATTTAACTCTTCCACACGGGATTATTTTTATATTACTCTGTTGATAATCGTGACGGAAAAGTATCGCTTCAGAGAGGAATGCCTATTTACAATGAGTGATGTTATAATAATAAATGGAAATTTTTTACATTATCTGAAATACGATTACTAATGTTTGTTTATTACCCTTTTAAACGAAAGCAATTGTAGATTTTATGGTGTTTGGGTACCAATCTTGCAACTATAATATAGCGATTAAATAAAATGGGATATATTATTTTACTACTTGGGGAATAACTAGAGATTCTATTCGGTTTTCACGTATTTTTATCGACGTGCTTGTTTGTTTAAATACGCGAGATGTTAAATACGTGCTCAGATTTTTCAGACTATTGTTGCAATTTTTGCCATGTCTCTGTTGTTTGTACAGTGGTTGCATAACTTTTTTCTTACTAGCCGTATGTCCGCGGCTGCGCCCCCGCTTTTCATATACTTTTCAATGCGTAATATAGTTTTTAAATACGGGACCCTATTTTAAAAAAAATGTTTTTTTCTACTAACATTAAATAAAGACAATCTCACAAATTCAAGCACCTGCAAGTAAAACTGTGCGTGCATTGAGTCGAATTTTATTCCAATTTTTATGAGTTTTGATTTTATACGAGGAACCCTATTTATTACACGGAGTAACTTTAGCCATCTAACAAAATAACCTCTCCAAATCGGTGTATATATATATATATACATATATGTTCCGTAGGTGGAGATTAATATAAAATGAAGTATATATATTTATTCAATCAGTAATCATAACTGTTTTTAAATGTAAACACGATTTGGAGAAACTATCTATTTATCTAATCACAAAATGTCTCATACCAATTACATACCCAATAATGTATTTTAATATTTTATGATTAACATAAATTTACTTTTTTAGGCAGATAAAATTTGTAAAAGAAACAACTCACCGTTTTCGTTTGGGATGACATCTGTTGTCAGCTGTACGACAACTGACACGTCATAAGTGTCGACCTCCAGTTTTGTGTGACTTGCGAGATATTTAAACGCAAGTTGAAATAATTCGCCACCGATTTCCAATTTTTCGATTTTCCCAAACCATCACGGGTTTGGGAAATAAATCATTATACCTTATGATCACAAAATAATTTCAATATTATACACTCGATTTAACCATCAATAGCCCGCAATATGTGAATCTTCCTTTTACGTTTCTATATAGATAAGCTAGTTTTGTTTTCTCGTTCGTCAATCAAAATTTTCAATCTGATCTTTTAATTTCCTTTATAAGAAGATTATAGGGAAATAATAAATTATTCTACTTAGTTCACAAACGAAAAAAAACAACTCGAAGATCTTTCTCTTTTATGTCATAAATAAAGGTTTCTTTAGATGTAGCATATGAGCGAGGCAGTGCCTATTAATTAAACTAAATGTTTAAAAATATGTTAATATATGTCTTAGTAAAAAAATTAAGCTTAATGTCTGAAATTAAATAGATGATAGTAAATTTCTCAGGTCGTCGGTCCACCTTGTGTGGGGCCTACCTACGCTACGCCTTCCGGTGCATGGTAGCCTTTTGAGAACCCCTTGGCCTCATCGGGCATCGGTTCTGCGAGCAATGTGCCCAGCCCACTGCCACTTAGATTTAGCAATTCTTTGGGCAATGTGGATTACTTTGGTTCTTCTGCGGATCTCCTCATTCCTGATTCTAATCCTAATGAATACTTAACCATGCCTTAAATTTTTTGATGTAAAATTAAATTAACATCAAATAATTTATTTACAGTTATTTTATACTTAATTATAAAAATAATTATGTTTATAAAATGTAATATTCAAAATAATTAGTAAAAGATAAATTAACCAATTAGATTAAATCCTGCATAAAGTAGAAACATGTTTATCTATTATTCTATTATAATACATATTTTTATTGCTTAGAATATTGTTTTTTACGATCAATACGATAACGAAAAAAAAAAACAAACTGTTCGAAATTTAAAACTGATAATTCCACATTTCAAATTACCTTTAACGATATTTTGTGTTCTGGATTTACCTACCTATTATTTATAGCTGTCGAATCGAAGGTACAAAACCTCATTTTAAGTTGTTTGGAGTTTTTTAAGGATATTTTTTTTAGTCTGTTATTGTATTTGGATAATATTTATAAACCATTTGTATAACGTAACTATGCGTAGATAAGGGAAGCAAAAACAATTAAAAAAAATATGTTGTAAGCAGCAATTATTGTGTTGTAAATCATGTTAACACATTAAAATAAGTGTTCTAACTAGATACAGTTGTAACAAGTAATAATGTTATGTTAGATTAAATTGATTAATTATGAAGGTTACGCGAAGGGCATTACGAGGCCGAAATATTTACAACTAGTATGCGCGTCATGCATTATTATTATTAAAGTGAGAGAGGGAATATGAAAAGATATATCTTGTATCTATATTGATTCAACCGAAATACGTCCACTGCTGGACATAGGTCTTTCCCAAAAGGGGAGAATTGCCATATGCGCGACGCTTAGCAAGCGGTTTGGCAAACGGAGTAGGTGTTTGTGGAGCGCAAAGGATACTGCTACCCGTCCCCTGGTTTATCCCTTAGTCGCCTTGTACGGCACCATACATTTGAATTTAATTGTTTCTTATATATTTACCTTATAAAATATAAAAATCAACTACGTCTCTGTCTGTTATTTAGCTTCCAACTCGAAAATCATCGAACCGATTTTAATAATAATAATAATAATTAAATAGTAGTTTATTTCTAAATTGCACTGAATACTTGTAAATAATAGATATTGTTATAAGTGAATTGTATTAAAAAATATATATAAAACAATGCTTATCTAATAATTTATAATCAATGAAGATAGCATGGTTTTTTTCACTTCAGTATTTACGTAAGGAAAATATGTGTAACATGTTTACATAGATGCTTATCTAAATATCATGTTTACAGGTAAGAAGACGTCGGAACGTGTATGTGGGACCATGGAGAGAAGCCGACCTTACTTTTAATGTATGCAGATAATGAAATATGTGTATTAAAAATTAAACATGTCATATTTACATAACATACACGCTGTTTCGGACCAATTTTTCTGTAATGTTGAATTATTATATTTATAAACAAAATATAAATATATCAATGGTTAGAAACAATGTTCCTACTCAAAAAACTATTTTGTAATTGTTAATTCATCGACCAAAAATATATGCCATAACTATTTATAACACTGTTTGCGATTAAAGAATTTTGAATCAAATAATATTTATAAATTTAAAGTAAAATGAACTCCTAATTATTATCCATCCATTTAATCGAAAGACGTCCACTGACCCAAAGATCTCCACGACGACCGATCTTGCGCTACCCGCATCTAGTGGACTCCCGCGACCTTCACTAGGTCGTCAGGTTCATAATTATTATAACAAAGGTTAATATATAAACTTTAAAACTGGAACAAAACCGGTTGGTATACAAATTCAATCTATTTACACAGTCAAAGGTGTAAATAAACATTTAATTAGGTAAGTGTATGATTGTATTGTAAAGAATTTATCTTTGTGCGTCATCCTTGTTAGTTTGTCACATGTTATTAACACACAATAATTAAGACAGCCCAATTAATTTAGACGTTATAAAAGCTCCTGTCATAAATAACATCTTTAAGCAAATCGTAAGAAAAAATAATGATGTACTTTTTTCTACTTTATCATTCGGAAACGATGGCTTATTTATTAACAAGTACCAATTTGCCTTTTGGCCTCATAGGCTTAACCGAACTTGTTTAACATATTTTAAAAAACTACTACTAAACTTTATGAGTAACCTCAGCCGCTGTAGAGTTAGTATTTTATAACATAACATAAGATCACGCCTGTTATTCCCGAAGGGTTAGGCAGAGGTGAAATAGCGAACTACGCCAACTGCATTTCGCCGAGCTTAGTTCCGTCCCAGATGTGATAGGGGGCAAGACTGTCGCCATATCGGCCACAAAATGCAGACTGCGGGATGATAATGAGTAGAAAAACGTAATCTCACTTGACCCGATCCGGGGATCGAACCCGAGACCTCAGAACGACAGTCATACCGTAATACAACAGCGCCACCGAGGCAGTATTTTTATATTTACAAGAAATACAATATCACAGTACTAAATTAATCTGTCTAAAAACTTAATAAACACATACTACGTAATAGTTGTATCAATTTGTTTTATTTTAATTTTACATAACTGCGAACTATCATCAGGTTTCTTTAACATTTCAGGGTTAATTTTTAAGAACTTCAAATATAGTATTAAATTTAATAATTATAGCGCATTGTAACCAGTCGGACTTTGCTTTTAATAAAAAGTATTTATTTAAAAAGCGCCATAGCTCAGTGGCATTTAGGTCCGATTCCGCGTCCTTAGAGTCCGATTCAGCGTCGTTGGATTTCGAATCCATCTATCCTATTTTAAAAGGAATCTGAGCTTTTAGGTGAAGGTGCACATCGTAATGATATCATACCATGGTGGTAGGATATTTTTTATTAATGTCTATCATTATCACAAGCTATCACACGCAACTTTGTTATTTTTCATCAATCACCTGTAGGCGTTTTTAGGCAGTATCTCATGAGAGTACATATGTCCAGGTTTAGCGTCTTTACTTAGCTACAATTAAATTACATACACGCCGAGCCTATAGAGGTTTAATGAAATCTCTTCTAATCTCTCTTTTTTCAACTAATAATATTCTTTAAATTGATCTCGAGAATACCTCCCTACCTATATTCGTCATAAATGTTACCTACATTACGTTAATATCACTCCAATGACATTCGATATCTCGATAACGGTTTTAATGGTTATTTTACGACGTTCCTCTAACACTATTATCTATTAAAGTTAGATGATATCTCTATTTAGTAATAATCTAAACAAAATTGATAAAAGCAAAAATAAAAGATCTCGGAAATATAATAGATAAAATGAAGTAATACGTATCGTGTTTGTATATTAATTGACTTAAATATCGAATCCTAAAAGTTAGGATTTAGTTCAAACTGTTCAAAGGGTTTTTCTGACTGATCATTGACACGCATTTGATACTTTAAATAAAGAAAATGATTGAAATTTCGGATTTTAGTTGGTAAAACAGATTGAGATTGCATGTTCTAACTGGCCGTTAGACTAATTCCACTTATAACATAATTTGTTTAGAAATATTTACTACTTTAATTGAGACCTTAAAATATTATTATTTCTCAATATCGTCGTGTCTTAAATTGCTTACATAGTTTATATTTTTCTATGTAAAGCTTATCAACAGAATAATAGTTATATCTAGATTTTCTTATACAATGTAGTTAATTATACAATGCACTAAAAATATATAATATACTTTGTAAAATAAATGACTCATCAATATTTGATTTATTTTTTATGTTCGCCGCTTATTACTATTATATTACAAGTTGAAAAGAGATAAGCGAATGACGTTTAAAAAACCTTTTAAAGAAATCTAAATATCGGAATTTATTTACGGGAGCAAAACGAAATTCATATAAACAAATAATACAATAATTAAACTATGGTATTGGTATGGCGCCTGTTTAATGTTCTGCTTGAGTAGGTTATAGTTTTTGCCGGGCGCGATAGTGTTTTTTGGCTGTCGCCATTGAAACGCATCGTGTCCACGTGACAAACTCTGCGCTAGTCATATCGCATTGAAGGCGGAAAATCGCGCGCTTCTCTATCCACCCTTGAAACGCTCGGAAAAAAACTCGCGTGATGACTGACTCTATAACTTCGTTTATAATTTGTACATAAAATGCGGTTTCATTTGTTTAACAATTAATGTCAAGCTTGAGCATAAGATGAGATAATAAACACGTTTCGAAGGCCGCGTTCGTTCCCTTTTGATAATAATTATTATTGATAAGGACCAAGGCGTTTTGTTACACCTTCTCTTGAACAAATACACACCAATTAGTGTGAAGAAAAAAAAATGTATGAATTCTCATTTCAGCGATGAGTACAAGAATCTCGATTAACTTTTAATTAATTAGCAATCGGATAGAAATATCAGTTCCACAGATAGTTAAACTTTGGGACAAAAAAACAATTGTATAATTTGTTACGCTTATATCACTCAACATTTGCATGACATAAAGTAATATCAATAATCAACATAACAATGATAATAAAGTAGAAAAAATTTAAAAAAAACCTTTAGTTTTCCGTATTCGAAGGTGTTAATATTAATTTTGATACCGTAACTAATAAGCACTGCCACTGTAATCACGTTTTATATACACTTAAACATGTAAAGAATTTTTTTTTTTTTTTTGCGAGATGACGAACGAGATCACAAATTCGAAGTCAAGTGCATTATTATCACTTCGCACGCATCGAAGTATACCATAGAACAATACAGTGTAAAAAGGTATACACACACGATAAGGCACAAAACGTCCACCGTTCACGTGATAAAGGTAATGTGATCTTATACCTATTAGTCGCGCGCGTGCGGCCACTCCGATGTTCGACGCGCGAATGCCGCCAAACTCCATGTCCATTGTTTACATGGATAATTATATTTTCATTTCGATCGAGTTTACAGGTCGAAGCCTCCGTGTACAGCTGCCGGAAAATCTGGCCGATGTCCAAAGCACGTCACCAGATGAGTTGGATACAGTACCATTAAGGAAGTTCGAGACGATTAATATTCGTAAGTTCTGTCGTACTGTATGGTTCGGAGTGTCGGCCTAGTAAGAAGATAGGTGAGAAATGACTGCATGCAGCAGAGATGGGAATGTTTAGCATGACTAGAATGAACAACGTCAAAAATGAGTATGTTAGAAGCAGTTTGAAAATGGCACCAGTGATATAAAAAGTAAAAGGGACACATTTGTATTGGTTTTGAGAAGAGACGAAATGTATGTGATGACAAGTAGAAGACGCCCAAAGAAAAGATGGATGGAATGTGTGTGGGAAGATATGAAAGGTGAATGAAGGTTGATAGAGATGTATGGAATATGAAAACATACTGCGCTTACCTCAAAAACTAATACTTAGGTGCAGAATGATAATGATGGTATTCGTCAAAGATGTTCTAAAGTTTTATCTCTTTAACGAGATTTTCATAAGTAATACATTTAATATTGTTTTCTATTTTAGATAATTATTAGAACCGTATTAATGGTTTCTTTCAACCACTTAGGTCAAGTTCAACCGCGCAACAACCTTTGAATGTCATCGATGTAGGTTAGGTATATACATATAATCAATCGAGTCAGGAAATATATGCAGGAAAAATGAGATTATTCCGCATAGGTGTAGCGTAATGAATTTAATTTTCTAAAAATATTAATTTATAATTTATTTATATCTTTGTTCTGTCTTGGGATAGTTATTCTTAGTGATTTAACACGTCTAAATGAATATATGTATGTGTGTATGTAGTAGTCTATATCTATACTAATATTATAAAGAGGAAAGATTTGTATTTTTGTATGTAACGAATACACTTAAAAACTACTGGATCGATTTGTTTGAAATTTGGTATGGAGATAGCTTGAAATCCAGGGAGTAATATAGAACATATTACAAGGTACTTTTACTACTGGAAACCGCGAAGAGCAGCTAGTCAGTTATAAAGTGGAAAGACCATCTGGTGTAAAACTATTGGGTCATAAATTACTTTGACTTAATTTCATTAGATATGACGATAAATTTGTTCATACAACTTTTGTCACTGTAACTAATAAATTAGTTCAGATCACAGATGTAATATGTAATTATTAGTATACTCTAGAAGTATTTGCTCTCAAGTGAAGGAGGCAGGGAGTTCATCCTCACATCTTGGAGCCAAAATGGCCCTGGATAATGCGGTTCGAACAATTTACAATAAGGGACCTTGCAAATCTCTAAAGAAAAAGTTTCAGGAATATTATAATATCTTTTGCCATCCCAATACGTCCTTGATAATTTAATGTACTTTTGCAAAAATTTGTCACAAAATACCCAACGGACAAGAATGAAATTACTATATAAATTTTCTCTTTTAAAATTAATATTTTAACTCGTCTATTCTAATTTTTATTTACATGATATTAAAAACCTCATTCACACATTGGCCAAGGAGAAATTAGTTAAAATATTTAATATTGTTTAACTTTATAGTTATGTTAAAATCAGGTGAGGCTGTAGGATATTTCCATGTGAAATCGAAAAATAGTAGAAATTTCGATTTTAATAATATCTGGCCAAAATCTTGTATAACTTCTGCCAAACTTAAGTGGAAGTCGGCTGGGTACATTGCTCGTCGTAGAACCGATGTCCGATGGTGTCAACGGGTTCTCGAATGGTTGCCGTGTACCGGAAGACTCACCATGGGTAAGCCCTTGCGAGGTTAGCCAACGATCTGATAAAAGTCACGAGAATCCGCTGGTGCGAGTGGCGCAAGACCGGTCGTTGTAGAGATCTTTGGGGGAGACCTATGTCCAGGAGTGGACGTCTATAAGTTAAATGGACAGATGAATGGGTTAGAAAAAAAATAAGCTAACTTCCGACAAAATGTCATCTAAATCGGAAAAGATCGATTCCGACTATTAGTCGATTTGAATTGGAATGACCCTGTAGTCAAAGCATTGAATCTAAGCAGTATATATAGAGGAATTGAGGTTTATAGAGTAGGCACTAAGTAAGTACTATATACATATACAGTTCTCGCTTGGATAAATAAACACGATAGTTAAAAATCAATGGGTTTTTTTTCTGCAATTACACTCCAAGTGTTACTATTTTCCACAATATTGCCCATTTTCATCATATATACTCGCTTGTGATTAACCACATAACTTTTGAAACAATAAAATACATGAAAATAAAGACACAATTTGTAAACTCATTTTATACTGAGATAATATAAATGTCCAAATTATTCCATTATTCTCGTCTCAAATAGATAATACGCTGGTTTGACTAGATTCCGTTCCCATACAAACTTGAAATAAAGTTAAATTCTTTTATTCTTTTAACAATACACTTAGTTCTTATTTTCATTGTAGCCCAAGTTTTGCTACTTGAGAGATATTACTTATATATCATAATTTCGATTACATTAATATTAATAATTTACAAATTAGCCGTCCCATGCTTTAGTCTTAGTAAGTCCAATAAAAGCTTTTTAGGTAATAGTGTCAAGCACTCCAACATGGATCTAAAGCTCATTACCGATTTACCTGTCCACAAATTTAAGCACTATGTCAAACAGGTTTTAATGTCCTAAGGTTATTTTAGGGTGGATCATTATATGAACGATAGTGATGTCTGAAAATGACACCCCTTTCTGTGCATTCGCTAAAACCGTTTCTTGTTATATATGAATTGTATATTTATATAATACAATAAAGAACATTTTTTTTTAAAACCAGATCGAGTTTCTTGGCGGCTTTTCTTGACTGGGTTATTTTAAGAGCCTGTGGTAGCTTTTTGACGTTCATAAGCGCCTTCTCAGGGCCCTAATTAAATAAAGAATTTTTTGATTGATTGATTGATTATAATTAAATTATTCTTTAACAAATTAAGATGTTCATAACTTTTGAAAGTGCCTGATCCACCTGAGAAATATAAGGAATATAAATGTTGAAACATGCATCACTTGAAAATTGTTAGCGATTTGGTTGTGGTTTTTACAAAAACAAAGGAGTAAAACCAGTGGCGTAGCTTCACATAGAAGGGCTCTGTATCAAAATTTGTAGGGGGGGGGGGGGTATGTTTAAATATAGTCTTTATAATTAAATTTTTATATATTAATTCAAATTATTAGCCAAACCTAACATTTGTCTGGTTGTACATCACTTGTTACTCCGAGCAATAATAATTTAAATTTCCATATATTTTATTCATAATTAAAACATACGGTACGCTGCATATTATTATTTATCTTTATGCGCTAGCACTTACAACATCATCTTATACTTGACATACTGACGTCATAGCATTGGTAACGCGAATCTATAAGATTTTTCCTTACCGAGAATCGCTCAACTCCACTAAAGAAGTGTTCACTATAAAAAACCATATCAACCCCTTGAGCACTTACCTGGCGTTTACGCCAGCTTTCCATTGTTTTCCTATTGTCCTATTTTTATGGGTACTCGATACATTAATGTAAACGAACTCGCAGGAGAAAACTAATATATAGGATAAACCTGAACAAATCTAATTACAGGTTAATTCAAAAATATGTTAAGGCGCTATGGCTAAATGTACTGGCTCTCAGGTGATGTTACCGGAACACATCAATATGTGTTTGGTGACAGATATTCAAACTCAAGTGTGGTAACTAAGTAGGCGGGCATAAGAAAATGTCTTTACAATCAAATGCTAATTAGCTTGTCATTTACATTATTATCAAAATTTACGGAGTAAACAAACTCGTGACAGTAGAATTTTAGGAACAGACAGACAACGTGTAATTTTTTGTTATCTTTAAATGAAATTGTTGCTGTTAAATTTGCTGCATCATTATTAGGATAATTAGGTACGACTATATTTTTTATATCAGTATATTATTATGGAAGAGGAAGACATTTCTGCGCCGACCCCAAATAAAATTAGGAAAAGAGTAGGGAGATGATGATTATTACATTATTATTTTTCAATAACCTTACTCAAATTATTTTGTTTAAGTCACTGCATAAAAACTTTTTACGTATTTAACCTAACAGAACAAAATATAAATTAAGACCTGGTCAGGCTATTCATATGTGATTTCAAAAAGGATTATGTGAATTGGCTCTAACTATAAATCCCAAACGTTGAGACAGACACATGGGCATTGCTTTTAAGAGGATATCCTAGCGGCATTTATTCCATACAAACGTAGTCCCCTGTTTCCTACCTACCTCGATAATAGCATTATGGTAAATATTTGTATACCAAATTATATATATCCACCACCTCCATGCCCGATTTATTTCCGACCCCATGTCCTCTTAATATGTAAGGATTTTTCTTAACTATCCCTAACTAATAGTAAATATGCGTGTTTATGCGTAAATGAGGATCCATATCCTTAATACAGAATAATAATTATTTAATAAAACATAGACTTAGTACGTTTTGTTAATTGTTATAATATTATGTCGTAATTTCGTAGTGACAGGCGATGATGGTATGTTTCTTCATATTGCAAAGAAGCATTTATTAAGAATCGTGAAGGTTAAACCTTTAATAATGCGAATATGAGTTTCTATATTTGTTACGCTTTCCCGCCCTAACTACATAACCTACCATCATAAAATTTTGCATACACATCAAGGATACAGTAAAGGACATAAGGTATTTTTCCTCCTTGAAATGGTTGACAAAACGAGTAAAGAAAGCCGAAAACAAAAGCTATTAATAAATGCATTTGAATTGGAATCGATAAGTTAATATTACAAGCGTCACTTGCAGATGACAGCCACGTTTACCGCTCACGAGGCTGCTGTCGTGCCGCATCGGTGCTTCATTTAACTGTCGCCATCCTGTATCATACGCTATATAACAAGTAATAAGCGATTTTGCGTTTCATACCACTCATAAACTAACGCTAATATATATTTAAGTAATGTACACCAAATATGATTTTAACAATTATTAAGAAAGTCTTTCATCGAATGCCTTGCAGTTATTTATTGTTTTCTTTAATTCAATTAAAACATCAGTTCTGAAATTACTTATATTCCCATTTATTAATTTGTTTAATAAAATCAACAAAAATAAAAAAAAATGACAAAGCAAAAAAAGAATGAATTATATGAATACTTAGATATAAAATTTGAAATGTAACGTTACGAATCTTATGACTCCTTCCATCTGTTGTAAAACAATATTACACTTCGTCAACCCTCTCCTCAGCCCTTGAAGTGTGACGTAATTTATAGATGGTTCCTAAGTAAATACATTAGAAGAATATAACATAGAATATAAAGTTGTCAACGCTTGGAAGATCCATAGGAATGCTGATGTATAGGCAGCAAGATTAGTTAATTATTCGTAATATGGTCATACCTGTGAAGATTAAATACGAATCGAATGTTTATTTATTGTCAAGCTTATTGAGAAGATCACCATAAATTACGAAGTCTCCTCTGCTCAACTTTTATGTTTACGGGATACAAGTTTTTCAGACAACAGAGAAATCTTATGATTCCAGTTAGTGAATCATTCGGTTGCTGTGGTGAGAATGTCAGGAAGCACTGTCATTCTTGCCGGGTGATTTACTCGTGCCTGGCAACCAGCGCCGCTCGTCGTTACATTTTGACACTTCTTTCAAATTCATACGCGCAACCGCTCCGCCGATAAAACCACATATTTTTTAATTTAACATTATTGCCGTATCATGTCGACATAGCTTCCACGCCACTACGCAAGGTCTATGGATCCTCGGGATTAGAAGTGCACGAGAGATTTATTTATTTAAATTCAATCACCAACAAGGTACACAATATGTTGTTATTATAAGTTATTATGAGATTCCTCGTTAAGTGGACATATTTCTTATATTTTCACCCTGAGAGACCCAGTGTTGTCACCAGCCCCTCGGCAAGAAAGATTTGGAGGCCGGCCAGCCCCTATTTGGTATTTTCTACCACCAGTAATGTTTTAAATGGCATTTGAAATGTGGGTTATACTTCGAGCTAATATTTTATTGAAATCACTGAAAAGTGCATAATATGGTGTTGCTCCAAATAATTTTAGAAATCAAGTTCGAGTAGATCACTTTTTGATAAACATTCTACTTAATAAATAGAATCAAGTAAAGAAAATGTCATTTTAATTTGACTATAAATATGTTTTTATTTTTATATGATTTTTATTCTAAAAATAAAATCACAATTGTAATCTGTCTATTTATAAATAAGTTACCCATAAACATTTGCACTGCTAAATTCTGAAATATAATGGCCACATCCAAACAAAACTTTGGCAAAATGCTGTAGGAATTTAAACTTTATTTTGAACTTTAAGATTTACACTCCTCGTCGACGACATTATTATAAAATTTCTTAATTCATCTACTCTTTACTAAAAGAAACGTAATAATATATTCTCCTGAAATAAAACAATGGAGAGTACTTTTAATTAATTTAAAAGTACAGTTTAAAAAGAAATTATAGGAAATAAAAATGTACAATTAAAAAAAAACATCGAGTCGTTCATTATTATCGTCTTTCTTTTATGAAAAATTACATTTATCGTCTATAAATCTGAATATCAATAAATAAAGTCGTTAAAAATTATTCATTCAAACCTTTGTCTCGTTTCACATACGGAATAATTTACGTAGATTGAAATCGAAATTACAGATAATATTATTAAATTATTATTTATCATTTAACGATAATGCCTTCCGCGGTATTCAACAGATCCGAACCATCATTTATCATTTTGATATTCTGAGTAATGACTTATTCGTTTTGACTTATTGAATTGTCACACAGAATTATGGTGAATCTGCGGACAAATTCAATTAATAATATAAATGTTCATGAAAAAAGAAAACACTTGAATGTAATATAATTGTAACGTAACTTAAAAAGGAGTAATTATAACAGATGGTAATGCGTAAAATTTATCTCATAATAATCTTTGGGAGCACACCCATTTGTTTTTGGTTCCGGATTTTTTAATTGTCCAAATAAATATTAGTTATAACATTTTTACATCATGTATTTAACGTATCATTTTTGGATTACTTGTAAAATGCCTTTACGTTAAAGTCTATAACCCAGCATGTTTTGTTAAAGGCTTAAAGGCCAGTCAATGTAAAAGATCATTTGTTAACCAATAATAGTAATGGTTCAATAATATCTTAGATAATAAGGTTAAAGAGTGATACGTATTCATTGGAACTTTTTGAAAATACCGATGCTTCTGGCCTGTATTTTAAAAACCTAGCGATTGTTCACTTTAGTAATCTTTTCTCAGTCACAATTTACCAACGTAAGGAGTCGCTAGTTATAAATGTTACTTATTTTTTTTAAAGAACTATGATTAGTTTTATATACGTTTTATGGAAGTCATTGACTGAGTATAAACAATTTTTCGCAGCAAGACTACCTATTGTTACGCGTTTGTCAGTTGAATAACATACAATATAAAATTGGCTCCAAAAACAGTAATTGTTAACGGACGCGTTGCAAATGGAAAACGAATAGTTTTACAATTTTTCAAGTGGATTGTTTTACAATTTGTGAAGTTGTTGTGTTTGTGTTGAATTTTCATTCAATTATTTTTGTACAAATGTAAACTGTCGCGTTATTTTTTTGTTTATGTGTTTAAGTACAGTTAAATTTAGAGTTTCTTTATTTGTCTCCTTTAGAAATTCATTGGACATTATATTCTCGGTAACCAGTTAAATGTCAACTACGAAGGTTACAGACTCTTAAATCTATTTCTGTTACGATAGTCTCGTTACTTGGTTTGAAAAATGGAGTTTAAAACACGCACGAATAGTCTGAAGATATCGAGATTCTGAAGACATTCTTGAATAGTATCTGAAGTGTCTGACTTTCTATTTGAATCAGTTATTATTATATATGTACTTTACTGTATGTTTATTTCATCATTTCTTTATATTTCAAGTATAATACAAATTCACGTGTGAATTGTCCGTGTGATGCCGGCTAAGAATAATACTAGCTTATATCTTCCCGTGGGTGTAGTAAAAGACAAATAAGGTATAATCCAGGGGATTGGCAGCAGCATCCTCTGAGTACCACAAATACCTGACTGCGATCGCCAATCCGCTTCCCAAGCGTGGCAGTTATGTAAATCCCCCCTTAATTAGAGGGAGTCCTATGTTCAGTTCAACGGCATCTTCAGTTGAATGGATAGATGGATAAATTCACTTCAACTTGTTTTAAAAATATAGAATTGGGATTCTGTTACAAAGTACGGCTTCTCTCGCACATTACAACTTTTATTCTTCACAATAAATATCCATTGTTTTTTATGGACTAATGTTGTTGAGCTTACGGGCCTTGATATCTTCACCAAGCTTTATAAGGAGTGCTTAGGGCAAACACCCACAAGACGTTAACTTGTACAAAGATACCACAATTGTACGAACCTTAACTTGAACTAAACTCGCCCAAACTAAACTCTATATAGTTTGGAAAAGAGGGAAGCGTTTGTGTAAAGTGCTGCCAGCAGATGCAAGAAGTATACACTTCACACGACCAGAATAACTAATAATAACACAAAAACGTAAAATATCAGAAAATACTGCTATCACCTCTGGACTGGAGCACCTGGAGCCACTTGACTCGGTTCAAAATCGTGCTGTAAGAATTGTTGACGATCCCGTTCTTGCAAGCGGTTTAGAACCTTTAAGTCTAAGGTGATACCTTTACCTCCTTATACACATAAGGTTTTACTGTTTGTATAATGGGTTGTGTTCGGACGAATTGTTCGCCATATGCCGACACCTAAATTCTACCATCGTACGGCTCGCCATCGACAGGGAGTTCATCCTCACATCTTGGAGCCAAAATAGTCCCGGACAGTGCGGTTCTAGAGGAGTTTCCTCTCTCGAACTATCCGGATGTGAAATAAGCTCCCAGCGGCCGTTTCCCCCGCAATACAGTATGCGGTTCTTTAAAAAATGCGTGAGAAAGTTTTTTTTAAGAGTTGGCAACGCGATACCTATGTTATTGCAGGCGTCCATAGGCTATCAGGCGTCAGGCGGATCCTATGTCTGTTTTCCACTTTAGTGATATGAAATTCATCAAAATTACGCAATAATTTATAAGACAACGCAAATTATGAAACTAAAAAATATAGCGAAACGTATTTTCTCTTAATTGCAGATTACCATAATGGCTTTTAAAAATCCTAATTAGCTTGATTCACCATAAACAAATTAACTTAATCTGTGACCATACAGAAAAAAAAACCGGTTTTAGGTACATACGTGTTATACGTTCTATGAATAGTCATCATGTCGATTATACCTTTCATATGATTTTTCTTTACAATAATTATCATATCGTAAATATCGTCTACATTAGGCCTGTGATTATAGTTTATTATGAAATCACAATGGATTTACCAACGTTTTGTACTTATCAACTATTATGGTATTAAAGATATTACATTGTTGTGAATTAATAATTATTGTACCACTATGATAATCCTATGTAAATATTTTGTATTCGAATTTCAGAACAGTATCATTTATGTCAACCTGAAGATTTCTTTAGAATAATCAAATCAAGAATTGATTGCAGATTTTGTAAAATTCTATTACCGTTTTGTGAAAAATTATCAGTTTCCTCGTTATATATCTTATAACTTTAGAATCATTGAGTTCTTAATTTAGGTAATATTGAATGAAGTTAACAGAAAAATAACAATGACTTCAATAAAGCCAGTGAACATTTTAAACATACTGCAATGAATATATGGGAAAATAAGGTATGCGAGCGAAGCCACGGGACACAACTATTTTGTAAATGTATACACGAATACAAAAATATAAAAGATATACTAATCAAATCTGAATAGATTCAAACAAATCTAAAGAAAATAGTTACCTAGAGCAACAATATACTCACGATTTTCCTGCTTACAAAAAATCATATGACGGAATGTTAGGTACAGTAGGTACATAAATAGCAAAAATAGCAAATGTGAGTATATTTTAAACGTCATAATTATCATGTTATTCTCGTGATGTATTAATTTGTTATTCGATAATTTCACAGACTGCTTTTTTCATCAGGATCTCATATAAAGTCACGAATATTTTATTGAAAGCTAAATTTAAAAAGGTGGATTTAAAATACAAGAGCAGAAACGCTTTTTGTGTTTTTTT
This sequence comes from Samia ricini, assembly GCA_014132275.2. Classification (NCBI taxonomy): domain Eukaryota; kingdom Metazoa; phylum Arthropoda; class Insecta; order Lepidoptera; family Saturniidae; genus Samia; species Samia ricini. Next base: position 11,917,146 of record AP028165.1, on the reverse strand, counting down.
TTAATATCTATACACTGTAACCATCAACCTATCATTAGTTTTTATTCACACTCATATATAAATCAGTTACAGTATCATTTACATTCACGGATAATATGTAATTTACTTTTATATATGAATCGTACTGTTTTTAGCTAGCATTATTTACCCTGAATAACTGAAAATTGAGAACAGGATGATATTCATACTTAACAGTTAATAAAATTTTAAGATCTTACTGACATGTAAAAATGGAATTATAGAAAACCTTTAAACACCTGAAAAGAACATTATCTTACGGAGCTTACACCTCAGCCTAAATGAATTTACCTGGAACAATAAAATAAACATATTTAACTCAAATGAAACGTACAGTCTTGTCTCATTAACGGCTCGTTTAGTGGAGACGATCAAATGAAAAGATCAGGACAATACATTGATCCAAACGTAAAATATTTATTTTGCAAATGAATGCAAATATGTGACGCACGACTATTGTTTGCGAGCCCCGCCTCAGGTTTTGGCGCACAAAAACTTGTGGCCATGTAGCGTGAAATACTAACGCTAATAAATAATTTCAACACAACTTTTCTTGTAAGGTGTAAGATTTATTTGAATAAATATTAAAGTTATATTTAAAATGTGTAACATTCGTTGTTGTTATTTCCATATTAAACGAATTTCGACGAATGTAGTGAACCGCAATATTTAAAGAACAAAATTTGTATTAAGTAAATATTGACAACGATCCAAAAATGTTTAAGTATTCGATGCTTTTATTACTTATTAGTTAGTATATTAATATTTTGAGGTTTATAAACGGAAATTGTTACATTTACGTGAAATAACAATTGAATTTAATGTTATAGAGTAAAACAAGAATTTGAATAATATGAAAGATATGAAAATATAAATCATAAAGAACATGGTAATTTAAGTTTATTGTACAGACTTGCAAATAATTTGGATTACCATAAAAAGACTATTAAAGAATAAGACTGTCATATTATGATATAATGATTAGATGACGACAATTATAGTTAAATATTAACTCTTTTTTGGTTGTGTTATTATATATAACTTAAAAGTATTTATGTTAATAAATATGTGAGAAAAAATGTGACTAATTTCAAAACGCAGGTATAGAAGACGGTAAAAGGAAAGGTTTTATAAGAGAAACGATTAAATTGTGAACTGTTTTTAAATTGTTAATTGAATTTCACCAAACCTAGGTGTCGTTTTTAATTACATTTAAGGCTTATACTATAATTCAACTATTTGTAATTCCAATTTTTTTACAATTTTCATACATCTACTGATTATGATTATTATTTTACACTGATTTATTTTTCTAATATGTACATGACGATAAATTATCAAACGAATCAATAACGCAGTATTCTGTAAGATATGGAAACAAACCTTGAACAAAGGTGATAATGAATTTCCCAGTAGCACGTCATTGTGGTTATAAATTAGGCGAATTGGTGCACGAAAGAAACAAAAGTGTCTTAAATATTATGACCAAAATCAATTATTATTTGAAGTATTAATGTTGAATTAAGATTCATATTAGTTTTAGTATGAGATATGTATGTATATTTCAATTTATACTTTTAAGATCAATGATTTGATCTGGATTTAATAAATAAATGAAATTACGATTTATCAAATAAGTACAGTTAATAAATATTAAGAATTATACTTGATTGATTTATATATCTAAATTAGTACTATCTGTCTTTATTCTCGTCAATAGACATGTCGCCTTACGTTCATTTGAAATAATTGTGATATTACCATCTGCGTACATTAAGTTCAGTTTCAATAATGAATCATAAATATTAAGATCAAACCAAAAATGAATCTATTTTTTCTGACTGACTACTGACACTGATCTAGCACTTGACAGGACTATTTGTCTTGGTGTAGTGTACCACTATAACAAAAAAATTATATCTTTATCATAATTTACATAAGTCCAATAATTCAATGAGTGCATACATTTTAAAGACAGGCCTCATTCTATATGGAATGGGCTAAATATTAATTTCTCTACACTGATTTTTAAATAGAGTTATATATATTTTTTTAATGTATAAAAGATAAGTAAAACAACCTCATACCGATAAAAATTGAAGTTTTCAAATATATTAACAAACGTACTTGATTTTGAATTTAACTGCTAAATACAAATAAAACGATAGAAGAAAAATCGGAGAAAAATGAAAAATAATTTTTGTCGCAAGTAGTTGCATTTATAATGTTAATTATATTTATACAAACGCTATAAATAAACGGTTGAAAGTTGTTTTACATTGATGAATTTTCACGATGTTTATCTTGGTCAGGTATAGTGTTAAGATAACTAAAATCTATTCTCATTAACTTGCGTTAAGTAGAAATATTTTTTTTTTTATGTTTTGTACTTTCCCATCCACTCTAAATAAAGCGAGCGCACACTCATATTTCATGGCCACACTCAAAAGTGCCTTGTCGCACACGCGTGCACCTTCAAGCTTCGAACAACTAAGATGCCACGACACTTCCGGAAGAAATTCTCTACAAATACGTATGTATGTACTATAGATAATAATTGTTATTCGTTGTACGTTAAATGCAAATTAAATAATGAATACGGTTACGATTGATTGCGTAAATTATTAAATAACAACATTATATTATAAAGTCGTGACTATCTGTTTAAAAACAATATAATTAGCAGTATATACTCGTGTGTATTATATCGGCAATACTATATTTCATACGTAAATTTATATTACACTGTTCTATGTAAAAAAAGTTATTTTAAAACATTAATTCTCTTAGATACAGATTACAGACTAATGGAACGTTATAATGTTATAATTGTAACTGTATACATTTTCATTTTAGTATATCTTCGTAAATAGCGTATCGGTATACACTTTGTATTTGTCAAAAGCAGTCACTTTACGCACTGCAACTTGCTAATTTTCCACCTTATTGAAATAATATTAACAATTTACACAAATCAGTTAAAATATTCCCGTGGATGTCTATTACTTTCAGCAAAATTCAATTATCTCTCAATCCAATCTGATATGTTATTTTAATTCACTAAGCACGTTTTATCCTAATAACATTGATATGTAAAGTATCAGTTATATGTTAAGTGGATTGATAAATCAGATAGTTGTATGAGATTATAAAAAAAAATTCAATCTCATACCTAATTGAGGTTTGAATTAGTATTTGATTTTTTAACCCCTTGAGCACTACCCTGGCGTTTACGTCAGCTTTCCATTGTTTTATTATTGTCTCATTTTTATGGGTAATCGACATAGTAAATACTGTAAATATTGATATAGAAAGATTTGACATAAATGTAAAATGTCTAAATAAGTATATTTTAAATATACAGCTTTAGATAAGACGGAATAACTGAAATCACTATCGTAAATAATTGAAACATGATATATATGATATAACAAAATATTCCAAGAAAAAAAACATGTCGCATGAACATTACAAATGTGTTATTACCTCATATTATCTTGATTAATAATAAATAAGTTCTTCCTATATGTACACACGTCTGGTCTGACACACGTAATTATTCAAACTAAATATTACCGGAAACCCGGAAACAAGTGTCGTATTAAAGTGCATTAGTGTCTTATACATCTGTCATACAGACGGACAAATTATTTATGTATACCACAAGGAAATATTTATCTATATTATTATTTAAAGACTTAGGTAACTGTTTTTCATTGTTCGGACAAATCTTTAGATACACTAGTTCGTATTTTTGTTATAAATAAATAAACTGAAGTGTCTGTTTGTAATATTAAAATAACAGCTTTTAACAGAGAATACATATGAAATTATTAACTAAATTTAAAAACACGGGATAGTTTTACTGGCAAGTATTTGAATTTATGATAAATATCTTTACTTCTTAGTACCAAAAATAATTTAGTTTCTGTACAAAAAAAATAAGGCCTTCTTCAATTCTTTTCCAGTGATTATTTAAAAAACTATATCACGCAGTGAATAGTTGTGAGAATAGAAAATATAATACGCGGACGGAGACGAAGAAACAGCTAGGTATTCCTGTAAAACTGCAAAAGACATAAAATTTGAAAAAAAAAGAACGGGACGTGAGTTTCAATGGAAATTCAGTATATATGTAGCTTTTTGAAATTATAATATTATAATTTAATGAGGATATTAATTTTGTACACAAATATTACCCGGACGACGAAGCGTAAATAGCTAGTTATATTATAATGTTCTATGCGATTAGCTGTACATATGGATGTGTAAATAGCAATGATTTACTACAGACTGTCATGAACAAATCGTATTACTACTAATTTATTTAATTTATATTCAAATACGCGAGAAATTATTTTGCCGGAAGATGTCACTGTTGTTTTTTTGTAGGGAACTTTATAATGTTCATGTGTCATTTGAGAATATAAGCCAAAGGTACTTGCTTTGTGTACTATGAAAAAAAAATAGTTTTAATAATTATTTTATCGAATTATATTTCTTTTTATTTTCATAATTTGCTAAATGCATCTAATGAATATATAAGAGAATCCCACATATATTGAATGGTTTACCCGCAAACATCACAGAATAAAAGAACATAATTAAGTTGAAAAATTATTTTATACATAAAAATAGTAATCTATACTCTTGAGATTCTCTAATAAGTATATAAATATATATGAAATTGTAATACCATAACCTGCAGTTAAATTGAATGTTCAGTTTTGTGGGTCAGTAACCTATATTATAATATGTAAACAAGACAATAAGTAAATAATAAATAAATAAAGTAAATATATCCTTCCTTGCGAAATATTATAAAAATGTAACAACGTATATCAGTCCGTCTCGCCTTTAGTTGGTTTATGACTGGAGAACTATTGCGATCTAGTTCGTAGTGCGGTCGGATTACGCGTCAATGAACACAGGTTCAACCCCACACATCCAACTCTAAAATCATCCTAAGTAGCTGCTAGTAGTAGTACAATAATGCCCACCTGGGTAGCTACCAGCTACCACCCTTAAGTTTGAAAACCTGTCGCTAATTACTAATAGGTGTGTTCCGGCAGCATCACTTGAGAACCAATAACTCTAGGGTTAGCGTGTTTTACCATCTTGGACCACATCGTCACTTGGCATCAGGTGAGATCGTGGTCAAAGCACTGCGTCTATACAGTGTAAAAAAACCTACGGAACCGATTTGCATGACCTCTTTTTTTAAATCGTAGATATATTATCTCGTCAGTGTTTAGTTTAGTTATTATTTGTTAAACATTTAATATATAGAACAAAATATGAGAGTATACATAAATTAATTCAAAAACAAAATTACCTCTAAAAGATTATTTGATTAAACATTCAATATTTTAAAACTTTTGTAGTGAATTTAACTTATAATATGCGAAAACTATAATGTATGATTTAATGTGAACGAAGCCGGGTTACTGATCATTGTTGATAAATAAAAGTTTAAAAGTCAGCAACAAGGAAAAGCCACAATTCGCATACTGAAGTCCCATAGCATCTTAACGAGATTGACCTAGAATGACTGTTAGGAAGTGACCGTTTATTCGTCATTTTCCTCTTGATTGATACGACTTATATGGCATAGACATAAGCGTTACTAGATATGACAATAAATACACGCTACGTTTTTTAACAAGGTGCACTCTCATAATTTAGCTATTTTTTGTTTGGTACCTATGTTGTGCTTCTTTCTTTATTACAGACTATTATAAAACGAGATAAATCGATTATTAGATACTTCCTGTACATATGTGATTATGTCCAATAAAAGTCGCTAAAAGAAGACTTATTACTTCGGGAATATTGAAATAATATCAGGGTATGTGAAAAATTTGTCAATAGTTTTTTTTTTACACGGAATGGGCTCAGTTCTTTGAACACAATCTCACCTGATGTTAAGTGACGATGTGGTCCGTGATGCTGCCGGAACACACCTATTGGTAGTTGGCGACAAGTTTTTAAACTTGAGGGCCGATTTTAGAGTCAGATAGGTGGGGATCGAATCCGCGTCGATTGACGCGTAATCCAGCCGCACTACCCGCTGCGCCATCATCGCTTCAAAAAGTATTAGGTACTATTTTGGTAACTTGAAACCTTGAAAACTTTTTTAAAATCAATTGAACCCTTAGTGAAATAATTCGCTTTACGTATCTTTTAATGAACAGAATGGAGATGAGTTTTACCTCTTAAAGTCTTGATTAAATTTGGAATATCCTGATTTTGTTTTATTTTTCATAGCCACATTAAATCATTTACTCAACGATAAATGCTGCCGTACACCAAGTGTCATTCAAAAAATTTAGTTTTGAAGACCTTTTTGATTTTTTTAAAAATAATTTCTAAAATATTATATTGATATTTTTTATAACCTATCAGTCGCTTATTTACATATACTTCATGCAAATAATGTTTTATAAAAAAAATTCCAAAAAATGTTTTTACAGTCTATCAATTGCTCTTTGAGGTATAATTCCCGAGTACAATTTAATCAAATCGATCATGCCGTTTTCGAGTTATATCTGGACAAATACACAGACAGAGACACTCTTGATTATTAAGGCCTAAAATAGACATTTGTCGAAATAATATCTAAACAAATATAATATGTACAGATATAAACAACAGATTTATCATTAGTACTAATTTATAAACTTAATGGCATGATGTTAATAAACCTTTTACTAATTGTTATCGTCAATTTCATTTGTTCATTATGGGTGTAGCGTGTCCCTTCAAAATGTTTTATTTCCTTGAACTTTCGTAACGTAAGCGCTGTGTCACCGGTCGAGTGTCGCCTTTGGCAAACGACAACTACACCCAAGGTAATCGAGGGTACGAACTACAACTATTACGGCCTGTTACAATATGCGATCTTAAATTATTTTTTTTACCTACTGTAATCTGAAATTTTAATACTTATTTTCTGGATATATTCAGACCTACCTAGGCCCAGCTGTAATAGTTATTTAACGATATGATGATGGCGGGACTGTCGATAGATTCTCTTCTATCGGCGGCCATTATCAAGTAATTTAGTTAAACTAATTTTGCCGACTTATAAAAAAAAATCAAACAGACCCAATGGGACAGAATTGAAAACTCGGAACTTCGGAAAAACTTTTTTTTAATGTTAAAATGTTATAATTTGTTAACTGAAATTATTAACGTAACATTTAATTAACATATAGGATGTATCCTGTTTTTACATCTATTGAATAGATTATAATTATATTACATTTTCATATAATTTATTCATAATCAAAACACAAATGAGATAAGCTTAAGTATTCATTTTATTACTTATCTCTGCAAGCCAGCACTTAAACGCCATCTTATACTTGACATACTGTATCATGTTGATGGGTCACGGTAACTTGTCATTGGTAACGGGAATCTATAAGTTTTTCGCCTACCGAGAATTTCTCAAAGCCGTTAAAGAATTTTTCACGTCAATTCTTTTTTACCTATACTAATAGTAGTGAAAAATCATGGCGTCAGACTTCATTCGCATCTGGATAATAAGAAATAAACCCTCATTTACCTACACGTAATTTACTCAAGCATTAAAGAAATACATCAAGCTAGAACCTTGAATGGGGCGTTAACCGCTCAAGTAATCCTTCTTTATAAGTACACTTATAAACAAGCCTTTTTAATTCATTACAAGCGAATGAAATAAATGTTAGTAATAAAACGTACACAACATAAGGTAATGAAATATTTAAATGCTGATAAAAGGTCTGTTGAAAATAGAAAAAATATTTATAATTGTCTCATCTACTATTTGTTAATCATTTCATTATGCTTATTTGGTGTTCATTTTGGTAGGTTTAACGCTGAGCCACAATTTCTCGGAATCAAAAGACGACGGGAATTTTTTTGGAACGAGGAAAATCTGCAGACTTTCTCTCTCCCTAATTAAAGTGAACAAAACGTTGGTAGGTTTGAAACAAACTAATGTATGAAGTCGACTGGCTAAACTTCTTGGAAGAATCGGAGACATCTGCCAAAAATCTACTGAAAGAAGAGCTTACAATGTGATCTATTAGTTTACCCATTTCTTTAATGAAGTTGACGATGACGAAATAGCCTATTAAGGCCTCGAGAGACTGATTAGAAAATGCCCTTAACACAATGATATGATATTATTACAATGTTTTCTTTTACTGCAAGATCAGACTCGTTGTAGTAATCAAGAATAGGCTTCAAACGTTTATTAATAACTAGCTGCGCCCGCCTTTCATATACTCTTCACTGCGTTTCAATTTTGTTTATACGGAACGGAACTTTATTATTTTGTTTAAAATTTTTTTGTACTAAGATAAATTAAAAACATTTCTTATAAATTATAGCAATTACCCGTAAAACTGTGCATTGAATCGGACTTTATGCAAATTTTTATGAGTATTAATTTACGCGGAACCCTAATTATTTTCGAAAATTAAAAGTACCCTAAGTTACCCGGAGTAACTTCAGCTATCTACCAAAAAAAGAACCCGTTTAAAATCCGTCCAGCCGTTTCGGAAAATACCTATTAAAAACAGACAGACGAAAGTTTTAAAAAAATGTACTTTTGGTATAGGTATCGTACATACATTCATAAGTATATTTAGTAAAAAAAAATTAAATTTGACATTATAAACAGACACTTCAATTTTATTTATTAGTATAGATGTTATTACTATTATCAACGCTGATGATTAATAATATTGTCAGTTTATATTATCCTATTTCGACAATAAGACACAACAATCTTCAGAATCACTTGAACATCATTTGAATTAAGAAAACTTTTATATTTTTTTGACTCGTAAATTAGCAAAATAGCCATTTCCATGTGTGGTAGGGTGGTATCATTGGTATCCCATTTTTTTAAGTAATAAAACAAAAGATACAAAATGTATTATACAGAATGAAAAACAGTGTATTTTACGTTGTAAATCAATTTTATTAGTGTAATTAGGTGCTATACTAAAAAAATTAAGAAAACCATTATCATGTTACATTCAAATAAATTTGTAAAATACAAAGAGTGAAAAAAACATATAAACAATAACGTAACCCGTAGAAGTTGCTGAAAATTTGTTGCGAAAACTAAAATAATATGTTTATAGGTTATTTTTTTCTGATAAAGAAGAATGTATACAAATATACAGTTAATATAATTAAAAAAACTAAACGCATATTTAGTTCCAATTGTTACGCTTAGTATCATTTTTTTAAAGTTTAATGTCTATTCGCAAGAGAGATATTTTTTATTTGCTTTATCAGTGTTATTATTAGAAACACATACAAAGCATTATTGTTATTTAAATTCATATACATTACGTGTAAAATAAAATAAAATGAAAAGGATTTATAGGAATGTATACTAAGTAAACAAAAGTATATTTTGTAAAATAACAGCTCTGGTAGCTAATATCATATACAGTTTAATTTATCCTTGTCAATTGTTAAATCTTTCATAAAATAAACTGATTTTATATTATATATCAGGAATGATAGCAAAAATAAAGGAATATACCGTTAAGTAAACTACCATTCGTTCAATGTTCTTGCAGCTTACACTCCTGTGCGTAGCGTTGTACAATGTTGACACCAAAACGCAAACATTTCGCGGTACCAACGCTACTCGAACGAAACTCACAAAATCTTAATAAATTAATACAAAGTTACTATTCAAGTTCATGTTCATCCCCTTTAGCACTAAATTGGCGTTTACGCCAGCTTTCCATTGTTTTCCTTTTGTCTCATTTTTATGGGTAATCGACATTTATTATGTTATTTATTTATGTTATTTAAATACATTCAATATTACAAAATATGTAATGACAAGAAAATAGTTAATACATTTTTCTTAAAATGTTCCAGTCATTTCGAAAATATTAATACATACGCGATTATACTATTATATAAGGATTCATTAATTATTTGCACTAGTAAGGAAAACTCTAGATTAATCATACCACAAATTAATTGGTACAAATCAAAATAACAAAATCAAATTGGGAACAGTATTGTATCCTGTTTTGTATATATGCTAATAAAATTTTAAATTAATCACTTTTGAACGAAACTTATTTACACACTACTGAACGTGTTCGAGTATAGCTTTCATAAAAGAAGACTGAACCCTAAGAAGACTTCTATCTAGCTTACGCTTCTTCGTAGCGAGTTAGCGGTGGCGATAAAATTATTTCAGTTGAAGGAAGTTAAATGTTTATTAAACAAACCGAATTAGCATATCGTTTCATTTTCAGACTAATAATAATAAGTACAAAAATGGGCATATAATTAATTGCAGTAACCTAATACATAAAATATACGGAAACTAATTTAATTTTAAAATATATAGTAAAGTAAATTAAGGTATGAAGTTATTTAAATTAAATGCACATTTTTTAACAGCTTACTATTAGACGATATTCTTATACTTATACTAAAATTTCCTGTCTTACTCATTTTTAATTATTTCTTGTTTTAAATTAAAACAACTCATTTACCTTATTCAGTCTTTAAATGTTAATTTCACATTATTTCTAATATAATTTACGTCAAAGCTGTATAGGGAAAAATCAAATCAATCTTCAAAAATAAGCAATGGACGACTGAATAACAATTCTTCGGAAAGAATATAATTCACCCTGGTGTGTAAATTATATTAATAATAAATAACATTATATGTTTACTTGTTTGGTAAAACAAAAGTGTATGTGTTACTGTTTAAAATGTTTAGTCTATCATAGATTATATAATTATGTATTCAAAATAATCAATATGCGATTAGAAATGAACTGAAAGTAACTAATAAAATATACTGTCAATCGACCAAATGTTCTTATGTTAAGATATTATAAAACAAATGGTAACGAACAAATGCCATCACTGAACTAAGTATGGTATTAGCAATTGAAATGAGAGAGCGTGAGTAGTTTACATTGAGCAATGGGGTAGGTCAGACATGCGACTTGATTTAATTCGATTGAATTCTCTCCTTATACGATTAACACATAAGAGATACCTAGGGAACGCTGTCACTCGCACCTATATCTTCATATTTTTACATTGTTTATTATTATTAAAATAAGTATAGTTTTTTAAACGCTCAGCGTTTGAAGTTAATGTGGTACATATCCACGCAAGAAAACATATTTGTTGTAACCTACAAAATGTCAAGTTTTCAACAGAGCCAAAAGACTTTTCTGAAAATGAAAAAAAAATCATTACTTGAAACCTATAAGTTATAGAAACATGAATTATAATTTATATTATAGAAAAATATTTTTTTTTTATTTTTAGTTTCCTATATGTTGCCACATTGATCATACTTCTAAGGCTATTATTTTGTCCCTTTTTGTTGGTTATAGCAAAACGATTTTCATACCTATAAAATGCTGTTACTGACAAGCAACATTGGTATAGGAAGATAAGATTTCAATTATTTACTGAAACATTAAATACTGTAAGGACAGAAATTTATTAACTTATTTACTAAGTTAAGTGAAATGGACGTAAGATACTAAGAAAAAATTTACTTATATTGATGCATTGGCATTTGTTTTTGGCGTAAGTCACTAAGGTAAACCAACAGCTGACTAACTTTTGCTGTAAGCCTGGAAATTATTTAAAACACCGGTTTTTAGTAGGCTTATAACAAAGTTAACACGGGTTTTGTTCACAACACGGACGTAGTAAGTAATTTTTTTTTCGTCATAAAAATATGAGACCCAGACCAATCGACACAGATTTTTTTTTTGACTGAATGATATAAAAAACGTAATATAACTTTTTTTGAGAGTTACAGCAAATATGTTTTCCGGCGTCGATTAAGATAAATTTAGAGGGTTCTGGCTTTCAAAAAGTGCTAACGGAACACGTTTGACATTTATAGATGTTTAACAATAGATTTTCACACTTAACGAAAAAAGTTACGAAATATTCAACCCCCCTTGATTTTGTAATGATATATCACTTTTATTTTTTGTTATCGAACGCTATCGTATGTCGAGATATTTTTAACATGGAGCTAGATATTTGAAATTTAAATTACATTCTATTAGACTATTTAAAGATAATATTCTGATAAAAGTTTAATGTTTATGATTTTTTTTGTTTAGTATAAAACCCTTAACAATATCACCAGAGGGGATGGCGAGGAGGGTGTAGTAAATAGTTGCTAAAAATATCACGTGATTAACGGAAGGCCCCTAAAGTATTTGTATTATAGCCATTCCCAGCTTAATCCCTATCAAGACTAAAGAATATATTTATTTCAAAGTAACACAATGGATATACTTATGTCAACGTGATTCTTTATATCCCAGCCTATTACAATTACTGTATAAATTAACAATAATAGTATTAAAACATATTTTTCTTAAATGTTATTAAATTTTGCATCAATTTATAATTTAAGTTTGTACATATATATAATTTAGTAGTTATCAAACTTTATTTGTACTTTACACTCTTTTCTCACAGTTAATATTAATAATCTCAGTAACGTCGTCTAAAATCGTCTTAATTGCTGCCTATAAATTTTGTTAATCTCATTCTCCTACAGAGACGATTCGCTAATGTCGTTTTAATGAGTGTTTGCGAATAAAACCCGTCAAGGCACCGTTACGACCCCGAAATCGTTCAGACCGGCTGTTAGCACAACGGTTTTTAATATTGATCAGTGATAATTATAAATTACATTTTTTTTTTACAGTTTGGGTTCAACGCTGTGACCACTATCTCATCTGACGTTAGTTGTCGATGTGGTTCATGGTGGTAAACGCACTAAAACCTAGAGGTCCTGGTTATCAAAAGAAATTGCCAGAACTCACCTATTGGTGTACGGCGACAGGTTTTCAAACTTAAAGGAGGTAGCTATTGCAGCGAGTATTATTAAAAAAGTGCCTTACCACTATTCTATGGTTTCCACATGATGTTTTCCTTCACTAAACATTCATAATAGAGTTGGATAGGTGGGTTTGAAGCTGCGTACATAAACTCGGAATGCGTCCGCATTATAAACTGCGTCATCATCGCTTCAACAATTAATTATATTTGATTATCAAAGTAATTGAAGTGATTGAAGCCAGGGTGATGAATTAAAAACTGTGCTAAATGCGAATTATCTATAACTTACGCTTTGCGTGGAAATTGCGTGTGTATTTTTTCCATAAAAGTCACATTGATATACGTATTCGGACATACGATGAAGAAAAATATTAAAGATGTTAATATCAATTTATTACAAAATCACATATATAACTTATGCAAGTTTCAAAGAGTTATTTTATCGCGGTATATCTGATATTCAAGGTAAAAAAGGGTTTAAGCGCAATGGGAATACCCTGCATTTACAATAAAGTTTATTTTGCAACTTTCTCAACCTTTCCTTTATTTGGTATAAATAGTTGTATGATGATATCATAGCGGACGTTCTCTGACCTCTAATATTTTACGTTTAGCAAAATTCATTACTCGGATTTACATTTCAACTATAGACCATTATTTATGGTACTATTTTTAAGTTAACAAAAACTATTCTTAAAGACAAATGGAATAATAAATAATATTTGTTAAGTAACTAAATTCGAGAATTACTACTTTATCATTTTAAAACTGTTTCTCAATTTCCTCAGAATATATACGAATAAAAATATATATATGTAGACTAAAAAATATAATTACAATAAAATATCTTCGACCTTAATAATTTATTCGTTTTTCGCAAGTGATACGTTAGATAACTATTAGACGAATAAAAAAAGTTTTGCAACGCATAATTATATAAATCATTATCATGTACTACGATCTGAATCTTTAGTGGAATAATAAATGAATTAATAAAATAATTATGCATTTACTAGCTATAGGTATAAAATTACAAGTTGTATATGTAACGAGTATTTTATATTCATTTTCGTCTTAACAGTCTCTCCTCTGCCTTTAATATAAAATATTATGATGAATGAGATGTTATCTATGCTATGCTATGTAATAAAAATATGCTCTTCTTGTTTACATTATTCTTATTAAAAAGTCTTCAACGATTTTTCTTTTAAACAATATCAGTTTGTGAAAACGTACTCTAGTATTCAGTAGTCTGTTTCAAACGACTTTCTATACCTATTGATATGACATCGATCGGCAATTGTTTCGGTTTTCTGGCAATTTTTAGTGGGACCATAGTCTGCAGTATAGTAGTTGCTATTTTCCCATTACCTTCCATTATTAAACTGCGTATTATGGAAATTGTATGTGATATAGTTTGGTTATTATATACAAGACCACGCAACATGGTGTTACAAGAGATCACTGGAAAGTGCTAGAAAGATAGCCACCATATTACTGTTGTTGAAGCGTTGATATAAGATTGGAGTAATATTTTATCCAGATGAAGCTGACAAAATTGTGTATGTAACTCAGAGATTGGAACTAACTTAGAAAAAAAGTGGTGGTGGTAATTTGACTTCACTAGAAAAAAAAACAATTGAAATACGACTACAGATAACGTATGTAATTTAAAGAAAACATAGATTTGTATACTTTGTAGTAATGAAACGGATCACGCGTACAACGCCAGTACTACCTATTCGTTCAATTATGTTATCGTAAATTCGCATTAGTCGCGTAATAGTGAAAGTTTTTAAGTAGTAAATGTCATCAGATATTGCAGGCACTATACATAGAAAGCATTCGTTACCTAGAATTCTAAATTACAAAAGTGCTCTCAAAATGTTTAGACATAATTGCGTGTCTCATTTTATGTTCCTAATAAAAAAAATCTGTTTACCACTTAATATTTTACTTATGATCATATTATTTATTAAGAACTGAACATAACTGAAGTAATCAAAAATTGGTCACTAGTTTTAAAACACTAAATGCCATGTCAACGATTAAAAGTAATTAAATATCTTTAACTATATTATTAATTTTAAAAAAATAAGTAAACTCGAAAGTGTATAAATAATTATACATTTGCTTTCGAAAAAAAAAATCCGACGCACTACATAATATTACTTTTTTAATATAATACATGCAAAATACGACATGAAAAGTTCAATACACCCATTAAGATGATGATTAAGAACAAATAACACACTCGTAAGCACATCGCTACACGCAGCAACAAGCAACAAAAACGGGCGTCTTCATTTCTATAACCTTCAATTTCTTTTCGCAATTTATTAATTCGTAACTTTGCATACCTACTTTGTTTATATTTGTTAACAGTTTATGAATATTATTGTTTGTAAATAAAATTGTTTTTTGAACTATTATATAAAAACTTATAAGTTCTTGAAGGAAATTCCAAGTAATAACAATAAGTACAAAATTTACGTCGCTTAAAAAAACCTTATCGATTTTAATTTACTAAACTGAATATAGGAATACGTATGCATTAACACATTAATTTATAAAATAATCGGGTATTATAACAGAATGCTCCATATGATGTTAATAAAATCAATAATTAAGCATAAAAATCTCAATAAAAAAAATTGATCATGCAAACCCGTTTTTCGGTAAAATTATTTCGACGGTACAAATTCTTTCGCCCATTTTCTTATTTACACTGATAAATGCGACAGCAGTGTAAAAAATTGTTACAAATTATTACACTTGATAGGACACGTGAATCTGGCTGGCTTTTTGTTATAAATCCAAATTATTTTAATATTTAATTAATTTATTTTCTTAAAGGAATTCAAGTGGTTTGTTTATGCTGTATAGAATGTCACAATGTGTATGGACTGACGCTGCTCACACGTTGTCTTGGTAACCACATACTGTTGAGAAGATTCTAAGAGTATGTATTTGGTGGTTCTTGGTAAACAGGAGCGTAAGAGGACCAGGTGTATTATATTCCCTGGAATGATATGTCAAGACTATTCTTCTAAGACCATAGTTTGTTTGCACCTCACGTAAAATCAGAACTGTGCGTCGAGTATTACTGTCCACAATTTAAATGAGCAAATCTGACCTCATGGCCTGAGGTTTATGTCACTGCGAAGGCGGCATTTCGCAAATAAGCGCTTTCTTAATAAATCCATATTCGTTTTATTATTTAAATACGACAGCAAAGAATACATTGTGATGCATTTAATTCAATTCAATTTTTATTCTGTTCCCTTTTTTGAGTTGAAAACTAGCTGCTAGTGATAAAAGTGGTGTCTAGATTCACAATCCAGAATTCGATGGGCATTTTGAAATATAAGCTCGGATTAAAGCTATTTATGGATATATGGACTATGGATTCTGTAATCAATCTCTAAAAAACTCCACTGTGCAATAAATAAACACATCAATAATGTCAGTAAAATCAACAAAAGAAACATGTTTGAAGTGTGAAAATTTATTTAATGATTTTTTTATTGGATTGGAACTTATGTTAGTAGAAGTAGTCGGGTAATTTGTTAATCTTGTTGTCTTGTATAATAGATGAAAATTGATATTTTCAAATTCCAGATTAAAATAATCCTTTTAATAATTTAACAACATGCCCTTATCATTTTATGGGAAAATCAAAGTACGTTACAAACTGAAGATTGAAAATGTAATTTTGAGCATCATGAACAGTGTGCTTATAACATTTGTTTTATAACAGTGCTGGATCATTTATATAAACTAGTGCTCGCCTGTGGTCGAAATTCGACCATAATTCATAAAAACGCTAACAATTTTGTTTGCTTTTCATTGTCAATTGCTTCAAGTTAAACCTTCTCAAAAGTCAATATTATGTCTACTCGGTAAATAAATGTCAAGTCTGACATTGACATGTGATTGATAATGCATTGGTAATCGTAAGGGATAATGATAGATGTGTGTCTGTGTCAAACTAATGATAGTGTGTGAACTGTATTGTTTTATTAATTTAATGTATTTTTGTGCATAATTAAAAAATAAAAATATTAGCACTCTGCACTCCTTCTCTATAAAAATTACTATGCGGTTTTACCCGCGTAGTTCCTGTTTCCGTGGTATTATCATATGTCACTCCCTGGATATCAAGCTATCTCCATACCAAATTTCATCCAAATCGGTCCAGTAGTTTTTAAGTTTATTCGTTACATGCAAAAATACAAATCTTTCCTCTTTATAATAATAGTGTAGATAAGTGTGCGATATGTCATACTCCTCCGTCCGAGCAATTTTCGTAGAAAGGCGTATAAAGGTTTTGCTTCACGTAATATGATGATAAAAATTAATGTATGTTTGTTCTCTATGGACTCGTAAACTATTCATCTGATTATGATGAATCCTTGGTGAGTTGTTCTGTAAAAACAAGCGAAGGTTCCTGGCCCAAAAAAAATATGTCCATGCCATTGCCAACGATTGCCGGTTACAACTAAGTATACCCTTCAATTATATACAAGGGAACGTTCTCTGTCTGTCGGTAACTTGACTTATAACTCGAGAAACACTGAACTGATTTACATGATTCTATTTTTATAACGTAGATATGGCCAGGTTTAGTATGTATTTTGTTTCATTAGGTAGTATATATATGAAAAATTAGGAGGGTAATAGTAAATGTCGACACAAAATTATCCGCCATTGTATTCCTTGCAATATTTTAATTAGACCAACGAATATTTAAAAGATTTAACACAATAAATAATTATAATAAGTCGTCATTTCACAAACGGGGAATCCCACGCGGATGGAGTCCCGAGTACAGCTAGTTATGGGACCGTGGGGCCCGAGTGCTCATAGCCTTTTTAAGGATCTCGCGGGTCGTCTAGTCGACACGTCTCGCGACCAGAGGGCTGGCCAATATTTAGCACAGCGAATTAGCATTGCCATCCAACGTGGCAATATGGCCAGCCTCCTGGGAACCTTCCCGTCTGGCGGCGAGCTGGACGGTATTCATTATTTATAGTATTTTATTTTATTTTAATTTTAAATTTTTGTGTATAAATTTATGTACTTTTTGAATAAATGACTATTTTATTACAACATGAACTCGATTACAAAATTAAAGAATATATTGTAAAACTAGCTGTGTGCCCGCGGCTGCGCCCGCGTTGCTAATATTTTTCATTGTGTAATGTAGTTTTTAGGAACTTTATTTTTTTGATTTTGCAACTGATTTTCAGCAAAGTGTTTTCTCACAAATTCAAAAACCTGCGAGTAAAACTGTGCATTGAATCGGATTTTATACATAACTTCATGAGTTTTAATTTTTTCACGCTAAACCTTGATTATTTTCGGAAAAGCCGGAGAGTACCCGTAGAAAACAGACAGACAGGCAGACCAAAATTTTGAAAACTGTATTTATAATATAGGTATCGTATATTCATTCATATCTATTTAAAATTCAATTATATTATATATATCCAATTGTATTTATTAGTATAGATAACAAACTATCAAACAAAACAACTCCTATAACCGAAAAAAAAAATGATTCACACAATTTCTTCATATTCGTTCGCGTTTGCGTATAACTCAGTACCTATGCAATTAAAACACGCGGCTTCCCATGTCTATCGCGTGTTCTTAATTACAAAGTTGCATTATCTCGATTGCTAGTTCAATCGATGTTTGATTTACGTACCACGTCAACTCTTATAACAAGTATTAAGAAATATTAGCAGCTAACGCTTACTTCATAAAAATGATCGTTAAAATCGTGATTGAAAATCCTTGAAGATATCCTGAATATACTATGTAAACGGACATTCATTAAAGATTTTTAATTATGGATTAAATTGGCGTAGGCATTCTTTAGTAGCGAATTTTCAAAAGTCCAAGAAGAATTCCTACATTTTCAATATATTATTTCAAATTATCTTCCAAAGTAATTAGAAAGATAACACGTATGATATGATTGGTAGTTTGATAGGTAATTAAAAAAATATAATATTAGAAAATACCTTAGTATATTTTTTTTAATTTAAACCCTTGAGTACTTACCTGGCGTTTACGCCAGCTTTCCATTGTTTTCCTATTGTCTTATTTTTATAGATACTCGACACATTAAACATCACCAAAAGCCATAATTACCATATAATTCGAGCAGACACTCATATATTTGGGCATGATATTCGATCGTCCTTCCGCGTAGTGATAATCCGTTCGTTTCGCATGCTTTTAACGAATAGTTCTTTGAAATTGATTTAACTTTGTTCTCCACTTTTGGTATGAATAGATAGGTATTTAGTAATCTATTTCTATATCAACTACTGTTAATAGTTCTTCTATTTAGTATAATTGTATTTTTTTAATTAGACTAATATAACTAACCTAACCTTTTTTTTTTTTTTTTTTTTAACGTAGGGAAATCCTCGTGGACGAACCCCTCTCCCGAGCACAAAGAAAAAACATCCTGTGCCCGGGAGAGAGGAACAGTGCCGGACTCTTACCGGCTAAAACCCCACGGCCGCATCGGCGCGCATTTGGGCAGAGTCTCGGGATAACGATTAGCATGCGCCGCTACCCTGTCCACGCGCCTGGGTCACCCGTGCACGGCGTGCGGGCAACCCTCGTCTCGGGGAGAGAGATTGTTGTTTTCTCCCCATGCTTCTTTGTGTATGAAGCGGCGGCTGTTAACCCAGCTTCTCCTTCACGGGTTTGTTCTTCCTCGGTAACGGACACCCCTGTATCCGTTACCTAAACTATCGTCACGGAGGCATTTGGTGGAAGTCTGCTCTCCGTCTTCCCCGACCCGTGCTCCTGCGACTAACTGCCAGAGCTTCCCTCTCTCTTTGCCTTTCGGCCTCCTCTTTCTGCGTGAGGACGCTCTCACAGAAAGAGACGACTACGTTCCAACACCTCTCTCCACCGACCATTGAGCGAACGACAGCCGGTAGGGAGAGATCACTACCAACCTCGGCAACGAGTTGTCCTCGCTCTGCATCCCAAGCCGAGCATTCCTCCAAAGTGTGCTTAGAGGAATCTAACACACCCTCGTCACAGTGGTGACACTCGCCAAAAATGTGGAACGCTTCACGATTTTGCGTGTCATCCTTGCGCAGGGGCCATGCTAATCTTCTCTGTATCGTTCCAATTTTAGTATATGTACTGCCGAAGCAAATACAACTAACCTAACCTAACCTAACTAAATTTCTTAAAAAGGATTATTTACATACAATTACTAATAGTCAATAAAATTAATGATCGTAAATGCAAATCGTTTAGTGGAAAAAAACGATCATAATAGTTATTCAAAGTATGAGGAAAAAACTGTTTCCAATTTGTTTTTATTGATAACACCAAAACAAAAAGTACGGAACAGTTCCGTTGACAAATGGAGGTGAAAAGTGTACTGAACTTGTTTATCATTGCTTTGTTTTATATCGATTTAACGTTATAATTACATTAATAACTAACTATATGTTTTGTAAAGAAAGATTCAATAAAGCAATTGCTACCAGAAACGTTACTTATTTTACTAAAAAAAAAAAAATTGATATCTGCAAAAATTTCTCAATATTTATATGCAAATTTAAACTGATACCTCATGTTAAAGAATTATCTTACACAATTTTAATTATGTTGGTTTTAGGCGTACAACGAATAAAATAGTGATGAAATTATTATGTAGGTGTTGATTTTTAAAAACAATCCATATAATATCATCGTTAAGCTAGAACGTAGCCTAATCAGTAGCTATTACGTATGGTTTAAAAAAAAATATGTTGATAAATATTCATGAATTTGCTACTATAATACTGTCTCTACTTTAAAAATGGTTATAATTACCCAACGAAAATGTGAATCTAATGAAATCTCGTGGATATAGTAAGAACAGTTTTGAAATGTTTCAAAAGTTATATACTCAAGTTTTTCTATACAAAATGATTAGCTGTTCACTTTCGTATGCATGATTTAGTAAAAATATTAAAAGAGGATCAACTGGTGGTATTACTTCTTGTTTACTTCAATTTCATTTTCATTATTTGAGCATATATATATTATGTAAATCGGTTCATTGAATCTGGATTTCTAAGCCATCTATCTAACAGATAGACAGATTGCCTTTTATACTATAATGTAAAGATAAAATATTGCTAGTATATTTTGTCCATTGTAAGGGTCGTTAACTTTCTGTGTCTGTCTGAAGTAGCAGGATTCTTGAAATTTTAAATTCTCTCTTTTTTTTTGTTTCATTTATTGTGTTTATTGGATAAAATTACAAATAGCCGTTAAGTCCATTATAGGCTACATTATTAATATTATTTAAAACCGCTTGAATAAATAGTAAACGGTTCCATAAACATAACTCATAATTCATGGCTATGGGGCGTCGGTAAATATTCTTAACTGGAACTCTGGGTCTTTAAATGTAAATACGTAACTATTACTTACATGGTCTTGAAGACAACCCTGGGAAGAACTTTATTTAGTAAAAAATTAATTTATAACATACCTTAAAGTTAATTTGATAAAAAATTTAAATCGGAGGCACTACAGCGCTGATATTCTGACAGGGGCTTGTGGTACGTGAACCCTCACGGCCGGACTATCACACATGGATAATTACACTAATAACAATACATTTAAAACGTACTATTATAATGAACACTTAAGTATAAATATCTAAATTTTCTCTGTTATTTCATACATCTATAAATAGCCTCTCTGTAAGGAGTATCAAAGCGAACTAAAATTGAATGAATGAAAAAAATAATTTTTCCACCTCTTAAATTTAACACATTTTTAACAAAGTACTTACAAAACTAAAAACTTTTGCTTAAGTCTAATTTAGAACGATTAATAAGAAGTTACCGTAGATAGAAATTGAGAAAAGGAACATTCGGTTGTATTTGGAAATCAAAATTAATAATCAATATTAAAAAGTGTTGTTGACGCATTATAAAAGTACGCAGTTTGATTTCAAAATTCAAAACTCTACAAAGAAAGTTTTATATAAATATGCTCTGAAAAAGATATAGTATGAAGAATGGTCCTGTCTGGTTTAAGTACATATTTAATTGTGTGTTGTTTATTGAAATATTTCAGATGGACAATCTTGTTAGAGATAAACGTTATAAATAACAAAATCAGATGGGTTATCGATAACGTTATCTGAAGATTGTGTCGAACAACAAATTCGTGCTAGGTACACTTTTGTTGTAAGATTTATTTACATGTGTCTGGTGTTACATATATGCCTCGAAATAAAAGACGGATGTAATTCACCAGAGCTATTCAGACTCATAAAAGCAATACCATATTCATGTTTCAATAGAATTCATGTTTCATTTCAACACATTTTCTTATTTCAGAATATTATAACGAGTAACATAGCATATGTAATGTAAATACGAAATAGGCGACATATTATGTTTGAAAATATATATCAAAGTATACTTTAATAAGGTACGTATTTTCTGGCTAATTCACGTTGTATTGAGGATTTTCAATAAATATATATATATATATTTTTTTTTTTGCATTTAAGCCTATTTAGATAGATAATATTATAATTTAAAAAAATTAAGCCACAGTTTATTTATTTTGCACAGGTTATCTCTTTAACCACTTTGGAAACACTTTAAGAGGGAGTAATAAAAATCAATTGTCCGTTACTTTAGGTCACAATAAAACGGTAATCTCAATGTAAAATTCACCTCGTGTGCCGCCATTGCTGTCGTCAGAAACCTGCTTAAAAGTTTGCACAATAAATTTCGTACCGTATACATACATTTAAAGTGAAGGGTTATATTTTCGAGTAAACTAATATTAAACCACGCTTTTATATTTTTTATTTGAAATTAAATATTTATTTAGAAAATATGGAAATACAAATGCATAATTTTTAGACTAAATATATTCAGCGCTTGGACCATAATCTCAACTGATGTCAAGTGACGAACTTAGAGGTGCTGGCTCTCAAGCGATGTCAATGATTTCCAAACTTGAGAGATTGGTAGCTAACCAAGCGGTCATTACAATACCCTACCACCGTGCTATGGTTTCCTCACGATGTTGTCTTTCACTGTGAGATCAAACTCATAAAAAATGAGATACGTGGATTTACACCTACGTACATCAACTACAACTAATTAAACTACCCCACAGATACATCATAGTTTTAAACCATATCCATCCATCCATCCATCCATTCAACCATAAGACGCCCACTGTTGGACATAGGTCTCCCTCAATAAAGGGGGAGTGCCATACTCGCCACGCTTGGCAGGCGGGTTGGTGATCGCAGTAGATGCTTGTAAAACTCAGATGATGCTGCTGCTATTCTCTGGTCTTTTGTTCCTTAGTCGCTTTTTACGATACACACGGTAAGATATGGGGTGGTACTATTCTTGGCCGGCACAACACGGCTAATATTAAACCATATACAAATACTTAAAATATAAAAAGTATGCTATAAGCATATTCAGAATCTAGATGCATGGTATAATATATAAGACCATCAATGGTAAGCATAATTATTAACTATTTTGTAAGGACCTTTGCCGGTATAAAATCGGTTAGCCAGCGGAACAGTTTCTATAGTATAGATGCTGTGAAAATATACTTCGTACTTACCTACACAATAAATATAATATAGTCTGACATCTCGAACCAAACGAAGTTAACAAGAGCTAT
Organism: Samia ricini; assembly: GCA_014132275.2. Lineage (NCBI taxonomy): Eukaryota > Metazoa > Arthropoda > Insecta > Lepidoptera > Saturniidae > Samia > Samia ricini. Next base: position 11,893,542 of record AP028165.1, on the reverse strand, counting down.
TTGTAATATAATAATTGTAATAGTGTCTTAGTCTATTACAAGTACACTAAATATCTAAGTGGTTGATAGTAAATCCTCTGCAAGTTTTAATTGCGTAAGTTCAACCGCCAACAATTTCTACCGCAAAACAGCACTACCTCACGCTACTGCGGCCTAGTCTTAAAATGTCGTAATATCGTAACACACTGATTTACTAGGTATTTGAACATATTACTCAGGGATAGTACCTACTGTTATTCATATCGAATATGATAGCGATTCTTATTGGAGTGATTACATTTGTAGTGATCGTTTAAGATCAGATAGACTGCATGACTATTTCTTACTTCTGTTACATAAGAAAGGCACTACCCGATAATACACATTGTGCAAACATAGAAGAAAACTTTTTATTTCTAACGAGTTAAAATATGAGCATAATAGATAAGTTAATTTCACCCTATATTATTTTTATAACTGGTATTTTTATTTATCTAAGGTACGTCCTACGCGTCATCCACTGGAAACATCAATACATAAATTTACCGATAAAGTGCGTATAAGCATAGTGTATTGGTGTAGAGTGACAAAGAAAAACATGACATAGGTGAAGATGGCAGAATCAGAAACAGTATGATAATATAACGCTGTGGTGTGGTAAAAGATGTAGTGAGAAAGGTAGAGAAAGGCATATTTAGTTGGTTCGGGCACGTGGAGAGGATGGATGACAGAAAATTGACGAAACAAATTTACAAGACTGGACATGTTGGTAAGGGTCGATCTAGACGAAAGTATCTCGACCAAATCGAAGACGTCTTAAAGAAAATGAAAAGTACCGATAGCCGACGAGCATGTACGAAAGCGCTCATGAATGTAGGAGAAGCGAAAGATGTTTAACAAGATTATAGTAAATGGAAAGACGCAGTCTCTGCCCACCCCCATGGGAGAGAGGCGTGATGTTATGAATGTACGTAAAAATGATCACACAATATCATTGTGTGAGTTTTAATGTATATTTTAAAAAGGAACAATGCTCATTTCGATTTGTATGTTATCAACACGCTCCACATATAATACATGGTACTTCTGACGATTTTAGCTTTAGTTAATGGATATTCTAAATATAAATTAACATGTAAAAAAATGAGTTTCAACAAAACTAAAACGTTTATCACTGTCAAAGATATAAATATCTTTTAACTTGTTAATAAAAAACAAAAAAATATATTCAAGAATTAATTATAAAGGATGAAAAAATTATAAAATATGATGATAATCTAAATAATAGGTACAATGATGATATAATAGGAATATTTCTGCTTAATTACAACGTCTCATAAAGTGATCGTAATCAGGATCAACAAACCAGTCGTGCTAGACATTTAACGATCATATATCGGTTGTCCTCGGAACTAATACTCGCGTCGCAACTTCGAGATTGTTATTATCAGACGTTTGATTATAAAGCAAGGCATGTATCCGCTCCTTCTAATTAATTGTCATGTTTATAAGGTCATTAACTTCTCAGAATAGAATACTTTTAAAAGCATCGACAAGTGTGGCTAATTATTTAGATAATAACAAAAAACTTTCTCGACTTATTACAACTTCTAGTAAATTCTACAGCGACCATATCAATTATAATTCCTATCTATTGCAGAATATTTATGATACCATCCTGTCAGAAATTCAAACGCTGAATATTCTAGCTAAATTAATTGTGATTTTTTAATTATTTCTAGAAATAATTTTCTTTCATTTTGAACGCAAAGTGTATGAGAGCTCTTTTTCGTAGCAGCAAATTAAAACTTATTTATTCTCTACAGAGATCTTGTTAATTTTTGCAGATAGTCTGTCATTATACGTATTAGGCATATGCAATGCTCATACATACAAATTTTGTTTCTTATTCGTATAGTTCATTGAACTCTTAACCTTCTCTCTACTTATACTGTATAATATAAGTCATCATTCATTCAATTATCATCAATAAAACAGTTATTATTGTTCAAAATATAACCATACACAACAGTTACGTGGAATTTACTTTAATTTTCCTATTATACAGTCGAAAGCCATTTTTTTACACTGTATAGGCTGATTGCTTTGACCACAATCTCACCTGATGTAAAGTGACGATGTGGTCCAGGATGGTAAACACACTAAGCCCAGTGGCACTGGTTCTCAAGAGATTCTACCGGAACACACCTATTGGTATTTGGCGACAGGTTTTCAAAGTTGAGTGTGGTAGCTACCCAGGCGGGCATAATTAGAAAACGGCCTACCACCATGCTATGATTTCATCAAGATGTTTTCTTTCACTGAAAGTTCAGGTTAATAATAATAATAATAAATCTTGATTCATGAAATGCAAATACAAATCAGAGGATGCAATGGACCCGGAAAAAAAAATTATTTTGTTTTGTGCCCCGGGATCCAGTGCCTTCCTTTATAACATTACAGCTTTATAATAAAAGATATACTCGTGTTGTGTATGTATGAGGTGCGAGTCAGCGTGGGTATAATCGGTTGTGTGATTGGATATGTATGTGTGTGTTTAAACTATTGTAAAATAAATTAGATGACACGACTAAAACAGCTTACTTTATTCGAATGTAAGAAATCAGAATTTCATTCCAAAATTACAAAAAACTTTACCTTGTCGTTTAAATTTAGAACCAGAAGAAATACCTATATATTATATAATAATGTGGAGTAAAGCTTCTGTATCCTCATAGTTAAGACCAGATAACCAGTTTTTAAATTTTAATTTCAAGATATGCGAGTTGAGTGAGTATATATATAATTCTTTATTTATTCTATTATATAAATGTGGTGCTAGAAAAAGATATTGCTGATTTATGAAATTTGTTCGGAACTTTTGGATTTTGAAAACTAAATCATTTCTTCGTTTAAGTGTAATTAGTTCCGGATCAAACACGACCCTGGAGTGTTGTCTAATAATTGAATTTGTTGATTTTAGAGTTAGATAGGTGAGCTCGAAACCGCGGTTATTGACGCGAAATCCGGCCGCACTATCCACTGCGCCAGCATCGCTTCAAAAATTAAAAATTCTAATTTCAAAATTTATAAATGCATAACTATGAACTATCATAACTGTTCCTTTTTAACTTGGAGAATCTGCAAACAGTCTGCTGCGTCACCAAAAGTAGGAGCGTGGCAGGTATCAGCTTTCAGACTTATCCTATAAGGGCCGACAAACTAACTCTGCGGCAGTCTCCAACAGTATTTACGTCGCCAGGACCCATGTATGCTGTCAAATTCTTTATCATTATTCTAAAGCTTCGCCATTAAAGTGTGATATCTTAATTGGAAACATTAATGAATATATATTACTTACTGATTTTCGTTGATTATCTTAAGGGCTTTTATAAAATCAAACCAATTAAATGTACGATACATATTTTTCTTCCATACACCTTTAATAGACTTCCGTCCTTTGAATGCTTGACTAATGTTAGATCGCAAAGTAGAGAAACAGGTATCGATACTTGTATCTACTTTATTGTTATTACTCTATTTTTTGTAACGATAACGAATAAAAAGCAAATTTAACGTCCTTATCGTTTACAATGACCGTTTTTTAAACCGATTCGATTATACTGAGTTTTTATTTGCTCGATCACTTGGCAGGACATACCTTCAAAGGCAAAGTACATTTCAGTACCACGAGATATATTATAAACTATTAGATTGTTATATTACCTCGATAAAGTCATAAATTATTACGTTCTATCTAAACGTATTTAAGGAAACTTATGTAGATTATAAAAAAAACTTCAATTTGTCACTGATTGCAATACGCATTGCTTATGGTGTCTGAGCCATTCGAATTTGATGCAATCTAGGTATGGAATTAAAAGATATACCAAGTTACAAATCCAGAATGAAATGAATGGACAAATAATTGTACGAAAATAAACTTATAATCCGTGAATATAAAATTATAGTCAAATGTAGGTACTTAATAATTAAGGTGATTATTACCTTATATTACACAATATTCACGCGTAAAGTTGTGTACAAGAGTGAGTGATCCATCAAGTCCTGGCACAAAGTCAAAACTATACCGTGAAGTTTTAGTCTTAACTATCCTGAGCTCTCCGGTTAAGACGTTTATAAAGCTATCCTATGCTGCTAGAAATACGGTAATCAAAATATTTTTTGTATTACTTTAATTCAAATCAAGTCATCCGTATCTCAAGGTCATAGAATTAAAAAAAAACTAATTAATTATCTGAATTTATAATGTTTATTAAACGATACATAGTTATTATTCTGTCTTAAGTAAAAAATAATGTATAAGGAATGTATAATGTATAAAATATAAGGAAAATGGGGTTGCTTTGATGCATCATCATCTCAAAACTACTGAACATATCGAACTAACCACCATTCGACGCAGAATGTTTCGTATATGGTTATTTTTTGGATTTCATCGACAAGATCTCATTTCTTTTCATTTTACATGTTTATATATACATTTTTCCGCTAATAAAAACAAAAGAATCATTTTCTTAATTCATTTGTTTTTTTTAGGTTAGGTATAAATTAAATGTCATATGCACTTTTACACTCACACCCAAAGAACATATGAAACGCGGGCACCAGCTAGTAATATATAAAGATGTAAATTGAAATAAATGTCTGTGTTTGAATAAGTTTAGTCCATGCGAAACGTATTCGAGGTCTGACTTGTAAAGACAAATATTCTGTATTCGTTTTATATTACGCAATGAAATGACGGACTTCGCAGAAGTAAATTACAAAAGAAAAAAAAAGTTATATAATTTACTGTTGTTATATTAAAGCACGCATTTACACGATATAGGCTCAGTGCTTTGATCACAATCTCACCTGATGTTAAGTGACGATGTGTTCCAGGATGGTAAACACGCCAAGCCTAGCGGTACTGGTTTCTTAAATGATCCTGCCGGAACATCCCTATTGGTATTTGGCGACATATTTTCTAACTTAAGGGTGGTAGCTACCCAGACGAACAATATTAGAAAGTGCCCTACCACCATGCTATAGTTTCCTCACGATGTTTTCCTTCACCGAAAGCTCAGACTGATTTTTTAGAGATGGATAGGTGGGTTTGAACCCGCGTCCATTGACGCGGAATCCGGCCACACTACCTACAGCATTATCATCGCTTTAAACATTATTATGGGCATATACTTAATAATTTATACGTACAATGATTTTTAAGCATACGTGTGACGTAAACATGTTTTATGTTATGTTAAGTTGTTGACTTCTTATATAAACGTTTTTCTTTTCAACTTTGGCTATAATTAGTAGGCGTCGAGATATACAAATTATTTGATCTTTGCTATTTTAATACGTAACCGTGTTCTGAAAGCGCTATTAAAATTAAACAAATGAAGACTCATGAGAACTGCGGAGGACAAATTGAATAGTTCTTCATATTACAATCATTGATTGTATAAAAATCTATCACTGAATTCCTTTTATTATAGTATTTATTATTATTATTCGAAAAGGAGCAATGCAGGCTTAAACAGTCCTGTATCACTGCGACCTAGTCAGATCTATTGTGATCGCCCCTATATTGCTATACCTCACTGCCTAGACCTACAACCTGAATATACTCTAGGATCTTTTTGGCAGAGAGCGTCTGTACCTCCTCCGGGAGCAACACATGATTACCCAGAATTCGGTTACGTATGGGTATTAATGGATCAAATTCACACAAAATGTGCTTTGGTGTTTCGTCTGCTATTTCACAGAACCTGCACTCTCTTGTGTTCTGGACACCGATGTAGTGCATATGCTTGCCCAAACAACAGTGCCCAGTTAGTGCTCTGACTAATACTCGCTGATTCCTACTGAGCATCAGGGCTTCTTCAGCTTTGCGCTGAGTGAATGCTCTGATGAGCTCTTTAGAATTAATTTGTCCTAGCAATTTATTCCGTAATTCTATAGCCTTATAGGTATATTGGTACAATTTGTGTTTCCATAACCCCTGCTCTTGCAAGCGCATCCGCAGCTTCATTGCCGGGAATTCCTGCATGGCCTGGGACCCATCTTAAAATCAGCCTGTTATTCTTACCCAGGCTGTTTAGCATTGCCACACAATTTGCAACTAGCTTCGACTCAACTACGTCCGAAGCCAGCGCCAAGAGAGCGGCTTGACTATCCGAATGGATATATATTGTATGGTTCACATAGGCTTTCTGCAGATTTATACAGGAACATTCTAGAATCCCGTATACCTCTGCCTGGAAAATGGAGACAAAACTACCAAGATTAGTTGTTTGACTAAACTTAGGTCGCTCTCCATATATTCCACAGCCTACGTTAAGTCCTCTTTTGGACCCGTCGGTAAACCACAGTAAGCTGCCTTCCTTCCACGTTATCTCACTGCTTAACCAAGAGTCCCGTGGAGGGATTTCGACATCATATAATTTTTTAAGATTAGTTTCAGGAATGATCATATCTGATATCATCCCTAAAATTGGTGTTTCTATCACTGAGTCTAAGAAAGATCTCATGGACTGGGATATCCATTGTCTCCTCCCGAGGGCGCACATTCTGTGCATCGTCAACCTCGCCACCTTCTCAACATGTAGATGAAGGGGCGTCAGATTTAACAGAGCATCCAGAGCCACACCAGGGGCTGCCGACATGGCTCCTGTCACTAAGATAGAAGCTATTTTTTGTACTGAAGCTAATCGGGTACAAACAGACTGCTGTTGTGCCTTTTTGGACAAAGCCACACAGGCGTATGTTTTTATGGGTGTGACAACTGCCGTATAAAGCCATATGGTTAGCCTGGGATGTAAACCCCAGCGCTTTCCGGCCATTCGACTACAGATCCACATTGCTAGTTTAGCCTTTTGAATTATATAACCAATTTGGCTATTCCAGGTCAGTTTCTGGTCGATCCTTTTAGTAACATCATTGTAAATATTTATTTTATTTTATGTTTATGTACGTTTATTATCTACTTATTATATGTATTCATGAAGCGATGATGGCTTAGTTGATAGTGCGGTAGAATTCCCGTCACACGGGTTCAAACCAACCTATCCAACTCTAAAATTGGCCTGAGCTTTTGGTGAAGACAAACATCGTGAGAAAACCATAACATGGTTTTAGGGCAATTTCTAATGATGCCCGCCTGGGTAACTACCACTCTCAAGTTTGAAATCCTGTGCCAAATACCAATAGGTGTATTCCGGCAGCATCACTTGAGAACCAGTATCTAGGCTTAGTGTGTATACCATCCTGGACCTCATCAAGTGAGATTCTAATGCAAGCCCTGTTCTACTATTAAAACCTCACTTTCTAAACGTCACTACTAACTTCATTTACAATTTAACAATAATTAATAGCTGCGCATCAAGCAACAGCAGATAATAAAACGCTAACAATTCAATAATCGATTAAAAAAAAAACCATCGTAATCATCAAAATCGTTGCTATTATGATAAATCGGTCATAACCTAACAAAATGCTATTAAAAAAAAATTAAACACCCATAAGACGCTAGGTAATGCGGCTGTAGATCGTGATGACTTACGTAATCATTTTAAGGTTAAACAAATTGTATTCGCTATTAATTTATTGAACAAATGTGTACATATACGGTATAACGATAGTGTGTTGAGAAATACAATAAATAACCTTAAAAAAGACTAAAGAAATACTTTCTAACGCATTTTTTAAAATATAATTATCTTATTTATTATTTTGCCATGCATTCAATATCTTTAGTAATAATGTAAGCGGATCATGGAGCCAAAATTTATTCAATCAGTTTTCTGAGAGTCTCATAATATATTATCATATATTAATAAGAAGTAAAATAAATAATTCTTATTGCACAAAACAAACCGGTCTATCATTTTCCGAATATGCTCTATCTGCAGGTGCATTTAGGTTAATTCGATAAATTAACAATAAATAATTTAAATAATAACAATAAAAAAAAATTATTTTAAATGTAAATTTTATAGATAATCCACATAAATAATATACATAATATATATAATATAAATAAAATACATCTAGGACTATAACAGTAATTTGGTAATAAAGATCACGTAAGAATGAACACACTAAATACAAAAATAATTTTTTGCTTTCAAGGGATAACCGACTAAATATTTACCGTATTTCAATTTAATGCCTTTTATAACATTAGTCAGATTTAAGAGTATTATAGGAGGATTAATAATTCAGTAGGATTAAGTAAACCTACAGTCGGTGACGTAATCTCTTTCTTTCTTTGTTCTCACGTTTGATGCAGCGCAAAAAAGTGACAAGTAATAAACTCCTGCTGTGAGTTACAATTATTGCAAATCCAATTAATTTCTTCAATAATCATTGTATGAGACAATATGGTATTAACAATTTTATATGTGGATAATTTAATAGTTTTATATTTATTTTATGATAAATTATATTTACTTAACCGTATTACATAAAATAGTTTCTTATATCATTTTATAGAGTACTTAACTCTTTTACCCTTCAAATAATTATTTACTTTTTTATTCATGGTATAATTAATGCCTTCATTCATAACGTGTCTCATTTATCACTTTTAAAATGAAATTATAATAATGTAATTTCTTTCAAACGATATAGACTAAGGACAACTTGTCATTATCTATCATTATATATTATTATTATTTAACTAATTCAAACTTAAACATTCGTTACAAGTTCGTGACAATCGCTTTAGAGTATCGTGTTTGTACTTTGTGTTGAACATTACGCAATCTTCCTTTTGTTGAATATATTTTTTGTTGTGTATCCGAATATAGGTTCTTACAATACACACAGTCATTACGCTCGTCTAGCTTACAGTAGTTTATTTATCCACGTTTCACGACCGCTTTGCTCAAATGTCAATAGCCTCGGAACGAACGATATTCAGCATTCAAAATTACCGTGGTTACGAAATATGTAATAAAAATAAAATTAGGTAAAGATGACCTTTCAACTGTAAAATCTTTCAAGTTTAATGAATTATGAACGTTATGAAACACGCCTAAGTTGTTCATGAAAAGAATCGTGTATTGCAAACCTGGACGGGTTCATGTAATTTGTTTCTTTTCTATTATTTGTTGTCCTTTTTTTTTTGACGGGGGGAAATGCATTTACGCACTACCCTTATCTATTGTAGTTGAGGGATCAGAGTCCCCCAATACAATAGATAAGGGGGCACGGAGTGACGAGCTCCGTGCCAGTGTGGGACTCACCCGGGCGTGAAGCGCCCGGAAATACCCACTAAATCCCCCCGGGGCCGTCCGCTGCATTTGGGATGGGGGCGACACGGGGTGGCTTTCGCAAGCACCGCGTCGTATTATTTGTTGTCCTGACATTTCTCATGTTATATGTGTGTTTTCATATATATATTGTTAAAAGATATTATTATGTGCTTATGTGATCGTTTAGAGTTATTGGATGGTATGAGAATTCCTAGTCAATCAATGTCATCGTCCACTTTATACCGCACATTAATTTATTAAGAATTTTATAATAGTAACAAAAAAGAGTACAATACAATCAGATGAGAAAGTATTATGTTCTCATTGGAAAAAATATTATTTATAATTATAATAAACAAATAAAACTGATATTCCAAACAAAATTATAATCGTAATAGTGCAACATGGTTAACTAAGCCTATGGTGCAACGAAACCAAACCGGGAGTGACGTGACCAATCTGACGTGAAATATTATTTTTGCTACGTCTGACAATAAAGATTAAGTCCATAGTGCTAGGAAAATAACTGTGATTTAACTAGAGCATTTGTATGAAAAAGAGAAAAATATAATACAATTCAAGGTAACATTTATGGAATTGTGTTTATTCACAGTTACTATTAACTAAGAAGAATTATTAAAAAAGACACATACTTATTGGATATATTAAGGGTATGAATTCAATTATTTAGGTGCGTAATATTATTCGCTTATCAGTCAAAGAGTATGTCGCAAATATTATAATGTGAAATCAGCAAAGCTTGACAAACACTAGTGACTGCCTCACCTGCGTTCAAATCTGTGGGAATATAATTTTATTGTGTACGGAGCATACATTTTTTATTATAACATAGTATAGTTATAATGAACCAATTAAACAATATTTTAACAAAAAACGTCGAAACTATCAAGATAACGGCGCGGCAGTTTGCGATATCCGCAAAGCGATAAAAAATTGCAAAACCACAGCGGATATTTGCGAGAAATTGCCGAGAAACTCATATTCTCCAACGTTTATTTGTTGTTATTGTGAATTATTTTGATTTAATAGTTCGGTTATGGTAATAATAAATCGTTTGACTATAGTCTGTCTATTGTAATAAAATATTACTTCAGGGAACATTATTTTACGCAAACGAATATTAGATATTGTTCTTCCACTGTAGCTGATGGAATCAATTTTTATGCGATCTTAGGAAATTGACTCGCTTCTATATTTTTATTACTGTGTTTGATGTGACAATGATTTTTTTTCATTTAAATTGTCATTAAACAAAATATATTGGTGTACGGTTTGAGTAAAGATATTACTTTTTAACGTTTTGTTTTATTGAGCTCTGCAAAATGATGTCAATTAATCTGACGGTAAATAAAGTATAAATGTTTTAAGTCTTAAAATGATAATAAACAGGATATACTGACAGTCGTAAATAATGCAGGGCTAATCATCCATGGTTAAGGCAAGGTAATTCTGGATATACATTTGCTGATTATGGACCAACACGTGCCTTAACGTGTCACTAAGATGGGTTTATCACAAGTATACGGTGGTCGCAACCAACTAGATTAATTATTTCTAGTACTACAATAAATGTGGAGTGGATATTGAAGGTTGACCTATACTGAACTGATGTAATTGCTCAGAACGGATGTTCGAGTCAATAACTTAATAAACCGTTTCATTGTTATCGATTTTCGCTACGATCATATTGCATCATATTATAGTTGTTTAAATACAATTTCTCTGTCTGTCCGTTACATAATTATATTGCATTCATTTAATTATAAATGTTTTCTATGGGTAGGTTATTTAAAAAAAATAGATAATTGATGCAATAAATTATTATGAAGATCTGAAAATGCTATAATTTGCGAAACCATGGACACAACTTATTACATTATAGACTTAATTTTATATATAACGTTATCTAAACTATTCAAACACGCAATGCGTCTATAGAAACCTTGAGTTTAATTAGGAATATGCAACTGATTTGTAATTAGTTACACACTACTAACTGTATGTAACTTTAGTACGACATTTTTAAATGTATAAACAGTAATTAATATTACCCAATGAGGGTCCTTCACCTGTAGCGGTTCAGGACGTGCTCCGATCTTCAACTAGGGAAGCTCTTCTACACAATTGCAGTGCAGTTAAATAACATTTAATACACTAGTATCTCGTGCATTATATTCCACATCACATTTCTACACACTTCATGGGTGTAAATGGGTTCTACAAGGGACCTTTTTAGCAATTCATAAGGTTAGCTAGAATAATTTCTTCGGATTTTTTGGACGTACCGGACAGCAGTCCAAGCCGAAATTTGCCTATCTCTTCCCTATTCTCTTTGGAATTTCTTTGAATCAATGACTATGGCCTTCACAACTATTATACTAAGCCCAATGGTACAAGTATTGAAACATATCTTTATGATATAATATGGATTCCTTTGCCATTAATATATAACAGGGAAGGTATTGGTTATTCAGAGAGCCGAGTTGGAACGTGAGCAATCCTTTGACTAATGATGTAAGACAAACCACAGTCTTTATTATTAATGTGTTCTTACATTTGTCTACCGGTTTAGACAATAAAATTTACTACGGGACGTGATGGAGATGTAAAAGATATCAAATGGAAATTCATAGTATCTATTCAAATGGCTTAGTTCTTATGCAAAATGAGTGGAATATTTGACAACTGACGACTCTACTCTCATCATTTGTTCAACATTCAGTTGTCGTTAAGATGGATCAGCACACAAATTCTGGTCTCTTTAAATTATGAGCATATTCTTTATCTCTTGGTTATTATTTAACTTTATTGTCAGGTATTCACTTTCAAAAATATTACAGTTATCATCTAGAGTAAGTAGATTATGTATATAAAAGAAGAAAAAAGTAGAGACCTTTTTTACAAAAGTCACGGGTAAAATTGCAAGAATCAAACTATATTTGCAGAATCGGTAGTATTGCTCGTCTTTGAACATTTGTGAGTTATGAAACAAAGATATGTTGACAAAATTGCAACACAAGCTGTAAACGGACCAGTTGATTTACTCATCTTATTGCATAGTAATACGTTACGGGAACGTTGTAGTAGAGGACATAGTGACGAAGATAGAGAAAGGGATGCTTAATTTTTGTACACTTGGAGACAATGGATAAAAAAAGATTGACAAACAGTTGTAAGGATGTACTCTCTGCTAACCCTTATAGGAAAGAGCCATGATATGACGTATGTTTGTAATAAAACGTTAATCAATAACAACAATGATGTACATCGTCTACGAACAAATTTGCTATAAATTACATAGAGATAGATATTAATGAATAAAATGCATAATTCAATAGCGTACAGAAACTGACCTTCGTGCAATTACGAAGCTGCTTCTAATTTGACGTAATTTTAGTGTTGGTATAGCTGTTAATTACATTAACAATGAGGTCTTAAACAATTTTAAAAGAAAAAAAAAACATTTACATTTCGAAAATCTGACTACTATAATTAAAATAGTATTCCCTTGGTATTCCTTGAAACAATTAAGAACTTAGCTATACTAGAGTAATTTATTTATGTAAAATACTTCATATTTCTTAGAAGATAACAATGATTTACCATATTGATAGCAAATATTAATAAATACTAACAATCGTCTTCCATACGGAATACAGACGAATTTTGTAGTAAATTAATTATGTAAATTGTTACTTCAATGTGTATTAAACAATAAATGTGCAAAATCTGAACAATCTAGACGCGAAATAAAACGAACGAAAAACACAATAAATACCTACCTACCTGACTAATCTCGGTCGACGTAAAACGAATTTTTACGTAACAGATCGCATTGCCAGTAGGTAACCAAGATAAGATTAATGCAACAATCTATCGATATTTATATATTTACTAACAGTAATCTAAGATAACTCTTGCGTGTCTTACTGACCACGTGTTAAACAATGTTTTTTTTGTTTCCATAACGCTCCACTTACCTACAAATCATGATTGTTATGTAAAACCCTCGGCTGATATAATAAGTACGTGAGACAGTCGACTTGCACTTTCTAAGCACTTTCGCGGCTATTGTGCACATCGGTGTGCCGTGACGCAACCGTCGAATGGGTGGACCATTCGTGACGTCATCATAAACTAAGTCGGCTTTTAACTTAGGTCGACCCTGCTCTTTGGTTGTCAATATTTATAGCCTATATACATTTATTTTCATCGGTATGATTTATTCTTATGAAATTCATTGTAGTGTTTATATTTACATAATATAAAAAACTGTCTATATCGCCTATCTGGTTCTCCGTTTGTTATCTTATAATTTAATTAACATTAATTAGTAAATACTTGAGCATTTACATTACCTATATAGCTTTTTCATTTTGTAGGTGAACCTCTGTTGAATCCCTGAACCGATTTGTATGAGCCGTATTAATGGAATTTCTTTCCAGAAGCTTATACATTTTTTCTTGCAATAATATATTTTCTATACTTTAACCTTATCTCTAGAATCGTTTTTTTATTAGTGTTAACTTCAGAGATTTTATAAAATAAAAACTAGACTTTTTGTAGACTCGATGTAGTTCTATTTCAGTTTACGACTATGCGACCTAAAAAGTTTTGAAATAAAATATTTTTCAAATTTTCTTTTTACACAAATTTAACCTGTGCAAACTCCGAGTACGCGAGCTAGTATATATGTATACAAAGAAATATCATTAGTACATTATCTAGCAACGCTTTACCCAAATAATTGAATATTTAAAAGATGTTGGAATAATTTAGAAATGATGTTACATGCCGCTGGAACAGCGAGTATAAAACTATATAATATCACTCGTTTAAAAACAATTCACGTATTAATATGAGAATGAAAAGGTCATGGTCAGTCAATTAACGTCCACATTCAAAGATATTTCTGATAACACTAAAGTTATTTATGATGAGCAATTAAACAATAAAAAAAATCGTCTGTCGCTTGAATTCAAACGAATGTATGTGTAATAAAAAATCAAATTATAATCAAATAACGATAATATGAAAATTAAGTTTAAGTAATTTATTTAATGCATCAAAGATTCCGCAGCAGGATAGAAAAGAAAATAAATATATTTCTCGAACGATGATAAAACATTATTTATGATCGCTGGAAAAATACGAGTAACAAAGTACGAATAAATTAAAAATATCACGACACGTTGAAATTGCAAAAAAATCTGTAGGTTTGTAATTAAATCTAATGCTAAATAGTAAAGCAGGAAAAAAATGTACCTAATTAAAATAGATGCACACAATATTCTATGTTTAATGTGATATTTAAAAAGAAACGAATACAACAGGCCTTGTATGCAACATTGTATAAATATTTAAAATGTCAACGAAGTCAGTCACTTGTGTCACAATAGATTTAAAAAGGAGCTTTAGGCCAAAGCTCAGTCTGTGTTCTGGAACGTGATTGTGAGGAGGAAATGTCACAGATTTTCCCACGGATTGTTTATAAACAGTAGGAAATGTAATCAAGCGTGTAGGAACAAGTTAAGTAAACAATGTCAGTGAGACTATAAATGTAGGAAACATTAAACGATGTTATCATCTATACTAATAAATAAAATTGAAGTTTCTGTTTGTAATGTCAAAACAATTTGTTTTTTTTTACTAAATAGGTATGAATATTTATACATCACCAATAACAAAAATACAAGTTTTAAAATTGTTAACTGTCTATCTGTTTGTTCCGGCTGATCTCTGGAACGGCTGGATGGTTTTTAATTTTCGAAAATAATTAGGGTTCCGCGTAAAAGAATTAAAAAGCATGACAATTAAAATTGTTTCATTTTTTGTGATTTATGTCCGTTATAACTAGTATAGATTTTTTTTTAATATTTCTAATATTAATAATAATACTTGTCTGATGTCTAATATAAATTAAATTACACAAACAATAAGTATACGTGTTCCATTAGATTTAACATGTATATGGAAGTCTTTTACGAGATCTTGTTAGTTGAATCATATATGGTATACGTTTTTCAAAACAAAACGTACGGGTATAATAACGCTATCTTTACGTTCAGCTCCGCTATTTGTAACGTTTTAAGGTTTAAACACATTCGTAATCCAATATTACTTTGTAATATTATAATCCAATCCCATACGAATTTATATTTTTAATAACGATAGCAGGATTAATGTGTCAAGTACCCATAAAAATAAGACAATAGGAAAACAATGGAAATCTGGCGTAAACGCCAGATAAGTGCTCAAGTTTAAATTAAATATCTACATCTACTTGTTTGTCTGTCTGTTAGTGAATTTGTAACTCGATAATCATGCAACTGATTTATTTTTTACTAGTAGTCAACATTGGAAGTTATTTGAAATTAGAGGGAAAAAACTAAATCCACATATTTAATGAATATAATATAATAAACAAGGAAGAAAACATACTGAACTATTTTATATATAGATCTCTGATTGGTATACATGGTAAAGGTATGAATGTGGACGGGTATAGGGGAAGAAGAGAACCAATGAAGAGATGAATGGACTGTGTGAAAGATGATATGCTTAGAAAGAGAGTGAATGTAGGTATGATCTCAAATAGAGATGTATGCAAGAGGAAGACATGTTGCTCCGAATACAAATAAAAATGAGATAAGAGTAGGGAGATTAAGATGACTTTATAGCCTAATAATCATATTCGTTAATAATTTGATTAATATTAGTGAAATTTTAGGTTTGTTTATACAAGTGTCATTAAATTCAAATATTTAATCGGCTTTCGTTTCTTATGTGATGTCAATAACAAGAGTATTTGAAGAAGGAAAACTTGGAATTAAAACTGCTTGAGCTAGGTCTTGCAATCAGGTATTTAACGTATTCAGTCGTAATTTCCGTGAGCCTATTATTATCTGTGCACATATGTGCTCTGTAATCGTACGTTGAAGATAATTTGATTACTAAAAGGAAATATAAACAAAACAAAGGAACAGCAGTTTCGTTAGGTTTATGTGGTGAAGCCCTTAATATAAACTTGCTAGCTAGTTTCTGAATTGTGTGAAGGCATGCAGTCTATCAACTTAATGATTTCTCGAAACCAACTGAGTGTATCGTAAAAGGCTTTGGAAATTTAACAAAGGGTGGTGTTTACAGTTTTGAGTGATGGTGCAAGCGCATAACATAACTATGAAGTTATGTTTTAATTCTTTCCGATTTTGATGATTATTTGATGTAGAAGTGAATAATAAAATAAATGTTTTAGAAAATGCTTTAATATCGAAAACTATTTAAATTGGTTTTATTGTTTATTTATTGTACTCTCCAAATGCATATATGTGATTTATATCATAGAAGTCAAAGATTTAGAGAATAATTATATTCATTTGTATTAACGGTTTCTTGATATTTTAAATGAGCGAGAAATTCGAAGAATTCATTTTGTAATATAACTTAGATTGGAGACCACATTGAACAGTTTAATTACACAGTTATTAACGAAGTTGTCACTTAATGTTTTCTTACTTAACCCATTATAAAGTTATGTAGGAAAAAGGTGTCGATATTACTCGTATACATAATCTAGTTCAGTATGAGTATTATCTAATAGAAATTAATTATCAAACTTGAACACAATAAATGCAAAAGTCAGAAAAAATAGGTATGTATTTAACGCAATATTAAAACAGTAACTGTTCTAAGACAGTATGTAATGAAACCAATTACCGCAATTCTTCAGTTTTTCTTCATAATTATTATGACTACTTTTGGATATTCCCAAAAAAATTGTGCAACTTTATATGAATAAAAAGAAAATAAAACAAAGTATAATATGTTGTAAAAAATAATAGGATTTAAATAAACATAGATTAAATTAATAACACGACTGGAAGATAAAAATATTCTTTAATATGTCTATGCTTAACATACATTCATGTATGTAGAAAATACTAAACAAACAAATTTGAAATAAATACAGTCGCGATAACTATCTAGAAGGTCCTCGTCTGTGGCTTCTAGCACTGATAAAACAGGTTTTAGCTTACTAAGATAGAAACTTTGAATAAAATAAAAAAGTAGAAATTCTCGCCGAACGCACAAAGTATATAGTTAACATAATTGATATAGACTAACTTGGAAATATTGGAATTTCCAATTGCCAATAACAAATAGAAACAATAGTAAACGAATATGAGCGTGAAAAATTGCTAAACACTCACACACTCAACATCGATATGGCATTATATAAAAAAAAACCATTAGGTCTGTATGTCAGACATAAATAAACCTGTCTCGGTTGAAGCGGTTTTTACCCAATTGCATTTATTGTACTAAGTTGTTTTTATGATGTATTATTTATTTTGGGCTTTGAGAAGGAAAACTTGGAATTAAAACTGCTTGAGCTAGGTCTTGCAATCAGGTATTTAACGTATTCAGTCGTCATTTCCGTGAGCCTATTATAAGATGAAGAAGATTGTTCAGACTCTGGACAAAACCTTAATTGCGTTCCAAGCGTAGTGCCTATGACAGGAAAGATGTTTTACGTCAATGAGTTTATCCTATTTGAAATCATTCATTTAAATGAAAATCTGAATTGAAAGTTAAGCCCAATAATTTTTTCAAATGTCTAGACAACATTACTATATTTAAATCGATATCTGAAAGAAAATAT
Source organism: Samia ricini (assembly GCA_014132275.2). Lineage (NCBI taxonomy): Eukaryota > Metazoa > Arthropoda > Insecta > Lepidoptera > Saturniidae > Samia > Samia ricini. The sequence goes on along the minus strand of AP028165.1, from coordinate 11,875,614 downwards.
AATCGAGTAGTTATTATCTGTTGTGAAGATATGAAGGATTGCAAAAACAAAACTACGACGTAAAACTAAAACGTAAAATGTAGGAATATCAATACTCGGTTACACGTCCTCTGGTCGTCTGTACATTATGTTCCCTCAAATTAAATAATAGTTCAGCACGTGTCATTTTAATCTGTTTCTATACAATATTGACTGGCATTTAAATAATATTTTTCATTAAAATGAAATGTAAAAATAATACAACGTTCGCAAAAAAGAAAAAAAAAAACAATCTAGATATCATTATTTTCAACTCTACATTTTATCTATCTACTAGACATACATGACATTTGCTTTGAAATTTGAATTAGAGATAAACGATATAGGCAAAGGGTTTTTCTGAATTTATTTTTATGATTTACTTTGTTTTATTATTAAAATTTGAATTCAAATGTTATTTTTGAAAAAAAAGCCGTACTTACAGCAACTTAGATAAACAAATTGATATTATTACTTTGTTTAATTAATGTTTTTACGCTTTCAGACAAAAGTGTAAAATGATTAATTTTTACATACAATAATAATGAACTAACTTCAATAAATTGAATTATTAAAATTAATTTCGACTATACAAAAAACAATTTATGCCTTCTTTCTATTGTAAAAATAAAATATTAAATTTAACTTGAACAACTCAGCATACGTTGTGAAGTGAAATAGTAAAGAATTTGAAGTCAATAGAGATATAAATAATAAAACTGAGAAATTATGTGCAATAAATGTTTAAAACAATTGGTGCTACACGTGAGACCAAATAGCGAAATCGAATACAATTTATGATCACATTAAAAGATCACAATACTTGAAAATATTTTATTATCCATGAATTAATAGTAAACTGTTGTGAGCGCATATAAATAAAAAAAATCCACACAGTTTATGGAAGTAAGAATGGTGAATTGTTCATTAAATCCTTAATGACAATCAATTCTAATAAACGTAATGAATGTAACATTAATGAAGCTGTTAATTGCTCTTTCTAGAAAACTTTCACGTCATTACGATATGTTTATAGATTCACAGGAATATATAAAAAATATAGTTGAATAGTTATGCGTAGTGTATTTGCGCGCAACTATCGAAACGGAAAAAATGTACATCAGAGTTAATTGAAAAAAAAAATAGAGAACGGGTCAATGGAATCCAAAAACCAATAACCATCTATGAAAAATTCCACGTCGAATGGTATTAGTTCCATCCCGATACGTTCAGTAGTCTTGAGGTGATGGTACCTCAAAGAACCCCCATTTTTCTTATATGCCTATATAGAAGATAGATTACATACCTCCTAATGGGTTAAGTAGTTGGAGAAGTACTGCAAGCAGGAGCTTTGGTGGTAAATTTCTTTTGCCGACTTAATATGACTGTAATATCTTTATCCATTTATTACCAATTGTAACAAAATACATATTAATGCCTGGCTGGAAAATACGTTTATTCTTTTAAAAAGGAATAACATTCTCATTAAATCTGAATAGTAAGCTATTTTAGTCGTGAAATCTAACTTATAATCTTTCTAGTATTTAACAATTGCTGAAACACATACAATGTGCATCCAAACACATAGCCGATTATATCGACGCTGACTTGCACATCATATAAACATTACACGAATATATTAAATTATAAATGCATACAAGTAAAAAAAAGCTCTAAGGGAAAGCACTGGATCCCGGGACACAAAAAAATCTGGATCCAATGCACGTTCTGACTTTTAATGTGTATATTTGTGAATAAAGATTTATTATTATTATTAACGAATCATGGAAATTGATTGATTTCTGTATTGACAAGTTTAATTCGACATTATATTTATCATAAATTATAATTTATTTCAAGTATAAGTAATTACAGTAAGAAGGCTTGTACTACAAATTACGCGTGTACCTGTATCTTGTAAAAAATAAATCGACCAACGGACGTACCATCTAATTACAAAAATGAAAAAAAAATTCAGTGAGTTAATATAAATGGAAAACATACAATCGATAAAGGAGGAAGGATTATTACAAGAAGCAAAAACGACAACTTTTGGATCGTTAATTAAAAAAAATCTGTTTCTTCGTAACTTAATACATGCACTCAGATTAGGAATTTCTTTTTCAACAAATTTAATTCAGCAATGGTCAGTATATGAATGAAAAGTATTTTTCAACTATGTCATTATAGAAATATATTATAATAACACATGAAAGACTGAAGCTATCTATATATCATATTTTTAAATCTCATCTCGATTGAATTGATTTTTAGTGATCAAGTTCAGTTTTCTTGATAGCCTATAAGAGCTGATGAGACCACCGACTAATTTTGAAAAAAGAAAGGAAAATAACCAATGACTATGTTTGGTGAAGACAGGTTTTAAGCTACAACTTATAATACCTATAGTAAATGATTGAAGATGTCCGCTTTTATAATTTAAAATTACTTTTCCGATACGTGACTTTGATATAAATAATAAAATATTTTTTACACACTCTATGCCAGTATTGCTTTAAATTTATCTCCACATATATTTATAGCGTATAGGTCATTTTGTCTATATCTATTTGAAGTCTTATTATTAAGTATTTCTATCGTGGTTTTAAATAATATAATTAATACATAAATATTCAAAAATGTAGAATTAAATATTACAATTATAATAAACAAAATGATAAAACACAATCTTCCATAGATTAGTTTGAATGATATACGATGTATGATGAAATTTTCGAATTTTCGAGATACAGATAAATACAAGATAACCTTAATTTTTATGAATGCCAACAGTCGGTCATGGTAAATAATAATATTTTCTTTGACATTCGTTAATATCGCTTCCCAGAAACAGTAAAAAATGTAATGTGTTCTTTTAAACGCAAATAATTGACAGAATATTACTGTTTATAGTGTAGTACTGTTTATGAATAAGTTTCTCAAAGCATCCGAAATTTCATGAATACTAAAAGGAAATAAAAGAAAATTAAATGTCAAGATTTTTATTTGGGTGTTTTGTTATTATACTATTGAAGATTTTTTATGACATTAAATTCAAATATATAAGTAATCATGGTACATTTAATTACTTATCTGATGTTTCTAAATGAATACTTTGCTTTTGTAAAATTTGGTACATTACTTAAGTACTTCCGATATTTAATGGCTAATGATAATTAGTTTACGTAATCAACTGCCAAGATATTTTATGAACAGCATGAAAAATTCATGTGAAATGTCAATAAGCAGGAAACTACATAAGAAAAATAAGATAAAAATCTGGATTTAAGTTACTACCTCATATATATCAAGAGGGTTATGTCATAATAAAATAATTTTAGTTATTGTCAAATACTTTCTTTGTTCATAACATACCCTGACATTGGTGAAGTTACAACACCAAAACCTTGTCATTTTATCAAATGATATCAACTTATGCGGGTCATTAACACAGATGCCGTGTGGCAATGCGATTCTAATAACCGATACACACCGCTCTTTGGTTCGTACAATCCGTACCTAGCATTGGCGGCGTCCGCTATTATGTAAACAAAAAAAACGCTGTGTCTCGGTCAAGTCGTACTTAGTCGTTTTGTATGTTTTAATTTATTCTACAGTCTATTTGCATATTTAACTAAGTCCTTTTTAGTGTTTGAAATAGCATGGTATTCTTTTACAATTTAACATTAAAATAAAAATTTATTTTGTACTACTTGAAGCCCGCAAATACGTTTATACGTCATAAATAAATTTAATTTTGAGTCAAATAAAAAACGATATTGATTTGTCAAACTGAAAATCATAAAAATACTGACCTAAATTTAGGCCTTGAAAATACGTTTATGAACTTGAAAACCTATGTATCTAGCCTAAATCATACGCCGTGCTTGCTTCTGTTTTAGTCTAAAAATACTTAATAGATTTATGATTACTAATGCTTGCCTGTGATCGAAATTCGACCGTAATTCGTTAAAATATTTAGTTCCTTTTATAAAAGAGTAATAATAATGAATGTTAAAAATGCATTTTATCTGTGTGTGTAATATAATGTGCGTAATGTTTTTTTTAAGTATTTCTAATGCATATTATATAAAAACATATTAACTTTCTTTTCCGTATAAGTTTTATTATGCCAAATCTCACAAGGATGCGTGCACGCTGTGCTCTTATAAAGGAGTCTCACATATTAATATATAGATGTGTATGCTTGTCCTAGAAGAGATTTACCGTGATAATAGATTTATGACATTTAATTATTTTACCCCGTAAACGATGAAAATATCGCTCCTACTAAATATAAATATTTATTATTTATTAGTAAAAATGATACATTTCTATGTTGATTTTTTTCGGTCGGATTTCATGCTTGTACGTGGGTTCAAATCTCTATCCAACTCTAAAATTAGCCTGAGCTTCCGGTGAAGGAAAACATCGTGAGGATATCAATAGGGCATTTTAAAATAAAGTCCGCCTTGGGTAGCTACCACTCTTAAGTTAGAAAACCTTTTGCCAAATACCAATAGGTGTGTTCCGGCAGCATCACTTGAGAACCAGTACCTCTAGGGTTAGTGTGTTTACCATCCTGAACCACATTGTCACTTAACATCAGGTGAGATTGTGGTCAAAGCACTGAGCCTACATGGTGTAAAAAAAAGTTGATCGTGTCTTGGAATCTGTTCGTTGAACACGTTGCCCGTATTTGTTAATCGGTATATAAAACATTACTATTTATGTAAAACAACCAATTTCGTTTTAGCAGGTGAATTTAAGTGAATTTCGCAATTCAGTTACTATTTTAGTTTAAATGCCAGTTGTGTAAATAAATTCTAAGATTTAAATACAAATGAAATGAACAAATAGAAAATAAAAATACAGGTGATTTCTATATATTTTTTTTTATAATTACAAATTTAACTATAGAAAATATTTACTTATTTTAAGTTCTGTTATATGTACCTACGTATGTGTGGATGGTGGTGTGGTAAATATTATTTTTGTATAGTTTTATAAAAATATTCTAATAAATAAATACTTAAACGTAATCACTCGTGGAATTCGGCAGTAAAGTAAAGCTACATTTTCGTAGAAATCTTAATTTCTAATGAAGAAATGTGATTTGCTAATTCTATGTAAATAAACTAGTTCTGTGTTATAACGAGAATGAGATATGTAAATCTAATTTTGTGAATGTTTTTTGACTCATAAGTAAATGGTATTACTGATTAGAACGACGTTGATTCTTCTTCCTTCTTAAGCAATATTGAAATAAATGTTACTGAAGTATTCTCAGTGGACTTTTAACAAGGCAGATATAATACCTATATCAATTCTCACAATTTTTAAGAATTACGATAATCAATTTTCAATCGTCGATATCTTTCTTAATAGCTAATTTATCTTTACTCACTCGCGTATAATATTTGGATTCTCCAAAAATTATTCACTGCAATATACACTGGTCGTGTGGTGCCGGCTTAGAATAGTAACACTCCACATCTTTCCGTGGCTGTCATAAAAGGCGACTATGGGATAAATCAGGGGATAGGCAGCAGTATTCTCTGAGCATCACAAACACCTATGCGATCGCCAAACCGTAGCGATTATGGCAATCCCTCCCTTACTGTGGGAAACCTATGTCCAGCAGTGAACGTCTAATGGTTGAATATATTGAATATACATTAAAAAAAAAAATCAATCAATAATATAGTTAAAATAATACCAGATAATATGCTAGTGGTATTTTTTTTATACATCATTTTCAAACAATATACAACATAAAAAAAATAGATTTATACAAATCGGTTTAATAATTCTAGATTTATAATTCAATTATCAGACAGACAGACGGACGTTTCTTTTTATATAATGTAATATCTCCGCTTGTTTATTATAGGAATAATATTGATTTATTCTTTAGCTTAAAGCCGTCTGAATTACAGCCGATAATTAACAAGCTACGAGCAAATAGAATCCATAGGATGCAAATGAGCCCTCCGGTGAATGAATTGTTACTATATGTGCATAATTTTATCCAAGTATTTATTTATTTATCATTCAAATGTATTCCCGTTATGAAGTCACGAGACACTTATTATCACGCGATGACTAGATATTTTTGTTACATGTTAAATAAATTTTTCATTGCCCTAATAAAGTCTGATCTAAACCGTGATAATTAAATAGATAACCGATAAACCTTTTGTTTATAATTTATCTTATTTTCGGTAATATATTTTCCTTTCAACAACTCCGTGTGGCCATTAATGCACAAAGATAACAACAAAGAATATTTGAGAAAACCGATAAAAATAACATAACCGCCCACTGAGCCGTAAAAAGTCAATGTCCTCTGTCGACCAATTAACTGACTCATTACAAATTCAATCATAATGCACATAATTTAATTCCCATGACCTACATTTATCACAGACAATCTAATTGTCCTTTTCGATTGGTTCAACAAACTGCTCATTGTAAATTATTATCAATAACTCCGTTGACATATTATGTCAAATATATATATTTTTTTAATTGATAATTTTAGAAAACTCTTAGTTTATATTCTCTATTCACTGTATTATTATTTAAAGTATTCACAACGTATTTGCAAGGCACGAATCTTGCGGTTAGTGCCTTCAGCGCTCGCCCCCAAAGTTATGGTGAAGCGGTAAAGGCTCTTCTGGTCAACAGCATTAGCTAGGTTAGGAAAAACAAAAAAGGTACGAATCCTTTTGTGTCGAGTTTATAAAGTATTCTGCATATAACTTTTGCCGTATAGTAGCTAATGTAACAACTTACATATAATTTCAAATAATTACAATAAATAATAAAATATAACATCATAAATGAATCATGTAAATATCTCGAGATATAAAAACTAAGTAACGGAAGTACTAACAGTCAAAGTTACTGAGACACATAGTAAGGATAATGACTGAAATAAAACAAATAATTAAGAACATTGATATTTAAATGATATTCATCATCAAATGATTAATCAAGAGATTAACTTGACACTTGATTTCCTGGACGAGAAAACAACTTATAATATTATATAGATTGTAATGATTTACGAGTAAGTTTCCAAATTTTGTTTAGCAACTATTTTCTATTATATATTAACTATTTCAATTTGAAATTACGTAAAAAAAATGCGTAAAGTATTGCGTTCATTATTATATTCTGTGTTTGTACCACCCAGCGTAATAAATCAATCAAATCAATAATTAATGGCTTTAATAAATCGAATGTTATATTCACCAATTTATTTAAAACGAATATATATTTATATTTGATATAGAGAGCTATAATTTAAATAAAATTAACGCAAAAATATGCTGTATATAATAACAGCTGTTTAAAAAGACATTCAATATACCGTATTTTTTTCCACATAAATAGATAGTTGATACATGATAACTGGAATAAAGTACATCTACAACCATATTCGATTATTTTAATCCAAACATTTTAATACGAATTTATTGGGTTTTTTGTTTTTATGAAAAGGCTTCTTTGCGAAGAAGTGAAATATTTACAGGAAAGTATTTTATATGTGAATTTAATCTTAATTAATGCGTCGAGTGTACCCATAAAAATGAAACAATAGAAAGACAATAGGAAAACAATGGAAAGCTGGCGTAAACGCCGGAAAGGTGCTCAAGGGGTTAATAACTAATGTAATAACAGAAATGACAATTTCTGATAATATATTACAAATGAATTACAATTCCCTCAACCGAATGTTAATGATAAAAAAGTATTTAAGATGAATTCGGATTTCTCGTACATTTACTAATGTGCGTTTATTTTTTAATGCTGTTGCTTAAGGAAAATATCACAAGAAATCTTAAATACCGTAACTTATAATGTGGTTGTTCATCAGGGAAATTACAGGATATCCATAAGCCGCAAAATTCCCTATAACTAAGGCTTATCCTTTCCTTCAAATATAATATTCGCTGTAATAAATTCTCGTCATACATTTAGAATGTTTCGGTGGATATTTTTTGTGAAAAATATAATTAGTGTAAATATATGAAATTATTATAACCTGGTAGTCGAGAATTTACGCTGTTTTGTTTACATAGAGATTTCCATGTGTATTTAGACCACAACGCCGTAAACCTAGCGGTCTTAAGTTTGTCTTGACAATTTATATAAATATGTGAAAGTATATAGTGCGATATTTTTTAGATTAACGGCATTTTATTACAAAGGTCATTTACCTGAGAAAGGATACTTGTACGTTTCTCTTACGTTTCAGTGTTTTAATAATTTCTGGTGTTATTTGTTTATTATTTAATTTGAATTTAACAAATCTACCTTGCTATCTATCACATTTAAGTTGGAAATCTTTAAAATGTACCAGTATTAAAATAGTTGCATTTGAAAAAAAAAAACCAAATCTATTCGGAATAAAATATTAGAGTACTACCTTAACTAAATATTACATATTTTCAAAGTCAAAATGAAACAATCCCGTTGCAAAACTGTCACCGCTGTAAAATAATTGACGTTAAATAAACTCAAAATCTTGTTGCTTATAATCAATTTTAATTAATAACATCCATACAAATCATCACTATAAATCAAGAAGTGTCAGTTATTGTTTAAAATTGAAACTGACGGACTAAAAAAGAAACACGGAACCCCTAGTACGTTTACTTGAATGACACGGATGTATGTAACAAAAATATAATGATCTCTCAGTACAGTTACAGATATATCAAATACATGCAACCGATGGGATCAGGTTTTGCTAGCCAATAAAGAAAGGTAAAAAAGGCTGCACAATAATAGAAACAGTATAATAATTACTAGGCATTCCTCTCTCGGCGCTCGCAACTATTTTGATATAATAAAATTAATGACAGCGTTAGATGCGCTTTACCGAGTTAGTAGTGAAAAAAATTGGTTAGAAATTGGTTCTTTGAGATGAAGATTAGTACTTCTGTAGTTATGTCGAAAACTGCATCTGTCTTATTAATAGTGGATAATGAAATATTTTTCATATTGCTAAATTATGTTATGTAGACAATCAAGGAACCGTTCATCATCCACATACGCTTCATTGATAATTATTACAAGTTATTTTAAATAGCTCCCTAATAAATAGTTTTCATTTCGCAAAAACGTTTAGCGTTACGCCGTGTTACATATAGCAATCCTTCTAGAACTTCACCGCCCACTCTATGAATTAATTCTAAAATTGGTTAGTAAATTTGTACTGGACCGGGGTCAAGTGCGGACCAGTTCATGACTAATTCAATTTAAGTGACTGCATTTATAAATGTTACGTACATTGCAGCGGTAAAGCGGCTTTCGTCGTTTTTCGTCTTTAATTCTCAACGAGTTGTTTATGTGGGATATTTTAATAACATAGAAGCAGAGGTAATAAATTGAAATTGAGCCTTTAAAAAACGTTTACTGCACGACCACCTGGACTGCACGTATAAATTACAAGTGTGGGAAAGTACCTGACAGAGTAACCTATGTCTACAAAATTACGCTCATCCCGAAAACGTTCAAATGCGCAATTTTTCTTTATTTCTTCAAAACTAAAAATCTACATTAACTATAATCAAGTCCCTTAATTTGTGAATTGGACTTTCATACAGATGTTCGTCTCTGGCGCCAATAATTTTATTTGTAGATTTAAAACTCCTTGGATCCATTAAGTATACTAGTAGCGTGCCCGTAGCTGCGCTCCCGTTTGATATATTCTTCGCTGCGTTTTATTTTTTTATACGGAACCCTAATTATTTTCATTAAATTATTTTATTACTGAGATAAAGTTTTTTTTTCTCAAAAATTCAAACACTTCCCCGTAAAACTGTGCATTGAAACGGATTTTATTTATTTTTTATGTCTTCTCATTTTTTTACGTAGAACCCAAATTATTTTCGTACCCTAAGTTACGGTGAGTAACTTCATCTATCTACCAAAAAACAGTCCCGTCAAAATCGGTCCAGCCGTTCCAGAGATTACTGGGAACAAACAGATAGGAAGGTAGACAAAATATTTATTTTTTTTATTTGAGGTATATGTATCGTATATACATTCATATGTATATAGTAAAAAGTTGTTATTTTGACATTACAAACAGACACTTCAATTTTATTTTTTAGTATAGATAATGTGAGATATGTCAGGATGGCAATAAAGCGATTTCCACAAGTTTTGTCGTGGTATGTCTCCATATCTGTACTTCCGACTTTACTTACAAAGGAAATCGTAATACTATACGTAATACATCTAAAGATGAAAAAATAACAAAGAATATAACATAATTAATTACTTTATATATTGTCAAATCAGTAGATGTGTTGTTTAGATTTAAATAGGTATTAGGTAAAATTAGTCTTAAAGTACCTTAACGTCCGAGGTAATTTGCCCTTGGGCTACTAAATAGGGGCTTACACAATACGAATCATCTTCAACAAGCATCCTTTTATGGAGCGCTAAATTAGTTTTCTTTTGAAACAGTATTGTTCAATAATTACTTATGATTTCATAGTACTCGAAGAACAATGAAAACAAAAGTAGATCTTGGTAACATCAAGGACATTCGGGATCTTTAATAGAGTGCGATAATTTTTAACGCTAGATCAGTTGTACCATATTTACAAGACACATGTTACGTCGTGTACGGAATACTGTTCGGATCTCTAGGATGAATCCGAAAAATACCTCCTTGATGAAAGGAACGTTCGCATTTTGCATGATGCAGGCGTCACTAAGAACTCGTTTCAACAAAAAGACACTTGTCTCACTGAGACAATTTTATTGCGTGTAATATTGTAAGTGGTCCCTTCAATAACAGAACCTGCTGATTGGTTTACGGAGACACAGACACTCGATAGATTCCATCTCGGACGAACATAGATGTTTGCAAACCTTTGCCGTACCGTGCAGTTTTGGAATGGATTGCCAGCTAGATTTTTTTGTACATCGGGTTCTTCAGAAGAGTCTTGTACAAGAATATAAGGCTAAATGATGATGACGATTGCCAATGAAATCTGTCAACCGATTATCACAGTTTTAGATTGTAGCGAAATTATCATCAGTTGAAATATACAGTGACAATGGGTTTGGCACATTCCTCGCAGAACTAATGCCCGATGGGGCCAACGGGTTCTGCAATGGCTACCACGCACCGGAAGAGGTAGCGTGGATAGGCCTCCCACAAGATGGACCGACGACCTGGTGAAAGTCGCGGGAATCCGCTGGATTCAGGTGGCGCAAGACCGGTCGTCGTGGAGATCTTTGGGGGAATCCTATGTCCAGCAGTGGACGTCGATCGGTTGATTGGATGGATGGATGGATATATAAAGTGACATCACACCGAACTAACGTAAAAAAAAAATAGAATGCATTCGTATACAATAATGAATCGTATAATATATTGATTGTAAGATAAATAAAAAACAAACCGTATATTTAAAATACTTAATATGAAATAAAAAATATACATATAATAATAAAGTTTACATAGCATGAAACCGGCAAGATTTTAGCCGAGCTACTTCCGAACCGGTTTTTCATACTTCCTCGTCTCGGATAACGACATTCAAATCGAGAAGGTAATGTTGAATTTCAATTTAAAAAAATCTCTTAACAACCGTCATAGTTCAATTGAAAGGAAGAACAACTCGCCGACGCGAGGTCGCGGTTCGGGGTATGTAGCACATCGTTTAACAACGTAACTAATAAATTCAATACTTTAATACTCATATAAATACAGAATCAACAAACAGTTTTACAAATTAATACTAGCTGTGTGCCCCCGACTCTACCCGCGTTTCATATATTCTTCACAGCGTAATATAGTTAATCATTGGAAAAGAATAGTTTAATATATATATATATATATATATATATGGGGTCCTAATTATTTTCGAAAAATAAAAGTTACACGGAATAACTTCACCTATCTGCCAAAAAAAGTTTCCATCCAGATAGACAAAAAAAATGTAATATTGTGTTCTTGGTTTATGTACCGTATATACATTGGTATGTATTTAGTAAAAAGTTGTTATTTTAATATTGGAACTAGACATATATAAAGATAAAAAAAGAAAAAAATAACTTGAACATTTTTTGAAGAAAGCAACAAACAAAAATATACAAAATGAAAATTATTGTTTTAATCAAATACCGATACAAAACGTACTTATTATAATTTATAGAAAATATACATATGTAATAATATTCGAATTAGATTATTCTATCCGCGTGACCGGAACTTAAATTTCAATATGAGGAAATAAACAAGTTATTTTACTCACATAAATTGTTAGTGGCAATTACTTTCTACAATTATCTTAAATCTGGTAAAGGTCAAATGGTATTAAATGGATGTTTACAAGATTGCGTGTTTTATATGTGTATTATATTACAGCCACAAAAATGTGTTACTAATCTTCAGTGCTCCAACAAAATGGCGGACATTTATTTTAGTTTCATATGGAATTTGTTGTGAAATCCCAAAAATTCACAATAACTAAACTATATCACATAAACACCACCAAATAAGATTAAAATAATATACCATAAGTTAATGAATAACAAGGACTTTTATCATGAAGTAGATACCTATAAAAAAATGAATTCAAATATTATGTAATCTTGAAATTTAGAGTTAAAGACGATGTTTGTACATATGCAAGGCTTACAGAATTTATGTAAAATACAAACGTCGAAAACCTTGAACAAAAGAGGTCGAGCATTTGAAATTGTAAACAAAGTATAACCATAATTTCGAACCCGTAAGCGTGCAAATGTATAGGTAGTAGTTTCAAAACAATTAAGTTCTTAACAAGCCTGAGTAAAGTTCTATATCCTAATATCTCAGTGAAAGATGTATAACTCGAATTAAAAAGGTCAGTATGTTTACGTTAACAAAGATTTTCGAAAACTGATACCTGAAAAATAAAACTAATTATTTAATCTCTAGTAACAAGATAAAAAACCCAAATCGGCGTTCCTAGGCAGTGTCCAAAAAGCTAGTAGCATTGTCACGTTGTTTATTCACTGATTCACTGATTCTTTATGCAATGTTATAACCAGCCTTACGGTTCTGCGTGGGCTTGAGTATACGCCTTGCAAGTTCTTTGTGCAGGGTATGTGTACTCTATAGTTTCCCCATTACCCATAGTTTCAACTCCAAACGGCTCAAACAAAAATCAATTACTTAAATTTAAATACTTGAACCGCTTGGAAGAAAACATAATGATAATTTTTAATTGGTATATGAAATATTTTACTTTATTTTATTCCAAAAAAATATATGTGTACCATTTATTTAAGCATAAGGTAACTTACATTTTAAAAGTGAGTTCGTTTGTCTGCATGAATTAACTATATTACTATGTTAAGTTTAACATGTCTATCAAGTTAAACAAGCTACAAGAATTATATAACAAATGAAAATTTCCTTCGTGCCGAGAGCTGTTGCTCGGAAGTTAACCATTTGGTCGTAAACTCAAATGAAATGATTGCTACGACGAATTACGTCTTATAGATTGAAACAGGCATACATTCTTAGTGTTTTAAAATTCCTAAATAACTTAAGCCATTATTTTAGTCGTGTATAATCTAAAGAAGTTATTATAAACGAACTCAGAAATTGTTTGACAGAATTTCAAAACACATATAATTTGTATTTAAAATACTTAAAAAACCGGTATTTAATCAAACTGAAACAGCATTTCAATTTATATACCAATCCATCCATGTTTTTGTATATTCAAAACTTGTACCTATGTTAGGCACGACTACAAGGCTAAATTACTAAATTTCAGATTACCAAATAAGATATCACCTATCGTAAAAGAGATAAAAATAAATATTAAACATAATTATTAATATTCTTAAATACGCTGTTATTGCAACAGCCGGTATTTATTTTTAAATAATTAATTTCTAGAAAAGTGCATTTAAATGGGTTTGTTTAAGATATTAAATTAAATAAATATATTTTGTATCTATTTTTAAAACGTTTTCTACATTCAACACGAGTAGTAACTCGATTAAATTAAGCCACTAAAGACAACATAAAAACTCATTTTTACTCTAGCATCTAGTTTTATTCACGACACGATAACTCGTGAGGGTGATTTTTTTATACATCACTGATATATGTAGAAATAATCATTGATATGAATTAACAATAAGCAAATAAATTGTTGATTTTACAAAATAAGAAATTACTTATATATAATTGTTTCGTAAATGGCAGAAGTTATCTTATGGTCTGTAGTGGCAATGGGCTGGCTACATTGCCCGATGGGGCCTACGGGTTCTCCAATGGCTGCCATATACTGGAAGACGAAGCGTGGGTAAGCCCCCCACAAGGTGGACCGACGACCTGGTGAAAGTCGCGGGAGTCCGCTGGATGCGGGTAGCGCAAGACCGGTCGTCGTGGAGATCTTTGGGGGAGACCTATGTCCAGCAGTAGACGTTTTTTCGGTTGAATAGATGAAATTGTTTTGTATCAATCAGCTAAAGAGATTTACAATATCCACTGCGCTTAAATTTCTTGATATTATTTATCGTCTATCAAGATTTACTATCAACAATCACGATTTAATTTATACTTTAGTCTTATACAAGCTAAACAATGTTGCTAGGCTTTAGAGGCAATATAAATTGATATATCAAAAGTAGATAAATCTTGTTTTACGTTGATATTAATAAGTCTACCTATTTAAACTTAATTTTATATAATCGGAATTATAGGTAACCAAGTAAAATGAAATTTATTTAAATGACTACATGGTAATATTCAAAGGTATATTATCTGTAGAAGCACTACTACTGGGTCTTAATTTAAGAAACAGCCCTTATTAATATGTCGATTACCCATAAAAATGAGACAATATGAAAACAATAGAAAGCTGGCGTAAACGCCAGGTTACTGTTCAAGGGGTTAACATGGAAAACCAGAATTAAACGTTAAAATTTCATTAGTTTCAAATGACTTTGAACGTTGTTACTACTACTTACTTTCTACCCAAGGGTACCACTACCCTGAATTCTTTGTTCCAATCTGAACAATAACAACAGAAATAGTGAGGTCATATTCTATCTTTATTCATGGTTGTAGCAACGTATCGTTGACTGTAATTAGTACAGACATTCTTTTTGAAAGTAGTTATATGATACACTTCGGAACACGTGGAATGCTTCCTATTTCTTTATCTTCAATAAAAGTATAACTTTACGGTCTAGAAACGACACGACAAGAATTTAGGCTCAGTAAGTCTAGTAAAAGCTTTAAAGTAATAATATTCGGTTTAACAATAAGATCCCACAAAACATTACCTAACAATAAGTTCAAGAACAATATTAATTATTTCAAAAATTTCAATAGGTTTTTACAGGGTGGATCATTACGTGTACGATAGTCATGTTTGAAAATCACACCCCTCTCTGTGCTTTCGCTAATAATGGTTATCACTATAATTGTACAATTTTATATAAAAAAATTACTTCAATTTATAATTTCAATTCATATTTATGAAAAAAAAAAAAATGAAACCACATCGAGTTTCTCGAAAGCTCTTCTCGACTGGGTTGTTTTCACGAACTGGTGGTGGTAGTGTTATGACCCTCATAAGCGTCTTCTTAGGCTCTAAATTGTTTTTTTATTTATTTTGATATTTGCCATACGTTAAAAAGGTCAGATTTGAAATCCGAGCAAACTAAAAGTAGGTCTAGTAAAAAGACAATCACGTTGGCATAAGTAAGTCTCTATTAATTATATCCTCTTTATTAACACGACGTACATTTCTTAGATACAGAACTAGTTTTACTTCACAGCAGGATATTACATCAAGAGAGATTAATTTGATCGTATTTTTTTTCAATTTAATCTGCGATATGTTTTGTTTTCATTTTATGTTAGATGTTAATTATGATTTGTTCAAAGTTGCAAACATATCTAACTTATTAATTCAATTTTGATTGTAGTTAATTTTAGTTTAGTAAGTACCTAAAATGTTTTCCAAATAAAATATTCAGTACTGTTCTACATAATATTTGAACGATCGCATTATTGTAATGATAAATAATGTAATTATTCGAATATTTTATAAATACATACATGTAATTGATATACAATGAAGAATTTATCCGAAAAAATACATTTATTGAAAATTTTTATTTACTTAAATGAACACAGGAATTGAGATGTTTAATGTAAATAAATGTTAAATTATATTACAAATAAATGGAACAAGGAGACGTCAAAGGGCCACAAGATGGACGTTTAAAAAATACAAGGTTCACAGATAGCTTGTGTTTATATGTTTCTCAGAGAAGATAAAGAATTGACTCCACAGATTAATTATTTTCAAAGTTAAAGGCCATTTATAATACATAATTATGGAGAGGCTACTTTGAGTTTCTCACTCGTATTGACGGATTTATGACCAATTCATAACGACCTGAAGATTTATGACTAATTCATAATAGGTATTGTTAACTAATGTTAAACGTAGAAGAAAAACAAACCATCAGTTTACAATACTAGACATATGTGCACGTGTAATATAAAAACTGAAATTAGTCGATTAAACAATTGGAATGAATGCAAAGAAAAATTATAACATACGGATTAAAGGAAATTATTCATGATTAGGATTAAACAGTCAAATTATAACGACCAATAAATTAAATTTGAAGCAATGATGGCGCAGTCGGTATTGCGATGAATGTCGCGTCAATTGACGGGGGTTCGAACCTACCTATAACTACCCTGAGCTTTCGGTGAAGGTTCAGGAGGACACCATCGCATGCATTTTCTAATAATACTCGCTACCTAACGCCCTCAAGTTAGAAAACTTGTCACAAAGAACCATTAGGTGTAATCCAGCAACATCACTTGAGAGCCAGTAACTCTACTCTTAATGTATTTACCATCCTGGACCACATCGCCATATCAGGTGAGTTGGTGGTTAAAGAAAAAAATTGTGTCGCAATCGTTGTTTTATTTGAAAACTACATTTTGTAATCCAAATCCTAATGCAGGAGGTTAACTTTATTGTTAATGATATTATGATAATCAATTCCAATTTTGTTATAGGAACAGTTAATCAAAAAAATTGTAATAATCCTGTTATTACTAGAAGCAGTCAATTCAAATGACGCATTGATTACGTCGTTTGATGAAACAATTATTTTATTATCAATATATAAAAATTGAACTTTAAACTGATATGCTTCAATACTATTCCAATGTTGTAAATAAATAGAACACTCGCAATCAAATACCGTGTAGATAAATAAGCAATAACACAAACTATTAAATAAATTAACAAATAAGGAAAACTATACCGTAGGCATTTCTTTCTCTCACTGCTAATCCGTAAAGCGTATAAAAATTAATATATTTCAAAAAATATATTTAACTTTTTTGAAACATCTAGAACTATTAAAAAAAATGTTTATATGATACATGAGTAGACAGATATTGGTAATAGAATATCGTGTAGACTATAAGTAAAATGAACATAAATTAATTCACTTTAAATATCAAGGAGATCAACAAATATCGCTTTAGTGCCTACTTATAATTTTCGAAATAAACTCGAATACTTCTATGATCACTATACCGTAAATAAGTAACATCTTCCAGTTTGAGTACATTTTTTTTTGATTGATTGATTCACTACTGGAGATAGTTCTCCCCCAAAACGGGTAATTGCCATAATCGCCAGGCTTGGCAGGCGGGTTGGCGATCGCAGTCAGGTGATTGTGGTACTCAAAGGATGCTCTCAATCCCCCAGTTTATCCCATAGTCGCTTTTTATGACACCCACGGGAAGATTCTGGGGATGGTACTATTCTTAGCCGGCAATACGCGGTATTCGAGTACATAACACTTTTTAATCAAAGTTAAGACAATTATGGTTTATTCTGTAGACATAAATATTAAATTGGTTCATATAAAATTTGACTTATGATTTTCATTATAGTAGTTCATAATTTCGATTATTTTCAAAGCGGTGACGTTTGAAAAGCAAGTGCATAGAGCAAAAAACTAACTATAATTTGGATAACGGACAACGAAGATAATATATAGCTATACTAATAAATAAAATTGAAATGACTGTTTGTAATGTCAAAACTATTTTTTTACTAAACAGATATTATTTTATATACGAATACCTATACCTAAAAGACCATTTTTAATATTTTTGTCTGTCTGTCTGTTTGTTTGTATTTGGAACGGCTGGATTGATTTTGACGTGACTTTTTTTGGTAGGTAGCTGAAGTTACTCCGGGTATCTTAGGGTACTGTTAATTTTCCAAACATAATTTGGGTTCCCGGTAAAAAATAAAACTCATAACAAATTGAATAAAATCCGAGTTTTACGGGTAAGTGCTTGAATTTATGAGAAAAAATTTTACTTTATCCTAGTACTATTTTTTTTAGGAAAATTAGGATTACGGAAGAAAAAAACTGAAAGGCAGTGAAGAATATATGAAACGCGGACGCAGCCACGAGCACTCAGCTAGTAATCAATATATGTATAAACTTAAGGTCATCTCCGTGTCGAGATAACAAATAATGTTTTATAGATTTAGTAATTGTTTACTGCAATTATGGCTTCAACGAAAAACATCATCATTAACTATTGTTGAAAATTAAAATCTTTGCATTTTTTTTTCCTTGAATTGAATATAATAGTAATCTTTTTCCTATAAGTATTAAAATATGTTGTAAATGCTCTTCTAAAACGAATAAAAATACATAATTCGATCGGATATTTTAGGTAAAATAATATAAGTAACTATTTTTAATCTCCAACTAAGCTTATAGAAATGTGTTTATTTGCTTTTGTTTATTATTATGGAATATGTCATACATAAATAACATTGTACGCAACGTAGAGATAGTACAATGTGCTGTCTTTTGTCTCATTGAAGAATATAATCACAAATAAACATTTATTAATTCTAAGTACCTAGTTTTCAAAATCCGAAGACTATAGATATGTATAAAATACTGAAATTTATTAGGTAGAGTCGATAAAAGATATGTAAAATAGAAATATCCAAATGTTGTATTAATTAGTTTACCGAAAATGTTTTTTTTATTAAACATGATTTTCTTAACATTATTTGAACAAGTGTCGTACCTTACTTTCCAAATAAAATTTTACTCAAATATTATACAAATGCTCTCTGCATTTGATTACTTAAACTCACTAAGAAAAGGTTTTAAGAAAATGTTGAAAAATAAATTAATAAAATGATAGTATTTAATTGATTAACATTGAAAGAGAAAACGAGTAGCGTTTGTTTGTTAAAATATTTCGTCCAGTTCGCGTCATCGCACTGCGTCGCCCGGGCAGGTTTGAAGCCGTGTCGTTCAAATAAGTTAACAGAGTGAAAACGATTCGCAATAGGGGCTAAATTGCATGATATCCACCACCAAGCACCTGCAAGTTATCGCCATGAACCGCGTGTCTCTAAGCATTATCAATTTTTATATTAGTTCATTTTTGTAACCCTTTGTCGGGATTAAATACGTTTTCAAATAATGTTATTTCAATTCTATAGAGTATTTATTTAAAAAAAACCCCTCTTACGTAGTGTCATTTGATTTGTTATCGCTAATACTCAAAGTTTGTTCTGTGTTTGATTACAGCTCACCATTGTTCTCTGGTCGTTCTGAGAATCATTTGGTGACAAGAAAAAAGTCATTCAATCGCAGTGTGTCTCACTTCAACATACCTGAGTCTTGAGCATTTTGCAAATGGTGTATGTGATGCAGGTGCGCATAATAATGATGGTGGTGTAGGATGCATTCCAGATCGGTGCAATTCAACATTGTCACAGAGAGCCGTCTGCACCGGCTGCCGTCTAATTCACTCACGCTCTGTGCACACTTTCACAAAACTATTCCACTGGCACCAAGGCACGTTTCGCTGTCACATCACGTTAACTCCTGGGACTCGGACTAATTACTGGCACTCATGGGCAGGGTTCATCAGAGTCGCCGCCACTCCGTCTGCCGCTCCTGCTAACAATCTATCGCATCCCGTGCATTCGTATACAACTTTCCAAAGCTGCGAATGTTCACGTATTAGACGGAGACGTTTCACCCATGTTAGGAATTTCTCGCAGCGATCAAAGAAACGATAGCAGTAAACGATAAGGCCGATACTGTAACTGCGCGAAATTCAACTGTTTTGAACGGCAGCGTACGCGCAACACTTGTCGCGCGCGATTGTGTACTGAATACGTCGTGCGAGCGGCTACCACCTCTCCTGAGCTCCCAAGCTCGACCGCACTTGTTAACTGGAGAGCAATATCTATCATATCATGCCACCTTTTACCCTTTTGGAATAATGTAGCGTTCAACACCCGTTTCCCGTTATCATATCGCGCATGGAAATGTTCAGGGATCAGGTCCTGATCTTAGAAAAACAACTTCACCGTTGATCTTTATTTATAGTCTATATTATATTATTGCAACAGCTAACAACTGTAAAGTAAATACAATTCGTATCAAACGATACTCGCTAAATATGGTAATAATTATGTGTAACAAATACAGAAACCTGTCTATTTACTTTTACGAGATATTGTA
The DNA here is from genome assembly GCA_014132275.2 of Samia ricini. Classification (NCBI taxonomy): domain Eukaryota; kingdom Metazoa; phylum Arthropoda; class Insecta; order Lepidoptera; family Saturniidae; genus Samia; species Samia ricini. The sequence goes on along the minus strand of AP028165.1, from coordinate 11,854,992 downwards.
TATCGCGATTTGCAATTGAATAGTAAGCAGTGAGATTTACAGAAAAAAAGGAAAAAAAAAACAATAAGTTAAATATCCGCAGTGGGTTCCAAGGCCGAGGTACTTGTTCACCGTGAACACACTGCAGCTACAGACGGACTTTCAAGCGACGTATATGCGAATATAATATTATTTATTGTTTCTTATATATACTAATAAATAAATCTAAACACATTTGAATGTATATGCCTATACCAAAAATACTATCTTTTAAATTTTTGTTTGTCTGTCTTTTTGTTGCGGGTAATCACCAAAACAGCTGGACCTATTTTGACGGGACTTTTTTGGTAGATAGCTGAAGTTACTCCGTGTAACTTATCGTAAGTTTTAACTTAGTGTTTAGTTACTTAGTTTAAATATAACTTTTGATTTTCCAAAATAAATAGGGTTCCGCGTAAAAAAAATAAAACTCATAAAAAATTGAATAAAATCTGATTTAATGCACAGTTTTACGGACAAGTGTTTGAATTTATGAGACATATATTTATCTTATCTTAGTACTAAAAAGTTTTTAGGAAAATAATTAGAGTTTCCTATAAAAAAATTAAAAACGCAGTGAAGAGCATATGAAACGCGGGCGCAGCTGCAGACACACAGCTAGTTAATACGTAAGGGTCATTCCACCTCCTATCGACCGTTAGTAATGGAATCGATCCCTTTCGATTTGGACAAATTTTGTACAGAAGTTTTCTTTTATCATATAACGGAAGTTCTGCCAAAACCAACGTAACTAAAAAATGTTTTTCAAAAGTTATGCAATATTCAAAATTTCGAAATTTTTTAAGTTTTTCAATCTTGTCTTTTATATATCTCAAAAACTATTATAGATACAGAAATGAACCACACTTAATTTTAAAGAGGATACCATCCTCAAGTTAGAAACCCTGTCGCCAAATACCAATAGGTGTGTTCCGGCATCATTACTTAAGAACAAGTACCTCAAGGCTTAGTTTGTTTACCATACTGGACCACATCGTCACTAAACATCAGGTGAGATTCTCGTCAAAATACTGAGCCCATATCGTGTAAGTGTTTCTTTATCAGAAACACTCAACTAAACTATATAATCCTTGCATTTTAACAACGAAAATACCTTGAATTATCATTGAACTGGTTTTGAAATCGACAGAGAATTTACAAATAGCTATTTTAGTTTGTTAGTAATACGATCTTTGTATTTTGGCTACTAATAAAAATAAGGTAACAAATATTAAATTAAAGAAATAATGTAATTTACTAACTGGTAAATGTGTTCGATATACAAGGAGCTGTTTAATAGTAAATTAATAAGTAAAAGGTATGCTATACTGAAATTCTTAATATGACCCGTCTTTTCGATCGCATCACAATTGTTTTTTTTTTTACTCGGAATAGGCTCAGTGCTTTGACCACAATCTCACCTGATGTTAAGTGGCGATGTGGTCCAGGATAGTAAACACACTAAGCCTAGAAGTACTGGTCCTCAAGTGATGCTGCCGGAACTTGAGGGTGGTAGCTACCCAGGCCGGCGTCACTAGGAAATGCCCTATTTAGGTGGGGATCGAACTCGCGTCGATAGACGCGGAATCAGGCCGTACAACCTGCTGCGCCATCATCTCTTTCAATTAATTACAATTGTTACTCTTATTCCATTAATGTGCATCCTGATCAAGTAAATGTTTCTGGTACGTATCTGTATTATTTCAAGGTCAGAAAGGTCTACGATATAGATTATAATATGATTATAATGTTTTGAAAGGTGTTTATTTATATTTCAATAATCTATCAAATTTCGGATTACTTTGGCTTTTATTTACGCATTCTTTCATGGATAAATTATATATCTTACATAAAGACATTGCAAGATATAATCTGGAAAAGAATTGTTAAATATTCTTACAAAATAATAGTGGTTTAACTGAGATTTATTATTCATAAGTATTAAGTTCGTTAACTTGATGCATGTTATTCAAATTGTTCTACCTTTTCTTACTCTGGTTGTATTTAAGATAAACCTTTATATTTACATTAATTTGACATAAATAAATCAAGTCTGATAAGTTTTCCTATTAGTTGTACATTTAAGTCTTCGGCTTATTTTATAGTTAAGAATTAATCTCACGTGAGTCAGAGTTAATCTATTCGGTGAAGCAATAAATAATTCACAAGTTATTCTGCCACAGAGGGTATGTTAATAAATAAATAGATAATTGAATGTGCATTAGACAATTGATAAACTGAATCATTTTCTGCGACTTTATAAAAGCAAGGGTTTTTAAAATATTTTGTCTACTTTGTTAATTATTTCAATATTTTTAATTTAATATTTATTTAAGGCTATGTTTTTTTTATTATTTAAACAAAAGAATTGCATTTATAATACGAAGCAGCGAAAGAATGTTTTTAGATTGTACTGTTAGTATAAAAAATTTGAATTTATACATTTAATTATGTATGACAATGTTTATTTAAATTCATAACTAAGTGACGCATACCGTATTACCATAGACTATGAAGTTAAGTAGATTATTGAAGAAGTATTTTTTACAATGGTAAACTTTTTATAAATAAAAACATCTATTACATTTCAAATTAAATCATTTACCAACTGGTAAATTAATTTCTTTAATTTAATATTTTTTACCTTTTTTTATTAGTAGCCAAAATATAAAGATCGTATTACTAACAAACTAAAATAGCTAATTGTAAATTCTCTGTGGATTTCAAAACCAGTTCATTGATAATTTCGTGATTAATAATTTAATATTTAATGGAAATTGAATGTTCATAGTTAATATATTTAAATAATATAACAATGACACCAGAGTTAAAATAGAAAATAAATGTACTAACAATATATCGAACAGTAATAATATCCGAAACAAAAATGAAATAAATGGAAAATAAAGTAAATAATTTGTCTTGTTACTTATTGGATGATTACGAAATGAATACATCTATAGATATCTAAAAACTTTATAAACTACTACGTCATAAAATTCTATTTTAAATATATCTCAACATTATTCTCTAAATATGCATTATTTATATGCTCATCTAAAATCCGGTATCAAAGATTCTACAAATCTTATTCATGTATTCCGTTTTAGAAGACGAAATGTCTTATTGAATTCTTAAGTTTGTCCTCATTAATGTTCAATTCATCGTTGTCTATTTGTTTATAAAACCTTTATTTTTCTTCTACTTTTCTCTACCAGTCTATTTCAACATACATACCATACACAATCTATCCTTACTCTCATCGTGATCTGCCTCTAGCTCTACCTTCATAATGAACATTATTTTGGCTTCGCGATTATCGTTCGTCTAAATAACATACCCATATCTACCCTATTAATTCTTCATTTCTGTGTCTCTGATATTAACTTCAAGTATCGTCTGATATACTCATTTCTAATCTTACCACATACTAAACATTCATATGTTTACCCACATATTCTCATTTTAGTTGCCCAATACAAAGTCGATAAATTACGACAGATCTTCTAATTAATTTATTTAAATATTTTGTGTTTTCTACAAAGCCTTTTAAGTAATATTATTCTAATGGATTTGTTGAAATCATTATAGTATTTATGGAATGATTATTTGAAACCTGTCACAAAGCTCTAATAGGTTTATTATTTTTAGAGAAATACAGTTTTAAACAATGTAATCGAAATAAGAGATAATTAAACAATCAAAGAGACCCACAGCGTAAAATATTTCTTCTACGACTAACAGAACAGGTTTTTGTGTTAGTACATCCGTCGCCCAAACGATAAACAGCCGGATTGGCTAGAGTGTTTTTATTTAACTTTAAAAACCGATCTGCACCGCTTCTCGCGAAATACATTCATGGATTTGTCGTGCTACACTGCTATAAGTATCAATAACGGTGAAAGGGCCATTTTAGCGGACGGTCACCGCAAATAGTGTGTTACAAAATACACGCTGCCACGTGCTGACAGTTTGCGGAGGCGATGACATTTAAACCGTTTTCGGATACCGATTTACTATACTCGGTTTTTTTTTAAGGTCAAAACTTCATTAACCGCGTTGAGCGATTTTTGGTAGGGGCAATACTTACATGCAGGTTCGCGTCATCTACATACTAATATGACATGTTGCACCAGACTTCTTATGTGGAAAAATGAATAACAATAAAAAGATTCACTTTATTCAGACTATACTTAAATAAAAAATTATAACAGTTATTCCAAAGTTTTGAGTTATCACTTTTGTCGGCAGACCCCGTGACTGCCTTTTTAAAAATTACTTACAGCATTTTTAGTAAAAAAAAACACTATATCAGTTAACCATGTTAACTATTCTCATAGTGTTATAATATTTAAAAGTGTGATTTTTCGTGCTTTAAAAAGCCAAAATTGGCAATCAACGCAAGGGTCCTAACAATGGTACGAAATTCAAGCTAGGGATCGTTAAAGCAAAATTTTGGTCATATTTAATCCCATTGTCAGCAAAAATAAGCACATCAAACCCTCCTCCCCCTTTTATGTAATTACCGACCCCTAACAAAGTGTTGAAGCAATTTATAATAATCAGTTGTGAAAATTTACACAAACATTAAAGGCACGTAAACAAAAGAGCTCGTTAAATCCATAACTGTTATCTATAGCTATTCGAAACTTCGATAAGTTTTAACCTCATTTAACATAATTAGTTATTGTTTTAGTACGCCTTTAGACTAGAAATGCGTAAAATGAACGCAGATAAAGAACGTGCGAGTACATAATTATAAAAAAAATTAGACTTACATACATTTATTTATAACAAGAGTACTAGGAAGTGAGCTGAAAATCTATACTAATTAATAAAATTGAAATGCCTATTTATAATATCAAAATTATTTTTTTACTAAATACATATGAATATGTACACGGACACCTATACCAAAAATACAATTTTTAAATTTTTTGTATGTCTGGTTGTATTGAGTAATCTGCGGAATTTTACCGAACTTTTTTGGTAGATAGCTGAAGTTACTCCGGGTAACTTAGGGTATTTTTATTAAATTGTAGGAAAATAATTAGGGTTACGTATAAAAAAATTTAAATGCAGTGCAGAATTTATGAAACGCGGGCGCAGTCGCGGGCAGACAGCTAGTCTAAATATATAATTGTTTCACTTATTGACTGATTTATCAACGCAGAGCCTAAACTGCTTGGCCTACAAACTTGAAATCTTGACTTTAGTTGCGTTTTGTGATGTAAGCATACGCTAAAAAAAGATTTTTTGAAAATTGCACCCCTTAGCGTGTAAAACAAAGAAATAACTGTTGTAAGAAAGTCCGGCATGCTCAAACCAGTGCCGTAAATACCGGTGCCACCGGTGCCCAAGCACAGGGCGTAGACTCTGGGGGGAAGCAAGAATGGCCAGACCAGGTAGGACTATAACTATTTCGGTTTGCTCCTGATAAGTTTCCGCTGCGCCCCTAGTACTCGATTACAACACATACGTACCTAGACGCCGGTATCATCAAAAACGTCTATTAAATTAGACAAAATAACGCGCTCATTTCTTTGGCATCGCACGAGCGTATTTGTGTTTAGTGTTTTACATTAGAGTATTATTACAAAAAATAGATTTTTCTTCCAAAATATTAGATAATTGGTCCACTAACACTAAGTTCCTTGTGTTTTATTTTATCACCCTCGATGAAATAAAGTAGGTCTATACCATTGCTCTAGTGTATCTGTAATACCTAAAAAAACAAAGGCGCAGTTATAGAAGCTCGCACACGGCGCAGAACAGGCTATTTACGGCACTGGCTCAAACTAAAAGAAACACAAAATTTAATATATATACTTCTAGTTAGAAACAAATGTACACGTATATCTGCGATTTTCCAAATGTTACCCCCTCTGGTCCCTCAAATACGTAAATATTAATCTTTTCACATTTTAATCATGAGGGAAAACATAGACTGCAAATGGTCTGAACTCCAAGCGGGCGAAGCCGTGAGAACAGTTACGAAACAAATAAAAGCTGTAAATATCAACTAACTTAATTTATGAACATTTAACCTGTTCAAATAAATGGTCTAAATAACTTTTTGTTATAGACCCACATAGATAGCATAACATAATCTCACGCCTGTTATCCCCGATGGGTTAAATAGGGAGGTGAAATAGCGAACTACACCACCCACATTTCGCCAAACAGGGGGCGAGCCTGTCACCATATCGGGCACAAATTCCAGACTCCGAGATGATACTGAGTAGAAAAACCCTATATCACTTGACCCGAGAGACCCGGGGATCGAACCCGAGACCTCAGAACGACAGTTGTACCGTAATAAAACTGCGCCACCGAGGCAGGCATATAGATGTAGGCATTATTATAGAAATCCGAGTACGTAACGAACGCTGTTATCTCGAACTTGTAATACCGTGGTCCAAGCACGTTCACCTGTAAAGGATGGCTTTTGCTTTGCAGCGTTAGAAGAAAGGGGAAAAATTCTGAGGAATTTCACCTACGCAGATACGCACTGGGATTCCTGTGAACCCGTTCTAATCTCGGTACAAAGTACTGGACTTTCCTTTAACAGTTTTCCTGTATGTATTATATGGGGATATCTTTAAGAATAATATAAATTATACATAGCATAACATGGTTAATATCACCTTGCTGATTCCGCTTCAAAAAGCGGGTATCGAAGACGTTTTTAAAGGGAAATTAGCAAAATAATGTCAAACATATATATTATTTAAATCAAAGTAACGCAATCATTAATCGAATATATATTTATATAGCATATATCGGAAATGAGCTTCCCCTTATCAAATATGTAAAAATCTACACTAATTGTATTCTATAATTTTAGTGACAGATTAATTCTTACCACCTCTTAATCCCAGTTTTATGTAGCCTATAAGATAAAAACGATGTATGTAAATTTTTTCATAAAGTTACTACGAATTTTTAATTACTATTATTTTATTTTACTGGGAATTTCTTCAAAAGAGTCCATAGTTTTAAATGTTTTTCGTTAAACGAAGCTCCTGGAGAAAGGTACGCAGGTGCGGCCATCAGACAACCTTTTATGGTGCTACAATTAAATCGCTTTTGACCGATGCATGCGGTCGTCAACCCTTTACAAATATATAAAATAGACTGGAAGTGACTTCAAATAGGAACGTATAAATTAGATTATAATTTATGATATTCCGTTAAAAAGTATTTTTCAATATAATTAAATAATGTTGTCTTCAAAGTTTACATCGTCAATTAACTGACTGTTTAATTTTAGGCTATCATGATCAAAAACCTTGGGAAAACAATGATATTTACGATATATAAAGTTATATTTACTTCATTACTTACTTATTTTATTAAGTTGAATTTAAAAATAGAACTATTAATCACAGCCGGATTTACCTATAGTACAGAATGTACTAGCATTGTAGGGGGCTCCGAGCGACGCTCGCGACACCTACATAGATGCGTCGCTCGGGGCGTCAACGCTCTTAAAGGGCGCCAGGATATTGTTGGCACACGGGAGCTAGAAGGGCTAGAGCCGCTGATGCTATTAATTATTTTTAATTCCCAAGTGCGCTCATGAAGAATTATATGTTGCATGTTCTAAGAACGTTTTTTACAATTATAATTCCATGTTCCACCTACTCCATGCACGCCTCTTCATAATCGTTAAGGTCGATGATCGACTTCTGGTCGATTTTGAAGTAAAGTTTGAGGGATGTTTGTAATGAGCTCAGGGCTTTGATCACCACTTTTTTGACTTTCCATCAATCTGTGCACAACGACGTCGTCGTCGATTAGTGCCCAAAGATTATGTTAAAACAGAACAGTCACTTTAAACATGGCTCCAATAATATCAATCTTCTCACTTTTTTTATTGTACAAAAGTAAAAAATGACAACATAAAGCCTAATGGTAAGCCGTAGTGCTTTATTAATAACACATATTTTTAATATTTTTAGAAATTTCTAATAATACTTAAAACTTTTAAATAAGTCTGTCTAAATTGATTTTCCCAATTTCAAGTAAATCATATCTTTCCTATGTTTATTATTGTACATGTCAATTACGATGCCTATGAAGACCTTTGAAGCCGAATTATTCTTGTACATTAACATTAAACATAAAGAGATAAATTAGATTTCTGAGTACTAATAAAAAGTATACATTTTAGTTAGGTAAGTACTTATTTGTAGTCTATAGTTTGTGTTTTTAGTAATAATCGTTTAATATTCAATGATTATGATTTTTAGTACCTGTAATAACTTGTAACGGGCAAGTACTTTTTACTTATATGTTTAATCGTTGCGTACAAGAGCAGCCGTAGGTCGTTTTGCCTGACTCTGCAAGTTTTTATTTCGAAACCTTTTGTCCGCCCGCCGCCGCGAAATGAGTTCCATGAGATGGTCTCATCTTAAATTAAAAGATAATTTATAATGTACATACTTTACTATCACGCCATTATAGGATCACGATTGTAAGACTACGTAACTCTTAACATCAAATATTATTAAATAACGGAACTGCGAGCAAAACTTGTTTGGTTTACACACAGCGGTACCCAGTAAAAAACTCTTGTCGTATAGTGTGACTACATTGAAAAAATGGCAAAACAACTTTTTATATAAATCGCCGCATACAAAGATAAACAGTATGTCAGAGTTTATGGTACTAGTATTGTGTTCGGCTGCTTTGCCTGTCTGCCTAACTGCCTAACTAAGAGAGGCTATTTAGAATTATAAAAAGTATGTAATGGGATGTTAATTTCCATAGATTATAAATGAGACTGTTTCTTTTAATTGTCAAATAATTAAATTAAATTACCTGTACCTCTGTGATAATTTATTTCAAAATATTCTAATTATTTCACAATTGGTATATGGTACGGTGAATACGGTGAATTAGTAATACAGCAATTCACATTAGAGTTATACCAGAAAGATATAGTAAAGAGATATGCTATGTATTTAGTTAATGATAAAAATGTAGTCAAGAATTCAATCAAGTCAAGCCATTCATAGTCAAGTCATTACATAATTAGAGGTTTAACGAAACTTCAGCAATTGAAGATCATCTCGAAAGCAAGGAATCTGTTCAGCAATCAGTATATAATGAAAGAAGATCACTTCCGTGATCATTCAATGTATATCCAACGGTGTAGTATAACTATAACCGTGGTAGAATTATGGACAGCTTAATGACAGCGAATATCTATAGATTCAAATAACTCAATCGTCGCTACCGTTCTTAGAATGTATTTCATTTACCATCACCATGAAGTGTAGTTATTTTGCACTATTTAAAAAGACTAATCGAATATAAAAATTTACCCAAATTACTTTTCTTATTACTTCAAATGTTTACGCAAATATTTTTGGATGTTATCAAAAAATTAAAAATATTAATATAATTGAGCAACAACTAGTTTTCATTTTATCTCAGGTGCATGGCTTGTTTAGCACAACATGGGTCCTGTACAAAGTGCGTCACGTTTTTTTTTGTACACTAGTCAATTCGTTTTATAAAGGCTAATGAATTCAAACAATATCCTGTTGATTACGATTTGTCTATGCTAATATTTATTTGGTTTCTTTTAGTTGTCTAGAGATATTTTTGTCATAAAACAGAAAACGATTGGACTAACAACTGCCAATTTATCTGATAAAAGTTGCTGTTGCATTTAGATATAAGAAGATAAATTCTTTAAGACAATTTTTTTAATTTAAGAATAAGCTGGACTTGCCCTTATATAAATGTCCAATTATAATAATGTATGCTTAATAACACCAAGATCTGTTAAATTTTCAACCATTTTTGTTGAATTCGTTGCTTCATGTAAAGCCTTTCAGAACAGATAACAGAATAAAAAGAACCTACAATATAATTTCAAAAGATTCTGCCATTTAACTTTGTTATTATAACATTTATCTACTGTTTATTTCATTACTGTGTCTATGTAGGACATCAATACAGATACCATTGAATATAGGAAAAAGGAAAGTACTAAAAAGCAGGTCTTCAATCTCCCGTGGAAGACTACCAGCCAATAAAGTATATAGCACACTTTATTACATATAAGGTGAGAGTATATACATATCTTAAAGAAGCAGGGTATTGTAATTTTCTCTTTGACACCTGGTAAACAATGGTAAGTGTGTGAAATGCATAATAAGTGATGATAAAATATTGAACAATAGTAATAACACTGAGCTGTAATGATACAAATTTCAAACTAACAAGATGAGAGCTTTCAAAAGCTTAAAACTAAACTTTATCAATAAAAGAATATTTTTAAAGAGAAAACTTCTTTACGGAAAAAAAAACTTGTATATTCCCGTTACCAATGCCATAACGTCAGCTGTCAACATGCAACAGTATGTCAATATAAGATGACGTTAAATGCTGGCGCTCCGAGGTAAATATTAAAATTTGTACTTACACAGCCTATGGTATGTATTGATTATGAATAAACTTTATGAAAATGTACATGATTATTACTAGAAGCGTCATTAGATATAAATAACAGACAAATGAGGTATGTTAAACGTTAGGTTATTTTAATAGGACGTGGCCCTGTAATAGGACGTGGCCCTGTTGGACGTGGCCCTGTTGGACGTGGCCCTGTTGGACGTGGCCCTGTTGGACGTGGCCCTGTTAGGGGACGTGGCCCTGTTGGGTCTGCCGCAGGGGACGACGCGTTGCCTGCGAGAGCCATCCCTTATCGTCCCCATCCCAAATGCGGCGGACGGCCCCGGGGGTTTTACTGGGTATTTCCGGACGCTTCACGTCCGGGTGAGTCCCACACTGGTGCGGAGACGTCCCTCCGCACCCCCTTACCCATTGCATTGGAGGACTTCGGTTTCACTAATGCAATGGGTAAGGGTAGTGTGTAAATGCATTCCCCTCGTCAAAAAAAAAAAAAAAGGTTATTTTAATAATTTCAATTATAAAATTTAAACACTAAAAAAACAGTTATTCTAAAGTATCGAGAGTTCACTTCTCTCGGCAGTCGCTTTGGCTGTTTAGTTTTTTTTGTTAAAATCCAGTTTTTCCCGATATTTTTCTTAACAATAATCTGATATTATTAACAGTTAAAACAAACTAAAAAATTAAATGTAAGTTACTTAAATAAATAAAAATCATAAAGAAAGCTAACTTTACTTGATATGAAATCGGGGAACTTTCCAATGAGTTAATTTTTTAATCTTTTAAGTTTCGATACCTAAAAGTGATAATACATCTTATAAATACTTAATCTTAATTATATTCTTAATGAATTTAATTTTGCCACATAAAAATGTTATGTTTCCAGGTAATGTTAGTTAGAAAAGAAACACAAAATAATAATCAATTAGTATATCAAAAGTTAATAAAAAAATCTCTTAATATGTCGATTACCCATAAAAATGAGACAATAGGAAATCAATGGAAAGCTGGCGTAAACGCCAGGTTAGTGCTCAAGGGGTTAAGATCACAATTCATTTAAATATCACGTTTCAGGTATAGGTCTCAAATTACGAATATGTGAGAATCGCGCGATATATATTTATAAACTGGCAATCGAACCCTTTCCGTGAACAAAAATATTGATAAACAAATTATATTTACATTTTAATCGAGGTTTTATAACCTTACAATTAATGTTTGTTGTAATTTTTTTTTAATGTTTGTATTTATTTTTTAACGCTTCACGTACCAATCTTAATTGTTTTTATAGATTCCTTTAAGCATTCATCTCCATAACAAAGTAAACTCATAAAAAAATCCTATTTCTATACTTTTAGTAAACGAACATTTACAGTTGAAATGAACAGTTAAATAATAAGTATTCACCAATGGAATAAATTTGGAAATTCAAAATGTCTTTAATGAAATTGTTTACATATAATCACCTATAGTGTTTGTTGACTTTCAAAGAGTGAATTCACGAAATCCAAATATAGAAATACAACCGCATGCATACCTATGTAAAATTAGAAAACAAATAGAAAGTGACTATGGGTTGCAAATATTTAAAGAAGAAATATCTAGTTGGTAAGGTATTTTTATCTATACTCTCTCCTGTCTTCGTTCAGTGGTGTTCAGCAAAATCGGCAAGTAACTTTGTGATGTTCTTTAAAGCGGGAACACACTTTTACCATACCACACGATACGATGTTACATTGATCGTTAATAATATGCTTCTAGCAAAAGAAGATGGTTTAATTATAAAATCGCTTAACAAACAGAAGATGAAAATCTACTCAAAAGTTTTTTATTTGTCTATTTATCTATACTAATAAATAAAATTGAAGTTTCTGTTTGTAATGTCAAAATAACAATTTTTACGAAATACATACGAATGTATGTACGATGCCTATATCAAAAACACAATTTTTAAACTTTTTGTCTGTCTGTTTGTACCGCGTAATCTTTGGAACGGTTAGACTGATTTTTGACGGGACTTTTTTGGTAGATAGCTGAAGTTACTCCATGTAACTTAGAGTACTTTAATGCACAGTGTTACGTGCAAGTGTTTGAATTTATGAGAAATGTTTTTACTTTATCTTAGTACTAAAATTTTTTTAGGAAAATAATTAGGGTTCCGTATAAAAAAAAATTGTGTCGTGTGGTGGTCAAGAATAGTACCACCTCATATCTTCCCGTGGGTGTCGTAAAAGGCGACTAAGGGAGCAAAAAAAACAGAGGATGGGCAGCAGCGTCTTCTGAGTATCACAAACACCTACTGCGATAGCCAAACCGCCTGCCAAGCGTGGCGATTGTGACAGATCCCCCCCCTTATTGTGGGAGATCTATGTATAACAGTGGACGTTTTATGGTTGAATGGATGGATGGATAAAAAAATTAAAACGCAGAAAAGAACATGAAACGTGTGCGCAGGCGCGAGCACTCAGATAGTATACTATATATTTAGATGATTTTTAAATAAACGCATTCCGTACTTGAAAATTTTACTGTGCCTCACTTGTAAATTAATTTATTGTGTAATTTGAATGTTGTAGATTTCGAGCCCACCTATCCAACTCTAAAATCAGCCTGAGCTTTCGGTAATTTCGGTGATTTTAAATAATTCCCGCCTACGTAGCTAGCACCCTTATGTTTGAAAACCTGACGCGAAATAACAATAGGTATGTTCTGGTAGCATCACTTGAGAACCAGTATCTCTTTAGTGTGTTTACCATCCTGGACCACATCGTCACTTAATATCAGGTGAGATTGTGGTTAAACCACTTCACAACACAAAAAATTGGTATATAAACTATCATGCATCTCGCTATAAAATTTATATTCTTACATCCGAATCTAATTCGCATAAATGCATTAAATTCAACCCACTTTCTCTCGTGCATCGCTCGTTTACTCAGTATTAATGATCTCACGGCACTTGTCGTTTTAATAAGAACAGTTCAGAACGCAATTACTAGATATCAGAACTATTATAATCTTCAAGTAACCTATAAAATCAATAATAAAGCTAAATTAAACTTGTATCTCGGATCGCTTTTTTGCTAATCTTGACTATTTTACTATTTCATTTAAATATAAACTTTCATTCATAAACAAATACTTTCACTGATTCTCTCACTTCCTTATACTATGTCTCTCTGCATTATAGAGATATGAGTAAATTAACACCCATATTGAATCCTGATTCCAAGTTTCATAACCCAACTGCACACTGAATATACGACCTTCATCAAAAATAACTTCAACGCAAAGCTGTTAAAATTTCAAAGAGTACCGCTATGCAACATAATGCGTATATGTGGATGATTTTCGAACGTACACTGTCCTAGACACGTAATCTTAGACGATTATTTCCCATAAGAATTCTCACGAAGGTCGAATAAATAGGCGTGATAATTCACGTTACATTGAATTGGTTTGTTCTACTTACAGATAGTAAATTCGATATTCAAAAAACGTCTTTATGTAACTAAAGTATTAGATAAATAGAATTACTAATTAACTCTCGAAGTTTTAACAGAATAAACAAAACAAACGGTCCGTTTGTTTAATGCGGTTTAATTTAGAATAACTCGAAGCAGGTGAAGGAAACGATTTATTGTTGTGGTGTTTCTGTGAAAGTCTTAGAAATTGAAACAGTCTTATAAAATTTAATTTTAAATCTGATTATGTTCAAACTCATGTTAAAATATCTCCAGACCATGTTTGTAACGTTGATGTTATCTTGTCGTTCATTATGAAACTAATAGGATTAACTAAGGAAAATGCTTTGCCTACAATCTATCACACAATGTGCTTAATTGGCATTCTAAACCTGCTTAGAATATTAGCTATTGCACCTGCTAGTTCACAGCTTTTTCGTTTTAGGTTTGCTATAATCAGACGAGAATTATAAAGTCTCTTATTTATAACTTTATATATAATTTCTATCTATACTCTATATAAAAATTTACCCAGTAATCCGATTACAAAGATTTAATTTTCAATCTAATCTATAAAATGATTCTAAATTTTTATTTAATAAACTTATCATATTGAATAATCCTCATTCATATTTTCTATCAGTTATTAAATTATCATAAATTAACAATTGATATTGCAAACATCAGTATTGTATTCTGATTTATATCTTAGCGCCTTAGTGATAGGATACAAATTTAATCATGAATAAATTCTACGATAATTAGTGTATTTTACATGCAAGTTTAACAACCTTGTTCTAAATAAAGACATCTATCCAAACGCAGAGTTCAAGTGAGCAGTTAACTAAAATATTATGTTCTGCTAAGCTCATGTCTTAAACTTGTGCCCTTGACACACTAACATTGAGGGAATCACGTGCAACATGCTATTAAAATTCACATATTCCGTTAAGGATATATAACCGAAAAGTTATCGTATTACATCTGCCATCTTGATCCATGTTAACACGAGATGAGGAAATGTCAGAAATTTGAAAAGATGCGCGGACTTAAAATCTTCTAAGGCAAAATTATTATTTTTAACTAGCTGTGTCCGCGGCTGCGCCTGTGTTTCATATGTTCTTAAATTCGTTTTAATTTTTTACTACTACTACTACTTATTTTCCTATTTTTTTTAGTACTAAGATAAAGTAAAAATATTTCTCATTAATTCAAGCACTTGTCCGTCAAACTGTGTATTGAATCGCATTTTATTCAAATTTTTATGAGTTTTATTTTTTTACACGGAACCCTAATTATTTTCGAAAATCAAAAGTACCCCTTAAGTTACTCGGAGTAACTTCAGATATCTGCCAAAAAAAGTCCCATCAAAATCGGTCCAGCCGTTCCAGAGATTACATACAGACAGAAACAGACAGACAAAAATTTTGTATTTTTGGTATACCTAGGTATCGTATAAATGTACATCCGTATCTATTTGGTAAAAAAAAATATGTTGACGTTACAAATACACTTCAATTTTATTTATTAGTATAGATTAAAAAAAGCTTGCTTACAGGACATATGTACCTACGTGTTGTATGCAGGAGTGTCAGTGCAGTATTGTGCTTGTAATGCTTAATGCATGTTAAATGTCACTGTATCGCGCTGGTATCACGTCAAGAGTCTCCCCAGTTGGGGAACGGAGCACGTCCTGGGCCGCCACCGGAGAGGAACCCGGAGTGTGTGCGGGAGCAAAGTTACCCGCCTGTCCCCTGCGGCGGGAACGGCGGTTTCGCGGGTGTGTGCGCTGGCACGCAAGTAAACGCGGTTGATGCGGGTAGATCCTATTCCGCATAAATGTGTAGTGTAGTTATCGTCGCGGTCGGTCAAAATGTTACGCGGTCGTGGCCTTTTGAAGACGGCGTTCGGGACGGGCGAGTACTAGACGGCTTGTACTATAAGGGGCTTCGGGTGTCTGCGCGTTCAATGAAGGAATTAATTTATACCAAAACTCGAGAGTGGGAGTTTTACAAAATCATTTTTTTAAATGGTTAACATGAACTGCACCTATTTATAATAATTATTTGATTAATGCTTTTAATTATAATTTAACCGTCACAGAATTTAATTTAAATTAACAATTTTAGAATTTTTTTCATTCATTCATTCAACCATAAGACTTCCACTAATGGACATAGGTCTCCGACATTAAGGAAGGGATTGCCATAATCGCCACGCTTGGCAGGCGGATTGGCAATCGCAGTAAGGTGTTTTTGGTACCCAGAGGATGCTGCTGCTCATAAAACCAGGGATGGTTTATATCCCTTAGTCGCTTTTTACGACATCCACGGCAAGATATGGTGTGGTACAATTCTTAGCCGGCAGCACACGGCCAATCCGACATCATACGGCCAGCCGGCACCACACGTCCAGCCAGCACCACATGGCCAGCCGGTACCACACGGCCAAACGGCACCACACGGCCAGCCGTCACAACCCGGGCACAGGTATAACACGACTAAATTAAAACGGTTTATTATAATATTAAAATACAGTGTGCTACCAAAAATTATACATTCGGGTATCGCCACGTGCTGAGATCATCTTGGAACTCGTTTATCAAGCGTATGTAAATTTTATAGATTTTTTTTATTACGAAATGAACAAGTTTTTGATATGAACAACACTTTGCTCTATTTAATCCGTGGAAGCAACTTTGCAAATTTGTAACGAAAAAAATATAGTTTTAGTAATATTATAATAAAACGAAATAATCTTGACACTCAAAAGATTTTAAACATTCCATGTTGTATGTTTCTTCCGAGAACGCTTACCATACACTGGAACGATGGATATAACATAGAGAATGTAATATCACGCCTTAATATGTCGATTACCCATGAAAATGAGATAATAGGAAGACAATAGGAAAACAATGAAAAGCTGGTGCAAACGCCAGGTTAGTGTTCAAGGTGTTAAGCTATAGTAAAATGTCTAATGTATGTAAGATAAATCTCAATTTACTGAAGTGACCATTTAATTGTTTGCTTCAGTCTCTTATTTTCTTATTTTTAACCAAAGTCTCTTTTTATATTAACTGAAAATATGATTGAATATTTTAACCTGTCAAATTTAGAACAGGGAATACTTATATTATATAGGCAGGTGATTACATTAAATGCATTTCCCCCCGTCAAAAAAAAAAAAAAAAGGTGATTACATTAAAGTGTTAGGTTAGGTTAGGTTAGGTTATTAAATTCAGATAAAACGTTCATAGAATGATGCAATTACGAATTAATGGCGGTGAACTACTTACAACTTACATTAGAACTATTATGTCCAATTAGTCTTAAAGGTCCGACTGTTTATTAAGAATAGAGGATACCCCTTAAATTAAATGGCAGAATATATAAGTCCATTATAAGAACTGTGCAATTGTATGAATGCTGGGCAAGTAAGAAGAAGGATGAGAAACGAATGAGATACGAATGTTAAGATGTATGTGGTATATATAGAATGAATGAATACATAGAAAAGTTCAAAGGGAATCGTTTGACGTGGGATGGACATGTTATGATAGTAGAGGAAGCGCAAATGCAAAAATCGTAATAAATATGAATGTGGAAGGATGGAAAAGTAGAGAAAGACTAAAGTTGGCGTGTGTGGGGAATAATATGCAAGAAATAGAAGTAAATGACGAGATGACGGCTGATAGATATGAATAGAAGAAGAAAAAACATACTTCGCAGAGCCCAAGTGAGTTAGGAGCTTGGTATGAGAATGATGAATAGAAATTTGATGTCCTGTAATTGGAGAAGTAATATTTTGGAATTAGTGTAATTCGATCAACCCAAACATTTCATTAACTGGTCACAAAATAAAATGGATAAAATTTTAATATTCAATATAAAGTTATAGTAATAGGAAACCAAAGTCTTCAAATCTGTACTAAGAAATAACATTGAAGTGTCTGTTTCTAATGTCAAAATAACAATTTTTTACTAAATACATTTGGACGTTATTATTACGATACATATACCAAAAATACAATTTTTAAAATGTTGTCTGTTTGATCTGGTTAATCTCCGGAAAGACTGGACCGATTTTGACGGAACTGTTTTTATTAGAAAGTTCAAGTTACTTCGCGTAACTTAATATTTCGAAAATAATTAGGGTGCCGCTTATAAAAAATTAAAACTCATAAAATTGTGTACAAAATCCTATTCAATGCAGTTTTACTGACACGTACTTTTTTGATAATAATTCGAAAATCATTAAGTATATAAAATTAAAATCCAGTGAAGAATATATGCAAACGCAGGCGCAGTCGGGCACAAAGCTAGTCATATTAGATATTTTAGAAGCGAATTCATTTTTATACCACACATACAATAATACGTTATTTTTGGCTTTGTACAAAAAATATTCATGAGCACTTTCACTTGCATGCGAAGCACTTTCCATTTTTTTTATCATTTCATTAAAATATTATTCGGTCAATAAATCTCTCGGAACATGCACTTCGTTATATGCACAGCGAAAAAAATAATAATTTGTGCACTCGTTCTCTTGTTGGAATTTTAAAAATTCTATTTTTTTTTCTTAAAACTTAGAAAAAACTTGGGTTTTAAAAGTAGAATAAGTGTGCTAGTTTCCACGTTGGAAGCATCACCAGCACACATACCATGTTCTAGTTCAAACGGAGTTGGTAAGAATTATTGCATCCAAATGTTCCAATTATGTGCTGAAAGGGGTAACCCAATTTGACTGGCGCTGGTTAGTTTTAACATTGGGATTACACTGACAACTTAATATTAGCTGAAGTGTATGCGTATTTGTAACTTCATATCGTTTAAAAAAAAAACAAAAAAAAAAAAATATATATATATATATATATTATTAGATGAATACTGTATTCTGTTACGAATAATGCAACTGTGGAATTAAATTTTAATTACAAAATATTTCAAAGTCAAGGTGTTAAGGATAAAAAAATGTAATCTATTTATTTCTACATTGATATTATTGCTTAGATCTGAGACGTTTCTCACGGATGGAATGTTATATATCTTCGACAAGACTATTACAGCGTAGAATTAAAAAAAAAAAAATTGAGTAATTGAAAAATATTATAAAAAATTATTTAAATAATAGTATTGTTACAGTTATATCTGTATTTATGTTGGTACATATCAATGTATATCTTTTATACTAATAATAAATCTGAAGTTTTGTCTGGCGTTAATTTTTTTTCTGCAGCGTGTATATCTGTTATGATTGTCTGGATTTATCTTGAAAATGGCTAAACCAATTTTGATGAAACTTTATATGCATAAATTCTATGTTAAGGAGCTTTTTTTGGGCTACGCGGATTTTCAGAAATTGTTTTTAGAATTCGTAAAAAAAAATATAGGAATGAGATTTTTTCGGCTTTAACTCAAAAACGGGTTGAGCAATTTTGACAACTTTTTTTAAGCATAAAGTATATGTTTATAAGCTATTGGTCTATTTATATTTAAATCTAGCAATATTTATTTAAAAACTAAAAAGGGATTCATCGTTCGGTAACAACTAGGCTATGAAATACAAAACAAAATCAGGGCATCCACATTCAATTAAGATAATACAAGTAGACGAAGTATCGAGCGCCTGGTAGTTTAAAGTATTTTGTTGGTAACGTACTGAAATTATCCGGGTAAAATTACATTAGATATTGTAATTATTTTTTTATATTTACTTCCAAAACATATTTAAATGCAGTACTGTCGACCATAGTGAGTGATGTACACTAAATAAATTTCAATTCCATCAGTGAACCATGCTATATGATGCAATATTTGTTAAAATCTAAATTAGTTGAAGTATTTATAACTTTTCCATTAATTTATCATGATTATCATTACAATAAATTTAAAAAGGCAAACAATTTTTTGAAATATCATAAATCATTTTATGTGTTAATTTAGTTCGTTTACGTACTGAATTAAAATATTTCTGTAATAAACTAAAAACCGTAACCCTGATTTTAATAATTTACTTACTAGGTTAAGGAATGTATAATGCAGTGCCTAATTACTACTTTACAGACTTTTTGATATTCACTTACCATCCTTAATATACGAGATAGATTTCTAACCAGAGCAAAATTATGTCACTTTTTATTAGTATCAATATTTTATTTAATTGATCATTATTTTAATTTTTGTTCATAGGGTTTGCTGTTAATATATTTTTTTAAATTTATATCAGAGATTGATTTTTATGTAGATTAAATTAATATTTATTTTAGTAAAGTATTTTAGTCGTAGTAAAGAATCATTGTTATCATGGCTTGTTCTCAACCCACTTCGGGTCGGCGCAGTATGTTTTCTACTTCCATACATCCCTATCAGCTGTCATCACTTCATTTACTGCTTTTTCTTTCATACCATTTTTTACACAATCCATCGATACTTTCCTTGTCCTTCCTCTACTTCTTCATCATTCCAGATTCATATTCATTACTATTTTTCACACATGCGAAACTTACAATTGTAGTAAACGATAAATAAAATAATAAAAAATAAATTAGACGTCGAACACATCGTAAATAGTTAATTAGGATAATGGTAAATGACTTAGTATAGAAACATTCTGCATCATGCTAAGGATTCCGCAAGTGGAAATAAAAAAAAACACGAAGATATTATACATATATTTCACAAAACTTATAAGAACATTTACTACTTTCAGCCGAATCTAAATTGTCTACCAATTTTAAGACCTGCAAGTTTTAATTTACCTGGACTTAATCGTGTTCTAGAATATTCATGTTTTAACAAGAACCATATTACATAGGTAATGCCATCGTGACGATTATCTAAACGGACTAAGAAACACGGAAATCGTGTCTGAAATATGTAACAATAATTTACGTCATAATCATAAATAGGTACATAGTTACTAAGCGTGGGAGAACTTAATTGTTTCATACGAATCTGTATACTCGTAGAATTTATATTCATATCTATTATCTAGACTAAATTTGTACAACTGCATCGCTCGCATTTAATAATTTATATCCTTTAAAACAATTTTTCTCTTCTTTTATGTCTTTCATTTTTAATGGGTTAGGTTAGGTTAGGTTCCTACTGTAAAAGTACCTACTGGAAAAGGAAATGCCATTACTTATTATTTCGATTAATTTAGTAGTGCGGTTTAAACCTACCTGTCAAACTCTAAAATTTGCCTGAGCTTTCAGTGAAGGAAAACATCGCGAGGATATCATAGCTTGGTGGTAGGGTATTTTAAAATAATGCTCGCCTGGGTAGCTACCACCTTCAAGTTAAAAAACCTATCGCCAAGTACCAATAGGTTTTTTCCGGCAACATCATTTTAGAACCGGTACCTCTAGGCTTAGTGTGTTAACAACTTGCACCAGATCGTCAGTTAACACTAGGTGAGGAAGGGGATCGGTCATATCGACAGTATGCATAAAATATATGGAGTTTCGCGTATTTCTCAAAATTATTTTAGATACTTACCTATATGTATTTGATTTAGTTATTTAGATAATTTAACAGGCATTTGGTAATTCATTTAAAATTTTCGTAAATTGTCTATTCTTTACAGATTTGTCAATTCGGCATGTGTATGATTATTACTCGTACGAACCGCCTCCCTTTCGGACCGCTTCTGCTAAAAAGATGGCGGAAAACTCAGTAACTCTAAGCTTTAAAAAATTCATGTGTATCTATGTTCTCGAGTTATAGGCAAACAATCAAACAAACAGACATAAAGACATGGTTTTTATGAAATGTTAGGGAAGGGACACTTGATATTATGTCTCTGGTATTTTTATTATATTTATATATCGTATAATGATCTTTTAAATGCTGATTGTTTACGATTATTACAACGAATGTACTTTGGGTTTTAGTTGTGTTTTGCAAACGTTATGTTAGAACGACTGTAGATTTGTTTTTTTTTTCATTTATTTAAATTTAATGAGAAGATATACCATACATGGTGATTATTAAAACTGTTTTACCCAAATGTATCGGCATAACCTAAATTTTGACTATTAAACTTCACATCGGAGCAAAGACTGCAACTGTGCAAATCCCAAGCCCGGCGCCATATGGAGTACTTCTGTCACCTCTGGGTGGGAGCACCTTGATATCAGCTCGAGCCATTTGACTCAGTTCAAAGACGTGCTGTGAGAATTGTTGACAACCCCAATTTCGCAAGCGGTTCAGCCTCTAAGTTTAATGAGGTACTTTGCCTCCTTATGTGTGTTATACCGTTTGCATAATGGTTTGTGTTCTGATGAATTGTTCGACATAATGCGGACACTTAATTTCTACCATTGTACGGCTCACCATCGGCAGAAAGTTCACCCTCACATCTTGGAGCCAAAGTGGTATCGGACAGCGCGGATTCAGAGGAGTTTCCTCCCGCACACTATCCGTATATGGAATGAGCTCCCAGTGGACGTGTTTCCGGTGGAATACAGTATTAGGTTCTATAAAAAAGGCGTGAGAAAGTTCTAAAGAGAGATGGCAATAACAAGCGCCCATAAGTAAGCACTTTATTTCTATTTCCTAACAAATACAATCAGTGATTACAAAATTTTAATTCACAAAACTTAAGCTAATTAGTTTTTAGTTAGTACTCGTACTACATTAAGGGCAAATTATGGTGAATGAATACTCTGCATTGAGAAAATGTCACTTCGTTTCGAGTCTATCCGCCCTATCGATCGTGCGCCACGTACGCATGCTCGCTTACAATACTAAACGGAAATTTTGACCGGATATCCGGCAGCCAGTTATCCGCCCATCCAGCCACAAGGTGGGCCGGATATCTGGTATCCGGTAACCGGCCAAACAACTATCTGTTTCATCTCTAGTTTTTTTTACAGCTCACACAAATATATTTCCACATAGCTAAGTAATACGAGATAAAGACAATGGATATAGAACGAGTAATAAAAGATTTTTTTAATTAGCTATATCAATCCAGGCTAGGTCAAGACTGGATCACCTCGAATACGATACACAGAATAAACTCTTTGATACAGTCTAATTAGCACGATCGTGTCGCACGAATGACATATGGTCAATGAATAAACTATATATTTGTGTATTTATTTATTATGTTATGTTTGAACACAAATATAACCTTGTTAATGTACATATTTGTTGAATGACTGTACTTACCCGATAACGAACAATATCCAATAAATTCCTTTACCTACAACATGTCCGATTTTGTCTTAAAAGATATTTACTCGATATTTATTTATTGTTTATTTGGAACGCAACAATTACCCAAAAAAGTATAATAGTCTATACATTTAATCAGATTCACCTATCGACAGGTATTTCGATGTGTTGAACATTTCTATTCATCTCCATAACTGCAGTTTTTCTCAATATACTCAAATTTGGAGGGTTTACGAGTTAAATGGACCTCAGTTTCAGAAAAAATAAATGTCGATAGGTAGGTCTGGTTAAATGCAAACCACCATTTTTTTTGTGTGCCGAAGTAAATAACGTATACTTTATGGTTATTCTAATAATATTTTATCAAAATCGGTAAACGCGTTTTTGAGTTTAAACCAAAAAGACTTTTTCTTAATTATTTTTTTAACGAATTGAAACGCATTAATTGACAATTATGGATCGTCACCTAGAATATGTAAGTCAATAATACACTTTGTTTTAAATTGAATATAATTAGGATATTTATTATTTGCAATTTATTCGGATCAAATAATCTACGATAGATTGATTCACCATATAGTTTGAACGTGCCGTATCAAATTTTTCAATAGTATTATATTACGTCTATTGAGAACATGTCATGTGATTTAACAATCAAGGATCGAGACCGCTCTGTCGTTCTGCACATCCTTTCACAGTCGACGGGGGGGTTGTGGGGTCAACTGTGATCACACGAAACATATTACTATGTCACATGACCATGTCACATGTGCAATTACCGCCCGAGATGAACGGAGCAACAGTTGAAGCAATATATCATACATTACGCAAATAGTCTTGTAGTCGAATGGCGAAGTTTAGAAACAACTGTAGAATGAGCAAACTTGTTTAGGAAATAGTGAGTATTATGAGACAAAAAGTATTATCTATTCTAACGTCTAGTCTGCACACTTTAACGGCGGGTTTCAATATTGAATCTTAAAAGTTAAGATTGAGATCAAACCAAAAATATCTCGGTTTTTGTTATTGTTCACTGACAAGTTGAAGTTTGAGAATATATTTTATCTCCTCAAACCCCCCATATTAATTTTTTGCCTTTTTTAAACTATATTTTTAATCTGCCCACAACCCTTCTGCGGTATCTTAATGCCCTTTCGTTTTTTCTGTGTCTTCTACTCACGTTGAAAACCTATGCTTTAGAGAAAAACATGATTTCAATTTCGGAAAAAATTATATTGGAAACTGGCCGTTAGTCAATCATGAAATGTGTGTAAAAGGTGATATTTTTTATTCGGCAAAATGATAAAACATTAATGATCGCTAATAGATGAGGATCTGTCGATAGTTGCCATCATCGTGTCGACCTATATCTACCACGGCTATATGCGACGGTTTTTACATGTGCATTTGACTCTACCACCTCACTAATTGATGGATATACTAATCCTGAATCGTAACGCATCGAATCGTTTAAATATTTTGTACCAGCTCATAAAAAATTTAGTAAATAAATTTCAAAATGACTTTTTAAATCTATACTAATATTATAAAGAGGAAAGGTTTGTATTTTTGTATGTAACGAATAAACCTAAAAAGTACTGGACTGATTTGGATGAAATTTGGTGTGGAGGTAGTTTGAAATCCAGGGAGTGATATAGGATTTTATTCCGAAAATCTCACGGGAAGGGGAACTACGCGGGTAAAACCGCGCGAAGAAGACTTGAAAAGCTATTCAATAATGTAATATTTATTTATTTATTATTTAACTTTTACGACAACCTAAAATAGGTAAATGTTTGAACTCAAGGTATTTCAAAATTGATTGAATCTTTCTATATGTTTCTTATTCTTAAAACTATAGAGTTTAAAATCACTAACATATGTTAAATGAGATAATATTCCTTGGAAAATTAGGTAACGTTTTATATTCCAACGACGTAAACTACGGTGCACACGACGGTGTCCGACTAAAACACAGTATGACAACTGAATTAGAGTATTAAGACGTAATGATGCCACAAACAAAAAAAGGCCTTGTTGTGTATTTAAATTAACTTGTAAGTAGTTTATTGCATATATTAATCAGTATTTTAAACATAAAATATTTTGTGATAATAATGATAGATAATTAAATGTGCATTTTGTGGAAAAAAAAAACTAAACATCTTTAGGATTATACAAAAAAAACTACATATCAATACAAACCTTTCAATATGTCACTTTTTTGTTTAACGTGGGGAGATGCATTTACGCATTCTCCTACCAGCTCTAATTAGGGTGAACATCTCTTCCGGATTAGATCTGCTAGGGGGTTGTGAGACTCGCTTGCTGTGAAGCGCCGAAAATGCTAAAACCTCACCTCACGGTACCATTCGCCACCTTTCTAGGGCGACACGGGATTAATCCAGTATACTCCGCGTCGTCCCGATGGTAGTCCTGACAAGGTTGGGCCACTCCCTGTGTCTTCCGTCCGAGGCGGCATCCTGGCATCAGCTGCCCTCCTCCCTATCCAACCGCTAACACAGAGGTCCAGCCCCTATCCTCCTCCCGTTCTTCTGCGACATCTCTGGGAACACTGGAGGAGAGGGACACGTTGGAGTGTGGCTGTCTTAGTAAGGTGGGAGAGTACGGTTTACCCGTGTTCTCATACCGCTCATTCTACTGCGGCCTTCTTCTCCAGCATGATTACTCGCAGAAGGAGGCCACAACATTCCAGACTTTATCGCTGTAGAGCATGGTTCTAACCACGCTCGGCAATGAGAGATTTGGCCGCACCTCTCCCATCAAGGCGCAGCGCTGCATGACCCAAACAGAACACTCTGTCGGCTCCTTTCTGGCGGTCTTGTGCAGATACAATCCGAAGCATCCATGCCCAGATGGTACCTGTACAAGTCTGAAAGTCAGGGAGCCGAACTCCCTATCCATTCCTTGAGGACCGGCCGGACGACGTTTACAGTATATTTTCCGTACCACACGTCCAGGTCCTTCCTCCATCTTCTAACCACCTCCTTCTTGGCCCTTTCCCTCTCAACGACCACTTCCGAATAGTTGAAGCGGAACCCACCACCATCCCTCCTCGCCGCCATGAACCGATACACGACGGCAAGCACCTCCGCTTCAAGCTCTCACGGCAGGGATCCTGAAATTACCAAGGTCGCTCACGCGGATACCATACGGTAACCGCGGTACGCTGTATAGTATGCAGCACACGGATATTACAAGCGTTAAGGGCGTCTCCCCACACTATACCTGCGTATATAATTTCAAATTGGCTAAATGCTGTTGATAGGAAGGACCTTGACAGCTTCACCGAACTTTTGTGGCAAGCACTTTGGGCACTCAGCTGGGAGAGTGTTTACTAGCGCAAGGGCACCAAAGTCGTAGAGAACTCGACTTGGGGTGTCATCTGATACGCAAATTTCACGTAATTTGCCCCGTGCTAAACCTACTATGATTAAGGCGAATTACTGCTCTCAAGGACCCTTACAGGATCCATGTATTTGCGTAAAAGTGGAGTGTTATGCTAGTATGCGTACAGGAGCCTTCCCAGTTGAGGATCGGAGCATGACCTGAAGCTCTGCCGAAGGGGGCTCGAGATACAATATATTTTCAAATGTTAAGATCCCAGTGGTAACCTAAAATGAGTATTTCTTTTAAATAAAAATATATCATAAATTGTCATTAAAGTCATAACGCATGTATTACAGTTGACTGCCACGGACACTAATAGGGTAGGGTAGGGTAGGCAGAGACTACATCCCTCCACCTGCTACGATCCTGACACACGTTATTCGCTTCTTTTACTTTCATAAATGCTCTTCGGTTACGGACACTTTTCATCTAGTCTTTCTCCAGAACGACCTCGATCTGATCGAGATACGTTCGCCTAGGACGACCCTAACCAGCTTGTCCGGCCACTCTTCTCTTGTTAATTTATTTCGTCAATTCTCTTTCATCCATCCTCTTATCGTGTTCAAATCAATTCATCCATAAAAACTGGACAGTCTGTCACACTTTCTTCTTTTTCAACAACCATTACTTTCGTTTTACTATTATTCACTTTCAATTCATTCCCTTTAAGGCTTTTTCCAAAATATTGACCATCGCCTGCAATTCCTCCTCAGATAATGCCCGTGTAACCTGGTCATGGAGCATAGAAACAATAGTTTACTAACACTCTGTATAATATATTATCTAACCATTGGAGCAGATGTAATTTCAAAATATGGTTATGTCCTAGAAAACATGCCACCTCGTGATTGTTTTACTATGAAATGACGCGAAACAATACATTATAACTTTGGAATATTTCTGTAAATGTTTAAACATTCTGGTTCTTGCACTCATAACAACTGATAGTGAAGGTATTACGTTTGACCTTATCTACCTCATAATATTATGCATATGTTTTGCGCACATGTTCCTAAAAACAAATCTTGTCAGTGTGTAGACCGTGATTGTTAATATTATAGGTCCAATAATAATGGCCGCTATTAATTGATATCTAGTATTTATGTATACGATTACCTTATCTTAGGCTTTAAATCTTTTATCTTTGAAACCTTGTCAGTCAGCATAGAAAGTGGTTTTAAAAATATATCTACATAAAACATTTCGCCTGTATTGGTGTTCCTTATATACTATTGAATTCAATGTCTCTCAGTCTGTATGTCTATTTATCCGTTAGTGAACTCAAGAAACCGATTTACGTGATTCTTTTTTAAGCTATATATATATATATATTTCTGACCAAGTTTAAGTATACATTTTGTAACATTAAGTAATACTAATCTTAGTCTAGTGGTTGACCATATATAGCAGTAAGATTGCGAGAAAGAAAAAAAAACTGTTTCCAAAAATATATTCATTGCTAAAACTAAGGGGTGATTCAACGTAAGCAATATTTACATATTAATTTTCGTTCGTTTTTTTACATATGGCAATATTTACGTTATCATGGAGGAGAGTTAAACTTTGCTAACTGTTCCTGAAAAGGTGAGGGGTCAAAAATGTCTAAAATTTTTACTTACTTCCTTAATACTTGAAATACCTCTAAATATCGTCAATAGCTGTTAAAACAAAAGAACTAAGATGAGATAATTGTAACCAGCAAATTACCTTACAATACTTCATTGCGCATAAAATTTGTATATAGTCGCGACCTTAATGCCATTTGTAATTTTCTTCCAGCTATCCTGCGGTACCTAGTATTGTCAATACAAAGAAGCGTGTAATCATATATTTTACTAAAAAAAACTTAATAATATTATAATATAAATAAAGATAAATAAAATAGTTAAATATAAACTCACATACATTTTATATGTATAACTTTTACCTAGGAAAATATAGAAATATTAAATGAATAGCTATAGATAAAAATAGACAAAATTAATGAGTGAGATACTTAACCTCTTGAGCACCTTCCTGGCGTTCACGCCAGCTTTCCATTGTTTTCCTATTGTCTTTCTATTGTTTCATTTTTATGGGTACTCGACACATTAAACAGTTTCGTATTCCTGTTCATTAAGATAAAATTGATGAAGTTTGAATTTACATTTGGTGATTGTCTTAGCATATTGTAGGCCAAGCGGTAAGGAGTTTCACAATCGTGTAGCTGTTATAATAAAAGAGTTAGAATATGCTCTCGTACCATGTTCAGGGATATAAAGTGTTTTGCTATAGGTGGGACGAAGGTACATAAGGTACACAAGTGCCTCTGTAGATACAATGGAATTCGTGGGTCAAAGAATATACCATAAACATAATTAAAACTAGAAAACATTTAGCAAATAGAATCCAGTGAACATGAGTAACGAATAATCATTGTATATCATTACAGATATATATGAATCGTTCAAAGTAATTTGTTCCAGTTTCAATCATTTCTAAAAAAAATCTTGTGAAAGTTGATGAAGTCGCTGTTCACTTAGAATTTAAAAAAAAAACAAACAACAACCCACATATTACATTTAGGTATAAGAGATATTACGTATTTTACATTTTTGACTCATGTGAGTTAAGATAAAAACTTCAGGGGTTATAAGTTAAATTTAGGTTAAAAGTTTATGTTGGCATGTCGCCAAGAAAACGCAAGAAATGATCGGTCAACTACACCTTAATCCTTGACTTGTTGGATCTTGCTGATTACACATAGACACTTATACACAAAAATACAGATAAACTATAACCCCAGTCAAATTAAGAAGACGTATACCGATAATAATAAGTAAAAATATTTAAAAAAATACTGCAAGTATATTAATTTGTCATATATACAAGGTTTTTAACGATATAATAATTTCCAATACAAAATTTACGGATGTATTACGTAAATATATGTACACACACACACACACACAGGAAGATGAAGCGTTGGATTTTATTTATTTTTAAACAAGGAATAAATTCGTTTTTACCTCTTCAATTCATGTATCGATTTAGTTTATGTTGATATAGTTTTATAACAGTTGTAAATTTTGATGTAAATAAAAAAGCACGCTTGACTAACATTTAGCGGTTTCATTAAAATAGTTCTAAAAAGTAAATGTAATTCAATATATATGCATGTCTGTACTTCAAATGTAGGCTTCGTGTGAATTATTTTACATTGAATACACGGTGAATATATTAAAGGACAAATAAAAAATGTTATAACACGTAGGTACATTTAAGTCTAAGTGTTTTCATATATTCTTCACTGCATTTTAGTTTTTTTTATATACGGAATCCTTAATGCTGCAAAGATAAAGTAAAAATCTATAGTAATAAATAAAACTGAAGTGTCTATTTGTAATGTCAAAATATTTTTTATTTTACTAAATATATGAATGTATGTACGAGTCGCATACCAAAAATACAATTTTTTTTTAAATTTTTTGTATGTCTGCTTGTTCCGGGTAATCTCCGGAACGGCTGGATCGATTTCGGCGGGACGTTTTTATGTTAAATAACTGAAGTTTACAGTTCTACAGGCAAGTGGTTGAATTTATGACAAATATTTTCACTTTATCTTAGTAACAAAAAAATTTTACAAAAATAATTCCGTATAGTGGCTTGGACGTTACCTGAGTGAAGAAATTCCGCGGAATATGCCCTAGCTAATTTCTAAAATAGAAAAAAGGTCACTTACAGGACCCATGCGTCTGCGTGTGATGTGCAAGAGTGTGTTTGCAGTGTCACTGTATCGCACTGGCGGCGGCTGCACGAGCCTTTCCAGTTGGGTGCAAAGCACGTCTTGGTTCGCAACCAGAGGGGTGCCTGGAGTCATCTGTAGGTGGTATCACCGTTCGGCTTCTAGGTACACTACACTCATTGCATCCTAGATAGAGACGGCCCTCGCTAAAACAATTGCACCATAATTTTTATGAGCGTCCTTTCAGATTTGATGTCCCCAATCATTGCACACTATGCACCTAAATAAAGCTGGCGCTGCATACCAGCTCGCAATTGTTATATGTGTGTCCTATTAGTAAGTTAAAATGACTCTCATTGATCGTAAGTTCAAGTGATTTGTTATACTGCGCTTTTTTGATATCCAGATGTTTCAATGCAAATCTTGGTTTCTCTTCCTCGCAGTTTCTTCCTTCTAGTCCTTAAATGTTGTTTCACCGCCATTTTCATGTATCTTTAATGTGTTTATTACTCCCGCAATCTACACATTAGTTTTGTAGCTAATATTACATGTGTGTGTGTATGTGGATATATTTCCGGGTGCTTCACGCCCGGGCGAGTCCCACACTGGCACGGAGTTCGTCCCTCCGTGCCCCCTTACCTATTGCATTGGGGGACTTCGGTCTCACTAATGCAATAGGTAAGGGTAGTGCGTAAATGCATTTCCCCCCGTCAAAAAAAAAAAAGGAGGTA
The DNA here is from genome assembly GCA_014132275.2 of Samia ricini. Classification (NCBI taxonomy): domain Eukaryota; kingdom Metazoa; phylum Arthropoda; class Insecta; order Lepidoptera; family Saturniidae; genus Samia; species Samia ricini. The sequence goes on along the minus strand of AP028165.1, from coordinate 11,824,028 downwards.
CAGCCAGAATAACAGCGCTGTGCTGTAAATCCATAGTTTAAGTGCAGCAATAATGCTGAGGCTGTTTGACCTGTTTGTTTCTGCACAAGATTCTGTATTTTGTGTATATTTATTTTAAAAGATTATGTATTGATATTTTATCATGTTTCTTTAGTGTGTTGTGTTGACTGTGTTGTGTTGTATGGTGCAAATAAATACTTTCTTTCTTTATTGTTCTTTCTTTCTACTTCTGATTTTTTTTAAACAATACAATGTCTCTTAAGACTTTGATTGTAAGTACTTAATTAATTGCTACCAATCGTGGTAAAGTATTGTTTTAGCATTTCTGTATACTGAATACACGATGTTTTTCCTGTTCATGGAGTTATTATTTAATATGTCGAATACCCATAATAATGAGACGATAGGAAAACAATGGAAAGCTGGCGTAAACGCCAGGTTAGTGCTCAAGGGGTTCAATAGCTATTTTTATTAAAATATTCATTTACCAGCACTAAATTGTTCTATTCAGTTGATATTGAAACTACTTACGTAACGAATCACATTTTTATGGCTTATTCGTATGATTTTTTATTAATTATTCCAAATCGTAGATATTATGAAGAGCTATTTTTATTCATTAAATTTGAATTTGGGTAACACTTTATTCTAGCATAGTACAAATGAAGTACCATTAAAAAAAACATACCTTTAGAAATCCATTCAGGCTTTTCAACTGATTAAAGCATACAAAACCCTAAAATCAAGATGAACAAATGAAACAGAGTATGTAACATATTTTTATTCTTATTAGGTCTTTCTTATGCAAGGGGCATGCAATATTCTCTGCATTATTTCTTAACTTTACTTCTCTTATCTTAACTATCTTATCTATGATATCTTAACTTTGCCGTCCCAATACATCTTCGATAACTTTATGCATATTAATAAAAATTTAGACAAGCTCGATCAAGTGAATGATCGTCACAATGTTAATATTAGAAATAAAAACAAGTTGGCCGTCCCACGCTTTAGGCTAAGTAAGCGTAATAAAAGCTTTATAGGTAATAGTATTCGGTTTTACAATAAGATCCCAAGTAACATTACCGATTTACCTGACAATAACTTCAAGTATTATGTCAAACAAGTCTTAATTTCAAAAGGTTATTACAGGGTGGATTATTACGTTAACGATAGTGATGTCTGGAATTGACCCACATCTCTGTGCTTCCGCTAACATTAGCTAAGACTGATTTGTATAGTTTTTTTATATGAAAAAAAATATATATTATATTTATAAAAAAAAGAACCAGATCGAGTTTCTTGCCGACTCTTCTCGACTGGGTTGTTTTCCGAACCGGTGATAGTGTTTTAGACGTTCATAAGCGCCTTCTTAGGGCCAAAATTGAATAAAGATTTTTTTTGATTTGATTTTGATTTGGATGTGCTCTCCAATCCCTGACATTTTTTAAACGCGAGGAATTGCATTTACGCATTCTCCTCCCAACTTAAGAAGAGATCAGTCTGCCCTTAAGGTGGGAGAGTGTATGTGGGACTCACCTGGCGTAAAGCGCCACAAATAACAATAAAATCCCACAGACCGTCCGCCATCTTCCCCGGGCGACACGGAATCCAAAGAGCGGTGAGACTATGAAGTCAACGTTCTTTAATCAGTCCAATCAAAATATATTAGGGGTTCAATACCATTCGTACTATTCGTAATTGATACTAAATTTGTATTACAACTAGCATGAAAGTCTAATTCTATTAATTATCATTAATAAAAATGATGAATAACTGAAGGTGTATTATATGTTATGTCTGTCAAATGTAAAGGATTGTAAACTAGAAATAGGATTTAAGTAAATATAAAGATTCATCATAACCACAATGCAATAGAAACACATAGATAAGAAATAGAATAAGATTTTAAAATAGAAATAAGATGAAAACAATAAAGCTACAAAAAAAAAAGTAAACAAAACTCGGATTATGTCTGAGATGTAAGGGGACTAAATAAAAAAAAATTCAATTATTATTCAGATAACGATGAAATATCTTTTAGGTAAACTTTTCCGTAAATCGAAATCTGCCCGTAACCGTTGTAAATGACGAAATAGATTTAGAATTAATATCACACATTAACGAGAGATAAATTAAATTAACATAATAAAACTACTTCCCAGTTTAAAAATCTCAATTGTTTTAAAGTTGTGTAAGGAACTTCATGCGTGACCAGAATACGAAATAACACTTAATAAACTTTCGCGTTATTTAATCATATTTTATTCTATTTACAATAATTTAAAACACGAAATATGGAAGTATACTCAATTTCATGTATGAAAATAGATAGTAGCTAGCAACCGTGTAGAATATTAACAAAAAATAAATATAATTGAAAAGATATCACATATTTTCTAAATTATCAAAAATCGAAGTAAATTATAAGAGTTTATTTCCAATATTATATGACGGCGCGTCATTATAACTTTTTTTTTTAATTACGTCTAAACGAGACTTAACAAGCTGGCAGGCTGTCGAAGCGCCGTGTCGATGGTCGGTGCAACCGTGACAGACTTCCCTTCTTTATGAACGTCAACGCCGAACGATCGTGTCCGACGAATCGTCTACGTTCCTCGTAATCTTATTCAATTTTGTGTTTACAATAATCAGAACTGATGCATTGAGCGATTCTGTAATTACTAGGCTCTTGATCATATTGGTATTCTGCCTATAATGTTATACATCCAATTACTCCGCTGCCATTTATAAATATACTCACATAAGACGCTCTGGCTGATCCTGATAAGAGACGAGGAAACGCCTTCATATATTATAACACAGGATCTAAGGTTCAAAAATAATGCTTGCAACACTATGACGATATAGTACTGATATTCCGTATAATGAATGCTCTGTACTTAGGAGCCCTTCAAGGATTACGATAGTCCCAACATGGATTGGTGAGGTCTACACTTTGTTTAATTTTGATGTGATGGTGACGGAGAGATCTGAATGGTGATTACGTTGCAATAATTATTTAATAACTTTCATTTTTACTTTTTCAACATATGTCAATGCTTACGTTATCATGAGTAGAGGGGGTTCAAAACTGACAAAAATTTTGTTTAAGTAATAAAACGACCCCTTATTGTCCGACAGCTATTTATCATGTACGTTATAATTCGGAACAATAAAGGTTGAAAAGTACATAATATAGTTGGCCGTCGATAATTATAGACTATTTTATCTTCATATCATCTTAAATCCACATTTATCGGACGTAATTGGAACGATTCTAATCTATTGATTCTAAATAGTGATTAATGTAGTCCGCTCAGTACTTACTATAGTGAAACTTGTTGCTTGGATAATTAAGGCACCTTAAGGCTTCTAATTTTCTATAATTATAACAATACGCGCTCCAATTTGATATTCTTTATTTGGTAGTCTACAATATTTTTATACAAACATATGCATAAGTAGGTACAAAAGATTACGATGAAGTTTATTAAAGTAATTTTACTAACAATTTTATTAGATCTAATATTTTCTTTTTTGATCTGGATATTCAATTTTTATTTCGGGTGATTATGATTTATGCTTGATGATTGTTTTAGGGCTGGAACTTTTAGCTAGCAGCCTCTATCCCAATTACCAAAGTTTTTTTTTTTATTTATCTGCGGTTTTACTACTAAAAGTATTTAAATATATTTATTCATTCAATGTATAATTACTTCTGACACACTCAATTTTCTTTATTTCTATGACACAATTAAATAATTAAGCATTTATGATTTAAATTGGATAATATAATCATGTTAAGATTAATACCTGTGATAATTAAAATCAAAGTGCTATAATTCTTAGTAGACTGTGACAAAAATGAATAACAATTTCATAACACTTTATCATATTTTAAATGTATTTAGATTAATGTAATGATCTAAAATTAAAGATAACAAATGCTTCGAGTACTAATTTACTTCGACTATACTAATACTACGACGAACTAAATTTAAATTATTTCGTTCATTTGAATAAAAACGTTTTTATTTAAAGACTCGAATAACCGTATAACGAATAAACTTAAAAACTACTGAACCGATTTGAATGAATTTTGGTATGAAGATATTTTGAAATACAGGAAGTGACAAATTCTATAAATCTCACGGGAACGGGAACTACACAAATAAAACCGCGGAGAGCAACTCGCCATAATATAAAGCAAAATATTGCGCTTATGCAAACACGGTCCAACCTCAGCTTGATTGCTGAAACTTTTATATCTTTATAAATATTAATCCTTATATAAAACTTTCAAAAAATATAATTAATATACTTATATTCTATACTTAGTCTGTCAATAATAACCTATCGTAATATAAATAATAACCTAACCTATACCTATTATATTTGAGTAACATATTACTAAGCAATTGGACAGAATTTTATTTACTTTGTGTAATATAGGGATTGTAGTTTTAGATAAATTATTGGTAAATTTATTAAATGATAAATTTAAGTCTGCTCTAAACAATTTTATTTAGAAAGTTTATATCTTCAGCTTTTTAGGATGAATAAAAATTAGAAATAATGCATATCTAGTCAACAAGTTCAAAACCGTATTATTGTTTACTAATAAATAAAATTGAAGTGCCTGTTTGTAATGTCAATTTTTTTTTTACTTATTGCATATGATACTTATACCAAAAATACAATTTTTAAAAAAAAATCTGTCTGTCTGTTTGTGCCGGGTAATTTCCGGAACGGCTGGATGGCTTTTGGCCGGATTTTTTTTGGTAGATAGCTGATTGCTGAAACTACTCCGGATAACTTAGGGTACTTTTAAATTTCGAAAATAATTAAAGTTCCGCGTAAAAAAATTAAAACTCTTAAAAATTCAATAAAATCCGATTTAATAAACAATTTTACAGGCAAGTGCTAGGATATATTAGAAATATTTTTACTTTATTTTATTACAAAAAATATATATTAGGGTTCCGTATATACAAATTAAAATGCAGTAAAGAACATATAAAACGCGGGCGCAGCCACGGGCACAAAGCTTATATATATAAATACTTGTCTTGATTGACTAATTCATCAACGCAGAGCCTAAACCGATGAGTCTACAAACTTGAATTTTTTTGTAAATGTGTATCTCTTATGATGTAAGCATCCACAAAGAAAGGATTTTTGGAATTTTTACACCTATGGGGTAAACTAAGGAATAAACCGTTGTATGAAAGTTCGTCATTATAAAACTAAGAAGTACAAAATTTAATATACATATTTCTGGTTGCAAATAAATGTACATATGTATCGGTAATTTTTTTTTAAATTAATACCCCTAATATAGTGAACTAGGGGTTGTAATTGTATAAGAGTTACTTGTTATTTTTGAAGTAAGAAGAATGACATTTCATATAGTTTTAATCGTGATGAAGAAAATAGGCTGCAAATGGTCTCAATTTCTTACTGTGTATTTTTTCCATAAACCGTTTACTTATTTTTATTTAATGTGGTGAGTACCCATAAAAATAAGACAATAGGAAAACAATGGAAAGCTTGCGCAAACGCCGGGTAAGTGCTTAAGGGGTTACACTTGCTTTATCCTCTCGCTAATGTTAAAAAAAAATATAGTACGTACATAGATTACATATTACAATTTAAACCAATATTTAAAGCAGACGGTTAGAATACAAGTATAAATTGACCTTGTACTCCCCTCCCACTTAAAGTAATCTACAATGATTTGTTGGAAATTGAACAGTCTACGAGAGGTCAACAAAATATGGTCGTAAAAGTCACCTTGTCAAGACTACAAAGTCAATACCGCGACTGATTCCAATTGTTACTGTAAGGACATGAACATATGTACATATTGGTTCTAAAAGTACTTAAAGACACGATTTAACATTGACCGAGTTGATTGGTGTTCACTGTCAATTCTAAGTGTCTACAACCATTAAATTGCTCAGTAATTCTGAGATGATGGTTTCGTGCGTATCGCACCCTTTTCGATTATGACCTCAATATGCAGTTCTTTCTACCCATGATAATATTCACTAATACTGCCTGGGTCCCTTTAGTGTAAATAATTAGCGTATTCCGGACATTTAATATAAGTCTTACTCTTAAACATAACAGCCATATCATCGTTTGCATTAAAAGGCTTAGTACAATAAGTTTTATTATATTTTTAAATACACTGAAACATATAATTTACTTTATGCTTATTTTAATTCTGTTACTTATGCGCTAGGTATACTTTCTATTAGTTTAACAAAGTAAATATCTGTTTTACATTAAATGATTAAACGTTGTTGATCTTAATGATCTTGACAACTTCCTTGGACTATGGAGCTGGACTAAGGACACAGCCAAAAAATGGTAGTTACCGCAAGACTCCAAAATGGTACGAACCACGCTTTGAACTGCTCTACCAGTGCTAAAAAAATCCTAAGAACTTACTCTATCTAACTCTACGGTAAGTAAAAAAGGTGCCTTACAGAACTCATACACCTTGCATGTAGTGTGCAAGTATGCAGTGCATGCTTGCATGGTAGTGCGTGCTACAAGAATTTCTACAGTTGGGGATCATAGCAGAGGTTGGAATACTGCCAGACGGGATCTCGAAAAGTGTGCGAATAAATACCCACAAGTTCAGTTTACTATACCTGTGTGTCAAGAACTCTAGGCTTACTATATTACTATATTCGAAGCGTCCCAAGAAATCTGTGTAAAATGCATAACAAAAAGACCTGGGGAGTTTTAGTCAGAACCGTTTCTATGTCGACCCAACTTGTCCCCATTCTAGGCACCTACAAGGTAACTGGCAGTTTAGTCACATGAAGATTTATCTTCGATAAAAAATTATGTGTTATTGTTCTAGTCACTCAACATCAATGCGATTGAAGTTAAATCCCTAAAACCATACCGCAACGTACCCTTATTACACTATTCCTAACTTCATCAGTCAGTTTCACTCCACCCCTCGGATATATATCATCTTCCATATTTTAGTTTTCTTCTTCTGTTAAAACCCAGCATAAATGCAGGCACCAGAGCATCTCCCGATGAATAGCCAAACTAAAGTAACGAAAACTTTAAATACTCTCTTTTTGAAGCCTATATGAATTTGTTTACATTACAATAAAGTTGTTTATAAAAGCAATTGTGAATTGCTTATCTCAATAACAGGCACGCTCAATGTCGTTTTGCATGTTATTATATTTGTACGAATGGATCTAGCCACCACCTTTACGAACAAACATAAAAGTATAGGCGTAACTACTGAAGGCTAGGCATTTGTTAGAACAGTGTTGACTGGCATGCCATTGCTTATCTCTCTTCCGGTTATCAGTATTAAAATAGAATGCATCTGCATATCCAATTATTTATGTAAATTACTACAGTTATGTGGAACTAAGTGGCGAGATCTTTAAATTTCTTATTTATTACGTATATATTCTTATATACGTAATAATTCTTTAGTAAAATTTGTATTATACATTACGGACTTTTTTAAACTGTATATACATTTAGCTTTTTAGGAAAATTTCACCAGATGTTAAGTGACGGTTTCGTCATGCTTAAATATACCTCATATCCACCTGCCGTTTTATATCAGTTTATATAATAAACTCTCAATAACAAATCTTTAGGGACTGTTTTGTAATTATTTATCTAAGTAAAAAGTATTCCAATTTTTCTTGAGTCAACTAATAACACCAATCTACCTAAAGCGATTAAATAGAAAGAAAATACAAATGATAATTTGCAATTTTAGTACCTAAACTATTAAATAGAAAAGTATAATATTTACTTATCAAGGTTAATTTTATTGGTGATTACACTCTTTTAAATAATATTGATTTATTCAGGTTCTTTAAATTAATATTAAAGCAACAAATATGCAAAAATGTGCCTTTTAAAATAATACATGCAACAATTATGTTGATGTAAATTTGGACTTTTGCTATTTCTTTTTTACAGGCGTTGGATCTAATATACAATTTTTAGGATAAACCAACTTTTCATTTATTTGTAGTAACTTCTAAAAGGGAAGATTGTTTAATAAAATAATAATATTTTGGAATAGTAATTAAAAGGGAGTGAGAAAATTAAATAGACAAGAAATATCAATAACTAATATTGCTTACGTAATTACCGTTCAGACATGAAACCATGACATCAAAAATAAACAAAGCATAGACCTCCGCCCCATTGATGTTTAAATAATACTCGAGATAAAGGGGGTCCCAACCTATTACTAGGTGAGGGCTGCCGTCGGAGCGACATGGACAAAAAAGCCTGCACAAAAAAAATGATATATTTTATATTAAAAACAAAAAGAACCAGATCTAGTTTCTTGCCAGCTCTTCTCGACTGGGTTGTTTTCCGAAACGGTGGTAGTGTTTTAGACGTTCATAAGCGCCTTCTTACGGCCTAAATTTAATAAAGATTTTTTGATTTTGACAGGATTTCAGCGGATGGCACCGAGGGGATTTCGTGCTAACCTAGTTAGTGCCCCCGCGCTAACCTTACAATTAGTAACACTACTACAAAAAGGTCCCTTATAGAACCCATGTACCTTGCGTGTAGTTTACAAGTATATGTGTGCAGTATAGTGTGTGTGAATACTAATGCATGCAGTGTCACTGTATCGCGCTGACAGCGGCTACAAAAGCTTACCCAGATGGAGATCGGAGCACGTTTTGTACAACTACCGGAGACCGGAGTGTGCGGATACAAATTTAGCCGCTAATCTTGTCTTCTGTATCGGTTGCGTGAAGTTGTTTCTTTCGCGGGGCGTTCGGTTCTGGGGTCTTCACGTTTACCAACAAACGGTGTGTTTCCGCTCGATCGAAATAACTGCTAGTCAGGTACTGAATACTATAATCATTTTTTTTGAATCAGTATAATAAAGTGCGCACATTAACCCCTTGAGCACTTACCTGGCGTTTACGCCAGCTTTCCATTGTTTTCCTATTGTCTTATTTTTAAGGTTACTCGACACATTAATTGAAGGAGTACACAAGAAAACTACATTATAATGCCTGTCATGAAATTGGATACTACGCAGCAATTAATCCTAAATATACACATGGGTGATAAATTGCACTAGTAGATATTTAATATTTACTTAACACTAGTTCAGTTTTATAATTATCACTCATAATAAACAATGTTGTTGTTGTTGTCCTTATCTACAAAAGTGTACATCGGTCAATCAACAACTAAACACATCAACATTTGCGGCAAATCTCAATTAATTACATTAATAGAATCATTTATATGATGATCTCTATACGTGATATGGAAACATATTAACGAAATCGAAAATCTGTTGTTGATTTGTTTCGCTGTAGGTACTTTGTAGCTTCCATTTGACATTTCTTACTTCCTTCTCTAACAGAATTTTGATAACTGAACGATTTAAACCTGAAATGAGTTAGTAGATAAAAAACAAAATATTAACAACAGAAACGACTTATCGTTTCTATGGTGGATGGACTCTATTGGTTCGGTCGTACTAAAATAAATTATAAATATAATAAATTAAAATAATTCGTGTTGCGATTAAAACCAGTACTCAGTAGGTAGGTGATGGACGCAATTGTTTTACCTCAACAAATAAACTGTTTACGCCAGGTGACTTCAAACTAACGCATTCATTAATCAAATAACATATTTACATATTCTTGTAGATATACGTAGAACAATAAAATAAATAGTTTATTATTTCTAACTAATGAGCTTAATTTCAGCCAAATTTTAATATCGAAATTGTTTTTGTTTCAAAAACCAATCAATTACTTCTCGACCTATATAAAAATGCATGAAATTGTCAATTATTATTAAGCAATAAGCATTTATCATTAAATTGCCAAAGCCATTTGCAATATTAATAAAGTCTTGACAAACTTGTAAAAAGAAAAACCTAAGCCAAATATGACAATATACTATGCAAACAGAGAATTAATGATAAAGTTTTAAATTCTTATTAGTTATATGAAATTCATTTTTTTTTTTTTTTTGTTTGTTAAGGGCCGGTCTTAACATTCCCTCGCTCGAATGAGATACTTACAAATATTTGTTTATGACATATTGCAACGTACTTACGCATATAAAAATAGTTCATTCGGATCTCTCGAAGCACTTGCAGTTTCAGTCATCTCTGATAATGAAGAGTTTCATTTTAAATTTATTGTTCGTTGTGGTACGTTAAGAATAAGGATAAATTTTCATTTTAATAAAGCAGATTAAGATTTCGAATTATTTATACTAGTGTAACTATTTATATCTTTTTACTGATGTTTGACATAAGAAGAGAAAAGGAAAGTGTTATAAAAATAACTTGATCTGTTTTACCTTTGCCTGCAATATGGATGCTGTTGAAGATGCCAACACGGCTTTAACAGATAACCAACATTTCTAGTATCCAGTTAGTTAAAAAAAGTTTGGAGTGAATGTTTTACTTTCATTTTAGGTTACCACTACAGCTTTGACTATCCCGACTGGTGAGAACATCTTGAATGGAGCTTTACAACAGCAACCACAGCTCGACATTATCAACAATACACGGTAAGCTTGCACACCCTTGGACTTTCTTACATTTTCGTCTCAAGATATTTTTGTGAGAAAATTAAGACGCGTGTCTTAACACGAAACTATAGTGGTTAGATATTGAATTATTTCCTTAAACTATATATAATGCAACGTCTGCCTCTCTATACGTGCGTTAGTTAACTATAACTCGAGAATCACTGAAATTATTTAACTTTTACTTGAAATCCTAAATGTGTTACGACGACCAGTATGGAGCATTTATGTATTTTGTACATACATCAATCGAAAACTTAATGTTAATAGTAAAAAGGCAAAGAAATATTACCATCAATATAGTATTAGATAAAATTATTAAATGGGTATGTAGATATTATCTTATGCAAAGAATACTCATATCCTGAGTAGAAAATATGATATGTGTACTGTGTCTAAGTAAATTATATCCATCTATTAATAAATCAATATTACAATATAATTTAATCATATTTATTAAACATATTAAACCTACTTATACACGGAAAATATAAATATTCAAAGGAATAAAATTGTATGAAATTAAAACCTTTATATAGTCCGGTCAATCTAGACATTCGAAGGTGCATAAAATCACAACAAACTAATAATCAGTAAAATTGTTCAAAACATAATTATAAATCCAAATTTTAATTTCCCCATCATACCCGTGTACGGAAAAAAATTTAATCGAGGTCAAAGGTAAAAAAAAAGTTATTCGCGATTTTCTGCAAAACGGTTTTCTTATCATAAAAGTACCTCGGACAAAACTTGTAAATCATAAAATTATTTGTAAAAAATATATCAATACTTTTATTTCTATGAGCCACCGTTTCTGGGAAATAACAATTCAAAAAGTCCTAAAAGTTGTTATCGTCATAATATGCACACGTTATAACAAGAGACAGATGTTGTCTCGAAGTTACACTAGCGTATAAATTAAGGGACTGGGTTTGATTTTACCTGATGTTCTTATAGTTATAACTTATGTTTATTTTATATTTTAAGTATACGTTACAATGAACGGTAGAAAAAAATTATAACAACTAAAAATACTAAAAACTAAAAAATAAAAATATATCAACTCTAGAAATATATATATATATATATATATATATATATATATATATATATATATATATATATATATATATATATATATATATATATATATATATATATATATATATATGTGGCGTACTCATGCATATTATGACGACAACAACTTTAACAAATTTTTGAATCGTTATATCTCAGAAACGGTGACTCGTAGGAAAAAAGTATTGATACATTTTTTATAGATCATTTTATTATCTATAACTTTTGTCTGATAAAACTTGCCGTTTTGCTGAAAATCGAGAATAACTAATTTTTTTTACCTTTGACCTAGAGTAAAATTTTTTCCATACACGGGAATCATGTGGAACTTAAAATTCTTATTTATAATTATTTTTGAACAATGTTACTGATTGTCTGCTTGTTGTGATTTTATGCACCTTCACTCTCATTTTTTGGTCTAGATTGACCGGACTATAATTAAAGCGTTAACTATTTTACTGATAAAAGCAAGAGAGACAAATGGCATTACTTTTTTCCTTTGTTAATTAAAATAAATTAAATCAGTAACATAATTCAAGCTATGGGAGGACGCATCTGGCTATCAATTAGCCACACAATGCTACAATATTACAAATATAAATGAACAATTTGTATCAAGTAAAACTCACGGTTAATTATATACATAAGAATAGAGTACGTAGTATAAGAGAAATATTAAAATTAAATAATACTAGAATATTAACAAATTACAATTAATTCTATACATTTGTAAGAGTGTTATCAATTATCTCGAACGTGAAGGTTATTTAGGTCGCGAATTGTATCTACCTAATAAATGTAATAGATTTTATCACTGTTTAACTAAGTCATTAAAAATTTCCTCATTGTACTCATTGTACTCATTACATGCAATAAATACTTGTGATCTATGCTAATCAATAAAATTGAAGTGTCTGTTTGTAATATAAATATGACAACTTTCTACTAAATACATATGAATGTAATATATACGATACCTACACCAAAAACACAATTTTTGTCTGTCTGTTTTACTGGATAATCTCCGGAACTGCTGGACTAATTGTGATGGGATTGTTTTTGGCAGATAGCTAAAGTTACTCCCCGCTTACAAATAATTAAGGTTCCGCGTAAAGGTGTCAAGGCGTAAAGATACGATTCAATGGACAGAACCATCAAAACATTTATTTACCAATGATTATTTAAAAACTATATTACGCATTGAAGAATACATGAAACGCGGGCGCAGCCACGAGCACACAGCTAGTATGCAATAAAATTGTCTTATAAAATGTATTTAATATTGTTGCAGGAAAATAATAGAGAATTCTGTAGGACGTCTGCAGATACCTGTAAAAGATGCAACACAGACAGTAACTAAATTAACAAATACGGTTCAAAATGAATCTGAAAAAATCAGGGCGAGAATAACGAATGATGTAAACAAACTTCGAGAAAGAGTCTCCAAAGCCATCACAGATATAACTACCATGTTATCTACATCGGGTTCCAATTTTGTTAATTGTGTTACAGTAAGTATAACAAAGTTATAGGACATCGCGAGATGTCATTACATAATGTATTAGGCCCTTACATATGAAATTAGCGTTTAATACGAAAAACGAAGAAATAATGTACATTAATTAAATATAATATTTAATCAATTGAAATTTTGACAATGTCTTGCAAGGTAAAAAATTCAATTCTAAGCACTCCAAACCGTCTTCAAAGATTTTATTGAACCTCGCTCTCACAATTTTTCAGTAATGGAATACCTATAAAATAGCAGAATAGCATAGATAATAATTCTACATACTTAGATTGATTAAGTATATAATTTCATAACATTTTTTTTCGTTTTATTTTTTCAATATAAAACTCTAATTTTATATATAAGGATCAAACATTTCGATCTGTTTTATTTGACTTCACAGTACTTTTTTTCGACTTGCTTCTTTGAAACTAACAATTACCGAATATAATATTTTAGCTTTTATATTTTAACTAAGCAATAGAATGTTGTCACATCAATTATTTACATAAAAGACTATATACACAGGTACCTGTATAGGGAGAAACTAAGTAATATAAGATATTAATCACTTGAGGGGCATGTACCTATAATCTTGTTTCTGATATGAATTATACGGTAAAAGAATTAAAATTCAAACTATCAATACGTTTTAGCCACATGCAAATGCAGCTAGTTCGTTGTTTAATGATACTATTGCTAAGACAATAAACTGCGTTGAACAACGCCTGTCTGAAATCAACAACCAATTAACCGGACTATCAAACTTGGCTAATGAAGCGACGGCTTTTGGCAACAATGCTATGGGTAATATGAACAGATGTATCCTAGGAAGCGATCTGAATTTTATATCGATTGCCAGTTGCCTTGGAACGGTCGCGGTCCAAGCTGAGATGAAAGCTGTTACTTTTGCTGCCCAAAGTGCACTTGCGGTATGTTTATCTTAATTTATTATAATTAATAAAATAAAATAATTTAATTAAATTCTGGGGAATTTTTAACACAAGTAGCACCTCAAACCGAGGTTCGTACCATTTTGGTGTTCTGGCGAAGGCTACCATTTTTAGACTGAGTGTTAAAACGTTCGCCATAAAGTTTGATGAAGCTATCAAGGCCTTCCTAGCCAACAGCGTTTGGACAGAAAAAATAGTCGTGTATTTAATTGTTTCTTCAATACCTTAATTTTTAAAGTTACAAAAACTCACAATACTTACCTGTTTTAAGATTTTATGTACTATATTAAATCCAACTTGTTAAGTTGTTTATTGTAGACGTAATAGAAAATAAACAATAATTTACAATTGTTTTTTAAATTAAATGAATACATTTGAAACAAATTAAATAATATGTGTTTTATATGTTCACAATTAATCTCCATAAAACTTAAAAAAAAATTCTATTAATGTTATTTTCTTATATAAGTATATTCATTGTCTGCTTTTTTTTTACACTGTATAGGCTCATTGCTTTGACCACAATCTCAACTGAATTAAGTGATGATGTGGTTCAGAATGGTAAACGCACTAAGCTTAGAGGTAATGGTTTTCAAGTAATGCTGCCAAATCACAATTATTAGTATTGGGGACATCTTTTTAAACTTGAGAGTGATAGCTACCCAGACAGGCATTATTAAAAAATGTCTTACAACCGAAAACTAACGCAGATTTTAGAGTTGGATAGCTGGACTCGAACCCGCGGCCATTGACGCGTAATCCGACCGCAATAACAACTGGGCCATTATCCCTTAAAATGTATGTAATAAAGAAACTACGACATTGTATATTTCCATTGTTATCTATAAGAGCTCGGCAAAATTACTAAACTTCACGAGATGTAAAAAACAGTCCAAGGACAATGGCGACCATTCATCGTCAGTCACCATGATTATACTGGTCGACATCTAGCTCTAGATACACAGTCGATGGACCTTCTACGAACTTACTAACTGCTGGATCACCACTGGCTTACCTCGGAACGCGATTATGGTGATTTTTTACAACCTATTCGTGGAACTTGACAAGCTGGTAAGGGTGTTCTTAACGTTTCTCGACCAGATCGAGGTCGTTCTAGAGATATGTCAGGTCACAAGTACCCGTGACCGAAGAGCATATACATATGTATGAAGGTGATTATGAAAGTAGAAGCGAAAGACGTATGTCAGGATCGTAGCAAGTGACAGGATGTGGTCTCTCCCTACCCTTATGGGAGAGAGCCGTGACTTTATCCAGGTACGTATTCAGGAAAATATTTAAATGCATTTTTGTTTTATTGCAGATTGGCAGAGTAACTTTATCCATGGCAACGCTCCCCGCATCTCTTGAAGTGTGCGTTGGTGTACGTTTGATTGGTGTCGGTGTATCTTCTGATAAAATAATAACGGAGATTGGCAATTGTTCGGCCAACTCAGTGATATCACTCTTAACTGGAGGCTCTATAGGAAGTAATCAACCTATCTTAAATTGGAACCAGCCATCTGTGATAACGTTAGGATAAAAAAAAATTAAGTGTGTAAATCATACTTAATAATTTAAAAAAATAAATAAATATAATTAAAACTATAGTGCTTTTCATTCTTTATTGTACTACATTTTACAACTATAAAATCCTAGCACCAATAAAATTTATTGAACAAATAGCTATTATGTAGGTATTTTTGTTTGAGGGGTTTTTTACACTGTATAGTTACACTTAGTTCTACAATCTCACCTGATGTTAGTGACGATGTGGTCCAGGACAGTGAATCAACTAAGCCTAAAGGTCTGGCTGCTGCCGGAATAAACCTGTCGGTATTTGTTGACAGGTTTTCAAACTTGAGGGTGGTACTTATCCAGGGGTGCATTGTTATAAAATACCCTATCAACGTGCTATAATGTCTTCACTTTGTTTTCCTATACCAAAGCTAGGCGCTTTTTTTTAATGTTGGATAGGTGGACGCAGTCCATTGAAGCGAAATCCGCCCGCACTAACAACTACACCATCATCTTATATATCCACAATGGTATAGGTAACCATTAATAGTTAATTTGGTATCGTTCCTGAATAATTCCGTGATGCAGCCAGACATTATGACATTTGCCTAGAGGTCTGGACAGGGACGAATTAAGTCAGCGCAAGACCTGTAGCAAACGCAACCAACGGGGCCCATGGGTTTTTATGATAACCCGAAATTACGTGGAGATATCCATCAAGATGTTAATGCTAAGTTTACAGGTACTGGCTATCTTGACTGTACAAGTGCTTGTCTACAGATTTTCATTCTTGAGACATTATAAAATAATTTACACTATGAATTCATCTAAATATTTTTCCTTCGTTAAAAACACTCCAAGTCATGTAGCTACATGGATTTTTGAACCTACGTCCATCGGCACTATATGCGACCACGCTAGCTCTAAGGGGCCGTCTATTAATCACGTGATTTTTTTTTTTAAATTTTTGTCCTCTCCTTGGTCATACATGGCGAGGTTTTACGTTACCTCCCTCCCAAATCAAAAAACAAAATCACGTGTATTACTTTTTGGTACAAAGTATCATCAATATTTTCAGAATATTGTCTTTAAATATGACCAACTGTTGAAATATCTGCTTGGCAACGGCGAGTGAAGGTCGCGAATCGGTTGTAGGTTTAAACATATGTATATACACATAAATCTCATTGCACCCTTGTGAAGTTTTCGGATTCTTCCGAACCCTTTCGACCCTCAAGTGATTAATAGACGATCCCGAGCCGTCATCGAATTGAAATAAAAATATTTTTTTGTAATATAGATATTATTTCCAAGCGACAAATTTCTTTCATGTGGAGGTAGTATTTTAATGCTAATTTACTTTGTTGTGCATACACTGGATAAAGTTTATTTGATTCCAAATAATTAAAACTGTAAAAACGAACGCATGTACATCGTAGTACAAACAGTAATATTGTATACTAAGCAGACACTTGACGTTATAAATTGTAATTGTCATTTCATTCTATAATAATATTGTTTTAAAACTTCATGCTGAGTATCCGAATGAAAACAGATAATCATGTGCTTGACACAATGTAGAGAGTACAAGCAAGAATTGTGATTTATTGAAACAGCTATAATACTGATCTGAAAACAACAAATGCTATTTTGTCATCTCTTTGTCTTTGTCAAATTTTTACACAAATTACTAACTTCCTGCTTAAAAGGTCTAAACAATAAAATAAAAAATAGGTAGATTTTCTAAGTAATTTTGAAAAATTTGTGAAACACGACAATTCAAAACAGCTCCCACAATAAAAGTCTTTGTCTGATATAGTACACGAGCTATTTGTCCCATTTACAAATTAGGACTAAAAGTGTCGTTAAGAGATAAGTTTAAGGAAATTAATGTCAATCGACAGTATAGTTTCTGAGATCTTATGATAAGTCAGTGAGTGGTATTTCGTTTATATATATATTTTTTTTTTTTTTTTAGTAGCTCCTGCATCTCCCCTGGCGTGACCAGGGACCTTGGTACTGCTCATTTAATTTTTAAAAATTTTTGTGTGCTCTTTTGTTTATTATATTATATTTTATTTTTAGCGTGTTCTTTGCTGTGTTTTATTATAATATTACATTGTGCTCTTTTATACTTACTACTAATACTATACAACTATACAACTATACAACTACTAAGGCCATAATTCGTATCACCATCAAATTTGGTTAAAACTTAAACATAAGACAACTGGTCAAAAAACCAATTGAGTCAAAATTAAAAATGTAGAATTGAAATTAAAACTTAGTTTATATATTAGATACAGTAGTGTCTCAAGACAAAAGTCTTCGACCAGTTTGTGATGCCAGTAACGACATATGGCACTGAGACGTGGTTGCTTAGAATGGGTCTAATTAGAAAGCTCAAAGTTACACAAAAGGCAATGGAGAGGGCTATGCTCGGAGCGACAACCTGGTGAAGGTCGCGGAAGTTCGCTGGATGCAAGTGGCACAAGACCGGTCTTCGTGGAGATCTTTGGTGGAGACCTAAGTCTGGATAGACGGATGGATAAAGATAAGATATAGATAGATTATGTTTCTTTACATACAAATTTGTCAAGTAAGTCACTATGGCAGAATTTTACTGTATAAACGATAGAAGTGACTCAGTAAGGCAAGACTGATTTACCATTTCATTGAGTGATTCATTATTTTTTTACATTTACGATCCATACATTAGTAAAATATATACACCCAATATAATATATCTAATATCAGTGTAAATAATAGGTACCTATAAGATAAGATGAACATCAAATGGTGTAAGATCCAATAAGAAGACAAATACCTATACTAAGCAAACTCACTTGAGATAATTTTATAATCGATTTGCTATATAAAAGGGAACAAAAGCAAAATAATAGAGTATTACTCTCGTAATGCATTCATTGAAGATTCTGTCTTTGGTCTTATTATTACAGTGGTCACAGGTAATTATTTTGTAATCGTGGGACAGAATTCAACGTAGGCAAAGTAATTTTAGAAGGATTAGTAATTTTCAGATTTTCCTTAAAAACAAATTGTTTACAGAATAGTGACGCTACAAAAACGAATTATGAAATAAGCTCGGATGTGGGTAAAAATAAAGATTTACCTAAATCACTATTGTACACTCAACATGATCAAGATTTACGAAGCATTAAAGAAGTGTGGAATAATATTAAAAAAAGTGTGATAAAAGCATGGAATTTCGTTAAAAATTTAGCTGAAACAACAAAAGAGAAATTCAATACTTGGATACAAAGTGTCAAAAAACGAGCAAACGATTTAACAATTAAATTTCAAGATCATATGAAACATCTTAAAGAAAAGATTAACGATATCATAAAGAAAACATTCGGGAACAGTAAAGTTGTAAAAATGTGTATAGACGTAAGTAACAATACATACAATACATAGTATCACACCTTTCTCCCTCTGGAGGTAGGTGGAGATTACTTCCATCCATTTACTACGATCTTGATACACCTTTTTCACTTCCTCTATTTTCATACATGCTCGATGGTTATAGGTACTTTAACAAGGGACAACTAACAATTTATAAGGGAGTATTAATTTATCTTGATAGATTCGATATACTTATTGAGGGCATATTGTTATACAATGCTTTGCCTTATTAGCTTTGCCTAAGTTAAGTCAATTAATTAGCTAAGTCGCCATTTAATGAAAATATCATTTCAAAATTGGGTTAGAGCAGACTTAGTTTGTCTTGTAATCGATTTACCAACCACATTACTTTATTTACAGAAAGAGATACCTGAGATAGATAAGACAATGAAACAAATAATTAAAAATGTATCTGTTTGCATAACAGATAGTATGAAGAAGCCTTCATTACAAAGCATTAACTTGTTAACTGTTAACGATTCAAAGTTCTTAAGAAATTTAGAGGAGAGATTTAAACTATGTGAGCAGGATTTAGATAACGCAGATGAATGTATGAATAAAGTGAGGAATGATAATTTTAATGATATGCAAGATATGGAAACAGATATATTGAAAACCGTAAGTACACTACAATATGATCAAAAAGCGTGACAGTTTAATCATGTTAAAGTCCAATATTTTATCACTTTTTAGAGGGCAGAAACAAGGAATATGTTAGATGACCTATTAGGAAATTTAATAGCATGTTCTATAGAAGGTTTGTTGGAAGGCTCTTCAATCATTACTCTTGAAGCGGTAAAGATAACAAAATGCATACTGAAACCACAGTCAATTACGAACCTGTTTTAAAAAGGAATATATGTACCTACCTACTCATGTGTGACCACGAATGGACACTTTAGTTATAGTTACAAAATATATATTTTAAAACTTTACAAAATAAATAAAAAAAAAAAACAATTTAATACTTATTACAAGTACTCTTTGCGTGTTTTAAGCAACTTCTAAATTTAACTAGGATGCATATATCATGATATATAAGCCTTCTATGAAAAAAAACCTGGGTGTGAGAAACCGGATCAAATCTGTCACATGGTTAAGAATTTATCGGATAGCCAAACAGACGGGAAAAGCAACTGATTTATGGAAAATTAAAAAATACTTTATTCAATTTAGTCCTTGATAAAACGCTTATAAACGTCAAAACAATAACTAACTGCCAGTTCGAAAATCAACACAGTTATCGAGACGACCCCGGCAAGAAACTTGATCTGTTTTTTTTTCATGTATTTATGGTACGACACAGCTCACATTTAGAAAGTTTTTAGTAGATACACAGAGAATGGTGTTATTTCCAGACATCACCATCATTCACATTAAGATCGATCTTACAATAACTTTTGCAAATTAAATCTGTAAGGTGATTTGAGACTTTATTGTAAAACCTAACACTATTACCTAGAAAACTGTTATAAGTTTTACTAAGTTTATAACATGGAAGTGTTCACTTATGTTTATTTCTTGTATTAAAATTATGCTGACCATTTACAAGGTCTAGTTTGACTTAAATTTAGTAGTATCAGTACATACAGTAAGTTATCAAAAATAGATTGGGAGAGCAAAGTTAAGATAGTATATAGAGTGGGATTGAACCCGCGTCGTTTGACGCGGAATCCGACCGCACTACTCGCTTCGCCATCATCCCTTGAAACTTTGACTCTAAAATTGGTCTGAGCTTTCGGTGAAGGAAAATATCGTGAGGAAACGATAGCATGGTGGTAGCTTTTCTGATGATGCCCACCTGGATAGCTACCACGCTTAAGTTTGGAAACCTATCGCCAAATACCAATAGGTGTGTTCCGGCAACATCACTTGAGAACCACTACCTCTAGGGTTAGTGTGTTTACCATCCTGGACCAAATCGTCACTTGACATCAGGTGAGATTGTAGGCAAAGCACTGAGCCAATACCGTGTAAACAAAGGTAATGTATTCTGAAGTTTTTAAGCGATTGGCGAAGTCTCATATTATAAATTGCTAATAATAAAACTCAATTAAAACCTAACCATTGAATAAGGTTACTAAGATTGTATTTTGTTTGAAATAAAATAAAAAAAAAACAGGGGTAACATCGTGTATACGTATAATAACTTCAGACGTATGCTTATAAGAAGAAAACATTTATATGAACTTTTGAATATTTTATTAACGTGGGCACATAGCGTGACGACCTCCATCAACGGGTAAAGTTGCACCTGTGATGTTACTGGCCCCTTCACTCGCCAAGAACACAATCACTGAAGACACTTCTTTTGCTTCACCAGGTCTACCAATTGCATGAGTGTCAGCGCATTTTTTTCAAAAAATCGTCGTACTGTTTATCATTCATACTCCCTTCTCCTTTCTTGTGCAGACCGGTCACTATAACACCGGGATTAACAGCATTTACACGTACACCTTTTAAAGCTACTTCCCCAAAGCAACGCATCTTGTGAACTGATCCAAAGCTGATTTGGACATACAATAAGCGAGAACGTTTGGAAATGACCTCAAACCTGTTACACTGGATACATTAACAATATTTCCTTTCGTTTTAATAATATGCGGTATCGCTGCCATGGTTAAATGATATGGTCCACGCACATTAGTATTCATCACTCTATCGTACTGTTCCAAAGAAGTTGATTCTATCGTACCGGATTCCAATATTCCAGCATTATTTACTAGTACGTCGAGTTGCCCATAATTATCGATTGTAGTTTTAATTATGTTTTCAACGTCGCTTTCTTTATTCATATCAGCTATAATAATTAAAGGTTTTAAATTGCTCGTTGAGTTTTTTAGACATTTTTTTGCGATATTCTCTAGATTTTCTTTGTTTCTTCCTGTCAATACAAGTTTGGCGTCTAGTTTAGCAAATTCGATGGCAGTTTCGGCTCCAATACCAGAACTCGCACCTGTTATGAGGACTACTTTATTCGAAAACATACTGTAGTACCTAATAGACAAAAACTATGTATTAGTCCTTTTCAAGTAACGGATTTAACGTAGGTATATCAAATATCGTGCATAAGAGGTAATTATAAATAAATATAATTTAACAGTACTTTTATAGAAGGCATCCTATAGACCGCAAACAAAACAAACATTAAAAATTGTCCGAGAACGGTTTTTTACTGAACGTATATATAGTATATATACTATATGATTTGTGAAAATGCAAAAAAGACATAACCCCTTGAGCACTAACCTGGCGTTTACGCCAGCTTTCCATTGTTTTCCTATTGTCTTCTTATTGTCTAATTTTTATGGGTAATCGACATAATAATTTTTATAGCATTAATATTAAAATTATAAAACAAATTAATACAAATATATTAGTTAAAAAATATGAAAATACCTATACTGAACAAAATAAAGTACGCACCTCAAATATTTTCACAATTTCGTGAAAACCTTACGAAGGTTTTACAGACAGACATAATACAGACGCCGCGCACCGCCAGTCAGCCCGTGACCACGGTTGGTGAAACCCAGCCGAAACGTCGGGATAGGAAGAAAAAAAAAACCAAAGGTAACGCGTAAAAACCCGTTAAAA
The DNA here is from genome assembly GCA_014132275.2 of Samia ricini. Lineage (NCBI taxonomy): Eukaryota > Metazoa > Arthropoda > Insecta > Lepidoptera > Saturniidae > Samia > Samia ricini. Next base: position 11,801,357 of record AP028165.1, on the reverse strand, counting down.
TTAACTGATTATAATAATTATATATTTGCACAAAAAGGTTTCTTATTCTACTTTTAAACTCAATGAAGAAGATTCCAAAAACGTGAAACAGCGTAAATAGTCAATCCGGCGTTTTTCTCTTGTAGTTGGAAATACGAGAATCAATAAAAATAAATGTATTAATAAAGTTTTAGTATAAGCTATCATTGTTCCGTGTGGTGCCGGCTTAAGAGTACCACCCTATATTTACCTGTGAGTGTCGTAAAAGGTGACTAAGGGATACACCAGGGGATAAGGCAGCAGCATCCTCTGAGGACCACAAACACCTACTGCGATCGCCAACACGCCTGCCAAGCGTGGTGATTATGGCAATTCCTCCCTTATCTTTGGGGGAGACCAAGTCCAGCAGTGGAAGCCTTTACGGTTAAATGGATGGATGGATAAGCCATCAGTGAAAGTAAAGTTTTCGAATAACGAACGAACGAAACAAATTTCAGTGAAAATTAGAAAATTAATAGTTAATGTCTGGCAAAAGGATCTCTCCAATAGGAACAATAATAAATACAAATAAAAGCATCTGATGCTAAAGAATGGTCTGGAATTTGACTTTATCTTTCAACAAGATAACGATCCTAAACACACCGCGCATAAAACTGCTGCTTTCTTTCGTGCTTTGAGGATCAAAGTGCTAGATTGGGCAGCAGAATCGCCGGATTGAAATCCAATTGATAACCTGCGGTCCATTTTGGACCAGAAGGTTGAGAAAGACGACGTAACAAATAAATTGAGGTTGTTCGAAGCTTTGGAAAAGGCGTGGGGAAACATCGGCGAACAACACATTCGGAATCTCGTCGAGAACATACCTCGTTTGCAAGCAGTTATATAAGCAAAGGGTGGGCATACTAAATATTAGTTCTTAATTATATCATAATTTTTACTATTACACATGCGTACTTTATTTTGTCCAAGAAAAATATCCTTATGAATGTAATGGTCCGACTATTGAAAGATGTTAAATGCTTTTGAAATTATTTTTATTAAAACTTTAGAGTAGACTTAGAAACCTTCTTTTTGTCTGAATAGATCATTACTTCATCTATCAATTCTACCAAGTTATACATGTAATTGTAAAAATATTCGAGGTGCATACTTTATTGTGCCCAATACTATATATCCATATAAATATATTTTTATTCTATAGTTGGTCATTATAATTATAGTACTTATATTTTTTACTACTTATTTGAGTTTTTTTAATCAATATCAGCTTGAAGTAACTTACAGCAACATGTATTGAAATGTTTACTTTAATATTAATGCATACAATAAAGTTCGATAAAATGTCCGAATGGACACGATTGCAAGTTTCTTGTTTTTCAGATGGACAAAATTATAAAAACATTATTTTTAGATAATTTGTTTAATTTGGTTAATCTCAATACATATACGCTTACAAATGTTAACTTCAAAGGAATATCGAAAAATACATATTTTTACCTACCTTTTTACTTCAGTAAATACCGTATTTTACCATTTGGATATACTAGACACTTTTTTGTAATAATATCACAAGTCCACAGACTTACTACAGTTGCTAAAGCATACAAGTCTAACGTATGATAGATGAATGACGACATCAATGTCATAAGTCATTAGGGAGATAATACACGATAGATTTTGCTTTTCGTTATACTACAATCACGATTATGGCTGATGAATAATTTAATGTCTAGTGGTATAATAAACATTTGAAATTTAAATGAAATTCAATATTTATTACAATAGTTTAAAGTAAAAAATCCTATATTAAATATCAGTGTGTGAAACTGAGCGATACTGAGTGAACGTGAAATTATATTTCGTCATTATTGCATCAGTCAGCATATTAACTTGTATGAATGGTTAAATTTATACACGTAAAAAAAAAACTGTGAATATACAAAAACTATATGTTAATTATATTTGAGAACTAGTTGTTCCAGTGACTCTGCTCGCGTATCATATTTCGCACATTATTCTGTACAATTAGTCACTGCTTAATTTAGTTTTTAAATAATAATGGGAAAATAATTTACTTTTATTTTATTTGTACAGACCCTAAATTGTTTTTGTTACTTACAGAAAGCAAAGCTAAAGGTTAAAATCCCTTGCCACGAAAACTGACCATTGAATAGATTTTTGTCCACAATTTCATGGTTTTTTGGATCCCTAAGTATTTTCCAAAAATAAATGAAGCCTAAGTTTTTATAACTACAATGCCTTTATATTAATTGCAATTTATAATGCCTTTATAACTACAGCTATCGATCGGAAAAATCCTTTCAAAATTAGTCCAGCCGTTCCGAAGATTAGCCAACATAAACAGATAGAACAAACGTTTTTTTTTTATCTGACTTATGTTTTTGACCGGAAGGACTTTACCAGCTTCACGGAATTTTGTAGCGAGCGCATAAGGGACTAAACCGAAAGAAGTAACTATCGCAAGGGAACCAGAGTAATATGAACCTCGTCTTGGTCATTACCAGAGTTAATAATTCTGCGTAATTTTGCTATCCCTATGATTTGTAACAATAGAAAAAAACGAGGATGTGCAGTGTGATGTGTCTATTGCTCGAGTTCTTACAGTGGCACTGTATCGCGTTAGTTGCTGCTGTAAGAGGCTCCTAAGTTGGGAATTGAAGCAAACCCTGGAGGAGGACCTGCCGAAAGAGGACCTAGGAGCAAACATTTTAAAAATCAAGTGTTTGGTATGATTTCCATCTATACTACAAATAGATACTTCACTTTTTATTTATTTGTACAGAAAACTGCACACTTCTATGAATTTCAAAAACAGGTGCTTAAGAGAGATTTATATTTGTATGAAAATAAACAGTATGTTTAGTTAAATATACAATCGGCAAATATTATTTATATTATATGGGAATCGTCGTTGTATAAACATAAAATTTTACTCGGACAGAGGGGCGACCACAAATAGTTTCCTTATTAAGTCCCTTAATTCAGTCAATAAGTTTATGTGTCCCTTTCATTGGTGGTGGTGATTATTAAACCACGATTTTTTGTTTAAAATCTCAATCAAAATCACTACAGTAAAGACTGAATAATTATACATAAGTGAATATTCTAAGAAAATCTAGCTCGTGATTAACGATTAGTTTGAGTAAGCACCTATGTCACTGGTGCACTTCTTTTTTTTCCATTTTCTTTAGTAATCCAAGACTGATGGAATTGACTGATGTATAACTTATTGTATAATGTCTGCCTTAGAGTATTACCGCTCTAAAAAAAACATGGTTAAAAAATTATCAATGCTGCCAAATGTTGAAGAAACGAGATAAAACATCCGCAAAAAAATAAATTTCGAAGACCATAGATCGATAAGATGCAAGACGATAAACGAAGGCGTAAACCGTAGAAAGTAGTAAATTCGCATTATGTAGTAGTCCTTGTTTTTGAAGTGAAAACTTCTTTAGCGATGTTGAGTGATTCTAAGTAGGGGTAAAACTTATAGATTCGCGTTACTAATGCATGTGAGCACGAATTCTGAGATCCCTGAGCCTTGGAGCATACTTCAACAAATAGCCGCCACTTTGTTAGAGCATTGATGATTAGTATAATAATACAAAGTAAGGCCTAAAACCATATATTCAGGGCTCTATTAAATAATTTAAAAAAATCAGTCTCACTGTTGTAGTGTTGGTAGCACTAATTATTGTAATTTTTGGTAAGCGTAAAGCGTTCAAAGAATTATTGTTCTTTATTTTTTTCATTTATATAAGCTTCATTAAATGGTAGAAACTAGAAAGAAATATATTTTTCAAATAGGTTATTATCGATGAATCGTAAATAATGTCATCGACAACGTTAGATAAAGTGGATTCATTTGATGAATTTTATACAGAGGTATGTAATATATTTATATACTATTTGTATTTGAAACTAATTTGCGAACATAAACAATACTATAAATATATTTTAAAGTTTGAAAAGGTTCTAAACCTTTGTAAACATCGAGTGACCCAGTTATCATGCCTTTTTTGTTTACTTGTTTATAAAATAAGTAATGAAAACCAAGATTTTATAGGGTAACTAATATTATAGGTTATTGTTGTTGGTATATGTTCTTTCATATGATTTGTGACCCAGACTGACAAAACACACACAATCTCAAATTTAGTTAGTTTTGTTTTTAACTCTACAATGCCATATCTTTTATGTGTATTATCCTTACTAACCCTTATTTAGCTCTTCGTTTTAGATTTTGTTTTCTTCTTCCACTCATCTGTAACAACTGTCATCATCAAAATTCACATGTCATTTTTATTATAGACTCTTGTGACAAGACTTAATGCTACTCATGACATGTCCATATCATGCTGATCTATAACTCCTTAAATAATTTGTCACTGTTACTACTTTTGATTTAACCTTAATGTTACAAAATATTAATTCATTGTTTTGAACATTATAATTACAGGTAAAAGAAATAGAGAAGCGTGACTCTGTCTTAACACCTGTACAACAAATAGATAGACTTCTTCGTCCTGGTTCCACATACTTCAATCTTAATCCATTTGAAGTATTACAAGTTGAGCCCGATGTTACACTCGATGAAATTAAAAAGAAGTACAGAAGATTGTCTATTCTTGTCCACCCGGATAAGAATATGGTAAGCAATAAAAATTGTTTATCCAATGTGGTACATTTCGGCAACTACCAAACTTAGTATTGAATTGATTGTTAAAATTCTGTTCAACTAACATATTAAATTGACAATGATATGATAATTATAATGTTACAACTCTAAAAAGTATTTAAAAGAGCTAGAATTAGTTATTAAGTAATAGTTAAATTGAATGTATGTCCAGATAAGTAAAAGTAATTTGTAGAAAATTCTTGATAAATCTATGATGTCTTATATTAAGGTTTTGTCGATCCCATCAGGCGGTTATGTCCGTCAACGTTTCCTTTTTATCCACAGATTGGATGAAACCGTGAGACCAGCTGTGGCACCATGGAGTAGGTAAGGATAAAAGAAATAGTGGATGTGTTTAATGATTCAATTAACTCGGATATCTTCAAAAATCCTACAAAAAGCTGGGCATAAAGATAGATATTTAAAAAAAAAAATTAAGTATTTACAAAGCAAAAACGGAAAATTATATTCATTTTTGTTAACCAAATGATATCAACTGTTTGAAAAAATTTTGGGGTAAAGTATTTTCTTTTTTGTAACAATTTATTATTTTACAAATATTTATTTTAATTTCAGGATAATTCAGAAAAAGCACAACAAGCCTTTGAGATTGTAAACAGAGCATGGAAAACACTGGAGAATGATGAAACTAGAAAAAAATGTTTGGACATTTATGAAGAAGCGAAAGAACGGACAGATCATATGGTTAATATTTTTACTATTATGAATACTTAACATAAGCTCACTCCTGTTATCCCTGAAGGGTTAGGTAGAGTGGAAATAGTGAACACCACCCACATTTTGCCCAACTTAGTTCCGTCCCAGATGTGACAGGGGGCAAGCCTGTCGCCGTATTAGGCACAAATTCCAAAAACTCCGGGATGATATACTGTGTAGAAAACTCCAATATCACTTGACACGACCCATGGATCGAACCCGAGCCCTCAGAAAGACAGTCATACCACCGAGTGCCACCGAGCCAATACTTAAGCGATATTAAAATAGTCAATCTTTGAAAATTCTTTATTTAAAAACAATTGCTAGTTCTCAGAGTTCATATTGTGCCTTTTTGCAATCAAAGTATGATAAATAATTATTTTCATCATGTTTCTTATATATGAGCAGCTGGCATTGTATTAAACTGGAATCAAAAAAGAAATCAGGTTTTCTTAACATTTATTTATCCTTGTAATATTTTCACTTTTATTTTTAAAAGTCTTTTTATCACTACATATATCATTTTTATCTTATAGAAAATAAGTTACATTGTGTAAATTAATTTTTTAATATAAATACGGACATATTATACAACATCCCTGTCAGTCATATATTATATAACATGTATTCTCTGTTCACATTTTAATATGTATGTTGTTTTAAATTACGTGTTTTTTTAGGAAATATTATTAGAAGTCGATAAAAAACTAACTTCCAGCATGTGTTTTTTCCAATGCTTTATGTAAACTATTGCATGTTGAACTGAAATAATGTAATGGATATAGAAATTGATTTTCTCAAGCCATGCCGCTAATCACAGAACTTCTGTCAATGAGTTCAGCAAATTTTATAAGCAAATAAGCAATATTTGCAAAACTATATTAGATAATAATTTGGTATGATAGTAGTTCTAGCAAACAAATTATGTTAAACTTACATAGTAAGTACTTACATTACTATGTAAGTAACATTTAGCAGGAAAATAGAAATTAAAGCAATTGAATTAATATAAACACATTTTTTTGCCATTTCTGTTTTTCTTGCAGTCTTGTTCATACTTGAAATTCCATGTGGACATTGGTACTAATAATGTGTAATATTTTAATACCTTATTAGTAATTTACTCCTGTTAGAGTATACGTGTAATATTTCTACTTGTTACTAGCTGTGCCTGTGGCTTCGTTCGCGTTTCACATATAAAAAATTAATTAAATAAACATTATCATTGGACCAAATTGTGAATCTAAACCATTCTCGAATCCTCAGGAATAGGCACAAAAATTCATTAAAATCGGTTCAGTCGTTTAGTAGGAGTTTAGGCACACACATACGCACAGTAGATTTATATATATATATAAAGATATGGCGGGTATCTGTTGTTAAGTTTCATAATTTTTATTCTCTATTATATTAAGGATATCAAAGAAAAAGCATCACAATGGAGCAGAATTGCTATTTGTGTATCTTAATTAATAAGGTTTACTTTGCTTTGTAAGAGGTTTTTTTTTTACATATTTTGCTTCATCTTTTATATTTCTGAAATCAAATTTGGCTTTGTTACATCTAAACATTTTACGACCATAGCGTTTTTGTCTTTAGAAGCAGTTCTTTTTATGAGACAGGTGTTTAACTTTTAAAGTATTTAATCGATGACATGGCAGTTGTTATAAATAGGAGAAAAATAAAATCTTTACAATGTAAAAAAAAGTAATTTAAATAAACATCACAGCTTGGAATCCTAGACTTTGAATAAAAAGATGAAGACAAAGAATATGATGGCCAGAAAAGATGTAAAAGTAGCGACCTCATTCTAGCATCGAATTAGCTACATTTAGAAAAAAATGAAACAAACTGGAATAGGCTCTTGCGTCGTCGAAACTCGATAACACTTATATTTACAAACAATATATTAATTTCATTATAAAACAGTTAGTTGTTGGCATTACAAATTATTTTTTTTATACATTTGAAATAATTTCAGATAGAACAAAAACGAAAAAAAAGCTGAAAAAAGAGAACCGTCTCACAGAAGGCATACCAGAAGACGATCCGGTCAAGTATAAACATGCTATATACGTTATGACAATGAAGGTAATATATCAGTAACTCCTTTCTCTATATGAAACATTTTGTAAGTAAGTAAGAAAATTGTGTGACAAAGATAGAGAAAGGGATGCGTAATTGATTTGTGGATGTGGAGAGGATGGATGTAAGAAATTTGCAAGGCGAGGGTTACTGGGCACGTCGATGCAGGTTGACCTAGGCCACAATTTTTTGTCAGCCGTGGGGAAAATTTTGGAGAGCAAAATGAAGTGGATCTCCTTCACCTTTCTGTGAGATAGTCATGCTCGCGAAACATGTAGGGGGGGGGGGGGGGGGGGAAGTGAGCGAGTTGCGAACAACATTCGCAACTCCCTTCGCGAGCGAGACGAATTGGCCGTCGATGAAGACGATACATCGCCGCCGACTTTCGCCGGCCGTAAGGAATCTGCCGGCGACTGACGTGCCGCAGGGTGGTCGCTCATAGCGGCATATGAGTGGCGCAAACGGGGGTAGGCGTATTGTGCCGTGCGCCTCCCCATAACGAGGTAAAGAGGGGTTTTTTGATCCCTCTAACAGTTGAACGGGCTCCACCTCTTGAGGAGCCGACACCGGCCGGGTCGAGCGGAAGTAGTACAGTGCAATTTCTGCTCCCCGGCCAAAAAGGTGAGAGATGGTGCCAAGGAGTTTTAGTGGGTATTCGCAGCAACTATCTCAAGCCGGGCGAGTCCCACATACTCCCTCTCCGTATAAGGTTAAGAGGGCGGATGCATAAATGCATTTTTCCTTGTTTAAAAAGGCCACAATTTCTCAACCTCACTGCTCACTTTGAGAATATGTTTTTTTTTCTAGAGGCCCCCATCTTAATTGTACTCACCATCTGACTACATTTTTTAATCTGCACATGATCCCTCTGCATAATCTTCGTGTCCCTAATTTTTTCTGGGGTTTCTACTGCCTCCCCCCCCCAAGGGGGTGTTACGCTTACGTTGAAAACACCGTGAGGAAACCATAGCATGTTGGTAGGGGATTTTCTAATGATGCCCGCCTGCGTAGCTACCACCCTCAAATTTGAAAACCTTTCGCCAAATACCAATAGGTGTGTTCTGGCAGCATCACTTGAAAACCAGTACCTCTAGGCTTAGTGTGTTTACCGTCCTGGGCCACATGGTCACTTAAAATCAGGTGAGACTGTGGTAAAAGCAATGAGCATATTCCGTGTAAAAAATAATATAGCTTTCTAACAGTGAAAGAATTTCCAAAATCGGATTAGTGGTACCGGAGATTACCCCGAACATCCAAACTCACAAACTTTACCTCTTTATAATAACGGTATAGATATTCTTACGCATACACACTTCATTATTATGGTCATTATTATATCAACCATGTCATCAAAAATAAACAAAACATGAACCGTTTAATTGCAATTAGAATTAAATAAGATTATGTTCCCCGCCATGTTTACCTATTGATATTATAATAGAAATTCAGTTCACTACTTTCATAAATGACTCCTTAACACAACGGCTAAGACGCTTAGAAAAATAAAAAAATCTAAATATTGTTTTCTCATTTACTATGTCTTATATATTTACTATTTATATACTTACTATAAAGATATTTTAGATTAGATCATTTTTTTTCAATTTTAATCAACCCATCAAGTTTTTTTTTTCGAAAAGACTTAAACGCATTTATTTACAATCCATTCTTTCATACTAAAGACGCCGCGTGTCATTCAAATTCTATAACTTTTGATACAGTAGACCGATTTTAACGAAATAAAGTTTTTTATGTTACCCCCGAAATATGCTTTATAATTATCTTTTGAATTTTTTTTAAATGTACCTAGTACTTTCTAATTGATACCTGTAGAGACAAACAGGCAGACATTTTAAAAAATGATAGAAAAATGTGTTTAATTACCTATTTTTAGCCCCTTGCAATAATTCTTTTCACAAAAATCGAAAATGTACAGCCAGACACGTGAATTTTACAATTTTATTATTAGTGTAGATAATATATATATTTCTTGTGATATACATTGTGTTTTCATGCGACGGCCAAGTCAATCTATTTTATTTAAAATGTGAAAGATTTTTAATATTCATATGGTCACTAAAAGATGTTGTTAGGTTAGCTAATTACGTAAGACCTTACTTTACGTAATACCTTAAGACAGAAGCTCCCTTAAGTAGTGACTTAATAAAGTTACCGAATCGGTATTACATGGATCTCACAACTTTTTACGGTTGAAGAACTGAATTCCGTGACTTGTTTTTTTTTTACAAGTTTTGTTTTTGATGGCATAAGCTTCACTGTTCAAGTGACAAACAACACAATAACCAAATTATGATACAAAACGCCACCAAGATTACATGATATAGAGTCAAATACACAAGTTTAATGAAATAAAGGAAACAACTGCTAGATGACAGACTGAAATCCCGCCAAAAACTCCATCTTTCATCTTATTACGTGGTAAAAATATACTTTTTCTCCAAGGTTTTGCCATCCTAAATGTATAACAATCTGCTGGTACAGAATGTTGCAATAATAATGTTTTCTTTTTTTTTTATAGTTATTCGCTGATATGGAACGCAAACGTCAACATCTAGAAGTTCGCGATATGGAGGAAAGAAAGCGGAAGCGCGAAGCCGAAATAGAACAGGAGGAACAGATGTCACTCGAAAAGGAATGGGCTAAAAACTTTGAAGTATGTATTATACAGTGTCATTTTTTTAACACATTTCCCTGTGTGTTTTATTTGAATATCAATGAGTTGTAATAATCGGTAAAACTATCCAGTTGTTTCTGGTTATCGATAATGATATGGGAATCTTTGAAAAATCGCACCTTCGTAATGAAAATGACCTAAGTCAAAAAGTAATGTTTTGAGAAATCGGGAAATTAAAGTTTATAATAAAGCTGGCTCTTTTTAAAACTTTGCAGGAGAAATGCCTTTTATATATTTTATTACTAGCTGTGTACCCGCGGCTGTGCCCGCGTTTCATATATTATTTATTTACTGCGTTTTAAATTTTATGTGGAACCCTAATTATTTTCCTGAAGTATTTTATTTTTAAATAAAAAAAATATTTATCATAAATTCAAACATTTTCCCCTAAAACTGTCCATTGAATAAAATTTTATTAATTTTTTTAAAGTTTTAGTTTTTTTTACGCGGAGTAATTTCAGCTATGTACTAAAAGAAATTCCCGTCAAAATCGGTCCAGCCGTTCCGGAGATTACACGGAACAAACAGCAGACAGACAAAAGTTTGAAAAATTGTATTTTTGGTATAGGTATCGGATATACATTCATATCTATTTAGTAAATAAAATCTATTTTGACAATAAAAACAAATACTTCAATTTTATTTAAGATCTCAGTTTTAAACGATCAAATTATAATATATTTCAGAATATTTGTAAAAACCCTTTATTGGTTACAAAACAAAATTAAATTAACATATCCGATTTCAAAAAACTTACTAATAAAATTTCAACACAGGTATTATAAATAATAAAGATGTGTCATACATTATAAATATATTTAATAAACAATATGTATAGTTAATGACATGCGGTAATTAATTACACGCCAGTAATTCGAATTAATAATTTAACACGACATTTTTACAGGAAAGCTGTGTAGTAAAATTAATCAATACTACACTATGTTTCCAACCAACGCCATTTAAATTTCTGAAATTCTATATATAAATAGGAACAGGTGAAATAGTTGATGACATTTTTCTCCTGTGTTTATTAACTGATTTTCTTAATTATTGTTTAATAGGTATTGGTGCACTTTACAAGTACACGTGTCAGAAGTGAAATTTCTTTGGCAATCGTTATTTTAAATCTGTAAAACAAGTTCTTAGGAAGAAAGAAACAAAAGAATAGATATTAGAGACCTAGAAAGAGATTTCAAAATTTATATAAGCGCCTATTTTTGAGTTCTTGCCGGCTCTAATCGACTGGGTTGTTTTCCGAACCGGTGGTAGTGTTTTAGACGCTCATGAGCGCCTTCTTAGGGCCTAAATTGAATAAAGATTTTTTTTTCTAAAATAAAATCCATCAAGAAGTGAATGTAATAATTGTATAGTGAAAAAGTATACCATGATTATTATTGTCTTTTTCTCTGCCAAGACATACTTTTATTCGTCCTTTATTATTCAAAATGATGAAGGTAATTCTGAATATTAGCCTCAACAATAACGCTTATATTCTTACTCTAATCGCGCTCAAATAAGTTTCACTTCAAAAATTTAGAAAACAGAGTTTTTTTTTCTTCAAATTTTCAACAATGTCAAATTTCAAAGTCGAACTTTAACTAGTCATTTTTAAGGGTGGAGTGGATCATCTACGGTTATATTTAACAAAAGTAAAATCTGCAGTTATTTCCACAGTTAAGCCAAAATGTGTTGCGCTATCTAAGTTTAGTTAAAATTACGTCATAAATTAACAGTAACCATAACACACGAAATTTGGGCGGTTTACAAGCTTAAACGTAGTTTAATTCGATTGTCATGTCATCTGTCATAATATAAATAATATTGTCATTTTATATTGTACTTAAATTGTGTTTCTATAACAAGCAATTTTGTGGTAAACCTCTTCCAGATGAATGTGAATGCATTTAAATAAAGTGATGTAGGTGATTCAATATCATGGCTTAGAAAAAAGTCTATCTTTCTAGAACCGATCGCTTTGCAGATTGGGACAACAGAACCTTCCTAGCATTATTCAGAGTTTCAAAATCTTTAGCATAAGCCTTACACTTGAAGCCATTATTTAAAACAACCACTTCAATTAATGGGCAGGTTTTCTCTTTTTAATTATCGCTAGTGCCGTCAGTTTTTTACATAAGATGGTATTATTATAGTTTTCAATAAGTCTGAAAATATAAGACTTCCTATTTTTTAAAATGTCTAAGCTCCGCTTTGACCACAATTCCATCTGATGTTAACTGACAATTTGGTGGACAATGGTAAGGAGGCTAAGGCTATAGGTACTGGCTCTCAAGTAATACTCCTGGAAGACACCTATTGATGCTTGACAACAGGTTTCAAACTTGAAAATGAAATTGCCCTACCCACACACGAAGATTGCTACTTCTATACCTAAAACATAAAATATGCAAATGAAGAATCAACAAATTAGCAATAATAATAATTGACATGATTTTCAATATGATATACATATATTATAGAAATATTACTTCTAATGAAAGATAGAAACATAATTTTTTGTTTTGTGTTTTTATCTTATATGCGTAACGAAAGAATTCAAAAATATTCGCTTTGCTCTAACTTGACAACAATAAATACTGTTCAAATAAAATCTCCGTAGATTCCGTTGACATTTTCATCGCATTTATGAATACTATTTTTGACATTTTTTACGATGTTACCATACATAAAATAATTTCCTTATTATATTTATCTTTCATCCGACAACTTTGTACTTTAACGCTAACTAAAAGTTGGGTTGTGCACTCCAATCTTTGCTACTACAATGGTTAGGGATATAGTCAAGATTAACTTTAATCTTTACATTAACTGAAGATTTCGTGCACTCCAGCCTAAGATGTACAAAAATTAATTGTAAATAATACTGATAAATTGAATTCAACATATTTCAGGAATCTCGGCAAAACCGCGTCGACAGTTGGAAGACCTTCCAGTCGACGAGTAAGGAGAAGAAAAAGAAAAAAAAATACAAACGTTCAAACCCCCGAAACCGAAACCCGAGAGTAGATAACTCATCATCACATTTATAACTATTAAGAAATTAAAGAATTCTAAACTTGTCTTAGCTCGTAAATATTTTTGGTGTTGTGTCGAAGCTGTTTAGTGAATGGGTGTATCATCGAAGATTGCAAGTCGATCGTTCTCAACGTTTGAATTAAAGCAATAAAAGTATTCATCGTATGCTAATTCTTTTATTTAAAAAAATATCTACGTAGTTAGTTAGAAAGACTCAAAAATAGTACGCACTCTATACTTTTTGACCGTAGAATTATTTATTTTATTTGTACTTCATTAGATCTTGACGTAGCGTGCGCAATGCCAATTTAACGCAATCTTTGTAAAAAAAAAACACTTCTGACACATGTACTTTGTACACGCGCCTTTCTTTTTCGTCATAGATATATGATTATATTTTCTGGTTAGGTTCTAGTATACATTTGCTACAAGTCGAACAAGCTATGAAGATAATAGTGAATTGAGTCGAGTATCACTTAAGTCTTTGAAAATTTATTACGTAGATATTACAATGCCAATGTAACCGCAGAAACAACTATTGTTAATATAATAAAATGTCAGTGATGAAAAAAAATCCTTATCCTTGCTTACTAACATTCGGGATTAAATAAAAAACAAACTAGTCATTTTCAAAATATTGTTTTTTGTAATTCTAATTCAAGAGTCTTCGCATTCTTCAACCATATCACTCGGTGGTCCTGGCTGCGGCGGCGGGCCCCAGTTTAGGTAAAAACTGTCCGTATATATCATCATTCCAAATGAAAAGAGAAACCTGTCGAAAAAACGCATTAATGTTAAAAAGTTTTCGAGACAGTTTCTATTTAAGGAAGGAAGGAAGGTTAAAACTAGCCGATCCCAATGACTACTGTATATGGTGAATACTTTGGTGAATATATCCTCCCAGACGGAGAATTCAAGCGAATTATGACACTAGCGTACGGACTAATTTTAACCAATTTCGGCATCTGTCCAAAACGTGCTCCTATCCATTTTTAATTATCTTTGCTGAACGGGCGAATCCTGCAAAATTAATTCTGCGAAAAAGATCAATCCGAGGTTCGCGCCACGTGGTAGAGGCCCAAGTCCTTACTACAAAGCCTGGTGAAGCTATCAATACCCACTCTTCAGATTAAGGCTTATAGACTAATTTTATTTTAATTATGTTGTCTAAAATAAAACAGTCACATCCTCTTTTTTAAAGGAAAAAAAAAACAAGATTTTGACGTCTATGGATTCATTTTTCAACCTATATGAAACCCATAAAATTCCCTCGTTTACTATTACTCGTTAAGTTCAAAGTAAAAACGGACTTCGTTTCAAAATTCACTAGATTCAAAACTATTTCATATTATTATAGATAATACAAATTACTTTGAAGGAAATAAGGTATCCGTCCAGAAGTGGCACGTTGTAAAGGGACTTAGGTACCAGAAATGTCTTCACTAGACTAGCAATGTTTTAGTTGCCACCAGGATACTATTTCGTTCGCGTTTTCTAACCGTTAATTTTCAATACTTGAAGCACGGACTTGCTTGATACTTGAAGCAGATTTTAACCATAGGTACCTAATTTATCGTTTTGGTGCAACTTTTTAAAATTAATTAATAGGTTTAGAATTTGACAACATTCTCACCAAGTTAAATGATGAAAAATTATAAACAGGTTAATATTAAATGTTAATAATATTGAAGGTCTCAAATGAAATCTACTGCTGCAGATGTTTGGTGTGGAATTATCGACTTGTTAGCGAATCTACTATGCGAATCTAGACTACACTACCATTGTTAAGATTTCATCACCACGGTTTCATTCATTAGTAGCTCAAATTTATAATAGGATAAGATTCGAACCCACGTCGACAGAGGCAGTGCCCTTTAAATTTGCCACTGTTGAAGATATTACAGATGCGTTGCAAATATTTACCAAATCACTCCGAACGTCATAATTTTGTTGTAGTAGCTCTGTTTCGCTTTGTACCACTGGTCCCAGGGTCCGCACGGTACCGGCAACTCATTCACATGTGCATCACAACGATCTGATAAGTAATAAGAATAAGTTCATGAATGCTGTTAATACACGAAAGGGACATGTACCGCGGACATGGCATGTCGAGCGGCCGAGGTCATTAGTCCCCTAAATAGGGATGGGGAATAAGATTTTTCAAAAAGATTGATTTTTTATATCGATTTACAAAAAATCGAGGTCCAAGAGGTCAGTATTTGATTTTTTATTCGTAAATAGTATTCTTCTAGTGGTCAAAATAAGACTATAATTATCATTTATTGCAAGAACTGTTTCCAATTTTATTTATTAACAGCACTAAATGTCATCAATAGCAACCTACTAAGGAATAATGACACTGAACTGTTTTTACCTATTTACCAATGATCATCATTTCATAGAAAAACAAAACGGACACTCTAATAATCGATGCTTTATTAGTTTGAAAGATTGATGTTTTGTGAATCGATTCATCAAACTTAGATTCGAATTGATTAAAAAAATCGTCATTTTTTGAAAAGGATGCCCATAACTACTTAGCGGACTGATAAAAAATAACTGGGTTCACCTTTTCGAAACTTTGATAGTATGTATGAATTTATATGTATTTAATGTAGTTAATAGCTTATATAAATAATTACCTTGTATATATTTACGATTTTTTTTTAAATTTTGAATAATAAACAGGCACCTGTTTCATAATAAAAACACTTAAAATCACTCACGATCTCCGGTTGCATATTTTCTATTGATCAATATATCCATAGACCTTCGCAAAACCAGTACTTTGTTTCTCATGTTCAATTTTTACAACAAACTGTCTGTTGTTATCTAACAGATTCATGTTAAACAGTTGCTAGGCAACCTTAGTATGAAATAAATGTCAACGATTTAATTACATTTTGCTCGAATCGATCAATTAGTAGGTACGTATAAGGAGATCGGTTGCGACTATATGATTAAAACTATTTAATGTGTAAGCTAATATATAAATAGGCAAAGATGAAATTACCAATAAGTTGCTAAATCTATATTTTATACTTATAATAAAAGTCTAACGAGACGAAATCTGTGCATGGAAGATATTAATAATAAAAATAAAACAATAAAAAACTATGCGGGTCTTCAGAATCGACTAAAAAACTGTCTATGGGTTTCTCTGTATTTAACTCGAAACGGCTTAACCGATTTTAATGAAACTCAACTTAGTCGCGGCAAGTAAATGAAAAGGAGTAATTGATAGGCTATACAAATTTTAGAATAGAAAACGCTACCACGCATTACAATATCACACATATTCTGTCCTGTAATAACGATTGATCTAAGTGTCCCGGGGTGGAAAACTAATTTACAGGATATTTTTATAAATTTATTTTCGGAATTTAGAAACGCAATGATTTTGCCACTGAAATATTATTTAATCTTTAAAACAGTGTTTATTGTTTTAGGTAAGTAAGGACAGCGGTTAATGAAATATCCATATCCTTTTTTACACAGAAATTGGATTTTATTTATACTAATAAATAAAATTGAAGTGTCTGTTTGTAATGTCAAAATAACAATTGTTTACTAAATACATACGATACATATAACAAAAAATACAATTTTTTAAATTTGTTGTTGTTGCTTGTTACAGGTAATCTCCGGAAAGGCTGGACCGATTTCGACAAGACTTTTTTTGGTGGATAGCTGAAGTTACTCCGCGTAACTTAGGTACTTATGATACTTGAAAATAATTAGGGTTCTACGTAAAAAACTTAAATCTTTGCACAGTTTTACGGGTAAGTATTTGAATTTATGAGAAATATATTTACTTTATCTTAGTATTAAATTTTTTGTAAGAAAATAATTAGGGTTCCGTATAAAAAAAATTAAAACGCAGTGAAGAATATATGTAATGCGGGTGCAGCCGCAGGTACACGGCTAGTTATAATATATGCATCATGCATGAAGATAATGGTTTAGGTACCTTTGTGCGAATAAAAAAATATTATCCTATTTTTTTTATGTCGCAAGTAGTGATAAAGTTATCACATCAGTGGCACTTGACTTCGACTCGTATATGCTTACTAAAGATATTATAACCAATGACTTTGAAAGTTCTAAAAGTGACATAAAAATCTTAACAAATAGCCCTTACTGTAATAAAAACTTCACAGAATCGTAATAAAAAAATCTATATTACATAGCGTTAAATATACCAAAAGTTTAATAATAAAAAGTCTCAGAGAAACGTTAATGTTTGGATAACGCAATCGAGGACTAACCAAATATACAAATATCGGTACTTATATAACAGGTATATGACATTAGATATTACTTACACTATATATACAACTAGCTATGCCTGCGACTCCGCTCGCGTGAATTACAAAATTGTGGCAACCGTGTTTTTTTTTTTAATTTTATTTAATGTAACGACAAGTATGTAAAGAACGTACATACATGATAATTACCATTTTATACAGTTTTTTTTTATTATTTAATTACTTTTCTTATATACACGTGGATGTTTATAATCTAACAATATATATATACTAATACCTGACCAGACCATATACCTACTATTTTTAAAGAATGTAGGGAGACAATACATGCAGAATTCTATTCTCGTAGCTAACGCGCTCCGCGACCCTTCGGGGAGTCGCTACCAATAGATTTAATTTTAATAAATTAGTTTTTTTAATGAGCTTGTATAAACGTAACGTATGTTATAATATGTGCCTAATAAACGAAGTGAGCACTACAGCGATTGATTTTTCCCGAGTTTTCAAGCTATGATGGCTTAGTTGGTAGTGCGGTGGGATTTCGCGTCAATGGTCGCAGGTTCCTCCTATCCAACTCTAAAATCTCCCTGAGCTTTCCGTGAAGAAAAACATCGTGAGAAAACCATAGCCTGGTGGTAGGGCATTTTAAAAATTATGTCCGCCTGGATAGCTGCCGTCCTCGAGTTAGAAAACTTGTCGCCAAATACCAATTGAGTTTCGCCAGCATCAATTGAGAAACCAGTACCTACAGGCTTAGTTTACCACCCTGGACCACATTGTCACTTAACATCAGGTGGGATTGTGGTCAAAGCACTGAGACTATACCGTGTAAAAAAAATCCCTACTGTACTTGCAAGAAGAAATGTGTATATCGGTATAATGGTTTTCGAGTTATATGCCAACGAACGGACAAACCGAGAGTTATCGTTATATTATGTAAATATTATGGAATTATAAAATTATATATTACACATAACAACGTAATCATAAAGTATAAACAAAAAATGTCATAAGATATTTTGTTGACTTTGCGTTGCGTTTTTTCTAATTTTGCAGTTTTGCAGTAGATTTTTAGAGGGCACGAGGATTTTGGTTGCACAGAGGCGCTACAAGGGCTAGAGCCGCCGCTGGGTATTTGGCGACATATTATTCAAGCTTAAGGGTGGTAGCTACCCAAACGGGCATTGTTAGAGAATGCCCTACCACCATGCTATGGTTTCCTTCACCGAAAGCTCAGGGAGATTTTAGAGTTGGATGGGTGAGCTCGAACCCGCGTCCATTAACGTGGAATCCGATCGCACTAACAACTGTGCAAATCGTCTTAATTATTTTTTTAATTATCGTATTTTAAAGTACATGTGATGTGTAAGGGTGCTTGAGATCAGTAGTTTCCATTATTCACTATAGGCTTAGCGCGAGGCAAATTCAGGTAGCTAACTCCTAAACTAAGGTTCTTTAGTTAAATTTTTGTAATAATTTGTTATTGAAATATACCATTTACTAGTGGAATTTACACAATTATTTTAAATTTTTGTAGGTTTGGCAGTACTAATGTATATGTTTGGGATTTTCTGTTGTGTATTATTAGATATCACGATCGGGTGTCATCCTTAATGGTTTCGCCACACAGCGAGCGGGTCGGACCCCACCGCAATTTTTCTATAGAAGACATCGCGTTGACGCGAGCTGTGCGCGACCTCTTTTGTAGTAAAAGCGCGCTGGCGTCCCGACCCGGTCGCTGTGTGGCGAATCCATAAACGGGTTTCACCCGGATGGACCGCCCCCACCTGGTTACACGTCTGATAATGAGCTTGAGCTTTTAGTGAAGGAAAAGGTCGTCACAAAATTCTAGCATAGCATGGTGGTATATTTTTTAATGCTTGTCTGACTGCTACGACCAAGTTTTAAAATCTGTCGTCAGGCAACCACAAATGGTCTCAAAAGACCATTATAAAAACATGAACTTTTAAATTAGTGTTTTACTTTTAAATTATTGCGTAAGTGGGATTTGATTGCGAAGTAGTGTAAAATAAAATAAAAATGTGAAATAAAAAACAAGGTAATAGGAAACAAAGGAAACAACCAGTTCAATTTTGAAAACAATATCAAATTTAATACATAAATAATATT
Source organism: Samia ricini (assembly GCA_014132275.2). Taxonomy (NCBI): domain Eukaryota; kingdom Metazoa; phylum Arthropoda; class Insecta; order Lepidoptera; family Saturniidae; genus Samia; species Samia ricini. Next base: position 11,781,748 of record AP028165.1, on the reverse strand, counting down.
TATGTAATCATAATTCTATAATATTTACATTGATGAAACACATATTTTTCTCCTAGATTTTAACTAAAGTGTCACGTTTTTGTCGTATAATAATAAGTATTTATAATAATAATTTTATAAAAGGTAAGCAAAATGAAAAATAACCAACAGAAATATAATTATTACGGAGTTAAAACAATAATAATGCATTGCAAAAAACATAGACAAACTAAAAAGAGAATTAACATTGTACAAAATAATTTACAAGTACAGAGTTCACTTAGTACGTGAAATGTACTATATATATTTTTTTAACTATAATTACATTATCACTAACGCGTTATAACCATGGATTAATTTTTATAAAATATATTATAATCTATTAAAACTACTGACAATGCCCAATGGATGACGAAATAAAAGGGCTAATGTTGAAACTTACATAATATCATGCGTTTACGCATAATCCTATCGAATTAATAATCTAATCTAAAAGGACCATCGTTAGCGACAAATAAAAATGAATTTTTGCATAAACTAGATCTCTAACAACGAATAGAATAAAGACGAGAACACACTTCTAACTCGTCACGCTACCCGTTACGACCTCGTGTCGGTTTGTAATGGTTTCGACACACAGCAGGCAGTTTTACTATAGAAGAGATCCCGCTCGTATCGATGTTTTTTATAGAAACATCGCACTGGTGTCTCGACCTGCCCGCTGTGAGTTGCTACCATAATAGTATGCTTCGGCATTAATAGGCTTCGTTATATTTTAATTGTTTTGACAAATAGATATATTATCTAAATGAATATTAGTACACGTTTGAACTAATTCCACATTGCTTTTATTTTAACTGATTTATAATTCAACACTATAAAATAGCTAACTACATCTATTCAAAATAAGATTTCCATATCTGTAAATGTTCTAATTCTCAAGCAGAGACAATCCACTAATTATTATATACCTTCATCCGATGATACATATATGTTTGTATGTATGTACACAATTAATTCAATCAATTGCGAAGTTCGCTAAAATGACTTTTTAAATAAATCGCTTTTTAGTTATCGAAATACTATTATCATTATTTTCCAAGATTGGTAATATGACCTTAATAATTTTGATACGTAAAGATACATAATAGTTATTGTATGATATACGCAGCGAAAGGAAATTCTTAGGTAATGTATGAACTCAAAAATCGTTTTTATTTTTAATTTTCTTCTTTCATACCTTTATTTAATTGCTAATTTCGAGATCTAAATGTTTAAATTTAGTTTCGTCAGTAAACTTAAAACACAACAAGATAGTAATCAAACCGAACGACTATAAAAGCACAATGTCATACATATAACAAAACAAATTCATTCACATTAACGCAAGAGGGCTTAGCGGAACATATTTTTAATTCGGTCTATAATTTAATTGACCACATATATTGACATAAAAGCCACGTCTCGTCTTATTGTAGATTATATACTCGTATATTTTTCTTAGATTAAATTTATATTTCAACAACCAGGAGATATATTAAGTATAAACCTACTTAACTAATTCATGAGAATACCTCAGATTAATGAGGCTAGTCATTCGTCTATACGTACAACACTTAAAATACAAGTATAATACATAAGTATGTACTTCAATAGATACAATTAATGATTTTTTATGATTTTTTTACGTATATATATTTGGCAAAAGTTTACTATTAGACGACACCCGTCACCTATTGTATGGTCGACGTCTAACATCTAAAGTCAATAACTGACTTGTAAAGTTGTACACAGTATATAAAATAATATTATTTTATATAATATCATTATGTATATTTATTTACATATTTGTTATTATTTAGCTGTTCGTTGTAGCTCGCGTTCATTTCATATTGATTATCCTTAATAAAAAACACTTACGGTTACATCTTAATTTGAAATAGAACATTTTTTCATAATTATAATTGATTTGAATTATTATGAAACTAAACAAATTTAATCTAAAATGAGTTATTAAAATAGTATTTTAGCACCATGTATCAGCTGCAAATATACGTGATGATGTATAAAAGCAGTAAATTTATAATTATATTATTTTATATAAACTGGATAATTTGTTTTATATTATTTATATTATACTTACTAATAAAAATGGCATCGAAGTGTTCTACCAACGTTACTGGATAAAACTGGTTCGGTGAACAATAAAAGATACCGCAAAACGAAACTGTCAGAATGTGTTGTCGTTTCAAGAAAAGAATATTATTTATAAATGATTAACATCCTAAATTGAACACTTATCGGCTAAATTTATCACAAACGATCAACTGAGGTAATGACAGAATGAAATCATGCTATGCTACTCATACATACATATAGCTCAAACAAGCTAGCCCGCAGACACATATGAGTAAAGGCTTCTGGACTTACTGACAAAAGTAGATTTCTGAGACTAGATTTCTGACTATGAAGGGATTTTTATTGTTTGTGTTTTAACAACAATCAAGACACAAATTTTAACATTAAAAATTCTTTGAATAAATGAGCATTTTATTTACACTATCCCAAAAATACACTAGTAAACACGTGCGATTAACTTCAAACTTAAAAAAAATTGTACTATTTAATATTTTATATATTAACGACAGTGTTCCAGTATCTGAACAAACATTCATTTAGTGTTATATATTTAGTGACAAATTTAATGTTGAGTAATTTTAGAAAGAACGATATTTTGCGTGCAAATAAATGACTAAATACGCGACTATACAGATAAACCCTTATATATTTAAAAATAATTATTGTTTTAAACAGCTTCTTCTCTATGCAGTTAATACTCGGGGTTGTAATGTAAGGTTTATGTTCAATTTTAAATAACGTCTCTTTAGGAGCTCTCTCCTAGTAACTATCTCATGGTATTTTGTCTAAATAAATCAAGTCAACTGTCGAGATTAGGATCTTAATTGTGTACCTATAATAACTGTTTTAATCACTGTTTTCCGAAAAACTTAGAAATCGTGGGTTTAAAAAAATATTGTACTTAATGTTTATGAGGAGCAATTCTATCCATTCATAATAAATATTTTTTTTTTTCTGAATTGTCCGTGTTTTATTTGTTATCACAACTAGACTCGAGAGACTAGTTAGACTCGAGTAGGTTTACTTTTTAATTTTTGATCTGTTATCTCTCCTCTTGATTAATGTGTCCGATAGTCTTAATAGTGTTAATACACGTACGGACCGGAGCGCGGACATGATATGTTGAGCGGCCGAGGTCATCAATCGGCTAAGTAGTGATAAGATGAAGATGAATAAGATTTTTCAAACAGATCGATTTATTGAATCGGTTCACAAAACATCGAGGTCCAAGAGATCAATATTTTTTCTATTTATTTTATTTGACTTCTTATTCGTAAATAGTGTTCTTCCGGTGGTGTAATTAGATTATGACCATCATTTATTGCAAAAACAGTACTAAAAGCAATCAATAGCAACTAAACAAAAAAAGAAGAATGCCTATCCTACTAAGGAAAAACACACTGAATTGTTTTATTTTTCCGTATTTACAGATGATCATTATATTATAGAAAGCAAAAAGTACACTCGAATAATCGATACTTTATTACTTTGAAAGATCGATCTTTTTGGTCTCGATGTTTTGTGAATCCATACATCAAACTTAGGTTCGAATCGATACAAAAATCGATCTTTTTCGGAAAGAATTTCCATCCCGAGTTAGAGGACTGATAACATCGGCCGCCCGCCGTACTTGGTCCGCGATCCGGTCCGTACGTGTATTAACACCATAACGAAGACCGAAATGTGAGGGATTAAAATATTCATTATTCATGAAATCTATCATACTATAGATTTACAAAAAAAGGCGAGGTATTGAAACGATACTAAAAATAATGAAATATTTACACAACAATATCAAACATTATACACGACCATGCAAATTATCGTTATGAAGTTTTTTGGTAGTACACTGATTTCGCGTTAACGCCGGTCCTTTGAATCAATAAAAGATTTTCATACTTTTATTGTAAAGAAAAACAATTCTTTGATTTGATTGAACATTTAATTTTCGATTGCTCTTATTGAAATTGCGCATTAATACACATAATTTCATTGTTCAAATTCAACATTTCTTCGTTCATCTATCGCATTTCGCATTACAGCCGGCCGCAGAGTAGGGTTAAAGTGAAAGGCACTCGGCAGAGCAGCCAAGTCCAATATGGCAAATTGAAAAGTTTCACTTGCATCGTGGTTTCAAAAAACCACACAATGTTTTTTTGCGTATATAACACAATTGATTACATGGAAATAATGAAATAATAAATATTCACATATTACTCAATCAAACACATATAAAATACAACGAATTAAAATGTCACAGATAATGATAATATTAATTTAAATCAAAATGTACCTACCTATTACATTTGTTTAAATAACAGGTATAATATATATTGTCGGTAAAATATAAGTTTACCGCTAAAACTTAAAAGACACAGAAAATACAATTAACCAAGTTTTATACGAGTTTTTTTTTATAAAGAACATAAATATTGTATTTACATATAAAAAACAATGAAATTAACACCAAATAAATAAGAGATCTGCGCAATACACGGCAAATACCCAACATATCAACAGTATAATATGTGTATTGTAACAAGTTTTATAATTTTTTGTTAAGAGAATAAATGAAGAGAACATTAGCACAAGTCCTTGTACTTTGCAGATCATTTATTATTTATATACAAACACCTACAACGTTTAATAACATAAGCAAGTTCAATAGCACCTCCATAACTCCATATATAACCGCCAAATTAAATTTATATTATAGTCTATAAACATAACGAAATCAGTCTGATATACGATAGTTTGGAAACGGTTCATATGCTTGGAAAGAATTATTGTAAGCACGATAATTTCTAGAGACGACAATTTGTTCACTTAAACGCGAGGCCGCATTACTTTTTATTATTACATTATATTATTATCGTTCAAAATATCACTTTATGAAGTCACTATTAGATTGTCATTATTTCACACCAATGTAAATAGAACACTCATCAGTCTCCACGAATAACTAACTGGTCTTCTCGCTTATGATGTGATGAATCGTTGGTAGGTATCATATTAATCGCAAACTAATTCTGTAACAGGTAGTGCCATCTATCGAAGCAAACTTTGAATCATTTTGCGCTGGAATTCTGTCACCACGACAGCGACGTTCCACGATTGTCAGTAGTACTATATACAATGACAACTTTTGGTACGATCGCCCATAAACTGGAAATAAAACAAACACATTGTCAATGTTATTAATAATAACAAATACATTCTAATTTTATACAACAGTTGATACGATATGATTTTTCTCAAAGAATTTTGTATATAACATTCTGTGTATGAATTCGTAGGCCAAATTTAATTCATTTGTAATTTAAAACGAATAGTAATAAATTTAAACAACAACTATAAATTACAATTATAATATGCCATTACATATTATGTATAAATATATATACTGATAATATGTTACAAAAATTATAAAATAACGCTATTATAATAATAAATATTATTTATTAATAAGAAGTAATTTGCGATTTTAATATTCTCATCTTAAGCAATTCTCGATACAACGTATTTAAATAGCAGGTAATAAAAGTGTCACAAAATGTCGGTATCATAGTAATCTCGACTCAATTCTCGCACTAGATACCCGTGGATATGGATTATCAGCGTTTCTCGTTCGGGCAGAGTTTCTGCTGAGTTCGTCGAGTGTAAATCGTAACCTGCCCGACATAGCGTCGCCAAGTCTGTGTCCCCCGCGCCCCTCACCACGCAGGTGACGACTTCGAGAGTTGGACATTTCGTTTTATCTATACTTTTTATCGATATTATCTAAATCTCAGTTACAATTATTATCCATTATCGATAAATCAAATCTACTACAATAATCATGTGTATGTTTCTAACCTATGCCATGCGTTTTAAAATTCGGATTTATTTACTTATGCAAACTATACAATATAATATTGCTTCCCATAAAACAGAGATAGGTAATAGTAAAAATATTAGTTAAAAAGAGTAAAAATATTTATGATTACATTTCTTAGTTGTTTTTTGCCGGCCTAATTTTCTACTTTGTACTTATATTTCTTTTAAAATAAGTAAATATAAATGAAATGAACTTCTTATAGGTACTATTATAGTTATAATTCAAAATAATTATGCGTCCGTTGTTTCTTGCAGTATATTGTACTAGTATTTTTAGTGGAAATACAATATAGGTACTTGATTTGTTAGTTGTATTTTTAAGTTTTTACAAAGATAAGCCTATATTTTGGGTAACGCTTTCAATAAATATCGATATCAGACCCAGTTCAACGTATCATATGGTAACATCACTAAAAAACCACGATAAATCTGTCGCGTATTCAGCAATGTAATGTACTTTCTCTGAGTGACTCATTGCTAAGAATAAAGTGCGTTCTTAATATGCGATGTAGATAATTGGCGAGGTTATCCAGAAATAGGTCTCGTATAATACGAACACAGAAATAAAACCCAACATGAAATGCTTGTGAGAAATGATACTGTCTTAAATATAGGTGAATATGGCTTATAGTACATATACTGTTTCTGCAGTAGCTAGAAACATAAATCCGGTTAATAAATTGTGAGTGACATATTAATGTCGAGAATTTATATTTTACGCTTTGACGATAATAGTACTAGTTTTTTAATTAATTCTTTCAAAAAGTATAGAGTCATATTGAAATGTAAAAGTAGATTATTATAAGGTTGATATATAATATCTCAGTTTAGTTTACTTTTTTTTTCAGTTCATTGTAGATCTATTGACGTGCATATTCCTATTATATTATTGAGTGAAATTAGAAATTAATGTAGTTAAGACCTCTCTCTATCAGTCTGTTATGTTGTAGTTGTTATTTATTGTTAATTATTCGACTGTATATTATGTATACTAGCTGTGTGCCTGCGGCTGCGCCCGTGTTTCACATATTCGTTACTGCGTAAATATAGTTTTTAATTTTTATATACAAACCCTAATTATTTTCTTAATTTTTTTTGTATTAAGAGAAAGCAAATGTATTTCTCACAAATTCAAGCACTTGTTAGTAAAACTGACAATTAAATGTTTTTCTTTACAATTTCTTGGGTTTTAATTTTTAACCCTCATTATTTTCCAAAAACAAATTGCTACTAATAAAAAGCAAAAATATTTTTCACAAACTCAAATACCTTTTTTTTTTTTGACGTGGTGATTGCATTTACGCACTACCCCTAACCAAGTTCATTAAGAAGACTAAGTAAGGCCTCTCCAATGAAGTTGGTAGGGGGGTGTGGAGGGCCGCCTCCACACCACTGTGGGACTCACCCGACGAGAAGCGCCGGAAATACCCACTAAACTCCCCGGGGCCGCCCGCCGCATTCAGGGGACGATACGGGATCGGTGTCGCAAGCACCGCGTCGTCCCCTGCGGCAGGCCCAACAGGGCCACGTCCATCAAATTAGCCCGTTGGGGATGTGAGGAAAGCCGCTGCCTGACCCACAGGCTCTATCCCCAACACCTCTTCGCCCGATTCTCAAAGAGAATTTTCGTACAGGGGGAAGAGGAGATTAGCTCACACAGACAAACTCAAATACCTGCCAGTAAAACTGTGCATTAAATCGGATTTTATTCACATTTTCATGAGTTTAATTTTACGCGGAACCGTACTTTTGAAAAATAAAAGTAACCTAAGTTACACGGAGAACTACAGCTATTTGCCAAAAAATAGTCCGTCAATATCGGCCCAGCCATCCCGAGATTACACAGAATAAGCAGACAGAAAGACAAAAATTGTATTTTTGGTATAGGTATCGTAAATATATTCATATGTATTTAGTATTAAATTGTTATTTTGAGACTTCAATTTTACTTATTAGTATAGATTTTGGCGTCATTTTGCTTTATATAGTGTATATGTATGTATATGTAGTGGAAGTAATCACATGGAATATGAATTTTGAGATATTATTTATAATCCCTGGATAATTTTAGTAAAATAGGCCGCCATTTTCTAGGAATGATGTATGAAAATTATAAAAATCTATACATATATAATTAGGTAAAAGAGTTCGATTTTACATTCTATTTTTTGTTCAGTAGCTATTTATAAACTTTAGTGTTTATGATTTAAAAAAACTGTTAATTTTTTCAAATGTTCATTGAAATATGTACTCACACAATTGCCATTAATATTCATTTGTGAAACGAAAGGTCATTAAGAAAAATGCTGAAGGGGAAAATAATGACTTAACATTATTTTAAAACGTTTCTCTGTATTTCAGTCCGTTAGATAACTCGAGAACCAGTAAAATTTAGGGGTGTGTTACATTTATTAATAAATTAAATAAATTGTACAGGTGATAGTAAATCAAATCTTCAGAAAAATAAACATAATCACTCGTAAAATTTTACCCAAGCCTTTGAATATTTTAGATAGGTATGTAATGTTGTAAATACTTTGTCGAGAATATATAAATACGTGGTCTCGTGCTGTGGGACTAAAAAGTGTATATTCAGAACTATCTTGAGGCTTTATCTGTGACTGATATAAGCTGGAATAATGACAGCTGTTTAACGCTGGATGACAACCTAATACAGAATCTACCCCGAGTTCAAGTAACTCTGCTCACTTCTGTAAAACAAATGGTAAAATAGACCGGGCAGTAAAGCATAGAATAAACGCAGCATGGATGAAATGGCGGCAGGTTACAGCTACCACTTGTGATCCACAAATACCCCTTAAATTAAACGGATTGGCATGACATTGACAAGAATATGATTCGGCCTGTCGTCTTGTATGGATCGGAATGTTGGCCCATAAAGGTGATGGATGAAAGGAGCATGTAGCAGTGATGAGAATGTTTAGATCGATGTGTGAGGTAATGGACAGGATTAGCAATGAGCACATTAGAGGAAGTTTGAAAGTGGCACCAGTGACAGAGAAGGTAACGAGCAGACGCCTGTCTTTGTATGGGTATGTAATGCGCAGGGAGGAAGAGGATGTTGTAAGAAAGGTATTGGATATAAATGTGGACGGGTATAGCGGAAGAGGAAGACCAAAGAGAAGATGGATGAACTGTATGAAAGATGATATGCTTAGAAAGGGAGTGAATGTAGATATGATCTTAAATAGAGATGAATAGAGGAAGAAATGTTGTGTCGACCCCGAATACAAATGGGAAAGTGCAGGGAGATGAATAACGGCGACTGTCAAAAGGTTCTGATTTGACGGTCGTCGCCATCGTTCTAGGATTGTACTTTATATAATCTGAAATGAAGTCATTTTGCATTGCAAATATAAAAAAAAATAATTTTGAAAAAAGATAGGGTAGGTATTACGCGGTGCTTGTAACACCGATCCCGTATCGTCCCCTGAATGCGGCTAGCGGCCCCGGGGGGTTTTAGTGGGTATTTCCGGCGATTCTCGCAGGGTGAGTCCCACACTGGTGTGGAGACTTCCCTCCACACCACCCTACCAACTTTATTGGGGAGACCACGGTCTTCTTAATGAACTTGGTAGAGGAAGTGCGTAAATGCATTCCCCTCGTCAAAAAAAAGGTATTAGTAGTATCTTTCAATCAAATCATTTCTTTTTTGTTTAGAAATGTTTATAAAACTTAAACTTATGCAGTTGAAATCACTGATTAAAATTCAAACGAAGAACTGTAGGTAGGTGATTTGAAAGTGAAAAGTATACTAAACGTCTGGCATGCAAAATTTATTGCTATTGCCTATGTGCCGATGCATTTTTTAAAGGTGTCATTATTTTGTTAAAAACATTATAAAAATTGTTCTAAGTCGGCTTATATTCTTTTAGTGAAATTTGAATATAGTTACCGAGGTTTCCTAAGCCGATATTTCATTTTACAAGTCGTAGGGTTCAGCTAGGATTTTACACAAGTAACTGCTCAAGTCGAGGTACATACCTACTACTTTTTTCGGATAAGCGCCACAAAAGACCTTGCTCCAAAAGTTCAGTGATGCTTTAGAGGTACCTCTAATCAATAGTATTTAATCAGTTCGAAAAAAAAACACAAAGTACTATGTCTAAGTCTGTAAAGGCCCTTCAGGTTAACACCGTTAGTCGGTTCGGAAAAAAGCTTGATACTTTCACACTACTAATTTTCGCATTTTTTTTGTACATCGAAGACAGTGTGATAATAAATCGAGTTTCGGATGTCATGGTCTATAAAGCGTCGACGTTTATAGAATGATTCCGGTCGCCATAGGGTTGCTAGATGAAACACTCAATATATCAAATTTTATTATTTTTTTAATATTTTTCATTACTAGTATTAACTCAGACGTCGCGATTCGATTATAATCATTAATTAAAATTTGAAGAAAAAAGGTTTTACTAATTTGTGAAGTGAAAACATCTTGGGCGGCGTTGAGCGATTCTCAGTAGGAGAAAACCTTATAGATTCTTCGTACCAATTCTATAACGTCAGCCGTCAACATGCTACAGTATGTCAAGTATAATGCTGTTAATACACGTACGTACTGGACCGCGGACATGATATATCGAGCGGTCGAGGTCATCAGTCCCCTAAGGAATGGGGACTAAGATTTTTCAAAAAAGATCGATTTTTTGAATCGATTCATAAAATATTGAGGTCCAAGAGATCAATCTTTTTTCTATTTGTTTTATTTGGCTTTTTATTCGTAAATTATTCTTCCAGTTGTCGAAATTGGACTATAATCGTCATTTATAGCAACAACTGTATCGACTTTTTTTATTAACATTTTTAGTAAAGGTCATCAATAGTAACTAAACAAAAAAAGAATGCCTGCCAAAGAAAAATGACACTAATATGTTTTATTTTTGCCTATTTACAGATGATCATCGTCAACATTTTATAGAAAACAAAAAGGACACTTTAATAATCGATGCCTTATTAGTTTGAAAGATTTATCTTTTGGGCCTCGATGTTTTGTGAATCGATTCATCAAACTTAGATTAAATCGAATCGATTAAAAAGTCGATCTTTTTCGGAAAGATTTCTCATCTCTATTTAGGGTACTGATAACATCGGCCGCCTGGCGTACTGTGTCCGCGGTCCGTTCCGTACGTGTATTAACACCATAAGTTGGCGTTTATGTGCTGACGCTCAGAGAAAAATAATAAAATGTATACATAAGCAACGTATCGTATGTTTTGATTGCGGATAAACTATTTAAAATATACATAATTATTGCTTGGAGTGCCAATAGATGTAAAAATTAGACAGATGTTATATGTAAAACTTTTGGTTATGTTAATAATTTCAATTAACAAACTATGATATTTAAATTTAAAAATCGGCAACTATTTAAGAACATAGTTAAAAGATTGGCAGAAGAAAAAACTAGTCAGTCATGGGCACTGCCGTTAGAAGTGAGAACACGAAACTTTACATTTAAACATATTTGTTAATTGAAATTATTAATACAACCTAAAATTTAACATTTTTACATATATTGGCGGTCCGAGCAATAGTTAGGTATATTTTCATATATTTCTTCATAATCAAAACATACGATAGGCATAAAGTAGTTAGGTACATATTTTGTTATTTATCTCTGAGCACCAGCACTTAAACGCCATCTTATACTTGACATAATGTAGCATGTTGACGGTTGACGTCATAGCATTGGTAACGAAAACTATAGGTTTTTTCCTACCGAAAACCATAATATAATATATAAACGGCATAATAACAAGACTACAATAAAATTGTTAAATGACAGCAAATAAAGATTTTGATTTAGTTTTTTTTGACACCATAAAAATGGCAACACCAACTGGGGCGGACCTTAGTGTAAATTTATTCATACAACGGGGCCTGCCGACCTCTTAACTCTTACGTTATTTAGGGCGTACTTCCTTTACAGCGACTATTGCGAATTGCTATTTTTTAAATACTAACAACAATTTTCCTTAAGCTGCTGAGAAATATTTTTTATTCTTCTTTCAAATCTCTTTATGATCATTCATATAATGTTACGCAAGTAATAGCAACGTTGATTCTTATATAAACAATGAAATTATCAAATTACGTGTAAATATTTTACGTGTATTAACTGCATTCCTAAACATATTGATTGGAGTATTTCTTCAGATATGCAACCCACATGAGCGCATTCCGACCCCCATCTAAAGAAGCTTTTGTAACCACAGCATCACACGCAGCTTATTGCACATGGGACCTTGTTTTTTTTTTCTTTCTTTTTCTCTTCGTCAACCAGCCTAGTGTTTAGGACTTTTCACACAATTTTCGTCACAGGTAGAGAGTGGCTTGAGATTCGTACCGTATTCTTTTTGTTCTATTTATTCCTTTTTAAAGAAAAGGCAAAGGTACTAGACCAAGTTGCAGCCAAGTCTAACGTTAGGAACGCAGTAATAAAATGGCGACCTTTTCTTACTAATAGATTGGTTGGACGTACTAACGGAGTGGTTGGTAGATCTCAAGAAATGCCAAGCACTCCCCATGGTTCGTACCAGTTTGGTACCCGTGGGTTAGCTACTATTTTTCAGTTGAGTGTCTTAAGCACTCATCTCAATAGCTAACCTATCATCACATGGTCATCATGTATAAACAGGTCAAAAACATTTTATCAAGTCTAAAGAAAAAAAAAATGGAGTAAGTAGGAACAAAATTAAGTTCACTTCTTTTTTTTTCCTTTCTCAATGCATTTTAAACAATACATAATCTGTTTAATTTCATGCAGTATTTGCAAAACAAAAGTTAAACTAAAATAAAATTTAAAGCAAATACAATTGAAGGATTTATTTATGGGTGTTAATTTGTTTATATATCATTACTGATACTAAATATAACAATAACATTCAATAAAAAGTTCAAATATATACATAGGTTTTTTTTCGGTTTAGAGGTCAGCGAGCAACCAAATTGTTTTTAAAACGTTAAATAATCTATGGTTGAACATTAAACATGCATTTAAGAGAATATCCTAGCGGCATTTATTCCATACAAACCTAGTACCCTGTTTCCTCTCTCTGGATAAATAGCATTATGGTAAATATTTTTATACCAAATAAGATACATATATCCATCACCGCCATGCCCGTACGTTTTGATTTTTTTCGTAAATTAGTTATTCTAGAAACTAGGAGCCTTTGAAAATGAAAAATATGCTTGTTTATGTACCGTCATTTTCTGACGTTTATCAAACAAATTTGATGCATAAAATTTAAAGAAAGCAAAACGTACAGGCGTAGCCAAAGTCTTTCTTATTCTAAAACTGAAAGAAAATTTAAAAATCAGTTCAGTTTTGGAGGAGGAAACAGGGTACTACGAAGTGACGTTTTTGTCTATTTTGCATATGGTAAAATCAGCCCGAGCTGCAGTTGTCACTTTTCTTTCTTTGGGGCGCAACGCGATAGCAACAGTTTTCTAAAATACCTATTATACTTTTCCGACCGCATGCCCTCTTAAATGGTGCTGCTAATATAACTCCATACAATGAGGTGCAATTTAGTATTAACAAATTATGAAGCAAATATTATTAACAATGCTTTTAAAGTACTATGGCAAAATTCCTGTGTATTTGATGTAAATTTGATAAACTTCAATATCCGACAAAAGTAACATCGTGAAATTTTTTTGAATTACGTAATTACCTACCTATGCGATAAAAAAAAATAAAACCACTTAAAGATATCTCTTTTTCAAATAAACCTCCTAGTTTTAGCTAAACTGTTTTAATTGCGAAAAACCTTTGTAATTTTTTTACCTATAATAAATCAGCAGTAATTGTTTACACAATGGAATAACTATATGTATACCTTATAACTGGAATAAATAAGGTTAGAGTCTAGAATAAAAGGGGTGAAGAGGTTATTTTGCCTTTGATTTGCGACAATCTAGGGTTCTAACGGGGTAAGGAGTGCGACGTGCGGCGGTAGTCACCTGTTGCACATAGGCGGAGCGAATACGCCCAACGCCCCTCGGCAATTGTTGAAACTTTCTAGAAAATACTTCGCGCTTTCTCGTAAAATATAAAAAAAAAACTTATATGACAAACTTAGAAATCAGTTTTATTCATATAGAAGGTATGAATACAGAATAAGAATATGCCGGAGGAAACTTTGTCACAAACATATTCGTGGAGCAAACAAATATCTATGATTTGTACTTATTAACTAGGTAATTTGACATTATAAAATATACAAATTTAATTAAATTAAGTTTTATTATTTATAGAATTATACAAAAAATAAGTAAATGTTATCTTTTATGGTGTGCATGATGATTTTATAATGATTTTGGAAAAAATACGATAAAGAGTTAAACCGCCTTCCACGGGGACTTTTTAATACAATACTTTTTGATGTAGGTAATTAAAACTTTATATACGGAAAAAAATCTTAATAGTGTTTTGTCTAAAATAAATACTTTATTTGTATTAAACTTGTACTTTTATTGAAATGTAAACTGTTCAAATAGGTACATTTACACAGGCAAAAATAAAACAGCAATATATAGCAAAAATAAAGTTCAATGCAATTTTCTCTTTCGTTTTTCGACCGATTTTTTTTTGTTTAGTAAATAATGTCGTAATTTATTGTTATCAATATGAATGTATGTATCAATGTTACATATCAAAAGGGTACGTTTTAGTTACCATATCTGGCATTTAAGTTTAAGTTATTAGTTAAGTGATATAATTCACTGTGTATTCATGGATATTTTTTTTTTTTTTTTTTTTTTTTTTTTTTCCTATTTCAAGTTCCCCTAACTCGAGTCAGGGACTTTGTTTTTGCGGTGGGCGATAGTTTGTTTCCTTTTTTAGTAGTTTGCCATAAGGTTTGGTTTCTTTTATCCTTGATTCTTCACTGTCTATCTTTTATTTCTTTATATTTTTGTTTGTTTTTACTTTTGCTTTTTATTATGAAATTTTATTCTGGTGTTAAGGTTATTTAATTTTGCTTCCGTTTATTATCTGACATCTCTTCACAATGCTGGTACATAAATTCAAAAAATCTGTTTTTTCATTACTCTGACTGTTGTTTCCTAAAAAGTAGCTTAAAGTTTTTATATTTATTGCATGTCCTGTTGTCATTTCGAATTCGAATCTTAATGTATGAAACATCGGGCAATCTACCAAAACATGCATAGATGTTTGATCAGTAGCTCCATCGCATATGCAGACTGGCGTATCCTTTCTTTTGTACTTGCACAAGTATGCCGCGAAGGCACCGTGCCCTGTCATTATTTGTGTAGCTTCAGGTTTCAGGAGAAGCTTCCGGATGTTAATGTAAGCCTCCCTGGCATTCGGCCAAAATGCTTTGGTGACCTTCGCGACATCCTCGTGCAAGTACCTTTCGTTCCATTTGTCAATCGTTTTTTGCCTAATCCCCTTCTTTACGAAGGAGATTGGACATTTATCATACCCAGCTTCCGTTTTAGCTTTAAGGGCTGCTTCCTTTGCCAACTCATCCGCCCTCTCATTACCCATATGCCCAGCGTGTGCTTTCGTCCAGCAGAGTGTTGTCCTTTTGCCTGCATTGCTGCTTTGGTAGATTGCCTGTCTTATTGCGAAAGCGATAGGATGATAATTGTTATGATCGATGATTATTTCGAGCGCAGATCTTGAGTCGCTTATAATTTTTATTTCGTTATATCTGTTGGTCAGTTTCGTTGCCCTGTATATCGCCATTAATTCTGCTTGAAAAACTGTACAAAAATATTCCAATTTTATCTTCTCCTTCTTTATCTCCTCTCCATCCTTCCATACCGTCAATGCTGCTCCCACTCCCCCTGGATTTTACTACCATCTGTATATACTCTTATCTTTCCATTTCCTTCCTGTTCCTCAGCTCCGTTACAGTTTTCCATAAGTCCATACTCTAGGTGGATTACCTTTGCCGGGTGTGGTGCCTCTAGATAATTGGTCTTCCTCTCCACAGTCCTATCCGCTATTTCATCCCACGGCTTCCCTCTTTTAATCTCGTATATCGTGGCAGACTCTTTTATTCTTAGATCCAATGGTAGGAGACCAGCGAGTAGTATGGCGGCCGACAGCGATACAGTTCTATATGTTCTAGCTATTTTTTGGGCAAAGCCCCTTTGAACTGCGCTCAACATCTTCCTTATTCCGATTTTGTCCACGGCTTTGTACCACACACTGGCCGCGTACATGATTGTAGGTTCAATAATAGCAATGTACATCGTCCTTGCTATCTCCGAATTCAATCCCCATGATACTTTTGCCATTCTAGTCATTTGTTTATATAAATTAGTCGCTTTTTTGCAAGTATTACTTATATGATCTTTAAACGTTAATTTACTATCAATCGTAACTCCAAGAATTTTAATTTTGTCTACTATATTAATTTTAACTCCCCCCATATATAAATCTGGTATTTCATATTTTATCTTTTTTGTAACTATTATGGCATTCGTTTTGGCTGGTGCAAATTTTAACTTATTTAAATTTCCCCATTCGAAAATAAATCGTAGTGTGTTGTTTATATCTGTTTGCATTTGTGTTGTCGAAGATCCGGAGAAAACAAGGACTATATCATCAGCGAACGCCTGACAATAAATGTTTTTGTCTGCCAATCGATCTATAAGTGGGTCTATTATTATATTCCAGAAAACTTCATGTTCAGAACCAGAAAAGTATTCATGGATATTAGTACCGACTGTGAGTAATAAAAAATTACTTTGATTATTTTATACCAAATAACCTAACCTAACCTAACAGGTATTAATCGGGATAAGAACTATCTTTTAAGTTAGGCCAAGTCACGGCGAGGAAAATTACATTAAAATTGGTTAAGCTGTTTCGGAATTTATCGCGTGCCAGAGAAATTTTTATATATCTTTACATAAAAGTCAACATCGCCTCTCTGCCTGTCATTTTCATTAATTGGCTTAGGTATATATAACTCGAGAAACACTAAAATGATTTACACGATTCCATTTTGAAATGGAATGGAAAGGTGTATCAGGTCAAGTTTTATTGTATATTTATCTACAGATATAGGTAACAAGTATGCAAAAATCTTCACAAAATGCCCATTATCGTATTTCTCTTTCACATCCTTATCCTTACATTATATGTAAGTTGTTTAAAAAATAAGGCGTTGCCAGAGTTTATATTATAATATCCAACCATCCATGCAACCGAAAGATGTACACTGCTGGACATAGGTCTCCCCCAAAAATCTCCACCACGACAGATCTTTTACTCCCCGCATCCAGCGGATTCTTGTGACTTTCACCGGGTTTTCGGTCCACCTTGTGGAGGGCCTACCCACGCTGCGCCTTTCGGTACGCGGCAGCCATTTGAGAACCCCTTGGCCCCATCGGGCATCAGTTCTACAAGCAATATGCCCAGCCCATTACCATTTAAGTTTGGGAATTCTTCGGGTAATATCGGTTACTTTGGTTCTTCTGCGGATCTCTTCATTTCTGATTTGATCACGTAGTGAAACTCTGAACACAGTCCTCTTCATTGCACTTTGGGTAACTTTAAGCTTTCTAATTAGGTCACCTCTCAGTTCCGTAAGTCATCCTTTAATGTGTCGAGTACCCATAAAAATGAAACAATAGAAAAACAATAGGAAAACAATGGAAAGCTGGCGTAAACGCCGGGAAGGTGCTCAAGGGGTTAATCTATACTAATAAATAAAATTGTAGTGTCTGTTTGTAACGTCAACGTTAAATTTTTTCATTGAATAGATATGAATGTTAATACGATACTTTACACTAACAACACAATTTTTAAAATGTTTGTGCGTCTGTCTGTTCCGGGTAATCTCCGGAACCGCTGGACCGATTTTGACAGGAACTCTTTTGGTAGATAGCTGAAGTTACTCCACGAAACTTAGTTTTAATATTCAACAGTATTTAGGGTTCCGCATAAGAAAATAAAACTCAATTTCACGATTCAATAATACAGTTTTACGTGCAAGTGCTTGAATTTATGAGAAATATTTTTACTTTATCTTAATACTAAAAAAAAAAATAGGAAAATAGGTAGTATTTAGTATTACATATATAAAAAATTATAACACAGTGAAGAATATATAAACCGCGGTTGTAGCCGCGGTCACACAAGTAGTAAGAAATAAAATGAGAAATCTATAATTACCCGTGACTGTAAAAACTGTGGACGCGGAGTAGAGTATAGAATCTTCTCACAAAAAGGCACATTTTCTCGACACCTCATAATCGTAGCAGCACACATTTTTGGGGTTCCGCAATAAAATCATAAAATCGTTAGAAGTGCCGAGGCGCGCTTGTGCAGTTAACACGTAATCCAATTTGTCGTCGACCGACAACCACGAAGAATGCTTAAGCGGGAGCTCAACCGAATTAGGTGCTCTAGATTCCTTTTAACATTTATTTTTTATCGATTTGTAAACTCTTTGTAGAAATTTTTCCATCAGATGTTACTTAACACTATACTGAAAATGCTTAAGGACGGCCCAAGAAAATTTCAAAAACATAGTAAAATCACTCTTTTTTTTAATGTTTTTGACCGGATTAGCGTAGCTTAAATGTCACATAACGTGGTGGACTAGCACTTGCATTTTTCATCACTTTCTTTGCTACTTGCTGTTTTTAATTTCGAGATAACGTCAGGGTACGTTTTAGGAACAAGTCCGATTTAGGCGAGTTGTTCGATGAATTCCGCGCTGATTACGAGTGTCCAATGATTTTTCAACTTTTTTCTGTTATTTAAATAATATTTATGAATGCATATTTCATAATAGTATTTATTAATGCACCATCTATACGGTTTGATTCATTTATTTATTATTTAAATTTAATAAAAGACGTAATCCGTAGGTATAAATAAATAAAATAAAACGCAAGAAAGATTCATTCAGTGCGCGCATCCATATTGCGAAATAGCAGTTCATTTATTATTCTATTAGGTAAAACGGCTCATAAATAAAGATTTATAAAGCTTCAACACATCAACTTTGATAAGACAAGATAAAAATGATAAAAATTCTTAGCGCCCCCCTCGCGGCGGTCGCGGCGTCACGTAAATCTCTCGGGAAAAATTGACATCACTAACTATGTTGGTGCTTATTTAAATATCTGATCAAACTTGCCAACAAGCTGTCTAACAAGAGAGAAGCCAAGGCCCAACTTATTCAATATGCTGCGTTCATCCCACTAATATTGAACGCAAAAATTGACAAGCCAATTTACCGCTGATTATGTTCTATTAAATAAAATATATAAATATTTTAAAAAATTCTACGAAAAGCATGTTTTGAAATTAAACATACAAATCAAATAAATACATAAATTAAATCAACGTATAATTTATTAGAAATATGGTTATTTAAGATTACATAGATTGGTCTATAAATTACACATTTATAAAGGCAAAAAATCGTAATCAAGATAATCGGGAATGAAATTAATGTTTTTTTTTTTTTTAAACCAGCTAACGCCCGCAACTTTTTCCACTTGAACTAATTTTATCAATTACTGCTTAGACACTGTAAATAAAGTTAAAATCTGTAGCCTGGGTTATTTTTCAGGCTCGTTGATCCTTAATTAAATTGATATGTGTATACATACCGATTGATTTGGTTATTCTCTATTGATATGTGTTATTAAAAGGATTTTTTTTACATTCACGTTTACTAACAGGCAAACAAATTATGTGTCTTATTAACGAGGTGTCGTGTGTCGTTATTAAATTTCCCGTACAATTACTTATAACACTCATGAATTATTGCGATTAAATACGATAAAGCCACGACCGGTTTTCGGCGCAAAAGAAATTGTTAATAATGTAATAAAAATTCAGATATAAATGTATAATTCATCACTCATCAGAGGAGGCCATGCGGCAAATATTTAAAATACCTATAAGATTACATAGAAACGAATAAGTAAAGAAGAGCAAAGGAGCTTTTTTTTTATTAAGTAGGGGGAGAATATAATGAATAAATTCCGTGTAAGGACGGACCCCTCCGTAATGCAATTGAAAACTTTTAACAAGTGCCGGGAAATCGTGTGTAAAGGTGGGCCAGGCACCTAATTACGAACGTTTACTGAACAGAATACGAGATGAGACAAAAACAATTCAACGATGTTTCGTAATTTGGTCACTCTGAGTTTTTGTATACTATTATAAATAATATCAATTGGTTCTCATTGTTTAACATATTTTACATTATGTTCTTGTTTAGTTTAACTAATATGTAAATACATATCGAAATGGTAGAGAAGAACAGAAACAGAAAGAAACCGTTACTAATTCTAGTACTTAATAAAATAATTTAAGCGAGAATCAAATTATTAATACATATTTCGCTTTCATTTTAAATAGGTACGTTTGTTTCATATTTAGTTTAATATTTACAATTTAAGAAGACCTGGCAAAGCTAGTCGACTGTGAGGACGCATTAGTTTGTACGTTTAAAAGTGCGTAACTCGATTTGTATCCCCCATTAACTTTAAGAAAAGTTAAAAAATTAACAAGACGTGCCAGTTGCCGAACAGCTCACCGTCTGCGGTGGACGTATTCATTCTTTTGTAACCCTAAAAAAACAAGTCATTACGACGAAGCGGCTTAAATCTAGCGTTCTGTTCACAGGATTTTTTCATGGGATTCCATTATTCTGAAGCGATCGGCCGACTCTCAACCGACGCCGTTTACGCTGAAAATTGATATGATTAATTACTAGATCCCGATCTCCCTCATTAGCGCACAAATAGGATCATTCGGTGGTGAAATTGAATTACGAGCGTTGGTGGACCACGCTCAATCAACTTCTAATTATTATTCAATACGAATAAACTGCTCAGGTTTTGCATGCTTCATGTTTATGACATTTATATACATATTTATTATGTGACGTTCGGTTTAATATTTAACTAACATTGTATACTGGATATTTTTTATTTATTCTACCTTTTCTTGCAATGAAGTGTGTAATTTATAACGCGTTATTATACTTCTCAAAGCTTAAAGTTTGAACCTTAAAGTTAACGATCTTCAATTATCGTAAAAGCATAAAAATATTTTAGGTGTAATTTTTGTATACCAAATTAAATTCTACCTTTTTATACCAAATAAATATCTATAAATTAAAAAAAAGTGTATCATATGAGTGTAAGGATTTTAAAAGATATAAAAATAAGGACCGAGCCGGTAAGTTCGTTGGCAGTCCCTACAAATTATTCATAGGACAATATAATTTGCAAACAAATGGTATGACCGTACACCTAAGACTTTTTCTTTAGGTTCTTACATAAATAAGGCATCACGTCTCATAATCCGCGCACAAAGAAACGTAAACATGAATGACGTACTCCTCTTTTGTAATACAAAATGTCGTAAAGGCGAATGTGAGAAGATATAATTCTTTACGGATGCCGAGGGCTCCAAAAGTTTTGGCACATGTACACGATTTATATTTTGCATTTTTTTTTTGTAATAAATAAAAAACTGCTTATAGAAAAATAACAAAATAAGGTTTAGGAAATTTTCCTTTCGGTAAATCAGAATATAAATTTGGAAAATTATTAGAAATGAAAAATGTACGTCTTTAAATTGAGACTTAAGAATTTTAGTACATAGTTATTCTATGGTATTCTGTTATAATCAGTACAACTAGTAGATGATCAAAATAATTTTAAATTTTAAGATATAAAATATTAATCATTTTATTAATTGTTAGTAATTTAACTTAAACTGATTAAATTTAATTGTTTTGCATGGAGAAAGTAAAATCATCATTCAAATAGGACTTACGTTTCTAGCTATTAAACAAATGCCTCTTAATACCAATTTTTTATACACAATAATAAGGGTACAAAAATGAAATAATCAGTCAATGTGAGAACGATTACGAAAAAGAAATGTTCTCTTCAAATTATTATTCTAAAATAAGTGTATTAACTACTGAAAACATAACTAAGCCTGAATTAACAGAGGAACTTATGGAGGATTATCTTTAATGTTCTGAATTTATTGCAGTTTGGTCGCAATCTTTAAATGCTATAATATATTTTCTACTTGCCAAACGAAACTTTTAAGTAACATTAGAGATAGCATTTGAAATATTCTGAAAATGTAACAGAAACAAATATGTTACATAAAAATGGATATGATGAGATTGAAAAAAAAAATCACATTATAAAACTTTGCTTAAATGCAATAAAAAATGCTTTCTTCACTGGAAATATAATTTTAAATCAAAGAATTTTATGAACAGATTCTCAGTTTATTTAAAAATTATGTGTGTAGTACGTAATACTTCTAATATTTTACCAATACATTCACTCCACTTAGTTATATATTGCGTTTTATTTAGCCAAAAAAATTACATTAATCAGTTATTAATGTTTCCATCGATGCCCAGATCGTATTTTTAAATAATGTAACATAATTTAAATAGAGATGCGACATTTTTTCGAGTTATTTAGATCCATGGCAAATAACTAAAATCTTAGCGAGATACGAATAATTTTTACAAAAGCTTGCATCTACTTGTAATCCCGTTATATTACTACAATTAGTTTACCTTAATAAGCAAGTAGGTACCTTTAGGAGTATCAAATTTAGATTTAGGGTCAAACAAAAAACAAAAAGAAGATAAATTTCTTCATTTTATATATATCAATTCATTTCATAAATTTAGACAATTGCAAGGTTAGAAATAAAAATGTCATAGATGTGATAAAAGTTCTTAATGTATTAAAAAATATATTTACCTCTGTAAAACTACACAGCGCCATACACCGTATCCGTCCGTACCCCCTCCAGAATCACTACTGTTCATTAATATTCCCTATCTATATCACAAGCTTTCCACCTAGCTAACATATTAAACACTAAATCTAAAGGCCTACATATTAAACACAATTGACACATCAACAACGTTCGGTAACGTACCACTTAATTAAAATAAAAAAACTCTACTAACAATAGTTAACATTATTTTAAAACAAAAACTCTCGTCTACCACGTAAATAAGAACAACGGTTCACTATCACATTGGGAAATAACATTTGATGTGAACAACCTTGTAAATAGGTAACCAGTCCGATAGTTCAGGGTTGTTTCAATGAACCCAGGAGGGGGCGACGGAGTACTTAGTGCGAGGTGCTCCGCCCCCAGATAGGGTCGAGGGTACAGGTGGTGCTGGTGCTACGAACTGGCTCTCCGCTTCGGCGGCCATCGCCGAATGTTGTTGTGGAAAGTTGAAATCTAACGTTCCGTCCATGCTCAGTTCGTGCTTTATCACCTGTCACCAATAACATTTACAGGATTAAAATTTTAAATAATTAAAATTAAAAATTCTTTATTCAATTGGGGCCCTCAAAAGGCTCTTGTGGATATCGAAAAAACTACCATCGGTTCGAAAAACATCTCGAACGAGACGAGCCAGCATGACATTTGATCTGGTTTTTTTTTAATGTATAAAATATACAGTTCATAGTTACAAACGGTTTTAGCTGAAGCACAGAAAGATGTCATTCCCACCCTATAAATAATAGCATTGGGACATTAAAACCGGCTTGAACTTATTGTCAGATAAATCGGTACTATGTTTTCCCTTCCACTAACTACCCTGCGTTACAGGGATATCTTAAAACGGTATCTTTTCGCATGGAACATCCCATGCGAGGGTCGGGAAAGGCTCGCGTTACAGAGTCCAGAGTGGCGTGACTCTGTTGAGAAGGCTGTTAATAACTCCGAAAACATGCGATTGCAGGATTTGGATTCCAAGCGCGTTATGATTAAAACCCGACCGAAGCCTTCCAATACCTACACGTAAGACAATGATGGTCAATTGCGTTATGCGCCCTGCAGTTGAATCTTTAAAAACATTTGGTTTTACCAGTAATCTTCGATCTCATGACCGTATGACCTAGCTAGGTTTCGCTGTTGACGGATACGTCAAGGAGGACGATGATGACTAACTACCTCCATACTATTATATCCAAAATTATAATCTGCATAATTTGATGGTGAATATAACG
Source organism: Samia ricini (assembly GCA_014132275.2). Classification (NCBI taxonomy): domain Eukaryota; kingdom Metazoa; phylum Arthropoda; class Insecta; order Lepidoptera; family Saturniidae; genus Samia; species Samia ricini. The sequence continues at coordinate 11,757,700 of AP028165.1, read as the reverse complement.
TTAAAAAAAAACATGTAGTTCAGGTAATGGATAGATTAAATCGAAGCTATGGTGGCTCAGTAGGTATTGTGATCAGATTCCCCGTCGATGAATGTATGTTTGAACCCACTTATTCGATTTTTTAAAGAAGTCTGTGTTTTCGGTGTAAGAAATCATCGTGAGGAAATTATAGCATGGTCGTACGGCATTTCTAATAATACCCGCCTGGATTGCATCCACTCTCATGTTTGGGACCCTGTCGCAAAGCAACATAAAAGTTGTGTACCGGAATCATCATATCTTCATCAGGCTTAGTGTGATTACCATCGTAGACCACATCGTCACTTAACATGGGATGAGATTGTGATTAAATCGATGAGATTATACAGTATAATTGTTTTTTATAACAAATACTTAAAATTAACAAACCTCATCAACATTACAGTCGAAGCCGTGCTCAAGCGTTTCAATATTCAAATTCAAATCTTCTACCAATCCAGCGTTTAGGGCGCCCACGATTTGACCCATCGCCGTCGTAGGACCCATAGCTCCTGTCAGTAGCATCAAACCACCGTTCATCAGAGCCGGATCCGATGTTGTCAACATTTGCGTTTGTCCATTTTCTGCAATAGATTTCCGGGTTTCATAATGGAAAATTGACCAATTGAAATTTTATCTCAGAATGCCTTTCAAATATTCTTTAAATATATACAGTGTACCAAACTTATTTTACCGTTTCGATACTGCTCAGTAAAATATAGCTATAATTAATTATTGTTGCTATTTATATACGTCGCAACAGACCTGAATTGCCTCAGAGTTGAACTAAAATATTGCGGACGGATGTCATGACTGATTCCTGATTAAAAAATAAATTACCCCACAAGATATTTATGTATCAATAAAATAAATCTTTTAAATATTTGAAGTATATATGAATAAGGGTAATAATTGAAATCTAAATTTAAATTTCAACCTGAATCTGTTTTAAAAATAAAACAAGTTAATATTTTTCCTCATTAATACCTGTTTGCATGATATCAGCAGGATCTGCAGGTGGTGGTGGTCTTACGAAATGATCGAGAGCATGTTGGTGTGGGTGCGTGGGATGCGCCGGATGAGCTGGATGCGAGTACATAGATGCACAAGCGCATCCACCATGAGGGTGTCGCGGACATGTCCCGTACGATCCGTACCGAAAACTTCCACCGGATGTGGTCGATGATGTCGTCGGTACGTACCTAAAGATCAATATTACTATATCAGATCCACGTAAAAGTAAAATAAATAATTGTGGATTTATTTCAAAAACAATAACTGTGATCAAGATCTTTCCAGAACTTTTTTTGCAGGAATTATATAGATGATAATCAATAACTGTTCATAGGTAAATTATAATAATGTTCTAGTATTTAATTTACAATATAAAGCTGCAACTGATATAATTGAAGATTCAATTATAATACGACCTTAATAATCAAGAGATATATCTAAATCAAGCAAAGCGATCTATTGTTAGCTACAACATAAACTCTATTGTAGAAAGCTTTAACAGTTTCAATTTTAAATATGTAATACAAATTGTAAATAGATTTTTGGAATACTTTCAAAAATCCGCCCGCGATTAGCAGCTTACTACAAAATTCTTACGTGGGCAGGAATGGATCTGCTCCATGCAGTTTCATTGAATCGGCAAGGGAACCTGCCAACTGCTCTTCTTGCACGTAGTCTACTTGCGAGTAGTCATTGTTCGATGCATAGTCTCCAGCTGGTGTATACTCTGATGTCCAATCTTGATCTGATGGAATCATAGACGTGATCGGCGGCGACAGGCGCCCGGTAGACGATGCATTCGATGGTGCCCTCTGACGAAAATCCGGCGATAACTGGAAACCGCTGCTACGCGCAAGCGAAAAAGCGTCAAATAAACAAAACTTGTCTCGATTGTCGATGTGAATAATGTGACCTAGAATGAAACGATCAAATATGATTACGCAGTCACAAAATTCGATATTCGACAATTAAGAGGCAAATAATCGAAATCAGCAGAAAATAATCTTAAAGCTATTTAATCTCTCTCTCTCTCTCTATAAATAATATATAATCTCAAACACGAGTGTAAGGGGGAGCATGCAAATCTAATGGCTAAATCGTCCGCTAACATATAAATTTGTATGCTAAATGAAGCGATCACTATAATGGAGTTCAATGGTCAACGCAGAAAATATCTTTATTACTACAAACAATGACAAAACTGTTCGATAAGATATGTGCTTCGTAGGCCGGTCCTTCGAACGTTTATCGAGTTATTCCAAATATATATCGATGATGTTAGTAATCTAGATAAAATAAATCGGCAATAAAATTGTTAAATATGAGCCGAAATGACGAGATTCAACCATCGACATAACTCATCATCTAATGGTTCTGAATGATTTAAAACATTTTATCATAAAGTAGTAGTGTTGCAATAACTCAATTTTATTACTCTGGTCAACGCAGCTTTATGTGGATGATTTTATTATATAGTAAACCATATCAAGCGCGCTTCACTTTGTTTCTAGTACTCGTAAAATATCAATATTCCCAAGGAAGCAACAATATAACTATCTCGATCTGTTGGAAATTTGTGGTCTTGGCAGAACTCACCGTTTCATTACCCGTATAGGTAAATTATTGAGCATTTAATGTCAAATTAGTAACGTAAAATGCTGCGTCCATGGCCATTACCATTATTGGCTTCATGCCACAACTCTTCGAGTTCTCATCTTGTATTTTAATCTACATTTAGATATCTCATGAACAGATTGCACTACTGATATTGTAATCTAAATCGATTCAACTATAACTATGAGTGAATATCTATTATTGATTAGTAATAAATTTACCTGTGCATTGGTGAGTCAGGAAATATGTCGAGGCTCTCTGAAACAGAGCTACTGGGGCTCGGAGTGGCGTCAGCTGTCACTCCATTTCTTAATGCTTCTGTCTATTGATAAAAAATGTTAACGTACGATAAATGGTATACATAAACCAAGGACAGAAACAAAATTTAACATTTATCTAACAACCACTGAAACCATCAGCATAATCATATACTGCTGACGTAATAATCGCAGTTATATGTATATTTTCACACAAATTCTCTATATATCTTTTATTTATTAAAAAGTTCTATTTGATTATACTAGATTTCAATTTATAAATATTTCGAATTACGCCGTTTGCTGTAACACTTGTGGTAGGTATGTTTGACTTTTAAAGACATTCTTTATTTTATCAGAAGCGATTGTGATTCAATCAGCTCAGTCGATCGACCTACCATCGAATATTACAATGAACCCATTTTTTCTCTAAAGGAAAACATTGTGATGAAATGATAGCATGGTATGGCATGGTATTTTAGTAGTAGGGTATTTTCTAGTGCTTATCATATTAACTACTGTAAGTATCTCTAGTTAAAAATGTATCGAATCCAGCATCGATTTCTTCTAGCAACCGGATTCAAGAGTCAATTCATTTCTTGGTTTAGCGCTCTCTATGTCTACACTTAAGGCAAGATTATGATAAAAAATTAACAAACATAACATAAGAAGAAAGAAAAGAAATTTTTATTGTTGGACAGTAAATATTGTTATCCCCGAAGGGTTAGGCAGAGGTGAAATAGCGAACTACACCACTTGCATTGTGCCGAGCTTAGTTCCGTCCCAGATGTGACAGGGGGAGAGAGCCTGTCGCCATATCGTGCACAAATTCTAGACTACGGGATGATACTGAGTAGAAAAAACTCAATATCACTTGACCTGATCCGGGGATCGAATCCGACATCTCAGGACCAACAGTCGTACCGTAATACAACTGCATTACAGAAGCATTCATGTCTATTATGCAATAAACATGTCTATTATAATTCAATAAAGGGCATAGGTAATAACAATGTTCTTTTCATCACTTTGGTAAAATGTAACAATTTACAAAATATTCCTACCTTCCTTTTAACCCTTCCTCTTCTCTTTTCAAATTTAGACGTCTCCATTGAGGCCGCTCGTCTTCTGACTGACTTGCCGGGTTTCGCATCGGGATTAATCATCCACCACGACGACTTGCCGGTTCCTTCGTTTTGCACTCTCATAAATCGATTGTGCAGTGAGAGATTGTGCCGGATCGAATTCTAAAACAAAATTCACAGATCGTTATATTTTACGGCATATATAAATATTTTTTTTACACTATATATAACGCGATGATGTAGAATTTTTTGTTTTCTGACAATTAGATTTGTACTATTTCATAATTAGGCCATACAATCGACATTCCAGTGTAATTTAAACCATTTGTAAATATAAAATACAAAAAGTAATATAGTCAGAAAGCCCTCATAAATAAAGAGTCTTCGCATAAAATTCGTTGGCGAAAACCACTGACCACAGTAACAAAAAAAAATACGCACAATTTTAATTCTAGCCACTGTAAAGTTAGGGCAATAACGTGTACTATCTCACACCGGTAATAAAACTCACAACTTTTTCCCGTCGAAGGAATAAAACCGACCGCATTAACGAAGTTTTGCTATAAAACAGTCCATAAATAATTTTCTGTATGTCCCGTGTGAACTGCCACTTACGATACTATATTATGAAACGTTTCATTTTATTTATAAACGGGCTTATCTTTGTGGAGTATAAAGTGATGCGCTCTACATATATATATATATATAAGTAGAAATTAGGTTGGGACTGGATCTTTTCGTCGTTTAAAATAAAACAGAATTTTGGCTTTACTTGTTGCTTTTATTTAACTATTTATATTCGGTTACTTGGAAAATTTTACTTAAGTTAAGCAACAAGCGATTGTAAGATATTAAAAAAAGACGAATTAAATATAAAAAAACTACTCCTGAATCTGTATGGTGTATGGTGGTAATAATTTAGCACAACCTAAATGAAATGTTCATTTTATTTCCGCGTGCAACTGAACAGGATCGCCACTGTTATTCGAAACGTCTTCTGATAAATACCATTTTTTATTCCTCCATCACTCTCATGCAAATGACTCAAATGTTATTGAAATCACAAGAAAAATTTCAAAGATTTGTGTGAACAAATTTTTAAATATTTTACATCTTTCAAATAAAACGAACCACAGAGAACGCTGTACCGTTTCACGGTGGAAAATTTAAAACTTATTCGACTTCCAAAACACTATATTTGAATTTCATGACGGTCCAATGTTTCTCTTGAGAATTTTTCAATCTTAAATGATTTGACTGCGTTTTAGTATTATGAAAACCACGTGTGAAGGTTACTGCGTAGAAAACAGTACTCAATGTACAAAAAAAATAATACTTACAAAACTATCTAGATTATAAATTATCATAAGCTAAAAATATAATATAATTGGAACATGTACTTCCGGAACTATACGTAATGAAACATAATTAACGATATTAATTCCGGAGCAATACTTTTCGGTAACCACTTTAATTAATATTTAATTCGACTATTCTAAGGTCAATGAAATTTACATATATTACAAAAGTATATACAGAAGTAACCACTCTCGTTCTGTAACATGATCGATACGCTCGTGTTAAAAAAACAGCTATACAATTTAAATAGTTTTCGATTAAATCGAATTACATTGCTCATTTAGTAGAGCATAAAATAACGCAATTAAAAATTTCAACAAACCTTTGCAATCTCTGTAGCTTAAAGCTATCTAATATACGAAACAAAATACAACACCGTAAAAAACTTTAAAAGTGACATTGTGTTTGAAATTTAAGAAGAATCTATATTAACTTAATCCTTTGCTAAGGATTAAAGTTAACGTTTGTATCGGTCCCCTAATTAAATGTATCAACAACAATTGTCAGTATACATAAATCCTAGTAAATGTGGACAAGTCCCGCGATTTATCAACCGTGAAAACACACGCAACAAATGGCCCGTCGACGCTTTGATGGATTTGTCGCCAGATGCCCTTACCATGAATAACGCCAGCTATAAAAGTGACAAGTCGCGAGTTATCCTTCAAGCGGTTCGAGTCGTTTTAGATATTCGAGTCTTGAAAAGTTTACAACTCGAGATTTACAAGCGAGTAAAATGTGAAAATGAATGGTAACGACATTTTAAGAATACGAATTTGTCAGCGATTTCTCATATCAACATTTTATACAAAGTAGTAATTTCATAAACGCTTTTTATTAATGTTTAATTAAAAAAAATATTTCCATTACCCATTGAGTATAAAATATTAAAAGAAATTAACTAGACATACTAAGCAAAATTCACTTAAGTAAGTAATTTTCGAAACATGTTATTGCTACTTAAGTCAAATCAATTAATCGAACGCTAATACTCGACGCAGAAGGCAAAACTTAGTATTAGGCTTGATTTAAATTTAACACTAATAATAATTATTCAAATTATAAATAGTACTTAAATATTGAAATAGGCAAATTAAATATTACCTATTTCTCTAAGTAATTATCTTTACTTTAACAATAATGCAATAGTATATTGTTTTTTTTTACAGCCTGTGAAAAGCCAGGAAAATATTCTTTATTATGTTGCGCGGTCAGATGACTAATAATACACATCCAGCATAATATGTAATTCGATGAATATGGTTTATGGCCAGTAAATTATACATTTTGCTGACTAGCAGTTACATTTAATCGAATATTTTGCCTTTGTGGGCGAATACGCATGTGAGTGAAACTAAGATTTTTCATGCGGTTTACCTGTTTTTGGTCATTTCTTGGTTGTATTCATTACAATTCAAAATTACTTTATTACCAGCAAATATGTAACATTTTGTTGAGATAATAAATAATAGAGTTATATTTTAAATTAACTTAATTAAACTTTCGTATTGTTATCATATGCATTATAATAGGAGTTGATTTAATTCATGATTTAAAAAGGTTTCTATGGTGGACATTACTATAGGATTTCACCTAGTTAATATATACGTTTATTATCGATAATTAGATAATATAATATTAAGAAAAACCCTGGATCATATTTTTGGTTATCTTTGCTTAAGATACTTTTTATTTTTTGTAATAAAAATAAATCTAAATTAATTTAAAGCAGAGAGATATGTGGAATATGAATAAAAAGTAGAGAGACGTGAGTATTATTATACCCAAGTAACATTTGCAGTAACATTGATACAAAGTGGTACGCGGGCCGCGCACGATCCGGGATGGAAGGCAAGACATCGTACTTAGAATTTTGTCTACGGCAGGATCTCTGGCGCCAATGCGACCCTTATGGGGGTGAATTAACAGTCTACGCCGTCTACGGTCCCCTTTAATGCTTCACCGACTTAAATTTTGTCGAATTTCCACCGCTGTTATAATGGCGTTTCGTAATCTTCGACTAGATTGCTTATGATTTCCGCATTTTATCGTATTCCGTCGGTTTGTTCTGTTATAATTTCGATGAATTTACTAAATCTATTATTAATGCTATAGAGCTGAACTGCCTAACATTCTTTTATTACATGTACATAAACTTGCCGTGTGGTGCCGGCTAAAAATAGTAAAAACAGGGGTGCTGTTGAGAATCCAACCTGTGAAAATAAATAACCTTTTTAGTTTTTATTTTTAATAAATGAATGTATTTTAATTTAAGAGTTTTTATGTATTGTCATGCAGAGATAGTTAAATATACTCATACAAGATACACATAATATCGTCTTTTTTCCTGTTTACCATCATAAAATCTTCACCCAAAACTGAGCTAATCCTCAACAACACCAAAACTTCCTGTGAGTGTCCGAAAATGCGACTAAGGAATATAAACCAGAGGATGGGCAGCAGCAGCATCCTTAGAGTGCCAAAAATACCACTGTGATCGACAACCCGCCTGCCAAGTGTGGCGATTTTGGGGGAGACCTATGTCCAGCAGTGGACGTCTTATGGTTGAATGGATAGATTGTTGGACATAAACTTACCAACAATACATAGTTTGCATAATGCATTACAATCATTGTCTTTGTCACAGTCACACAGTCACGGGAAATAATTTATTTTCTTTAAAATTATTAAATGTATATTTCTTAAATCTGCTAAATATTTGTTTTTATTTTTCAAAGTTTTCAATTTATATTATACAACAAAACAAATACTAAAATTTGCCCAGAGAATACAATACATCTATGACTGATATAAGAATCATATGAATCAATTGAGCTGTATTCGAGATACACACAATTTAGCAGACAGAGACGATACCTTGTATAATATATATTATAAAGAAGAACATTTTAGTACTACTAACTAGATAACTATTAACGGGCATTAGGATAGTATGGTGTATACATCAATTCACGCTAACACTGGGTATAAAAACACAAAAAGGATTAAAGATCTTCGCTAAGATTTATAAAAAAAATGAATTGAATTACAGTTTGATGTAAATGGTTTTTGTTTCTTGATACATTTTAACAGATACAAACTGTGTACATTTTTTTTACTCTCCGTTAAAATGGTTCAAAAATAATTATGTTAAAATCACCCAAAGAAACGTGGAGAATACGTGGAAAAGAAACTGCGTTATACATAAACGAAGGACCTTTGAATAATTCAGTGCGATTATTTTGTTAGGGTGACACACTGAGTGCATGCACATGATGAAACTGAATGAATTTTAAAATCCAACTAGAACGTTATAGTAACTTATACACCTACTTATTAAGTTAAGTAATAACATTATTTTTCATATACACTTATAGATATATAGATCAATATTTTACAAACCAGTAACGATCTTAATTTTTAAAACAAAAATATATATTATTTCGTAAATTAAGGCGCGGATTTTAAATATCCATATTTTGGAAATATACGTTAAATAAGTCTAGTGCCATTGTTATTTATTTTCCGGTTTTCTTAATTTTATAACACTTCTTATCGTACTTTATTTAAAAAGAAGCATCAAATCAGAATAATAACAATTTTGATTAAAAAAAAACAATTATCGTTGAAAATTCGAACGTCATAATAACAAATAAAAGTTTTTTTTAAAGCGCTGTTTCAATGCTTCTGTACTATTTCACTCGGGCTTTGTACTTAGGATACTAAACATACAGTATTGAAGGTAAATATAAACATGTATTATGGATTGAACAACAATGTTTTTTTTATATTATTCCATGTCAAATTTCATTAAATTTATAATAAACTACTAGACAGTTCCATATATCGAACAACGCAAAATGTAATTCCAGTGTGATTTGAAAATAAATATCTGAAATAAAAATCCGAAATCCCATTATCCAAACGATCTAGGATAGCTCACCGTGTGTGTATGTCCTCGAACGAAATGCGTCACAATCCAATGTATGCGCATATAAAAATTTAGTACTGTTATTAGATGAATGAGATTATGGTACATACATACATACCTACGGAACCCCGACCACGTTCTACGAGTTTCGGGTTTTATGTAACCGTCTTTCTAAGCTCGTGTCACCTTTTGTTTAATATTTTAGGTGAGAAAAGTGACCCTGGAACTGTGAATACATGGTGATTATTTTTATTAGTAGTAATATTCGATAACAGGTATCTTAATGTCATTAAAACAGAATGAATTATAAGTTTATTTAATTTAGAACCTGATAAGGTGCTTATGAACGTCAAAATAATACCACCACTTTGGAAAACGAGCCAGTCATCGAGAAGACCCGGCAAGAAACTCGATTTGGCAGTTTTTACGTGTTTTTTTTTTGGAACCTATACAACTTATACTACAAATAGTTACAAAGTTTATTAGTTGAAGCTCAGAGAAGGCTGTCACTTCCAGAGATCACCATCGTTCACATAATAATCTACCCTATATGAATAACCTTAGCAAATTAAAACTTGCTTGCTTGTCCGGTAAATCGGTAATGTGCTTTGGGAGTTTATTGTAAAACCTAACATTATTTATTATCTAGAAAATTCTTATCGTTTAATCGTTTTACTAAGTTTGATATGAAACAGTTAATTTATGTTCATTTATTAAAGTTATTAAATTTTTGAGGATAAACCGTAAGTTATTAAGATTTTTAAGATTATTTATTTATTAATTCTTTTATTTATTAAAGTACGACAGTTAAAAGAAATAAACTAAACAAACTAACCTATAAAACCTGTAATTTATTAACACTCATTTTCAAATTAACATTGTCTGATTTATTTTCTAAATAAAACTTAAGTTCGGAGTTTATAAAGAAATGGTTATCAGAAATACAAATGTTTTATTGTAAACGATGATATGTATGTGAAATACTCACAGATGATACGGACTAAGCAATAAATTCATATATGATGGAAATTAATTTAAAAAAACTGAAACGTGGTAAAGACTTGAAGGTGTCTTTGTATTATGTAGAAAATTGAGGTGTCTGTTTGTAACGGAACGGCTGGACCGAATTTGACAGGACGTTTTTTTGGTAGATAGCTAGCTGTAGATACTGGACATAACTTAAGGTACTTTTAATTTTCGAAAATAATTAGGGTTCCGCGTAATAAATTAAAACTAATAAAAAATTGAATAAAATCCGATTTAATGCACAGTTGTAAGGCAAGTGTTTGAATTTATGAGAAATATTTTTACTTTAAGTTAATACAAATAAAATTAGGGAAATAAGTAGTGTTCCGCATAAAAAAAAAAAATTAAAACGCAGTGAAGAACATATAAAACGCGGGCGCAGCCGCAGGTGTGACGCTAGTTCGTAAATGTAATCGTTATGGAGTGAATATTTCTATACAAATATCTATATATATATATATATATATATATATATATATATAATTAATAACGTCATGTATTATAAAGATAGCTCAAGGTACGATGCCACTTCTAAAGTGGTTTGTAAAGTCTTTTAACGATAAAGAAAAATTATAAGATATTTTCTACAGAATAATTACCTTTAGAAATTAATTGCAGTAATTTAAACGAAACCTTCGCTATGTAAACATTAAAATAATAATTATTAACCGATTTCTTTATAATTAATTACTAATTTACAGAAATCAATTTTAATCCAGTCTTGTTATGAATAAAGCGAGAAAATATTTCTAATGTAAAGAAATTTCTCGAGTGTGAATCAAATGATAAATAATTCAAATTAGATAATCGAGATTTAAAATTAAGGTACTGCCGAGTGTCACGCCTCAAGTAAACGTGACGAGCGGCGGGAAATTTTCGAAGAAAATCCCGTGACGTGACGAAACCGGTGGTGTCAAATTTAATTATTCAACTTACCCCGAAACGTTAGAAAGATGACTTCTCCCCGATAACTAAGTACGAATAAATTCACTTAGAGTGTGCCGAAGCAAAGTTTAACTTAATAAAACCATTGAAATTTATGTAATCAGATTCCGGTGAGGCCGCATGCCGTTGTTGGTCTGATTTGAATACGTCATTACGAATCATTTGTGGCGTTCGACTTGCTCACCTGCGGGTGGAAAACGCCGTAGAATATATTAATAATTTATTACTCTATATCTAAACCAAAATAAGCTCAAAAATGACAAGAAAATCTTATAGTGTATAATCATTCAGTCTTAGGTAATATTAAATTTCATTAAATTAATTTATAAACAATAATGCGCACATTTTAAATAAAGAATTGTTATTATATACGCGTTATGTTATGAATAATGTAATTAGAATGTTTTTAGAATAATTGTGATGACGTGCGAGAAATAAAACCACGTGACGGCTGGTTCGTTCAAAACGGCTCAAAGCAAAAATTTCAATTAGGTCTGTCAATAATAAATCAGTATGTATTTTTTAAATTATGATTACTATAATTGGTGATATCTTATTAAGCGAATATGAGACTTTATTATGGATACATTAATATGTTATGATCAGTTCTTTGACCGCATATACAGACAGATCACTTTAAAAATACCTATTCTGTCTTGTATATGATATAGTTTATTATATTGCTCTTTTCGACTGGGTTATTTTCTGAACCGGTGGTAGTTTTTTGACGTTCATAAGCCCCTTCTCAGGGCCCAAATTGAATAAAGAATTTTTCGATTTGATTTGATATAGATTTCTTATAAACTTTGATGAATATTATTTATTAAATATCGTCTAAAAGTAATGCTGTAACTTTTACACAACAACTTAAAAAAAAATATGGTGTTTTACATTCTCTATTGTACCTAGTACATTTATAAAATACTAACGGCAATAAAATTTATTGGACAAATAGGTATTTTTGATTGAGCGTATTTTTACACTGTAAGGCTCAGTGCTTTGACCACAACCTTACATGACAATGTTACTAAAGATTTTGGTAACATATTAAGAATCAAAAAATTGGTTGTTAATAGATGCTGCTAGAACATAATTATTACTTATAATATTTGTACAACAATGTATCTTTTCATCAAGATGTCTTCCTTCACCGAAAGATCAAGCTCATTAGGGAATATTATAAATGGATTCGAACCAACATCTATCGATGCGATATACATCTTGAGTATCACTAAACCTTCAACCCAATATACCATTTTATGTGTGTACAAGAGCACCATTTAAAATTTTTATAATCATTTATAGTAATTTAACTAGGGCAAGTTCCGGAAGTTTATCACGGGTAACAAGCCGAGGTTCGTACCATTTTGGTGCCCTTGCGCTTGCTACCAACGTTTTAGGATGAGCGCTCTCAAAGCCCAGTGAAGCTGACAAGGCCTTTCTGTTTAACAGCGTCGCGTCAATTAATAAAAAAATAGAATTATCTTTATAAAGGATATTTAATAGAATATTATCAATCCACGTTAATCTATTTATACGTATCTAAAAAAAATTTTTTTTTTTTCAAAATAAAAATCTTACTCGTTTTCATAACAAAAAAGAAGTTATGAACTGTACTGGAAATAATTAAACTTTAAATAAATATGTATATGTAAAGTAGATGAATTTGAAAAACATTAAATTGTATTAATCACTGAAGTTGATACATAAATATAAGTGTGTGAATAGAAATTAATGAAGATTTTGATTCAAGTACACATTTTCGAGGTTCGTTATTAATCTTACAAATAATAATTGTAATTGTTTATACGTCTAACGTCATTACTAAAGTAATTGCGAACAATTCGCAACTTCTTAAAAATTTTGAGTGGACATAATATAGTATAATTATGCCATTGTTTTATTTCAGTTAAGAAACAAATGTCTTATCTAATTCGAGCATTGAACATTGATGAAGTTAAAATGGATTATTATTTAAACATTTAGTTGATAAACTTTATAATTATTTTAATATATTTCGTAAATTTTTAGGTAAATAAAATTGATCGAAGAAAAAAAACGAGTAAAAAGTTAATAGGTATAGGTAATCAATCATAGGTATATTTCCTGATCAAGTAGATAATCTATGAATTTTTTTTTTTACATTATTTTCATTTTAAAACTTTTAAGTATTTATAATATGTAGTGGGTTAAAGTATAGAATTTTCTATATTTTATTATATACATACTTTAAATACCAACTGTATTACGAGGTGTTAAAAAAGATATTAAATAATAATTCAGAAAATATATATTCCCAGAATTGTTTAAGTTATAACCTGAACCCCTACTACGTAGTTAACGTCTTGTTATTATTTTTTTTAATTCCATAAAATTTCTAATTTTAAGTTAATTGTAAAAACACAACAAAAAATCCTATCAAAATCGATCCCAGAGATTTAATGATTCGGACATTTGAACAAAAACACAATTACGTCTTTATTTATAAATATAGATAGATATATATTTATTTGATTATGTTCCTATAGAGATATTCTTAATCATTTAATAAAACATTACAAATAATCTTAGATCATTCATTTTATATTATTTAATTTATTGCAATAGTTCTTACTCTGTGTATATATGAATGAAGATGGATATTGTCAATTCCAAGGGCGAGCGAGTGTATTCATTACATGGGAAAGAAAGAGAAATTCGGCAGGCGTGCTCTAACCGTTGTATCCATGGATTTATATCTGGGTTCCATATAAATCACGTTAATGTACCGACTAATGTCCCGAGGTGTAACTTGTAAGGAGAATAGCCGTACAATCGAAATCGTGCCAAAAGTACGGCATCGGGTCGTGCCCGTATGACTTCTGAAAGTGTGGACTTTTGTCACAATAGAAAAAAATATATATTAGATTTATTATTTATTTTAATTATATACTGTATAATTATAGCCATTTGCTCACAATCTCATATTATCAATATTAAGTATTCGAAGCTCGGGTAGAAAGAGTGAGGTAAGGAAACGCTTTTCTCTACTATTTTTCAGGTACAAAATTTGATAGAAATTAAATAATATCAAAGTATTACATAGTTAAAAAGAAAAGCAATGAGAAATTACTTGTTTGTGCATAGATACAATATTGAAAATTAAAATATTTCCTATAAGAGATTCAACAAGAAAACAGTATTAGCCTAACGGGAATGCGACCTCAAGTATTACTTAAGCAAAATTTTAGACATTTTTGACTCACCTATCCAATGTTAGTAATAGTAAGCAAAACACTTACTTACCACCTAGCATTATATTAAATATGAAAAAAAAATAAGTCAGCACCCCATGTGTCATCAAAGTTAAGCAAAATCATAGACCGAGGTTAGTAATGCTTACCCAATACAAAACTAAAGTAAACAAAGTAAAAAAAATGTTCAGATATTACAATAAATTTGATTAAAGTGTAAAAAGTACCAAAGATTTCAATTTATAAATCATTATATAAATATCATATATAATTACTTAAGTATATATGTATGAGTTTAGTTTCATACTATGAATGTTATATAAATGCCAATAGATTTAAACCAATTAACTCGTATGATACTAATCAACGCGGATGCATAGATAACCTCCCGTCCTAGTCCTACGGGCCATGGTTTCCGATAAGGATTATATCACCTTGCACTTGTACCTAACATAGCTTTGGTTTTATGTAGTAACAACTCATTTTCACACACGAATTAATGGTATTTATGTTCGACCGAGAACGGAAGATTTATCAGTGCCCTCATTTATGGAACTCTGATATCATATTACAATTAACTCACAAATGCAAGTCAATAGTTGAAGAAAGAACAGCGTATTTACAACAAATATAATTCAATACAATATAAAATAACTTGCTAAAAGCAACTACAAATAGCTGTTAATTAAATAAATAAAATTCATACAACATTTATATTAAATACAGTGCAAATTCTTAACTTCTATAACGTTTTACCTTGAGGATTTTCCCTCGCAGTACAATTACTTGTCTGATGCAATTTTATTTGATATTGCGTTCATAAACGATAGAGAAATAATCAGATCAAATATTAAAAAAAAAACAGAATTTCAAAGTTTCTGTGATCTATCTGAAACCGGAACAGTTGGCTTCCACTCAAATCTAAATTCGACGAAACACATGCTCTTGACCTCACCTAAGAAGTTTCCCTGAAAGACATTTAATAAATATTATTAAATCGAAACCTCTGTCAATATATTACTAACTAATGATGCCATTTGTCAATAAACAATCAAATTTATATGATCGACTGACATCGCCAAATTTATGAAATATGGTAATTATAATACAGATGAGAATTATAATCTTGTTTGAATTTAATTTGTAATAATACCAAAAATCATTGTATAGTACGAGATGCTAAACCCTTAAGTTGAGAATAATTCAATAACATATTTGAAAAGTTTTGTATCGAAGAAAGGTTTTTGTCTCCTTCAAATTGCAACCATAAAAAAACAACCTTGCATCAACATGCAATCACCATGAAACAGAATATAAGTGGGATCTTTGTTCCGAACGAAGAAGAATGACTATGTAAAATTTAGCTACTTGGAGAGCCATTATTACCGAATGACGATGGAAGATTAAAACATTTCCCTTGAATAATAACTATCGAAGCCTAAGTGATCTCGAACGGTTTAAAGAAAAAAATGAGGGGAGACCTATTTTCCCCGCAGACGAACGCAAACACCTTTTCAATCCTTCAATAGGCTACGATGACGATGAGAAGAGCAACGAAGCACCAACTAACTGTGGCAGTTAATGGTATTGTAAGACAGAAAAAAATACCCGGATCGCGGTACAATGGTGCAGAGAGAAAGATTAATCGTTCGCACGGTGCGCACACTCCAGACCGTACTATCTGGTTCTTCCATAAAAATTAATCATCTTAACGCGTCATTGTCGTACGCTCTCCTCCCACGCGTGAAAACTTCCACGCTAATTAAATTAGAATTAGGGAGACCGGTTTGACAGATTGCGTTCGAATTTTTCACCCCCGAACATTTCGAACGCGCGTTTCTTCTGTAACTGCCATAAAATTCCGTCTCCCTGATTAATAGACGAACGAGTATGAATGGATTCTCTCTACCTAGTACTGCGAAAGATAACGAAAGGAGAATCACATAAAGCTTTCAGAAAGTGTGTGATGTAATCTCGACGGTAGTTTCCATAAAGTTAATGGCGAAGTATCACAGAAGTTACATATCGCAGTTATAACAACCCAAGTTGGCATATTTGTTACCCCTCAGTCAGCATATTCGCGTGGAATGACCGCCAATTTATGTGAAAACTTCGAACGGTTTGTTGAGCATGACCTATCTATGCGAATAAAACTTTTCACTCGTCAAGCTACCGTTGTGTTTCATAAGAGAATCTGAGTAAATATGCCAGGTTGAAAGTTTCTCGCGCGAATTTTTAGCGTTGCTGGATATATGTGTCAATTTTTCAGATGAAATATTACGTCGGTTCGTGCATCGCGATGTTGGCGACGGAACTGTTTCCGTATTCACTGACGCATTGTGAGGTTCAAATTCTAAAAGTAACTCGCATTTTAAATTCTATAAGAGATACGGCTGTCTGTATATTTTATTTCTATCACAATTGGAGTTTTGATACTATTACATGAAATGACTAACAAGAAGACAGATATTTTATATAGCATTTTTAACGGCTTTAAAAATTTATATAGTTTTACATTTATTGCTTATTCTAATTTGTTAGAAAGCAGAGATCAACACTTTTTTTCTATTCAAAAAAAAATTTACTTAGTAAGTTTCTATAGGCTATTGTTATTATAGACACACTCACGCACTAAACAAACTCTTAAAAGTATAAAATCAGAAATGGTATAAGTACCTACTACTTGAAATTTCTTAACTTGAAATAGCATGAAAATTTAAATTATTGATAACACCAAAAACAAAAGAGTTATATAATTCCGTACAAATATATATTTACACATGTAATTTAAATACACAGTTATTAAAATATCGACAATTAAATTATACTAATGTAGTAAAATCGACATCGAATGATATTACCGAACTGCACTAATAAGCCGATATAATACAAACGAATACATACCGAGTGCATCGCAATACACGTGCTGTTTGTATAACCTTGAAAATAAAACGATTTGTTCAACTGAATGTTTAAACAGAGAATGTTATAATTTGTATTTATATATATACATATATGTATACACAGAGTTAACGAGGATTTATTGTAACATCGTTCAATAGATTCATTTGTAACGACAATAATTTATGTAACACGTTATAACTGGTTTTGTAACAGTCCATAGAACCAATGAAAAGAATTACTTATTACTCTTTACTCAAATGTTACAGAGTTAAAATCTTACTTTGTTTATTTTTTTGTTTTTTATACGAGCTCGAAAATATGAGCAGTTAAAAAATAAAGTGATGATGATGATGATGAATATGTCCTCCTTGATGGATCTACCAACGGTGCATCCTGTCATCTTCGAGTATATGAAAGAATTTGGCTCGTAAAACCAAATTTTGTCTTAATGATGCGGTTACACGGCGCACAATTTCACTAACCGAGAGTTACGCAAGTGTGCACATAGGAAGGTTTAGGGCAGTTCTTTTTAAGAAGACGTTTTACATTAAAGTGTTTGATGCGATGTTCTTCAAATAGTTGCGCCACTCTAGTCTCTGTTTCGCAAGGAATTCCCACTCAATTGAAGCTGACATGCGGTGAGATTACGTTGAATTATATTCCCGTAGCGCATAAATTTACCACCAGGTTTGCGCTTTCAATGCGTCACCTAGAACTGAAATACAGATTTAGGCAATCTGGAGTAACTTATACATGACCACACAATTTCAGTCGGCTTTTAATAAGCAAGGAATCTATACATCTTAGCTTGGTACGCCGCAAAATTTTATGTCTGACAATTTATTGAAGGCTGCATTTACCATGGCTAAACATCTAGGTAGGACTAAATATATAGTAGTTAATCCTGGAATATGACGCGACATTACGTGTTACTATGGCAACTTTTTCACCATGTCAAATGATGGTCGCAACCCTGAGTAGCACGAAGGTCCTACCATCTCGCTAATCTTTTTAGTGCTTCAATAATATTAATATATTTCTCAGTGACGACCTGGTGAAGGTCACGAGAATCTGCGGGATGATGGAGGCGCAAGACTAGCTGTTGTGGAGATCTTTGACTCTCCCAAAAACGTCCAGCAGTGGACGTGTTTTGGTTAACTAAAGTTTTGGAGAAATTGACCTTTACATAGAATTTATTTAGTATCCTCGGGATTTTGTTTTAATATACCACAAAGAAAGCAAACAAGCATACGATCCGCCTGAAGGTAAACGATGACCGTATCCTGTGATACTAGTGGCAACCGCTTCACCGACTCTGTAAAAAATATTTTATGTATATTTTAAAGGTCTTCATATTGTATTCATCAGAGAAAACCACAACAAAGAATTTCTCTAGAAATGCACGGTCTATGACCATTGAGGCTTCAAGATATCACGATGGACTCCCTGGCGATGGAGAACTGTACGATTACTCGATTTAAATGTACCTAATACTTTAAATTAGAAATATATGCTCAGAATACTGCATGGTTTAAAGGTGTTCGTTTGGTATGTACCTAAACTTGAGAACTTAGATTTAAATATACTTAATTAAGATGAAATAAGATATGAAGGGTTATAATCCAGCAAAACTGAAGTCTTGAAGATTCCATAAAATTTAACAGTGACGTTATCGAAAAATTCGATGGACCCTACATGTGTTTAAAACTATGCAGGGAAATAAACGTCAAATACGATTTTAAATACGGAGAAAAAACGAATTTAATTTTCGGTTATGCCATGAAACCTTCTCTCATACTGTATTTCAAAACTATAGATAATTGATTATTTTGCGGGTTTTTTTAGTATGCACAGTCATATTTATCAACTAGTTGTGCCCCCGGCTTCGCCCGCGTGGTATTCAGACCATTTTCAGCCTATTTACATCGTGAAAAAATCATGAAAAGGTTAATATTTTCATATCTTATAGGGGTCGTTATTAAAGGCGCCGATATAAAATAAAATAGTTCATCTCTTATTTTACAGCCTTAGGGGTAAAATTTTCAAAAATCCTTCCTTAGTGGTTATTTATATCATAAAAGGCATCTAATTTCTAATCACATAACAAAGTGTAGTTTCAGCGGTTTGTCTCTGCGTTGATGTGGCCAAGTAATTTTATATTTATAGATTGTGTTAATGTAAAAAACAAATGGTTTTTTTTTCTTCAAAACTATAAGGCTATAGTATAGTATAGTATAGTATACTTCCAAAACTTACACGCACATATAGATAATCTTCTTACTTCAACTTACTTAAATTCTGTTATAATGGTAAAATATATAATAATACAAAAAATAAATACAAATACTTCATTAATAAAGAAATTCCCGTATCAATATAAGAAATACTACTACGCGGTTACGAGCCTGTAGACAGTCTACGACGTAGTATTACCCCCCCATTAAACAGGCATCAAGGTCGGCCTGTTCATACAAATACACATACGAGAAATAAACAGAGAAAATGTGTATCCGGAATCGCTTGATTATGTATTGAGGACTTGATCGAGTATAATCAATGTTGGAGAAGTATTTTTTAGATAATTCAACACTGTAATAATAATTATAAATTTTAGTTAGATTTGAAAGAAAAAAAAATTTTTTTTTACTTTACATGTGTGAAAAACTAGCGAAATTAAAAGTTAAATATTTATGTACATTACATTTTTTTTATATATGCGTAAAGCGTTTATTATTATTTTATTATGTTGTTTATACTATTATAAAGTCAAGTAAATTTCAATTTTTGTTTGACATTATAAGAATCTCTCTATAGCTAATCTCAAATAGTACTAAATGGATTTAAAATTTATATCATCTGTAGGAGCTATATTATCAGTGAGTAACATTGGTTTCATATATATTTATATATATAGAAGCCGTGGTGGGACGCTAGTCACATGAAATCAAAGAAAAAAAATAATTTTTATCAAAGGAATGTTCGTTACCTGAACACTAAAAATGTAAATAATCTTATTATACCTTTATTACGTTTCAGATTTAAGCTTAATGGTTATTAAAAAGAAACAACACTAAAGTTTTTTGTACGAGTGACTTCTATAATGAATTAGTTTATAGAATAAACTAGAAAACTTTTATTTTATTTTAGATGGTATTCGCACATGTTGAAAACGTATGGTCTGGTCGTTAGGTAGGCGTCCGCGCGACGCGTCGGCAGGTACGTCGGTGGCGCCACATGGGCTTCTGCCAGATTAATGGATCATTGCCCCCCACCTCCCCTCCACCCTTCGCCTGCAGAAACGAAACTACTGTTCGACGGCATTACTCCTTCCTTCACTAGATATATGGCCTTCCTACACTTAACACTAACGCAAACGTATAAAAACTGTACGATGACATAGTGGCATCGTTTTATATATGAATGAGTTTACTATGAATAGTTTAAATAAAAATTAAAATAAAAGTGAAATAAGTTTGTTTATTGTTAAACTATATTTGTTTAGTGAACGCAGGCGTTTTATTCATAAAAATCTGACCTACTACCACTGAGACTATAACCCAACGACCTTATCAATCTAATAAGCAGCGAAGTTACATTTATGCTCGATAAAACACTTCGAAACGGCTCGTCGTAAATCACGAAGACATCGAAAGTTAGCCGCCAAGCACTTAAAGTTTAACAGATAATAATAACTGGCATAAAAAAACGGCCTTCGCTCGGGGGAGGGGAGAGAATAAAAAATAATGTGGCAATAGTGATGTTCTGAAAGGGCTAAGTTGTTGAGTGGATAAGTTTTTGAGGAATGTTGTAATGAGGCGCGCGGGACAATCGATAAATTTGAATGTTCGCTGGCGCCGCCCACCGACTTGCAACTTTTTTCGGCAGCGGGGGAAGCTACCGCCATGGTGACGCCGTTCTTTTAAGATTTACATCCACCGCCAGCGCTACGCTAGCTAAAGCGAAGGTGATATACTTAAAAAAAAAACCAAAACTACTAGACTCATGGTTTTAAACTAGGTTAGTAGAAATAATGCAATTTGTCGAAAATACTTAAATATAAATTTCTCCACCAAAAATTCAACATCATTTATATAAAAAGTTACAATACCCAATTACATATATTTTTTAACCATTTCAGGTCTTCTTGTTTACCTTATTAAATTTCTATATCCATTCCTAAAATTATAACCTAATTAACAAAATTATAAGGTATACGACATGAGACATATCTCATAAAAGAATCTCAGGCATACAAAAAGCTAAATGCTAATGACTTGATGGTAGATAGTAATTATCTGTCTCAGGAAGAGGTGGTGGTAATAACGTGTTAAATTAGTTTCTGTAGTTAAAAACAGTTACTAACTTACTTAGAATTAAAGTGAAGATTATAAATGATTAAACCATCAACTTGTCTATAATTATCTGCTAGCTCTGGCAGTGGATCCCCATCTCACGTAGCTATGTCCCACAGAAACATATTATACTAGCTTAAATAAATATTACAAAATTCTAATCACTTTTAAATTGCGGTGGTCTCCAAATTAATAATATTTAAAGAAAATAATCATCAAATTATGATTAGGTGTAATAGCAAACAGGTTTCATAACAAGTAACAATTATACATGAAGTGACACTTGAACGTAATCAAGTTGTAAAGGCACGAGGTGACAAAAAAATTGTTTGCACGTTAACTGTAATAGAATTATTATGAACTTTACAAACATCAATTAATAATTTAATTGGTTTCAATATTTTCATTCGTTTTTGAAGCACAAAATTACTATTAAATTTCATAGCGGCCCTAGAATGAAAATTCGCGAAATATTAGAAAACTGTTGTATTTTGTTTGTATTAATTTTGAATTACATAATGATATTTATTAAATATGGGTGTAGGTTTGAATCACATACTAGACTAATCTTGAACTTTCAATTATGGGAAACATCCCAATAATACCATGGCATGGTGGTGTAGTATTATTCTATTTTTTTATCTGACCAACGCTGACCGGAAGAGCCTTAACAACAGCTTCACCGAACTTTGAGGCGAGCGCTTAAGACGCTCAGTCTAGGAATTGTAGCCAGCACAAGGGCATCAAAATGGCACGAACCTCGGTTTGAGCAGCTACCCGTGATAAAAATTCCACGGATTTGTCCTAGTTAACAGAACGATTAATAGCCTGTAAAGTAATAAAGGTCCCTTACATAACCTATGTACCTTGCGTGTAGTGTGCAGTATGATGCGTGTGATTGCTAGTGCATGCAGTGTCATTGTAGCGCGCTGACAGCAGCTACAAGAGCTTCTCCAGATGGGGGGTCGAACCACTTCTTATGCACCTGTCGGAGGGGGACCCAGAATGCGTGCGGGTATTTTTCTAAAATTAACTTTGCTATCTACCATCTTCAAGTTATAATAGAACACTTTACTAATCTATAGATTTAAGTTTAGCCATTAATTATCTTAAAACACATTAAATTTTGAGTCAAACGAAACATTTATATGTTTATATAACATAATTTATATTTTTCAATAGCAATAGCATTTGAGTGCAGCGCGACCCTAAAATACAAGCAGGTAAGAGATAGGCGGACGCGGAAGTGATAATCTTAAAAGTTAGATTGACATACTTTTGTCATATAAAAGTGTAACAAAGTTACAATGTCAGGCAAGAATGTATCTATATATGATGTCTGATTTATTATGGCTGGCACTATTTCAACTGGTAATTGGGACGAAATACGTAAAAGCGGTGGGATGACTAGAACTTTTTATGAAATAAGTACTAACATAAGAATGAATTTTAGATGATAATTAAAATTTATAAGTTTAGATTATACCTTTTATAATTTATTACATTATTCAAAATACTGATGTTATGGTATCTATGTTATGATTACATTTTAAAATCGATGTCAGGGACTTTATCCTATGCGAAGGTTTTTGATATTTAGCGTGTCCTTTGACTGTAAGAACATTGACAAGTGTTAAGTTAAATGTTAATAGCTGCTTACGTGTGTGAACTGTGTCAAAAGAGATGTTTTAATTTAAATATTTAGATAATTATCTTTATATAATATTAGATAGGGTGATATTTAAATACCAAAGAACGTAATTTAATTTACATTTAGCATACTTTTTGATAAATTATATTATATTTATTTAATAAAAAACATTATTGAAATTAATTAATCACTTAAGGAACTGAATTCGATTATACTTTATAGAATAAGAAGCCAATGTTTTCTGTCCGTTAGTGGTAATTAGAACTCGAAAATCGAAGATAAAAACTCAGAATACTTTTTTTTTCATAATACTTAAATATTTAAGACATGAAATATTGTGAATAATTTTGATATGATCACTATCTTCGAGTGAAGCCACTTTACATATAACCCAAGATTCACTACACCGATTTATATAATTATATTTTTCAATTTAGACGTATTTATTACCTGGTCAAATTATGAAGATAAATTTGAAATAAAAATATTACATTATATTCCAGTGTATAATTATAAATGGTATTATTAGAAATATTATAAGGGAGCTGCGGGAATAGCTAGTTTTAATATAAAACGATTACATCAGCGTAGGTGGAGCGCGGGGATAAAATTCTTTATCTGAACTGAGTAGCAAACTTAGCACTCACAATAAATTAGAAGTTCCCTTCAAAGTAGAATGGATTAAAACTACTTCACGAGACTCGGAAGCCCTCGAAGCGTGGAAACTTTCAATTTTTATGACAAATTAATTTATAACTGATTTATATGAATGTCTCTCTTTGACCAAATACGTTTTCGCTTGGAGTGAACGAGAGCAATTAAGTTAATAACAGCTAACTTTAAGGTATTATGATTAAATCAGTGTTTATAAAGGAGTAACACCAATGTGCTTGATATAGAATATTTATTTAATTGTTATTCAATATCTATTGATCTTAATATTTTTTATAACGAATAAATATTGTTTATGAATAAAATAAATTGTATACGTTGTTTTTATAAATGTCATTAAATGAAAAACGACTACCTACTTACTATGGCTATTGCATTTATTTTAATTTATTTTATATAATTTCTGAAATATAATTTTTATACTTACATGCGTTGACTTAAGATTTTTGATGGTATTTATTACAAGGAATTACGTTTCTTGTAAATAATATCCTATGTTATTCTAACCTAACTTTTACATAAGACGCTTTTAATGAAACTACTAAAACCCTTGTCAATTAAAAAAAATACAAATATAAGACTTCGAATAAAGATAATCAGTTTACTCTTTATCTCTTCATCAGCAATAGAAAAAGTTGCATAACCAACAATTTAAGCGAACCCCGTTTCAAAACTACGCACAGGCGACTTCTGTAACTTTATGCAAAATTGTCTATTCTGTCCGACAGAGCGAAAGGTTTTTACAATGTTGCCAGCGAGCGGTTCACAAGTTGGCTGGCGTTTTAAAATTTATTTAAAAGTACGGGGTCCGATAGACACCCATATTCATTACCGATAGGGATCTCGCGACATCGCGTCCGACAATAAAATCGTTTCATCATATCAGAAAGTTTGCCCCATAATGAAGCGTATGGGACGAATGGTTTACGACAGTCGACGGCGAATCTTTATTGTTAGCGGACCAATTTAGATAAAAGGAAAGAGAGCTTTCACTCTGAAACACCAGAGATAGCAGTCTTAACTATCGCCAAGTTAGCGCTAGTTAATCCGGTCTCCAAGGAGATAACTCAATACTCGAATGTAATAAATTTATCTTACGTGGTAATAGGTGAAAACTATAACGTAGGTACCTACTGGGGTGATTTACTTGCAAGAGAAAAGAATATAAACGTAAAATTGGAATGAAGCGTATTATCACCGAACAGTTTAATTTAAGTGAAGCATTAGTGATTATAAATATGTCAGTAATAAAACCTCAAAACATGGAAATAATACTTAGGTAAGGTTTTAATCATCCTTCCATATTATAAAAAACAACTATTTTTTTTATATTTGTAACCACTTTTTGCTATATCTTGCTCAAACTCATAAAATATTTAAGAAATGCATTGTAATGTAGTATAGGTTTGTGTTATTTATGCAAGCAGAGTGACGTCTTCAGATAATAGAATGTAAAATAAAACTATTCGTTTCTGAAAAATATAATATTTTCAGAACACATCGTTCAGACGTTTAGAAAATAAATATCGAAAGACATCTCGAATCAATGATAGATGCTACTTTACAAATATATAATGTTCTCAATGGATCGATTTGTTAATGTTACTGTGAAATAATAACTTAGAAAGAATAAAATCATGTCAACGTATTAAATAAATTATATGATAATTTATATATTCCTGATAATTCATTTCAATTTACGTTACCCCCCTTTATGTTTCATCCTTAAGACGAAGATAACAATTATTTGATTAAAAAGTTCTAACTTTATTATCCTTAGTGGATTCTCGAAACGAAATCCATTCATTCGGTTCTTGTCAGTCGGTGTTGAATGTCGTCTCGAGTAAGTTTTTACAGAATGTGCCGAGGAAACTTAGGAGTTTCGCTCACATATTTCATAAAGTTTCAAGCGATGATGACTTAGTTGGTAGTGCGGTCTGATTTCACGTCAATGAACGCGGGTTCAAACCCACCTAAACAACTCCAAGATCAGCTTGAGCTTTCGGTGAAGTAAAACATCGTGAGGAAACCATGGCGTGGTGGTAGGGCATTTTCTAATAATGCCCGCCTGGGTAGCTAACACCCTCAAGTTTGAAAACCTATCGCCACATGCCAATAGGCGTGTTCCTGTTGAGAACCAGTACCTAGGCTTAGTGTGTTTACCATTCTAGACCACAACGTCACGTACCAATAGGTGAGATTGGAGTCAAAGCATTGTGCCTATATCGTGTAAAAAAAATATTATAGAAATGTATAAATACATTTTTTCCAAGTAAAACATTTGTACTTAATACTCAATAATTAAGGTTTTTTGCTGACATAATATAGAAAACTGTTTCTAGTTTATTCATTTGATTAATTGGCAAGTCAACAGGAAGTTGTATTGCATAAATTATTAAATCAAATTCATTTTATTTACTTGCGCATTTATTGCTGTGCTCACTACTTGTACATGACTACACATGGCTTAAGTAAAATTAAAATAGAAATAACTTGCTTAAAATTTACTTGATATTTTATTCTACTGCTACTGAAATTAACATTTACAAAATTGGTACATAGTAAAGAACTTGTAAGCACTCTACTATAACACTCGGGGAAAATCGAAGTCTGTAGTGCTTACTTAATTCATTTACGAAGAGATTTCACATACGTTATGAGTATGCAAGATTATACGAACAACTAACAAAATAATATTACAAACATGTACTGGTAAAACTCAATACAGCATTTATTGTGTACCTATAAACTACTTTAAATATTGCGTTACAAATTTAAGAAAACCAATTAACGCGAGTGAAAGAAAGAAGCCTACTTAAGTGATGTCCCTTTTTTAGAAGTACGTAAAATTCTAAACAATCATCATCATACCAATTACTATACAATGATTGGAACATCACATCTAATACAAAGCTCTAAAAATCAACACTATCTTTACAGAAGAAGGGGTAAGAAGTCCAATTGTTTCGTTTGTAAGCAAATTATACATTTATAAATAGAAATACTTATGCAAATTAGAACCAAAATTTGAAATGAACCAAACTGAACCAAAAAATGGAAAAAATGCTCGATTTTTGACCATCATATTGATATGTTCGTCAAATAAATTTGATGAATAAAAACAAAAAAAAAGCAGTCAAACGTAGAGGCATAGCCAAAGTCTTTCTTATTCTATCTATAACTGAAAGAAAGTTTAAAAAATCTGTTCGGTTTTGGAGGAGGAAACAGTGTACTAAGAAGTAATGTTTTCGTCTATTTAGGATAGGTAATATCAGCCCGAGGTGAAGTTGTCCCTCTATTGTTTTATAATTCTTTCTTTGAGGCGCAACGCGAAAGCAATAACTTTCTGAAATACCTGCTGTTCAAATCTGTTGCCGACCGCATGACTTCTAAAGAGTAATATGACAATGAACCTAGTTAATTACCTACAATGCAGTTAGAACTATAAAATTCCTCTTTCAAATTGTTGTTTAGTTCTAATACTCTGTCCAAATATACTAAGCATAGTATTGTTTTCATCACGCATAGCGAATTTCCCATACTATAATATTTATCAAAGGAGAAAACTTTTTCGATTTTGTATTTTAAAACAATTCCATTCCGTAGTAATTTTGAAAACGGACTTAGCCAAATCAGCGTCTCTCTTTCTTACCTTGTTATCTCATATCCTAAAAGTTTAAAACGCAGAAGCTATCGAAACGGGAACTTATTAACTCGATGTGATCGTCCCCCCGTGGAAACTCCACGTTAAAATGTTACCAGGAAAGGAAAACTTTCACCGGCAACAAAAAGAAAACTTAGCAGCGAAGTTTAAAAAGGATCGCTAAATGCTATCCGTACTTAGTGTAAAACTACTGCTCTGCTATCTGATCTGTCTGTAATGTATAAATGGTTTATAGGGATTTTGAACTTTGAAAAATTAACGGTTTTTCGATATTTAAACAAGTCTGGAGCAGATTAGTAAAGTAAAATAATATATGTATGAAGAGAGGCAACCTCTGTAGTCTGTGCATATATTTAATTTGTCCGTCTACCCGTTTACAGCTTGAGAACTATTGACATCGTAGTTCAAAGTTATTATTATATCATATTCAAAATTTACCCCTGCAGCGTCGCTCGCGTTAATCTATTCACAATTCAAAAATGTACATTATATCAATTATATACATAAAATTACTAGTTGTGTACTCGCTGCTCTGCCCGCATTTCATATTTTCTTCACTGCGTATCTAACGAAAAGAAATGAATGAAGTAAAATTAGAATCGCGGAAAAAATGTACATAAGAGTAAATTGGAAAAGATGTAAAAGGGTTGATGGAGTCCAAAAAATTAATTTCGCATCGAATGGTAGTAGTCCCTCCTGATACGTTCAGTAGTTTTGAGAAGATGGTGCCTCAATCTATATTTTAATACATTATAGCTAGAAAATAAAGAAAACTATGAAGTTGACATAAAAGTGAAAACCATAGTATTCCTTGCAACATTTAATAATTAAATTAATCCGTTGAATATTTTAGAGATATAATTCAATAAATGATTAGAGATAATAAAAACTTTTTATTTCATATATAAAAAGGATTTAAAACAATAGAAATGATTTTGTTATTGATTATTTAATACGTGTTATAAAAAAAACAGACCATGAAAATTAAAATCTTTTTTAAGACAAAGCCTGCGATACTAACGTATGACATCATACTTTAGGGCTTTCGAACAAGTTCTATATTAATTAATTCGTTCTTCTATACTAATAAATAATACCAATTTTTAATCAAATACACATGATTACTTATACGATACTTATACCAAAAATACAATTTTGAAAATTTTTGTCTGTTTGTACCGCGTAATCTCAGGTACCGTACCTTTAATTTTTGAAAATAATTAGGGTTCCGCGTAAAAAATTAATATGTAAAAAATGGAATAAAATCCGATTCAATTCACAGTTTTACGGACAAGTGTTTGAATTTAGGAGAAATATTTTTATTTTACCCTAGGACTAACATTTTTTTTTAGGAATTTAATTAGGGTTCTGTATAAAAAAAAAACTACAAATTATAGTGAATATATGAAACTCGGGAGCAGCCGTGGGCACACAGCTAATTTTTTTAAAATTAAGCACTAGTCAACTATGTTGCGAATCATATTATAAATAGATAATACTTCCATCAAATATTGCTAAAATATTAACGTTGACATTTTAATACGCATGTAATGTGACACTATTAATTATCTTTCGTTTTGTTTATACTTTTTTATTTACATTAAACTTTTTATATAAATTGAGACTAATTATAAAATTGTTTTTGAGTATTATTTTTTGTGCAATTGATAGCGCACAACTAATTAGTTCATAAAATCATAAATATTATAGATAAAAATATAATTATTACACTACTCTATATACAGAGTAGCATGCATTTTATATCTTGGTTTAAATCTCGTGGCGGTAGTGGGTGCAAAAGCTTCCTAAGATGGGCATCTGAACACGTCCTAACTCGGTACTGGATGATAATATTTATGCAATAACGCGCTTCAACTATGTTCTATGACCCCGCAATATATTTGTAAGAATTCGAAGTATCCAGAAAAATTACGTAAGCTATTTTCGCCTTGTCAGAAAACCTCAATATATTGGTATTTGTATATTGTTTTTATTATTATATTGTATTTTTATATATATTATTTATATATATATTGGTACCATGTAAGAAGAAATAATTGTTGAGTAATATTCAAGATATTAGGGAAAACTAAAGGATAATAAACACAGTAGCATCAATGACTAAGTTTTAGAAGGAAGAAAATGATGGTCTGGAATGTGAATAATCGCAATAATAGAAATTATACCGGTTGTAATTTTCAACCACATAAGTCAAAAAATCATGTAAAAATCATTCGGGCCCACAGAATAGTATACCGGTACGATTAATTCATAAGAGATGGAATAACAAAACAAATTCTCATAACCGCATAAGCTCTCTCGACACTATGTCATATAAAGAATTTTACATCATGTATTTTTGTCAAACTATAAAACTTAACGGATAACTACATATATACGAGTATATATATGCTAGTGCTTTAGAGTTATTGGGAACTGAGGACGTAACACGGTCGAAATTTAAAAGTTTCCACAATCGCGATGCGCGTCTCACATCGACAACTAACCCTCTACCTGCTGATCATAACAAGTTGGAACTTCTCGAAATATGGCGACTCTTTTTATTGTCACGGGATAGGGTTAAATGTGTGCACGATTTTATCCTTTGTTCTGTGTACATTTTTATGTTAGCTATACATTTATTTTTATCCTATTTTATTTGCTTTTCGTTTGCTGATATAAAATTTTTACCTGCTAATACGATTAAATTGTGATCTATCGAATTTTTTATATTGCTAGTGAATCGTGTTGGAATAATAGTATTAGTGTGTCATTAAGTTTTATGTTCCTGTTAAATAATTAATATGTATTTTTTTATTTGAATAGCAATAAAATAATTTAGTTTTTTGTTGCATTAATTTTATAGCTTATAAAATGCACTAAACTAGAATTAAGATTATTATATATGTTAATCAGATTACTCATTTTTTTATTATGGTATACCTAACTCATAAATTTAAATATTATTAATGACACTACAGTAATACTAAAAAAGGCTAGAAAAAAAAAAACAATATTTTAATTTTAAATAAATTCTTATTTCTTTACTAATTCGAAGAGGATGTCACATTAGGTTTAATAAAAATTTAATTGATTTTCTACGTCCTGACTTACATCCTACAAATGAATAGTTTAGGATCACTTAAAGATTTCTGCGATGGCGTAACTACCAGATAATTTGCATACATTGAAAACGATCGTCCGATGGTCTTTCGTATATACATCTATAAATAGTGGTGAGCACTGGCGGATGTGGCATTTCAACCATGTAAACTATGTATTTCTGACAACATTATCAACAATGTCGATACCATACGGCGTCGCTATTCCATTCTTTATCCGGTTTACACTTTGATTTCAGTCATTAGATGTTTCAATTGAATAACACACGGTATATGATGTCATCGAAGTAATCGTTTACGATTGGTTATTTTTAAAACAAAAGGATACCTTGATCCGCTTCATCAAGATGAATAGAAACATTTCTAATGATTACTTTATTTGGTGCAGCCCTAAATCGAAAAGCTGTCTCCAGGCAAATAAAAGTGTGTCATGCTTAAAAGCCAAATCCACTTTATAGCAATAATGTGTTGTCATCTTTAGTCTTATTTTTATTAGGTGTGATTTTCTTCAAAAGGATAACCTATAATTATCCTTATATTAAAACAAAGTTAGTGTCAAGCGCTCTGGACATTGGATTTTGTGGCTACTCTTTTATTATTTTGAGAACGCCCATGACTCAAGTAGTTAAATCCAAAAATTAAACTAAAGAACAGGAACAAAAAATTCTAACATGTACATAGAGCTATAATGTACGTACAGTAGAAGACAGTGAAGACCAAAAAAAGTATTTTATATAATATCTCTACGTTATATAAAAAGCAACGCCTGTCTTTCTGTTATCTGACCGTTAGATAAAACGTTAGACTGTTTATGGTTGGCTTATAAACCGAAAACTACTTAACCGATTTACATGATTAAAAAAAAACTTAAAAAAAACAGCCCGTTTCGTGTTCCTTCTTATATTTATCTTTATCTTTGCATTATATGTAACACTGGTATGTCCGTTCTATACGCGAGCGGAGTCGCGACCACATAGCTAGATCTCATATTAACTTAATGGCAGTTAATCGAACACACGACTGGAAAATTATAGATAACTTATCCATTTAATGATTTTTACGACGTTTACATTGAATGCAAATAGTGGCCGGTCCGTCGCGCGCTGCATTTTGCATGAGCATGCATGCATTCGTAACCACGTCTTCATGTTAATTGTGGAAATTATCTGCATTCGCCCGTCGATTCAATAAAATTCCCTGCGGTGGTGATTTTTTAAATCGAATTACGTAAACCAATTTTAAAGTACAATTGTATTCCGCCATATAAACGGAGTTATTGGATAAATATCTATTAAATATTTATTGTAAGTTTATTTACGTAAAAGAAAATTATTGAAAGTATTAATGTTTTATAAGATGTATAAACAAAAAAATGAATAACATTGAGTAAGAATCGTTATAGAACTATAAGAAAATATTGACGAATTATAAACGCGAAGGTGCAGACTTTAAAAAACTTTAATCATTTTCTCAAAACTTCATTTAATGAGTTAGATCAATTTTGTAGTCAAGGTGCAAATGTAAATCGCTAATTATATATTTTAGTTTATGTGAAAGTGTAATGTGGACTTACTGGGGAATATATCTATAGATGAAAAGTTAAAAACGAATTATCTATTATTAATAATACATAAATCGAGTTGTCAATGTTACTGTTACTTTCAGAAAGTCTCGATATAATATTTCAATTTTAAAAGATACATATAAAAAATTTATTCATTTATTACAAAACAGTACTTATCTATGAACGTATTATAAAATTTACGTTAAAAGCACGCCTTGGTATCTCGTTGGTAACACATTAACATAACGTCAGTCAGAAAAAAGGTAGTAAAATAAAATTTATTAGACTACAAAATAGATAATCCACATATTTTATGCAGGTTTTTGTGTAGTAATAAATTCAACGATCAAAAAAGATATCTTATAAATTTATCAACGTATAGGTTATTGGTTGATTGAATGGTCTGAGATGCAATAAAAACGGCGTTTAGTCTCTTATTAACTACTATGAATTAAATACGGTAGCATTTAGCAACCGTGATTAAAGATCCTACGCACGTTTAATATTTTTAAAATAAAACGATTAAATTTTGTAAAAAAATAACTTCCACGTTTTAAAAAAAACCTCGGTAAATAATTTACGTGAATACATATAATTACTTAATATATAAATAGATACATAGAGCTAGGTAGATCCAAATTCGAGAAAGAGGTTAATTGTCGAATCCAACTCGGCTGGGACGAGTTCGGGAAGCTACGCAGAATCTTCTAGTCTGATATACCGCAGTGTCTCAAGACGAAAGTCTTCGAAAAGCGTGTTGCCAGTGATGACATACGGTACTGAGACGTGGTCGCTCACAATGGGCCTAATAAAAAAAGCTCAAAGTTGCTAAAAGGGCAATGGAGAGGGCTATGCTTGGAGTTTCAATGTGTGATCGAATCTGTAATGAGGAGAACATTGCCCGAAGAATTGCTAAACTTAAGTGGCTGGGCATATTGCTCGCAGAACCGATGCCTATTGGGGCCAACGGGTTTTCGAATGGGTACCACGCACCGGAAGATGTAGCATGGGTGGGCTTCCCATAAGGTTGACCGACGACCTGGTAAAGGTAGCGGGAATCCGCTGGATGCGGGTGGTGCAAGACTGGTCACCGTGGAGATCTTTGGGGGAGACCTATGTCCAGCAGTGAACGTCTTTCGGTTTAATGGATGGATGGATATAAATATTATAAACTTTAATTTTTACTGTTGCATAAACATAAAAAATATGAATTCGTCTAAATATTATATGATGCAAAACGTATCATAGTAATCATAACGCGACGCAAATAAACAGAATGAAGATAGCCGCGGATTCCCTCCAATACGAGTACAAGACACGCTGCGCTGTTATGTGCTATCTTCATACTTAATAAAATAAAGGTTTACGAACGTAAATTTGTTAGTTTTTCTGATAAAATAAGCACGTTCCGAATCGAAACTACCAGTAATGCTTCTTGATATTCGTTAATTAATAATGCGAATGATATTATTAAGCTTTCATATTAAGAATATATAACATAACATAACATAACATCACACCCTTGGTATGCAGAAAGAGTAGAGAGCAGAGCAGCAGAGTAGAGTATGCAGAAAGGGTATGTAGAAACTACATCCTTTTTTTCACTTTTTTTATTATTATTTTTTTGTAACGTTTGTAACGATTCCCGGATTTGAGTTGGCTGGGGAGCATTCTTTAATCTGGTAGAAATACGTTCGCCTAATTTGCCCAGTCACCCCCTACTTCTAAATTTGTTTCTTGGAACTACTTTCAACTATACTCTGCACGTGCCCAAAACAATTAAGCTTATTTTCTTTATCTTATCCTTGCTTTGATGCTTTTTCCAGACCTAGCACTAACACCATACATAAGTGTAACGAACAACATAATGTAATAGAAAAAGAAAAAAACAAACAAATATCATTTAACCTAGACCTACTAGTGTATTCCAGTACGTGGCAGCCATTCGAGAACCCGTTGGCCCCATCCAGCATCGGTTCTACGAGCAATGTGGCCAGCCCATTGCTAGTTTGTCAATTCTCCGGGCAATCTCGGTTACTTTGGTTCTTCTGCGGATCTCCTCATTTCTGATTGGATCACGCAGAGAAACGTACGTAACTAAATATATTCAAGTAATGAATTATCTTATGACGTATTGTATGAAGACTCTCGTATGTATTCAGCCTTAAGTAAAAAACAAACGACCTTCAAACTCTGACGTACTTGTAAGTAAAAAAAAATTACCAAGACTGCAGCATTCCTAACTTATTACCATTTTTATAATAATTTCTACTGCTAATTTACGATCCATTATCATCTAAAAGATCGTTATATTTATAACTGTATGGGACACAAGACCATGTTTTAATTAATTTATGTTTTTCAAAAACTATAAATTAATTTTCTGTAACCCAATTTATATTATTCGATACATTGTGTAAGTAGGTACATATCAAACGTACTATTTTCATTGCTTATATAATATGCATATGTCAGGATAATTCGCGTATATTTATTGTAAATTAATATTCATTTATATCAGCACAAAATAAAGAATTGATGAACACATTAAATTGACATTCAACTTATAATAATCAATCATTGCTAAATATAGCAATAACATTAATGATAATTTAAATTACTTAACCGTAATACTCGACAGAGAAAAAAGAATGATAATTTGAATACAATGAAGCTAAATTATTTATAATTATTATTAATTACTTAATATTTAAAGCTATCTTGTGTTTTTAATTTCTAACATGAAAGTGTAATTTCTTGGTTTTTATTCTTAAAGGACTTTACACAATCTGCAAAATTTAGTAATAGGTGAGTTGGGATCATAATTAGTTTTTGATAATTGTTTACAATTAATAGATTGAAAGATGTAAGCCAATGTATTTACTCAATTGTAAAATTGTATTTCTCGTAGAAAATACAAATAAATAAGGGAACACAGCTTTGTATAATTAATAGACTACACATTCCCCTTATTGCGTCTTATACTCGATGTAACCTATTTTATAATTCTCTATTTACATAATATATTTCAATACACATAGGTATATGTGCTTCTATGTGTCGATAATACTAAAAGATTTTCCTGCGAACTCGGTTTAATGGTTACAAACTAATTAAATAGGAATGACTACGTGTGACTCAAAACTGGAATGTTTCCGCAAGTACGAATGAAAGATAAATGAACTGACTTAAAATCATAATTATTGTCTTTTACAAAATCTCTCTCTCAAGTAACTCCTAAACATAGAGTCTTGCGCCACCCGCCTTTGTAGATTCCCGCGCCATCCACCAGGTCGTCATTCCACCTTGTTGGGGGCCTACCCACGTTTTGTCTTACGGTATATGATTGTCATTCGAAAACCATTTGACTCCATCGGAGATCGCTTCTTTGCAATTTACCTACCCACTGCCACTTAATTACACCAATTCTGCGCACTTTAGTTCTTCTTAGTATCTCCTCGTTCCTGATTCCATTATGCAGTGAAACTCCAACCATAGGCCTTTGATTAGTGTACCTACTTATAAATATAATAAACCTTTAACACATATTTTTAAAGTGTTAATTTTTAAAACGAGTTCTAATAGTAACTCATAACTAACTGGTAAAGGTAAATGTTAGGAAATCTGTAATGAATCCTTTATTACGTAGAGTTTTCGTGATGTCGAAGCAATGTCGATACAACCCACATATCCGTTAAGACTTTGTTCAAGGACCTTCTATATGCTCTTGAATGTCATCGAGCTGATTGGCTAATTGTTTTAATTCTAGATCTGATATTAAGAAATATAGATTCAATTGATTTGAACATAAAATGTAATTAACTCTTCTAAATTACTCACAAATAGTTAGCGTAATTTACGCCGCCCATTCTATCATTATCTAGTCAATACGATAATAATATTTAAAATGCCGAAAAATGTAATTATTTTTTTTTTCTAAATATAAATTTTATCTAAGTTATTTTGTATTGTCTTGGAAGAAAACGTTTTATTTTTTTATTTTTATCTGTGAATTAATGAACGATTTAAATCTAATGTCTAACAGACACAATGATTATTATGAAATATAAATAAATTAGAAGGCGCAGTTTTGACAGTAATGAAAAGACTATATAAAAAAGGTAATGCGTAAAAAAGTTGTGCATGTTAAACAAATTAAAAAGATGCCTATTTTACAATTTACATTGTACTTGTAATCGTTGCATTGTCTTTCTTACTTAATAATAAATATAATATAATTAAAAAAAAACCAGTTTTATTGTATAATAATATAAATTTAATGAACAAGTATGAGACCAAATTTCGGACATTCAAAAATTTAAATTATTTGTAAGTTGTAGGTATAGTTCAATTTTGGTTTAAATTTAATTATGTTCTAAGAGGTTACGCTTAAATATTTTTAAATCAAAATATTTAAGAGTAAATTATTCCAAATTATATTCAGTTAGGGTGGTAGAAATCAATATTCACTTTAAGTTATACATTTGTAATTACACATTGTACTTTAAAAATGATAACAAGTACATACACCAGTTTAATATATTAACAATTGCATTTTCTTAGAATTTAGAGCGTACGCATTGGAGTAATATTATCAGTACATTCTGAGTTTGTAAAGTTATTTGACCTTGAACTGTTTAAAAGAGTTTTTTATGTGTAGTACAGGAGTCACTTGACCCTTATAAAATTCAAATCAAACACTTTTTGATGAAGTGCATTCTTTTAAATAGTGTATTTAAAGGATCACTTTAATGGTAAGTTTTATTCCAAAGAGTTGTAAAGAGTTCGTAATCTATAAAAGTTTCGGTCGTTGACCTGAAGATTATCCTAACAAGCCAAGGTTAAGGTGACATTGTACCAACCATGCGCGGGCGATGCGACGGACAACTGACATCACACATGCGTTCGCTAAATATGATAATATACACATGTATGTATGTTAAAAAAATGTAAGCACTAAAATCTAAATTTTATTATAACTTATTACTAACTACTAATGTGTTATTAACGAAAAAAAATCCTTATTAATTTTTCCATTTGACTTTGTAGTATTTTTCAAATATGTAAATGAGAAGATTTTTTTATATGTAGATATGTGATTATTGTAAAATATATGTTGTATGTGTTTTATAACGTGTATCGGAATAATTAGTGATAATTATTTTCAAGGCGACCAAAGACATTAAGTATATATGGGTTAAATTATATAAAGGCGGACTAATAAAAATTCGATAGAACTGTTTATTTCCACTTTTATTGGAGTAATGAACTGCAGTGGCCTATGTTTATTTATATATGGTTAAGGGGTTCTCTTTTGGACATAACGACATTATGTATGAAATATCTAGATCGACATTTAAGAACTGGCTTTGAGTGATATTACTTATAACCTGTTATACCAAGATCTCCAGAACAGACTATAATATGGATTATAAACATCTCTAGTTGCAATTTACACCTATATTTATTTTATTATTGATTATTATTATAGTTCAAATAATATTCGGAGCCGTAATTTCCATTGTAGTTATAAAAAGCGTCTTTTTTTGTATTTCGATAACTTATTTAAAAGTTTTCTTATACGACCTTTTTTAAGGTTTACTCAACGAATTAATTTCGATTATGAGATAATTTCATTAAAATTAATATCTAATATTAACATTAATATTAGAGTTATTTATTAAGTTTTATTAATTTCCTACTTCATTAATTAATGTTAACCGTTAGTATCAAGGTTCAGTAGGTACGTTATTATATATTGATAATAATTTATCGAATAGTATAATTCGATCGAGAATAAATATGACTAGAGATACCGTTTCAAACAAATTGTGTATTTAAACGAGTAGGAGGAGTATACAGCTGTTAAATTATTTATTTTTCAGCGTAAGTACTCTCATAATCGCACATGTATTAAATGAAAGAATTTTTCAAGGACAGAAAGATATGAAAATTACTTATTATTTTATTATCATAGTATGTCTGTAGAATCACACTGTAAAACATGACTATGAATTTAACAGTTTCTTTATAATTTGCATCGTTTATTATATTATAAAATTAAGTTACTTTTTTCAAATTATCTTTATAAGAAAATTGTTTTATGTTTTGTTTATGTTACAAATGATTTAGAGATAAACATTCATGTCATACACTAAATATTAATATTTTTACGTAATATGTTTTTTTACGTTATTTTATTATCGTGTACTAAAAAAACATTATGACAATAATTTTGACAAAAACTTCCCGCGTATTAAGAACATGTAAGTTAAGGATAAATCCTGATTAAATTATGTGATACATACGCAGAAACCGAAATTGGATATGTCGTAATACAAATTTTATTACAAATTATTATGCAAATACTTGTTTTATTACATTACATTTACGACTTAGTTTTACGTCTAAACAACGCCCTAAAGGTATAAAACATGTAAATAGGAGAAAAGAATGGGAAAATCATCATAAATCGTTACGGGGGATAGCGTAATGCGATATAAACGCGTTGAAGTGATAAAGAGTCAAACAGTTCAGACCCCGGTTTTTGGATCTGAGCGCGATTGTAAAAATCCTAAGAACATCAAAGGATTCATTTTATGACTTCGGTCGCATAATGTTGGGAACTAATGTATGCGGCTGGCAATCGTCGGAATGCGAGTTGCATGTGATTTATTTACCATGTTCAAACCTTGGTATGATGGAATCATTATTTATACAATTGTTCGAACTATGGTCTAAATACGACCGTGATCACTCACTATTAAAAAGTTTACTAATAAAAGTAAAGCTCACAAATAGTTATCTATACCTTCTAATAAATAAAATTGAAGTGTCTGTTTGTAATGTCAAAATGTTTTTCTTTTACTAAATAGATATGAATGTATATACGATATCAAAATAAAAATTTTAAAATTTTTGTCTGTCTGTTTTTTCCGGGTAATCTCCGGACGAATTTTGACGGGACTTTTTTTGGTAGAAAGCTGAAGTTACTCCGGGTAACCTAGGGTACTTAGGGAAATTAGGTAGGGTTCCGTATAAAAAAAAAAATGAAAACACAGTAAAGAATATAAGAAACGCGGGCACAGCCGCGGACGCACATCTAGTTAAACATAAAATCCGTTAATAACCAAAAGAGAAAAATCTCTGGAACTGTTTTATCTTTGTTAAATTATAAATAGACTAGCTGTGCTAGCGGCTCCGCTCGCATATATTTTCTACGCCATCAATAATAAGCAAAACAATAACCCGCCCGTCCTCCATTGATGCGACTTTAGTGAGAGAAATGAAAATCTTAACTAGCGCAAGACCACCAAAATGGTACGAACCTCGGCTTGAGCTAATAGCTGTGTTAAATATTAGCCTACGGTAAATAAATTAGGAGGACAAAATATCAAAGATTCCATTGTCCACTGTGTAAGTATATGCGTGCAGTTGGATGCGTGTGATGCGGTGTCACTGTATCCCTCCCCTGATGAGGATCACAGCACATTTTGCACAGCTGCCAGAGTGAGACCCGGAGAACAATTTTTAACTTGCGCTAAGCGGGACAACTCAGACAATACGTATCTATATTTATTATTAATTTATTATAATATACTTATATAAAAATATATCGCTACCGCTACTAGATATCGTCGGTCCTCTATAGGTCAGAAGATAATACCTTATCGAGCAATTATTGACAATGATTTAACCACTGGCATGTGTAATCACTGAACGTTCAATGTTCTAAATGAATTGTAGATTATATTATAATTATATATTAGTAATTTCTACGATAGAAAAGAAATGGAAAATACCAATGTATAAAAGAAGAAACAAAAAATGTTGTGAATGATTATAAAAATACTTGATGATATAATTTGTACAACTTAAAGGAATTATACAATTCAAACAAAAACCTAATTTTCGGATACACCAAGTAAAGTTAAAAATAACAACGTATAGGACGACCTTTAAAACCGTTTATACATGTAGGTAAGTAAGAATACTAAATAATGATTATAACAAAACTTACCTAAATGTATGAGATTAATAAAATTCATATCGGACATTTTGTTCGAAAATGTATTTGCTTACAATGTGACCTTTAACTACGAGCATCTGAGACCATAAAGATAAAGTTATCCGATTAACAAAGTATTTTGATCTAGAAAATGAAATAAAATCTAGACTATTTTATTATAACGTTAAGGTTAATAATATTGTGTGTAGATAAGTATGATTGTAATATTAAAGTTAAATTACAAAAATATCTAATTATAATGTCCGCGTGTGTATGTTTACTTATACGCGAACTCCTCCTAAATCATACAACGGATATTGATGTGGTTAGCATCCTTAGTTAGAGTTTTTTAAATGTATATTTGCATATACATTTTGTATATATACTTTTTGTAATTAA
Organism: Samia ricini; assembly: GCA_014132275.2. Taxonomy (NCBI): domain Eukaryota; kingdom Metazoa; phylum Arthropoda; class Insecta; order Lepidoptera; family Saturniidae; genus Samia; species Samia ricini. Next base: position 11,716,882 of record AP028165.1, on the reverse strand, counting down.
ATAAAATGAATACTAAGTAATCAAAAAAAATTGAGGATGCTCCCTATTAAGAGATACTTCAGAATTATGTAATAACTAGAATTTAATGATTCTTCAACCTTCCTACACAAAGCTTCGCGATGTCGTAACACAATTTCAAATAACACAATTTCATATCTAAATAAATTCTAAAGTTAAAACGGGCGAAGTTGCGGACAGAAGCTAGTATTTTCTAATTGAATAACAAAATACGAGGGGTTGTGTGATATATTCACAAATAATCAAACAAGTATGTCGGCGTTGGATTATTGAATAAAAAGGATCATTATCTTTAGAAACTGGATTAAATAGTTAAGTCAACTATGAATATTCAGCGAAATTATTTCTGCTTAGTGTGAATGGAATATTTAAAATGGTGATTACTAATTTTAATGTCGTTAATTAACTTAATAATAAACCTGATTTGGTAGTAACCGATATTGCAAGACGTAAAATTGTAAGACGCATCGAAAGCCAATCAAAACTGTTACTTGTATGCTCACTGCCGATATTTGAAGACAGTTATCCCTCTAAATATAAAACTTAAATATCAATTATCGAACTGTTTGCGTGTAAAACCGATAATTATGTTATTTCCCGTGCATCCCTTTACGCACGTATCTTGTAATCTTTTCTAATTACTCTAATTATTTGACGGCTTTATTTTTAAACTGTAATGCCTCAGCTCAGTGCTTGGACCAAAATCTCACTTGATATTAAGTGACGATGTGGTTCAGAATGGTAAACACACAAAGTCTAGAGGTACTGGTTCTCAAATAATGCTGTGGGAACGCCGAATGCTACCAAGCGGTCATTATTAGAAAACGCCCTATCACCATGCTATGGTTTCCTCACGACTTTTCCTTAATCGAAAGCTTAGGCTGATTTTTTATTCCATTGACGTGGAATCCGACCGTACTACCAACTGAGACATCATCGCTTCATTAGATTGTTACAACTTAAATCTAGTATTGAGTTCGACTTTTGCCTTTAATTTCTATTAAAATAATGATTTTATGTGGTCTGGTTGAGCTCTATAAAATTATATTACATATTTGAATGTATGTTAATAACTTACTAAGTGAGACTCGCACATCGGAATAAAGTAGCAATTCCACTACCGAAAATAATTTATCATCCATAAAGGAAATATAAAAAAATATATAAAGGCTTATATAAGAATAAAGCCCTATTTGATTGAAGGTTAACAAGAAAACAAGCCAAAACCTTTGCCCTCGACAAAAAAAAACGTGAGCATATATTTTAGCATCATACCCGTGAATTAATTTGAAACAAGGAAATTAAGGTTTGAAATAATGCGACAAAAAAATGTCTTCCTGATTTACTCCTACTACTAAAAATACTCTATAGTTGTGAGGTTTTTATTGGATTTAAACAGTAATTAATTCTCTTATACCGGTTCGCTAGCCCTTCGAGTGTCCGGTAGAAGCCTTGGAAAATTTTTGAATGTAATTCGCTACAGCAATGCTACTTCCGTATATTGTGTGAGCGTTCCTACGATGATGACTTTTGGCAAAAAAAAAATGTAGCGCGCTATATTTTAAACCTATTAATAACTAATCGAAATTATCTTTGAACGACAGAGTATGGTTCATACACAGGTTACAAGTCATCTCATTATTACTAATTTCCATATGATTTTCAGAAGCTCCTAAAGTATTTTTATTATCATTGTAACCGTTATTGTAATTAACCGTTATAGTTTTCTAGTGTTATTGTAATTCATCTTCTACATTGTCTATCCTATTACTTACAAACATATTTCTCAAATTTTATTATTTCAGATATTTTTGGTTGCTATATTTTAATTTGTGTGTGTTCACATTTGAACACTGAGGCCAGTCGCCTTAATCCCTAGAAACAATAAAGTTTTGTTAAGTGACAGTAGACTGTATTTATTTATTTACATAAAAAAATCACAACTCGTATAAAATAGACATATAAACTAAACCGATACATTAAATAGCCAAAATTGAATTTATTGTTATTAATAAATTAAATATCTAACTATGTTTACATGTGTGTGTTACTCGACAAACTTGTTTACTGTCCAGTACAAAAAGCTTTCAACTATATCGCTAAATTCGGAAATGTTAGCCAAATTTTTATCAATAAAAATCAACTTCATGTTTGTTTTTCTCATAATTAGTAACAAACTATTTTTGTGAATTACATTACAAATTAACCCCTGGAGCACTGGCGTTTACGCCAGCATTCCATTGTTTTCCTATTGTTTTATTTTTACGGGTACTCGACACATTAATATTACTGAACTGTAAGTAAATATTTCATTATTAATCGAGTTTACGAAGTTTTATTGTGTAGTTTTGAAATATTAAACTAGGGAGACTAGTTCGCATTATGTTTTAATATTTAAGTCATATAATCCGATACAATTTCTTCATAGGGCCATAATAAACAACTACACTTTTTTCAGTACAACTTTGTTCTCTAATAACTCATTATGGTATCATAAAGCGAATCTATCTACATAAAAATCCACACATAAAAATACAACATGGATGAAGTTCTTTAAAAAAATTAAGGCCAATTATTCCTTTCAAATTTACCTGACCTTATCGTAAGCATGACTTATCAGCAATTTCCTATAGGGAACAAGTTAATCGGATTTTATAAATCTCCTTTCTATTCACCCATTACGATCATCGGATCTTCGGATAAATTGGATGTAATAATTTTATCCGCCGACTGGGTTTTTTTATGTTGCAGGACGTTGAAAAATTGAATTTTTCACAACGCTTCAATGGATTAATTCGACTAATGCATTTAGTAGGTACATGTACGTTCAGAACGGTTGGAGATGTTTTTTTTTTTGCATCAATTTTCCTGCTCTTGTTCTATTTGTGGTTTGGAGTGAACTATTCTGTTACTATAATAAGGTATTGCCAAAGGTAAAAATTTATTTCAATTTTCAATTGTAAATTTATATAGTACCCGAATAGTACACACAAAATAAAACGTTATAAATTAACTGTAAATTATATTGAACTAGATGTGATCACGCCAGTCCGCTCGGAAAACAAACAAAAAGACAGATAGACGATGCCTTTTATATAAACGTCAGGATAAGAATGTGAGATGGAACACGACAATGGTTATTTTTTTCTGTTTTTTTATTATTATTCTGATTAAATATCCTATGAAATTATACGTTTAAAAAAATTATCATGTAAATCGGTTCAATGGTTCTCGTATTATAAGCGAACTAACGAACAGACAAACCGATAGACGTTGCGTTTTATATAAAGTAAGGAGATGAATAAAGGTCATACAAGAATCTGTAATTATATTAAATCTTAATATAGCTCGATATCCTTTCTAGAGAAAAAAAATCAAATTAAAATATATTTTTTTTACCTTTTCATGGGTGTCAGATAATTTTTGACGATTATATACAATTTGATCTAAGAGAAGCATATGAATACATTATAATTTTTAAATTACTTTTATTATTTAATTCAAAGCAGCATTAGAAGGATCTTACCAAATCTGGTTAGGCAAGAAAGGGGAGGAACACGGCAGTGAAGATGAGTGTAGATTCGCATTGTAAAAGGGCCCTTTAAACCTACACCTGGGTCGCAAGTCCCGGACACTGCACTGGGTCCTCTCTCATCAACGCGATGGACCCAGCACCCGCACGGGGAATCCATGGAATGCTAAGAAGTTTCGTCTCTCTCTTCCGTCCATGATATCTTCAGCAAACGTAAAATATCAGTAACTTATTCTTTGTGGTTTAATTAGCGGTCAAATAAGTTTTCAAAGTTAGGAAATAAATGAAGTACTAATAAAGGTCATAGACAGTTTTATCACTTCACTTATCTACATGATATATGGTTAATAAGTACCTACGCTGTTATCGGAATCTCAAAAATAAAACTCGTGTCATTGCCCAAGCGAAGGGTCACATGACATTATAATATGACGAAGCTAAGCTGTCCTAAATCCGATAAATGATCGCAAATTAAAGGACCGTTTATATTATCATATAATAAATTAAGTATTATCGTTGATTCTCGATTATCGTATTGATAAAATTATAGATACATATACCGAATAAAAAAAAATATAATTTATCACCATGAGTTACCACTTTTAAACTTACACTTCAAACATGTTCATTGGATATCGCAGGTAAATGTCATACAAATTATCTTGCAATAGTTATATGTAACAGACTTATCATCATCCTCATGCCGTCCCCTATTCACTTACGGTTGGCGCAGAATGTTTTCTTCTTCCATACGTCCCTATCAACCTTCATCTCTTCATTTACTCCTTTTTCTTTCATATAATTTCTTACAAACTCCATCCACACTATGTTTGGCCTTCTTCTACTGTTCCATCCTTCCACATTCATATTCATTACTTGCTATTTTATTATATAGTTTTTAAAAGAAAGTAGCTTAATGGCATGCAGACCACTTTTTGTTCATAGGGGTTATAAGGACTTCTTATTTAGTTATGTAGTTTCCAAAAATGAAGCTGCGGATAAGCTTGCAAGAGCAGGGGTTATGGAAACACAAATCGGGCCTAATCCGTTTTCTTCAATTCCAGAGAGCTCATTAGGTCATTCACTCAGCGTAAAGCTAAAGAAACTCTGATGCTCATTAGAAATCAGCTGCGAGTTAATAAGAACACCAACTGAACATTGTTGTTTGGCAAACATTGGTGTCCAGAACACAAGAGAGTGCAGGTTCTGAAAATATGAAGACGAAACACCAAAGCACGTCTTGTGTGAATGTGATTCGTGAATATATATCAATACGCAAGCTAATTCTGGATAAGCACGCGTTGCTCCCGGAGGAGATACAGACACTCTCCCCAAAATAATACAGTATATTGACGCTGTAGGTCTAGGCAGTGAGCTTTAGCAATATAAACACAATAGATCTAACTAGGTCTCAGTGATACAAGGACTCCCCCTTTCTAATAATAATAATACCTTCTCATGGTAACGTAAGTATCGACATAATCACGTTTTTTTTTCCACTCTTGACCACGGCCTCTACAAGAAGGCCGAAACTTCGAGATTATAAGTAAGTTCGAGGTCTAGACTCGACATTACTGAAATATTTACATTATTCTTACAAAATCAGCTTAAATACATCCAACCATAAGACGTCCACTGTTGGACATATGTAGGTTTGCCCCAATAAGGGGAAGGGGCGATTGCCATAATTGTCACGCTTGGTAGACAGGTAGGCGATCGCAGTCAGGTGTTTGTGGTATTCAAAAGAAGCTGCTGCCCATCCCCTGGTTTATCCCTTAGTCGTCTTCTATGACATCCACGGAAAGATATGAGGTGCCATTCTTAGCCGGCACCACACAGCAACAGATTAAATAATTAAAAGTAAATATTGTTTACGTAAACATAACATAAACTCCTCTCCCTCTGTGGAAGCGTAATACTTGAATGTGCCCTAAGAGAACTGCCGACCGAACAAAGGGAGAGACAATGAGCAAGGAAAACGATATCGATTATTATTTAACATGTAAATAATATACCTAAAAATACTTGATGAAATATGTTACGGAATGCAGGAAGACTCGACACGTCTGTAAACATTTATAATGTTTGTATATTGATGAGATCATTATTGAAGTGAATTAATAATTCCGAATATCCTGTAATAACCATACAGTCACTTGTTAATACGGAGTGACTTGAAATGGGAATCAATACTAACGACAGAAAGCGAAGTTGCAATAGACAGGGTCATTGAAAAGAGGCGTAAAGAAGTATTTAAGCAGCCCAGTATGACAGCGGTGACTGGCAGTGAATTCTGTTCGGTGTCAGTCGCCGCTTTTTTGGATTGTACTGTACTTAACATCAGGTCCAATGCAGTCACTGCAGTCTATACTAAGAAACAAAATTGAAGTGTCTGTTTGTAATATATACGATACCTATAGAAAAAATATAATTTTAAAATATTTTTGTCGTGTGTCTGTTAGTTCCGGGTAATCTCCGGAACAGCTGAACCGATATTGACAGGATTTTTTTTACTAATAGCTGAAGTTACTACGCGTAACTTAGGCTACTTTTATTCTTCAAAAATATTTAGTGTTCCGCTTAAACAAAATTACAATTTATTAAATTGTGAATAAAATCCAATTGAATGAAAAGTTTTACTGGCAGGTATTTGAATTTGTTGAAAGTTGAAGGTTTTTGAAATATGAATGTTTATATGAAAGAGTTATTTGTTTTAATCGACTAACTCAAGCTTATTTTGATTTTACATAATTATATTACAAGCTTATTTTGATTTTATATAATTATATTACAAGCAACTTGAAGATGGTAATTAGCTAAAAGAAATACCACATTATAAATTTATCATCCACCATACTATGTTGTTTGCAGTCTTAACGCAATAAGAATTTCAATATTAACCATATTATAAAGCAACCTGTTGGATCCTAAACACGCGTTATTGAAATTATAAAAATTAATTGAAGTTCCAAAGTAAATATTTATCTACATATAAAATATATATACACACATCTTTAAATATTTATAAGGGGAGCGTTAATAATAACAAGTACTGTAATAACAGCCCTATCTTTGTTATCGATTGTACCATTCCATTATAACTGAACGACCACCTGTTAGGTTCCACGCTCCGTACAATTATATAGAGATGTACAGTATGACGCGTCCGGTTTATCTATCAATCTATCTACCTAAATTTGAAATCATTTAGTTGTAGTAATATTCCAATAACTCAAAAGAATCTATATAAGTTAAAAAAAGGACAAAGCACGTGATATATTAATTTCGTTAAATTTACCGGAATTTATAACATGATGCTAGCTAGCGTCTTAGCGGTTTAGCTACCATCAAGGTTTTTAACAATTGTTCGACATTTCAGTTAAACAGGGTCAAGGTCGACCAATTTTATAATTGGTTCGGTTTGTTTTGGGTTTAGTAGATTACTCTCTTGCGTACTCGTCAAAAGTTCTATCATCCACTACTACAGAGTAAAGTCGTCTTATGTTATATTGTGAGACCCGAATTTTATCAAGTTCTAGTTTTATTCCACAATCTCATCTTATGATAACATGGTCAAGCATTGTAAACGCAAAATCTAAAAAGGGCTGGTGGTACACTTGCGAGCGGAAGTAATAGATTGCAACTCCAGCTTCCCGGCCAAAAAGGTGTGAGGCACCAAGGAGTTTCAGCAAGTATTCCCGGCAACCATCTTAAGCCGGGCGAGTCCCACACACCTCCTCTCCGTTTAAGGTTGAGAGGGCAGACGCGTAAATGCACATCTCCTTGTTAAAAAAGAGATGGTACACTTCACCGAAAATAGTGTTTTATAATATAATTTTAGCCTCAGTTTGACAGTCAGTTGAACAATAAGAACTGTGAACATTATTCTTACAAGTAAATGAAGATCCAAAATCGATTTTGGTATGCAAATAAATATAATATGAAGTAAAAGATACATGAAAATATAATTTTATATACGACCAACGCTTTACCGATAAGAAGTAATTTCTTTATATACTAGATAGTCAAGATAACAGATAAATTTTATTTTTTTATCATTTTTATTTATATTACATTAATAAATTTTGCGATTTAAAACATAGATATGTAAATTAGCAATAATTGAAAGATATAGAGAGCAATGTAACATTAAAATAAAGACAAATACCACAGATTTTTTACTTTATTTTAAAGTGAATCATAATACGGATTTGCGAGAAGTAAAAAATGATATATCTAAAATTATTATACATTCATACATTATACAAAACGTTTATCTGTCTATTTATCCATTACATTGTTAATAACTTGAAAATGACTAACCCGATTTACATTATTCTTTTATTAAATCGTAGATATACTCGTATTTTATGTGGTATAGTTTTATAACCTATTTTGTTACGTTAAATAATATTTATGAGTATACTTCACAAAAATGACAATTACATTATACGTCCTTATCCTTACATTATATAAAAGGCAAAATCTATTTGTCTGTCTGAGTGTTAGCATACGTGAGCACACAGCTAGTATTGCATATTTTAAAAACAATTTCATGCAGTAGTGTATATTTATAATTACTAAGCTTACATTGTTATAATTGCCTTACTGAATACTTTCGTTATTTGGGTATAAAATTAACCTACCTTCTACACGTGTCGACATGATTTGTCTCGTCGCCCTATGCTAAAGAGGGACAATTAAGAGGTTTATCAGTAACATTAGACCTTCAAAATGGGATGAATGTGGTCAGATAAATATGAACTCTCTCTATTATCAAATGCTTGATATTGTTTTCAGAAATAATATTTTCGTTTGAGAAAATAATTGTTTACAATTATAACGTTTTTCTCTATTCTAACTTGATAGAATTTTCTTTCTTTAACTATTATTTAATTTTTTTTAATAGAAATTTGTAATATCCTGTTTTATTTAAATCCAAATAAACAAGATGAATGAATAATGATAAAAATACGAAAACTACGTTTCTCGCTAGTAATAATAGGTAAGTGTGTTAAAAAAGTCAATAATATCCATGAATTAAATATAATAGTATGTATTAATAGCTAGTATATATAATGGTCGCCTGGCTAGCTACCACCCTTAAGTTCGACAACCTGTCGCCAAAACACTGAGCCTATACCATAAAAGAACATATGTAGTATAAGTAATAATGTAGGTACTTACCAGATTAATATCATTAAATAACTATATTTTCAAGTTATTCGTAAAATATAATATGGTTTATCATGTTCTTACGTACCTGAAACAATATGAATTAAAATTAGAAATATCTAAGTAATAATCGTAAAACCTCAATAACATTAGTAAAATAAAATAGCTCTATTTTGTACAATTAAAAATGTACATCTGTTTTTACCAAATGAATCAAAACGATTAAAATCTTTAGGATAATATATCCAAATTAAAATTGCTTATATTGGGTTTTGAATAAAATTCTCAAAATCACCAATAAACGCCTTTACTTATTCAGTTCTGCACCATAAAATATCCTGGAGCATAACAATTTTTATTATTACTTAAATACAAAGTCGTTACCTAAGTTTCATCATATACCTAACCTCCTTAAACTTCTTTAAGTTTAACATAATAAATAGACAAATAAGAGTCGACCAGAAAAACTAATATTCGATCAAGTCCTAACTTGGAGTGAGGCCAAACAACTGCAGACGTTTTCAGTGCATTTTCATAAAGTTCACAAACTCATCGAATCAGAACTCTATCACGAAGAGAGTATGTTTTTCTTTATAACTCAAAGATTATTATGGGTGCAATGTATAAGAAATAAAGTTTACTAAGACATTCTACCAACAAATGAAATCTTGATATCGCTTTCATAATAATTGAATTCAATTCAATTAAAATCAATGGAATGCATTTTTATATATATACGAAATAAGATAAAAAGGACTTGCGACAGAATTGATAACTCGAAACTTTGGGTTAACTGTTTTATTTAATGTTTAAAAATTTCATAATTTAACATATAACATTTGTCTAGTTTTCATCTATTGGTTCTCTGAGCAATAATTATGTACATTTTCATATAGTTTATTCATAAATAATGAAAACGTACGATAGGTTGCTTAAGTATAAATTTTATAGCAATTAAACTCAATCTTATACCTGACATACTGCAGCATGTTGACGGCCGACGTCATAGCATTTGTTACGCGAATCTATAAGTTATTTTCCTACCGAGAATCGTTCAACGCTCCTAATAAAGTTTTCACTTCAAAAATATTATAAAATTATATGTATCATAGCATGCTAGCTTCGCTTCAACTATGTAGATTCCGATAGCAGACTATTTAATTAGCTTCATAAATTTAATTAAATATTTAATTATGTCATCACCAATTTCGTATTAATAAATGTACAATAGTTTACAATTTTGTAAACCGTTGCACATGTGGTCGCATTAAACATCCCGCGATTCTTTGTTCAGATGCAAAGCGGATGTCTCTTATTATCTCTCAATTCAGAATTATTAACTTCATAGTAAATATGAAACAGACGATTGAACAACTGTTTTTTTAATACGTCAACCTTCCGTATAGTTGAATGGACATTATATTAAAATTGGTGCTATTAGTCATCGTTACTAATATTGTATATCGATACCTCTGTATCCAGCAACACTAGCTTCAAATTTCTTAGCTAAAAATTGAACAAATTTGTAGTACTCTTACTAAAGCGAATCATAGAACACAAAATAAAATAAACAAAATTTATTTGCTTTTAAAGTTTTCGGCGGAAGGTCTTGTACATGCTGTCGAAACGCCTTATGATAAGATTGTTATTTTGGCTGATAGCAAGAGTTCACTTTTGCATTTAGCTCGTTGTACCTCTGGATTCAGAGGTAAACCGATAGCTTCTTATAGTTTGTAGCAGAAGGGTAGAAAATGAAAACTGCAGGGGATTCCGTTACACACAGAACTAAAGAGTAATGAGGATGACAAATTAGCAAAATTAGCAGTGTTCAATGGAATACAGGTATATATTTATAATAATTATTCATAATTGTTACACCTATTTAAAAAAAACAATATATCATATGTGCAAAGAGTATTTTGACGAAAGATCTAAAGAAAAGAGAATTTGGTATAAGAGCTTACAAAGTCAGCCGCCTCGAACACCTTGGTTCTGTGATGTTGCATTGAATAGATGTTCTGTAGTTTTATTGCATAGGTGAAGATCAGGACACATTCCATCACAACAATTTAAATTTCTCATGCAGAAAGTTAGATCGCCATGTTGTATACAGCATGTATTGTAATGTAGTGATGACGTGCATCACGTTTTAATGGAATGCGTTCAAAACAATAATGTTAGGATAGATTTTATTGATAAGTTTAAGTTAAATAAATTAGATGTAGGTATGTTCCATAGCATTTTAGTAAATCCTACTAAGAAGATTGCTAAAATGCTATGTGAATTGACTGAAAGATGATTTTAAAGATGATGTATGTATGTAGGAAATAAATCTTTCAACTTAGTAATATTAGGTTACGATGAAGTGATATGACTTATGTCAAAAGCCACCTAATAAAAAAAAAACATAATTGTAGTTGAAATTTGAAGAAAAAGCTATCTAACGATGTGCGAATTTATTATATAATAATAAATTCTTTTAGAAATGCTCGTATTTGCAATACTGTTAACAATTAATTTATACAATGTCATTTTACGCGTCTGCCCGTACGAAGTCATCCGCTAAATCGTTTCAAAATACGCATTGGATTTTGATGCAGTTATCACAGTTAGATATTTTTTCAAGAAAAGTTTATAGATATCACATATAGTAATTAAACTTTTGTGTAAGTAGATAAAACAATATTATGTAACCAACTCGCTGCAACATCAATTTTAACTTCAATCTTAAGATAAACATACAAATAAGGTCAGAGATTTATTGCTCTGTAAAAATTGTACAGAAAACTTTGCGATTGCACATCTCTATATCCCACGATTGACTCAAAATAATACAGTTACTCTCTCGAACCAATTCTAAAGTCAGCGCGAACAAAGTTACGGAGAAGAGCTAGATTCGATATAGAAGAAACAAGTTGCTGATAAGTCAATCAATGCATAAAAATTACTGGAAAATTATATATGAACAGAACAATGCTTAAGATCATAGCAAGCTCTTTACTAATGAATTTACAAGCACAAATTGCTTTTTAAGAACCATTTACTCATGTAAGTTCTAAATTAATAAAAATAAAGACGTAGAATGAAAAAATTTTTTTTTGCCTAAATCATTATGCTAATTATTCTTAATACACAAAACATTCCATCATTAAAAGTTAGCAAAAATATACTTCCGTATTTATGTGACCTCAATATCGCAAAAATATTGTAGCTCTTTTACTATCAAATGCCTGATGATATCGACATTTAGGAAACTTTCCTTAATGTTGTTTATCGGTCATTTGATTTCGATTGGCCGATTGATACAACTGAGTAATAATCTAATATGCATCGTACGATTTTCTTGTCTACACTACGTCACTGATAATAAATAATGCATGTGAATTGTGAAGAGTTTATTTCTTTTAGTTTTGATACACTATACGTGTTTGTACTGAAAGTTTTAGCTCGTGGTTAATTTAGTTTTTTGACAAACTGGTAGATAATCACTTAACAAAAACATGTTCTTTTGATTGCAATTCATTCTTACCTCTTGGTATTTATTTAATACACACAAATAAATAATATTAAACTGTCTGTAATATCAAAATTTCAAAAATATTTTTTAAAATGTTTGTCTGTCTATCACTAACCGCTCCCAGTGTATTGCAGCCATTTGTTGTTGGTATACAGTTAAACTCCTAAACGTTTGTATTGTTATATTAATTTAATTTTTAATTTATTTAATAAACTATATTATTCTGTATTTGTAATTCTTTACTTTGTAAAGGTATCTATTGTTTTCTTTTACACGGAATAGGCTCAGTGCTTTGACCAAAATCACACCTGATTTTAAGTGACGATGTGGTCCAGGATGGTAAACACACTAAGCCTAGAGGTAATGGTTCTCAAGTAATGCTGCCGGAATACACCTATTGGTATTTGGCAACAGGTTTTCAGACTTGAGGGTGATAGCTACCCAGGCGAGCATCATTAGAAAATGTCATAGCACGCCATGCTATGGTTTCCTCACGATGTTTTCCTTCACCGAAAGCTCAGGCCGATTTTAGACTCGGATAGGTGGCGATCGAACCCTTGTCCTTTAACGTGGATCCGGCCGCAGTACACTTTTTACTACTACTATCCCGATTTTTAACCATTTTACTCCTTGTAATATAAAAATGTTGTCGACATTCTTTTGTTAGTTAATTTTCGTATTTTTGTGCTTATAGGAATACTGTTTAAGATATAGTGCATTCTGGGGCATTTTCAGTTTCATGTTTCAATGTATTATCCACAGGCCATCCTAATATGAATAAAAAGTAAAAAATGGAAAATTAGTGCAGGCGAATAATGTTCAAGATCATTGAATACTTGTATAGAATCGCACAAGGCCCAAAGACATAGTATGTAAACTGTTGAAAAAACTGTGTTGTAAAACTAAGGATTGATCCGCATAAAATCGTTGTCATATATTACAACTAGCGCGGGTTTAGTTGACATTACCCTTAATATGCCAATCAGATGACCGACAGAAGGTTAGAATGAGCCAGATGATTATCGCAATCATAATTACGATACCTGGTTGATATCTAACTGGATTCAAAGGACGGTCAGTTATGGTCATTGACCTGGAATGAATGATTAAAAATTACCTACCTACGTCTGGGTTTTAATTTTTGTTACGTATTTTTCACTTTAATTGCCTTCAATTGTTTGATCGATGGTTAAATGTAAATACACTTATACAATAAGATTCTATGAGTTATTTTATGTTTAAAAAAAAAAACTGTCTTTAATAATATTCTACACTTTACAATAATAATAATTATTACTGTACCATATAACCTTAGCGTTTTGACCGCAACCTCACCTGATTTAGCCCACAAGGTAATGTCAATCCTAGAGGCATTTGGCGATAGATTTTCAAATGTAAAGATGTTAGCTAACCAGATTCGAACCATGCTATAGTTACATCACTATGTTTTTCTATACCGAAAGCTCAGGCTCATTATACAATAGGGTAGTTGTATTTAAATTTACGTCAATCGACGCGCTGTCCGGACCCATTTTCACTAATTCATCAACGCTTCGCATCGCAAAAATACTTCTAAGATAACAAGTTAGTAACCATTTTCTATCGACTTAACTCTTTATAAGTTGTATTTATAAATTACCTAATGTAAAACCTGGTTTGAAAATATATACGTTTCAAAAAATATGAACCATGTAAATTGCTTTAGTTGTTATCGAATTATAAACATTTTAGCATATTGCCCAAATTTCGTATAGATTGAATAATTTGTCACGTTTTGTAAATATACAATCGTACTATATGTAGTAAGCCTATGCCTATGGGCATTGGCAGGATTACACGCGGAAGTCATTACGTTCTATGGTGACCTTCACTCATACAGCGGGACCGAATAACTGCGCCCTATTTATTTCCCCGGTGATGTAATATAGCAAACTTAATAATTACATATAACCCCATATATGTGTACGTTTTATTGTTTTTCACACGCACATTATAACGTTTTGTCCTTATTTGTAATTAAATTATGTGCAAATTAAAATGATTATTAACATTTAAGGTACATCAAAAAGTTTATTTTGCGTAAGAAATGTAATTTTATTTTTCGTTTATTTTGCTAACATAACATTAATGGTATGTTAAGTAATTGAAGAAATATATTAAAACGTAAAACGAGTCAGTCTCATTGAAAAAATTTGCTGTTTCTTACACACATAATATTTTCAGAATATCATCGGCAAGTAATTTAAAACAGACTTTCGATGCGACGCTAATAAAATTCATAAGAAACGGGGACCGATGTAATATATGTATTAAATTTAAGATACCGCATGTTACATAAAAGATACGAACATTTCGGTGTAAGTGATTAGATGCTGTTATCTAAAAAAAAGGCGCGAAGCTTCCATCGCGGTGGCAAGGCCGTTGAGCACGTGTTTAAGGCGCCTGTTGCTAGTTGCCCCCTCGCCATACCGCGCCGGTGACATGGTTGTGCGACGTTGCCGCTCTGATCATTACATCGAAACGGCCGCCGCGGCAATGTGAATTTGACTGTAATGTCAAGTAGATCAAGTCGTCCAATCATAGATCTATATTTGTAAAAGATTAACCAGGGTACGACCGCGAGAATGGTTAATATAATATTTTTAATGTTTTATTAAGAGCATTTAAATTACTTAATTACGTACTCGGTTGTATTTGTAATTTTGTTATATCATGCTGAAGTTAATAATAAATACTCACGTATATATACATGTATGTGGTACGTAAGTTTATGAATATAAAAAAATATATTATAACAAACGCATAAACTATTTATATTCGGTGAGATGAAGAACGTAAAAACAATACGACCTTAAATGTTAAGTCCGCATAAAATATAACTACTTACGTTTTTAATTGCCGACTGGAAAATTACTAGCTATTGATTACACGTGGGCGTGTAAAGAACGATGAACTAAATAGCTTTCTCATTTAATTACTACGCTTATTGCACTTATTTGTTATATTCACATATTCTCTAAAGTTTTTTTAACGTAATTATATACCTATCCAATATTTATTATCCAGAGAATGTCTTATTTTAGAGCTATGAGTAAAATTTTTAACTGCTTCTTGTACAATCATATTTTCACTTAATACGAATACACGTATGAATATTTAGGCCCGATAACAAAAACAATGTATATGTAAACAGAAGTACAGTCACAAACATTCCGTAAAAGAGTCAATGACCTAAAATTTAAGACATACCTTTCGCTAAAAACATCTTAAAAAACTACCGAAGTAGATGAGTTCGCGAAAATCGTATTAGAACGCAGATGTGTTGCTAATGTAAATACAACAACATAAAAATATCCAGTAGCACGGGTTAAAATAATAACGAACTCTGTTTCCATGGTGGTAAAAAACTATTTCACGTTTCCCTTTCTCAATGATATATCTCCGAACTAATCGGATATTTTTAATAGCTCATTCTGAAGACATTAGAAGAATATTATTATCAATAATAGGAGAATTAAAAATTAAGATAATTTATGATTATCAACGATATTTGTTAATTATTCATTTGAAACTGAAAATTTAAAAACATACCTTTGAGTTACATATCAACAGTTCGCTTATAAGAGATAAAAGGTGAATACCTAGTGCATTAGATTATTAAAGAAAAAAACATTTTCCATAAGTAGGCCCGATTTTTGCCGTCGTTTTCAGACGTCCACAAATTTAACGAATACAAGCAATAAAATAGAGTCATTGTCAAAGTATTTTTTATTTTGTAATCGGTCCAGTTTTCAAAGAGGAAAAAGGGTAATACGAAGTAGTGATTTCGTTTATTTTGCACTGGCATAATCAACCCGAGCTGTAGTTGTCCCTTTCGTATTTTATAATTCCTTTATTTAGGCCGGAACGCGATAGTTATAGATTTCTGAAATACCTAATCTTCTAATTTGTTGCCGACCGTGTACACTCATAAAATTATTATAACACAGAGTGATATTGTATACATACTATATACTTATAAAAATTATCAAATAATGCATTCAATAAATGACACCCTGATATTATGTTTACTGAAGATGTATGTAAGTAACGTATTGTGATGATATAATTATAATTGTCGATAAAACACGCACACAAACGTCAATGTTTATAAACATGATTTTATTAATTGCTTGATACCCTTCAAGCGTCCCCCATCTCTTTGGAATCGATCACACACATGTTAAATGATGACGTACTCGTATGATAGCAAATTAATTTGACGCAATAAGGAAAGTTGTGATAGCTTCTCATTTCACGATTCGGTGAATTCTTCTACATTTAAATAAAGATGAGGAAAAACCTTCATCATTATTTGTAAGTAAACAAATAATATAATTTATTTTTTTACACGGAGTAGCCTCAATACTTTGTCTACAATCTCACCTGATGTTAAGTAACGATGTGGTCCAGGATGGTAAACACACTAAGCCTAGAGGTACTGGTTCTCAAGTGACGTTACCGGAACACACCTATTGGTATTTGGTGACAGGTTTTTAAACTTGAGGATGGTAGCTACCCAGGCGGGCATCATTAGAAAATGCCCTACCACCTCACGATGTTTTCCTTCACCGAAAGCTTAGGTCGATTTTAGAGTCGGATAGGTGGGGATCGAACCCGCGTTGATTGACACGGAATCCGCCCGAACTATCCCTGCACCATCATCGTTTCAAAAATGTATGTAAAAGACTAATTCTTATGCATGCCAGTGAGACCTGGCTACACAAAAACAAGACGGAATAATTCAGCCTCTGATGGTGGAAAGAAAAGTGCTCGGGAAGACCTAGACATACGACGACATTGAAGAGTTAGTAACCATGTCAAAATCTCACAAATTCTTTACAGACTTAGCCACTTAGATAATGGGGGAGGATCGGGCAGTCAAAAGAGTATTTCAGGGAAGCCCAACTAGTCGTCCCCCGGTTGGTTGGTCGAAGTACCTCTGGTATGACGCAAGAAACGACGCAAGGTCAGCTTATGCGGAGTAATCTAATTTCGGAGGCCAAAACTCTACTTGGATCTTTAAGTAAGAATAATTATTTCATACTATACCTATTCTCTACTTGGGTTTTAATGTTTAAACATAATTTTGGTATAAATTAATTTGATTAAAAACTAAAGATATATTTTTCACAAAAATTAATCTTTAGCTTAGAAGCTTAGTTGGTTGATAATATAATATTGTTGATCCATATTAATATTTTAAGATTGAACAGCAGATTCAACAGTAATTTTAATTAATTTATTTAAACTGAATAGATAATAAAACTGTGAATTTGTCACTTTCGAAAATTTTCTCGAACGTTGCTGAACCGGTTTGAACGTAGTTGCCACATTAATAAAGACGTGCACAAGAGAAGGATCCAGGATACAAAATTCGCTTATTGATATGGGTTAAGAAATGCGTATATTCATTAAACCAGAGATATTTGTTATTTCATGTTCTATAAAATTAATTAGGTTAATAACTTACATTTAAAAACAATGAAATTATGGTATTAGGTACGACTGTAAAACAATACATAAAATGTAATTATATTATTTGTGTAAAGAATTAATTGTAACTTAATCAGACAATTGTCGTTTTTTCAATAATAAATGTTCATAATGTTATGTTCGAAACGCAAAGATCGTACATATTGTGGAGTCAGTTCTTACACAAAGAGATTACATTACATATTTATATTTAAATAGATAAAATATGTATGTACAACTTTCTCCAGCGTTGAATGATAATGCTTCTGATTTAAAAATAGTTCACACTCTTCATAACTTATACAACGTTTTTAACTAGGTGACCCTCTTCCGAAAATAGGCGAGATTCCGAAACGTTCAATAAGAATGTGAATTTTTATATTATAAATATATATAATTTCGATATCCTTATTCCGTTTTTACTGTTAATATTTTAAGGTTATAAACGAGAAGTGACAGATTTCGTGTTATCTTTATTACCATTTTATTTAAAGTGAAAATAAAAACTCTTATGAAACCGTGATTTTATATTGGTAAAGTTTTTAAATTTAATGGTATCTCCTTGTTCGGTCTTTAGTTTTATGTTAATAAAAACTCTTTACCTATTACCATTTTAATTGATTGTTCGATATTCAAATTTTTTTAAATATTACTATTCTTTGTTATACAACCTTTTTACCTCTAAAATATAGAGATTAAGCGTGTTTTACTAATAAACCTGATGACTTTCATTATTTATTGTAAATATTATGTCAAAATAATTAAGAATATTAAATCCTAACTTCCTAAATACACACGTGCCTTAATTAATCTGTGCTTGCTATTGATTACCATAGTTATATAGGCAAATAAATATTTACATAATATGTGTAAATACATGTATGGTATTAAAAAAAATAACACGTTTTAAAGTAGGATGATAAGATTTGTAACAATGTAAATATATAGATAAAGGAATTGTTGTGTTCCGAGACGATATATTATGTTTAAAAGCTTTTGATTGATTTGTGCATTGATTCGAGGTATATGGATGGGGTGGATAATGGTAAAATCGAAAAATGTTGAATTAAGCTATGTGTGAAATAAACTAGGTAACTCATTAGTAAATCAGGTCGATATCCACGTAGAAATTATTTTTTCTATAATGGAATGGTATAGTGGTTAAACCCCGTACTAAGGAAGTACTCCCTGAAGTGTGGCCTAGTATAAATAATGAATCGTAATAAATTAATGGTAATATCATGTCAACGCTATCGAGTGTTGTGCATCGATATCCATCCGATTATCGATAATCGACAATCATGCGATATTAAAACCACTAGTAATGTTCTTCGTTCAATAAAAGCTCTGGATAATTAACATTTATGGAGGTAAATTACACTAGAGGACAGACTAGATTACGAGTAGTCTGTGTGCTTTGTGATTTATCTATACTAATAAATAAAATTGAAGTGTCTGTTTTTAATGTCAAAATTATTTTTTTTTACTAAATATATATGAAAGCATATACGAAACATATATGAAAAATAAACTTATTAAAATTTTTGTCTGTCTGACTTTTTTGGTAGATAGCAAAAGTGACTCCGAGTAACTTAGGGTACTTTTAATTTTCGAAAATAATTAGGAAACGCGTAAGAAAAATAAATCTCATAAAAAAAATTGAATAAAATCTGATTCAATGCACAGTTTTACGGGCAAGTGCTATAATTTAGAAGAAATATTTTTTACTTGATCTTAGTGATACAAAATTCTTTAGGAGTATAATTAAAAAAATTAAAACTCAGAAAAGAATATATGAAATGCGTACGCAGCCGCGGGCGGACAGCTAGTACACAATATAAATGATAATACGTATTTATTCATAATGGTAATAGTAATAGTACTTAAGCTATATACCAACAAAACTCTCGTCAAAAGCTGTCCAGCCGTTTCGGAAATTACCCAAAACAAACAGACACAAAAATTGTAAAAATTGTATTTTTGGAATAGGTATCGTATATACATTCACATTTATTTAGTAAACAAAATTAATTTTGCCATTACAAACAGACACTTCAATTTTATTTATTAGTATAAATGTGTGTTAAACTAGAGGAAGAAAAAAGTTGGAGTATCCAATTCAACAAAACACTTTGGACGAGCGAGCGGTAAAAATAGAATAAGTTCGTCGTTCATTTGTGTTTCCTTCAATTGTGGAAAGTTTTCCCAATACACTGATGTTCTGTCTTCGAAAAATAAATACTTAACAAATAATTAATACTGTAATAAAGCAATAAGTAGGAATATATTCAGTTGAAAATGAATTCTATTTTAATACCTAGTTGTACGCCGAACGAAAATATTTTTTTATATCAATTTGCATCTACCTGTGGGAAAATCATCTTAAGTAAAGATATATTATAGAATACTATTTTCCTTATTACATTGTTCGACTTTTTTTTTTATGAAGTCTTTGAGAATAACCATTTTTTTTTACTTAAGGGTAAATAAATGAAGACTGAAGTTCTTGCCTAACATCAACATTTATGTATATCGATGGACTTTATCTCACCAAAGGTTACTTACTGCAGAGGTTATATAAAAAAATAGGGAATAGAGCTCGTGGGTCGTCTGGTCGAAACGTTTCGTGAACAGTGGTCTATTATTCGGTCAGATTCTCGGCTTTGCTGCGCTGTTTGACCAGGGCTTCTGTGAACGTTTTCTTGCGGCAGCGATTTACTGGTGATTAATTTTTTGTACTAAATTATAAAATATGTTTTATCTTCGATAGTTGTCAATTACATAATAATAATATTGAATATCTACATAACAGTAATTAAATGTGAACAAAAAAAATAAATAATTACGTTCGTTAAATAAAGTAAATATATTTTAAAAATATAGGAATCAAATCCTTTTCCTTTTCACTTTATATTAATCTGTCAGTTATTAATAAATATTGGGAATTTTTCATCAATTATTACCAGTAGCTTAATTAAAACTAAGTATACCATAAGATTATTTGGAAACATACTGTACATGGGCGATATCTTAGGGCACGACAATGCCCCCGCCTCGTCGAGCAAAAGCAAAAAAAAACGACACAGCCGTATCATTTTTTTCTCGAAACAGTTCAGGCTATTTTCGACCCCCTATAACTTCGTTGTGGATAAAACTAGAATCGCGGTCTGTCTAAATACAATATATAAATTGTTGAAAACATTTAAGTAATAGCTAATTGTAATAATGCCACGGGCAAAATTGGATTTTTCTACACGCTTGTCAAAATTACGTCGATGAGGTTGGACATAATATATTTAATAACGCTATCATCAAATAAGTCGAATGTATTAATTTATTGACGTATTGATAAACGTAATGTTGAGCCGTAAAAAAGGCAACATTTCCAAGCGCGTACTCTAAATAAGTTGAGCGTCCCATCCGTATTCCGTTGCCATGGAAACGCGAAGGCCGACAACGCCCACGCGATTCGGAACTTACTACACGCCATGACGTACAAAACAAATAATCACATAGATTTCGATTTATACGCGTAACTTCGTATAATTACCTTATATTGATTGTTCCTAATTACATGCAATTAACTTAACATAAAATTATTATAACGTCAAGCGTCGAGAGGGCGGTGCTAATATTAGAATTAATTAAAGTTAAATACAAAATTATCCATGGAAGTAATGAAGTCTATCCTGACCTGTTTTTAATTTGCGACTGACATGTGTGAAATTAAGAACTTCTGATAATAATTATTATAGGTAATTGAATCGATGATAGCGCAGTTTGAAGTGCGGTCTGATTCCGCATCCTTAGATGCGAGTTTGAGGCCATCTAGATCTAAAAATGAGTTTGAGCTTTCCAACCTTCAAGTTTGAAACCCTGTCGCCAAATACCAATAAGTGTGTTACGACAGCATCGCTTGAGAACCAGTACCTCTAGGCTTAATATCTTTACAATTCTGTACCACATATTGACTTAACATCAGGTGAGATTGTGGTCAAAGAATTAAGTGTAAAAAAGTATATATTATATTTGGAACAAATCTACCTATCGATACGTGTTACTGCAACAAAAAACAAATGAATTACTTTAAATTAGATTCTCAGAAGAAATCGAGTAAGGATAACCACCATAGGTTTTTTTTTAAATAGTAAGACAGAATCATTTCAGGTGAAGCAATGTGCTATCACTTTTTTGTGTTTAATATATTTGTCTACCACCAAATAATTAGCTTGAAAGAATGTAATATATAATATCATTTCACAATACTCATTTAATGTTCTGTCGCATCCTGTATGTTACCAAGCCGACTGACAGTTACAACATAATTAAATGGTATTACATTAAATTGCAAATCATCGTAGAATTATAATAAGATAGCAAATAATTTCACTTTCTAAGAAATCTGTAAGTGATTCGACTTTATATCGAAAAATTTAGGTAATTACGATAATAATTAATATGTGTAGTATACATTAATTTTATTTAAAGTACCGAATTTTATCAGAACACGCACTTATCAATAGATATCATAGGCATAATTTGATAGATATATTAAGCGATTGATAAGTAATAATTATGCAATTTACCAATTTTTTTTTCGCGCAAGATGTGTTATGTGTACATTTTGTAAATTATCGACAATCATGTTGGGGGGCTTTGCTTTATCGTCATTTAGTTGAGGTGTCGAATTGAGCAGCTTAATTACGAACAGTTTACGCGTCGTTGCGTAACTAGGGCTACTCCGAGACGCGTATGCGTACGCCCCGCGGGGAAACTATCGATAATTCTCAAATATCGATATAATAATTACACAAGCAATTTAATCTTTTTGTGAAGGATAATAAGAAGGATAATATTAAGAAATAAGTTTAACCTACAGTTTTAGAAATTATGACATGTATTTGTTAAATGAATACCTAATAATAAATTTTGTACAGTGAATGTAACGGTAAGTCACATTTAAAAGTTGTAGTTTTGGTATTTAGTAAGTAATTGGATAGTTCAATTTTATTTGTTCCTCTAAAACAAATTTAAGAGTTTTCTCAAAAGTTTAAAATACTTATACAAAAACTAATTGAAATACATATAGAAATATGTGAAATAAACGCTGTGGATATTTAATCAACATAGTATTAAGTATATAATAAACAGATGTTTTTGAAAACGCAACTTCACTGTTTGAAAATTGCATAGAAACATTTAGATGTTTGACAAAACAAAAAAAATCGATTGATAAAAGCGATACTTTGCGGAAATCCATCATAAATAATATGGTTGATTTTTTACTTTGTTAACTCCTCATCAAATGATTTTTCAGCTATCACGTCTCTTGGAAACTAATTATAATTACTTATAATTCCACATTACAACAAAAATTGCTGAGCTACCCAAGTAAGTAAATGTATTTTATACTTTACTCATTGCGAAATACCATCAAGAACTGTATATGTACTGGATTATTTTATGATTTATTAAAAATCAGTAGAATTTAAGAACAGGCTTGTTTTCTTAAGCCCGGGACGTATAATTTACTTTCATGTACCTACTAACGATTCTAAGATAAAAAATGCCTAATTCAATGTTACATTTTCATAGAAGATTATTCTTGTTATACTAATTATTTTTCTTGATCCTTGAGATTTATTATGATAATATAGTATTATAGCCCTGTTATTTTTGTAGAATTATTTTCATCAATTCCTTTCTTCAATATAAAATGAATGTTTCGATGTTTCGACGATTAACTCTTTCAATGTAAAATGATGCAAGCGTACATTCTTTTCTATATTTTTCCATAACCTTCATACTATTTATTATATATTTCATTTTTTGTAATGACCATGAAATGTATTTATTGGTTGAATAGGCGAATCTTATAATATATGTCACATTCAGGTATGTATTTACAAGAAAGAACCATAGAAATTAACTTTATATTTCATGAATTTCGTATTCATAATATCGATAATATCTGTCATCAGTCCTCCGCGTAAACGTCGTGTAATTACAGTTGGCTTGATCTGCGACATTCGCTGAACTTTCAAAGGTTTGATCTCAATTAAATTCTAATAGGGCCGATGGCTTCGTATTGTGGGAGAAAGTTGTATGGACCAATGACTTTACGACAACAAAATTACATTGGTGTATCGAGCTATTAACTTTAGCATAGCATTCTGATAATCGATATTTTAGACATAAAATCTCCCTTTCGATCATTTCTTATTTACTACTTAGATAAATGTGGCATAAGGGAAAAACGTTCTAAAAAAAGGGCAGTTGGTTAAAAGTCACCGTAACCGAAACGCATGTGTGTAAGCGCACATGAAAGCAGAAGCAAGACGTGTACTGCCTACCCTTATGGGAGAGAGG
The DNA here is from genome assembly GCA_014132275.2 of Samia ricini. Taxonomy (NCBI): domain Eukaryota; kingdom Metazoa; phylum Arthropoda; class Insecta; order Lepidoptera; family Saturniidae; genus Samia; species Samia ricini. Next base: position 11,692,757 of record AP028165.1, on the reverse strand, counting down.
CGTGATGTTATGTATGTAAAAACCTTTGAAAATGTAATGTAGCTACAGATAATAAAATACTAAGCATATTTACTGCATTCTTGTTAATTTATGTCGATTATTTATAATATATTATTGCGTTCACATGTATACTAAAGAATGCTATTTTATTTTGGGTTAATATATTTTCTTATATCAAAGTTTATACACCAGAATGTGATCTGTCGTATTAGCGAGGTTTTGCTTATTGCAACCCTAACCGTAAAAGAACACACTTACTTGCCTTTGCTAAAGCGACACATGCCTCAAGTATTATGAGAAACCACGATATTATTTATTAATTACAAATGTATATTATATTATTATTAAAAAGGTATAATTTTATCCCGTGAAAAATGGCATCAAGGATCCATATATCGTGAACATTTTGATTTAGAAACATCCATATAATGTGCTCCATTATTGCAAAGTTGAGGTGTGAGATTTGCAGCAACTTCTATAATAAATCCTACAATAAGATAAAACTGAAGATCGTAATGTTAACAAAGTTATTCCATTAGTAATCTTAACGCTTCATTTTATTTAACGAAAATATAGTAAGTAGACACTAAAATCAATTAGTTACAAGATCATTAAACAACAATTTGGAGTGGAAACACACTACAGTTGTTTGGCTTTTTGTAAAACATTTGTAGAGAGAAACGCGGGGTATACACCTTACAGGCGCATGCGTACTCTGAACACTTGTTGCGTTCACTCCGTTTGGGGGGAACCCCCTGAAACTCAAACCATACCCGCGTGGGGAAACGGGCTTGACGATCATATCACCTGATGCGTAAATTCAGCAAATTTTTACTCACACCTTACATTGTTTACGTTTCATCGTGAAATGTATATACAACACTACCACTGATTCCGACACGCTCGAGTAGAAGTTAAACAAAAATAGAAACTATACCTACTAAAAACACTAATAGTACATTTTTTCGCAGCAACGTTCCAGCAAAAAAGCTAACACGCCACGGCATCACCGCCAAGGTTGCGATTGTCACAGTGCGGCGCCCGCGCACCGATCTTGTCTGTCACAAGCGCAGAGTTCATCGACCCCGTTGCAAATGCGTCAGCTAGCGTCTCTTTACAAAGAGCAAAGGGAGAAAATAAATGCGATAACCGCATCTGTGTTACAACTCACAGTGTATGTAAACTACGGTGAACGAACCACGTTAAATAGGTCGTAAGCCGGTCATGTGAGTATCGTTTAGCAAGGGTACCGTGACACTCCGGGTAACTGAAGGTCGATGTGACTAATCAATCTTGCAGTAGCGTTAGGAAACTATAATAGTAAATCAATAAATTTCAACGAGAACATCTCCATAATTCAGCGCGCGAGGAGTACACTTGTACATTTGTAAATAAAATTATATGTATACCTAAATATGTTACTATAATAGAAGAATGTATTTACCAGTGGTTGCACGCCCTGCAAGGTTGATGCAGGCCGCAAATGTCAAACGAGCAATAGACGTGCAATGTCAGTAAAATGTCACAGTTTACGATTGAACGCTCTTGCGTTCGAGTTCATGGACGTTTTGATGCGAACAAGATTTGAACGGGTTATATTCAGAGGCTAGTTTTAAAATGACACTAATAAACCTGTAAAATAAAAGGACACTTCGGTCCTAATATGCGACGTTATTAGCATAGAATAACAGTAATAACGGTTCCAAGGTGGGATGATATTAAATTGAAATTTTCAACGCTATTACCATTCTGTTTAATTGTTAATAGTTCGATATTAAAACTGTAGTATCGTATTGCAATATGACCTTGTAATCAGACCAGGTCGCATCCAAAGATTTGGGTGGGTGTCACAGTTTTTATAAATGTTTGAATGAATACCAACCTATTTTTAATTTCATTTCTTAGATGTTTTATACAGGAATTTAGTAATTAATTTAAAGATTTTATAAATGATCTATTTTTAAGAGATTTGTCAACTCGACGCGTAGGATTTGAAAAAGAGGAGTACTCATGAGCCCTATGGACCGCCACTGCTTGTAATACGGAGGTCGTTATAATAAAAATAATATTAGTAAGAAACTACTCAAAGATCAACAGCCTTATCAACATGTTGGTTGTGACTAGACTTTACTCTGACATCATATTTATTATGTCTACTAATATTAGGCAACGTATTGCTGTATCACTTTCGACTATAGTGAAAATATTAAATATTTAACAAAAATTTAAACACTTAAAATATGTAATTACTGTCTGTGCCCGCGACTTTGTTCGCGTTTGATATATAAAAAAATAATTCAATAAACATTATCCATAGAACCAAATTGTCAATCTAAGCCATTCTCGAATCCTCAGGATTAATAGGTTCATCCGTTTAGATTGAGTTTAGTCACATACACACGAACAGAAGATTTATATATATATATATATAATAAAGATCTATCTCTGTAATCACTTTTAAAACGTTAACATTTTTTCCCTAGTAATGTCTTACTAGTTAAAGATTTGTAAAAAATAAAGGTTTTAATTTTTATTCCATTTTTCCCTTGAAAACAATAAATTATTTCAGTTGATATTTATGATTGAGATATTCATCAAGGAAATCGTAGGAAACAATTACATGTTAAAGTTAATTAAATTTAAAATAATTATAATTTTTTTTTTTAATATTCTAGCAATCAAGTTTGTAATCGGTAAATTTAGTAGGTAAATTTTGGTTAAGGAAACTTCTTGCCATCCGGTAAACATTAATACGTAAATGTATATTTTTTAAGGATTTTTTCGTAATAACTTTGGTAGTTCGAAACTGAAGTTTCTTATGAATGTTATACAACTTTTCTATTAGAGCATTCTATTAAAATAGATGTCAAACAATACTTATTTAATGTGTCGAGTACCCGTAAAAATAAGACAATAGGAAAACAATGGAAAGCTGGCGTAAACGCTAGGTAAGTGCTCAAGGGGTTAATGAGCGATCTGATGATAAAAAATTAATTGCAGGTTAAAGGTTCATAGAGCCGGGTATTATATTGTTTATGTATTTGATAAAGGGGCCGATTTAAAGGTCAACAGAGACGACCAAAAAACGAATGTGAGTAATCAATAGAAATGAAATATGGTTAACCTCTTTTCTCTAGACAACTCTCATAGAGACTTTGTTTCTAAATCGATCTACATTGATCATCCTAAAACAAAGATATGGATGTGTATACATAAGGGTACGTCTATACGTACCCTTCTTCGACTTCTATGAAGTCAACCAAAAAATACGATATTTCTAACAATTAGTATATATTCCTTACTAGCTGTTCCCGCGGCTCTACGCTGTCCATTGAATTCACAATTTCATTTTATTATTGACATTAATTATTGACCAATTATAACAGTAGTCTAATTTAAACCTAATAACTACAGCTATCTACCAAAAAAAGTCACGTCAAAATCGGTCCAAGCGTTCTGAAGATTAGCAAACAAACAGGCAATCATTTTCAAAATTGTGTTCGGTATGAATGTATTTAGCAAAAAGTTAAAATTTTGATATAACAAACACCTAGGTCAATGCTAATTATTTATATAGATGCAAAGTTAACTTGTGATGTTAACTATGAATTTACCAAACACAAGAATCTTTTAGTGAAGACCTCGGATCGAGAAGATACGTTACAGTCCAGTGCTTGTGTTGACGTCAAACGAATTATTAGGCGGACACGATTCAAATACACTGTGGCTATTGTACTGTAGACATGTTAATAAAAAACCCACACAGAAAAACAACGACAATCCTATTACATAATATTGATGCTACTTAATAATATACATCTCAGAGAAGACCACAATACACGATATAAACTATCAGATATTCAAAAATACATGTGTCATTATGATTAGCAAATTTATCTTGCTAAATTTATTCTATACTAGATGTGCTCGCATTCTTATAAATTTTTTCAAAATTATTCGCTTCATTATAACATTTAAAAAATTAGCCTATGCCTAGCCTAAATATTATATACATCTATGATTTTAAAAAAGAACCATGTAAAAAGGTTCAATAATTGTCGTGTTATAATCCAATGGAATTTGCCTTTGCTATTCCTTGCTATAATTTTCATCTTTGTGATGTTTGGTTTTTTGTGTGGAAACGAATAGCGATAGTGTGGTTTTAGGGTTGTCCCTTGATCACTCTTGAATGGTACGGCATATTGTAATCAATTTTTGAGTAGAATTCGATGTAATCGAGGACCGGAACATATCAAGATTATAACAAGATTATGTATCACAAATAATAAATTGGAGATTAATTGACGCGCAGCAGACAGTCATTAAATACATTATTTATAATACTCGAACTGAATTAATGATTAAACATTTAGCTTAATTTTGTTCTCAGGTCAGGTCTATTATCAACTAACATTTAAAGACTTCATTTTGATGTAATCTTTTATACTATTTAAAAATATTTGAATAAGTTAAAATAAGTATTTTTCTTTTTAGAAACGTTTCGTGAATGATTTTAATCAAATATTTTTTACTCCATTCATTCATATTTAGAAGTTTATAGAAAATAAAACTAATTACATGAATAAATCAACGTTATCGATGAATACCCACCATTTTATGGAGATCAAATTCCATACAGTTTCTTGATCATATTAACTTGATGATAAAAATGGAATATAACAAATTAGTAGAAGAACCGTAGGAGTTTATTAAGAATCTATTAAATTAGTTCAACGCGGAAATCATTAGAGACAATAGATGCAGCAAATTGAACAAACGAGTTCTTCATATAAAGTCAGCGGGGATGCATTAACTTATATTGAAGGAAATCGACCTACAAATTGATACATTTATTATCAGCTCGTGTCGGTGGAAATATATGCAATTTTTTTGGGTTCTAATGTTGATATAATTTTAAATATAGCTACACTTTTTTCTTCCCGCATACTTATTATTATTGTTTTGTTCCATTTTTTTAGTCGTATGCCTTACATGCATAACATACCAACACAACCGTAACATTACGGTATGCATAACATACTGATTATTTAAACCTTTATTTAATAAAAACTCTCAATCTCATTGGTTATTGTTAATTCATTTCATAATTTGGCCAATTATTATCTGTAGTTTGAGTGGAGAATGAAATGGTAGTGCACAATCCAAAAGTGGTCAATCAAAGAGGCACGCGACTTCGATTTTGTTAAAATTCATGGCTTATTTAGTACAAATCGACAGAAGAGCAAACTGCAAATTGGAAATAAGTTTAACTGAAATTAAAAATTAAGCAATGTGGATTGTCTTTATCATTTTTGATATTACAGATAAGAGCTATGATCACAATTACAACCGAAGGTAAATGATGATCTGGATGAAGTGCTGCTATTACTGAGCATACAAAAATACACTTGAGAGAGCGTCTTATCTTTTGTATACCGATAAAAAAAAGAAAATTCCTATCCTATCATTATTCAATACAATTACGCCAACAAAACTAGGAAAGTTAAGCGTACGAAATGTATCAAGGAGTATATTTACTATGACCAACTCAAAATTGTATTCTATTACATTAATTATATATTAAACTGTCAAGTGGCCTTGTATTATGTAATCTTTGCTGTTTGTTACATAATTCTCGTTGGCCTTGAATTACTGATTCAACCATAGTCGGTGAACGCAACATATTGTAGTTAAAACACGGCTAAATTTAGGCATTGTTGAGAAAGTGGTTCATTAAATGATAATTAATAAATTAAAAGGTTATTATTTTATATTATTGAATAAATATTGGCTTATATTACTTTGTATTACGAGCTTCGAGTTTCGCATTGACATCATTCTTGTGGTTTTCATTTTCCTAACCAACAGGGCCTATCAGAATATTAGTCTGCAGTTTCATATTAAGATAAGGACTTATTTGCAACCACGCATGACGCACCACTTATTGTTTACGTCACTTTTAACAATTTTGTTAAGTCATAAAATCTAAAAGGGATCACCAATTTTCTTATTAGAATACTGTTGGATGATTAGAAAAATAATACAAAGTTACGCCTGAAGAATTTGTATTTTGTTACGGTAATTAATTTATAGTAAAAACAAAGCTACTGATTTCCTTGACTACCTACTAGTATAGTAGAGTTTTTTATAGGAACTTAGTTTGTCATCTTTACTTTTGCGTTATTTCAATTCTACCTCTAGTTACAGATACAGTTATACTTTTATACACTAGCAAAACACGTATTACAATGCATCCGACACTTTTGCACACTACAGGCAAGTACATGGGTTCTGTAAAGGACCTTGAAATTCGTAGTTTACAAAAACTATCGTAGATGTAATTATGGTAAATTTATTCGCGCTGAATTTATGTCTCAAATAGCAGTCCAAACCTAGGTCCGTCCAATTTGGAGACCTTGTGCTAGCTACCATTTTCTTGGCCGGGTGCCTTAAGCGCTCTCCCCAAAAGTTTGGTAAAGTTAGCAAGACCCTTCTGGTCGACAGCCTTAAGTTAATTCGTTATTTCCTCTCGTGTTATTTTGGTAGCATTTTACAAGTATTATTGTGCACAAGTGTATTGGAAGTAATAACATGAATTCTGAGATACCACAAAATACCTAATTGGCTTTAAATATGATATAGAACATAATTAAATAAAGATTGCAAATTTCAAGTACAAACATAGTGCAGATGATGCGTTAATAGCGTGGTTTTATAGTTCTCATAGATTAATCAATGAAATGCGATGTGTAACATTAGTTATAAGCTATGCTAAAAAAAGTAAAGACTCGATGTCACCTCCAATAGTTATTTTTACTAGGTTCATCAATGCTTAATTAATTTCAAACATGTGTTAGTTTATCTTTGTAATGTTTTAAGCACAACAAATGATAACTATAGGTTTATAAACTACTATTTTACCACAAAGTATATGGCTGAAGCACTGTCAAACATTCGATTAAACAGTTCTGCGGTTTTTTCCGGCAACTCAGTGATGGTACTTAATCGAACAACACTTGTTAGTTAATACACGTTTTATTTGTATTGTTAAATAATGAACATTTTCTGATTTATATAAGACATAATATTCATTTAATAACAATTTGTGAAAGAAATTATTTTTGTGAAAAATATTATTTGGTAAACTTTTGAACATTATCTATATACATATATAAATCTTCTGTGTGACTAAACTGCCCCTAAACGACTGAACCGATTTTAATGAAATTTTTTGTGTCTATTCCTGAGCATTCGAGAATGGTTTAGATTCACAAATTGGTCCAATTTATTTTTCTATATATGTATGTAACGCGAACGAAGTCGCGGGCACAGATAGTTATTTATATATAAACACTAAGACGAATTTGAACGTTATTTTTGTAAGTTTCTTACGTCTTGATGTGAATTCCATATGATATTTCATTCAATACACAGTTCTCAAAATCTATGTCTACTATTTAATCTTTAAATCCATGTATTTCTTCATTGAATTTCTCTTAAAAAGTTCGAAGCATTATGATGAAATTTGATGTGTGTGCTTGTGAGTGAGCCGCTGGGTTGTTTGGATAAATAATTGAACCATGTAAGTGGTGTTGCACTTGGCAAGTGTCAGGACAATGCCTGTCGGTTGCGCTAATATCATATACAATTGACGTCGTACAAAATATTCGCAGAAGAACCAAAGTAACCGACATTGCCCCGATAAATTGCCAAACTTAAGTAGCGATGGACTGGGCACTAACTAACTATTAAGTTTAGATATTCAACTAGATAACTGCAAACACTGCTAATGTTTCAATGTCCACTACGTAGACAATTAAAAACGGGCCTAACACATAAATCTTTGTTATTCGCCAATTATTCATTTTATATGGATATACACAGTTATATGTATTACAATATTTTTCCTTTAACGTTGACATCATGTCCCTAAATAAGAGTATTCAATAATATATACTTATATGTTACAATATTTATAACACATAACATTTATATGTTCCTCTTCTATTGTTATTATAACTATTCCGGCACGTGTTTGATATATTATAGCTAATTTATACGAATAGATATTCCTTGTAAGCTTAATTGAAATATTATATAAACTTAATTTTATATGAAACAATAATACTAACAATTAATTTGAAGGTGGTGTGTGTGGATATATAAATATACTTCTCATCAAATAAAATGGAAACGCTTTTTTTCTGTTGACAAGCAAAATTAAAAAAAGAAAAATAAAATCTTAAAAAAATGACTATAAAAAATCCATTTATAAATTGTTAATTATGATTTGTAAAGGTCTGTTTATTTTTAAATACATATGAATACTTAGAATTCGCTTAAGCATTGATATTGGTAGATTTTTAGCTTAACCAGCTTCTGTTGCTTGCCAGATCATATCTAAGTGTCTCTCGTCTGTTCATAGAGTGTACCAACGTTCTCAGAAAACTAGTTTATTCACAAGACGCAAAAGATTTAATAGGAAGCGACCTTTCAGAGCGAAATAACCGGGTTATTGCAACAGTTTGTTAAATTGACATCTTGACGCTTTTAACTGCAGGAATACCTCTGTGCAGTTCGAGGGTTGATTAATAGTGATTCTTTTGTAACACAGATATGGGAAACATGCATACAATCCGCCTGATGGTAAGCAGTTATCGTAGCGTATGGAACGTCCAAAATACCGCATGCATTTTACCGTCTCTTTTAAAATATGTTTACACCTCTTTTAATGGTCCCCATACTGTTTTCTCCTAGAACTCCTCAGGAACCGAGCTGTTTAAAATATGAGGATGGACTCTATGTTGATGGCATACTATTGTAATAACAGAATTATTTCGAACAGTTCTTCAGAATACAACTAATTATACAAACAATAGAACTTAGGCAAAGTCTCACTTTACATTTAAAAATTCAAGATTGCTTGTGAGTATGGCATTAGAAGGTGACTGTGGTATTAGAAGGAGAGACTAGAGAAACGTAGAATGGAGTACCACTCCATTGGAGTACACTTGGGTAGTAACCCAAGCCAGTTAATGAGCCGATAATTACAGCAGACCATCGAAGAGCGTGTATTAATTATACACGTGCGGAATTGAATCAGTCATACAATAGAGTCACTTTTATGCACAACAATGCTATAGCATAAATAGCATAATGATGCAAAGAAGAAGACGAATTTTGTTTAATTTTTATTTTTTTAATAATCCATTCAAAACATGCGAGTTATGTCGATTTTTTTAAAAAGTATAATAGATACTTGACATGAATAAACCTGAAATTTTCAAATCAGGACGTAGTAATTTTTTTTAAGAATTATGTTTTACTTAAATCTAGTTAATATCAAAATTACTATTTTCTTAATAGTTTGTAAACTTAATAATACAATAACTTATGATTTGTAGTAATACAGTAAGATTATTTTTAATATTTCAGCTTTTCACTTTATCGCAAGGTCACTTCCTCATACATAAATAGGCTTCGTCTTTTACTTTTAAGTCATTTTACTGTTGGTTATATTTTATTAAGAATATTTTAATTTATTTAAAAATAAACTTGAATCGTTCCTATAATTATTGTAGTTACAAAATAAATATAAACGTAGTAATTGTGGTAACTAAACACAAATAATATTTCTGCTAATAATTATTTTAAAAAGCCATTCTATTTTCACGGCATAATTTTGGCACTAGTCATTTATATTAGTGTATATTCGATAAAATTGAATTATTTTTGTATCCGTCACGGTCACATGAATTAAAAGTTTTGTTACCGTTTGAATAATTACTATAATCTATAGTATATTCCACGTTTAACCCCTTAAGCACTAATCGGGCGTTTACGTCACCTTTCCATTCTTTTCCTATTGTCTTATTTTTATGGGTAATCGACATATTAACAATTAAATTAAAAAATATATATCCACTTTTTCAACCGAAAGACGTTCACTGCTGGACATAGGTCTCTCTCAAAGATGTCTACATCGGCCGGTCTTGTGCCATCCGCATCCAGCGGATTCTCACGACAGTCACCAAGTCGCCGGTCCATCTTAGGGGGTGCGCTACTTAGCTGTGTCTTCCGGTACGCGGCAGCCATTTGAGAAGCCGTTAGCCCTATCAGGCATCGCTTCTACGAGTAATGTGTTCAACCAAGTGCTACTTAAGTTTGGTAATTCTTCGGACAATGTCGGATACTTTGGTTCTTCTGCGGATCTCCTCATTTCTGATTCGATTACGCCGTGAAACTCCGAGCACAGCACTTTGGCTACTTTGTGATTATAAGTAAAAATGCATATACGGAACACTAATTCGTTATTAACAAAAATAATGTACAACGCTACGGAATTAATCGCATACATACAATTACGTAATTGTAATTCAAAAGACAACTTTAAAACTATTAACCTTGTCCTTCCAATGGACTCATACTACATAATGAAGTTACAACTCATTATAGTTACGATAATCTAATAGATATTCAAGTTTAGTATTATTTAAACGTGTACGGTTGGATATTCATCGTAATTTCCGAGTAATATTAATATGAAATAATATTAATACGACTTGTTTTCATTTTTTATAGCGATATGCTGTATACATATGTTTTACAAATACTCATTTTATGCTCTACACAAAATCTACTTAATACGTATTTATAGAGAGTAATTTTCAAAGGAATCAAATAACATAAATTACGTCTTCAAATTTCAAATGGCGAGTAACACACTTGGTATTTAGTCTTGTTTTTTAAATAATAATAATTTAGTTGATAGATCCATTCGGTTTTCATTGTCTTTTATTATTACAATCTATTAAGCGATCAAACAAGGTGTTTATGTAATAAACATACTTAAATGTAACTTAAGTAACTAGTAATTACTTACTAAAGACGAGTGTGTTTTGAAAATACAAGGATAACACTATAAATATAGTTTTTATTTTATGGCGTATAAGTAATTAGTAATTACAAAATAATTAGTATCTTTAAATGGAAGTAGATGGTAAAGCTTTCAAGCTCGAATGGGTCGCGACCATCCTACACGTAGTGAAATATCCGATACAGGAACACATGTTTAGGTGCGTCGTGTTTTGGGAACATTAGTAAATCTTTCCAGAGACTTTAGGCATGGAAATATAGTCCGGAATTATAATGCTATCTATTTATGGATAGTTATAAATCGGTGGTCGTTCTCGTTCTTAAACTGTACTTTATTTACCACTACCTGTGTGCTCGCGGCTCCGCTCGATTTCATATATTCTTCATTGAATCGTATTGTGTTCACTATTTCAAGAGTTTTATTTTTTTACGCGGAACCCTAATTATTTTCGAACAATAAAGTTACTTCAGTTATCTGTCAAAAAAGTCCCTTCAAAATAGGTCTAGCCGTTCCAGAGATTAGTCGGAACAGATTTTTTTTTATGTTTTTGTATAGGTGTCTTATGCATACATACATATTCATACGTATTTAGTAAAAAAAAATATTTTTTATATATATTAAGTACAAACAGACACTTATTACGTTTACTATTAGACACTTATTATTATTTTGTAGTACAGAAGATGAAATGCAGTCGTTTTTTAGAGCTCGAATGAAAAAAAAAATGCGCGTGTATAACTCGAATGAACGCCATTTCGTAAGATTATAATATATCGTGTCGTGTAGTGTATTGCGTCGTTTGTCAAACATGTCACAGCCGAGGTAATGGAGCTGCACTAATAACTTTAACATAGTTCGTTTTATTATTGATATTAATTTGTAATAACAAGTAAGTAGGTACCTTTTGATCTAGTTCGTAAATTAGAAGATAAACAATTACTAATTTAAATTAAATAAAAATAAGTAACGATGATTGTTTTGTTGTCGGTCGATTGAACCAAATAAAAGCCTAATTTATCTTTTACTACATTTAGTCTAAATTTGTATAAAAATAATGTAATGTACATAATGAGCAGGTGCGTTATATCGTTGTCTTTTTATTTATAGTTCTCTTTACGACATGAAATACTAAACGTTCTATTTTGTATACGTTTCAAACATGACCAATATTATAATCTACGACAATAAGTACATATATATGTACATTTGTGTTTGTTCTGTTGATGTTGATGGTTTTTTTCTTAAATCATAGACAAATTTTCACACTATTCTCAAAATAAGTCATCAATTCACATAACAATCCCTTATCAAAACGTAACAGATAAAATTTAATTTTGTTTAAAATAACTTTTTACACTTTAATTAATAAATTACAATAAGTTTTTTATTTAAATTAAAAATCAATTTGTATTGATTTAATTACTTAAAACGCTGAATATGTATTTCTGTGACCTTGAGAGCTATTAAGACATTTCAGCTGCACTATTGTTTCATAATGAATACTCTTTTCGAAATTATCTAATAATTTGACATGCTGTATTATTTTTATTGGCTCCTTTACATTCCCACTCAATTGAATTATAGAAGCGGATGTGTTGGCGCCATTAAGCTGAGCGAAAAACATTTCGCTCGATGAGTACAAATAGATTTATTTAGGTATGTCGATTGATATGATCTGCCCAGTAGGTTTTTTTTTTTCTTCGATACCGCAGTGATGTTGTCAAATTCTTAACCAGTTGCGCGTATAGCGTATTTTAGTTATTCGTTCCCACGCCGTTTTCGAAATCGAAATTTCGAATTAAACTTTAAAGATAATCCATGAGAACAGTTTAACCCCTTGAGCACTAACCTGGCGATTACACCAGCTTTTCATTGTTTTCCCATTGTCCCATTTTTATGGGTAATCGACATTTTGATAGAATGTGTTAAGAACAATAATATTAAGATACATGTTATTGAAAAAATTAAGTTAAATATATTAGATGTGGAAATGTTCTATAGCATATTTTATTTTATTTTTATTTTTTAGTTTTTGGGAAGGCTTGCTTGCAGTCAAATGTTGAATATAGGTAAAAGAAATTATGAAAGTATTACAATTGCTAATTATAAGCCTCCACCTTTATATAAGAATATAAACGCATTAATAATTATAATAACGAATATGTGCCGCTACATGTTACAAAACTCCTGTGTTAATAAACGTTTTACCATGTTCAAGCTGGTGCAGAATATATTTATGTTTAAGTTAGGAGGTAGTAGTTACTCCAACTCCTAGAACTTCGTGCAATAAATGCATTTTTCTGTAGTTTGAACGTGCAAATGGAATTTGTAGCAGTGAACGTTGTCTAAGACTTAGACCATCAGAACGAAGCTTGATTTTAGATAACAACTCAGGACTATCAATCATACTCCTTGCTAACTTTACTAGAATAAATTCTACTAATTACCATTGCTATAATGGTGTATGTACATTGACTAAAAGATGATTTTCACCAACATTTATTAGAAACATATGTTCTATGTACTGGATGTAGCTTTCAGCTAAGTGGTTTAAGAGTTACATAATACCATTAAATGTCCAAAAACACCACAGGCTAACGTAGTCTATTTCGAATAAAAAATGATCAAGTTTTTACAACCTTGATAATTATACGATTACCTTACATATAAACGACATCATCCGCATATAATTATTACCCGTTATTCATTTAAGGCCTACTACCATTTCATAAGAGTTATGGTCCCGCCACACAGCGGACGGAAGCGGGGCGCCAACGCAATTTTACTATAGAAAAGGTCGCGCACGGCTCGCCCTCATCTCGCGTCGACGCGATGACTTGTATAAGAATATCGCGGTCGCGTACTGCCCCACCCGCTGTATGGCGAAACCATTAAAATAACTTTGCATCTCTATCCTAACTTGTTTAACTTTAGAGGTACCTGTTTTAATGTTTCTATATTCAAAATGAATGGAATCGACGTGCAATTTTTTATCGCATTTTTCTCTATACTAAAGGTTAATATTTGACAAAATGTTGCTTGATAATAATAACTTAATTCTTAAATTTTATATTCCATTAATAAAATTACTTTACTCAAAGTTGTATTACAAAATGTTTTTTTTTTTTTTTTTTTCCGTTGCATTTCCATATAATATATTACAGTATTTCCATAAACGTAATTTTATTTTTTTGCGACATTTCTCTTTAACGGGCACGAGGTCTCAGCACACTTAATCTTCTATATCAATCATGACGTCGCACAACTAACATTGACCTTGAAATGGGCAGAGTGGTGGCACTAAACCGACTGAGTAAATCCCATGCGAACCAACAACTAACTTACTAAATTCCATAGCAATTTCCAGAGTTGTCTATATGGATTCGTGTGAATTGATTTGTACATGCCATTTTAAGATGCGAGGATAAAACAGTTACAAGGCGATTTACGGCTTTATTAATATGTATGTGTAGCTTCGATTATGCATTAACCTCTCATCAGACATGACTTATATAAACATACGTACGTTTACTTTTAAAGTGATGTAACTGGTGTCCGTTCGTTTAGTTTGGAGTAAATGACAGATTAACGTAACTCGCCGAAATTATTTAAAATAAAAACTACCCTTTACTCTATAGCCAATTCTTTGATGAAGCCAATTTTATGAATCGCTCAAATCGTTTGAAGAACAAGGTTACTCCGTAAGAGAATTTATTAAAATAAAAAAAAACATTAAGCATATAATATACATTACTTATTTACACTAATATTATAAAGAGGAATGATTTGTATTTTTGTATGTAACGAATAAATTTAAAAACTACTAAACCTATTTGGATGGAAATTGGTATGGAGAAAGTTTGAATCCAGTGAGTGACATGGATTTATTAAGTCCCACGGGAATGGGAACTACGCGGGTAAAATGGCGGAGAGCAGCTAGTATTAAAATAATACAAAAAACTTAATAATGGTACCTAATTATTCCTATTACCTAAAAAAAACTATATATAATGAATGCCGTCCAGCTCGCCGTCAGACGGAAAGGTTCCAAGAAGGATCGCCACATTGCCACGTTGGATGGCAATACTTATCCGCTGTGCCAAATATTTGTAGTACATATCATTTTTTAAATAAAAATTGGTCTAGCTGTTTAGGAAGAGAAGTATTTCATACATTCGCCCATGAAAATATTAAACACAGAACAAATTTGATATGTTCTACTAATTAAATTATGTGAGAAAATCTTCAAACGCAACGCCAAAAATGAATCACAACAGAATCAGTTAATGATATATGGTTGACATAAATGCAAGAATATCGTAAGTTTATTGCATGAATAGTAATTTGTTCATACTACCTTGTAAGGAGACATGGTTTTATCGAGAATAAAACTTAGGTTTACGTAGAAATTAAAAATTTCTATTACATGTAAGATTTCAGGCGTCTTTATGAATGGTGTTTGTAACAACCATTTTTTTCTTTAGTTACTACTTCAAACGTATTCAACATTTCAAATTCAGTGTACAAATATATTACAGTTAAAACAACTTAACAGTATACAGACCCTAGATATAACACAGTTTTGTCACCAATATCTGTAAGTGAAAAGTGAAAAAATTTTCGTTAGCACCATTAGCGACAAAGGTGTTGTAGGTACATACTTGGTACTAAGTAACAACTGTACATGTAAATAGCAAATTGAACATTAAAATAAAAATAGCAGGTTTTAAATAAATATCTCATGGTTGGTCGACAGTCACCATTAGCACAGATTTTTATCATGCTAGCCGAAGAACTTTGGCAATTTTCGTCATTGCAAATTGTGTGTAGTTTAATTTTAAATGTCCGTGTTTTTTTACATTTTTTTTCTTCACTGTCAACCAATTTTATTCCTTAAATTCAAATTAGTGAATTAGTGTGCAAATACTGAAAAAGCTAGCACATGAAGAATTTCATTACTTCTAAACACTCGACCATGTTATGTAATTAAAAGTACCTATTATAATATTAGTTAATTAATTAAATACGATTTACAGTATTTATATAATTACATTTATCACTGAAATATATAACATGAATTTAGTATTATTACAAAATAATATTACAATTATCTACAATTAAAATTGTAACCATTTTACATATTGATACATTTTATGTTTTCAAGCGCCTTTTTACCGATATCATAAAATTATAATTGCCATACTTAATTTTTAATATGATATTTAGTATATTAAGGGTATACAAAATCACAACCAGGTTATAAATTAATAGTATGGTTACACACTATACGTATAGAATGATGTGGATCATTGTCGTCAATATAATAAGATACGGCGCCTTCCAAGGCCGTCCGCCTTTCGACTTCTGACTGAATTTACATAATATAACAAATTATATGTGTAGGAATAACTATAAGGTCGGTATGCGAAGCTCGCGTTTTCCTCATTGACGATACGGAAATAGCGAGACGAGACGTCCTAATACTCTAATAAAGGGCGAAGTGACTACCAAATATCTGACGTTCCTATTTAAGATAAATGTATTTCATACATTAAACGAATGGCATGTAAATTATAGCTATGGATACTATAATTTCTCACATGACCTTTCTTTTATCAGGTGACGTTAAAGAGAAGTGAAAATAAATCATAAAACGCATGGATGTAATTAGACAGCTTTGACTTCTTTGCCATTTTGTGGGTAATGAATAAGAACACCCTTATGAGATGAAATTGTCGTCAAATTCTACCATATTATATAAACACGTCAAAAGTTAATCTTACGGATTAAGTTTATAGGAAATAGTTTTTTTTTAAACTAACAGTTATATATAGACGAGCATCACCTTGAATTTAGATGAGTGATAATTTAAATAAACAGCATTAAAAAAAATTGACCGAGTCAAATAATTCCAATATTATCTAAAGAGTATAGGGCCGTGATAAAAATAAATTTTTGTTGAAGGTCGACAGCGTAGTGACCAGTATACAGAGTTGCCTGACCTTGTATAGGTATCCGGCGGGCGACAACTGACGGATGCTCAATACTCCAATTAGATGTTCGGTTATAATTAAACGTATACTGTGAATTGTTAATATGTTACATGTAGGTACTTATAATATGAACTTCCAACATAATCAGGTCATAAATCTACCTGTACGATTGATGGGTTAATGGTACATTTTAACCCCTTGAGCACTTACCTGGCGTTTACGCCAGCTTTCCATTGTTTTCCTATTGTCTTATTTTTATGGGTACTTGACACATGAATATAATATTGTAACTCAACTTTTTATACTATTAACTCAGGAAAGAGATCGTAAAGCACTTGATGGTAAATACGACAGTCTACAAAAAATCATAGCGTCATAAGAACGAGGATACACGCTTCCATGGAATCCATTTGACAAATCCACGTTACGGTGAATGTAAGTGTTTAAAAACTATTCCTTCTTGTTGAAAACGTAAATCTGCAAGGAATCTAAAATGCTCAAAGAGACAGTGATAACATACACTATTTAATGTTAGCATTGCGTGTTCTCAGAAAAACGTCAGCGTAGGAATGACAGGAAAAAGTTTAGAAACAAAACAAATGAAATAAACTAAACAATAATAATGAATAATAACTAAATTTCGACATATAGTTACATTAAATCATAATTTCATAGTCTACGTGAGTGAAGTCACGTGGTACAACTATAAAAAAAATAATTTTACTGTATGTGTCAATTCAAAATAAATTAAAATAATAATTATAATTTATTTATTTATTTCGTTTCTAACAGAGCAACAATTAAATACAGATTACAACTGCATTGGAAGATCCCATTACTGTGGAAAGATATATATCAAATATTCATGGATGAAGTTAATTGTCAACAATGTATATGGATTTGTTTCAAGATTTATTATTTACGAAAAGCCTCATTAACCTAATCTTGAATGAACAAATAATAGTTACTTATAACTTGTAATGTAGTTAGATTGTCGTATTCTATATAATTATTTTATATATTATGTTAGTTGTGTGCCCGCCGCTCCGCCCCCTGTTTCATATATTCTTCACAGCGTTGTAATTTACGTATAAAAATACGGAATCCTAATTATTTTCCTAAAAAATCTTTAGTACTAAGATAAAGTAAACATATTTCTTAGAAATTACAGCCCTTGCTCATAAAATTGTACATTGAATCTGATTTTATAGAATTTTTTATGATTTTTTTTTATGCGGAACCCTAATGATTTTCGACAATTAAAAGTACAAGTTACCCGGAGTAACTTCAGCTATCTACCAAAAAAAAATCCGTCAAATACTGTCCAGCCGTTCAGATTATCCGGAACAAACATTAAGACATACAACAATTACAAAAAAATGGTAGTTTTAGTATAGGTATCGTATATACATGCATATCTAATTAGTAAAAAAAAAAAATATGACCGACACTTCAATTTTATTTATTAATATAGATTAATATGTCGATTACCCATAAAAATGAGACAATACGAAAACAATGGAAAGCTGGCGTAAACGCCAAGTTAGTGCTGAAGGGGTTAAATTATGTGAACCTTATACGGGGTATCGCACCCTTACCTTGAAGAATAATTACAGAAACTAAAAAAGTGAACTTTTACAATTTTAAAAAAGTAGTTATTAATAGAATTACCTAACGATAAAAAGAAATGTCTCTCTCTCTGTATGTAATTTAATGAGCTTATAACTCAGAAACCACTGCACCGATTCAAATGATTCTCTTTTCTAATCATATATTTAATCAGCAGTTCGGTTTTAATATTTATATATTTTGACACATCATAATATATTTTAAAAAAACATGTTGACCCACTGTCGCAATTCTGTCACTGCGTTGTGATATTACTTTCTTTATTAAATATGTTTATATAAGCTTTAGAAGGTAGGTAGATATAAAGTTCATTACCTCTCTCAAAATTTGCCTATAATTAAAAGTATTTATAACATTACGTAACTTAATAACAAAGAGAAAACAAGAATTAAATTCGGTACATTTTTTTAACAATTATTTTTATACGGCGATTTAGTCGATTTACAAATATTACAAAAATTAAGTAAATACATTTTTTTATTTATTTAACAACTTATACGACATATTGAAACATTATAGGAATGTAATTTTATAAACATAATATCACAAATGAATAACAAATATAATACATGATATTTTTGTAATTCCTATCAATAATGTTAAAGGTCGTTTGCGTCTGTCTTATTATAATCTATATTGTCCTCAGTTTCATGAAATGATATTGATAAAGCTATATAAATCCATTAACACTGCAATGTTAAATGGAGCGTGTAGGTAGGTAGAGATATATGTGTATACCTATTGTCATGTCCCGACATTCAAATAGTTAATCTTTTTTCGTGACACTCGAGTTCATTGAAACAAGAAGCGAACTTAATACATTATTATTATAGAGTACACAAAATCTTATAAACCCTGGTTATATAACTTAGGCAAATATTTTAATATAGAGTCTTTATTTTTTACCTTATTTTAAAAGATGATGTCTTCTGTCTATCTGATTCAATCGAATACAGAAAAATAAAAGTAGCCAAGTTACGCAAAGAAATTACAGATATCTGCCGGAATAAGTCCCGTCAAAACCGGTCCAGCAGTTCCGGAGATTAACCGGAACAAAAAGACAATTTTTTTTTAAATTGTACTTTTATATATGTACCGTATATACATTGATATTTATTTAGTAAAAAGTAGTTTTTTTATATTACAAACAGATGCTTAAATGTTTTTGTATCATAATTATATATTTAACCAGGTTTTAGTGGACATTTTATTATATTAGTTAAAGTAGAAACAAATTATAATTAATTAAACCAAGCAATTTAATATTTTACATATGTGATGCCCTCCTGGGGTCCTTTCCAGGAGCGTCCCAGGCCATCATACATAGGGACAGCACTGCACACACACTCCTGTGCATAACACACAGATACATAGGGCCTGTAAGTAATCTCTTTTTTTATTATTATTAAATAAAAAATGTAAGGTTTAGCTACTATTATACCGCCTAAGTTCGATGAAGCAGTCAAGGCCTTCCGGTTATCAGCATCTAGTTAGATCGAAAAATGATATTATTCTGTGGGTGATTTGAAAACTGTTACATAATAGGTACCAAGGAAAAAAGCGTCTATTTTGAAATAATTACTATAGAATAACGAGTTGTGATTTTTTTTTTTAATTTTTATTACATGACTTGCTACAGGTGTAGGAAAAATATTACTATTAATATTGCAATATTATCTAATCCGCTTAGCTACACCGATCATTTAAATGGATATTGTACATTATCGCAATGTCTTGTCGGTTTTCGTAAATCTTATCTTAAATACATCTGACATTTCATGATATTTCGTAGCTTTTATGATAAGAATAGACACAACTATGATGAATTAAATAACATGTATTTGACTTCGTAGTACACATATTTATATGACATGAATTCTAATTAAATATTAATTATATAAATATTTGTATGGAGTTTCATGGTGATACGCACGTTTATAATACATTATACATTGCTGTCTAACATAGATTAGAATTGAAACAAACGTCCGTGAGAATGAAATGTGAGATAAAATAATTATTTCAATATCAAATATGATTAATTACGGTTATTTCTACAAAGGAAAAAGAAATACGTAGAAGTAATTCGCGTTATATGATACTTAATAGTAGAAAAATACAATGTTACTATCGAGTCGTTTATAAAAATCTAGAATCAACTTCAAACTTTTTTTTACATTTTATTTATTAGAATCGAGTACGAACGTTCTTGATAGATACATAAAATAATGGGCATGTATTAAAAAAAAAATCTAGAACGTTCCATCGATTAAAATAACAAGTAAAATAATGAACATAATTCAAATTTTTTACGAATTTTTTACTAAGTGGTAGAGTTAAGTAAGCAGTAGGTATATTTTTGCCTATAAACGAAAATTATGTACTGAATATCACCCTGGGCCTGGCGTAAGTTGTTGAACTTTTGGTGAAACAAGTTTATTTGGCCAATACAGTATATGTAGCAATATACAATAGTTACCAGAGTAAAATTCTAAACTACCTAACTATTGACTTCATAAACCAAACTATTCGGTTTTTTTTTATATAGCTCAATATTGGTTCAAAGTTAATATTAGGCCATTGTCATCCAATTCATTTTTTCATCGTCTTTTTTTAAGTCATGTACTGGCTCGAACGATGATGATGACGTGTGAGAATCGTTATAATATTTTAAGTAAATGAACCATAATATTCATAAACGTATTACAACTGCTAATACCTGACCGAAAAAAAAACTGGAAGCGAGTTATTCGTTTACCTTTTTAATCATCTAAATCATAAGTCACCTTGTCAATAAATCGGTTGAGCAATTGACATTTTGTGCATATTAAATACAGCGGACAATAGAGGACATTAATATAGTCTACGGAGATGGCAACCGCATTCTAAAACTTGGAATTTTCGTAGTTTTATTTTTGTATACAAAAACTCAAATAACTTCGTAATTGATTCGTCTAAAACCAATTATATTAAGTTTCGAGTGAGCTATAATTATGTAGTAATGTAAATTGATGAGCTGCATTCTATGGCTGGGCCGTATGATGGTATTCTTTACGAAAAAGTACTAGTACGTTTAGACGTAATTTCATTCAGTAGTATTTATTGGCGCATGTTTGATATATAGTAAGATCTAATTGCATTAATTGCGTTTCAGATTATACGACGTAGCTTATTTAGATAGATCGAGAGTTACCTAACTCGTTTACGTGAGTAAAGTTTTTTCTCGATTTTATATTTTGTAAACGCTTAGGTACTTTAAGATTGTCAAAAAAAAAACGGTAATAACATAACTCGTTATTTGACCTTGAATTAATTTTGTAGGCAATATTCTATATCTAGCGTGTCATTTTAATAACATTAATACGAATATTCGAGTATTCTGTGATGACTTTGGAAATTATAGCCAGTTAATTAAAATTTAAATAATTAGTTGATAACGTTATAATTAACGGTAATATTTCTATAATTATTTAACACAATCCGGACAAATGTTATTAAATGCGTACCTATCTACTACAACTTGGACGATAAAAAATAGAGATAAAGCGGTTATTCTAGTCATACTAACTGTCGCTCGATATATCGTTTATTATTACGATTGGCCGAGACTGGAGCCAATAATAGTGCAAAAAATATACTTCGCACTTAAACAATTTACAATTAAAAAGACGCAATAGATCAGGATTGGGCGGCAGCAGGGCGCGTCGTGCGGAGGCGTGTGACGCGACGTCGCCGGCAATGACGTGACTCGCAGCGTTATGTCAGCGGAGTAAACAATTTTACTGTTTGTAAACACTCGCCGCAGCCCGCCACCGAACGAACGTAAACATGACCACGTTGCTTAGAAATGTCAATGGCGAACTGTTCTTGGAATTACTACACGTTTAGTGATTAACGATCGCCATCGCGGTGACACAGACTAAAGCACCTGGATTGTGTAACTCGCAATACTACCGGCTTGCGATAATATCTTCGTAGTAAGCTATCCTTGAAATTCAATTTACAGTAGATTTATATTTTAATAGGAAACATTTATACCGTTCTAATAACACAAAGTTGACATGATTATGATAATTTAAATCAATGTTTTACTGAATATGTTTAAAATGTTAATATCGTGGAAACACGAGTGAGTAGTCCTTTTATAGGTCCCTTTGAAGGCGAATATTATTTCTATTGAGAGGTTCATTTTGTAAGAACATTCTTCGAGCGTTTGCGATGAATGGGATTATGAATAAAATAAATACATCTGCATTAGTTTTGATAACGATAATTGATAACAGGAATTTTACGTTTTTAGTCGTGTTTTGTTTTTCACTATGTTATATGATAAGCATATATTATTGTTTATTTTGCGACTTTTTCGTTTATTATTTCATAAGCGAACTGCTCGTGCCATTAACCTTATTTTGTCTATAGTTTTACGAATTAAATTTGAACTTTCAGATAAGAATCATAAAAAAATAATATCATCCATTAAATGTACCTACTACTTCTGTTTATATTTCCAGTGAAAAATCTTAATTTTAATGAGTAGAAGTAAATAACATTGAGAACATCGTTCAAAGCAAAAAAAAAAACATTTTCCAAAATTCTAATTATTACAAAAATTACCCCAACGTTAGATTCAGTTCAGTTCACATGTATAGAGAAAGAAATATTAACTTAATCATTGAACATTATTGTGTTGTAGTATTACTAAAATTACATACTATAAATTCATTTACGTCATCATAATGCACATACACGAATCTTGCGTGCAAAAGAAACGTAGGTATAGTGAAACCAAGAGTTTGTAATGGAAACGGCCGAGTTCAGAGTCTACATACAAATTTAGAATTACCGTCCACATAAATACAGCATAATATCATAAAATCTTTAAGCTAATAATAATTATTCTAAATTCGAAACTGTTCGCCCACGGAATTCTTCAGCTTTCCTGTTCTGCGGAGACAGTGAAAATATCGCAAATAGACGGTTATGATTATAATAATATCTCCGGCCATCGACGGATTTCTTCATGGAAAAAAACCATAACGTGAAATGTCAAATGGCGCAACCACGGACTACACATTTGGTCACCTCACGTCGAATAGAATTAATTCAGAGTTTCTATTAATAAATCGAAGTTTCAATTTAGAACGGTAATTCGTTGCTCTAAAATCATTTAGTATTAATTAATATTTAGTAAGCAACTAAACTATTCATGAGTTAAAAGACTTCATCGATGAACTTTCACTTGGCTAGAATAAAATTGCAAAGTGATGCTGATACTGGCATGTTGCTAACATCTCAACTCTTATAGCTGCATAATGGATTAAATTAATATTGATCGTAAATCATTCATAAACTGACTTACGGCATTTGATACTTGAAGCGTTTTCGTTTGTGAATATATTAATGAACGCAGCGGTAATTGAATTTGTAAATAAATGTACTTGTGTATTATTATACATGTTTTTAGACATGATTTAAATTTTTTTTGTAAAACATTAAAATATAATCGAAAGTAGATTACGATTAAAATTAGTTAAAAATGTATGGTATTTAAACAGGCTATTATTGTAAGCGCTTGAATTTCTTGCCGGTAAAGTCAATGGAAAAAAAGAAATTTCTAGAAGTATATATCTGCATTTTAAAACTCAGGATTTTCTCATTGAATAAAAGGTAATATTACATTTTACTACCTATATGACGGCGCAACGACAAATTAAGAGATTAAAATAATAACGGGTCAAAATAAGTGAGATTATTTAAAAAGAATACCTGTGTAACATAATCGGCTTAGTTCTTTTCTATTTAGTGGCTGTAAAGGTATTTGCCTAAAATATTTTCACAAAGTTCGTGATTATTTTAAGATTTTAAATTTAGCGTTCCATACAATATAATCATCGAGAGGTAAGGCGGAGAATCTAATCAGATTGGATAAAAATGGAGATAGGTCTCAGGCACCACTTGCGACTGTAGGATACCCGTTAACTGATGGGAAGAATATTTAAGTCCGTTATAAGACCTGTCATGTATGGATCGGAATGTTGGGCTAATAAAAAAGTATGGATGAAAAACGACTGCATGCAGCAGAGATGCGAACATTGAAATGGATGTGTGGCGTGACCAGAATGGATACAATCAGGAATAAGTATGTTGGAGGAAATTTGAAAGTGACTCGTTATAGAAAAGATGACAGCAAATAATTTGTCTTGGTATGAGCAGGTATTAAGAGACGCCCACCGGGCCATTGCACGACGAGGCCCGGCGGGTTCGCTGCAGGGGGCGACGCGGTGCTTGCGAAAGCCACCCCGTGTCGCCCCCATCCCAAATGCAGCGGACGGCCCCGGGGGGTTTTAGTGGGTATTTCCGGGCGATTCTCGCCCGGGTGAGTCCCACACTGCACGGAGCTCGTCACTCCGTGCCCCTTATCTAGTGTACTGGGGGACTTAGATCCCCTAAGTACAATAGATAAGGGTAGTGCGTAAATGCATTTCCCCCCGTCAAAAAAAAAAAAAAAAAAAAAAAAAACGGGGAAAGTAATGACTATGAAAGTTAAGGGATGGAGGGACGCCCAAAGAAGATATGGATGGAATGTGTGAGGAAATATATGAAAGCAGAAGGGGTGAATGAAGATATGGTGGCTGATAGAAATTTATGGACGGAAAAGACATACTGCGCCGACACCAAATAAGAAATTGGCAGCAGGTCAATGACGATGATGACACAATATAATCTCAATGTAATTCTATGGTTACTACCTCTGGCCATCGTTGTGAATTGAAACCGTCATAATAAGTTTCCAGTTCAATAAATTAGATATTTTACTTACAATATGCTCTTTATATTGGAGACGTAATTAGCATAATAGCTGGTTAGCACGACCGGTTATGTTAATTGTGCTCCAATCGCATTGTTGAGTACAGTCGTGGACAAATTTTTTACTGTATAAAAATTTTATCCTTCAATTTTACAACGAATATATTATTGTCGAAATAACGTAACTACTGTTTGAAATTCTATTTTTTTTAATTACAAGACCTAAAATTTGTTTCTCGAGTTAGTTTAAAATTTCGCAAGTATATTTTCTGATTCACTGTACTTCGCCCACAAAGGTCGACGGGTGGGCATAGAGCCGTGTCATAGCTCGGAAATCGACAATCTTCATATACGTAATTTCATGATTAGCGTGATTATAATAAAGGCTGGTTTAATTGAGGTCGTGGCCCTTCAATTAAGAGTATTAGATTAAACCTGACTATATCTCCTGCATTATATAGGTATTCTTATATCTATATTTAATGAACTATTAATTGATTTTAATTAAATTAATCATAGACAAACAGCACGCGAAGAAATAATGTCTTTTTGAATTAGTTAATGACTTAATCAGTTTCTTGTTCTTTGTCACGTTTCTGTTGTTTTTTTTTATTTGTTAACATGCGTGGTAAAATATAATAATCTAGCATATATCTCTATAAGTATCTATATGACATAAAAATATAACTACATCTGTGAAAAGACAAGAATATAAACATACTAGGACACCTTGAAATTTTTGGGAATAAATATAAATAAGTAGTGTACAGCGAATGGCCATCTTCGGAACTTAAATGTGAATATCTTGCAACAACAGGACTCTGGACAGGACTATGACATTATTTCAAGGTATTTTAAAACATACTTAATATTAGTATTTGTATTTTTTTTTTGTATGACGCTTTTAAATATTTTCCTTGATTAAAAACAAGAAACAATCTTAACCTTAACTTAAATATATATATATATATATATATATATATATATATATATATATATATATATATATATATATATCTATAATTTGATTCTTTGTTCACATGTCGATTACCCACAAAAATGAGACAACAGGAAAACAACGGAAAGCTGGCGTAAACGCCAGGTTAGTACTCAAGAGGTTGAATTTTATTCGTCTTGCCAACCTTTACATACATCTTGGAATGTATGAAAGAATTTATGGGTATACTAGATACCTAATGAAGTAGAATATATATATATACTGCTTCGAGTGGACCGATACAACGACAATGTAATTTTAATTTTGATATAAACCCCCAATAAATCTAATCGGTGACCCATGATTTAGTCGAAATTAATTTAAGAGAACGTTGTCCACTTCATTAGGCACCTATTATTCCCATTATTTCTTTCATATATTCGAAGATGTATTTAAAGGTTAGCAAGACGAATAAAATTTAAGAAAGAATCATGTAAAGCAGTTTACACACAGACTAACAAGTTGCCTTTTATAATATTTAAAGAGATATATCATTCAGATATAAAATTTAAATGAACTGCAATTAATACTTTACAGATACAAAAAATAATTTATGATTAGACTACATTAGCATCTAAATATTTCATCTTCTTTTATTTATAAGTCATGGACGTCTTGATATGTATATGCATTTAAATAATTTGCTAATTTATTTCTTAAACGATGTGATACTAATGACTCAAAGATAGTAAAATATATAATTAGCTTGTTACATTTAATTGCATAATGGTATAATTTGAATTCGAATAAAAACAAAAACGTATAATTTGTAAGCATTATTCAACTCTAATATTAATGTATTGATATTTCCAAAGTATCCAATTGTATTGATTTAGAATTTTAGTTAATGTAAATGTCTAATAATATCTCAGTCAGTCAACTCGACACTTTATGTGCATACTTTACACCATAATAAATAGTAATGACTGTCAAATCAAATTTGTCTACAATTCTGATTCGCCCTTATTAGATGCCACCCATCATTCGCGTAACAAAATTAAACTCACGAGATTGTAAATAAAATCCGATTCAATGCACAGTTTAACTAGCAGGTAGTTGAATTTGTGAGAAATATCTTTGCTTAACCCCTTGAGCACCTTCCTGGCGTTTACGCCAGCTGTCCATTGTGTTCCTATTGTATTTCTATTGTTTCATTTTATGGGTACTCGACACATTAAGAATAACGTAAATAATAAAGTAAAAAAATTATTGGAAAATAATTAGGGTTCCGTATAAAATAATTAACAAGCGCCTATGAAAAATACCTTCATACAGTTTAAATGGACAATTTGTATAATTTTGGAAACTAGACTAACGTAGTAACTAACTCATCACAGTGACAAGATTTGATAAGTAATCAAATCACTTCAGAATTATACAATTTATATCAGTAGTTGACTAAAGGCTTTTGACGTGGTATGGATATATCGTATTTCGTTGTTCACTTGTTTTCCTGAACTCAATCGTCTACAGTTATTATGACAATCTGAATTCTCCGTACTTACAATTATATCCCTTATCATCTGCAAATCTCGTGGTACTTATCCCGTATGGACAAAGCACCGGGACAAAGCTTCATATGAATAATGTATATAGTTTAAATTTCAAAACCAGTTCTACAACATAATATACTAGACGCGATGGGTCGTTGTGGAATTTTTTCGCTTCAAGGTTTTTTCACCATTGCTAGCACGTTTCTTGGTTGTGCAACGTACCGCTTTTAAATGGTTTACTTTTATACCTACATTTCACTAAGATCCAAATAAAGTAGATCTCTCTAATACCTTATTAAAAAAAACAGTTTAAACGTAAATAATGAAAACTTAGCAGTAAATTTTTAGAATCAAATGAAAATGACTCAATCACCTAAATCTTTTTTAAAAAAACAGTTTTATATAGTTACGTAAAATCCGTTAATAGTTTAAACTATAATTAATAGCTTCGTTTATTTTGAAACTAAACCTTTATGCATGAGCCATAATAAAAAAAAAACTAGTTTCACGTATTAGAGAAAATTTAACACCTCACAATTTACTGCTAAAAAAATGCCTGCGTTTTTTGCAAATACAACGATATACAAAAGATGTACGTATGTACGTTTTTATAATAAAATATTGTGTTATCAATTTTAAATTTAAAAATGGAAAAATACTTTATTGATATTCTTTTTTTTATAAACTATTTAAAACATAAATCTGTGCCACATAAATTGTCATATTGAGCCATTTAAAAAATTGAAATCTTTATTTATGATTATTCGACTTAACCTTAGACGACATTCTCAGATTAAATATCTATATATATATATATATATATATATATATATATATATATATATATATACAATAGATTTAAATTATATATATTCAATAAATCATATGTCCACACATTATCTCCTTATCAGGTTAAGCATTTTACATGTGAGAATAAGTTCTCGAAGCAAAGAAATTGTTACAAAATCGAAAGGTTTGTCTGAAGCGAGGGTACTAGTTTGTATGGACGTATCAATATAAGACTAATGATATATAAAAGATGTGGCCAGCGAGTTCTCGAATGACTACCATGCACCATAAAATACAACGTGGGTAAGACCCCACAAGGTGGACCGACGACCATAGCATGGTGGTAGAGCATTTTCTAATCATGCCCGCCTGGATAGTTACCAACCTTAAGTTAGAAAACCTGCCGCTAAATACAATACAATAGGTGTGTTGCGGCAGTATCACTTGATAACCAGTTCCAATCAAGACTTAGTTTGTTTACCATCTTGGACCACATCATCACTTAATATCAGGTAAGATTGTGCTCAAAGCAATGAACCTATACCGTGTAAAAAAACACCTAAACTATTACATTACAATAGGCGTATATATTGAAGCTTATCCACTGAATCAGAAAAGAAAGTGATCAGAAAGCAAGAAAGAAACCTAAAATTGATAGTTTTTAATTTAATTAAAAAACTTGTCATATTTTTCTTCCTAACTAACTAATGCTGTAGACCGGAAAGACCTTTACAGCTTCACCGTGGCTTTGTGGGCGAGGACTGAATGCTCTTAGCCCCAAAAAGGTTTTCTTTCATATACATGTCGTTGCATCTGGTATAAACATGTCTACTTAAATTGTTATTATTGAAAGGGGAAACGTTTCTTCATATCTGAAAATTGTTTATTAAAACTACTACCAGCGTCGTCTTTTTCCATCTAAAGAATAGATGTGACTGGAATTGTTTTCACAGTTTGTACTTTTTACATACAACATCAGTCCTCTCTGCCAGTCGTCTATCGCTGTCATCGTTGTCACTGCATGCTTTACCACACCACAACGTTCCCTTATCACACTTCACACTATCACTTATTCTTAGACTTCTCATCTCTATTGCATTAATCTTGCTTTCATGTTTTTTTTATCAGTCCCAGCATTCACTACCATACATAAGTGTAGGGACTAGTTCTACGGACACATTTGTAATTTTTAAAGCATAATTAAATTAGAATTGGTATACGATTTAAAACTTTTAGACCAAGCAACCAATCGAGGGATATAACTAACGAATCGCGTGCTCCCAGCAAATACGTATAGTGTGCGATCAAACTAAGCCCCGGGTAATCCAAAACGTTTTATATTTCCGCGATAGTCGGTTCTGGCGGTAAACGCAGTAAACGTTCGGCGATCGCGCGACTCATTTCACTAAATCCAATACATTTTTTATTCATGAAACGATTGACGTTTGTATGTTAATTCACAGCGTAGGTCTCCGCCCGAGGAACGATGAAATATTGAATTATTGCCCAAAGTCGGGGATATATCGGTGGGGTCTGTTCGATATTAATCCGCTGCTTGCCCGTTCGGTTTCTTTCTGGCAGGAATTCAAATAAATCGCTTCGTGTGACAAACAAGACGTATAAATCAATCAAGGCAAGGTGGCGTGCTACCTCAATTGCATACTCCCCCTTCAACCTCAGTCATATTTGACTGAAACTGAATTAATTTGTATCGGTAAATTTATTGCCAAGGTTAAGAACTAAACTCGTTTACTCTGTTTCAAGAGTATGCGACTTTTGTTTTACAATATTTTTACTTTTTGATTTATATTCCTTTATTAGAGCTGAAATTTAAGCAAGTTTTAGAAAGTTATTTTTAAACTAAATTTTTTTATTTTAGAAATTATATGTAATCCTTCAATTAAATAAAATCAATGTCGATGCGTTTTGGTTGTCCGTTAGAACGCTTATAACTCGAGACACACATAATTAACTCACACGATTAATGTTTAATTATTGATTTTGACATATATTTATACAGAAAGCAACTTCTGAAGATAATAATTAGTTGCGTGGATTAAAAATAACCACCACGACATTCTTTTTAACCCCTCGAGCACTTACCTGGCGTTTACACCAGCTTTCCATTGTTTTCCTATTGTCTTATTTTTTAAGGGTACTCGACACATTAATACCTAAATCATTGTATAATAAAGATGTGTACGTATGTATGGTATAATGCAGTAAAAATTATTGTATTTTAATGGAATCACGCACACAATAGGCTACTACAACAACAAAAAAATCAGTCATAAATGTTAGCAGAATAAGATTAACCATTAATTAATTAACCTTATAGTTATATCATACTTTATAAAACATAATATTCTAAAACACTTGGAAGATCAGCACAAAGAATGATGATTAATTTTGTAATATAAACGTGGTCCAAACATTCGCTATTAGTTTTACAATAGCTACATACCTTATAAATCTGATAATTATGCAATTATAGATAGTTAATCTGGAATTAATTAACAAAATACATATCTATTCATATAATTTTGATAAAACGAACCAAGCACGTTGTAATTTTATTCCCTTGCCATATTTTTCATATATTTTTATAAAACAAATGCAGTTTGGTTCTTCATGTCGAAAACAGACTAGTTACCAATAATTAGATGTAAAAATCTTTTCCTTTTTCTGATGTCATTTTAGGCATATTATAGGCATACTTATAGCGTAGTTGTAATGAACGATAGATACCCAAGGCCAGTTGCTATATGCCAAGTGATCATACCTCGTACCACAAGTCTATTTTTAAAATTCGACATATCATCGGATTATTCGACGTAGGTTACTTGTTATGTTCTCTTTGGAATAACGTTTGTCAGTACCGTTAATGTAATGTATACGGCTTAGGAGTAATGTGTGAAATGATAACACAAATCACTGTGAAACTATTATCGGCCCACGTCACCCGTTGCTAAGACCGTGATAAGATATGGAGGAGTATTTATTTCGACTTAGTTGAAAGGTTAAAATAATGTATAAAATACAAGTTTTTTTTCCAGAAATACACGTTTTTTATTTAGTTCGGTACCTAATTCTATTAAAAGTGATTTTCATACAATCAGTTTAAAACAATGTTAAATCGTATTAAAATATTTTACATATCAAAGCAAGGTACAAAAAAAAAAAATGCTTGAAATCAGTATCGTAATGTAATGAATTGAAAATGAAATATCTCCGTATAAGTAGACCTTGAAACAAGTTTGAACTTATAATGAATCATATTATAACATAAAAATAAGATTTAAATTGCAAAACAAGTGAATACTATCGAGTAAGCGCGATCAAATCGTGTGAACCCTATGCACTTGTAATATGATATCTTGTTTTGGATCAAGTTCGCGGAATGCCATCGTTCTTACTACTTCGCCTACTATACATACATCTTACACGTGCTGTTTTATTCATTACCCATTCATATAACTAACTACGCATGGGTAGTTCGATGCTTTGTTTGCCGCCACATAAAATGGCGCAATCAGATATTTTAATATATTAATAAACTTTTTTTTTTAATTGTGCAATGCTTTTATTGTATTGTATGTATACTTTATACAAAAAACATAAATAAAAAAAAAACATCTATATCCAATTATTACCTTAAGACATGAGAACTATTCAATTGATCTTTAATCGTAGACAGGTACATCTAAACATAAAAGTGAAATAATATTTTTTTAAAAATACACATTTGACGTACGTTACCCTGTCCAAATTTCGTCTAAGTTGTTGATTATGTTTATTTTAAACGGAAATACGTTACTTCATATTTGGACATAAATAAATAAATGGGCCATTTCGGTTTTCTCCGAATTTTTCGGGTAACTTTTTCGATTTTCTTTGTACACAAATTTTATTCGGATTTTTACGAATGTTTTAAAATTAAAATTAGCCAAATCAGTCGAGCTATTCTTAAGTCATACACTTACCAACAAACAGAATTTAATTATCATTTATATGTCTATATAAATAATAATAATTAAAATATGAAAATGAAAATTACTTTCTCATTACATAATTATCTCCTAAGTTCAAAAACATTTCTTTTCACGGTCGACTATCATATTTTCGTTTCAGAGATTTAATTTTATAGTCGACATAAACATTAACAATATATATTTTTCTATAAAAATAACCAAAGATAAAATATCCATTTGTTAACCGATTTTCTTTTGTTTTGACGAGTTTTAGTATTTTTATGAATTAAGAAAGTTTGGAAATCGTTTTTTTTTTTTTTTTACATATTCAACGATGATTATGGTCGCTTTTTTAATCATATTTAATCAAATTGAATACATTGTTAACATTTCAGTTTACATTACAGTAAAAACAAGTCAAATAAATAAATAATAAAACCTTAAATTATTCGATAGTATATCTACAAACACCTACTGCGATCGCCAACTCGCCTGCCAAGCGTGGCGATTATGGCAATTCCCCCCCTTATCTTTGGGGGAGACCAAGTCCAACAGTAGATACCTTTACGATGGATAGATGGATACGACAGTACTTAAATACCTGTCGTACTGTATGGGTGGAAACGTTGCGCTAGCAAGAAGATGGATGAAAAAACGACTGCACAGCACAGCAGAGATGTGAATGTTGAGATGGATGTGTGGAGTGACCAAAATGGAGAGGAACAGGAATGAATATGTTAGAGGAAGTTTGAAAGTGGCTCCAGTGATAGAAAATATGAAAAAGTATCGTTTCTTGGTATGGACCTGTTTTGAGAAGAGACGAAGCACACGGGACGAAGAAAGTGATGCCGATGAAAGTTGAGGGATGGAGGGGGAGAGGACACCCAAAGAAGGGTGAATGAAGATATGGTGGCTGATAGAGATGTATGGAAGAAGAAGACATACGACGTCGACCATAAATAACAAATTGGGATGATGACGATGACAGTACTTACATATTCTTAGTTTGAGAAATATGTACGCTTAATTTAAACATTGTTCTATTTTAATATAATAAATAACATTATTAATTATTATATTTACCAACTGAGACCCGAGGGGTAATGGAATGACACTATCATTGACATTATTAACGTGATAACACAAGTATCTGTGACACTGACACATTTTTCGCAATGAACATCTCGACTTGGAACTCAGTGGAACATATTAAACATGATAATAATTATTATAATGATTATACCATACTTAGATACACCAAATTATAAAGTAAATTTACCGCACATACCCAAATAGATTAATTGTATTGTTATATTTTAGTGATAATTCAACTACCAACAGAACACCAAAATCAAACGTTTTACGTTTAAATAAAATAAATAAGTATGTCAGCAATAAAAAACTAAATAAAATCCATAGTAAGTGAATATTGTGTGCAGTGTAACTTGAATAGTTTAAAATTTGATGCTAAATGTTAAGAAAACAAATTAATAAAAGTCAACGTGACTATTTCATATTGTATATCAAATAACGTCCTGTGAAGCGTGTGTCGCTTGCACACCATACGCGTTGAGATGCACGTGAGAAATAGGAATTATTTCTACAAAACAATATAGTTTACTTAATACGTAATAACATCAACTTATACATATAACGTGTGTACATATATATACATGTATTTATACATATTCATTGACGTTGATGATACAGTAACGTCTTGAATAATGATGGTGTAATCAATAAATTAATGCAAAACATTTTTGTTTTGTTAATAACATAGAATTACTTAGAATTTGTTAATAATAAATGACTCAATCAATGCTGACAACTTAGACGGATTTTCAATTCATTATTACGTATTTATTGTTTTTTTCCAGTGTTTGGTTGTTGCTTGCAGTAATAATGTTTCATTTTATTTTCCTTTTTTTTAATAAATGCAAATGACGTTTATTTTTGTTTATTAAATTTCGTTTATAAATCAACAATAATAAACTTACTCACTGGTTTTACTCATAACTAAAACATTATTAATACCCATATAGATTAAAATACGAAATAATAAAAATGACATTAACATGTTTTAATAATTACGAAACTGATTTTTTTTAATTTCCAATTTATATGGAGTTGTAAAGACATATTCTCTGAGTGACATGTATTTTGGATATAAGTACTATATTAAATTGGTAGTACAGAATAAAAATCGAGTCAGAAAATCGTACGGTTGCTGTCTTTTGAAACTGCCTGATAGTGAAAATAATACATGAATTACAATTCTCTAATAAATACATATGAATGCATATACAATACCCATAGCAAAAATGCAATTTTTAAAATTTTTGTCATTCTGTCTGTTTTTTCCGGCTAAACTCCGGCACGGCTGGACCGTTTTGGACAGGATTTTTTTATTAGATAGCTGATGTTAATCCGCGTAACATTGGCTACTTTATTTTTTCGAAAATAATTACGGTCTCGTATTAAAAAAATCTATATTACGTAGCGAAAAATATATGAAACGCGGGTGCAACCACGGCAACAGAGCTAGTTAATGAATAACAATAAAATAAATTCACATTAACACTTGTCGTTATGACTGTACCTCATAATATTGTAATGTATGAATGAACGTCATCTGGTTTCATTATCGGAGTGTTATATACCGCTGTACAAATACAATACACATACGTTATCTACATATTTTGCAAAATGGCGACCCTGTAAATCAATGTAACCTCAATTTCTTATTAAGTAAGGTCTCACCACAACTGGGAATTTTCCAACGATTAAGAAACTATGTAGTTAAAAAGATAAAATCATATTCAATATTTACATAATATTGTATTTCTATGACTTTACGTGTGAGCCGTCTCCTGATATGATTCCTAAATGATAAGGTACGCGTTATAATATTGTATTTATTTGACATGCGATTGAGATATATCTCTACTTATATATTTCGTAATTTAGATGATACGTAAGAAATGTATATACTAATTATATAAATTCATTCATCTGTAGAAAGATACACTATCGCCGAGTAATATAGGCTATAATTTGTTTTTGCAATTAGAAATTTCTATATACCCATGCAAATCCGGAGCTGGTAGCTATTATACGTATAGTATAATATGTCTTTTAAAATAAAATCAATTACAGTATTGAAAAAAATTATATTAATGAAGAATTATAAAAAGTTGGACGGGAAAAGTCTAAACAGCTTTTTACTGACGTCTATTACATGAAATGGGATCGCCTTCTCTACTAAATATGTGAAGTCGTTTTCCACGTCTGTCTTATTAAACCACTAACTTCTAAGTTTTTCTAAACCTCGCAAAAGATTTTCATGTGGATCTTCCCTTCAGTTAGATATTCAAAAAAGGTTTACATAAATATATAGTATACCTTGATTAAACTTTTTTCTAAGTAGAAAAAAAGACATTTTCATGGCTTCAGTAATAAAAATCTTAAGGGATCCAAACAAAAC
This sequence comes from Samia ricini, assembly GCA_014132275.2. Lineage (NCBI taxonomy): Eukaryota > Metazoa > Arthropoda > Insecta > Lepidoptera > Saturniidae > Samia > Samia ricini. Next base: position 11,656,718 of record AP028165.1, on the reverse strand, counting down.
AAGTACCTACCAGAGAATTATCATTCATTTAATATCCCTTGGGAAACCCTTCCAATGGCCATTGATGTCTATCTCATACGTTTCACGACTCACTTTAACATAATTTTTTTTTCGGACGCGATTCCAAAGTCAAGCAGGCAGAAAAGTAATATTTATTAAAGCTAAATCCCTTGATTAGAATACTGTTTACTAGGAGAGTTCACTCTAGTAATGGCCAAGCCGAGGTTCGTCCCACTTTAGTGCCCTCGCGCTAGTTAACTCTTTCGGCTTTACGCGGCTACTTCAAAGTTCGGTGAAGCTGTCCTTCCGGTCAACACCATTAGCCGGTAAAAAAAACAGGAGAGTACATAATCATATAGATTAACTAACAAGGACTCGCGGAGATATTTTGCGGAGGTGTCCTAACGGTATACTCGTATTATAACGGTAGCTACAGTCGGTCATTTACTATTCAGTTGGACAAGTCGCGGCATCGATACTACAGTGAATACGAATTTTTGTTCCAAAAACAACATTACAATTCGCACATCCTGTATACCAGTTATAAATAACAATAGAGTACCGTGTCAAACATTTTCCTACGCTCGTCTTACAAACTGCGCTATTAGTGTAAACGTCTCCCGTATTGTTGTTATTAAAACTGAATCGCGAATGTTTATAATATAAGATTTGTTACAATATTATTGTTATTGTCCGTTAGTTTATCACATATTTCTTAGTATAGCTATATACACAGTATACCAGCGTTTTTGTAAAGGCAATAATGCGAATCATAAACTAATTAACCATTCAAAGTTATCAGAAATAATTATTTTATTTTATAATAAATAAATATAGATAGGCCAGTGTATCTTGAGCGTTCTCAACTTAATTTCTGCGGAATTTCGTGTATGTATTCTTAGAAAGAAAAATGTTACAAATGTAAAGATTTATCAGCCACTTTTTTAAAATGAACATTAGATTTTCAATAATATGGGGCTGTAGGTACGGTAAATTTTTTTGCGCAAACATACCTGTAAGAATATCAGTTCGGCCAAGTTCCGCCAACCGTATATTATACAGGGAGTTTACAGTGCACCAATCACTAAACTAATAATTATTATTACTCGTACATTTAGCATGATTGTGATCGCTTTGTAAATGTTACTACTACTGCTTGAAGAGATTATAAAGATGATAACTTTTATAGTTTCAAATTCGGTTAGGATTTTGATTAATGTATTAAATTGTGTAAAGTCTAACCTATAGCTGTGCGCACACACTATGACAATTTTTATTGTTCAAGAATATTAAATAACTCTTAAATATGAGACGGTTTAGGAAATGTACTGTACAAGAGAATATGTTCATGGTCATCGGCAACAAATTTAATTCATTATCATCCTCATAATTTTAATCCACATTTTGCCTTATGTAACAAAACTAAAATCTAGCCATGTCCATAAATCACATTATGATTTGAAGAATCAATTATGTAAATAGGTAAATAGTAAATAGGCTGATCCTCGAGTTATAAACCAACAAATCGAAGTTCTTTTTAATAACATGATTACGATTACTAAATTAAGTCAGCCTTCAAGCGACGCTAGTAAGTTTACAGCGACTTATCTATACTAAATAATAAAATTGAAGTGTCTATTTGTAATGTCATGTTTTTTTTTTTACTAAATAGATATGAATGTATATACGATACCTATACCTAAAATTAAATTTTTTTAAATTTTTGTCTGCGTGTCCGTCCGTCTGTCTGTTTTGTAATGGGTAATCTCCGGAATGGCTGGACCGGGTAACTTTTAATTTTCGTCAATAATTAGGGTTCCGCGTAAAGAAACTAAAACTCATAAAAAGTAGAATAAAATCCGATTCAATGCATAGTTTTACGGGCAAGCGCTTTAATTTATGAGAAATATTTTTACTTTATCTTAGTACAAAAAAAAAATTAAGTAAATAATTAGGGCTCCGTATAAAAAAATAAAACACAGTGAAGAATATATGAAACGCGGGCACAACCGCGGGCAGACAGCTAGTTACGTTAATAATATCATACATAACTTGCAATTTGGTTGGCTCTCACTCAAGTAATGCTTTCGGATCACACTTATTGGAGCTTGGTAACCGGTTTTCAGATTTGAGTGGCAGCTTACCCAGAAGGGCATTGTTAGAAAATGCTATATGCTTTCTTCACAGTGTTTTCCTTCACCGAAAGCTCAGTCTCATTGGATAGGTGGCTTCGAACATTCGTCCATCGACAGAGTCGTATCACACTACCATCCGAGGCATAATCGCCTCAAAATCTTGCGTCGCATTATCTTATAACTGTCATTAAATTTCTCCAAGCGTCGCATGTGTTTTACGTAAGTCATACTCAGCAAACTTCATGTGAACAAAAACTAAAACATGTCTCCATTACACACTATAGATCAAAAACGCCACAATAATAACAAACGTAATAATACACAGGGTCGTTGCAATTGAATACGCAGCAGGGTCAGCATAATGCGTAATCGACACAGTCGTAAGTGATATACCCGTAATTACAACTGTTGAACGAAGCGAAAGTGATTTAAACTCAAGAGGACCAATGTGTAAACTGTAAGATTAGGTGTGCGCCTACGAGTCAGCAACGTGACCGGAGTTGTAACTGGTTTCAAGGCACACCATGAATACACAAGGTGAAGTTAGCAAGGCCACCATGGAGACAGAAAAATTTTTTGGCCTACCTGATGACACTCGTTTTGAATTCGACTATATTTATTGATTTCAATACGTTTGATAGTGATGCTAATGCATCAAAATATAATTATTTTATCAGAATACCTGTTAAGGTTTTTTGTTAAATTCAATATTTATATTTAGGTAATCAGGTCTAATTGCTAGGGAAAAATATGGAAGTAAAAAAATGTAGGCATTACAATTGTCGGATCCAGTCGTTTCGTTAAATTCCAACGTCACTTCAGAGTAGGTACCGGATTTAACATCTGAGTTTTCGCAGCAGTAAAGTTATTTTTGTTGGAGTGTAAAAGTATACTGGAATGTATAACTCTAAAACCGCTTTCAAACTACCAGTTACTCGTTGTTTCTTTTGAATTGGAAATGACTTTGTAATCGTGTGTATTTTATAGTCACTCACTAGTAGAAATTCAATCAGGTCAAAACGTATGAACTTACTAATTGGTATTTAGTAAGACGTTTTTAAATCTGTGATTTTTCAACGAACTGAAATTAGTGAGCACATGTCAGCAATTTACGATTCATTCACCTTATGCGGTGCCATATATCTTTCATCTCTTTTGTTTACAATGTACGGTGTCATGCGAGAATGTGATGCGTAGCTTTTAAGTTTGCTAATTAACTGGGCCCACAATGATTATAATACGCCGCTCATTGTACTTTAGACTTTATCCAGTCAAAATTAACCGCTATAATTGTTCGAAGACCTCAAAGGCCTGAATGAGCATTGTATGCGTAAACATTAATCAATGTCACGGGTATGCGACCGAAGGTCACCGAGTTCGTGGCGTTCTACGCGAATCCTCAATACTCGAGATAGACGACTTCAATTAAACGAATACATTCAGACAAAAATAATGTTCAATTTAGAGCGAGATATAGTGGGCCAGAATATTTTATAGTAGCTAAGGCGTGTCAACATCATGTGACCGCACGATATCATACAAAATCGAGAATGTTAAATTGAGTGATTTCCATCGCTTGGGCTGTTTCCACGGCCCGTTCTACCGGACGTTGCGTAAGAGCAATGTGTTATACTTAAAATATTATTTTCGTTTCAAAATCGTGGATTAAGCGTGTAATAGTTTTTTTATTATCATTTATCGGTCGTGTCACAGCCGATTGAGATAACGTGGTACGGGTGGTGGCACTGCGCAGTTCGGCCAAAAAATGCGTATTAGTTCTAAGAACGGCCATTATTATTTTTTTCCGGTACGACGGTTATTTATCACAGATTACAATAATAGGAAACTGTCTGCGCTTATATAATTTCTTGGTTTCTCTACGATACATTATCGTAATCTCAATTGTAAACAACAATTAAGAATATTCATTGTCTAAATGAGATATAAATGGATATTGTTTTTAAATATGAATATAAATGAATGTATTAATAAAATCAAAAATTCTAGGCAGCCATGAAAATTTTCGACAGAAGTGAAAATTTTATAATTTAGTAATTCAAAATTATTAACATTACGTAACATTTGTCTGGTTTTTACATCTATTGGTTCTCCGAGCAATAATTATGTACATTTTCATATATGTAGTTTAATCATAATCAAAACATACAATAAACTGCTTACAAGCATAAATGTTATTATTTATCTCAGAACTTAAACGGCACCTTATACTTGACATACTGTAGCATGTTGACGGCTGGCGTGGTAGCATTGTAGGTGACGTAAATCTATAAGTTTTCTATAAGCCCCCTAAAAGCCCCCTATTGAAAACCAGCGTTGCATTATCCACCGCAAGGTGATGCTGCAACAAGTAGCTGAATAGGGGACTCTTGTTGGATTCATTCGTAACTATTACAAATGTGTGTTTTTATATTTGTTTTTATATATTTACTATAGAACAATAAATTTATTTCTTTCTTCTTTCTTTCTTTCCCCTATCAAGAATCGGGTAACGACGCTAATAGTTTCACATCAAAAAAAAATTAACGCGCGTTTTAAACTTGAATGCGGCTAATTTATTGATAACGTGAAATAAGCTCAGAATGTTTATTTATGTTGGTGTGATTCTTAACACTTTTAATATAATTGGCAGGTCGGTAGTGCGCGGCATCGCACCCGTAAAGCGCGGTTTATCGCGTGACTTCTAGTAATTTACCGACCGACCGGTCACCAACTATGTTGAAAATGTTTACTTATCATAAATGCTAAACGTATATAATTATACAAACGCTTATCACAAATCTCTGTTTTCAAAAAATGTGAAATATAATTATGACACGTCATGTCTAATTGTCTTCAATTATTTCGAAATTATCTAGTAAAATGTTTAAGCTACATTAAACCGTTTGAATGTAATGAATTATAGCCGAAACAACAGATAGTGAGAACTCAGTCACAGTGACTCAGTACAGTGCCTAGAGTTCGGAATGTGTATTCAGATATCAAGTGGGTATATAAAAGAGTATATACCTTCATTTTCGGCAACAATTCTACCAACTCCTCTAACAGGTGTACAAAACAGACATTTTGAAAAATTATTTTAAATGTCAGCTGAATAAATATTAATTGGGCAAACGTGTTCACTTATTTTCACCAATCGTCATCACTGTTTTACATAGATTATATTTTTGAATTTTTTTTTAATTTAGTTTAAGAATATATTTTTATTTATAGTTACATTCCATATTACGTTACACACTACAACGATTGTTGTAAGCGTTTGTGTATTATACAAAAATTGTGCAATTCATAACAATTCCTATGAGTAATAAACAGATTTGGACGAATAGTTATTTCACAGTGTTTCCCTTAAACGTCAATCGGTCTTTTTATTCTAATGAAGCGATGATGGATCCGTTGGCAGTGTGGTCGGATCCCGCCTGGCTGGACATAGGTTCAAACACATCTATCCAACTCTTTAATAAACCTGAGCCTTCGGTGAAGGAAACATCGTGGGAAACCACACCCATATTGGTGAGGCATTTTATAATAATCTCCGCCTGGATAGCTACCGCCATCAAGTATGAAAAACCTGTCGCCCCGTTTGAAACCTGTTAGAGATCCACTTGAGAGCCAGTAACTCTAGGCTTAGTGTGCTTACAATCCCGTACCACATAGTCGCTTGACATCACGTGAGATTGTGGTGAAAGCACAGCTTATGAGACAGTATAAAAAATAGGATTTATATTTTATGTATCAATAGAAATCTATATATACATATGTCCATATAAAAAAATATGAAACTCAATGTACAGAACTTTAAAAATACATCTAGTTTCGCACTAATTACCCAGTTAACTCAAGGAAACTAAAGTTTCGTCGAATGTATTCAAAAATACTTAAGTTACTAATATTGTAGAAATAAAGTTCCATATAAAATTAATGTACACAAAAACAAATGACGGAATTAAAGTTATTACGTAAATGGTTATTTAGATAATAATAATTTATTATTTATTTAGAAAAAATTATAAATGTCTTATAAAAGAAGTTTATTTATATTCAAAACTTTATTAATTTAATGCATAATAATTACAATAATTATTATATATAGTTAATGTTTGTGATTTACTAATAATGTAAATGCCCTTATTATTATAATACAGTATTATCGAAAAAATCGTTTAAATAAAATCCATGTATAACAAATATTTTATAAAAAAAATATCATAAACATAGAAATAAAGAAAATTTAAAATTCCCTCTTTTTTTCCTTTTTTTTATCGTTCCTCAGGAAAAGTTGTCAAAAAGATTTAAATAAATAGTTATAAAAAATAAATATGTATTCACCACGAAATTTATTGAAAAAACTGAAGAAAATTAAATAAAAAACAGCGGATATATTAATAAATGATACATGAAAACAAATAAAGGAAACTAATAATTATTCTCAGTGAATAAACATATTATAATAATAATCAAGAAATACCTACTAGAGGGCACGCAAACCGCGTTCACATACGTAAAAACATTAGACATAGGCTCACAGGAAAATATTATCAAAACTTATTTATAGCGCGTCCAATTATTAATACATATTACATGACCATTTGGCCGTTTTAATCTTCAACAAATAAAACACAATAATTACCATCGAGGAAATCAATTTTAATAAATATTACAAGAGAGATGAGAATTGACATAATAATCAAAATAGTTTCTAAAATCATTTAAAGCAAATAGTAGTTAAAAAAAACGAAAGTATTTAAAAAAATGTTCCTTTCACCCTGTTTGTATGATATGTGTACGTTAGTAGATAAGGAAAGTGTGAATAACTTGTTGAATATACAAAACAAATGAACTCAAAATTTTTAAATTTGTTTTACTAAAAAAAACCTATTCGAATATGATCTTCATTTTAGTAGAACGTAGTGCTCAAGGTGGCAAGATGCCACCACACATACACAGTTTAGCGATGGACAACAGCCAACTGATTCATTTTAAGGAATGCCCTTAAAAATATTGCTCAGATCATATTCTTTACCTTCGCGGAATAGCATCAAATAGTCGCTGTAAACAACTTTTTGTGACCAAGTTTTCTTTGTGATATAATAATATTGTTACAAATAATTCTCGATTTATCCCGAGGGAAAAACATTAGATCAAATAGGTTTCATTTATAATTATATGTTAAAATATCTGTGCCCGCGACTTCGTCAGCATGGAATAGTGTATTTGGGTAGCATTTTTAAATATTTAGGATAATTATTTTACAAATACATACGTATAAATACTTCATTATTTAAGTATATAAGTACATAAGGTATAAAGTATTAATATGAGTTTATTTAAGTACATTTTTATACGTTTTTTGTTTTGCCATCTTTTGCCATCAGTATATTCGCATATGTGTGACGCAGTCATCTGCCCTCGCGTGTCTGCCCGTTTGGATAAGCACACTTAGGGTGAAATCTATAGAGCGTACCTAGGTTTATCTCAGACTTAAATCCAGAAATCAAATATATAGTCACAAGCTTAGCTAAAGCTGAGCAAAGTCCAAATCGTCAGTTTCGACGACTTACAGAAATCTTAGCTATTTTTATTCGAGCTCGGCAAAATGACTGCACTTCACCTGATGTTAAATTAAGATGAGCTGAAACGTGTCTCAATAGCGGCATTTCACCATGTGTATGGTAGTCGCGAACCAATCGGAATTATTCTCTTACCACCACACAAATTGTCGGATCATATTGGTTTATTGCGGAATGTGACGCATGCGCCATACCACGTCATGCTCCCCGCGTAAACGTTACACCAGAATAAATCTAATATTTGTATCTTGTCGCAAACTTACAAAACATTCACATAAACCATACATATTTCCATACAAACTTTCATCCCCTATTCCATATTGTTACACCCTTGAGGTTAAAACTTTTACAAACTTTGAATGTCATATTTATTTATATCGAACCTACAGCCTAAAAAATAAGTTTCAAGCATATAGCTCCAAAAATGACGATATTTACATACAAAGTTTCATCCCCCTTTCCAACCCCTTACAACTCTTTTTTCGCATTAAAAAGTTGCCTGTGTCCTTTCCCAGGCTCTAGACTATCTGTGTACCAAATTTCATTTAAATCGGTTCAGTAATTTTGGCGTGAAAGCGCGATAGACAGATAGAGTTACTTTCGCATTTATAATATTAGTATAGATTTTTCATATCTTGTGTCAAAATAAGCATATTCATCTGTTTTTTATCTATTTAGAGGATTTTTGAAAAAAGTTATACAAGCTGCATAATACTTGGCTTAATCAAAGATAAAAAAAGATTCCTTACATCATCATATCATTTATAACACCCTTCAATCAGTTCATATAGCATTTTAGCAACCTCATTAGTTGAATTTACCAAAATGCTATGTAATGTTACATTCAACTAAAAAGTAATCCCTCTATATTTGGTACACTTTAAAAAACAAACCCATGCTATAAACACTTCAACTAAAAATCAATAATAATGTTCTTACCTTAATTAATAATCACACGTATCTTAATTTAAAATAATTAACGAAGTACTAACATTAATTGGTAATAAGTGAAAAAAAAATTACACTTATTAAAATTGTATGGATCGAATGAAGCATAAGTAATGTTTCTTACCTTCCATCCAGCTGAAGAGTTACTGTCTCCCTTGTCCTTAAAATATGGCACGTTTTGGACCATCCACTCGTATATCTGCGACAACGTAAGCCTGTTGTCCTGGGCTGAGGTGATGGCTTGAGTTATGAGATCAGCGTAGGATAAGTTACCCCATGCATTGCGACGGGACGAGTTTTTCTTCGTACCCACTGCCGGTAGAGGCGGAGCTCCTGGAAAAGACAATGTTTTATAAAATGCAGAAATTCTCAACTTAGCGGGTCCTACGTCATTTGCCACCAAGTGAGATTGTTATTAAATCTATGTTATGATAAAAAACTTGGCTATCACCTATCGGTATTAATAAAGTGTAGTACCGATAACAGGTATATTAGTGTCGACCTAATAAGATATTGATGTCTAGATAATAACAGCGGTAGGACCTGTTTAAGATTTAACTACGGAAGCACTGCTGACATATCTAATTTTGGCGTTAAGAAGCAGTGTTTATCCGCTTGGTTTAATTTTTTATACTGCAGTAAGTATAGACGCAGGGCTACAGGCTGATATTAAATGATGATGTGGCCTAAAATGGTAAACATGCTATCCCAAGAGGTTGGCAATTAAGTGGTTCTCAACTACGCTATTCAAACTTGAGGATATTAGCTAGCTAAACGGGCTGGTAAGGTCATGTCATGCGCAGGAAGGAAAAGGTTGTAAGAAAGTTATTGAATATGAATATGGACGACTATAGGGAAAGGGCGAGATCAAAGAAATGACGGGTGGATTGTGTGAAAATTAAATGCTTAGAAAAGGAGTGAATGCAGCAACTGGAGAGGAATGGAAAAAAAAGACATGTTGCGCAGACTCCAAATAAAAATGGGATAAGGATAGGGGGGAGATGATGAGTAGCTGAGATGAGCATTAGTTAATTCTTTATTCAACTCATCTCAGTCAAGAAGAGCCGGTAACAAACCCAATATAGTTTAAAAAAATGTGTATATATATAAACATACAAACTGTAATTACAGCCGTTGTTACCGGAAGCTTGTTGTTGGAGGTTGTATCCCTGTTTACTATTCTAGATTTGAAAAAAAATGTATGCCTTATCCTCGGTGCATAATCTAATAAGTAATTATATTTTGAGTGTTAATTTAGCTCAACCAACTTTTTAGATTATTTCTAAATACGCATGATGCATTTATCTTAAAAGACGTAAGTATATAAAATCATTAAAAATAAAAATTTAGCTTCCTTAATAAAGTTATTTCGAATTTAAAACAACGTCCAGTAACACATAATAACAATAATATAAAAGTCAAGGAAAAACAAGTGCAACAACCTCGTGTAGTAACTAGGTACAATTAAACACAAACACAAACGTAGTACGTGGTTCGTACGTGATTAAAATATGGCAGGTGTATGTGACGGTTGCAACAAAATCTAGAGTATTTCCAATGTAAACAATTTACTAAATGTGTGACGTCTGTAAGATTATGTAACTTACGCACGAGTGAATCAAATGAATGAAAACTACTCGACGGTTTTATAAAAATATGAATTTGAATTTTTAGTAAACTTTACTATTCTTGGTATCCTTGTTATTTGGGCGCTGATAAGCAAAGCTGTGTGTAAGACTCAAAAACAAAAAACAGGGCTTTTTTTCTTCAAATTAAGATCACATTACAAAATAGTTTTATGTGGCATAGTATAATAATATTTTTATTTAAAAAAGCAAATTTACTAAAACTAAAACAGTCTACAATCAAAAGATATTTCGTACATAAATGAAATCAAACGTCAATCACTATTATAAAAAAATCGTACAAATCGCTAACTTATACTTTTCTATATTATTTAAAATGATGTTTTATTGCTATTTTCTCAAAACGGTAATCGCGTAGGTTGACACTGTATTGCTAAATTTTAACCTAATTCATAACCCAGTAATAAAATGACAGTATTATGAAAATAATTAAATTTCTTAACTTGGACACAAGAGATCACGTTTGTTCTGTCTGTTTAGCGTCATTTTATTGCAAATTTGACATATGGCGTTGTCTTCATTTATTTCTGTATGCACTTTTATCTATACTAATAAATAAAATTTAAGTCTGTTTGTAATGTCAAAATATATTTTTTTTACTAAATAGATATGGATGTATATATGATATCTATACCAAAAAAAATTTTTTTAAATTTTTGTCTTTATGTAATGGGTAATCTCCGGAACGGCTGGGCCGATTTTGACGGGACTTTTTTGGTAGATAGTTAAAGTTACTCCGGAAAAAATGAAAATGGGAAAAGGGTAGGGAGATTATGATGAGTTAATGTTACTCCGGGTAGATAACAGATAGAATCCGTTTGTAATGGCTAATCTCCGGAACGGCTGGATCGATTTTGACGGGACTTTTTTTGGTAGATATATGACAATTTTAAACTTTAACTAACCAACTTTTCGAAAATTTTCTTTTCGAAAATAATTTAATTTTAAATAGTTAAAAGTTTAAAAAGTTCCGTGAAATAAAATAAAACTAAATATTTTATAAATAAAAATTTGAATAAAATCGATTCAATACACAGTTTACGCGTAAGTGGTATAATTTATTACAATTATTTTTACTTTATCTTATTACTATTTTTTTTAGGAAAATAAGGTTTCGTATAAAAACTACTGGAAAGGAGTCTGTTTACTTTGCAATATTGGAAAAAATGGCTACGAAACAGTTTTTACCATTTTAGTGAGGTTTTTTTGCGTAGCCTGTGCGATTACATTTTAAAATATGGTTACTTTCTATTTTAATCGTACATTAACGCAAGAGCAATGAGGTCAAGTTTTTTATAGTGCTTTGCTTGTTTTTTTCTTCCTCCTTTTGATTACCACGGTATACCACAATTTACTTTTCACGTTAATGCTTCTGTCAGTCTGTAAAAGAAGTGAGCTAGTTGGTTATGTGTAGAAATAAATAAAACAGATGTACCTGTTTGTATTATCTAATTCACAGCTTTTTAATAAATACATATGTGCACGGTACTTTAAAAAACACAATAATTAAAAAAAAAATTGCCTTCGGTTTGCGTTTTACCGGCTTATCTTCAAAACGGTTGAACCTATTTTGACGGGGACTTTTATTTTAAGACAATAATTAGAATACCGTGTAAAGAAATTAAAACGTATGAAATAATATCTTCGCTTTCTGTTAATAACAAAAAAATAGAGTTCAAAATTAATTTTTAATAGACACTTTTTAGTCACGCGCTTTACTTTAGTAGAATATACTTGCTTTTTATGGAATAATTTTTTTTTATCCTAGATATGAGGGTAAAAATAAATGAATGTAATACTAATGACCTTCAAAACATTATTTTCAATTGAATATTTAAAAACTATATTATTACCTGGTGAATAATTTTCAGAAATGGACAATTCATACGCGAGCCGAGACGCGGGATCATCTAGTTTCTTTTATGATTTATAAGACTTTTCATAGTTTGAACGAATTAATTGAATATATTTAATTAACCATTAACGCTGCATACATCAATATCAAAACAGTATACTTATATTTTGTTACCCCATATATTTAACAAAACGAAAAATTCCTAACGAATCACTATTATCACTTATCTGATATAATAAATGTTTGAAATGTTTTGCAATTGTAGTAAAGGCCGCTGTCTAATACAAAATCATCACTCAGTATTTACCGTACAGTGACAGCGCTGTTAATTACTGTTAATTAATTTAAAATCTTTAGTGGTTTATCTATAAGATAAAGAGACTAATGTTGTTTGCTTTTCGTTCAAATATTATTATTCTTCAGAAATGTTAATTGGGATACTTAACTGAGCTATATCAGTTTTTAGAATATAAATGTACCTTAGCTTTATTCTTACTAGAAGTTTTATAGTATAATATACTAGCGACCATCCTCGGCTTGGCACGGATATATGTCTAATTAAAAAAAAAAAATCAGTATCTTAAAATTTGTCAAGTACTTAGATTCTGAGTTTAACTAAGAAAAAATCATTTTTACCTCTTTATAGTATAGATCTGAGTATAGACCATCTGTGTTTTGTATGAAAATAATTTAAAACAAAAACATTATTTAATTAGTTTATATATAAATAAATTTTAAAAAAAAAATACGCCACGATACGAAAACAAGTTTTACTAAAACTATGTAGGTAGGTAGGTAAGAGGGTAGGTCCCTACTTAGTTGTATCTTTCTTTTTTATTTACCTACCCACGTATAATATTCATTTTTTATTATCCACGATTTTTAAACTAAATATTATTTGATAAATTATAATGTAAATAGGAAAATCGTAATACGTACTATACTTAGTTGTAACATATGAAATTCGATCAGCATCAAAACATGTAGGTAAAGGAGGTCTAATTTTGCTAACTTTGAAGTTTTTGCTAATTTTTAAAAATGTAAGTGTTTATTAAATGTATATAGCTTACAATATTTTTTAATGAATTATGTATGCAATATCTTTTTCAGAAATGGCTCTATCTATTTGGATGACATTTTGTACTATTTTACTTTCTAAGGTTAGATGAAAAATCAAATTGTCCCGTTTGTGACATTTTTACATGCATAAATCATATCTATTCTTGCAACATATTCCAAGTCTATATACAATTATGTGGTGTGCATGTAATCAACTAGCTTATATTTATATTTAGGCACATATAGGGTTTTTTTTTATTGTGATTAATATTAATAATAAATAATCGATTTATTTTTCGATACTTTTAAAAATACAAGTAATTCCAACTATAGGTAAATAAAATTTTAACAGGTACGCCATCATATTCATCAATGAAGCGAAATATTTTGTAATTTTTTATAGTTACGAGTACTTTAACGTTACTGTTTCTTAAATTATAAGTACCAAAACAATAAAAAATAATGTATTTGCTTATTTATCCTTTAAAGATGTTATCATTCATAATAATTTATGTTATTCATAGCGATCTAACCAAAATGTAATATTTTTAAATATCAATTATTTAATTTTACCAAACTCTGTATACATGAAACATGTAAATCTAAATATTAACTATCTATCAGTGTTTGAATTATTTAAGTGTAAATATTTTTTTCGTCCAATATCATTATATTGTATCGAAAAATATGCATCGCGTATTCGCGAACCGACTTTGTCATTCTTTGTTATTGTTTATGGGTGCCAAACAAACATAGTATTCGGAAGCAGCTGACCTACAAAATCAGAGTGTCGATGAGCCTAGATATAGGTAGAATCGGGGACACGTGATATTTACCAGTTAGATTCTGATTGGAATTCTTCTTAGAGCCGGTGTCGTCGACAGGCTCCATATAGTTGTCCGGTCTGGGCAGCGGCCACGTGTTTGATCGAGCGCGTGTTTGCGGTTCAAAACCGACCTCTGCCAGCTCCCCAAGGGGTTCCAACTCCCCCATTGTTCCATCTAGCTCCGAGATCGCGGTCTGAGATGACCACGGACTCTGGTAACTACCACCTCCTTGTATAGACATGTTGCTAACGGATTTAGACAGTGGAATTTTTCCACTAGGTGTGCCGGACCGGACGCTCACCGGTGCATACCGACACCACACATCAGCATCTCTCAGTGCGTTCTCTTTTCTAATTCTTTTTTTTTTTACAAATTTCTTTCTATTTCCAGAATCGTCGTACTTTCGGCCGCGATCCGGCAGAGGTTATCTTTCTTCTCCTTATCGGCTCTGTTATTCGAAGCCAATAACATGTGGCGTCTCGCTAACGTTCATAAACAGCGATGTGCGCAGAGACCATCGGCCGTCGGACCGTTCCAGAGAGGCGATTTTCGCTAAATATAAGTGCATGCGAGGCGGGAGCGAGGCGGGGGCGGGGCGCGCTTACCACGTGAGCGACTACGCGCCGATTTTCCAATTCATCACTGGCGGGCTAGAAGCGCGATAACCTTGTAACGTGGCTCGAATCAGCCCGAAACACCGAATATCGTATCGCCCACGATCGTCACTAACAGAGAGAAGGTCCCGAAGATTTGCTACAACGTCAAATCGGCTGTCCGTACGTCCGAGTTGGTTTCGTACTTTACAACTTTTCCACACTGATAAGAGTTATCACTTGTTCTGTAGGGGATTCGATAACGCGTTTACCGATTTCGCACCGCATGCGAAATACAAGGGATTATTATTTGAAGTTCGTTCGCGAAAGTCCACGCGGTCGGCGATAGTTGTAACTGCGTAATAAGCAATGTGGTGGTACGCACAACACAACAAATCGTCCTCAGGCGCGAACGGTCGCACGTACACTGAACCGCGTCGCGACTCCCGAGCCACAACGCGATCGCTCGTGCGAATTCCGCTGAGCGTCGGGCGTCGCGCTGTCCGCGGTGAGGCGGAGGGCGACGGCGGAGGGCACTCATATCAGACAACTATGAGGTACAGTCGCTGTGTGACCGCACTCGGTCACCATCTCGGTAGCACTTACCGATACACCGGCTGCCAGTATATACATTGTCATAATACACCAAAATGTTTAATAACTTATTACAAAGTAGGTACCTATATAGGAGACCTTTTTTACACGGTATAGGCGCTCAGTGCTTTAACCACAATCTCACCTGATTTTAAGTGACAATGTGGTCCAGGTTGGTAAAAACACTAAGCCTATATGTAATGGTTCTCAAGCGATGCTGCCGAAACACACCTGTTGATATTTGACGACAGGTTTCCTAACTTGAGAGTGATAGCTACCCAGTCAGTCATTATTAGAAAATGCCTTACCACCAAGCAAATCTCTCTTATTCTGTACTAGCTGTGTGCCCGGGTCTGCGCCCGCATATCATATTCATAGTATATTCTTCATATATATAGTATATAGTATATTCTTCTCTGCGTATTAATATTTTTATACGAAACTCTAAATATTTTCCTAAAAAAATTTATACTAGGGTAAAGTTAAAATATTTCTTATAAATTGTAGCACTTGTCCGTAAAACTGTGCATTGAAACGGATTTTGTTCAAATTTTTATGAGTTTTATTTTTTTTTTACGCGGATTTTCGAAAGTTAATAGTACCCTAAATAACCCGGAGTAATATTAACTCATCATCATCTCGCTACCCTTTTCCTATTTTAATTTTTTCCGGAGTAACTTTAACTATCTACCAAAAAAGTCCCGTCAAAATCGGCCCAGCCGTTCCGGAGATTACCCATTACATACAGATAGACAAAAATTTTGAAAATTGTATTTTTGGTATAGGTTTCGTATACACATTCATATCTACTTAGTAAACGTGTTCTGTTTTTAGATTCTGAACCACCTCATGGTATTCTGAAATATCTTTTATATTTTTTCGTCCATCTAGCCTTTTATTATAAGTATAGACTATGGCGACCTTGGTCTTCACACGCGAATCGCAGTGGTCACAGTACACCCACTGGCGGCTTTGGCATGAGCCAAGCGCCACGCCGCACTATCGTTGCATGCTGCACGCCATTCTTTAGTACTCATTAAAATTTGTATTATATTACATTTATTAATTAAGAGATGCATTCAGATGATCTTTACACCAATTATGCATAGATGTACTATTTACTTTAGACAGTTTTATTTACCTACCTACATATGAAATTTATAATGTAGCTTTTAGAATATTTTCAACTTCTAGAAAAACTTTCAGGTACTTTCAGTAAAAAAAGTAAAAAAAAACCGTCAATTTATACTCTGAAATGGGTTGGCCCTCAATAAGGTGGACCGAGAACCTGGTGAAGGTTGCAAGGATCAGCTGAATGCCGGTGACTCAAGACCGATCTTTGTGTAAATCTTTGGGGAGGCTGATGTCCAACAATGGACGTTTTTCGCCAGACATAACACGAAGATAATACGGCTGATGATGTCCAAACGAATAATTCCAATTTTAATCTATTGCTTGGAAAATGAAAACATAAAAGTTGTGACGTAAAAATCTATACTAATAAATAAAATTGAAGTCTGTTTGTAAAATCAATATAGATTTTTTTTATTAAACACATATGTATGAATACACGATAACAATATCGAAAACAGAACTTTTAATTTTTTTTACTGTCTGTCTGTTTTTTTGTTCCGGGTAATCTCCGGAACGGCTGAACGAATTTTAACGTGACTTTTTTGGTAGATAGCTGAAGTTACTCCGGGTAACTTAGGTTACTTTTAATTTTTGAAAATAATTAGGGATTCGCGTAATAAAATTAAAACCTCTAAAAAAGTTGAATAAAATCCGATTTAATGCAAACTTTATGGGCAAGTCTTTGAATTTATGAGAAATACTTTTACTTAAATATTAAAGTTCCGTATAAAAAAGAAGAAGAATATATGAAACGCGGGCGTAGCCGCGGGCAAACAGCTGGTATATAATACATTCTAAGATTAATCAGGTGTACGACGGACTTTGCAGTTTTTATGAGTTATAATTTTTGTATGCGGAACCCGTACTATTTTCGTAAATCAAAAGTACTCTAAATTACGCGTAGTAACTTCAGCAATCTACCAAAAAAGTCCAGTCTAAATCAGTCCAGTTGTTACGGAGATTACCCGGAACAGACAGTCAGACTGACAAGAATTTAAAAAATTGTATTTTGGTATAGGTATCTTATATAGATTAATATCTATTTAGTTATTTTATTTAATCGTACGGCAAAAAAGAGAGAAAACAAAAAGTGTATCATTATAAATCTATATCTAATTTATCCAGCCACTTTAGAACGTCGTCAGTAAGATTGATAAGATCGTCGGAACCCTTGTATTTTCTCAGTGGACACTCTTGCACGATATGATTTATGGATTGAATATCTGCCCCGCAATCACAACGAATGAATCGAATGAAGTGAATCGACCAATCCATAACATTATTTAAATTTATCGCACCTTCCATGGTTTGTACGCAATCTGTTAAGCTTGCACCAGAGATTTCTCGGCAGTTCGAAGCTCTTTATTTTGCTGCATGGAAGGATGTTACTTATTGCTACACCCGGCCCTGACGAACTTCAGTTCTTTCTCCATTCACAGCTCATATTGAAACACTTATTGACTAAGTCAGCAGCAATTCTGTATGGTGAATGTCTGGAGTTCAGTCTGTGGAGAGTGAGCATTAAAAAACTCTGCATGCAACGGAAGGCTGGTATTTATTTTCTTCATAAAGGAGGTGGTGCTATTTGACTCAGAACTGGTAACCATTCTGTGGGAGTAGATCTTAACGACCCAGATATGCAACGCATGGCTTTGTTCAGCTCGACACCCACCTTATCTACGTGAGCGCTACCCACCCAAACCGGAGAACAATATTCAGCTGTGGAGAACACCAGTAACAAAGCCGTTGTGCGCAATAAGTCTGTATTTGCACCACAGCCTGTTCCTGTTAATTTTTGGAGAATGTTGCTTCTAGATTGTAATTTGAGCGATGTATTCACAAGATGCTCTTTGAATGTAAGTGATCGTTCTAGTATAAAACCCAAGTATTTCGGGTAATGGTTGTGATGCAGTGATCTGCCGTTTAAAGAGGCCTTTAGCTCGCGTTGGGGTAACTAATTATTTCAATGGAAACAGCAAGTTTCTGTTTTACTTAAACTGGGGGACAACCGCCACATTATAAAATATCTATTATATAGTTTTAAAAAATGTTCTTTGACATTACAAAAGACACTTCAATTTTATTTATTAGTATAGATAAAACGATTTCGATCAATCACAAGAGTTTTAACTGAAAAATAAATTTAAAAGCATTATAAAATATTAGAAGAAGTAATATACTAATAATGAACTAATTGGGCTTTCCACGAGCGACCTTTACCGTCAAAGTTAAAAAAATCGGTGACTACCAATAGTTTAAAATACAACCTTTGTATCTACTTTGGATGCATCAGTTTAATGCCTTATTAGCTAAAATTATGAAATCAGTATTTGGAAAGAAATTGTCCTAAGACTTTTATGAACATTGTTGCGCAGACGTTCCAAATCTTCGTTGTTTCCTAAAATCAATCTGTAAGAGATGAAATTGGGAAATGAAAAGTTCGTATAAGATTATTTTATTTTCTAACTTTTATTATAAAGAAATTAATATAATTTAGTTAGTATTAAAAAACTTGGCAAATTATCATTTCAGATGAGCAAAGTCGTATGTGCAAATTAGTTTATAATTTTAATTACTAAAATGCAGGCATTTAAAATCAGATTCGTCATCTATATCATGACTTGATAACATTAAAATAAAAAACTTAATTATTCAAATTTTTTTATTCTTATGCTTTCTATTCTTAAATATTATCTAGTTATTAATTTAATATGGAAACTAAATTTGGCAGGTAATTTAAAAAACAAATATGGCGCAGAGATGGGCACTGGTTTTATTCATGTTTGTTATAGCATTGACCTATTTTATACACATTGTACACAATAAATTGAACATTAAACAAAATAAAAAAAAAAAACCAATTAAAATTAAATTTGGTATTTTTTACGTTTACCTAACTACATTATTTACAAGTATAAATAAATTACTTCTTCTACATAACGTGATAGTTTTAACGACGCGCAGCCCTAGTGAATTTGAATTGCGCCCTAGCTAATAGATTAGGGAAAGACCCGATAAACCATTAGGTTTGATATTAAGGATAATTTACAATGTTCACATGTTCAGTTCCTTAGAAATCAGTATTTCACTGTACTGTTTACTTACGGCATAGATGTAGGTAGAGATACATATTAAAGCTGTAGGGCTAAAATAAGTCTTATGTGTATTTGTCACAATCATCAGAACTATTTTAAATCATAGATAATTTTATGGCTAGATTTTAGTAGATATTGTTTAGCATTAATTAATATCAAATATGTTAAAAGTTACACCATTTCATTTTCAAGGCAGTAAATAAGTAGTGAAAAACGACCACTTCCGATTTGAATTAAATTTGATTAGATCGACCTGTCCTATAAATAAGTTTTACGAAACGATATAATTTTTTTTTTTTTCAAAGTTATGCTAAATACAAAAATGTCTATTAAATTATTTTTTTAGACCTTTCAAAATCATACACCAATAACAACAAATCATATCTTCTAAAAAAAACAACTCCAGGAAAGTTTCAGGATCTCTATCGGTACAGAATACAGATAGAGTTAATTTGAGCCAAAAATATAAGTTTTAAGTTTATTCAGTTAACAAAAAAATTTAAAACTTAGTACTTTCATTTCAATACTATCACGTATTTTGAAAGCTGATTGATTTATAAAAATATGAGTAAATAAATTTCGATACCAAATCTAAATAAATATAACTTATATACAGCAACGTGCCCTTAACTGAAGTCAGATATGTCAGTGAAAGTATTGCGTAAAGAGAATATTAGTAATTTGCTGACTCCCGCCTTACCTTTGTCAGCAATCGCAAGCAAAATTCTTACCCTCCCTATGAGAAACGTAAACTTACCGATGCATCGACGTCCAGTAAACGACTAATTACCAAAGGCAAATTCGATTTCACGGCCAGAATCGGCAGTCGACTAGCAAGCTACATGTCTGGTATTCGTGCTTTCTGTTCGTAAGAGGGATACATCTGCCAGTCGTCCTTGCCATCGCTGTGGGATACCATTGATATTCTGGTCCATAGCGCTAAGGAAAAAGAAGACCTATTAGGTGAGTTCTTTGCGTCGAACTCGCCTACGAACGACGACGATAAAGTACAGCACCACCTAACATTCCGGGATGCGAATACTCCATCCTAGATTTGAAGATTTCACAAAAAGATGTACGGGAGGAGCTGCGACATCGAAATGTTTATAAGTCGAGTGGGTCTTACGATGTACCAGCAGTGGTGCTTAAGCAGTGTTCTCCTGAGTTGTCTCCCGTGCCAATGCGTCTTTTCGCGCTTTCCTACCGCAGTAGGTAAGTTCCGTCTTCGTGAAAAACTGCCCATGTCCATCCAGTGCTCAAAAAAGGTGATCGGTCAGATCCATCGAATGCAGGCCTACCGCTATAACCTCCCTTCTCTCTAAGATAATGGAGCGTATGGTCAACTCTAAGCTCCTTAGATACCTAGAAGAACACGATTTGCCCAGCTACCATTAATATGGATTTTGCCACAGATTGTCAACGATGAACGCTTCTAGTTTTTCTCACACAACGACAGGCTTCAGCTATTGAGAGTCAGGGTGAGGTATTAGTGGTTTAATTTAGATATAGCGAAGATGTTCGATCGTGTTTGGCACCGGAGTCTTCTATCGAAGTTACCATTTTACGGATTACCTGAAGGTTTATACAAATGGATTGCTAGCTTTCTATCCGGCAGACGCGTATTAGCAAGCAAGTAGTAGGTAGCAGCTGCTCCGATAGTATGAGTATAAAAAAATGGATAATGGGTATAAACGCTAACCAAAAATACATGTATGATTTAATATGTCAATTATCCACAAAAATGAGACAATAGAAAAGCAATAGGCAATAGAATGGAAAGCTGGCGTAAACGCCAGGTTTGTGCTCAAGGGGTTAAAGTCGTGTAAATCGGTTTAAAAATATGGAATTAATAAGCCTAATCATTAACATACAAATAGAAAGAGGCTAATATTTTATAATCACTAGTTGTCCTACCCACCACTGTGTCTGGGTTACATTTATGTAAAACAAATAATTAAGGTTTTCATTTAGTAAAACATATATTAGACAAGATTTTTTAAGTAACTGCGTCAATCTCCATTACGATGTGTTACTGTATTTAATTTTATAAAGTTTCTAATGCAATAATATTACAATCCAAAATGCATAAATCCTTTGCAATATCGTAAGAAACATACCAAATAGCCGATCAAATTCGTTACGGTGGATTAAAAAAATTGCCAGATCATAATAAAAAAGTAGTTAAAATTTTTATATTTTAAAGAAATTTATGAAAAATAGGAATAGAGAATTTTTATATATTATATTTATAAATAATAATTGAACACAAACGACATAAGTGAAATAATAGGAAGCCAAATATGATAAAACTATTTTCCTGATATTATACTGTATTAAATCATCCAAATATAAAATATTACATGATCTTTTGTATTTCCGCCGGATATCCTGTTACTGTCCATTCGTGGCTCGCTCGGAAGCACTGTCCACTTCTCTCTTATTTATTTATTGGGTTGTTTCAAAGGAACAATTCAATTCAAAATAACCATATTCTACGGTTTATAACTTATAAGTTTAGACGACAGATAACTAAACAAGACTCGACTGCCAATTAACTAACTTATTATTATTAAATATACTTATTACTTCTTTATGATTCATATTTAGTCGTATTTCGTGAAATAGCTTAAATTTTACACAAAGCTTTCGGTAAATAAACACATAACGTAGTAATATTCATAGCATTTTTAGTATATTTTGTTTTTCTTTCTAACTGGCTAATGCTGTTGACTGGAAGGGCCTTTACAGCTTCATCGTGTCTTTATGGGCGAGTGCTGAAGGAACTCAGCTGCAAAAAGGTAACTAGCACGAGGTTTACCACAGCGGTACGAACCTCGGCTTGGCCGTTACCTTCGTTAAAAAAAATCCGCGGATATTTAAACCTAGCTAAGCCCTACATTTTTTATTTAATAATTAATAAAATCAAAAAATCTTTATTCAATTTAGGCATTAAGAATGCGCTTATGAATGTCTAAAACACTACCACCGGTTCGAAAAACAACCCAGTCGAGAAGAGACGGCAAGAAACTCTATCTGGTTTTTTTTTTTTTAAATATAATATATATCATTTTTTTGTCATATAAAAAACTATTCAAATCATAGTCTTAATAATGTTAGCGGAAGCACAGAGATGTGGGTTAATTCCAGACATCACTATCGTTCACGTAATGATCCACCCTGTAATAACCTTTTGAGATTAAAACTTGCTTGACATAATACTTGAACTTATTGTCAGGTAAATCGGTAATGTTACTTGGGATCTTATTGTAAAACCGAATACTATTACCTATAAAGCTTTTATTAGACTTATTTAACCTAAAGCGTGGGACGGCCATCTTGTCTTTACTTCTAATATTAAAATTATGACGATCATTCACTAGATCTAGCTTGTCTAAATTTTTACGAATATGCATTAAGTTATCGAAGATGTATTGGGAGGGCAAAATTAGGACATCATATTCTTGAAACTTATTCTTTAGAGATTCACGAGGTCTTATATTGTATATTGCTTGCTCGAACAGCCCTCTTTTGTAACGTAAAAATGGTGTCTATCTCTTCCCGTACCCCACAGGAAAATACCGTAAGACTAAAAGCTATGAAAGTAAGCAAAGTAAACTAACCTAGCAATTGCAATAACCGTCAACTGGCGAATTTTTTGAACCGCAAAAGCAGCGGAACTAACCCTTTCTGCCAAAGTTTTAATATGCTGACCCCATTGTAACTTATTATCAAGTGTGATACCTAAAAACATAGTTTCAGTATCGTTATAGTATCAGATGAATTATTAACCATTAGCGGTATGTCATTAATATAAACCAGGAATAAAAACGGTCCCAAAATCGACCCTTGCAGAATACCGATGCTAAGTAATGATTCAGTGGAGGTAACCCCATTTACATTTACTTTCAGACATCGGTTTGTTAAATAAGAGACCAGGAAGGAAAGAGAAGATTCAGAACCACCATAATGTTTTAGTTTCAGTGTAAGTGTACTGTGATCAACGCAGTCAAAGGCTTTTGAGAGATCGCAGAATACACCTATTGCATCCTGTCAAATCTCCCAAGCTCCCTATATATAACTTATTACCGTTGCACCAGCGTCAGTGGTAGATTTCGATTTTGTGAAACCATACTGCCGACCATCTAAAATCTTTTCTGCTCTAAAGTATTCAACTAACTCTCTACTTTTTCTTATTCCTTTAGTTGCCCATAGACTCAATGCAATTTTTTTTCTATCAATAATAACCTTTACTGGGCAGTGTTTATTTAATTCATTGCATAAGCATTAAGATATATGAGATTATAAAATCTTAAACAAGTTGTCGTAGTCGTTATTTGGATCTCGATTGTTAAAGTTCTTTGTAGACAATTGCTGGCGAATATTATTATTTAAACTATCTAATCTACTTTTGGATATAAGTCTGGTGGTTTTCATACAATCATTATTAGGTTTATGACAGCTAATTTTAACGAGCTGACCTTTGTGATCAGACCGTATTCGAGATAATATACCACCGCCAATGGTTTTAAAATTAGCAAAATTATTGTCTATACATATAAATATATATATATGTATAATATATATATATATATCTATAAATATCGCGGTGTGAGCCGTAGTTCTTGTTGGTTCATTAAAGAGTGGATTAAAATTATATTATCTTAACAATGAAATGAACATAGTGACCTCTGGTGTCGAGCTTAACCCTTTGAGCACTAACCTGGCGTTTACGCCAGCTTCCATTGTTTTCCTATTGTCTTCCTATTGTCTCATTTTTATGGGAAATCGACATATTAATAAAAAAGGCTCCTTACAGGCTCTATGTATGCGTGTTATGTGCAGGAGTGTGCGTGCAGTGTTGTGCGTGTAATGCTAAATGCATTCATTATTTTGTTTGCATTACTAACACTCTTAGAAAACAATTTGCCATCAACATTTTTGATTTACCTTCTCTACATATTCCTACGTCGCTTGGTAAGATATCAGGTATTTTAATTTAAACATGTCAGTAATATTATTCACTCGCCGTATTTTTTAAATGAACTTAACTTTAGATAGGCCATCTCAGATCTAATAATGCCAAAAACCGATTTTTGTTTCATGTGCCATTTTCCAAAACAAATTTTATTGCGAATACATTATTAATAGTACATAGTTAAAGTACAAGATTTTTACTGTATTTGCTTGAAAAGTTTTTATGAAAAAATTGTTGTATTAATCTAAAAAACTAAATAGGTTTTGCGATATAAAGTGATGCGCATTCGAGTACGTTAGATTATAATATATGTACATATTATAGTTCGGTTAGACAGGTTTTACATGCTAAATATATATGTAGGTAGGTATTTGATGATATTGCATGCTCACAAAGAAAAACCATTTATTAATCGACATTAGATCCCTAACTGTCTAGACAGTAAATTATCAGTGAAGCTATTATAAATTGTATTATCATTATCATCAGAAATACCTAGCACTTAGAGTAAGACTTAAAGGATGTAATAGTGACCTTGGAACAGTACACGGAGTGGTAGTATTTTTTAGTTTAGCTTATAACAACGCCATCTGGTATCAATATTTGTAGGTATGTTGATTTAGCAAAATGACCTTTTGCTTTACAACCAACCAGTTCGAAATGACTTTCAGAGATGTCGCGATAATTTTAAAATTATGTTCTATTGCAGGAATAGATGGCGTTGTTAAAAGGATTCCCGTCCTGTATGTAGACGGAAAATGTGAATTCGGGAAAAGTCAACCCTGGACCTGGACGTATTTCAGTCAGTTCGGGACTCTCCTCGCGGGTACTTCCGTAATCCATCCCCCTAGTAGAAATAATTTATATTTCTGTTCCCTCTAAGAAAAACTTATTTCACAGTAAATTAATACATATTTATAATTGAATTTCTTTTATATATTGAATGAATAGATTATTTTATATTTAATTTTATAACTAAATAAACTTTTCAAATTAGAACGTGCGAAATTTCGAAGTCGTCAGCGGTAGATAATGATTGGTAAGTGTTAGATTTTCCTTAGAAATTTATGAAATTTGATAATAATAAGAAAATATACTTTTCTTACACGTATATTTATTACAAAAACTGCATTTTTTTTTACTTATGCATAACAAGTAGTACTAAGCAAAATTGTCTATTAGAATTATTTTTAACTTACTTTTTTTTACAACTAAAATCATTAATTAAGAATGAATCATAAAATCGTTTAAAAATAATTTTAATTAAAATATGGGGATTATTCATAAATTGTTTAGTTTATTTCTTTGGATCCTAAAATTATTAATCATACTTTAAATTACTTTAAAGACCATATTAGATAAAACTTTTTTTAAATCCGTAAATAAGTGTAGATATTTTTATTGTCTACTTGTTATATGTATAAAAACAGGTAGCAAATTTAATTATGTAAATTTCAAATTTAATGTACCTTCACTTGCGGTGTTAGCAGAAATGTATGTAACTATTCTGCGTTTCTATTTTATAATAATTGTAAAAATTGTGACGCAGATCATTTTCGTTTAGATTTCATTTATATTAAATACTTTTTTTTATTAAAAACTAATCTGAAAAAATATATACTAAAACCTGACCCGAGAAAATATATTTATGATTTTAAAAAAGAATCATGTAGACTAGTCGAGTGTTTCTCGAGATGTAATCCCATTAACAAACAATCTGATAGAGATAAATGCTTTTTGATTGTGTAAGGATAAGAATGGGATTGGATAAGAATGAAGTAATAAACTTTGCATTCAAATATCTGAGCAACTAGCACTGGCATCGAATATAGACATTATTAGATATTTTGATTAGAAAAGAGAGTTTGTATTAAAAGGTAGCGCAGGCAATATATTTATTAAGTGTATTTATTTGACCGACAAGAAAAAAAATGTCTACATAAACTTGCAAACTTCAGCGATATATGAATTTTCATCTCAATCGATATACCTGTTTCACATAGCAGATTTGTATTCTTATAGTATATTTTATTTAAGATTAATAGAATGTATCAATCTTGAAAAAATATTGACTTTATAAAATCTACAACAGATATAGGAGCCCGGAATCGTTGGTCAATAAAGTAACTTGGCATTCTCAGATCCATCCATTATAAAAGACAGGCCACGAAAATTCGTGATCCAGTTAATGTAGTAATCGTGAGGACGATTTCAATACTAAGGCTGTATAAATGCCAGGGGCCTGTGAAAGAAATCGTTTTCGTTGATTTATAACCTCTTGATTATGGTTTATTATATTATTTTAAAAACCCACTAAGATTTTTTCTTATAACTTGCTAACTGCTCTCCGCAGCTTTACCCGTGTAGTTCCCGTTCCCGTGGGATTTTAAATAGAAACTATCCTATATCAATCCCTAGATTTTAAACCATTTCCATAACAAATTTCATCCGAATCGGACTAGTAGTTTTTAAGTTTATTCGTTACATATAAAAATACATTTTGTTTTTCTATTTACAATATTAGTATAGATATAGATATCCGTAGTATAGTGGTGGTATCACACTATAAACATGGACGTTCAAGGTCGATTTCTATTAGAGGTGCCAATGTATTGAATTCGGTTTTGAATGATTAGGATACGATAATCGCCTATTACTGAAATGGTATACGAGATGTAATACGCATAATGGTATACACATTCACCAATATTAGCGATAATCTCATATGAGAATATTTGAGTAACTTAAGTATAGGCGTGTCACTTAAAAGTCGTAAACAGACGTAAATCTTAATCAAAAATCCCTATAAAAACCGGTTTGCACCACATCCAGCGGATTCCCTCGACTTTCAATAGGCCCTAGGTCCAACTTGTTGGGGACCTACCTGCCTTCCGATATATAGCCCCATCGGACATCGATTCTACGGCAAATATGTTTCATCTACTGTCATTTAAATTTGGCAATTCTTCAGACAACGTCGGTTACTTCGATTCCTTTGGTGATCTCCTCATTTACGATGAAAATGTTAAACTTTAATATGACAATTATTATTTTATAATCTTAATACTTCTAAATTTACTAATATAATTCAAATTCCCCTTAGCACCAATATTATACTAAAGCTAGATTACTCAGTTTTAAGGTTTAAGCACTTTTACCAAATTTTACCCAAAGGATTTGCATGTTAATTTAAATATACGTTTAAACTTATGGTTGTCAGGTAGATGAATAAACTTCGAATTTATATGATTATATTTTTTTTCTTAATTTTACTATATATACGGTTATTAGTGAAACATTAATACCAGCAACCAAATTAATAAATGTTCAAAACCTTTCTTCCGTAAAACTTATTTACATTTTCAACCAGACAAATAAAACATCATACCTTATTTGGTAAGTAAAACATATTTTTTCCGTCAAATTTTGTAGGATAATAATATAGGAAATAAAGATAAAATTGTAGTGATAGTTACTGAAATTACATAAAATTACGGTCAAACTAATATATTTATTTAGTTAAACACTTACAACTAGGTACCCTTACAGAAATTTAATCCCAATACGATAGTGTAGTCACAAAAATACAAATATAACTAATTAAAATTTATTAATACTATCTGCTAGTACTTAACTTACTTATCTATTTCAATAATTTACTATACTTATCTGATAACATAATATATGTGATCTAGTGAATGATAGATAGATAGATCTAGTGAATGATCGTCATAATTTTAATACTAGAAGTAAAGACAAGTTGGCCGTCCCACGCTTTAGGTTAAGTAAGTGTAATAAAAGCTTTATAGGTAATAGTATTCGGTTTTACAATAAGATCCCAAGTAAAATTACCGATTTACCTGACAATAAGTTCAAGTATTATGTCAAGCAAGTTTTAATCTCAAAAGGTTATTACAGGGTGGATCATTACGTGAACGATAGTGATGTCTGGAAATAACCCACATCTCTGTGCTTCCACTAAAAACTATGATTTGTATAGTTTTTATATGACATAAAAAAATTATATACATTATATTTATGAAAAAAAAAGAACCAGATCGAGTTTCTTGCCGGCTCTTCTCGACTGGGTTGTTTTCCGAACCGGTGGTAGTGTTTTTAGACGTTCATAAGCGCCTTCTTAGGGCCTAAATTGAATAAATGAATTTTGATTTTTGATTTTTTTTTTGATGTAAAGTTACTTTAATAAATTCATTTCGTGAACATATAAAAATGTCTCCTTTTCGGCAAAGAGAATAAATGAATACAGTGATTACACGCCATAAAAGCTACGTACTATTTTTATTGTATATACATTTGGTTTCTTTTTTTCTTTCAATGTTTGAAGAATTCAGCCAGTCAAAATCAATAAGACGAGTAAAATGCCCACCTCCTAATCCCTAACTAGATTGGATTCAGTTACGACTTTAGCGGCTTTATCGGAATAAGATATACGATTTTATCGTAATAAATGAAATGTTGTTAAGGCTTTTTAGTAAAACTTGGCAATAATTTGTAAGTGACAATTTCAATTTATCCGCAACAACTTCAAATTCAATTTATTTCAATTTTGCAAAATGAATCCTAGATACCGTAGGTGACATCTGTCAACTAAACAACAGGTGGGTAAGGGTAAAAGGCCTTCAAAGAATTCAAGTAACCAAAGAGACTCACAATGGAATGCGTAGGCGACTGCCTGAATTAGAGAATGATTGTGTAAGTGACTAAAGGCCTCACATATTTTGAATTGTTACCGTACTACGTCAGAATAAATACTTAAAGGTTGTTTAAATAATAAAACTTTGTAGAATGCCTTTGCCACTAATGTTTTTCATATAGGTAAGGTACTTGTAATATTTTGCTTGACTTATTAGCAATGGTTAATTGGATTTTGTAGTTTTACTTTCGAGAACATGAAAAAAGATCTTAAGCTTCTTGTTATTAAAGAAAAGTTCTGTGCCTCAAAAATATTTCTTCTTGAGAGGAGATATTTAGTATTATTTATATAGATTTAAATTGATTATTTATTTAGAAGTAAGTCAAGAGAATATGAGATAAATATTTAAATAGGAAGGAGCAATATTTTTTCGAATTTTCAACGTTTTATTTTAATTAAGTAAACCTTAAAATAGAAGATTTGACATAAGGCATGAATAAATAAGACACGCCATAGCAAACGGAAATTTTAATGAGTGAGATGAAGAAGTATAGAATTAGGCCCGCAGGTTTTGTTTTCTTTTATGGTAAATTGTAGCTAAACTCAAGGTAGCGAAGATATTACAAATATTTTACTTATGTTAACAATTCGAAAATGTTAGTGATAAAATGCTTAGAGGATGCCAGTTTCAATGAGGAGATCAAATCACTTTTTTATAAATTATTGTTGGAAATGCGCCCATGTGAAGTTGTTCAATTAATAAATGATAAACAATTTGTTTAAAAAAAATGAAGGTAATTTCAAACTAATGCAGGAGCCGAGAAAGAATGAGACTACATGTGATCCACGTGGGTAAAGTTGCAAACATCAGCCCTATTTACTAAATTTATTTCTGACGTTTTACTTTTTTCACACTGTATAGGCTTAGTGCGTTGACCACAATCTCAGCTGATGCTAAATGACGATGTGGTCCAGGATAGTAAACACACTAAGTCGAGGTATTGGTTCTCAAGTGATGCTGTCGGAACACACTTATTTGTATTTAGCGACACTTTTTTACATTTTCAAACTTGAGGGTGGTGCACAAGCGGGCATTGTTAGAAATGGATGCTGAATGAATAGAATACTGTTAGAAAATGCCCAACCAGCACGCAAGCTTCACTGAATTATTGGGGCGAGCGTTTAAGGCGCTACCTTAGACAGAAATTTCGTTGATTTTGTCCTTTTTTTTTTTTTTTGACGTGGGGAAATGCTTTTACGCACTACCCTTATCTATTGTATTTGAAGGATCAGAGTCCCCCAAATACAATAGATAAGGGGGGCACGGAGTGACGAGCTCCGTGCCAGTGTGGGACTCACCCGGGCGAGAGTCGCCCGGAAATACCCACTAAAACCCCCCGGGGCCGTCCGCTGCATTTGGGATGGGGGGCGATACGGGGTTGCCAAGGCATGTCACCGCGTCGCCCCCCTGCAGCGAACCCACCGGGCCTCGTCGTGCAATGGCCCAATGGGGATGGGGGAGAATATTCTCGACCCCACCTCTTCACCCGCCCCCCCGAAGGGAGGACTGACCCAACGGTCACATTCCGGGGAGGCAGTATAACCTGCCCCCCCATGAAAAGAAAAGGGAAGGAGGAATAGAGCAGAAGCGGGCCAAGAAGAAAGGGAGAAAGAACCCGCCTCTCCTAGAAGATAGGTCCCTCTCCTATACTCGCCTTGCCTAGCAAGACATAGCAAGGAGAGGGATACCTAGGAAGGGGAAAGAGAAAGAGAAATCACCCTCCACACACAACCCACCAAAACAAACCGCCACACCTAACCCACCACAATTACCGCAACCTACGGCGGAAGCCTAGCAAACGGCGCCCTCGCCACCGGAGGCCGACAGAACACCCCCCCCATGTGATGTCGGTCCTCCCTCCCCGCATCCGCACACACCGCACATTTCGGTGTTTCCGCCGCGCAGTCCACTGCCTTATGGCCCTGAACTCCGCAGCGGAAACACTGCAATCCCCTCTCCACCACCGCCGAGCACAACGCCCGAGTGTGTCCCAGGCCCATGCACTTGTAGCACCGCAAGGGCTTTGCTCCAAGCGCACAAACCCGAGCCACACTCCAGCCGACCACCACCTGTCCCTTCTCCACCAACTTTCTGCCCGCCTCCACCGGGAGGGACAAAAATATCCCCCCGATTCCCCCCCTCATCACCCGAATTGGGCCAGCCCTCACTTCCTCCGGCCTACAACCCACCTCCTAGGAGACCCGCCAAACCACCTCCTCCTCCGACACCGAGTCCTCCAGGCCCTCCAAGCGAACGTCTATCCGCCTGGTTGGCCTGGAGACCACCGCGACCTCCGCAACAGCCTCCCGCAGGCTGGCAGCGAGAGCATCCGCCCGCTCCCCGCCACAGGGGCCCGAAATCTCCATGATCCGCGCCCCTGCAGCAGTGGGGCGACACGCTAAGCCCTCGATTCCCAGGTCCTGCAGCCCAACCTTAGCTTTGGCATTCGCCAGCACCTCTTTGTAGGTGACTCCCCTCGCCACCGCATCCGGCCTCAGTGTAACAACCACAGCTGCCGTCCGTGGCGGCGACGGCAGCCTTACCCTCCTCACAAACCCTCTAGCGGCCTCCGGCTGCGCCGCTCCGACTCTGACAGGAGCCACACCCTCATCCCTTCTTACTCCCTTCTTCCTCTTTCCCACCGTCACCCACTCATCCGCCCCATGCCTCTCCCCCACCTTCTCTGATGATGAACCCGGCAACGGTGCCCAATCCATCCCCAGAGGAGGCCTCCCCGCAACAACAACACCACCATCCTTCTCCTCCCCTCCATCTGCCCTACCCACACTCCCCCGTGTCTCAGCAGCAGATTCTCTCTCCTTCATCCTCATCCTCCCCTCTATTGCCTCCAGCCTGACATTAATCTTCTCGAGAGCCTCTCTCACCGCACCTTCCGCCTTGGCGGAGCCATCCATCGCCCTCGACACCTCCTCACCAGACCGTCCCTGTCCTTTCCGCACCGCCATTTCATACTCCTCTCTGATGATCGCGACATCTGTCTGCAAATCCTGCACCTCCGATTCCAGCTTCCGGTTTTTCCGGAGAAGCTCCCGCGCCAAATGCGACGCCGCCAAGGCAAACTTGGCTATCCCCCAAGCAAAACCACCGGACTCCCTTGCCCTCATCGCCAGGTGTGTACCCTCACTCTCCCTTTCCACCACTGCCATCGTCATCGCCGCACCTTTAGCCAATCCTAATACCCCCCTCGGCTTCATACCCCCAAAACCAGCAGGCTTCAAAAGCTCCTTCCTGGCCTTCACCATATCAATATCACAGCCCTTCATCAACCTCAGATACTCATCTGCAGGAAATTCCCGCTCCAACATATCTTCATAATCCGTTTCCTCCTTTAACAACTCAACATTCTCCCAATCCGCCCAGGTACCCGCACCCGCCTTCCCGCCCACATTCGTCTCCTCGTCCTCATCCATCGCAAACACCCCGGCCCTAGACACAGCACCCACTTACAAACAATAAAACCTCCCGTGAAAACACACAATCACTTACGACTAAAAATTTACACCTGCGTACAAACAAACATACACCTTATAACTAACAAACCACAAATAAAAATATTTACAAAATATTTACAATCCGAATAAAAAATTTTATTCGAGGCAATGACCTCCGACCGCCCCAAGGGCAAAGTCCACAATTTACAAGTATTTTGTCCTAGCTGTTTCTAAATTAAAGTAAAATATGAATCTCAAGGTCTCTTACAGAACCAATTTACCTGCGTGTAGTGTGTAGAAGTATGAGGTGCTGTTTATGCGTGTTTGAGCCATTCACTAATCAGCTTCGGATCTAGAAGGAGGAGGAACCCGCCCTGAGCGGCAGTTTCAGGGGGCACTATGATTAAAAATAAAAACCATGCTCCACAAATAACCTAGCATATGGAAGCCTCGATGAAAATTTAAATGTACATAGATCTTCTGGATGAAATACGTCACACAAATGAAAAAGTTATTAGGTAATCGATATTAAAGAGTAGTAGTTATTAAAGGGCTGTTATTGTTACTGTTATGCCATTCACGCCTTTTGTGTTTCTTAAATGACAACCTTTTTATATTTGTGGATTTTATTAAGTAATTATGATTTTCCGACGGCTAATCTTAATATTATCCGAGAAAGTGTATGAGATGGTGTATGCTAGATTACACATGACAAGTTTGCAACTAAAATAATAGTAGTTCTTTGACATCGCATCGCCGGGGCCAGTAATTGCATGTTATATGAAACATCGCACTTTACAGTAGTTTGTCGCTGTGGCTCTTTGTTCCGTTGCGGCTTTGAACTTGTTACGTACCTTTAGTGAAGTGTTTTAGCAGTGAAGCTTGTTGTAATTTGTTACATTTAAAGAGTAACTTTAATTTTGGGCCGAGTATTACTTAATTTTACACTTTTGTGAAAAAATTATATTATTATTGGTACCAGTATTTCAAGCGATTATAAATACAACTGATACAATATAGTAACACATTTTTTTCCATTAGTTAATTTTAAACCTTACGAGGACTTATTACTAATATTAGAACGATTATTACTATTTAGTTATCATAAAATATAATTTGAATTATGTCCTATCTTCTATATAATATGTAAACACATCACAACTCTTACGTACTTCGAATAAAAAACTCCATACATCTTCGTACAAAAGTATAAGATCAATATTTTTACCCGGTATAATATTACCTACACTTAATTCGACACAAATATAGATAGCGTTATACTGTTTTTATCTAAACTTAAGAGATTTAATTTTACTCTAGGCATCTTAATATTAGATTTGTATAGTTATTTTATTGAAATAGGGCATCGTTTGAACTGCCAACAAAAATTTAATTGTGATTTAATTTTTCTATTATTGAATTAGTTTTATTTGTTTAGTATTATTTATTCATGTTCAAAAATGTCATGTTTGTTTATTTGTGTTTTAATTGAAATCAATAATTTACGGTTTTTTGGATGGGCATTATTTTTATCACCTTTTCTGTTGGACGCTTTCTATGAAGCTTTGTGGTATGGTCGTTTTAACCTGTCACCGACGTGCAGTAACCAGGAACACTTTAAGAGTCTATGTCAATAATTGCACGTTGTACGGACTATCAGAGAGGGCTTTGAGAACGTTACATGTGTTTGTTCGGTGGAGAGTCTGTGTACCACGTACGCTAAGCAATTTACACATCCGTAACCCTGTAAAATATATGTATACCGATAGTAGTTCATTTCGAAATACCTTTTGATAATATTGTTTCGCTCGTTGGCAACTCTTGGAAACTGATATACCGTCGCGTCTAAAAGTCACCAACAGGAATATAACATGCACTATATGCAACATTTTAAATTCATAGCTCTTTATCATTTGTACTCGTAACACTTGTACATCGTTTCAGTTCCCTTCTTGTTCTTCGCTCTGATGTTATTCTTTTTTTTAACTGATGAGACGATCTTGACCAAAAAAAGGTTACTAATGGTTCAAGTCGGTAAATACTTATATCACCGTTTCAATCTAGAGAAATAGGGAAATCGATTTGAGTACAAGAAGTAGCTAAAATGTGCTTTATTTACTAGCTAGCTGTGCCTGTGGCTCTGATCGCATGTAATATTCTATACATAATAATTCTCATTACATTTTAAGTATTCAGTGTCGGGGGCATCATCGTCGCAAAGCGAAAAGATACACAAGATTAATAAAAATTATTCATATAATATACTAAAACCTGACTAGACAATGTACATATATACGATATGTAAATGTTTTGGAGGAGGATCTAATAGGGTACTCCCAAGTGATGTTTTCGTCTTTTTTGCATAGGTGAAATCAGCCCGAGGTTGGCCCTTTCGTGTTTTATGATTCTTTCTTGGAGACGCAACACGATAGCAATAGATTTCTGAAATACATACTTTTCTTACCGCATGTCCTCTTAATTTTTTTTACGTATGTATAACGCATGGAAGTATGTAAATTGGTGCATTAGTTTATCTAATGGACAGATAGATAGACGCTGTCTTGTATAATATGTAATTACAATATCTTTTTTTATTGATCGGCTGATTTATATTAGTGTTTACGTTGATGTAGGATCTTATTTGAACCGAAAGCTGTGCTCCGTATCTCGGTTGTAATTGTTTGTGAAGTGTTTCACCTTCGAAGTTTCCTGCATAATGACGAGATTCAATGGGATTACAGCTGCGGCCACTACAATGTATTTGGGAAGTAAATTATGGGATTAAGTAAAAGGTTACAAGGACCGAACTCGTATATACATATATATTGCTTTACTTGAATTTCCGAGGGATATTATCATTAGTATTTTGCGTGAAGCTATAGATCTATTACCAAAATTCCAATTTAAATATATTTATGTTTACATAATATTTATGGTTTTGAAGCGATGGCGCAGTGGATAGTGCGGTGGGATTCACATCCATCTCTACAATCAGCCTAAGCTTTCGGTGAAGGAAAACATCGTGAAGAAACCATAGCATGGTGGTCAGGCATTTCCTAATAATGCCCGGCTAGGTAGCTACTACCCTCAAGTTTGAAAACCTATCGCCAAATACCAATAGGTGTGTTCCGGCAACATCACTTGAGTACCAGTATCTCTAAGTTTAGTGTGTTGACCATCCTGGACCACATTGTCACTTAACATCAGGTGAGATTGAAGTCAATGCACTGAGCCTATATCGTGTAAAAAAAATGGAATTTTTACAACTATTACAACAAAATGTTCGATTAACTTAAATCCATTCAACCGCACGAAGTCCAATGCTAACATACATAGGTCTCCCCCAAAAACCCATACCATTTCCATAAACTTACATATATACATGTAATGCAAAATATGTATGTAAATGTAAAACAAATACTTATGTAATCATTTTAATCGAAGAAAAAAAAAAACAATAAACAAACACCATTTGTTAAACTTAATGGTAATAATCAATAACAAAACGATTTGTACAATACTATATTTCTTCTCAAAATACGTAATATAGCTTATTGATTTAGAAATACATACTTACTAATTTAGAATTTCAATAAAAATGCAATTATTCATATAGGTGTCATTGTATCATCAAATTACTTCATTTTTTTTAAAGTTTCGCCAAACCATGAAAATATTGTTATTTAACAAAAACTATATTACGATTTTTAACCTAATCGTATTCATTTAATTCTGAATAATCTAATTCATAATTTAAAAAGGAAGTAAGGGAAAAAGATCTACTTGTATAAAAGTACAAACGATCCGCCATTTTCGAATGATGTGATTTACCCCCAATATCTTGTACACGACAAGCATCTAATAATCAGCTTACATATCAACTCTAGCGAAGCTTCCGAGATATATTAAATTTCTGAACGTTGCCCCCGACCTCCTCGATTAATATCGAGCGATATGAACAGTAAGTTATCAATATAAATACAATGTAGAGAACCACCACCTTTTTTCATTAAATTCTTTTCTTCAAATTGTTCACTTGTTTGATGCAGTTTTATTTATAAAGGAAAAGCTCTTTAAAGTAAATATATTTTTTTATTATGGAAGTTTTTTTGATTAAACGGGCTGATTGAGGAACTGGAGTTGTCAACCCAAACCAAATATCTGTAATGCGATGAGTATTTCATTCGTCATTTTGACATACTCACGCCTCAAACTAAGACTGGCGTTCACTATATCGATACGTATATTTGAAAAGGATTGCATTCAAGCGAAAGACGTTCACTGCTGAACATAGGTATCCCCTAAAGATCTCTACGTCGATCGGTTTTGTATCACCCACATCCAGCGCATTCTCGCAACCTACACGTGTTGTCGGTCCACCTTTTTTCTAAATCTATATATCATGTAATAATTCTTGTTTTACTCACAATATATTGGAAAAAACAGCGTACATAATTTCTAGAGTGCCATAATAATTCTCTGAAACTTTATATCAAGATTGAAATAAGAATTAGCAGTATAGATTAATTCCTTCGCCTATCCTTGTGTACGTATAAAAGCAACATATAATTTTATAATCTTGGCGCGATTTTGGTTCGTTATGTTCTCGCCCTTATTTTTAATTTATAAACTTGCAATATTTGACTACATGTTATGTAATTTTGGTAGCATTTTGTATGTGAAGCAACTTGATAATATTCGTGCGGAGCGTCAATTATGAGTTCTCGCAACCAATCCCTTGAAATAGCTTTAACGAAAAGCCGTCATTTTGTTACTGCTTTGTATGAAAAGTGTTCCTAACTTCACATTTGGTTGCACGGTCTAGTAACTTTGCCTTTTACTTAACAAGGAATAAATTAAACTAAAAAAAAAAATCTTGTTAAAAGTAAGCAACTTAAATATTTTTAAAAAGTTACTTTTTAAGGTGACAAGTCAAGTAAATTGCATTTGTCAAGCAGTAAAGGTTTAGAAAGGTGCGGATAAGCCCGCAGATTAATAGGTTGGCGTGAGTAGCGACCCTGCCACCTTTGTTATGCGGGGTCCGTGTCCGTTTGTGGTTACGAGAAGATCGAAGAAGTGATCACTCAAACAGAACACCATCTATTAAACAGTAGACATAGTGATTCATTTCAATTTAAGTAACTTTCTAGTTATTATTTCTTGAACAGTAAAAAGCTCACCGTTCATATCATTTGGAAATACATCATTATTCTCAGAAATGTCTCTTCATCATTTGTAGTTTTGTAAATAAATGTACAGATCGTTCTTAGAAGAAGCTGCAATCAAAAAGTTATCTAATGTACCGTGTGTCAATTGCTGATTTTCATTTCTGCTATTGGGTATAGTAATTGATGTATATATAGATAGAGGTCGTTCAAATTTCACAAAATTTTTGAATTTTGTACATCCTTTTTTTTTTTTGACGGGGGGAAATGCATTTACGCACTACCCTTATCTATTGTACTTAGGGGATCAAAGTCCCCCCAATACAATAGATAAGGGGCACGGAGTGACGAGCTCCGTGCGAGTGTGGGACTCACCCGGGCGTGAAGCGCCCGGAAATACCCACTAAAACCCCCCGGGGCCGTCCGCTGCATTTGGGATGGGGGCGACACGGGGTGGCTTTCGCAAGCACCGCGTCGCCCCCTGCAGCGAACCCGCCGGGCCTCGTTGTGCAGTGGCCCAGTGGGGATGGGGGAGAATACTTCTCCACCCCACCTCTTCGCCCGCCTCTCGAAAGAGGCATGACCAAGATTGGTCAACCATCCAGGGGGCAGGATATACTTCCTGCCCCCCAATGAAACAGGAAAAAATGGGGACAGACAGTGACGGGCAAAGAAAACAGGTGAAGAAACCCGCCACTGCTGAAAAGGAAGAATAAGTGGGTCCCCCTCCTTAACTCATCTTGCCACACCGACAAGACAAGCAAAGAGAGGGATACCCTAGTAGAAGAAAGAAGAAGAAAGAAAGAGGGTCCCTCTCCTCTGCTCATCTTGTCAAACCGACAAGACGAGCAAGAAGAGGGATTCCCTTAAAGAGGGAGAAGAACACACACACACACACAAAAACACACACACACACACACAAAAACACCACCACCAACAAACACCACCACAACCACCAACAAACACACCACCACCAACCACCAACAAAAACACCCCCCCACACCAGACCACCACAGGGGCTCCTACGACCGCAGGAGGCCCCGCCCGTATCTGGCCCACCGCCCTCTGGGCCTCTTCCTGCGGCGAGGATGCGCCTGTGGATCCTCCTCCCGCCCTCTTTCGTCTGCCTCCTTCTGCAACAAAACTCGTTCGCAGAAGGAGGCGACGACCTCCCAAATCTCCTCGCTACCCACCATCGCCCTTACCACCGCCGGTAGCGAGAGATCCGCGAGAGATCCGCTCCCACCGCTGCCACCACATCGCGACGCGGCCCCTCCCACGCGGCGCACTCTGCTAGTGTGTGGTGCGCCGTATCTTCCGCCGCGCCACAGTGGTGGCACACAGGCAGCGGCTCCCTCCTGGCTATCCTATGCAGGTACCATCCGAAACATCCATGTCCGTACCTGCACCTGTACCTGCACAAGCCTATACGTGAGGGAGCCGTGCCCCCTCCTCATCCACTCCCTGAGGACCGGGCGGATGGCGTCTATGGTTGGTCGCCCATAGCGCGCATCCACCAGGTCCTCCTCCCACTTCATCAGTTCCTACTCTCTCAACTCCAATCACAACCTCCTGACTTTTTTTTTTTTTTTTTTTTTTCGAGGGGAATGCATTTACGCACTAGCCGTCCAGCCAGATCTGATAGGGACCCCCCCTTCCGGATCTGGTTGAAACGAAACGAAGATGTGTGACAGTCTCTCGCACGAAAGCGCGAGAGGCTGTCACACAGAATTAGTGTGGGACTCGCAGCGATAAGCGCCGTTGGTCACTACCCACTAAACCCCCCGGTACCTCCCGCCACCTAGTTGGATCCGTTTCGGGAGCTGAGGGCGTCCGCCCACACGGATGCCCCGTAGACGGCCATGCTCCGCACGACCCCTGCGTGGAGCCGGCGGCACCTCTGGCCAGGCCCCCCCACATTCGGAAGGAGCCGCCCCAGTGCCGCCGCGGCACCGGTGATGCGCGGTACGAGTCCCTTAAAATGGGACCCGAACTGCCATCTACCGTCCAGGGTGAGGCCCAGGTACTTCATCTGGGCCTTCACCCGGATCCGGTGCCCCCCCCCCCGAGATGCTCGCCCCAGGGGGCGGCCCATGCCGAGGCCCGTGAAAGAGCAGGGCCTCGGTTTTGTCGGCCACTACCCTGAGCCCGAGCATCTCGATGCGCTTGACCACCAGGGCTACTCCCATCGTGGCCAAGCGCTCCACCGATGCGGGAGATGCGGGAAGATATCACCCTCTCAAACATCTTCCCGACATCAACATCTTCCCGACATCAACATCTTCCCGACATCAACATCTTCCCGACATCAACATCTTCCCGACATCAACATCTTCCCGACATCAACATCTTCCCGACATCAGGTACATCTTCCCGACATCGCATCTTCCCGACATCACATCTTCCCGACATCACATCTTCCCGACATCACATCTTCCCGACATCACATCTTCCCGACATCACATCTTCCCGACATCACATCTTCCCGACATCTTTTGTACACCCTACCTCCACCTAAAAGTAACCAAAAACTCCCCCAATTATAAACATTAGGATACATTAAGGAAAAAAACGAAAAGTAAATTTGAAAACATTACTTAAGTAATCACCATTCAAACACCCCGTCTCCCATTTCATCAAAAATAAGCAAGGCATATAACCAACGACCACCATCGATTTTGAGTTTTGTTTCATTTCGTTGAAAGTTGCTGAACAATAGTAATATTAAAACTGAATAAATTTACCTTAAAGGCCGATAAATCATTTAAGTACACTTTTGAAAGACATATAATAGTTTTTGAAGGTAAATATATAATACGTAAATATATATACAGGAATATTAAATTCAATGAATGTATGAATGTCTCACAAGGCGCATACATTTTCGTGTGATGAATTTACATTTGAAATGGTTCATCTGAATTTTGATACTAAGATAACATCGTATACAAAATTATTAAATTTTAAATAACTGTTTAATATATATTTTCGAAAGACTTGTAGTGTAGTTTTTTACAGTCAAAATAATGAACAATTAACCTCACAATTAATAATTTCTCCATTCATCAACTAATTTAATTTTATTTACAAGAACTATTTCAATTCATGCAAATGTAAATACATTTACTTGGAAGTTATTATATAAGAAAATGTACATATAAATTTCTCTGTATATTACTATGTAACAAATAAGGTATTATACTTCTATATGTATGGCGATATAGTTACCTTGGCTTATAATAAGTAAGTATTAGTTTGTTATCAGCGTACACCAGCTACCGGCTTTAACAAAGGCTACTGTAGTGTATCATTAACAGGAGTTATCGATTTGCCTTCGTATAATACGTTTATATGGCGAACAATTCATGATAATACACTTTTGTACTCATTCGTTTATAGTTAAACTAGGTGGTGCCCGCGGCTCCTCCTGCGATTCATACGTTCTTTAGGTGTGAGTGAAAAAGTGGATATAACATTTCATTTATACCTAACCTAAAAAACAAACGAATGAAGAAAAATGAAAGTCTTTTGCATTTATTATATTAGCAGAAAAAATAGAAATAAGAGTAAATTGCAAAAAAAAATACAAAGAGTCGATGGAATCCAAAAAATATTATAAATATCCTATAAACATCTACGAAAAATTCCGCGTCGAATGGTAGTCCCATCACGATATATTCAATAGTTTTGAGGTGATGATGCGTCAAAAGAACACCTTTTGCCTTTTATGTATTATATAAAGATATATATAGAACCTTTAATCCTAATTTAATCTTTATTTGCGATGTTGTAAGGCTTTTTTGATCATCTGGATCACCGTACACTTAGGAAAAAACCTGTTATAGGGATTCGTTAAGAAGATATGCGGTTGGCATTCGAAGAATTGGTATTTCAAAAATTGATTGCTATCGCGTTACGCACCAAAGAGAGAATTAGAAAACGCTAAATGAGCAACTGCAACAGCTCAAGCTAATTATACTTGTGCGAAATTGATGAAATCATCACGTTGTATTCCCCTCTTTCTTCTTCCAAAACTGAATAAGAAAGACTTTGGCTATGCATTGGTTGTTTTTATTCGTCAAACTTATTTTACGGAAGTCTGAAACCGTCGATAAATATCAGAATTTTTTTCTGATTTTCGAATTTTCCTAGTTTCTAAAATTATAATTAATGTATGGATAAAAATCAAAACGTAAGGACATAGCGGTTCATCCATCCATTCAACCATAAAACGTCCACTGTTGGACATAGGACTCCCCCCATGAGGGGGGCATTGCCATAATCGTCACGCTTGCCAGGCGGGTTGCCTATCGCAGTAGGTGTTTGTGATACTTAGAGAATGCTACTGCCCATTCTCTGGTTTTTATCCCTTAGTCGCCTTTTACGACACCCGCGGGAATATATGGGGAGGTACTATTCTTGACCACCACCACACGGCAACGGCACAGCGGTTTTGGATATATATTATATGGTATAAAAATAATTAATATAATGTTATGATTTCCAGGCAGGAAACAGGCAAATACTTTTGTATGGAATAAATGACGCTCGTATATCCTCTTAATACGAGTCGTGTTGAGGGATCAGAAAGTTTGATATGTATCTACCTTTGAGCACTTTTTTGGTAACTTCAGAAGTGGTAGGTATAGTATAAAATATCAAATCATCAGATAACTAACTACCCGTTATGGTGGGTAAAAAGAGCGGTGGTTAATATAAAAGAAAATTACTACAGTTACCTGAAATGGCGTTATTATGACGTGAAAAATATGAAAGTTACGACACATTAATTTTATGCTATCATAGCATAAAAACGCAGTTAGGGATATGAAACCTTGTGTATACGCTTCATGTTGTTTATATTTCTTCTATATAAAAATTGTTAGTATATAATTATATAAGTACTGTGTAATTTCTTTAACTGTATTTGGTGCTTTTATTTTTTATTTCTTAGAATTAACATTAATTAATGTGTTTCTTGAAATGAGTGTACGTATAAAACCAATCATTATGAATTCGATTGTTATTAGATTCGATTGTAAATCTAAAAATCCAGGGATCCACTTAACCACAAATTTTTTTTAATTAAAATCGATCCAGCCGTTTAATAGTTCGATGGCAAACACACGCACAGAAGATGTTTTATTTTATTTTGCTTATTATTGTAATATGTTGGTCTATTTATTTTCTACATACGGCCTACAAAATGAAGACGCACACCTAGTTTGTAGGGCAGAGCTTCCAACTGTAATCAGTTGTACTGTAATCAAATAAAGAAATAATAATTATTATTAACGCCTTTTCATCTGTACAGCCTGCTTATGAATTATTTTGATAACTTTAGATTGAACTGTCTAAAAGCAGTAATTCATCACATTATTTGAGATTCTGGTCAAAGCGGTGAGCATATTACAAAGTACAAAAATGTCAAAAAATCTAACTTATGTTAACAATATTTTCGGCACACATCCGGCGGCAGCGACTTAAGATATTATCCGCCTACATCCGGTAGGACCGTCTCTCACCTGCCACGTGCCAGATCGCATGGAATGACTATATAAGTCTCTTTACAACCGACAGACACACGTGCAGTCTATCTCTGCTAAAGTTAACGTTCATTATAGTGCAATATAATAAAGTGATAACGTGGTAATAATACATAGTGAGAGTGTTTAATAATAATATAGCGACAGTGTTTTAACACTTATTAAAAAGCTGGGGATGCAATCTACAAATAAAATTGAGGCGTTATTTTATTGTATTTGAAATCAAACATTTCAAAATAAAGGGAGGAAATTTCGTTGTATTAAAAAACCCAAGGTGCAAAGCGAGATTTTCTGTTTGAAATAAATTATGCTAATATTATATCGAACCAACCTTTTTATAAATGTAATACGACTCTCTGTTTGTAGAATAGAGAGTCCATCCACCATTATAATATAATATTCCTGTGATCTTTACGTGCCTTATGAAATTTTATTAAATTTCTGCCAGACAGTGGGTAAAAGTATGTTTTTTATGGATCGTTCAAAAGACAAATAACAGTCAATAGCTTTTATACATGGCTTCGATCGCATTCATGGATAATTTGTCAATAAATTAAGGGATGAAAGGTACCTCATATTATTTTCTATACCTCCTGAAAACGGTTATTAAGTGCTTTACTTATTTTGTTTTTTATTGGTAAGGCGATAAGGAGAGAGCGTGGTTAGCCCGGTAGACTAATCCGCGCGTCTCATAGACGGTACGACTGACTGAAATGTCGGGAGGTTCGAACCCAGGGTGGGTAATACATTTTCCCCCGGACGGCTGACCTTCTAGTTCGCACTTCTCTTAGAGAAGTGGGCGAAGAGGTGGGTAGGGGAGTTCCCCCCCCATCCTCGCTGAGCCATTGCACGGACGAGGCCCGGTGGGTTTGCCGCAGGGGCGACGCGGTGCTTGCGAAAGCCACCCCGTATCGCCTCTATCCCAAATGCGGCGGACGGCCCCGGGGGGTTTTAGTTGGTATTTCCGGACGCTTCACGCCCGGGCAAGTCCCACACTGGCACGGAGTCGTCCCTCCGTGCCCCCTTACCTATTGCATTGGGGGACTCCGGTCTCACTAATGCAATAGGTAAAAGTAGTGCGTAAATACATTTCCCCCCCCAAAAAAAAAGGCGGTAAGGAGCAAAAAATGTATAATTAATAGGTGACGTATTAATATCACAATTCACAAGCGATCTTCACAGACTGCATGTGGTAATTTTTTGTTTACTTAATTCATTATAGTGCTCAATGCTCATGCCATATTAGATGTAATATACATATATCTAGGTAGCTATAATATTTATATGATTTATATT
The DNA here is from genome assembly GCA_014132275.2 of Samia ricini. Taxonomy (NCBI): domain Eukaryota; kingdom Metazoa; phylum Arthropoda; class Insecta; order Lepidoptera; family Saturniidae; genus Samia; species Samia ricini. The sequence goes on along the minus strand of AP028165.1, from coordinate 11,612,095 downwards.
AAGAATAACGTAAATAAGCTACTCTTGATTTATAAGAAAGAAACGGAAAAAAAAAGTTACCTTTGCTAATAATTATTACAGAATCACATTCTTTATTCTTTATATTTTTAGCTTTATATTTTTATCTTCTTCTGAAGTAAAAAAAAAAATCGTAATAATATGATGAGATACGAACAATTCACATAATTACATCAACATAATAATAAATTACGGAGCAACGTAATTTCCTAGTCAGTTTGATTTGGATTTTTTGTAATTATGTGGTTTTGTTAATTAACACTAATAACATGGATTAACGTCCGATGAATCGGTTTGAATTTTAATTTCTACAGAGAGGAAAACGTATTAATGAAATTTTTTAAAAACTAATTTTTAATTCTATGCTTTTTTTTTATTTCGTAAGTACGAGTATGTAGTTTATACTAGATTATAAGTAAAATGACAATACATATATAATTAGTTAATAAAATAATTCATTAGTTAAAAACTTTGTGTAAAAAAATACTTGAAGTTTATTTCAGTAAAGATAAAAAATATATAATATTTCGATACAAAGAATTTAAATACTCAGAACGGCAGTAGTCGCACGTGAAGTGAAGCTATTTTGAGTTGGCCTTAAAAGGCCACGTACGCCTTCTTTTACGTGCTAACGATTCCTTGTCATTTACACACACGTGGATTTTTTAAGCTATGCTCAACGTAGTTTTTGTATGAAACTATCGCTCTTAACGTTATATTACTCTATGCTTAAATATTAATTATCTAGATATATAATGTATCTTCATTTCCTGAACGAAATATCTTGTCGGGTTAAAATAACTACCAAACTTATTGGCGTAACACGGCTCGTATGCTAATGTGCTTAGTACTTAATCTAAGTATCGATGCAAGTGACGCTGAGATAAGATAATATTGATCGATGTTCAGGAATTTACTAGTAAGAAACATCCTTGAAGTAGAGCGGAAATTAGTCGAACAATAAACTGCAAATATGTTAAATACTTTTACAGCTTGGCTATGCACTAAAGTATCTCATTAACAAAGTGTTTTATAAAATAGTCATAGCTTCTGCCCGCGACGACGACCACTTTGTCTATAGCATGCGTACAGAGTGAATCTGTGTTATTGTGACTCAAACAAAGGAGACAACTTTGTACTAGATTGATAAAATTTGTGACACGGTTACTTCAAAGGGAACTCCCTTCATTTCTAAAAATCGCATGAGAAAGCTTGTGTGAACTACTTTTTATATTAAAAATCCAGAAAGCGTCGAAGCGAAAGAAGTACTTTTTACTAGAGCCATACCAAACGCCACTCTAGCTCAATCATAACTGGCCCCTGGTGTTCCGAAACATAATGTTCTCACAATGCCGGAAATCGAACTTGATCTACTTACAAATATAAATTAATAAAAAGTATTACTAAAAATCAAAATTTATTATAAAATATAATTTAAATTGAATTAAATTAAATTATTTTTTATTTTATTTGATACAAACAACAAGTTATATTGTACTATTTCATATCATGTATATATAATCAGTAATGAAAATGCCTGGGCAATGGCCAATATTCATTTAAAATGAGCATATCATTTTTAAAGAAGCTAACACTTGTAATGATATTACTATTCTACAATATTATAATGTAAATAAACAAAAGACTACTTTCTAAAGAATAATTGGTTGATATATTTTGAGATACCCAAATTTAATGCTTTTAAATGAAACTTTTAAAATAATAAATAAATATGTTATAATTGTATGAATATATGTATTTATTTGCAATGACTTCAATGATTACTGATAACACGTTTAAATTTATTAATATTAACACTAGAAAAATATATGTCGTTCATGTATTACTTACGAATTATATACATAGTTTTTCGAACTTTCAATGGATATCCTTTGTTTCTGAAACCTGTTAACCTTTTCATTTGTGTAAATGAGCGTAAACGTTACTTATTACACAAATAAAAATATACATGTTACGAAATAAATAGACCGATTCAGCCATGTGTCACTTTCCCATAGGATTTCGCAGCAGAGTTGATCCACCCGAGTGTGACGCCACATTCCGTCGCTCAATCCACGTAATGGCCTCTAAATTGCTTTGATCGTTTTTCCGGAAAGCTAATGAATTCTCACGGTCCAATAATCATCACAGCCGACAAAGCCCAGTCTATTCTGTATCATTACTAATACTATGTATTAATTTCATTCGTTTATAGGAATAGTCTCTTGATTACAATTTGCTATTTGAAAAACTTTACTCTCGTAATCTCAATTTTATAAATCACAGATAACTATAAAATGTTCTATGACAATTGAATACATCCATCCATCCATTCAACTATAAGGCGTTCACTGCTGGACATAGGCCCAATAAAGCCCATTTTCTCCACGTTTGGCAGGTGGTTGGGGATCGCAGTAGGTGTTTGTGGTATTCAGAGGATGCTGCTGCTGCCCATCCTCTGGTTTTTCCCTTAGTTGCCTTTTACGACACCCACGGGAAGATATGGGGTGATACTATTCTTGGCCAGCACCGCACGGTGAGACAGTTGAAGAATCAAATAAAAATAGATTTGTTGGAAAACCGACTCTGTAAATTAATGAATTAAATATTATAATTGTTATCTCATTTATGTTCGATTATGTGTCCTTAATATGTCGATTACCCGTAAAAATGAGACAATAGGAAAACAATGGAAAGCAGGCGTAAACGCAAGGTTAGGGCTCAAGGGGTTAAATTCGCTAAACTTTTTGTTTTGTACCTGGAACATAAAACAACTATTAATTCAATGAAATAAAAAACATCAGCTGGTAAATTACATTCATAAACACAATGAACAGACATGGTTATATGTATGTATGTATATACGTAAACTACTAAACTTCTCAAAATGAAATGCTCAAACTTTGCACATGAGAAGTTTAAACTAAGTATCGACTCACCCTTCCCTACGATGTATCCAACTTAATCGCAATCAAAGTTTAAGTCATTGGAGCATGGTAGGCAAACTTCCAATCTAATCACGTGTCATGCGAAAAATTATGTCACTTTATTCAAAGTTGGTAATAATGTTTGTTTTTTTTTTTTAAATAATATTCGTTGATCTTATCTTCCTTTAATCTGTCGATTACCCGTAAAAATGAGACAATAGGAACAGAATAGGAAAACAATAGAAAGATGGCGTAACGCCAGGTTAGTGCTCAATGAGCTAACATATCATACCAACATATCGTGAAGAAAAGATTTGGTATACCATCTTTATGAATCGGGTGACTTAGTTCAAAATCATGGATAATCAGCAACAAAAAATAAACCGCCTTTACAAATTTTACAAACAATATTTTAAATATTCACAATATAAACTGCTATCTGTAAGATACGACAAAAAGGTACGAGCTATTAAATTTCTTGTCCTTATCAATTTTTTTTATGAATTTTTGTAATTTTAATTGTAAGCTATTTATACTATACAATTTATAAAGAAAGATGTAACAGTTTTTTTGTTTGAGTAAATCTTTAAAGTAACTGGTTCAAATTTGACAATTTGTAGAATATTGTGACATGGCTATCTTGGCAATCTTTTGCCATTCCTTTAGAATTGTTTTTATGATGAATTTAGCAAAGTTTGCTTGGTGGTAATAAACCCAATCGAGGTTCGTTTTATTGATTAAAATTTGAATGCATTATTTGTACTCCATATTTAATTGAACTTGTATAAAACGTATATTTCTCCATTATCTTTTATAACGGGTGTTTGACAATAACAGACGCTGACTATGTAGTTTGTAATGAAGATTCAGTCTATATAGCTGTAAAGAATTCTAACATATCGTTACAATTATTTTACCTTTTAAGACGTTTTTTTTTTCATAAATGTAGTCCTGTCAACGTTGGGTAGGGTAGTTAGTTTTACTATATTATTTCAAAGGAAATCTTTAATAATCACTTTTGTTAAGACAAGTATCGCATTAATTAAGATTAGTTACTCCATAGTAATATGTTTTAGGAAAACGATGCTACTATGAATAGGATTATTTTCATATATAAAAATATTATTGCACCAGTCTACCCAAGTTGTCGAGTCCCTTACTTTAGCGAATGCACGACCAGTAACCAACCACGATATTAGATTATGCGCCTTATTCTAAGCACTGTAAAGCACACCCTCCCTCTACTATGACTCCATTCCAGGTATCTGGCACAACCACGAGAACACCGTAGCGTTAAGCGGGGATTCCCGCGGTCGGAGCCGATAGTATCACGGGGCGCCGCGCACTCGCCGCTCTTACAACAGCCCCACACACCGGCCAGGTGGGACCATGGTGCGCGACAAGAAATCACCGCATAAGAGCGATTCGCAAAAATGTAAGTGGATCAAATGATTTAATTGTCCTTTACAGTTAATATATATATAGGCTGAAATTAATTCAAATAACAGTTGTTTTTATTGTCCAACTCCGGCAGCAATTCAAGATGTGTTCCGCCAAATGCGAAAGCTATTGCAGCCAAACACCACACGCAATAAATATGGCTATGGCAAATTCCGCGTAATTTTTAAGCTTAAGCCGATGTTGGTATAGTTTTGTTGTCATTATGCTAAATACCAATTTTGGCCGAGTGCCTTAAGCGCAGGTCCCAAAGTTAGGTGAAGCTATAAAGGTGCATCAAGTCTACGGCGTTTGGTCTTTTAAAAAACAAAATATATAGTTATCAATTATGAAATAATTTGTTTAATGTTGATATATTTAGTTTATTTTGTTTTTAATTGTAAATCATTAAATTTTAAAATCAGTCTGATTCAAATTATCGTTACATCTTCTATAATTCCTAGCGCAAAACAAAAAAATCAAAATAGTGTATTTTATTTAAATTCAAAAGGGTAACTATATATTTAACTCTTTCGAGATATTTTATTGGAAAATTTAAAAAATGACTTGTAATGGTATTTTTATTATATATTAAAACTTGAATAACATTACGCAATCCTCAATTCAATAATATCTTTATCTAATACATAAGTATTAATCTGAATACCCGCATAAAAAGGAACTAACCGTCAAATAATGTAAAACAAAAAATTTACATTATCACATCGAAAATTTATTCATAAGGGTCGTAAAATTTATAAGTTGTACAATATTGAGTGACATTGACTCAGAAGGCTAATATGTATGTCTTGCTTGGACTTTTTTCAAATCATTTTTTGTTTATTTAGTTAAAAGAAATACTAGATATAAAATTTGAGGTTCTCCACAAATATAACCAATTTTGTATTGAATCATATTAGCTTACTAAGCATTTACTTATCAGTGTTCTCAGGGATTGTGTAGTTTTTTTTTTTACAAGATATTAAATTAAATGAAATATTTCTTATATAATATTATTTGGCAGTGTGGCGATGGCCAAATCCGATGTGCTTTAACAACCAACAGAATTGTTTCTGTCAATATTGTTCAATATAAAGTAAATGCTCTCTTTCAGATATCATAATGTCGTCTCTCGATACAACTGTCTAGACTTTGCTCCTTTGTGTAGTCTCGGGATATCTAAAGCCTGCTATTTGAGCGAGCTATGAAATACAATTGTTGTTTTGTGTAAGCAGATCATGATTACGAAAGATAAACATTTGGTTACATTTATATGTAATAAGTAGCTGTCTTACCCGGTGTTACTCCGGTTACGTTTATATAAAAAAAATAAGTACCTACTTGAAAAATTATGATTTTAAATAGTAAATGGAAACTTGAAAATATTACATAAAAAAAAAAAATTAAGTTAAAAACTTAACCCATAATTACGAACCACATAATTTTTAAAATAAAAAAAAATCTAATACTTACCACTTACTAATTGCTTACTAAAAATCATACTTATAATAATAAACAGCTTTCGTCCTTAGTAATACATCATAACAAAAGATTCCGATCAAAACTTACAAAATTTGGCCGAACAAAGAATCTATACGTCTTTACATATAAAGTATAAATTTTAAAAAAAAACTAAGCTAAGCTAAAATCAGTCGAGTACATCATTATGCAACGCAAGTTCTAATTACAATATATATGCTTTATACATGTATAATTAACGTACATAGAACTACAAATAAAACAAAAATATAATTTAATTTTTTCTTTATTTTCAAATAGAATCTTCTAAATTTTATTTTTATAATTATTCAAGGAAAAACATTATTACTTGAGTTACATTCAAGCGTTTTTAGTTTATAATATGCAGATTTAATCTTAAGCAACAATTTGTTGTGCTTCTGTTACAAGTCTATCTGTAAAGAAATAAAACTTGTACATTAAATGTTTTACACCACTCGGGAGAACTTTAGAATCAAGACTGAATTTCTCACTGTACTATTTTTACTTACATAACACAAACACGGTTTAAATGAAATTTGGTATGAATGCTGTGTATATACCGGAGTAATGTATAGGATTAAAAAACATTGAAAACTATTTTTTTTTTACACGGAATACGATCAGTGCTTTGTCCAGAATCTCACCTGATGTTAAGTGACAATGTGGTCCAGGATGGTGAACACACTAAGCCTAGAGATACTGGTTCTCAAGTGGTGATGCCGGAACACACCTATTGGTATTTGGCGACAGGTTTTCAAACTTAAGCGTGGTACCCGTGGTACCCAGGCGGGCATCATTAGAAAATGCCCTACCACCATGCCATGGTTTCCTCACGATGTTTTCCTTCACCGAAAGCTCCGGGTGATTTTAGAGTCGGATAGATAGATGGTGATCGAACCCGCGTCGATTGACGCGGAATCCGGCCGCACTACCCGCTGCGCCATCATCGCTTCAAAAAATCGCATCATCGCAAGCTGAGTGTACAGCTTCTATGTAAAAAACTTGTAACATTAAAACAGAGATCAATAGTGCTATTGGTGTATGATGTACATATGGCAACTTACAGAATGAAAAAAAACTTGCGATACACGTATCATTTTTTTTTTTTTATAAGTTAATCATCCATTTTAGTATCATAAAGCGCCAACACAATGACCATGTTTTAAACTGTGTTTTGTTTATAGTTAAATTGAATGCATCACCGAAACAGTAAATATATAATTTTTAAAAAAGGAAACATAATCTATGAAACTGACCAGCAAAGTGTGAAGAGATCTCTAAATAAAACAAAAATGATGACAGCGCAAGTATTATATTAATAACGTTCGTAAATACAATTTTACGGTAGGACCCATATTAATAAAAAAAAAAAAACATAATAAATAAAGCTGAGAAAAACAAGACCAGTAAAAAGACCTTTAAATGTTAAATTTTACGATTTCATAGACAGAGTAATCAAAATTGAAGAGTATTATTCTTGTTTTTATTATGGCAGTACTAAAACATAAGAAATTCAACATTTTTGTTGTCATTCTTTTTTATCCAACAACATGACACTAATTGTTCGGCAGGCATAGAACCCTTTAACCCCGTCGGGCATCGATTCTACGAGCATGTACCCAGCCTTAAGTAACTTATGTGGCACTTAAATTTGGCAATTCTTGGAGTAATCTCGGTTATTTTGGTCCTTCTGCGGACCTCCTCATACCTAACTCGATCACGCAGTGAAACTCAAAACATAGCCCTAATAAAAATTGAGCAACTCCTTCGAGTAACTTTGAGCTTTCTTATTAGGGCCATTGTCAAGGACCAGGTCTCAGTGCGTATGTCATCACTGGCTAGACACACTGGTCGAAGACTTTTGTCTTGAGACACTGCGGTGTTTCGAACGAGAAGATTCTGCAAACGCTCATAATACTCGATACATAATAATAAACATTTAATTGTAAAGACATAACCAAAGTGTGATTAATTCTTGCCTGAGATAAAACTCAAACTACCTTTGTATCCATACGTTAATTTCATTAATATTAATTTAGAAACATCACTTAAAAATGTTTGTTCATAACAAGAGCGTAGCTATTGCCATGTCTGCTATATCAATGTTATGGAAACCCAGCAGTAAATGGTCCACGACGTGTAAGCAAAAATAAATACAATTAAAATCTTAGTTTACAGTTGCTTTTAGGCTTGTCAGTACTGTCTGTGCATGCAGAAAATCTGGAATAAATAAAAACAAAAATATATTTGAATTAGGTATTGATTGACTTGACTAACTTGATTCTTTGATTTTTTAAATTCTTTGACTAATTGTAAATGATTTATTTACGAATGTTACAATATTTCTTACTGATTCGTACTTACTTTTGTGGAAAATCTTTGCTTACTATTTTGCTTTTACCATAGTCGGGTGTAAGGGCCGTTCCTCAAATTTTCCTACAGAACCCTACTAGGGTAAGGTTTGCTACTGGTTCATAATATAATAAAGTCATGAATATCAAAAATTGTAAAGATTTATAAACATGTCAAAGACGTGCGAACAGCAAAGCTTTATCATGAAACAAGATATAAAACTTTGATATTAAGTAAAAAATTGCTGCAACTGCTCTTTTTTACAATAAATCCCGTTATTCATGTATCGTTCTTTTTCTATGATGATTCCGTAGAAAGTTACCTTTTCAATGCTCGCTTATATTTTCCTTAGTTAGTGAATTTCAAAAACGAGAACGATAAATTACTTCCTTTCGGGTGGAACAGTATCGTTATAGGTTTTGCTTTTCCATAAATCTTTTAACAAATATAGAAGTTTAAGCTGATTTTGACTATTTACTTAAAGTTAGATCATTTTGTTTTAATAGGATTTAATACCCTAAAAGTACAGTACTAACAAAATCATAACAGATAATAGAAATTATTTACAGAATATTAAAAATATGAATATGATTTTTTTTGTTTAATTCTTACATTTTTACGCCTTAACTATTATACTAAACCGGTTATCATTAATTTTTTCTAACATTTAGAGAAAAAATGCTGTTCCCTAACGATAGAACAAATAAGTTTTACTGAGAGCGAAGTTGCAAAAAATGTAAAATTTATTTGTATATTTAGTACATTTTTTTCAAAAGTTACTTTTATCCGTAACATTCTTAAGGCTACATGTCAAGTCTTACTAAGTTAATAATTCTGGAATATTTTTAACTTAATAATAAAATGCTCATAGATTCCAATCATTAAGTCAATTAATTTTGAGATAGGTAATTTAATATTTTACAACTGTAGTAATTCTAACACATAATTCATATAAATTAAAAAAATGGGCTATTTGTGATTATTACTATTATTATTATTATTTCCAGTTACTACTTTAAAATTAGTTTCATAAGCTATTTGTGTCTCTAATCACTTACCAAAATAGTATTTAAAAAAAATTAATAACATGTTTCAATAGTAGATATATTCATCTTGTTATGTACGTAATATTACTTCATTAATAATTAATTACTAAGGAAACATACAAAGGAAACTATAGTAAATAGAATACAGGAAATAATGAGTAATGAACAAGAAGGATCTTAATTAATGTTATCATTTGAACGCTTCAACAATAATATTATTATATCATACTGAAGAAACTATTACATTCAAACCAATACATTGATTGAATTTATGTATTACTAACGTGTACGATATTGAACAACATTTCAAATGTAAACAATAAAAATCCCTTTACAGTTATAATTATTATTTGTAATTTGTCAATAAATATTATAATTAAAATCTGTCAAATTACGTTAATTACTTTAAATAATTTAATGTGTCTGGTAAAATGACTCCTAGATATTAAAATGTTAAAAACAATGCACTAAAAAAGTTTTATATCAAATACGAAATAAATGAAAATTACTTCCCATTCCAGCATAAAATAAAAAAATGACTAAATTTGTCTTTTAATCCGTAGTACAAAATAAATGAAACCATAAAAAATAGGTAATAGATTAATAAAAGTTTTCAAAAACTCCGAAGAGAATTATTTAACTGTCGCTGTACTTATACAAAAGGCTTTTGGCATTTAACAATCGACAAGTTAAATTTAAAAACTAATTCTCGTCAATTGACATTATTGAAGGGAATTTATACCCCGGGTTCGAGTTGGATTGACATTCCGAATAACGTCATCTGTCACTTTACTGAGAATTGTAGAAGGAAACTTTAGAAAAAAGCGCTTGTCAACCACATCTCATGAACATATAATAATTTTGTGAACGATCTGAACTGTATAACACTTTTAAATTAAAATAATACAAGTAAATAATTATTTCAGATTAAGAAGAATCTTAGTGAAAAATGTATTATTACATTGATTACAGACGCATCAATGACTATGCAAAATTATTGCCCGCCATCTTGTGACAATAAATTTCGAGCATCTTGAGAGTCTCTGAGTCAAGTTTTGTATATATTAAGCGCGTGGCGTTTGAATAATCTATACTAATAAATCAAATTGAAGTGTCTTTTTGTTATGTCAAAATAACAATTTTCAAAATAACAATAATTTTTTTTTTCAATTTTTGTCTGTTGTCCGTCTGTTTATCTATCTGTTTGTTCCGGGTAATCTCCGGAACGGGTGAACCGATTTTTTTACGAGTTATTTTTTTTCGAATATAAGTAGGGTCTCGCGTATTAAAAATTAAAACTTATGAAATTTCAAATAAAATCCGATTCAACGCACAGTTTCTTTGGCAAATGTTTAAATTTGCGAGTAATTGTTTTTTACTTGATGTTAGTACCGAAAAAAAAATAAGGACAATAATAAGGGTTTCGTATTTTAAAAAAAAAATACGCAGTGAAAAACATGTGTAACGCGAGCCCAGCCACGGGCATACAGCTAGCACCATAATCTAATTTGCAAAGAACATTATACAATATATCTACAATTTTGCCTGTGTAAAATCACAAATCATTTCTGTTTAGTAGGCCTATATATAACAGAATGAAGGGTTAATCCCAGATAATCCGGAATTGTTAACAGGACTTTCTCCGTGAAATTTGGCTGTGACTGTTTTTAATTTGCGTACATTTATCAAAGCTTTTTGTCTCCATAGAGCTGATAAAGTCCCACGGACTTAACGATACCGGAAACTGATGTTTTATTATATTTAACAAGGTTATAAGAAAAAAACTGGAAACTGGTATAATAACTAATTATTTTATGTTCTTATAAGGTCATTATATAAGGACATAATTATTCCATTTTAAATGATTGCATAAAACTAAATATCTTTTTATATTAATAATCTCATATCTTTAGATTCAGCTAGATCTTGTGATATAATGTATAAAATTATTTCATGTGACATATGACCTTTACAAATTATAATTTGAAGTACGTTATTTATGTTTATAACTTAGTCGGTATGGAGTAGGTTAGATATTTTTGTTTTAAATAGGTACTAATTTGTGAATTTAACGTTTTACCGTATTATTTCACCAGATATAAAGATGTGATATGACCTAATAAATAAGATACAATAAGCCTGAAATAGCTTTATATGTGATGTTGCTGGATTACACATAGAAGTGCTTGGCGACAGATTTGTAGATGACTTGAAGATGGTACTTAACCAGATAAACACTAGGAAATGCCCTATCAGATCATAGAATACTAAATATTTTTTGTTTCTACCTGATTTGCTATAAACAATTTAGAAATGATTGCAGTATAAATGAAACCTATTTCTGTGTAGTTTTGGGATTAATGAGCATCACAAATTGTTTACAAGCGTGCTTTGAATTCGACAGTTTAATTTGAATTAGAGATTTAACGTATTGATCGGGTAATTTTACGGTAAACTGAAAGGTTATAATACAAAATTGGGATGGAACTAAATAGAATCCATATACATATCCATATATTAGCGAAATACTGCCTCATCACGAGATCTCCAAAATTATACACTCGATTGAGTTGAAATTTAGCTTAGTTACTCCTTTTGTGACATTTCGAGTATTACGTTGTCATAGCAACTGTTGGTATGGTAACGTTATTTTTTGTATTTTATATATTATAACGGGTAGGAGATCGTTTGCCTGGTTCAGCAAGTAGAATTATATGAATGAAATTATTATTAGTGCTTTATTTTTTTTATTAAAGTTAACAAAAACGACAACTGTAATAAAGTTCGATACGTTTCAACGGATCATTGCTTTAGTTGTTTTAATATCGAAAGTTTCACGAAAACTCGTGAACGAAATAAAAAGTGAAGGAGAAAAACCTTTTCCGTTGCCAACAACGGAAAGGTTTTTGTTTATAGGCTGATTTGTAAACTAGACTTGGATTTCTACATTCTAGTTCGAAAATATGATTGAACTACAAATTATAGGTAATTGATTTTTGAATCTCGCTCTATCTATTCTTCTTGGTTCATTTATCTACACTGATAATAAATTTGTAGGCTTTTTTCTGTACATCTTTCTTCTTTTTTTTAAAATGTTGTAACAGATGTCTAATTTATGATAAAGATGAAACTTTTTAGAAATCCTATCAAAAAATAATTATGAAAATCCTGTTGGGATTTAACTCAAAAACACGTGAACCGGTTTGAAAACAATGCCATATTTAATTAAGATAAGACATATAGAATCAGTCTTGTGCGGTACTGATAGTAATTATATATAAATAGGCAAATACGGCATAACGTTTTTCTACTTAGTTTATGTATCGATTTGCATTTTTGTTTTTTTTAACCCCTTGAATACTAACCTGGCGTTTACGCCAGCTTTCCATTGTTTTCCTATTGCCTCATTTTTATGGGTAATCGACATATTAAGTAGCTATTGACGTTCCATCACTTCATTCGCCTAAGTGTCATTAATAAAAAACAAGGCAATATCTACTGTTTTTTTCTTCACATGAATTATTTAAACGGATAAATCAATGCTTACTAAAATGTGTACATAAATGTAAAACCTTTATTGTATTTTTTTTTCTATCAAAGTAGAAAAAATACTAAGTCCGCCTAGGAACTGAATTATTATTATTAAGTGGACATCGTAACTTGAGTGGTTGCAAACCTTGTTTAAGTTTCTAAAGTACATTAGAAATATCATTATGATGGCGGCGTACCGCGTAGGTCGGAAGGCGGGTGACGGTGCATTAATGAGATTGACCTCGTACCGCCGTTATTTCTTGTTGAAAAATCAACCATTTTACCTACTACTTTCATTATAACTTAAAAATATATGAAGTATATGTACATGTATTACTTAATAAAATATGTGTAAAAGATAAACATAACCAACAGTTATCTTTTAATTAATAATCATTTTCTATAAAAATAAATAAAATTTTGCAAACCGACAATTATATAATACAATGTCAAAATAACAGCTTTTTACTGAATTCATATGAAAATACGATGTACTGTACGATTCATATCACACGATACTTATACCGACAATACAATTTTTTAATTTTTTCGTTTGTTCCGGCTAATCTCTGGAGATGCTGGATCGATCTTGAGGGAACTTTTTTTTTTTTTTATATGCACATTCCGCGAATAGTAATGAAAACTCATGATCTATAAATAAATAAAATTGAAGTGTCTGTTTGTAATGTCAAAATTGTTATTTTTTACTAAATAGATATGAATACGATACCTATACCAAAAATACAATTTATTTAAAATTTGTCTGTCTGGCTGTTTATAATGTCCGGAACGACTGGACCCATTTTGACGGGACTTTTTTTAGTAGATAGCTAAAGTTATTCCGGGTAACTTAGGGTACTTTTAATTTTGCAAGATAATTAGAGTTTTGCGTAAAAATATTAAACTCATAAAAATTTAAATAAAATGCGATTCAATGCATAGTTTTACGGGTAAGTGCTATAAATAATTTTACTTAATCTTAGAATATTTTTTTTTTAGGAAAATAGTTAGGGTTCTGTGTATAAAATGAAAAAATATTAAAGAATATATGAAACGGATACGCAGCCGCGGGCACAAAGCTAGTTATTCATAAATTCCGAAACAATTTACAATTTAACTGCCAAGTGTTTGAATTTGTGTGAATTTTCTGTGCTTTCTGTTAGTACCAAAAATATATATTCAATAACAAAGTCGGTTGCGGTTATAATTTTATGACTAAAAATAATTTAGAGCCTTTACAACAAATACGGTCATAAGTGCAAAATTCTTTTGCAACGATTAGGTAAAAACTTTATTACGCAGTCTAGTCTTAATTGTGCGGTTAAGAAAACACGATATGCGAACTGGAGTCAAGGGAACAACTAGTTTACATTTATAATAATAATATAAAACAAGTGTACGCTACACATATTTTCTCAACTTTCCGTTTATGAGTTAATCGTTCGGGCAAGTTAAGGATTCATTTACTTTACGTTTAAACCTTTATCAGCGTTCGTTGTATTACATATTTCACTTTTATAGACAACTGAATCGTAAAAGAAGATGAACGTCAATTTTTTTTTACAGATCGATAAAAAACAATATAATTATGTTTTTGGTATAAGTAACTTTGTACTTAGCTTGATGGGCATTAGAAATTTCCCTAGCACCATGCTTCGGCTTCATCAGTGTTTTCCTTGACCGAAAGCTCAGGCTCAATGTAACTTAGAATGGATGGATTCAAATATAAGACTAAATCAAATTATAAAAGTACTTTTCATTATATTACATTCAGTCGGAATATATAAAATGCCGACAATGTCAATAACTGGGGATGCTGTAAATTGGATACAGGAAATGATGATCATAAAAAATGTATAAGTTGCAATAAGGCTTTTTTAATTATGAATGTGTTTTCTACATATTTCTAGAAATTATATCAGATTTCTATTTTATCTAGATATCGGAAGTGTTCAAATTTAGTCCTTAGACGCGGAGTTCGTCCATACCGCCAGGCATCTTTGCTTTATACTATTCATACAGACTCTCATATTTCTTCATTTATTTGTTTTTTTTTTAGGTTAGATATAAATAAAATGTTATATGCACTTTTTCACTCACACTTAAAGAGCATATGTAATGCGGCCAGATCGCGGGTACAAAATGAATAAAGTTCATTGACCAGAAAATTCTACTACATTAATAGAGTTATAATATTTACGTTGTTTTAAAAAAAACTTTCTAGGGTTATGGGCTTCCAATTAACTTAGCGCTGTCACGTAATTAAGCAGAAAACAAATTGTAAGCACAATATAAATGTTTATAAATTACAACTTTACGGTTTCCTTCATAGAATTACAGCGGGACACAATGTAAACTAAGTTCAAATTCAATTACTAAGGTAACTTTAGTTGGTTAACGCTAACAAGGGTCCAGAGATGTAGCGTAGAGAATTAATAAATGTTAATTTATTTAGTGTTGTTTCCTAACATTTAATGAGTAATTTAATTGAATAGGTTTTGCTTTTCATTAATTCTCGTGACGTGTCGTAATTATCAGTATGGTTTAAAGTCTACACATTTATTATCTTTTTTAAGTATTCTTAAATAAAATTAAATGAACCTTAGAACAAGATTAAAAAGGACAATAAAGAGCCATAAGCTTCAGTAAACCTCAGCGTAAAAAGGAATAAAATTATTATTTTAATTTAGCTGAAGTTTAGTTTAATAATAATTGCAAATAAATAAATTAATCGTAATATAAACCTATAAAAAAGTATATTGGTTTTATTGTAGACATAATAAATTGTTTAACTTTTAAAGTAAATTAGAAAAATTAATAGGATAGTAAGTAAGTGATAGCATATTAAGTATCGTATTTTTTAATGTGTTTTAGTTTACTATTAATTTCTACTTTACGTAGTCTAAACTGAGTCACCAATTAATAAGTCAAAGTTACTTGTTAATGTCTCTAACTTCAGGAATTGCTAGAAAATTTGAACTGAACATGTATATTGGATCGTAACTATGCTGAGTATTACTGGGACATATAGTGGAGAGTAATTGACAATACATTCCGACAATTCTAGTCCGGGAGGGAACCAGTCCGGGTATTGCTTTAGTATCCGCCCGCACGCTTAGGTGAGAGGGGAAGGGCAGGGAGGGTTGGAGGTGATTGTAGAATGCGGAAACGTATAGTTTCTGAAATATATTAAAAACACTATCCTAACCTATGCAATACCTAGTAACACAGGGTACATTGTATATAGCCTAGTAACTGATTATCACCTGCCAAGGTAAGTTGACGGAGCCTCGCTACGTGAGGTTCCTTTTTCTGTATGAGTATAAAATAAAATATCCACGAAGGCTAAGACGGGAGCTCCGCTCCGCTCCCGCCTTAACCATAATGATGATGTCAAAAAACATAGTCTACTTGAAAGACCATTAAAAATATATTTACCTCGCTTATATTTTCTTATTCCAAGATATTTTAGGTGTGGAATGACATGCGCTTTAAAAGGAGATATAACTATAAGTTGTCTCTTTCTAATGCTTTAGAATGTAAATATGTATAATCTCTTGGGCCGAAACGATAGTGTTCTAGGCGTTTCCTAGTACTTAACCTATAAAACTTAATTAATTAATTTCTCGAAAACTATAAGTTTCCACAGAAAACCCTACTAGTATTTACTTCAATGGCCTATGTAATTACCTATCTATACCAATTAAAATTATGCTGAAAATCGTGCGGGCGGATACTAAAACAAAACCCCACTCCGAAATACAGGAATGTTAACAGTTTCAGAGCAAATAAATGTCACCCATTGAAATGTGATTAACATGTTTGAATGCTATGTGAAGCTCGTTTTAGTAATAAGTAATTACATTTAAATGAAGTGATTATTTTGAAGCGATGATGGCTCAGTAATTGTGTGGTACGGATGCCGAGTAGATTGACGTCTGTTCGAACTCAGTTGATAGTTGTATTAGCTGCAGTAGACGATCATTAGGTATACTATTTGATACTTTATAATAGAAATATGTTATATTTGAGTATTCGAATCTTTATTATTTGAAAATGGAATATAACTGCAAAAGAAGATACCATATATAACCTTAAATATTTAGGTTTAGTAGGAATTTAAATTCATAAATACTTCATTCAATTAAGTCCTGATAACGCGCTTATGAACGTCAAAATATTATCACCGGTTCGGAAAACAGTCATCGAAAAGAACCGGCAAGAATCTGGATCTGGAATTCTTCATGATTGTTTTTGGAACTATACAACTAATAGTTATAAAGTTTATTAGTAGATGCACAGAGAAGGCTGTCACTTGAAATTGTCACAAGAAGTTGGTACTGTCACAAAAAATGGTGATACGTCATTTTGTCAGTACAAGTTGAGAATGTTTCCTATTACGATTTTAGGCTTTACGTTTTTCTACTATCATCAACGAAATTGTGACTTTACATGTAGCAAGATTGCGGTGTGAACATCTGCCAATATCATATTTAAAAACATAGCTAAGAGTATAAAAATAACATTATTTTGTTCTAAATACTATTTAATAACATGGTTGTATGTCTATGTTAAAAATATATATTCAAATTTTAACGAATATTTTTTACCACAAACCGTAAGGAAAGTTCAATAGTCTGCTGTATGAAATATGATCAATGTGATCACAATGATTGATTGATGGGTTTTAAACAATTCGTTTCAATATTCGTGCCAAAAGAGACCAGTCACTATGAGCTTATCGCAAAACATGCGACAGGTTAAGCTGATATTTTGAAATATTGTTTAAACAGTACAAAAACAACACGCAGTTAACTGGAAGCTAAATATAATACCACAACTTTACAAATATTTTTAATAGAGAAACAAGGACTCATAAAAGAGTAACGGATATTTTATTTGGACATTGTTTTTCTTGCGTTTCTATAAATTGTCTTTTATTATATTTAAATGACAGACAATAGGTTCAAGCTTTTATTTCCAAAGATTATTATAGGATGGACTATTACGTGAACGATGGTCATATCTGGAAATGACACCCGTCTCTTTGCATATGCTAATATTGTATGTATAACTATGAGTAGTATAGCTCTATAATAAAAACATTTATAGATAAAAAATAAAACTAGATTGAGAGTTGCCGATTTTTCTCGATGAATGGATCGCTTTCCGAACTTTCGTGGTAGTATTTTGACGTTCATAAGAGCATTATCGAGGCCTAAATTAAATAAAATATTTTTGCACTTGAATGTATTGAATATTTATCAATCTGCACAAGCGATCTCTTAAAGCGATGTATTTTTCACCAAATTCCTTAAATAGATACCGAGTTCAGTCTATGAATAAACTATATGAAAATATTATTGCTCGGAACGCCAGTAGATGTAAAAACCAGATAAATGTTATATGTTAAAAGTTAGGTTGGTTACGTTAATGATTTCAAATACTAAATTATACAATTTTAATTATTCATAATTTAAACATTAAAAACGATTTCGAGGTTTCACTTCTGTCGGCAGTCCACAATGCTGCCTAGGTTTTTTTTTAATAGACGTGTACTATTAAAACTTAACTTTGTAATACATATACTTCACTTATGATTACATACCTTAGTAAACAACCATGGGACCGGTACTAAACTTTACCCTTTAATACAACAATTGGCCCGGAAAATTCGCGAAGTTTTAATTATAAGCCGGCCGCTCTCCATTAACGGGTTAAAGGATTTATACCTCTGTTGTCTCTTTCATATAAATACGTATTTAACGCGTTAGAACGGAATGAGAAGTTTGGAGCGCTCTCCTTCATTTTATAATTAAAAACAGATGTCTGCTAAAAATCCAAATTTTGGGAACATTTGTCTCTGGTGACCAAATTTGGTAATTTTCTAAGTACACGGTAGCAAAAATGTTATCGCGTAAACTCCAGAACAGATGTTACTACAATCTGTTTAATATTAAGTTATACGCGTGTGTAACAATCAAATATAACTTAAATAACATATTATTAAATTGTTATTTGGATTTATTGTATGATAGTACTACCTCTGCAGATGAATTGGATACTTTTTATTTGAAAATAAAATTTTAATGCACTTAACCATCATAAGATTCTCTAACTCTTCTTCCATTTCCTAAAGGAAATGGAATTGCTAACACAGTGTCATTACTTTACAACTGGAACATCTGTAATATGTCCATTACCCATAAAAATTAGACAATAGGAAAATAATAATAAAACAATGGCAAGCTGGCGTAAACGCAAGGTTTGTGCTCAAGGGGTTAAGCTGTATTAGTATAACCCAGCAGTTATCTTGCTAATGTATATATAATGTTTTTTGTTGTCGAATATGTACATCAATTTTTATGGCGATCGGTTGAATTTGATATGCTGCAGGGATATCTACTAGTGATAACAAACCTTCTTCATGTACAAAGCAACTTATCCAGTTGACTTGTCCGTAGGCAGACAGACAAAGGACAGGCCTTCATCAGAGTGAATAGCCCAGAAGCAGTTTCCACGTAGGTCCCCAGTCGTAAGCTAACTTTATGTTAGTTTCTAGAAAATTCTTGCATTTATTTATACTGGGGTAACAATGCAATAACTTTTTGATCGATTAATCCATGAACTAAATACACATAAATGCCAATTTTTATGAAGATCGAACGGATGGTGTTGGTATAATAACTATTTATATTTATACAGATCTTGAAACTCACATCTAATCCTTACATTAGAAAAGTCTTCATTTTTCAATTAATTGAATTTGATTATTATATGTATTTAATTGGTTTGGAGATTTACAATAAATTGTTCGCGTTATTTAATGATGCAAGAAGAATACAATGCCTTAAGAATGAACTGAAATGTAAAATACTATAAAAACTTACAAACACAAAATAGTTTAGATAAGGAAAGTCAAACCAACTATAAAGCAGTCTTTAGATAAAGAATTTCTCTAACATCCTAATCCAACCAACGAAGCGATGATGGTGCAGCGAGTAGTGTGGCCGGATTCCGCGTCAATCGACGCGGGTTCAATCCCCACCTATCCGACTCTAAAATCGGCCTGAGCTTTCGGTGAAGGAAAACATCGTGAGGAAACCATAGCATGGTGGTAGGCCATTTTCTAATGATGCACGCCTGGGTAGTTACCACCCAAAAGTTTGGAAACCTGTCGCCAAGTACCAACAGGTGAGTTCCGGCAGCATCATTTGAGGACCAGTACCTCTAGGCTTAGTGTGTTTACCATCCTGGATCACATCACTTAACATCAGATGAGATTGCAGTCAAAGCACTGAGCCTACATCGTGTAAAAAAATATTAATCCTTGAGAGAATATTTTTTGTTTTATACATTCTTCTATTAAACTAAATAGACAATTGTATTGGTTGTTTTATTTTGTGATATAATTAATTTTAAATTAAATATAAAAATTTTGTCATTATAAAAATATAGCTACACAAAGAGATGCAAGGTTTTGAACATAAAATGTATATCTAATTATCTACATCAATATGGATTTAAAGGTGAAGCATTTTGAAGGTGAAATTTATCACTGGGTGGTTAATTATAAATTATTTATACATCTTATTAATTTAATAAATACATTTCTATAACTTAAGTAGTGATTACCAAATAAATGATTATAATTTATTTATCACATATCACTTTGAATTATCTAAACGTTCTATTGTTTCACTAATTCATCATTACGTAGAGACGTTATTCAGTTGATTATAAAAAGATTTTGCCGCGTCCAAGGCGTCTATCATAAATTTATCATCACAGGGATTGACGTCAAAGAAAAATGCACCACATTTTAACGACTCCGAGCAGTACGAGTTCATCACATTTCCGTTACAACAGCCTAGGATAGCCCGCGCGCATGGTGATAATGTTTTAGGTTTAACTTGAACCTGACCATTTCTTACGCTCAAAATATATTCTAATTCTTCGTAAGAAAGGTTGGCTGGAGTTCTCAAGGTGCTAGAATTTCTTATTATCTCTTGAGGAGCGCAAAATATTTGTGTAATTACGGACGCTATTAAAATCATCTTTATTGTCGTCGCCATTATATCTGTAAAATGTAATTTTGTATAAATAACTAAAATTTCATTCAATCAAATTAAATTCAACAGCTATTTGTAGGTATACTCGTGGATTTCAAACATTTATTATTTTTTAATTTTTTTAAATGGAATAGTATAAATATTAAATACACCTTATATTCCTATTTAATACAAGATCACTCTTATAACTTGCGATCTATATATATTATATGATCTAAAAAATTTATACTAAAACCTGACCGGAGGTGCTATCTATTATATTAAGATAGAATCTTGTAAAAATGGTTCAGTGATTCTCGAGTTATAAGCCAACTAAATGAGAGAAAAAGAAGTTATCTATTAAATTAAGTAAGAATAAGGATAAGATTTAAAATTGTTGTTGCACATCTTTTAATAGTGGAAATGTGAGCAAAACACATACATACACACACACACTATATATATAAATATATATATATATATATATATTTAATTCATAACATAATTAAAGTGTCGTTTGTCATTGTTAATAATGATGTAGGATCTTTAACTGTATTGTTAAAAATAACACCATAATAATCAATGAAAATTTGAGGAGAATCTAATTATTTGAATTTACATTTTCCCCTTTATTTCATTGTATATCTGACAATATATTTCACTTTTACTCAATTTAGTTACAAATCGAAAGATTTCATTACCTTTTTTTATAAAGATAAAAAATAAATTATATCCAAGAAAATATTGACAACACCAAACTCAGACAAGAGAAGAGAAAAAGCTACGGAACTGTTTTATATATATTTTTTTAATATTTTGTTCTAATTTATCATAACTTTGTGAAATATTATTTTTTTCTATTTTAAGGTATTCATACTTCACCTTTTAGGTGCTTCGTGGATTGAGCTTGCATATTTGTTCATAAAAGTCTAGTGCTAAAAGTTGTCTATCCATTTACAGAAACATAATAATTACTTATATCCGTAATGCCTTGACTTAGTTCGAAATGAATCAAACTTGATGGTGAAAAAGATGGTGTTTTAAAAGTTTAAATACTTCGATTGCTACTGGCTTTATTAAAATTATAACAGTATTTTCAATTCACATTAAATATTTTTACCTATTCAAAATAACTATAAATTAGAGAAACAATATTAACATTTAATCTTCGTGTCCAAGTGACACAAATCTTTTTGTAAGATAAAAGTAAATTGGTTACTTTCACAAAGGATCTGGTTTATGAAGAATATAGTGGACAAACGACGTGATTTATATTATTAAAATGATAGTGGCGTTGCATGTTACTGGTTTTCCCGAGTAAAGACAACGCACGCCTTAGTCACAAGCATTAACATATATATTTATTACTACAACTGTTATAACTATTGAATTCAAGTTCAATAAATATTTGATGAAATATACTTAATAACCAATTGCAGTTATTCCAAACAAGTCATGACCAAAGTCAAGGTCACGTTACATACAAAACTAAAAATAAGTTAAAACATAACCAGTTTTTATAACATTACGTTAATTGGTTGATTATATACAAAATAATTTTATAGTGATAACTAATAGTATTAGATATCTACCTATAGCCTGTTATTATTCATAAAAAGTAACCTTGTGCGTCATCTTCTCGTATTATTTATTTTTAATTTATTTACTTGTGTGAACGTCTCGCTAAATATTTTTAAGAAATGAAAGTAGACTTTCAATTGTGCTGAACTTTCGATATTTAACTTAACATATATGTAATAAAACAAATACACTTACTGTTTATATGCTATGATTAAACTTCACGTTTATAACACAAAATAATCATTAATATAGGTATAAAGTATTGTACCACAAATACGTGCGTTTCACAGACACAATCTCGGATGTTTGAACTGACCTGAGTTGAAAGGCTATATTTACATGCATCGTATAGGTTTTTTTTTCGCTCTACTATTTCAATGGAAAACGGGATTTTGTCGGTTGTGATTTTTGTTTATCTGAATGACGTATGCAGTTTTACGACGATGATGATTCCTGTTATCGTACTTCCAATACTCGGTAACAAATCATTTAGTATAGGTAAAACCCAAACAATTAAATAGTTTAATTTAATGCTTATTTAATCCGTTCGTTTTTTATTATGTAATATATTGATGGGTTTCAACCGGACGTATATTTTTGCTAATGCTAGTTTTTACTAACATTTAATAATAGAATTAATTTTGATTAGTATTATAAAATGTTGTAAAATAAAATTTACTTTATTATTTTATAACTACAGGATCCTATAATGTGTAAATAAATTACAATATATTGTTTTTTTTTTTGCTCACTTGCTTATGTAAGTATGTATTAGACAAAGTGCCGTACCAAAAGTTGAATTTAAGACGTGGTAAGCCGTGGTTGTTGGTAGGGCGGTAAGAAAAATATTATCTGTTCCGATTTATTCGTTCGACTTTGTTGTATGTTTGTTGATTTGTAAACGAATGTAACACATCAGTTAATACTTAATTGTCAACTATTTCGAATAATTTGTTTAGATGTATGTCAGTAAATTCCTCTTATTATACTATGTACATCAGCATAATCATATCAACTGAAAGACGTCCACTGCTGGACATATGTAAGCCTCGGTTTTGCGCCTTCCGCAGCCAGCGGATTCCCGCGACTTTCACCATGTCGTCGGTCCACCTTGTCGGCCTACTCAAGCTGCGTCTTTCCGGTACGTGGTCCCCATTCGAGAACCCGTTGGCCATATCGGACATCGATTCTACTAGCAATGTACCCAGCCCACTGCCAATTAGGTTGGCAATTCTTCGGGTAATGCCAGTTATTTTGGTTCTCTTTGGATGAAATAAACATTGTAACGTACTTATTAATTCAAATGTTGTGAACAGTATAAAATTTAAAATAAAAAGCAGTGCAAGGTTCGACCACCACCATCAGATCATACAATTTTTTTTTACACGGTATAGGCTTAGTACTTTGACCACAAATTCACCTGATGTTAAGTGACAATCTGGTGTAGGATGCGAAACACACTATGCCTAGATGTACTAGTTCTCAAGCAATACAGCCGGAACACACACCTGTTGGTATTTGGTGCCAGGTTTCAAACTTAGGGGTTTTAGCTACACAGTCGGGCATTATTCCCATCCATCAAGCTATGGTTTCCTCAAGAATGTTTTCCTTAATCGAAAGCTCAAGCTGATTTTGGAGGTGGGTAGGTGGGTTTGAACCCGCGTCCATTGATGCGAAATCCGCACTATCAATTAAGCCTTCATCACTTCATCACCGTAAAGCTGAAGTGTTTTTTTTTATTAAATTGTGATTATGTCAATCCAATTGGCTAAAGAAGTATTTCCTTAGTGGTTACTGAACATCAAGTGGACAGTAATACAGTTATTAACAGACAGCTATTTTTAGAACACGGTAACTCACCAGGACTCTTTATAACACTCAGAACCTTAATAAAAACTATCGAGGAGACTACACCACATGTTTTGGGAAAGCTAAATTAAAGAAACCAAAACATGGGAGTTT
Organism: Samia ricini; assembly: GCA_014132275.2. Lineage (NCBI taxonomy): Eukaryota > Metazoa > Arthropoda > Insecta > Lepidoptera > Saturniidae > Samia > Samia ricini. The sequence goes on along the minus strand of AP028165.1, from coordinate 11,587,690 downwards.
GTCAAATTATACTGGCAGAACCTTCTTCAAATGAGGCCGAAACGTTATTTAATCTAGTAATGTTAACCCATCAACAATCCCCTTGATCGGATTGTATATAGAACGAGGAACAATGGAGCTAATATAATATAATAAAAAGATCTCGGAAAGAAGTACGAGTATTTGGTAATCTTATGTAAAAGTAAATATACTTTAATTTCCTAATTACTCAATCTGTAAATCTAAAATTTCAATATAGATTTCTATTTGCAACATGACTGTTGAACAAATAAAACAATTTTTGTGGTTTTTCATAAAAAAAATACATGACGCAGGTGAGCAGGATAACCGGCTTACGATTTACATCACCAAACAAGTTACGCTGATAATGTCTCGGTCACAGCATCATCAAATTTAAGATTTGCTTATATTTTTATCAAATATGATTCATTTAATTTAAATGTATATTATCTTTAAGGTAGGCTTAATAATCTTACTTTCAAATAATTTATAATATTATTACAATAAATAACAAACAATAACAAAAATAACAATAAATAAATTCTAAATTTTATCGTTCAATTTATTGTTAAACTCTATGTATTTTAAACATTTACGGTTTTCAACATAAGGCGCCTGTAGTAAAATTATTTTTTTTCCTTAAAACTGTTTACTAATAATTTATCTTATCAGTTCTGTCTATTTAACATAAACATAGATAATATTAAAGTGAGTAAGGGAATTACTGAGATAAACAATTTATTAATTTATTGTTATCGAAGTTAGGTATTATATAGTGTGGGAGATCCCTTTGCAAGATGAAACGAGGTTTTGTGCAAATAGAAAAATTATACGAAGTTAGACTTAATTCTGTGTTTATAGTTAGAGGGACTTCAAGTACGCGATTACAGACTGACAATAACAAATATAATAATTGTAATCAAATAAACTTTGACATATTGCATTAATATACCTATATATTTATCTATTACGTTAATCAACAAAGTCATAGAATTGCACCAAAAAGACAAGTTCTTCGATAATAAAATAAATCAATGTTACTGAATTAAGAAACATAATACAAGACTAATAATATTAATTTTTATTTTATAAAAACAGGAACATTTTAATTATTGCTATTTTCTTATGTAGTCGCAAGTATATTGTACACGTAATTAATATTACAAATCACATAAAAAATGTTTGTCGATTATAAAATTGAAATTTTAATTTTTATAATTTAAAAGCTCTTACTTGCTAGAATTGTACTCATTTAAATATAATACTATGTAAATAAAATAAAAACTTTTAATAGTTGCAAAATCAAATACAATAAATGTAACAAATATACATAGAGACTTATAAAATAAGTTATAATATAATTCCTCCTATCGCATGTGTATTTGATAAAATATGTAAAAATCATCCATTCCTCTGACCGTAGAAGCGTTGAAATCGGTCAATAACCCTCAATATTACATTAGAGTCACAAGGGTTGTTGCCGTAAGATGTCTGGTCAGGACATCCTTGAAGAGCAAAACAATCGTAAGTGACTTGTAGCTGATGACAGCAGCTTAGAACGGCACTATCACAATTACTAGGCGGCTCCGGAACATTCGATATTTCATTCGAATTTGTTTCTAGATTAAAGACAGGACTCGCAACTGGTTTTATGGTTGTTGTTGATTGAGTTTGTGTATTTCCTTGACTACTTCCATGATCTACTGGAGGCGGCGGTCTGGATAAAGGCCTATTAACACTTATGGGATCAAAAGATATCGGTCTACTAAAATCGTCTTCGTCATATTCTTCATCGGTTTCATTGATTACAAAACCCCAGTTTTGTCTTTTGTCTTCCATTTCTGGGAATCTTGTATGTACTTCTGGATCCGTATTGTTTTTATTATCTGAAGGATTCTGTGGATTACCATTATTTCTTACAGGGAAGCAACCACAACCAACTTGTGGTATAAATATAACGGGGAAAAATATTGGTACATGGCTAGGCGGCGACGGTGGTGGTACTGGCTGCCTTGCAAAGTTTGCTATTTCTTGAAGCCTTTTATGAATTTGAACGAAAGGATTATCTGCCCCATATACAGCAGTGTCTGATGATTGATCTCTTTTGACATTATTCGGGTAAATTAAGGGACTAATCGGAGGAAATCCGTATCCATAATAATTATAAAATCTCTTCTGACGAGGAGATTGTGTTGAGTTATCATCAGCTTTCGTCTCTTGTATGTCTTCGTATGGCTCGGAATCAAGTTTTACAATCGCTTCATCGTATTCTGTGATATCTTCGAACTTGCTGATGTCACTTGGTGCAGCGGTGACATATAATTGCAAGATGAGTATCCCAAAAGCAATGTGGTGCATATGTGCCATCTGAAAAATAAAATAAATATTTTGTTACTCGTAGCGTAGATTACTATACATTACTTGATTTGATTAAATAGACGAAAACGCCACATTATTCTTAATGTTAGAATAATTTTTTTAACAGAATAAAACTTTAACCAAAAGCAAGATAATTTTATTTAACCTCAATCATTAACTTATTTAGTATTTTATGATATAAGATATTTTTATTTTTTTTTAATACATTTCTGAATAGAATTTAATTCATTTGTAAATACACTTTGTCAATTTTTACCAATATATATTTTTCAAATTATATAAACTTTGCTGTGTGTAATTTGTTACTGGAAATATTATTATAAAATGGATAATTATAACAGGTTAGACAACTGTTTACGTTACTGCAAACGGTAAAAACGTTGTCATAAGTAGTTCGTTAATACTAAGTTATCAAACATGACAACTTATACATTTAGAGAGAACGCAAAAAACCTACTAATAAACTTTTATAATTAAAAACAAAACCGACATCAAAAAAATAAACTATAAAAATGCACTTTATTAATCTGTTTTGTTAATTTTAATATGTCGATTCCCCATAAAAATGAGACAATAGGAAAACAATGGAAAGCTGGCGTAAACGTCAGGTTAGTAATCAAGAGGTTAAAATCGGTACTTTTTAGTTGAAGTATGTAGTTTTAGGAATAGCTATGAAGCCTACTTCATAGCTTGGGAAACGAATATATGAAACACATGTGTTTATAATATACGAGGGTTTTCTCAATTTCCCTGAGTTCCACTGTTCATATCCTGATTTGGACTTGAAATTGGGACCACCTCGGAAGTATACTACTTCGATTTAAAAAATTGCAAATCGCTCCACAGATAACGGAGAAATCACGTAACCAACATACAAAAAAAAACAAGAACATACAAACGAATTGATAAACTCCTACTTTTTGAAGTCGGTTGTAAATAGAAAAATCACTTTTAGTAAATTGAATTGTAATCTGCAAAACTGTGTTGAATTCGAGGACTCCTGGGCATTTAACTCACCTCTATTTCGGAATAAGGTGAAGGTTATTTGTAAATTCGAAATTAAGATGGGTTGAGTTTTTATGCTAGATATCCGGATTTAAATTGATACCAGTATACGGCTATAATAGTATAATTAACCTTTTAGCCTAAAATTGGGACGTACGTGTGTTATTTTTTCTCGTAATTCTTCTCATTGTAAACAGTTTGATCGATTTAATTATAATTTTGTGCACTTATATGGTCATCTAGATCTATGTAATCTTGTATATTATAAATGTAGACCGTTGTTCCTTAAAAGATTGCACCTTTTTGTTATAACTTCAATTTACGCTTAATTTACAACCAGTGAAGCGTGCACCATCCGTTATTTTTTTTTTATAATATATTTATTGGAATTTTAGCATACACTTATGAGAAGTAATAGTTGACGTTGGGCGAAGAAATAAAACGTCCAAACCTATTAGCATCGAAACAAATAAAAATTAAAATATAAAAGACAAAGTTGACGTTTTACACTTTTCATATTACACAATTTTTTTATAGTGCGCTTTGACCACAATCCAACCTGATATTAAGTCACGATTTAGTCCAGGATGGTAAACATATTAAGTTTAGAGGTGCTGGCTTTCAAGTGATGCTGCCAGAATACACCTATTATAGATTTTTAATATTTAGGGTGGTAAGTACCCAAGCGAATGTAAGTAGAATATATTTTAGGGCTATGCTATGGCTTCTTCAAGATGTTTCCTTCCTAAAAACCTCAGGCTCATGATAGAATTGGTTAGGTGATTTCAAACATACGTCTTCTGACAAGGAATCCGACCACACTGTCAATTGAACCATTATCACAAGTTACTACAACAGTAAATCCCAAAACACTGATAACAATTTCTGATAAAGTAGGTTCGATTTTATCCCTATTTACGAAATACGTATTTCCTTTGAATAAGTATTTTTATGAGTTGATTATTGAATGTTATAAATATACGTAGTGCACTCTTTTAAATTTACGATGCACCTAATCTGAAATTATCAACTTTAAAACAGAAACTTTTATTATGACATGTTTTACTAATAAGCTTAAATCATGTATTTACAATGAAATTTATGTCTGCTATAAATTAAGACACTAATTAATTAATAATGAGCAAGTCACCGAAAACATCTTCACTATCATACTAGCTATGCCCGTGGCTGTACTCGCTTGGAATTGAATCCCCTGGGTGCAATATATGTCATTACCAAATACCAACTTTCTTCGTATTCGGTTCAGTAGTTTTTCCGTGACTGACGAAAAAATTAATAAACATACAGACTAAAATTTTTAAACTATCGCAACGTGCCCTGTATTCTATTCTGAATACCCGTATTGTATTTTTTCTTAAATATCTTCATTGTACAGATTTCGTCTCGTCAGACTTTTATTATAAGTATAGATTATGTTACCAATACTTTATTACAAAAATCCAAGAAGACTTATTTTATTATTGAAAAATAAATTCACGTTTACAAGAGCGTGTCAATATATCGTTGAGGTTGTAATATTCTCGTATTATCTCTGCCACGATATCAGTGGAAGTTTTTCTTAGCCATCTCCCATCACATTGTGAGGTGAATAAACGCCGTACACACTGTCTTTTGTTTCCACCGTCGTGCCACTGCCGAATGTAGAGACGTAAGTTGAAAAATAAGACTTTTCACCACTTTGAACTAGCTCTTGGCATATTCTTTTGAGTGGGAAACAATCATAAATACGTTTCTAGGTTAATTTACTATTACACAAATAGGATTTATATTTTTAACTCTTAAAAATATATCATCTAGTAAATGAGTTTTATTTTACATCATGTATTTAAAAAATAAAGTGATAAAAAAATACTGACTATTTTTTTTGTAATTTGCAATGATAACTGTGTATTTTTAACGCGTCTAAACGTTGCTTCGAAGGACGTAGTTTCCAATCATATAAAAACTCCAAAAATATTGTCAAGCAAGCAGAGCATCGTGTATCGCCGTCCCAAAAATGGAGTTATATACGTGAAAGGGACAATTGCAACTCTGGTCTAATTATACCTATACAAAATAGACGAAACATTGCATCTTATTCCCCTGTTTTCTCCTCCAAAACGGTGTCAATTTTAATTTTTCTTTCAATTATCAGAACAAGAAATACTTTGGCTATACATGTAAATTTGCTGTTTTTTGTTTTTATTCGTCAAATATGTTTGACAGACGTCTGAAAATTACGGTAAAAATCGGCCATTATTGTAGAGGGGTCCCAGTTTCGATAATAATTAATTTTTGAATAAAAATCAAGTACAGGGATAGCCGGTGGATAGTATTTTTTTTACACAGTATAGCCATAGTGCTTTTACTCGGCTGGTGTTAAGTGACGATGTAGTCCAGGGTGGTGAGCACAATAGGTCTAGAGGTACTGGTTCTCAAGTGATGCTACCGGAATACATCTAGTGGTATTAGGCGACAGTTTGTCAAACTTGAGGGTGGTAGCTACCCAGGCGGATAATATTAGAATATGTCCTACCACCACGTTATGGTTTCCTCACTATGTTTTCCTTCACAGAAAGCTCAGGGTGATTTTAAAATTGGATAGGTCGGCTCGAACCCGCGTCCATTGACGCGAAATCCGGCCACACTACCCACTGCACCATCATCGCTATAAGGTATAAGAATATTTACTATAATGCCATTATCCAGGGAGGAAAGAGGGTAATACGTTTGTATGTAGTAAAAAACGTCGTTTGCATACACTCTTGCCGCGCATTCCTCTTAGTAATGTTTTTTATTAAATCGGGACACTCATTGCGTGTCCTGACGTTAAAATTATATTTTCGTAGTATGCAAAGAAGTCCTACTTCAAAAATTATATAACATGTGGTTCAGTTTACGTCATTTCTGTGTCTATCTACCTATTTGAAAAACAATGAGTCCTATCAACGAACATGAAAACATGTAGAGAAATAACGGGCTTACTTACATACATGTGTAACAAACCCTTAGCGATAAGTAAGATAGATTTATTAAGGACGCGAAACTCGATTCTCGTGAGCTCGACACACTTTATCACACCAGTGTTTGTCTCTTATGTATTTATCTGTGTTCCCCTATATATTTTGTGAACTGTACTGTGTGTGAATCGTAACGGTCTATTCTGTTTTATACATATATGAAAAAAAAAGTAATTAATGTGAACTGTTACACGGATTTTTATACACATTATGTAGCGTTATGCTATTACAATTATTATCTATGCTGATAAATAAAATTGAAGTGTCTGTTGGTAATGTCAAAATTTTTTTTTTTTTTGCTAAATATGTATTTAGTATTAATGTAATTAATATATTTTCGATACCAATATCAAACATAAAATTTTTATTTTTTTTGTGTGTCTGTCTGTTTGTTCCGGCTAATATCCGGAACGGCTGGATGGATTACGATGGGAGTTTTTTGTTAGAAAGCTGAAGTTACCCCGCGTAACTTAGGGTACTTTTAATGTTCGAAATAATTAGGGTTCAGCGTAAAAAAAAAAATGAAAACTCATAAAGATGTAATTAAAAACCGATTACATGCACAGTTTTTACGAGAAAGTGCTTGGATTTATGAGAAATATTGTTATTTTATCTTAGGACCAAAAAAATTTGACGAAAATAATAAGGGTTCCATATAAAAAAAATTAAAACGCCGTAAAGAATATATGAAACGCGGGCGCAGTAAGTACATTTGTCTTTTTAAAAAAAATTCAAAAAGGAGGAGGTTATCATTTCGCCTGTGTTTTTTTTTATTTGTGTTTGTTAGGCAATTTCTGCACCGATTTGCAAAATTTTATCAAAGGAGTACACTTCCGAATGTACGTCGCTAATTATATTTTAATGAATAGTTCTTAAAAATCACCTCAGTCCTTTATTTAGCTTATATGTAATTGTGATAAAATTTAGGCAGTTATTTCCATTTATAAATGAGTACATTGGTTAAGTCTAGCTGGCACCGACTCCAAAATTATTGATGATATTAAAACAAGGATATATTGAAGTAAACAGAACCAGATTAATATAGTAATTAATTATTTACTTTTTAGTGCATTTTTATAGTTTATTTTTTGAAGTCGGTTTTTTTTTTAATTAAAAAAGTTTTATTTTTCTACTTTTTAGTTTAAGTAGGTATGTATTTTTTTAGGGATAGCTGTGAAGCCTACTTAATAGCTTTGAAAACAAATATATGAAAGACGTGTAAGTATCAATAATAATTCGAAAGGTTTTCTCGATTACCCTGAGTTCCACTGATCAGGTCCAGATTTGGTGAAAATAGGGCCACATCGGGAGTGTACTCCTTCGATTAAAAAAAATTGAAAATCGGTTCACAATTGACGGAGAAATCGCGTAACAAACATATAAAAAAATAAAAATAGAGACGAATTGATAACCTCCTCCTTTTTGAGGTCTCCTAAAAAACAAAAGTATGCAATATCATTACGATATGTAACATTTTAGTACCAACCATAACTTCTTCATAAACAATTGAGAACAAATCTTATATGTCATTAAAATAGATTGATTTGACCTCCTAGTCTACGTATTTCACATTACTACATACAATTTTTTGTATAATTGTTATGAACTCTGCACACAATACTTGGTTTATGTAATCTTTCTTAATTATCTCTTTGTGTGTTTGATTATAGAATTCATTTAAAGCACTTTTTGCCTCATAGTAGCTGTTGTGCTAATAGATAATACTAATAAAATCCCACGTAGACTCACGCTATTAAAAGATTACCTTCAGATTATATCTTTAGGCTAAGTTTTATGAACAATTGAATTATGATGATAAATAATTTTTTTTTCTCTGTAACTCAGTTGTTTTTGTAGTGATTAATGCATTTCAGGAATGTATAAAATTTGATTTGCTACTTAAAAATAACTTATAAGTTACTGTAATTCTTAAAAAAATCTATGATGCCTTGTCATAACCGCATGCTTACGTTTTGAACACAACTACTACAAATAGTATCTATCTAAATTCAAGTCAAACTCAAGTAAAATACCATACCAATATATATATAAAATCCCTTTATCATCATATTACAAGAATAAAGAGATACATATCTCATTATTCAATAATTTATAAATTATATTTAAACACAGTTCCCAAATATATTTTATTAGCGCCTTTCGGAATAATTAAGCAAAAAATAATATCTGCAGCAATTTGATTTCATAAAAAGCACAGGTGCATTGATAGATTAAAAAAATATATTTATTAAATAGTAATGTTGCAATTCCATATAAAAACTACTTATAACTGTTTACATTATATCATTGGTCATCATTGATGGTGATATCAATATATCATTTCAAAGGTATGACAAAATTAAAAATCTGCAAACAAGATGGACATTGGAGAGCTTTAGTCTATCACAGGATTAGAGGCTTTTATTATGGCATTTTTATTTTTTGTAGATTGTACTATCCGTCGTCTATTGTCTTGAAAATATTATCGCGTTAGTTCGCCAGAAGCACGTGTGTCGCCATGAATTCACAAAACCGGCTCTAGGTTTTTAGCACTCTAACTAACGCGATGAATTGACTATTATTAATAAATTATCGAAAAAAACCACCGTCTCTCTAATGTTTTTATTTATAACACTAAAACTCTTCGATGATTATTAAAAAAAAAAAAAATGAAATTAGTTAATAATTTAATATTAAGAGAACGTACTAGTTTTTTAAAACCGGCTTAGTAATTAGGATTCGAGTCAATGATACTAACATTACTAACTACCTCGATAATTACTACCGGTAATATTTGAATCATAGCAGGTTTGAAGTTTTATATAGGTAGGTATTGAAAGTTTTGGAAGCGAAACTAACGGAATAATAACATAATAAATTGTCGAAAATGTTGTTTAGAGTATTTTCAATTAGTTTTTATAATAATTTTAAATCTATTAATCAAAAGGAGAGAGTTCTTTTGGGCAACATGAAATACATAATTATCACAAGACGGAGGGGGGTGAGAGTGAGGAAAAACTCGATTGAGCTAGGTTTGGACCTCGCTGGAATGCGGCGCCCCTCCCACTACCTCGTTCACCTCCCCGTGATTATATTGTCAAGCAGTATGGTTCGTCAAGTGTCAGTATGACATAATCGATGCCAGGTGCAAACTTAACTTGCCCGGGTTGTTTCTATCACGTGTATTTATTTATTTTTGCGTTGAACCGAAAAGGTGCGCGTGACCTTAAAACGTCGTTGCCATGCAACGATTTGCAAAGTTTTCCAAAATTAACCCCTGGAGCACTAACCTGGCGTTTTCGCCAGCTTTCCATTGTTTTCCTATTGTCTCATTTTTATGGGTAATCGACATATTAATAAGTTTCTAAAACATCACGTGACTAATGGACGATAACTTTTTTTATAACTATTTCATTATAACTAATTGTAAATAAATCAATTCGACTCTTGTGAAACTTTCTCTACAGTTTATTCTTAAGGCAATAACTTAAATAAAGAAGATCATTTACGCTCACTTAATTACACAAAACTATATTAAGTTATTTGCTTCTACAATAAGTAAATGAACATATTTTAAAATTTAAGTCAAAGCATTTGTATAACAAATAAAGTTGTAGAATTTTTAAAACATACACTCTCTATTTTCTATATATTTAAAAATGAAAGGGACACAGAGTGATATTACCTTTAGTAATTTGAAATGAAACGAAATTTGTTAAGTTTTTATGTGAGAAGACAGATGTATTTTTAAAGTATGAATAAAAACGATTTTTTGTAGAGATCAATATACACTTATATTATATAGTTTGGATGGATGACCATGTCGATTTACGTGATATTTTATATTGAAATTTAGAAAAAACTGATAATGGTAAAATTATACTTTTTTTATAAAGGTAGTCGAAGGAACCAGTTTGGTAATAAAACTCTTTTTTAAATTTGGGGTAAATGGAGCAGACAGCCGTTGACGTGTAAAACTGCCATTAAATTTGTAAAAAGTTTTCGCCGAAAACTTTTTGAAAGCAAAATTGAGTAGGTAATAGGATGAATTGGCTCGGTAATTTGGAAAAGAACGACAGCTTTTAATTTCCTTCAACCTTAGCTGTAAGGAAAAGTTTACGTTACCTCACTTATTTAAGAGTGTCAATCTTTTCTTGAATTTTCTCTTTCGCTAAATTAGGAAAGGTATTATTAAGAATTTTAACGAACCTAAACAATGTGACATTATCTTTTCTTTCTTAAAAAAGTTTACTTGGTGCATACTTAATGATGCTAAAGTGTTCAGCAAGTGTTCAATACATTTATTTAAAAAAAAAACTATGATATGAAATTTAATTATATCAATCGAGGCAATAAGCATTGTTATATATTTAGGATTTAGGACAAATAAGATCTATTGCCTTTTTAAAATAAAAAAAGCGCAAAAATTTTACATTCCCCTAACAAAATTGATAAGTTCTTACAAATTATTCGAGCCTAAATGAATAATTACATAAATCTCTTTTTACATTAGCCCAATTTTGTATTATTTTTCTGATCTTCTCTGTTTCAATAAAATGGCAGTTATGGGTAACAAATTTTAATGAAGGTTTTTTGACATATCAGAATAGGGTATTTCACCATTTTTTAAATTTGAATTTGAATTTTGATCCTTCGAAAATAATAATCTACTATATTTTTTTGATAATATTAAATGCCCTACAAAGTCATTTATAATCTAAAACGCAGCATAAAAAAAACTCTATTTCAGTGTTGAGTTCCGGTGTTTCAAGGTCGAGAGTTAAAACTAACGTATATATGTAGATAGTGCTGTTAACAATTTGTAAATCTTAACGATGATCGTATCTTAATAATAATTGATAGGTCTAGCGTAATCGTTTGTCGAGTCTTCATTACTATGATACAGTTCCTGCTGCATTATTCAATTTATTGAAACTGCGTCATGTCTACAGTGTACTTGAACTGTGAATGTAAAGGTCATTGCCTATGTATCTAACCTATTGCCTTTGTGGTTTTTTTGTGTATATTGTGACATTCTACAAATAAAGCATAGGTGTTAATTTTGAAAGTGTTTACCATTACAAACACATTATTTAATGTCCTTCGTTGGTAGTAAATTGCGAAAAAAGAACCATGGATTTGAATATTAAATACGTTTGTAGATGTCAATAGTTGAAGAGCAATATGACAAAATAATAAGGTTCGTAAATTTAAACAAGAGATATTATTACTAGATAAATGTCTAAATAGGTGGGTATATAGTGTACAATGTAGTATATAAGGACATCATATCTATCATAAAAAGTAAAAAAATCGTGCTTTAGTTTTAATCTTTAAATTATTTACCACATGCTTCCCGTACACCAAATTTCCTTTTTTTTTATTTATTTCTAAAACTGGTGTTAATGATTTTATAGCAAATCAATAGCTAATTAATATTTATTTTATTTACATAAAATTGTATCAACCCATTTGTGTGTTACAGTTACAAATGATAAAAATCATTTCGATAATATAGACAAGATTTCATCAAAATCGGTAAAGCAGTTTTAGAGTTAAATCCGGACATAAACACATGAAAGCGATATAAAAAAATATTTAATGTCATATACGAGATTAGTAACGGTTAAAATATATATCTGTCACAAAATTTCTAAGAAAAATTAAATGCACAGACAAAAATTAAAAAACGAACAGAATATGTTGATTCGTTACAATAAATTATCGATACTAGCAAGCTCACAGAACGTGTTTTATACTTGTGTATCGGTCTAGATTACCATGACATTGGCACATAAAATAACTACGTAGTTTATTTTGACCACAGTGACGGTGGGGTTAATGACCCTGGGCGACACTATAATAGTATTGTAACTACGTCGATGACGTAATTGGAAGCTTAATTCGGCTTGAAGTAGCATAATTTTGAACGGTCATCGCGCAGCACCTATTAAGAATTGGGAGGCCTTTATTGGTTTTGTTTAAATAAATGGATTTTTCCAAATCCACTAGCATTTCAATCATACAACGCATTAACTTTGTGCTATCGAGTTTTTTTTTTGTATATTCAAGGTTAATTGATATAGTGTTTATCGGGTGTTCGATTTAAAAATATGAGTCATTTTACTAATAATACATACATTCATAGTGTCACGCTTTTTTACCCTGGGGGTAGGCAGAGATTACTTCCTTCCAATTTCTACGAACTTGACACACCTCTTTCGCTTCCTCTACTTTCATGAGCGCTTTCGTACATACACGCCTGTTATGGGTACTTTTCACCTGGTCTTTATTTAAGACTTGCTTCATTTGGTCAAATCACGTTCGCCTAACTTGACCCTTACCGACGTGTCCAGTCACCGTCACCTTATAAATTTGTTTCGTTAATCTGCTGTCATCCATCCTCTCCACATGCCCGAACCAACTAAGCGTACCTTGCTCTATCTTCTTCACTACATCCTCTACCACACCCACAGCTTTCTCTTATCACACTTTTCCTGACTTTTTCAATCATCTTCACTCCAGCTATACTTCTCAGACTTCTCATCTCCACAGCGTTAATCTTAGTTTCATGCATTTTCTGCCAAACCCAACACTCACTATCATACCCAAGTGTAGGGACCAGGACTCCTCGATACACAGCCAAACGCGTCTTTTCAGTTTTTTCTGGTTGCACATGATAATACAAATAATACTTTATTTTACTTTTGTACATTTGTTACAAATTAATTTATTGATATCTACTCGTATACTCATTACTGTTCTACTGTTATTTGAAGGTCTTGTAAGTTGTTATTATAATGTTAAGGTGATTTATAAAATTCTTGTTAAAAATGAGATGTTTTACGTACACTATTTGCATACTTTCTATTTTTTTGTTAACGATTTGGTTTTTCTATTTATGAAAATAATTGACATGGTTATTATGATATAGTGCGGTCAATAGAGGTAAATAATCAGTGGTGCGGTTAAAAATTTGTCATTAGTATCCTAACGTTCGCTCTGGCACGTCAGTAGAGAAAATATCATTAGGTAGGTATACCGGTATTGGGTCATTCTTATTTTTAGCAGAAGTCTAAGAAATATGGCTGCTGTGAGAATAACGTATAAAGTTCGCAATAGGGAATATAGAAAATTGATTGGTTTGGGAATATGTATAAATTTGTTTATGAAATTAGAAGAAGCGAAAGACGTGTGTCCAGATTGTAGCAGATGGAAGAATGTAATCTCTGTCTACCCTTCTGGGAGAGAGTAATATTGTGTTTGAATTTCATGTATCAAGTTTAATATTTCCGAGTTCTAGCGAATACAACTGATACTTCAAAAGCCTTACTAAGTTCTGCGCGTTAAATATCTTTGAGCATGTTAGCTGTGATTTTAGTATAGACACAGCACATTGAGAACACAGATCATACATTACTAAAAATATGTTATTATACTCCGAAGCTGGTTTCAGAACTAGTGCTTAGGATTAGCATAGCACTAATTTCACTTTCACACATACTTAACCTCAGGTGATATTGAGATCCGACTTTCAAAGAGGAAGTATATAAGTATTATTTAGTTTGATATATAACTTTATACGTTCCTATTTTAAATTTTCACAATGCAGTTGCGATTCATCGTCTGATTCATATTGTTTTTTTAATCTTTCATAAAATCGCAAATTACACAGATCATTATAGTTTTTATTGGCGAATAATCAAGCGATTGTAACGCTTTTTGTTAGACAAATAAATTTGAATTCAAAATATGTTTTAGGATTTTTTTACATTGTTATCAAACGACGTTTATTATTAGGTACTTAAGATAATTAACATTTTTCTAGTGAAGCTAATTTTGTAATAATGTTTCAGAATTTTTCATTTGAAAAAATAAAGAATACAATTCATATTTCAAAATCTACAAGTATTATTCAGGCTTGATTTAAAATAAGTCATTTTGTAGATGGGTGGTGTGTTACAAACTTCAAATATACACTGCACACAGTAACATCTATGATGATATGTATCGTAAGAGTAATTTTCCTTTTTCGTTCTAATTTGTATTATTTCAAAGAAGATCGGATAGTTGCAGATTTTAATGCATTTTTTCAATTAATAACGATGTAAATACATTCTTATCAACGATAGCCTTAGTCAGGGTTTAATAGACGTGGTCAATTTTGTACAAAAAGTTAGTATTCACCACGCAAAAAATATTTTTGTTATATTTAAGTAAGCTACATATATCACAAATTTTTCGTGTAAGTACTCCTATACGTTGTCATACTACTGGACGAATTTGGATGTAGTTTTTTTGTATTATTAATTAGTAATAATAATAGATTGATAAAAAGAAAATAAAGCCTAGATAACACACTTCACTTCCGTTTCCGTTTCCGGAGTTTCTAGCTGTTTCATAATAAAGTTCATAAATATTCACGTGGTACTTATTTTGTACCTAGTATATAACAACAACGTATCCTTATATAGAACGAAACAGTTCAACAATAAAGGAATTCCAGAGCAACGTGGGTCGACATATAACCGATGCCAAAACGCGATCCGGTATTTGAACCCTGAGTCACAGGGTCAAGAAACTAGTTTTGTGTTCCACCACGGTGAAGGATTTCAAAATAATGAAGTTTATCATTCAACCTTTATGGATGTCTTTCCGACGGTTACTTTGCTAACGTAACAAATACTTTATTTTGGGTGAGTACCTTTTATGTTTCGTTTTGTGAAATAATATAATAATTCTCTTGAACGTATTTTATCTTTAAAAAATATTTATATATATTTTGAGTTTAGACGTTTTATAAATATTGCGAATGTTGTGTCTATGATTACTGTAAAAGTTGACACAGTTAAATTATAATATACAGGTAAATGACAATACAATTCAAAACTCTAATTAGGCAATTCGAACTCTATTTTTAAATGTTTACACACAAAAAAAACTATAAACTCGTCATCAACTGTTTTGGGTACATATAAAAATAACCTTTTTTCCTGTTCAAATTTGCATCACTTGAAAATAACTAAACTGTTTTGTAGCCAATGATTGTAGTTTTGAAGATAATATAGAAGTGAATCCAATAAAGTACATACTTATCATTTTTTTCATACTGGTTAAGTGGTAAAAACAGACTTATTTTACGCAATTGAAGTTGCGGGCACCAGCTTGTATAACGAACACATAAATCTACACTAAAATTAGTTATTCATTATTTCTTTTTAAATCAATTTTCATACTTGATTTAAACAAATCCTTGTGTTTCAAGTTCCCCTTTAAAATATTTGCTTTATTATAGTTCGAGTTATAGTTTGTACATATTTTTATTAAAATACCTTGTGACCCGGCGAACTTAATAAATCAATGTTATTCATTGGAATGAGCTGATTTAGAATATTAAAATTAATTGAAAAATATTATGTTCAGTTTTTATTAGTATAATAAATATAAAGAAAACACAAATTTAAAAAATCAAGTATTTTAATGACGTGGCAGCAAGAGATTTGTTTTATTGGGTGTTATTTTGGTGCATTGGTTGCATAGTCAAGTATCTTGTGATATATTATATTTTTCGTTATGTTATCAGACGCAAGAACAAATAAAGCAGATGGTTTTCCGACCCGTGAACATGCCACGTATAATTGACCATGCGAAAACATGCATTTTCTAGATTTAGACCACAAACATTCAAGGATTGGCCTTATGATTTGTTAAACGTCATGACGAATGCAAGATAAATCAGAATTTGAAGTCGTTTAAACTCAAGCGGCAAATCAGTTAGGATCATCGGAATCTTCGGAAAGAGAACGTTCTCACTTTTGAATTTTTCTTTGACTATCGTCGCGTTAATCACATTGATCATCAGTTTACTTATCACCAAACGCGTTCCGTTTTTTTTAGGTGATTTATGTTTCAAAGAATGATTACTACCGAGCCAATCGTATCGCGACGTGTTAGCACAGTATAGCGTATTTCTAAGTTTTCACCAACAATCAGGATTCTAACTTCGTCTATTGTTGGAACGTTAAATGTGCGTTCGTGTGTTCTAGCTGGTCGTTTATCCGCTCTGATTAAGACTTTGCAGTCATTATTTGGCATGCGCTTCAAAGCAGTCTTGAACAGGCTGACCAATGCATGATATTCATGAAGTACTTGCTGAAGATCTTGAAGAATTACTCTTGTCATAACTGTGTTGATCTCTTGACGTCGATCAAGTTGTTGATCATAAATTTTAGTCCAGCCGTTCTTGTGTTATAAATAGTGTAACTAACATGAATACATATACATATAGTTCTGTATACATATATATAGATAACTATAATGAACAAAATACGAAATAGAAAAAGAATATAGGTACTAAAAGTGGTATATTTTACAAATAATATTTGTCTGTTTGTGAATTTAAGCGGGCTGGAATTATTTTAAAATGATTTTATTAAGATTTTCGTCTTAAGTTTACATCTAATGATGTTCTTTTTGAACAGTAAATATTAATATAAGTACTAAAATATTGACAAAGTATACCAATTTTAAATTTTAATATAAGTTAATGTTCGATTTATTATATAATTGATTAATTATACAAGATTATAACAATAAGGATAATCGTAAACAATATAAACCTATCAAATACTATTGCTCTTTGCAAGATAACATCTTCATTAATCAAGCGGTTTCTGCATTTAGCTCGCATCGAATTGATGTACAATAATATAATGGACAACGTCCAGGAAAAGTACAGTGATACCATCCTGAAGCACATACAGCACTGGATCATAACAGTAGACCCGCTATAATTAAAAAAAAGTATTTTGTCCCTCAAAAATACGAAATTCTACTCACGAAATTGAACAAAATTGATGTGTTATTATAAAGCAATTATTCACTAACGTAATAAATAACAAAAAAATTGTGATGTTTATTCGCTAACGATCACACTTTGTACTGGCAAATTATTTCAAAACTAACACGTAAATAATACGCGTATACAAAATAACCTTGACAATTTAAATTATTTCGATCGGTGGTACCCAACCTGTGGACCTGGTCCGAGAACTATTTCAAATTTCGCGGATAATGCACAGCCGCGAGGTTGGCTAGTGGAGTATCTTTGAGCAATAATATCAGTTCCAGAATTACATAACTCAATTTGATTAACGTTATTATTTTAATAGAAAAACAATTTATACTAGAATTTATTATATATATGATATTGACTAGTTTATTATTCTTATTCGTAGTGTTCCCTTTTTTTTTGCGGGGGGAAATGCATTTACGCACTACCCTTACCCATTGCATTAGTGAGACCGAAGTCCCCCAATGCAATGGGTAAGGGGGATTCGTAGTGTTCCCTGCTATATATAATGAAATCAAAGTGGTCCGTCGTCAAGAAAATGTTGGCTACCACTGATTTAGATATAGGAAATGACATCAGTGATCAGTGGAATTAATTAAACTTTAAAGTGCAAGTAAATTAGATCCAGTAGCCAACAAATAAGACATTGATTACATATATGTTAAATGAATATAAAAAATTGTAAAACTAAAGTTAGATAATATACTTCTCCAAGATTTATCCTATACTAAAACAGTAAAGACACGAAATCCGTATAATAATGATATTTTAGAAAAACAGTCCGTGTGGCATTAAAATTAACGTGCAGAAGACGTTTATATTTCTTTGAAATTTTGTCTGTCTGTATGTCTGTTTATTAATTTGTGCACATAGATAATGTCAAGCATTTCTCCCGTGGGGGTGTAGAGATTACGTCCTTCCACTTGCTACGATCTTGACGCAACTCTTTTGCTTCCTCTATTTTCATGAGCCCTTTCATACATGCTCACCGGTTATGAGTACATTTCAGTTGGCATTTATTCAAGATGCGTTCGATTTAGTCGAGATATGTTCGCCTAGGTCGACCCTTTCCGACGTGGCCAGTCACCCTCGCCTTGTAAATTCGTTTCGTTCATCTTTTGTGATTCATCCTTTCTACGTGGCCAAAGCCATTAACCACGTGCACCACCAATGACACAAAAGCTGCTGGACCAAATTTAATGATATTTGATATAACAGTCGTTTATACTCTGCAGGAATGTTTAGTATTATGCGTATGGATGTACATATTCTGGGCGAGATATTAACTAGGCGTGAAGTACGACTGACTCTTCAATGTTGAATTTTAGATCACTTGCATGCCATTTGCATACTCGAAATTTCAGCAGACGTAGTTACAGGATTAAGTTTAGCAAACGATTGGATACATAACTTTTGGGAGCAGTACGTTAAAAACTTACAATTACAATTACAATTTAAGTTGTTCAATCATTTATACCATGCTGGTTATACCTTTTTTCATAAATATTTTTTTTATTTTCACATAGAAATTCAATGAAAGTATGTTCGTCTTTTTTTTTGTTTTCGTTTTAACACATCATGCTTAATTACGCAGATAAGAAAAACAATCGAAAAGTAATGTCAAGAGGATTTTTCATATTTATGACCGTGATTAAAAGTTTTATCATTTATTAGAAATTTTAATTATGTTTTTGTGACATCTCAGAATTTACACTCCGTATAACTATATCAAATTGCAGTGCAAAAAATCAAATTACGGCAAAAATTTTAATGCTATGAGTTTGTATGTAAAGTGTTGTTATATTCCGATTCTATCCACAAATAATTTGGTTTGTGGTTTTTAGGTTAAATTTTGCTACATTAAATAATTTACTGTGTTTATCATACAATGTCACAGTACAATTTTATTTAAATTACCTAATAATACGGTAATAAATTAAATCTTACTGTAATAATAATAACCTCTAATCAATTTGATTATTGATAAGATAGTATGAAACCTCCCTACTTTTGGTAAAAAGTGTTAAAATCAAAAAAATCAAACAGCATGAAATATGGACACGATCTACTTGGTTCCTTCACTATTTTATGTATTACGTTCGTTATAATAAATATAATATTGTAGTATAATAATATTTAAGGGTCATATAAAACCAACTTGTACCAGACTTTCCGATACTGTTATTGTAAACTTTCTTGACATAAAAATATGCGTCATATTTTAAACAGAATAGAAAGTTTCATAAAGCGTATTACACCATTTAAAACATGTGAAATTATGAATATAAAGATACATAGATGTTTTTGTTTTTATCACAGTTTACTTGCTTTGTTTTTAATTTCGCTATAAATTCGTCAAGCAATCTCACCTTTTTTTTTTTTCCAATTTATTCCAATCTGTTTATTGTAATGCGTTAACACGTTCACTTTTATACGGTTACGTTATTTTAATAGTAGATACATCTAACATAATCACTTTTTGCGAAAGTTTCATTTGTTTATTAGAAGCGAATGTTTTGTGCTCGTTTGTTGGCGACGCGATGGGAACCGCGACTGGCTTAGTGAATGCAGTCAAAGTGGTTTATACGATGTTTCGGCTGGTCATCACTGTACCACTCTATACGAGTATGTAGCCGCCAGCCGGTACATCTTCTACCGGCATCACAGACCGTTAACTATTCTAAACGCTTATTTTATACAATTATGTATTTTGTATATAAAACAGGCCCTCTTTTTTCATTGTAAAAATATGACATCCGTAATTTTTTCAAGAGTCACTAACTTATATATTTTTGAAGTGAAACTTTCTTTAGTTTCGTTGAGCGACTCTGTATAGGGGAAAGACTAATATATCGCATTACCAATGCTATGACGTCAGCTGTCAACAGGCTTTTTGGTTACCAAGTATAAGATGGCGTACTAGCGCTCAGAGATAAATAGAAAATGTATATTTAAATATAATAATAATAATAATAATAATTTAATGTTTTGATTATAAATAAACTATATGAAAATCTACATAATTATCGCTCAAAACGCCAATAGATGTAAAAACATCAACAAATGTTAAATATTAGGTTAGTTAATAATTTCAATGAGCAGATTAATAAATAATTTTTACCAAAGTTTCGGGTTTTCACTTCTATCAGCAGCCCTCATGGCTGCCTAGTTGGTTTTTAATATACCCATGTAGTCCATTACAATATGGTATTTAAACTAAAATTGGTATTGTATTAAAATAAAAGATCATTTAATTATATTATCGATATACGAAATGTGCAAAAATATGCGAGAATAATTATTTTAGAAGCTAAATATTATAAGTAATTTCGGTTTGCGTGTTAAATAAAAGGTCTTTGTGTTTTATTAAGGAAAATTATCGTGGTGCCTTATGTAACTTAATAGCACAATTATCAATTTACGATACTAATGAATAGTTGTTGAATTGAAAATATAATAATTCTACGATGTCATCGACTTACTATTGATACCTAATAACATTCATTACTAAAATATATTTTTTAAAACGGTTTAATTTTTTTTTTTATCGATTCCTTTTTGCAGTATATTTTGGTATATATAAACATTCAAATAATCTTTAGACCGATTCAAATTTTTACACTTGTAGAAATGTAATAAAATAAAATGCATAATTAAAAAGAATAAATTTTAAACATACCCTACATGAAGTTAGAGTTAAAAGTATTCTTGAAAAATCACGGCGAAACATCATTTAATTGTCATTTCAAAATCGAAATAAAAAATTATTTATTCAATTTAGGCCCTAAGAAAGCGCTTATGACTACCACTACACTACCACCGGTTCGGAAAATAATACAGTCAAGAAGAGCCGGCAAGAAACTCGATCTGGTTCCTTATTTTATAAATTTAAATATATATACATTATATAGTATATATATTATTTAAAATAAACTATACAAATCATAGTTACAACCGTTGTTAGCGTGAGCACAGAGAGGGGTGTAAATTCGTCACTATCGTTCACATAATGATCCATCCTGTAATAACCAGCGTAATTTAAACCCTATAATTTAAAAAGCGATGACAGTATTCAATGCACTTGCGATAATGACTTTGCGGTATTTATAATACAATATAAAATAACAAAAGGATTCAATACACTCTTGAACCGCACGCGATCGTTCTAGTCAATGGGTTTTTTCTACAGTCAAAGAATCGTTTACTAAAGATAGAATATAAAATGAAACTAATGCGTTTCTAATGTATACTTTTACGTAAAAAAACCAGTTCTACTTTCTCCTCAAATTAATTGAGGTCGCTTAAAGGAAAAGAAATTTCTCGAAGTAGTTCTTTTAAAATTTAAAAACCTACATCCTTAATATCTATTCCGCTTTTTGTACTAACGTTAATGAGCTAATTACAATAAAACAATTGAAACAAATGTAGGACAAGTTATTAAAAAGTTTTTGCGTCCTAATTCGCTAGGTAGCCAAAAGTTTTGTATGGATTATATTTGTCTTTCGTTTTTAATTTTACCTTTCTCTTTTTACTAAAGTGACTACAGGATGTCTGATGGTAACCATATTACAATCTAAGAGGAGCAATGATCACCAAGAGATCGATATTCCACCTTCAGTCGACCGTTGTCATGCCGGTCCATAAAATTATTTTGATATCTAGATACGCTGACTGATCACGAAATGCAACAAAGAGAAATAAAACACTACAAAGAGTTTATCGGCCAGGGATATAATATGCATGATAGCCGAACCTAGTCTAAACACATTTGTCGTGGTCTGCTCCTCGCCGGTTTTATTTATTGGAAAAAGGACTATCAAAAACTATGCTTTACAGGCTATTGAAACATATTAACATAAATGCACGCTTGAAGCAATAGTATTATTTAAATAGCGGACGTACTAACTGTACATAGCAGATTTCAATGTCATCTAACAAAGGATTGATAAATACAAAGAATAGCGCGACTACACTGACAAACAGTCACGGGTGGAGAGAGGTACTATATCATATTATTTGGTTCATCAGAATACAGATGATGATTTAGAAGATTAATAAGTATAGGTAAGTTTTCATTATCATAAATGTTATAACTGTGTTAGATGTTTGTTTAAAATGTTAACATTCTGTGGCAACGTGTGTATTCTTTGTATTTTGTGATTTGGATTTACGTGTTATTTGGCGTTGATACTATAGATTTGGATTTCCCTAAATTTTTGACTTCTTAAGTTGACACCTTTTGAATCTTTCATAAGATACCGTTTTCAATTTCTTGTTATTGTTTTTTTTTTTTAAACATAGATAAAGTTTCTTGTTTCGTTTTTTTTCTTAGGTCGGCTATCGTAAGGGGTCTTTTGACTTTGGATGTTCGTAGATTTTTAAACCACGAAGTATCCCTTCTTTTGAGTGGTCTCTTTCATTAAAATTTTTGTTGTAAAATGAATTTTAGATTTTCTTTTTTCTCATTTGAATAATGAACATAAACTTAGAAACAGGAAAAACTTGTTAATGCAATTTGCGCCAAAGCATCTGTGAAAAAATATGTTATGTAACTAAGTATTTTATCTTTAATATGAAGAAGTAGTGTTGAAGATCACTGGTAGTATGATAGTTTTCGCAGCGAAGTAGATTTGAATCCATCTATCTAATTATACAATGAGCCTAAACTTTCGCTGCAGGAAAACCTGGTGATAAAATCATAGCACGGTGATAGAGTATTTCTTATTAGCCAAGTTACACATATCACCCTCAAGCTTGAAATTATCATCCTGAATCACATCGTTTTCTTAAAGAGCTGAGCTGACAATGTAAATAAAAACTAAATACATGAAATAGATAAGCCGTTTAGTTACCACAGTACAAGTTATGGTATATTTGAAATTAAATGTTCATATGAGATTATTCCTACAATCATTGCACTATAACAAATTTGATATGAAATAATTATAAGCCATTGACATATTGATATGATAGTGTTTCACTTCTGTGTCGTTGTAGTTTAGGATCAGTAGTTATACTGGTTCTTGTTTATTGGCTATTTAAATCTGAGAAAATATAATTACATCACTCAATAGTCAGTGCTTTTCATAATACTTGCGCGCATATTTTTTATTTGCTTACAAATTTTAAAACATCTAAGAACAAGACCGCTATTTACTTCCTTCATTATTTGATTTCACACACCTGTGATGTATATCAGTCATACATTCTGCATTGATTAGATGATACGAATTAACAATATTACCAGCTAAGTGTTATGTGAATGTACATTGTAGCGAGGTCGACTGCCTCTCAAAGCGTTGGATCATCATCGAACTGTTTTATTTATAGAACTAGCCGCTAATTACGGCTTCACTCCGATTTAAATTGATTCCAATTAAAGGACGCGAAGAAGTGGAAACGATTTGTTAAACGAAGGTAGACGTGCCCCTTTTTGTCCTACCTCCTATAGAACAGATTATTTGAGTGATAGATTATAATATAGGATATGTGTAATATAGGATTAAAATTCGAATAATTCTTTGTTTTCGTTTTGTCTTGTTATGTATCACTTAAGGCATACGCTTATGACGTTTATCTCAATGATTTTTCATAGTAATGCAATTTTACATTTTAACTTTTGACTAATTTCTATTTATCCCACGAATCAATTATTACTGCGTTTGTTCTACTAAGTATGGTTTCAATCTAAACAGTTTTGTGCATTCGTAAAATATATTTTGCGTTTCCTTTCACTACCTTCCACATCACATTTCACACGACAAAATTATTGAAGTAGATAAAAAGTAATGTTGGTTCTAGTTTGGTTTCATCGATGATATTCAAACGTGTTCATCCAAGTTTTACGTAATTTATGTCTAGGATGCCGACGATTCTACTTAACCCCTTGAGCACTAACCTGGCGTTTACGCCAGCCTTCCATTGTTTTCCTATTGTCTCATTTTATGGGTAATCGACATATTAAATTAAACGATTTCCATTATTACAATTTAATTCATTATACTTCTTAAATGTTTAATTGTTCAATTATGTATAGGAATATGCAGGTGGAAATATCCGTATTCACTACTAACCTCTTTTTATTGTTAAACAAAATACTAATCAACGTATTATTAAAATGTTGGTCAAATTTAATACGTCTTTGATTTAAAAAAGAATAATGTAAATTGGTTCAGTAATTCTTTCTCTATATATAAACTAACTATATATAAACTATATAAACTAAATGCATGGACTGACGGATAGAGATTTCTTTTTATAGTATAGAGAGATATTTATTTAGACTTAAATATAATTATTTGAAAATAATTTCAAAGTACGAATTACATATTATTTCATGAAATACTTCATTTTAGATTAAATAAAACAGACAAACAAACAAATAGTTACATACATATTTATATTGTTAAACATTTATGGATCACAGAACATAATGTCAACTAGTGATAAATAACTAAACTAACCTCAATAAGTGGGACGATCCGGATTCAAAAGTTATATTTGTTGTTCGTGATTATAATTATGTAGAATCCTTTTTAACGTAAGCGGTATAGTATTAAAGTCTTAATAAGATGATTTAATATGCACGGGATCTGACTACAAGCATTTTTCTGATAAGCTGAAGCCGATAAAAAATTTTACCATATTCATTCCTTTCTATAAAAAATTATGAGGAAAAAAGTTTTATTACTTGAATACAGTTGTGTAATACATGGTAATGCAAAATATATACACACATATCTTATACCAAGTCTTTTTAACAATTAATATCAGAGAGTCATTTATTCCTATTTATTTAATATTGTTAAGATTTGCGAAAATGTAACAAAAAATATTGAACAAGTTTTAATACTTCCTTTAGTTTTATTATTCGCTAACTATTCCCGCGGCTCCGTTTGCGTATCATATTTTATATTCTACACAATTTTTCACTGCCTAATTTAGTTGTAAAATAATCATTGAAAAAGAATGGTCTCTACTTTTTGTACAGGCCCTAAAATATTTTTTGTTACTAAGAGATATCAAAGCTATTTCTTAAAAATTTTGAACATACTTAAAAATAAAAGTAGCCTAAGTTACGCCATATAACTTCGGCTATCTACCAGAAAATGTCCCGTCAAAATCGCTCTGGTCGTTTCGCAAATCTGCCGAAACAGCCAGACAGACAGACGGACACATAAAAATTACGGTAATTACAGTAGTACCATGCATACATTTATATGTATTTAATAGTTATTTTAATACAACAAACAGACGCTTCAATTTTTTTTTTTTTAATAGATAAACTCAGAAATTAAATTATCTATATTTTTTTTCCTGTAAACAACTGTTTTTTTATTTACAACTCAAAAGATTTTTAATAAAAAATTACGATTTTTATGTTTTAGCTCTAAAAGAGCGAATTTATTTATCTTGAAAATAATTTGATGAAGCAGTTCAGTCACTTTTTTGAGATGAGAACAAAATTTTTAACATTATTCAGTATGTTGAATAGAAAGAAGCGTATAAAATTACTAAGATGAAGGCTTTTTACGGAAGCATGTATCGGAAAATTGATCAGGTTTTGAGAACACTGCGAACGCTTGCAATATGGGTTTTCGATTACCGTCCCTTATGTGATTACGTGTGATGTATTTAGACTTCATATTGCCAAACCTCTTGCCGTTAGGCGTATTATCCCGCAAATAAATTGAAAAGATTTGCTCTTAAATATGGCTCCGATATATCATAGTAAATTTTACAAATCTCCTGCTTGTATATTAGTTAGTTAGCATATTAATTGGCCTCGGCATGCATTGCAATGCCACGGAAATATTTTTTTATACCAGGACAACCAAAGTTTCATAATAATCGGATGAATAGTTTCAGAATGCATAGAGGACAAATACATATTGATTTTTATTTATAAGAAGAGGAAGACAAGATGTAGAATTTTTTTATAAAGAAATTTAAACCTTATCTAATACTAGTTGTGTGCCCGCGGCTGCGGCTTGCGTTTTAATTGTTGTATACGGCATCCTAATTATTTTACTAAATTTTTTTTGGTACCAAGATTTATGTCTGTCTGTCTGTTTGTTAGTTTGTTCCGGGTAATCTCCGTAACCGCTGGACCTATTTTGACAGGACTATTTTTAGTAGATAACCGAAGTTACTCCTTGTAACTCCTCGGCGTCGACGTAAAATTTTTTTGGATATATGTAAAAAAATGCCTGAAAGTTTGAGCTTAATATTAACTCTAAGTATTTACCCAGCGCGTGAAAACATTTCCCATATAAAAACACACGTAAACATTGATTATTTTTAATCTTATTTTTATAACTCGGCGGCAGACTGTGCTATCATATCGTTTAAACTTAGGAATTACCCAGGACTGAGTGCTGTACAAAAAAAATAGTCGTTTAAAAAAAACACCCTAATGTATACATAGTCAACAGATTAGCTAGGATTACTCCGCGAAGTCACATACCCGGTAATAGCCAAAGCCGAGGTCCGTACGATTCTAGTGTCCTTGTGATAGTTGGCGTTTTCGGTTGAGTACCTCCAGCGTTCGTCAAACAAGCCGGTGAAGCTGTAAAGGCTTATTAGGTATCCCTTTGTTGCGTAGCCAGTTCGAAAAAAAGATTACAGTACGGATGCCTACGTTAATTAATATACATTGCTT
The DNA here is from genome assembly GCA_014132275.2 of Samia ricini. Lineage (NCBI taxonomy): Eukaryota > Metazoa > Arthropoda > Insecta > Lepidoptera > Saturniidae > Samia > Samia ricini. Next base: position 11,560,773 of record AP028165.1, on the reverse strand, counting down.
TGTTTAGATCAAAAAATCGAATGCACTATATATAAAATATTCGTAAATTACAATACGTCTGGTGATGCTAAGCTAGTTGTGATGATTTGAAACTGTAATAAAATATTTTTAACTTTAAGATCATCCATTAAGATTCTAAAAACAGTTTCACCTTCAAGATATGGTTATTTTAGACGGCTTTCTGTTTTATTTTCACGTCTCACACAGTTTGTTATAACAAACTATGTTCTTGTTTGTTAGATGGTGAAATTTTTTACACCGAGCATATAAACTTTGGATTTTTTAAATAACCATGAAATAGATATTAGTAATTCAAACCTAGTGTAAATGTTACTGAAAAAAAAAATTAATTCCAGGAAATTCATAGTTTTATAATATTATCGCCTGATATCGAATTACTAGCATTCGTTCGCTCTACTTAGTAATGTTGTACTTGTTGCCAGTTGATAATCTATACAGATTAATAAAATTGAAGTGTCTGTTGTAATATCCAAATAACAACTTTACACTAAACACATATGAATGTATTTACGTTACATATACCAAAAACACCATTTTTAATTTTTTGCCTGCACGTATTTCTTGTTCTCCTGAAATATCCGGAATGTCGGAGCCAATTTTTACCGGACTATTTCTGGCAGATAGCTGAAGTTACACGGCTACTTTTATTTTGCGAAAATAATTAGGGTTGGATTTCGCGTACATAAAAATGAATACTTATGAAATTGTGGACAAAATGCGCTTCAATGCAAACTTTTACTTGCATTTGTGAGAAATATCTTCCAGTTATTATTTAAAAACTATATTGCACAGTAAAGAATTATGAGCAATAGTAAAATATATAACGCAGGCGGAGCCACGGGAAAGCAGCTACTATCGTATAAAGTTTTAAATTAAAATTATAAATAAGAAGTGTCCACAGGAAAAAACAACTAAATACATAATATTTTCTTATTCGAACCTAGTCTACGTCAAAATAATCAACTCGAGCAAAAAAGTCAAGCTGTACTGTATAAATAGATTATTATCAACTCCTGATTAGTCTTTTGCACTACCTAATAGTATTGTTTTTCAATACTACTGAATCCGGCATTGAATTGTTTTGATTTAAATTACGATAATAAAAAGCATAAGGTTTCTTTATGCGTAAAATGATTCAAATAAGAACGAAATCAATGTAGATACCTATGTAGAAGCACGTAGATAAAAGGATACTGTTTTTTTTTCTATATCGAGGTATATTATATCCTTTTTGAAAGTATCGACTGCGCACTTACAATGTCATAGATATCATATTTTCATACAAGTTCCGTGTAGCCGTTATTTCATATTACCTTATGACGTCACGGTTGATGATATTGTTTATTATGGTGATGAAACTACAAAACAATGCTATATACCAGCTGATAATAAAATAAAAAAAACATAATAAATAAAAATGTATATTTATAAATATTGTAAATGGACCGACCTCTGTTCTTTAGTTCTGAAGTTTTTGGCGGGATCTTAGTTTGTAATTTTTTTATTTTTAATTATACTGTTTAATTATATGCTCACAGCTTTGACGACAATATCACTTGATGTTAAGTGATGATCTGATCCAGTTTGGTAAACATATTAAGCCTTTAAATTCTGGGTCTCAAGTGATGGTGCCGTAACACACCTATTGTTGCTTGGTGACAGATTTTGAAACTTGAGGGTGGTAGATACCCAGGCGGGCATTATGTCAAAATGCCCTACCAACATGCTATGTTTTCCTTCACCGAAAGCTCAGGCTCATTATAAAGTTTGTTAGGTGGATTCGAACGGACGTCTGTCGACGCAAAAACGGAATACACTACAAACTTCATCGCTTTAAAAATTTATTACATTGCGCTGTTACGTAATTTCGACGGCGTTTTACGTGTATACGTCATTTGGTTATTGTGCGTAAAATATGTAACGCTTATTCCGAGGGGCCACAAAAACTTCTTGGAAAGGTCCAATGAGACGGTCATTGTTTTATTACAGGCACGACATAGGAATTGACTGACTTCAGAATTGGCAGTATGCACTAATTACTTTGCCTGTCCTATTAGACGAGTATTCCTACTATTCATAATGTTCTCTGATTCATTTATGTTTTTATGATTTCTGTCCCATGTATAACGTTAAAAACGTAGGAACAAATAGTGAACATGAAAGCCGTTTCACTATTTTTTCTTTTAAGTACTTATGTTAGATACTTATCACTTTTGGATTGAAATTGTATTGTTAAGCAATTGGGTGGGTGAGTGCTAGAGCTAATTATATTATAAGCTTAGGTACAATTAATCGTTTTATTTCTTTATTGGCATTTATAATGAGTTGTACAGAAATCTTTTTTCTTTTGCACTTTCAAATACTATTAACCCTTTGTGCACTAACCTGGCGTTTACGCCAGCTTTCCATTGTTTTCCTATTGTCTTATTTTTATGGGTAATCAACATATTAAAGTTGTAGTTTAATATACCAGATATTCATTAAACGTTGAAAATTGATTTCCGTCGGGGTTTACAATAAGCAAAATTCAATTACTTCCTTATTACGTATTTCATTAGAAAATATACATTCTGGAAAATATTTTTCTTGTAGCAAATTATACGGCTGAATAGAAGTAATGTAGAATCATTGTACTTTATAATATAAGTTTATAATGAATAAAATATACGTGAAGAAATAGGTAAAATAATGTTAACGCTTTGAAATTGAAGTAAAAAATAATATACAATTATGGCAGTATTTATCTTAAACATCAGTAAACAGTTTCCATATTTGAATAAGTTCATAGTTGTGACATTAAAATTAATTACACTTGTTCCTACCTTATATGTACATGTGATAACCATATTTTTAATAGCCATTATAACAGCGATTCATTCGACGAAATGATTGTAACTTTTCTAAAAAAAATTAAGTAATTAGGTATTAGATAAATAGGAGCAATGGCATAAGTTAAAGATTGTAATTATTTTTAAACGGAGAGGGTTATGCTTGGAGCTTCACTGCATGATCAAATCAGGAATGAGGACATCGGAAGAAGGACCAAGGTAACCTACATTTCCCGAAGAATTGCTAAAGTTAATTGGCAGTGGGTTGCACACATTGCACGCAGAACATCGCTCGATGCTCGATGGGGCCAATGGGTTTTCGAATAGCTACCACGCACCAGAAGACGTAGTGAGGGTAGGCCCCCCACAACCTGGACCGACGGCCTGGTGAAAGCCGCGGGAATCCACTGATTACGGGTGGCGCAAGACCGGTTGTCGTGGTGATCTTTGGGGGAGACCCGGATTGGAGGGACGGATGGAAAAATCCTGCACTCTGGTTCAGATTCAGAGGCTAAAGTTCTCATACAACAGTGTTAACGCTTCTAATCAAGCTGACGATGGATTGATGAAATATAACCCAGTAATTATTTAAGAGATAACTTGGAACGAACTTAGTAAAGTAGGCCCTTCTGTTACATTTACATTCTTCTATCAAATATTTATGTATTTACATGCCATTTAGAACTCAAACAAATCTACACTGAAATCGTAGTCTTAAAGGTTTGTTACTAATTTTAGAATTAAAAATAGTACTGGAATTGAATTTATGATGTACAATTGATTTTTGAGAGCACAATGTTTGTTTTATACAATCGTTTTCATCGCGTCTCCTTCCTTATGTTTGTATAGGCCTGCTGTTTTAAATTACTAGTAGTCCGAAGGGAATTCCAGTTTCTTGTTATTTTCTGTTATTGCTTCGAAAAAGTTACTATTATTCTGTTATAACTTTCGTTCTGGTAAAAGTTTTATTATTTTATTTACTGTTTATATACAACCTTATTGTACAATGTACATACTATATCAGCCAAGCGATTATTTTTACAAACGTTCATAATGTTAACCTTGTTAACCTTGTTATTTTTAGTTAGCTTAGTTTGGATTGAGAACCTGTATATCCGAATTGATGCCAGAATGTAAATCACTTTAAGTAATGTGAAATGGATGCCAGGTAAAACTGTTATAATTTCGCTAAACTTATGTTTATGTATATTGCGATCTCTATGTAAAAGTTGATACATACCAGTTTTTTATTGTTTAATTTTCTTTACCCTAATTTATATATTGTTATAATAACATTTAGTTCGTCTACCAAAGTATGGATTTAATTTAATTGATTTAACTCTTCATAGGTTTAAGAAACTAACTTTATTATTAACGTGAAAATTGTATGTTCAATGCTACTAATATGAAAGACATTTACAGTTGTCTTTTTATTATTTCACAGTTCTTAAAATTGGTAAAACATTCATCGATGACAATTTACGGCATTTCGAGTTTCCGTTGTTCAAAAATACTATATGACGTTAATAATATTTTAGAAATATGTGCTGGGACACTACCTTGTCCAATAGCCATGAGTGGTTAAGTTTTTATATAATACATGTATGGAGATGTATCTTTTGGTGTTTTTTATATTAATTTAAAATTTATTGCGTAGGTAATTTTATAGCAATAAAAACAAACGCACTTGCGTCAATACTTATATTGGGTTTCCCAGTGTATTAAGAGGAAGAGAAGCTAATCAATTAATTTAAAGGATTTACAGTTTTATTCCAGTGTAATTAAGAATCATTTTTGTTTCAATATTTTATAACAGACCTCTTTGGTTTAGCCTTAACACGATAAATGCGTTCATTCACATAAAGTAAATTGCCTCTTAGACGTTTGAACTATATTATTTCGAACCATGGTTTTATTTATTGGTATAAATTTAGAGTATATGAGACTTGTGTTTATTTTAATTGATTCAAAGTGTAACCAAACTTATTTATTAGTGAATAGCTAACACATACTGATTAACCAAAATTTGATTTCAAATATTTTATTTTAAATTTTTTTCATAGTTTACAATTAATTTATTCTCTACAACCTACATAGTCATTAAACAAATAACCGAGTGAAATAATATCGACGCATTTAATAAAATTGATAGCTGGTCTATTAATATTTTAGTGGATACCGTTATAGCATTATTGCATTTAACAAAGAATAATTTGCTAACATGTAAATCTTTTACTTATTAGGAGCGTGTTCTATAAAAGAAGCTTGCCACATGTGCTCAGATAGATCAAGGCCTATCTAACTACTGGCGCCATGTCTATTTATTAGCAATTAATTCAAATCACTGTATAATCGTTGGGCTTTGAAACTTATAACATCTTCCAGAACATCTAAAAATATTATATTCGTCTTTTATTTTTTACAAAATAACAATAAAGTTAGAAATGTAAATTTGTATATTCTTATAAAGTAATACGGCGATTTTATTCTTACAGTTCTTTTTTCAATGTTACGTTGAACTATCTCGATAAGTTAGGTTTTGTTTATAGCTAGATGGTTAGAATATAAATGTTATTGGAATTATTATTTTTACATATCATAAAATGTTGTCTTGGATTAACATTTTTATGAAGTGGTGAATGGAACGAAACTGTAAACAAACTTAAGGTTACACAGAGAATTACGTTTATCTTTACACACTGATAAATACACATGGCGACAGATATATTACATTGATATATGTACATCCTAATAACGAATATCTAGTCAACAATCGAAATATATCAGTATAGGAATATCTTAGGGCGTGTAAATAGTCCAAGGAGCGGTTTTGGGGGGCAATCTAGCCTAAGCGATGCGGTTGTGAAAGGAGCTAGTAATCTACTCATCGATGGTGGCGGCAACCGTTCCCTACACCAGTGTATATTGTCCTGGACGGTTTCCTCGAACTCATTTCCATGTAAAAGCGTATGTTTATTATTATTATAAAAAGGCGTGCAGCTGCAATAGCATGGGTTTGCGGTAAATTCAATATTTGTAGCGGAGGCGTTCGGACTCGAGTATGCAATCCAACTGTCACGGCTCTCTGATGACTCGACCGTCGGGTCGGCGCAGTAGTCCAGCAAAGGTACTACAGCACCACCACTCAACAGCATAGCAAATCACCAGCAATCCATCACAAACCGCCTATAGATGGCTTTACCAATATCATTTACAGAAATGTTTTATTTTACTTAAGAAACGCTGATAGTGATCCCATTTACGGAATGTTTTAAAAATAAAATAACATTCAATTTAAGTATGACATCTATACTAATAAATTAAATTGAATTGTCTGTTTGTAATGGCCAAAGTTATTATCTTTTTACTAAATAGAAAGGAATATATACGATATATACGATACGAATATATACGATAACTATACAAAAAAATGTTTTTTTTTTTTAATTTTTGTCTGTCTATCTGTGTGTTATTTACGGTAATCTCCAGAATGGCTCGAGAGATTTTGACGGGACTTTTTTGGTAGATAGCTGAAGTTAGTCCGTGTAACTTAGGGTACTTTTGTTTTTCGAAACTAATTAGGGTTCCGCGTAAAAAAAAAAAAAACTATATTACACAGTGAATAATATATGAAACGCGAGTGCAGCAAGTACACTGCTAGTATTATTATATGTTTCTCTAGCCTTTATAAAAAAAATTTAAAATATATTTATACTTAGATAGATCGATTTTTTTACATTTTATTTTTTTTAATTTTACTTTTGATCCATGCCAAGGCTCATACCACTTTAGTTGCTTTTGGGCTAGCTACAACTCTCCCGACTGAGCGGCCTAAGCGCTTGCCTCAAAAGTTCGACGAAGCTGTGAAGGCCTTTCCAGTCATTTATGCAGTTCGAAAAAAAAAAAAAATTCACATTTAATGTGCTTGTTGCTTTCACATCAAGTAAATTCCAGTTTCCAATAGCAAGTTTCTTTTATAATTAGTGTATCACCAAATCAAGATTTTAAATTGTAACCAGTTTTGTAAAAAAAATATCAGGCTTATCATCAAGTGTTGCCCTAATTGCTTAAGTACCAATATTTATCGTTCTTCAATATCTTAATGTCCTAGAAAATATTGCGATACACGATAAAAATCTAGTTAAATTAACAAAGCTGTGTATTGCATGTACACATACAGAATAATAAATCCGTATGAGCAAAATAAATTATGCATTAAAAGATCAAAAATCATTAAAAAGAACAAAAAAAAAAGAATATTTCATTAGCAAAACTAAAATGCATGACATAATGCACGAGACATTTTAATAACAATTAAATAAAACACTACAAAAGATGATAGCAAAAGACCCGATGGGATTACGCTTCTGCCTTGGAAGATGGGGCGGCCCTTGGTATGGGATGCTACTTGCGTCGATACTTTGGCACCGTCACATCTTCCAATTACCTCTTTGAAGGCAGGTGCAGCAGCTACATCAGCGGAGGATCTCAAGCGGCGCAAATATGCTACCCTTGGTGAGAGTTACATACTTGTCCCGTTTGGGGTCGAAACTCTGGGACCGTGGGGCCCGAGTGCTCATAGCCTTTTTAAGGATCTCGCGGGTCGTCTAGTCGACACGTCTCGCGACCAGAGGGCTAGCCAATATTTGGCACAGCGAATTAGCATTGCCATCCAACGTGGCAATATGGCCAGCCTCCTGGGAACCTTCCCGTCTGGCGGCGAGCTGGACGGCATTCATTATTTATAGTATTTTATTTTATTTTAATTTTAAATTTTTGTGTATAAATTTATGTACTTTTTGAATAAATGACATCCCAAATAAACACTACAGTTTCAAAACATTATAATAATTACATAAATGATTTATTAAATATGATAAAAAAAATTCTAACGTATAAATTCAAAACTCTCATCTGCTTGTGACTTCGAGATTTATATGAAATACTGTTTAACTCATTAAAAATGATCAGAGAAATTAGTGGCTAAAGAGATAAAACCTACAGGGTTAATAATTTTACAATATTTAAAGGAAAAGATCATGGGCTGCCGTCGTGGTGATTAAGTCCGTGCCTTGCTCCCGGGAACAAATCTTTGCCAGTCGCAAAACATTTACAATTCTGTAATATTAATATAACAATGTAGTTTCTAAAAAAAGGTATTTCGAATATAAATAAATCTGAAAGAGAATTGTTGTGGGACAAGCTAAATTTAAGAAACCAAAACTTAGGAATTTGTCAAAGTATACTGACAGAATCTTCTTCAAATGAGGCCAAAAAAATATTTAACCTAGTAATATTAATCCACCAGCAATCCCCTTGATCAGAATTTATATGAAACGGGGTACAATTGAGCTAATATGTTCTTTGAAATTAAAGTTCCCAAAGAAAAAAAGAATATGAATATCTCAACACAATATCTCAGTGAATTTAACATTTTGGCATTAAAGTAACGTTCGTTTCAAATCTTACGTGATTTTAATAGTAATAAATAAAACTATTATTATGCTGCGTGATTTAAAAAATCATTAGTTGATGCACGATTTGCAATATTGTACTATACTGCACATACTGTCTGTAGTAAATTTGAGCAATTATATATTTACGAAATCATATCGTATGAGATCTTTCGATTTATATGAATCTTTATTCGTTTTACAGTTTACTTTTCAGGGTAATAATATAATTATGTCGAGGTCAATATGTCAATTTAAGCATCGTCGGTGAATGTATGTCTATGACTCTATTCTGTTGCGGATTTTGATATCTCTATATTCGCATTTGATGATTATTGAGTTATAGTGATGATGGCTTAAGCTGGCAATATGGTCGGATTTCGCGATAATGGACATAGATTTGAAACCACCCATCCAATTATATAATAAGGCTGAACTTTCCATGAAGGAAGATATCGTAAGGAAACCATAGCATGGTGGTAGGATATTTCCTAATAATGCCCGCCTGGGTAACTACCACTTTCAAGTTTGAAAGCGCTAATAGGTATGTTCCGGCAGCAGTACCTCTAGGCTTAGTATGCTTACCATCCTGAACCACACTATCACTTAACATAAGGTAAGATTGCGGTCAAAGCTATACTATATAATTTTTTTAACTATTTCCTTGTAAACAGATTAATTTAAATAGGCAATGAATTTTAATATATTAAAATTCTTCCTTGTAGATAAATTAATGCTGATATCATAAGCAAAATAGAATTGAAGAGCCATTGCATAACTACATAAATTGAATCGTTCGTCTAATTCTATGTGGACGTTTTTTAAAAATGACAAAATTGATGGGAATATTTCATCGACATTTATGATAGATATACATTTATTAATACATTTTTAATATCATAATATGTTAATGGCGATCATTTATTGAGTTTAACAGATAAAATACAGAATAATAACAAAAGTCTAATATTTTTAACTTGAGAACATATTATGTTTCAACTTATTTTTTTTTGTTTAGTAGCGATTGATGAGTTTTAATGTTATCAATAAAAATTATATTACGTAAATGAATTTACTAAAAAACCTCAATGCGGTAAAAGAACAAACACTTGAAGAGATGATTCATTGCAAGTGAAATCACGGGAAACATTTAATAAATGACTTTTAGAATGAACTAAACAATAAATAATAGCTTTTTTTGTTGGGGAAATCCATTATGGTTTATAGCTTTAGTATCCATTCTTGGCCTTCGACGCGACGTGCATAGCTCCCGAAAGAGTTCCCCCCGAGGAACCCATCGCCTCCCGTAACCTCAGGTTGGCTTCTAATTTTCTACGAGGTTTAAACAAGGTTCTATTCCTCGGTGTAATAAATAATCACTAACAACATTAAGATTATCGTAAAGTTGTTTTATTCTCAATACATATATTGTTATATCTAATAATTTAAATTCAGTAAAAACCGATTAACAAAAAAAGACATATACAACCTCCTTTAATTTACGTATTAGGAAGTATCAATCCTACTATACTTAGTTTCGCTTATGGCGTTATCTAACATGTTGTTTGTCGTAGTCGTGAGTCATTTTATACCCACGTGGTTTACAAGTTCTGTTTAATCATCGTATATTGAACTGTTTATATTTTTATGAAATGAAATGAAGATGTCATGATGTTTTGTTTTTAGTCTATGAAGTAGAAATAAAAAAACATTGAATTCTATCCAGTAGTCTTTCCGTAATGCACGCGCTATGACAGACTCCGTATTTATATAAAATACTTTTGTCATAAGTCCGCATTAATTATGTATTTGCAAAAAAAAAATATTTATCTTTTTCAAAACAATTAGCATTTGAAAGTATTTTTTTAGAAAAACATTTACTTTTTATTCAATGATATTTAGATTTGAAACTATCACGAACTAAAATAAAAATAAAAACTTTTTCCAGAGTCCTTTCATACCATTGACTTACACTCACATAGACTTATTTGTAATGTTGTTCTATTTTACGTTGCCAAACAATTCAAACGGTAGACTAATTTTAGTTACATATTGGCAGTCTGCCATACGAAGTGTTTGTATAATCCCTATGCATAGTACATATGATGATTAACTACCACATCCTGATTTCTGTGTACAGTCTCACTCAGCATTCAATTGTAAGACTAGACGTCTAAAAGATTCAATTAGTTTGCAAACACTACTAAAACATTACAAATATCAAAACGGTCGTGAGTATTCTATCAGTGTAAGTTTTTCCTTTTTTCGTTTTGAAGCTTATAAAACTTATGAATTCAGAGATCTGTCAAGTGTCCAGTTATTGTCAAAGAAGCGTCGATCCATAATCTATCTAAAAGTATACACTATACAGATAAGCTACCAAAATTACGAATACTAGAAACTTATTAGAGTCTTTTTTTCGACTTAGGTAGTTAGTAGAGACTTACTGAAGTGTCATAATTTCCCAACTGTCATAACATAATCATGAATTCGGGTGTCGAATCTGTTGTAACTTGTAACTAAATCCGTAATTAGTTTACGGTTATGATTTTACTCGTAAATGTAACAACCTAACTACAAACTAATTATTATTTTAACTATTTACATTGTTATTACCTACTTGATCGAGAAAAGTTGTCACATTTGGAAAATATAAGTTTAACTTTTAATTATTGTTTTTCCGATTTTTGCTACTTTGTTTTTAGTAAATTTTCCAAACAATAAAAAGACTTTCCGCAAATGTTCAGGACTATAACGAACCGAACAATAAGAATTACCTACGTAATTAAATTGACCGAAATTTATTCAAATATCCGAAAAAAATATATATATTTCACGTTTTGCCGATTATTCCTTTCAGAAAACTCGTACTAATAATATTTTCTTAAAACCTTACTTACTAAAAATTCCACACAAAAATAGCAAAATCGGTCGAGTCACTTTCAAGTAATCAATATCTACTTACATACCAACAAATAATATCGAACTTTTTTTGTATGTATATAGATAAAATTAATAGATTTGAAAAGGCGATAACTTGCAATTTGCCAACTTAGATTCATTTTACTATTAAAATATTGTTTAGTTAGATGTTAATCCAAGAAAACTGTCAAATAAATTAATAATAATTTTAATATAAATTAAATAAATATATTACTTTTAAATTAAAAAAAAATTAAACACTATAATTTTTTTATTACTATTACAAAATTTTATGTTATCTTTGCCCATAATACAGACTAGAAATCAACGTATGCACACTTTAGTCAGCTGCCACTAATCTCGCGATTTTCTATTGGTAGCTAATCAATGCTATTGGTAGCTAAAAAATTATGAACATCCATTTTACGTTTTTTTTTAATTATTTAGATTAATACCTATCATTACACACACACTAAAATAAAAACCGAGACTTTATTAAAAAGATTTTGTTTTCTTTTAAATAATAAAAACAAGTAACATTTATCAAGTTAATAGTAATTTATAATTAATAGTAATAGGAGGAGGCTTAAATTTAAATTAATGTTCGGATAAACTACAAATTGTTAACTACTTATAAATAATATAAAAAAATGTATAGAAAATTTTATTGAATTTAACTTAACAATCATTTCAAAATATCTGAGTTTATATTTAAGAAACGATAAGATATTCTTATTGGTTATAATTATAAAGAAAAAAGTATTAACTTTATATTAATTACAATCAACTCTATCTAAAGCTTTTCAAACCAAGTAAATTATTACACAAAGCAAGTAACTTTGTCATTTCATTGAATCAAGAAATATACAAATATGACAAAAAAATATATAAATTCGAGTGCCTCTTGATTTCAAGACCACAATGTATCGAATAAGGTAACCTTTGGATACCGGTTTTGAAAACTGATGACAAAACCGGCTGATGATGTCTCCTCTTAAAGTAGAAAATATTATTATATGAAGATACAAATAACTACAAAAAATAATTTTAAACTAACGGATGTACGCTTTTGTCTCAAGACGGATAAACTATTAAATCTGACATATATAGTTAATGTGAAAAAACCATAATATGAAAATGAAATTGATTGAATTGAGATATAAAGTAGCTTCACATAAAAATCTGTACTATCTAAATTTTGGTTTTTATAATTATTATTACTATAGACAAATATTAAATCGATTAATTTTTGTTATAAATATTAAAATACAGATATTATCTAGTTTTCCTGGTTTTGGTACATGGAAAAGAAAGTCAGTAACAGTGACATTAAAGTAGTAAAATATCATGGCCGATGGTTAATGTAAAAATATTTTGTTTACATTTTAAAAGAAAGTACGAACTGGTGTGAAATGATTTTACTGTGTTTATTATATACATCTCTCTCCTCATTTCACAAATAACGTATGATAAAAAAAAAAATATATAATATCTATTACTATTATTAAATTACAACAATAATTATTTATTGTTGTAATATTATTTGGTTATTATTATAATTATCATAGTAAGAACAAATATATGTGTAATAAAACGTAATAACGTCATTACCTAGGTACCGATTATGACAATACATCGTATAGATTGTGATGGATTTACGCATCTAAGTACATATACGATGGAACAAAATTGCGGTTAGGATATCCTTAAACATATATTTCAAATTCACCGCATTTATAATACAAACAAATGAGTGAATAAGAGTTGTACAATAACAAATAAATTATTACAAATGATAAGCAAATATCATTAACGTTTGCTCATCGTCTCGTTGTTCTGAAAGGACAAAGGACGGTAAGCAGTTGCATTGCATCGGATAATTCACGCAAGCACAATACCCCGATAAAACATCATATTCAATTAAATTAAATATAATTATACCATTATGACAAATAACAAATCTTTACATTAACGAATACTGATGACTACTACTTTAAAAAAATAGGATACTTATTTCACTGGAGAATAGATACTTTTGATTGCCTCCAATGCATCCTTTATTGAGTTCGCAGTACAGGTGCCTCCTTTAGAATATGTTTTTGCACAACCCAATTCAGTAAAGCACTGCCTTTTTTGTACCTCTTCGTTGATACTACAACACGAAAGAATGGCCGCATTGCACATAGAAGGCAAGTTATTGTTTACCGAGGCCGGAATTTCGTCGAAAACTGGAGCTTGCGTCGTGAATGAGTTCTGCAAATAAACTGCTTTTAAAATTTGATGTTTTATGTTAATTGTGAGGTTTTCATTCGATAATTGGGTTATAACATTGGTTAGTAATTTTCCTTTTAAATTTTTAGTTATAGTATTAGTTTGAATGAACACTGTGTGAAAGAAAAGAAAACGGTTGCTAAGAAGCTATGATGTATTGCTTAATGTGTCGAGTACCCATAAAAATAAGACAATAGAAAAACAATGGAAAGCTGGCGTAAACGCCAGGTAAGTGCTCGAGGGGTTAAAAAGTTTCTGGAATTATCAGTAAATTTAAAACATATTAATCAAATTATATATTTCAAAAATTAAGAGACTGATTTTAATTTGTACCTTTTTAAAGATAGGACTAAAATTATTGACAAAATATAAAAGTGTCTCTAACATGATTTACTTAACAAGTGCTTACTATTTAATTCTTTTTTATTTTATTTTATATAATAACTTACTAACTATAAAAATTAAAACAAAACGTACAAATCGAATATTTGTTTATTAATTGAATATAATCGAATCGTAAAATAGGTAATTAACATCGGTTAGAACGATACAATATAGGCAATTAACAAAGCGTAACATTCTAACGTTGGGTGAAACTACCAGAAATTTAATCACTCACTTTAGCTTGTTCGCTGCCGTGGTCCACTGGAGGTACAGGTCTTTTCGGACTATTCTGTTTCGGTCTAATCGGCTCGAAAGAGATCGGTCTCGTGCCGTCGGAATCATCGTACTCCTCATTCGGGAGGTCATTCGTTACGAATCCCCAGTTTCTATTAACATCGTCGAGTTCAGGGAATCTTCTGGTAATGTTAATTTTCGGTACATCAGAAGATTTGCACGGTATGTATCTGGGGACAAAATAAGGCACCGGATATGGCACGTAGATAGGCTGAGGCGGAGGAGGTGGCGGCTGTTGCGATCTTCTAATATAGGTTGAAATTTCTTCAAGTAAACGTAATATCTCCGGCATTAGATCTTGTTGATTGTTATAAGAATCTCTTCTATTTGAATAGTATTGAGGAGGTTGATAATCGTAACCGTAGCTTTGCCACCTTCTCCTACGGTGTCTTGGCTGGGTGGTGTATTGTTTCTCTTTCCTAAATTCGGTCTGGGATTCATCCTCCTCTGTTAAAGTTTCCGAAGCATCCCTATCTGGATAATGACGACCGTTGACTGCCACCAGACACAACAAAACCGCAAACAATATAAGCTTGTTCATCTGAAAAGATAAAGAAAAAAAAAGACGTGAGAAAGTGTATTAACCTTCAAAGCTGTTGACAGGTTATAGTTATCATGAAATAATTATGTTATGAGTTATGATTCAACCACGTGAATGAACTTTTTAAAAACAATTTAGAACGCTAATTGTAGTTAGCATGAAATATTTCATTCAATTCTACCATCTAAACCATTAAAATAACCAATGTTCTAAAAATAGTACTTTTTTAAATAGATAAAATATTAATAATTTCGATTATAATTTTTAAACGCCAAATGTACTGTAAGCGAACCATTCTTTAGCACAGACCTTGTCGCATTTAACAAAATAACTAAAGACCTCGACGATGAGAATCGAGTTGCTATAATACTATTTGATTATGTTGTCGACATTGATGAATCTGAGTTGAATTTTAATATATCAAATAGCGTTTGACATTTACTAAACGAAGACGAAGTACGTCTTGTAGTAACCGGTTGTTTGTAAAGCCACGATCTCTAGCAAAAAATAACGTTTATTTTCAATCTATTATATATATAACAACGTGTTTCTACGTGATGACTTATAATCAATATAGAATTGATTACAAAGAAACATTTCAACTATACAGTAATAGATACAGGTTTTACATTTATTTGACCACCACAACATTTTTATTTTTGACACTGTTAAAATCAAAAATTTAAATTAAGTAGAAATGCATAGAAAGGGTACTCTAAATTCAGATTACCTTATCATTTCTTAATACTACGCAAAGAACTCTGAATATATATTAAACGCTGTTGTTAAAATATTACTTTAAAGTCTACATATTCAAACATGCTTATAATATGCACCTATAAATAATGCCATACGACCAGAACACTCGCATTTCTTACACATAGTAAACATTTAAGTTTACTCAACCTACATTTGCTTGTTAAATATTTTTCTATTTAAGTCCGTTTTTTTATGATCAATTTTACATAAATGATACACACCTTGTATTTAAGACACTATAAAAAATACTGAATTAAAAAAAAGCAATTGAATTATACACAAACACGAATTATCCAATTACTGTTATCATTATCACTTAACAGTACATTTAATTAGGATGAACGCGTGTGAACACAGCTGCTGTTTTTGTCAGACTGAGTACCGGTATGATGTGTGAACTATGGAGCGCGGCCGTGGCAGTGAATGCGCCTACACAGCCGGCATTCGAATATTTATGTACAACAACCACGGGAAATATTGTCTCTGGATTTACGTGGACACACCCATCCACTTTTACGTTGACATGAAAATCAATTAGTCAATCTAACGGTGACGTCATTTGAACACTGCATAAGTATGATTTTTCCTTCTGGCGTCTGCTTAGTATTATTACAGTTGCGAGGACCTTCAGATTTGCTTGACACACTTATTGCAGGAAAAATCGATATCGATGATCGTTCGATGAATAATGTGTACAACTTACTATGGGCAATTTATATCATCGTAAAACACGAAGTAATACGTAAAAGTATGTTTGTATATTGCTGGAATACACATTACTATATCGATTGTCGATAGAACTAACAAAATCTGTAATTGGTTTAATTCTTTTAAGGCAATCATATATTCTAAATGCATCACAAGGAATAGAATGATTACACAAAATAATAAGTGTACGATTCGCATTATTAACTAGAGTTAATACCTTTCTGTGTATATTATTTGACTATAGTATATAATATATTATATTTGGCTATAGTAGTAACTTCACCAAAAAAATCTATCTGCTTTATAAGGCTTAGACAAAAAAAATTGCCTTTTTATACTTTCTTTACGTAAAAGATGGGTTTGACGTTGGCTGAGAAAAATCACAAGTTACAAATATATTTTACAAAATTTACGCCAATAAAAAAATTATTTAACGCGTACACAACAAAGAGTTAAAATTTATTTTAACACGATTCATGGCATCCTCCTAATAATTTTATGTATTTGTCACTTGAAACCAATTTATGTATATTAAATAGGTTAATTACTTAAATAATAAATGTGGTCTGAATTCCTCATACATATTGCTCACAAGTACAGTTTCTAATTTGGTAAATTGTAATCTAAATCTAGGAATGAACTTATCTAAAACATGTATTTTTTAAAAATTTTGCGTTCCATATTTATCATTTATCTAAAATCTATTATGTACTGGTTTTCTAAAGGCGTTAGTCTATATTGTTCACTGCCACTTTAATGGCTAATAAACCCAAAAATTGTTTACTTCAAAAATATCTTATTAAAAACTGTAGCTTCAATATAAAAATCAATCTGGGCTTGCAATGGTAATAGCCCTCTCACTGTTCCGAAAGATAGTAGATTCTACATACAAGACGAACTTAATACGGGAACATAAGTACTTTTTACATATATATCTTATTATTTTTATTTCAGTATAATTATATTCAGACATAACTTGTACATTACCATAAGAAAAAATATATGAATTTGAAACCTAAAATTCATTTTTAATTTGACAAAACAGTAGTAATTTAAAATTTGCAAAATGCAAAAAAGGCGTATAACAGGAATTTTATTTCAATACATCTTAAAATCTCACAAACCGGATAGATTTGTAAAAAAGTGATTGATGATAAATAAAAAAAAAGATAATGCGCCCCTTTGGCTAATTCATGTACGCCTTTTTGCATTCGGCACGCAATTTACTTATTACAAACCATGTTGTAAATATTGTGAATTACATTTATTATTTTATTTGTATACGTGAAAATAATAATTTAAACATAACAAAATGTTAAATAAGCTTACAATAAGCATGTACAATAATGTGTATTTGAATTAAGTGGTTTTTAATCAAATGCGACAACTAGATGTGGTAATGTAACGTAAAATTAACTTTATGGTATTATTGTAAATGGATATTTAAAAACCTATTAGCGTTATTGATTTCCCTCTGTAGTATGCGAATGAAATAAAAATAAATATACAAAAACATTTATAGAAAATATATGTAATTAAAGATATTAAATAATTTATCTCACATCGATCAGACGTCACGTGATTAATAAGAAATAAATATATTACTAATGTGTCTAATATTTTTTCCTAAAACATTAATACCTATATATTTTCAATGTAATCGTTTTATGAAATTTTCAAAACAGATTTGATATTAATTGATTAAATTCGTATAAACATTTTCAATCATTATTTCATGTTAAATAATATAATTACAAGGATATATACATTTTATACAAGGAAATTATTTAATACATCACTTGGATATTCCAGGTTTGAAGAATACAGCAATACTTAAAAATATAATAGTAAATTTACCTTTCGGAACAACTAAATCAAAAATAAATAATTACTTATTAAACAAACGTCAAATATTCAAATTATTTGACCGCAGTAACCGTATACCAATAGAATAGTAAATGACAACATATAAAGATATTTATCTATTCTTAAAAAAGGACGGTACTTTGTGCGGTGTTTGATTTCGGAAATACCATCTTTAATCATCATAAAGTAATATTATAATAAATGTATTATTGTGAGTAATTTATAGGACGGTGAAGTATCCTTTAGAATTTTCGAAGCAACCAGAATTTTCTAGCTCATGATATTGATGGCCTACGAATGAAAATTGATACTTTGGTGACTTAGTAACAAATTTATTTTTACTTACACAAAAGTTTACTTAGGATATTTAACTGAGAGTAAAAATCGCTATAAAAATCGTTGTGTGATTTAGGAGCAATTAGCGGATAAACAGACAGAAATACAGTGAAACCTACTTAGTTTTATGCGATGTGTAGCTGAACGATATAATTAAAAATAGAACACAGGAGTATAGATCTATATATAAAATATCACGGACAAAACTTGCAGTAAACACTAGTGTGGCATTATAAACTTCATTACAATAATTATTATAAACTGCGCCCGCGTTTCATATATTTTTCACTGCGTATGTAGCCAAAACCTAAGCTTTTTCAGTGTCGATGACGTAAAATAAATTAAACTAGCTGTTAGCCTGTTTTAAATATTACAAAACCCTTCACAATAAGAGTACATGATTTAATTAATTATTTATCTATGCACTATATAAGACAACTCTTATTTTTTCAACGAAACAATTAATCATTCCGGTAATGAAAGCCACAATTCTAACATGATTAAACAGAATGTAACAAGCGCGAGATAACAATCGAAATTCGATTCTAATTTGTTACGCCCGAATCAATCACAACTCAAATACTGTAAAAACTTAACCGAATCTTCTTAGTGGACAGCGTCGTCCGTGAGAATCTTTTCGTAAATTTTTGGAATAATATACAGTAAATATTTTTTGCACTAATTTCCAGGAGCCAATCAAAGAAAAACAATTTTCATATACATAGCACAGTATCTATATATATATATATATATATATATATATATACAATTCAGTACCTTCCTTTCTTCAGTTTCTTAACCTCTTTTTAATTGGAACAACTGACGAGCTTTAGTGTTACTAAAAATATTTTTTTTCTGCAAATTTTCAATTATTATGCTCGTATTTCACCGATGATCAAAAGTTATATTAAATTGACAGTATTCTTGTGTAATTATATATTTGGTCTTTTATTTTACTTTATTAACATTATTGACGGAATGTTGTTTCAAACTCAATTATAAAGTTATTAGCACTCTGAACTAAATGAAATTTTTAAATGTAAGTTATTTCAAATATAATATAATCTTTTTCTATATTTTTCCTATATATTCCTTCGAAAGTCTTCCATCGCCATAAAGAAAACATTAGTTAAATATTTTTATAAGAATTTAAAGCTTCATTTGATTTAAAAAAAACTATGAAACCATACATTAGCAATTTGTTGAATAATGATGATGAACTCAAAAATATACTGAGACCAAAAATATGAGGAACGGGTGGAGCATCGTAAAAACATGTTTAGTCATTAAGTACGTGATAAAGCGTGTCGAACGATGGCCTACATTACGCAGTTGCTTTTAATTTTACTATTTTCCCAGTCTAGGTACATGAAACTTTATTACCACACTACTGTCGCGCGAAGTAATGCATCGTAATTTTCTATATAAACTATCTGTGTGCCTGCGGCTGCGCCCGCGTTTTGTATATTCTTCACTATATTTTAATTTTTTAATAGGGAACTCTAATTATTTTCGAAAAATTAAAGTAACTTAAGTTACGCGGAGTAACTTCAACTATCCAACAAAAGAAGGCTCGTCAAAATCGGTCCTGTGGTTCCGGAGACTACCCAGAACAAACAGACAAACAAAAATTAAAATAAAAAAAATTGATATGGGTATCATATATACGAGTACATTCATAAAAATATTTTAACATTGCAAATAAACACTTCAATTTTATTTATTAGTTCAGATAGCATAGATTTCATAGTACTGTGAGTCTTTAGTTGATGTTTGATATCTTTAATACATAACTTTAAATTAATAACACGACCCATTTTTTACAATCTTATTATTAATTATGAATTTATTGTTACAATTGCATACCAATCATCATTTATATTATCGATTCATATTCGGACTTTACGCGCTTGCAATTTACCGGCTGCCAATAAAGTTTCCAGAGTGTCGAGGCATATAATTTTATCCCTTATAGTGTTTGGCACTTACGTTGTCAGTTATTGCACAAAGTACTACGATTTACTGGCGCATGTATTGTGTAAAACCCGTGTTTATAAATTTCTATGTAGCTCATACATTTGGCATCCCTATACTAGGGAAACTATGTCTAGTCGAATTACATCCATTGACTTGGTATATACGCATATAATTATTACAAAACCTAAACAATTGACATACATATAAGAGTTAATAAAATACGTTCTCAAACGTTAATTTAAGAGACAAAATCTAAACTTTGATACCTTTATTATATTGATTTACGGTTAACATAATGTTGATAGAAATAAAAAAATAAGCGATTTAATAAATAAATAGACACTAAATTAACGTTCGATGCTATTTTATTGAAAAAGATTGATAAAAGGGGATTATTCGTTTTTAGTTTTTGCTATTCTACTCCCGTAGACAAAGCTGTAAAAAATGCGCAGACATTAAACTCTTGCTTACGAACTTAAGAGGACATGTGGTCGACAACACATTTGGAAAGTATGTATTTCAAAAATCTATTACTATAGCGTTGTGCCCATAGATGTAAGTAAAAAACGGGAGATAAAGGACACAATCTTTGACTTAGACCGGATAAATTAGGCCCAGTAACACAATTGACGTTAGTCACAATCAAACAGGTGTTTGCGTACCATGTCACAAAAATTACCATAAATCTGTGTAAAAAAAACAACAACAATGTCTTCATGTGTAATTAAAAAGTGCACTAATAGTTCAAAAACTAAAAAACAAGTCCCATGCCATTACTTTTCATTCTTAAGTACTAACAAATCGAATTATTTCTTTAAATTTCTTCCGATTTACATCCCTCTTCAAACGCCATTTGCAGACAGAGATAGAAATATACGATTAGTAAGAATGCGACAAGCGCAACTCACGCGCGGCGTGGCACGAAGTACAATCAAGAAAAATTATTGTTTTGCGTAAAATATTACAATAGATACATAAAACTTAACGTGATAAATAAATAAATTTCACTTTTCATGCGTGTATTCCAGCCTCACTTACTAACCACTATCCTGTGTAATATTATAATTTAAATATTAAATTTCTTACAACATAATTATCCTTTTATTTCAAAAGATTACAAAACGTATTCAAAAATCTTACATTAAATTAAACATCCTAATATTTAGATAAAGTGAGAACCTAACAAAATATACATCCAAATGATACTTAATACTTACATTATAAAGTAGAAACTACAATAATAATGTCTTTAACATTTTATTGAAAATTTATCTTGCTGACTGTACCTACATTGCTTTCGACAACTATTGGTTCACCGAGGATATCCGAATATATTTTGTTTACGTTGCAGCGCGACGTTTATTGCTATCTCGTTCACGCTAGTCCGTTTATGTGTCTCTATCTCAGTTGTTAAAGCATTTATAGCAAATTTACAAAAAAAACTTGATTGTGTGCGCGTTTTTGCGTGTGGTTGTTTTTGGTGTAACTATATTTACGTGATATTAGAGTGTCCCGCATCTCCCGTTTTTTTATTTTAATTAATTTTTTAAACATCTATGGTTGCGGCCCATAGGAAGAGTAATAAAACACGAAAGGGACAACTGCAGCTCGGGTTGATTTTACCTACGCAAAATAGACGAAAACATCACTTCGTAGTACCCTGTTTCCTTCTCCAAGGCTGAACCGATTTTTAAATTTCTTTCAGTTATAGAATAAGAAATAAGAAAGAAATTTTATTCATTACATTTGTTTGACGAGGGTCTGAAAATGACGGTAAAAATCGAGCAATTTTTTTTTTCACTTTCAAAGACTCCTAGTGTCCACAATAACAAATTTATGGAAAAAATCAAAACGTACGGGTATAGCGATGGTGGATATATATTATTTGGTATAAAAATATTTATCATAATGCTGTTATCCAGGGAGGAAACAGGGCACCACCTTTTTATGGAATAAATGCCGCTAGCATATCCTCTTAACATTAGTTATTATAAAATTATATTTTTACCGAAAACTGGAGTCTAATTTGTATTTTTTCTAGTCTAGCTGTATTTAGTCTGTCTTCAAAATTGAACCAATAAATTCAGATACCTCTTGGTATAAATAATACTGTGACCTAAAGAGAATTTACATGTGCATATTGCTAAAAGACAATAAATCTTTTGAAACATAAAATAGTTTATCAGAAACAACAGACATTTAACAGTGTACGAATGCATTATCGCTTGAGCTATTATAATGACATACATTTAAAATATTTATTGACGTATTTAACGAAAGCGCCGTCTCATTTCCGTCTGGTTTTTCCTATCCCTCTATTAGCTAGTCCGTTTGAATCATGCATGATTTTGGATCGTTTTCAGATAAGTCAACGATCCACACACGTACTTTATCAACATTATAAAGTGACGCATCGATAGTCCTACGATTTTTCGTTAATGGCGTTCAGTTAGCAAATAGAGGTGGGCCAAAAAATCAAGCTGACCAAATAAAACGTAAATGAGTGTATAAACCAACCAATACGGCCTCATGCGTCATTTAATATTTAAGCAAACTTGAGATTTTTTTAATAAACTATGTCTTAAAACATTCGTGACTTTTAACTATCTGATTACCGTTGCTAACAGTATTATAACATAAGTAGTAAGTAAGTATATTGTTATTCTGATATTCAATATTTATTACAGGTTTTAATAATGAATACTTATCTATAATAATAACCATTAATGCCAAAGATATTTAATTTAATGTTATATTTATCGGTAAAATTATCTTTATTACTACTTCCTTTTCATATGAATCACTAGTCTATTGAAAAATTGTTTATATTTATATTAAGAGTTTTTTTTTTGTTTAAAAGCCATATCAAAATTTTATTTTCTAACTGCTCATTATACAGAACCATAATAGTATTATTTACCAGCAATCAATAGCTAAGTGGTAGAGGCGTCGATGGACGTCGGTTTGAATTCACTATTGCATATCAAATATTAGACATTAGAGGATGTATAAATGCATTATCGCTTATGTTATCTATAATGGTTTGAATTTTCGATGAACAAAAAAGCATAGTTATGAAACCATAGCTTGATATAGCTATTTCTAAAGTTAGAGAAGCTAAATGTAAACATTGCTTATGTAACCCGCCGCCCCCCCTCCTAACAAAATCCATGAAAAATCATCAAATCGTAGACCACTCGACTCCATTGTTGCTTATGAAGTACTTTTTAATCCTTTTTTTAACCCCGCTGCACATCTCAGGCATGGCCTGAGACTTTGTTACCCTTTTTGTATTGTATATATTTCTTTTTATTCTTTAAATAAATATACAGTCTTTATTAGTTTCTCTTTTTTTTTTTATTTTTCTTCCTTTTTTCTTGACTCTTATGTCTGTTTTATGATTTTTTGATTTTATTTTATACCTACTTAAGCATTTATTACATAATATCTTTAGATTTCCTCTTTCAAAATTTTTACTTTTTTTTTAAATAATGTATAGTCTCTGTGCTCTGACCACAATCTCTCCTGAAGTCAAATGACGATGTGCTCCAGGATGGAAAACACACTATGCCTAGAGGTACTAGTTCTCAAGTGATGCTGCCGGAACACACCTATTGTTAATTGGCGACAGGTTTTCAAACTTAAACATGGTAGTTACCCAGGCAGGCATTATTTTAAAATGCTCTACCACATTGCTATGGCTTCCTCACGATGATTTCCTTCACCCAAAGGCCAGGCTGATTTTTGAGTTGAATAGGTGGGATCGAACCAGCGTCTATTAACGCGGGATCCGGTCATATTATCAACTTCGCCATCAACGTTACTTATTCTAATATACAGTTCACTCACTTCTGTTTAAATTGTTTGTTATCTTGGTTTGTCTCAATTTTCTCGCGTAATACTTGCACGGCCCCGTAGATACAGTCATCACACATGTATTACATGAGGTCAGCCAAACCCTCATGATATCATCGTTACTCAACAGACTCTGTGTATACGCTCTGATAAAAGGGTCAGACTAAGTACAAAGGTTATTATTATAACCTATAAGGAGTCATGCTCTAAATTTAGTAAAATGTAAATAGCGCACGAAGCTGTGGTTGCCGCCCTTAATGTAAGCTAAATATAAATTCAGGTCAGATAATGATTACGTGTAATTTCGATTTTTTTCTGTCTATAAACAAAAAGGTTCAATAATACAATAAAACTACTTTGATACATTTTCTGTTTTCTAAATGTCGAATGTATGCATTTTTTATTGTACTAAAAATGTGTACACATTTTTTTACTGACAAACCGTTGTTGACCAGACGGGCCTTGACAACTTTACCGAACTTAGTGAGTGAGTACTGAATTTTACACTAAGCTTGCGGTAAATAAACACAAAACGTAGTAATATTCATAAAATTTTTGTATATTTTGTTTTTCTTTCTAACTGGCTAATGCTGTTGACCGGAAGGGCCTTTACAGCTTTGTAGGTATGATCGTAATAAATAAGTGCGTCGGTGGTCCGAGCGAGCAATACGTGTTTTCTCCGTGGCTAGTTGGATACGGTGTGCCGGACGGCGCGGTATGCGGGCGGCGAGTCTCGGGGTGCGCATGCGCAGCCCGATACCGTTAGCATTCGACGGCGCGCCACAATACTCCCCCTCGAGAGACCATCTTAGGATGGGCGATAGTAATTTGGAAATCTAACTATCCTCCCAGAGCGCGTAGTTGTAGGTTCTGTCTCTTCATTTTTCCCGCGAACAGGAATCTTGGTGCGTATCTTTAGCAATATCTGGGTTTGATATATATGCTGGTTTTAATCTGTCTATTGATACTGTTTGTTCCTTTCCCTTTATCAAAAGCTTATAGAATTTGTTGGTTCGCTGTACCACCTTATATGGTCCTGAATATGCTGGTTGAAGAGAACCTCTGATGGTATCATCTCTGACGTAAACATGAGTGGTGTAAGGTAAGTCTTTAAATATAAAAACGTTAGGTTTGCTGTGTCTGGATGCTGGTTGTGGTCGAATATTTTTCAAATTGTTACGAAGGCGTGTGGTAAATTCTGTGATGTCACTAGTATGAGAGGTAGTACTTGGGTGGAAAAATTCTCCAGGTAATCTGAGAGTCTCGCCATAGAGGAGTTCGGCCGGTGAAGCTTGTAAGTCCTCTTTGAAAGCGCTTCTAATTCCCAGTAGTACTAAAGGCAAGGTTTCAGTCCAGTTTTGTCCTCCGTGGCACATTATGGCTGTTTTCAGCTGTCTGTGCATTCGTTCGACCATGCCATTGCTTGTGGGATGATAAGCAGTTGTTCGGTTGCGTTGAAATCCAGCTAGTTCGGCTAGTTTTTTCATCAGCGCGGATTCGAACTGCTTTCCGCGATCGGTAACAATTTCAGATGGACAACCGTAGCGTGCTATCCAGTTGGATACAAAGGCTTTGGCGACAGTTTCGGCCGTTATGTCTTGCAATGGTATTGCCTCAGGCCAACGTGTGAATCTGTCGATGGCGGTAAGGCAGTAACGATATCCGTCAGAAGGAGGTAGTGGACCTATCAAGTCTATATGGATAAACTGGAATCTGGAGTTCGGTAGTTTGAATGTTCCCCAGGGTGCTGTAACATGCCTAGAGATCTTCGTACGTTGACAAGCATGACATAGTTTTGACCACTCGCGACAATCTTTGTTCATACTGGGCCATACAAAGCGCTGAGCTATTAATTTTAAGGTAGCATTCGCCCCCGGATGACTCAAGGAATGTAAACTTTCAAACACTTGGCGTCGAAATGGCGTTGGGACGAAGGGTCTGAGTGTTTCATTGTTGTCATTACAATAGAGTTCTACCTGCGTTCCCGGTATAGTAATTTTACGTAGAGTAAGCGAAGTTTCTCCATCGATAATTTTTTTTTAACTCAATGTCGCTCTCTTGTGATTTCGCTAGGAGTACTAAGTCAACAGGTTTTGTTATTTCCTCAATTCTCGATAAGGTGTCGGCCACGACATTTTCTTTTCCCGATATATGGCGTATGTCTGTGCTGAATTGGGAAATGTAGTCCAAGTGACGGAATTGTCGTGGTGAGCATTTGTCTCGACGTGTAGCGAAAGCATAACAAATAGGTTTATGGTCAGTGTAGATCACAAAATGGCGCGCTTCTAGCATGTGTCTAAAATATCGTATTCCTTCATAGATCGCAAGTAGTTCTCTGTCGTATGGAGAATATTTTACTTGCGATGGGCTGAGCTTACGAGAGAAAAAGGCAAGGGGATTCCAAGTGCCGTCCTTGAATTGATGAAGGGCGGCGCCTATTGCAGTATCCGATGCGTCTGTGACCATTGCTATCTTTGCATCTAAGTCTGGATGCGCAAGTAGTAGTGTGGCTGGCACAAGTTGTTCTTGCATTCATCAAATGCGATCAATGCCTCACCGGTAATGTTCACTGGATGTGAGCCTTTTGTTTTGTCGGTAAGCAATGCGTGGAGTGGTGCTTGAATTTTTGCTGCTCCAGGGAGAAACTTGCGGTAGAAGTTTATCATGCCTAGGAAGCGTCGTAGTTCCTTCACTGTTTTTGGTAAAGGAAATTCTTTAATTACTTCCACTTTGGATTCCAGAGGTTTGATTCCGGCAGAAGAAACGGTATAACCTAGGAAGGTAACTTCTGGAGATCCGAATACACACTTTGATGTGTTTATCACCATACCGTAGTCGCGAAGTTTTTCAAAAATTTGACGAAGGTGATCTTTGTGGGTAGTTTCGTCTTTTGAAAAAATTAAAAAATCGTCGAGAAACGCGTATGTAAAATCCAGGCCTCTGGTGATTTCATCGACGAATCGCTGGAAAGTTTGACCTGCGTTTCTTAGGCCGAAGGTCATATAGGGAAACTCATATAGTCCGAAAGGTGTAGTAATAGCGGTTTTGGCTATATCCTCATTATTTACTGGAATCTGATTGTAGGCTCTCACTAAATCGATGGTGGAGAAGAATTTACAGCCAGAAATGTTATGAGTGAAGTCTTGGATGTGAGGAATTGGGTATCGGTCAGGGATGGTCCTCGCATTAAGCATTCTGTAATCGCCGCAGGGTCTCCATCCGTTTTCTTTTTTAGGCGCTAGGTGAAGAGGTGATGACCAAGGACTCTCAGATGGTCTTGCGGTTCCTGCCTTTATCATAGCTTCGAACTCTTGCTTAGCAATGCGCAGTTTATCTGGAGCTAGGCGACGCGGTGAACAGGAGACTGGTGGTCCCGGTGTAGTCCTTATATGGTGGACCGTGCCATGGTTCAAGATGCGGTCGGTTCCAGCTGGACGTGTTATTTCCGGGTACTCACGTAGCAATTGATGATAAGTGGTATCACCGATGAATGTCTTCACAGAAGAAATAGCGTTTACTGATTTTACTGGTACCGTTGTAGTCTTCAAGGTCGTGACGGTATCGATGAGACGTTGATTACGACAGTCGACTATGAGACCATAATGTGATAAAAAATCGATGCCGATGATTGGTTTGGTAATATCAGCTACTACGAAACGCCATGAAAAAGAACGGCGAAGACCTAGATTTAATTCCAAATGTATAAATCCGTAGGTAACAATTGTTGATCCATTTGCGGCAGTGAGTTCGTATGCAGTTCGTGGTCGTCTTTGTTTGAGAGCGGAACGTGGAAAAACACAAAGGTCGCTCCCAGTGTCGACTAAAAATTGCGTTTTTGAATACTTATCCGTTACGAATACGCGACCTTTTGAACTGAGGCAATCATTCGTCGCTATTAACGACCGCCCCTGGCATTTCCCGGCTGATGGTCGCACGGTTTTAGACACTTTCGAGCTTTATCACCGTATCTATGATGAAAATAGCACATAGGAAACTTCTTATAGCAAGCTTGTGAACGTATATTACTTTTGCTTCGTTCGCGGTGGTTTTTCGTTCTTGTTTGTCTCGATTTCTCGAACGAGTTCTTGCTGAGACTCCTGTAGAAAGCGAATGCACTTGACAAGTTAGATCCTCTATCTGTTTTGCAAACACATCAAGTGTAGATCTAAGTATGACGTCAGCTGATGCCGCCTGATGTGAAGATCTTGGTGCCAGATCGTGCACTTTATTTGTTTTTATGTTGAAAGCCATTATTGGACACTAACAAGCACTAAAAATCAGGTTTTGTTGAAAAACACAGTGTTCACAATTGAGGGGTCACCAATGTAGGTATGATCGTAATAAATAAGTGCGTCGGTGGTCCGAGCGAGCAATACGTGTTTCTCCGTGGCTAGTTGGATACGGTGTGCCGGACGGCGCGGTATGCGGGCGGCGAGTCTCGGGGTGCGCATGCGCAGCCCGATACCGTTAGCATTCGACGGCGCGCCACAGCTTCACCGTGTCTTTGTGGGCGAGTGCTGAAGGGACTCAGCCGCAAAAAGGTAACTAGCACAAGGGCACCAAAGTGGTACGAACCTTGGCTTGACCGTTACTTGTGTGTAAAAATTGCGCGGAATTTTAATACTAGCTAATCCCAACATTATTTAATTAATATAAACAAAAAAGGTTCCTTACAAGAGCTATGTGTCTGCGTGTTGTGTGCAGGAGTATGTATGTAGTGTTGTGCGTGTGATGCTCAGTGCATGGTCACTGATTAGTGTCACTGTATCGCGCTGGAGCGATGTCAAGAGCCTCCCCAGTTGGGTAATCGACAAGTCTTGGGTCGGCACCGGAGGGGGACTCGAACTGTGTGCGAGAGCAAAATTAGCCGCCTGTCCCCGGCGACGGAAACAGCGGTTTCGCAGGCGTGGGCGCTGATACGCATAATTTCTCGGTTGATACGGAAAGATCCTATTCGCGCAAGTGATCGCTGAAGACATTTCGCGGCTTCCGAAGCAGTTTCGGAGCTTTCGGATCAGTGGAGTACGCTACGGCTTTAACTATATGTGAGTTCGGGCGTGTCTCTGCTCGATTAAAGAAGGCGCAACATCGGGACTTGATTACGGAATGAATGGAGGGCAGATTCAGATGTCTGTGTAAGTCCACAATTCTCTTATACCCCTGGGCACCTATGACTCTCCTTATGAGGCGATTTTGAATCACTTGGTTAGAAGTCAGGTCGTTATTGACAAAGGCAGGAGCGCAATACGTTATGATAGCTCTGACTACCGTTTTGTAAAGAGTAACTTTTTGCGGAGGGCCATTTTACTCTTGGAGTTGTACAAAGGAAAAATGCCCTAGCACTATAGCTGTCTGACGCTTGACTTTCTCAATGTGAGGTTGTGATTTGGGTGGATAAATGACATGTGTGAATGTTGAATTGACAACTGACAGAGGTGGATGATTATTGGTAGGAATCTTGCAAAACTACTAACATATAATATTTTAACACAATAATAGATAATGCCCTTTTAAATAGAAAGTATAATAGATACCCTTTTAATTCCAATTTCAATGAAACCTGATTAAAGGTGCGTTTATAACAGAAATTGACAAGTATCACACTATGAATATAAAGTTAATTGTATTTGATTGACAGATATATGCATTGTTATTGAAGTTCACACCGCAGGTAATATGATCAATATTTGACCATGACCCTAATAATATACCTACTTCCGATGATCGCAGCAAGCCATGTTTGTTTAACTTTGTTAGATATGCAGCGTATCGCCTCAATGAATTTGTTTACTTTGTTTCAGTTGTAGTTAAGTGATTATTACTGATATATTGGTGTTCGCCTGGTGGTCGATAGCGACGATGACTCAGTGGGTAGTGCGGCCGGATTCCGCGTCAATGGACGAGCTCACTTATCCCACACTAAAATCAGCCTGAGCTTCCGGTCAAGGAAAATATCGTGAGAAAACCGTAGTTTACTACCGACTAAGGATAATCGCTTAATCGTTACCCACGGGAAGATAAGGGGTAGATAAGATATTTCTCTTAACCGGCACCACACATACATATCTTTAAATCCTACTTCGCAGGCCTTTTTATATTAAAATCAAACTGCATACTTTGATTAATACATAAATAATATGATTACGTACTATTATGTATAGCTTGAATTCTATAAACTTCGAAAGATCTATGTATGTTCCTATAATAAAATTTGTATCATTATTAAGTAAATTGGTATTCAGATATTATTCGTCTGATAATAATATCTTTGTAATATTAATCATAATAAAGCGTCTGAAACAACGCTGTAAAATGTGCTTAATCCTTGAGTTTATTTTATATCGTCTTTATGACTTTGTCCGCTCCACTTATATGAATAAGTGTCATGATAACATAGTGATTACTATGTTTGTCCAGCTTATAAAAATACACAGATAACTTGTTTACCACATATTAAATTACTGAGAATTTTATTTTCCTGATGGTACTTTACATTTTTTTTAAATTTAATTATCAATAAAACGTATTACAAAAAAATATACATCTATAAAGCACCACTTAAACCTTTAAGGTTTGTCAGTAGCACTTAAAATTAAAAAAAAAAATGTATTATATTATATAATGTAGTTAGGGCTTTTACAAACAGAATAAGTAATTTTTTTTTTTTAATTTGCGTTTTTATATTAATATTGTTGCGTAAGGATGTAGGTAAAGAATTTAAGAGTCTAGGAATTAAGTAAGTAGTTGTCCGTTCGCCGTAACAATTATTGGCTGAGTAGGTAGTTAACATATTTTTTGCGATCTGTCGTGTGTTTATAGGTCTATTTTCTTCTGTAAGTTTGTGTTAAAAAATTGTTCCTTTAAAAGACTCAATTTAACTTTGTCGTAAATATTAAACATGTAAAACATGTATTAAACACATTAGTAAACATGTAATTTTTGATAAAGTTTATCAAATTTAGTTTTTTGATAAGTTTAAACGATTATTCTATTTTAAAGCAAATCTATCTTCTACTAAAATAATCCAACACATTTATATTTATTAGAATTTACTTAGGGGTCGAAAATTGACCATGATGATTATTGGAAATTGCAGAAAAATACTGTTTGTAAGATTTTATATTAATAATACTAAGCTCATGAATAGTTGCTAAATATTAAAACTGTTTGACAAATAGAAGAAAAAAGTACTGAAATAATTTTCTCCTTTTTTATTTATTTATTTCATAGGTAGAATTACGTTTACAGTGTTTATAATATAATTATATGGATTTTTGCCCGATTTATACTGAGGTAAAACATTATATTTGCCTTCAATCTCCACACTAGCCTCATAGGTATTTCCTGTGAAGTTCCCATACATGTAGATTAAATCAAATCATATATTAGGAATTAGTATAACCTATAATAGGGTTTTGTGTGAGTATGTGTGTGTGTGTGTGTGTGTGTGCGTACGCTAGTTTTTGTGAAAAATACAATGTCAATTTAATTTATACATACTTTGAACCTAGACATTTTACTGTTTAAGATAAAATATAAAACCGCACTGTCTTAATCGGGTGCCCTAAATTTAGCACATCTAGCCAACTTGATTACAATCACCAGACACAAGGTGAAAACCAGTCAGAATAACTCAGTACCTCATTTTATCTACATTTCGGGTTTACCAAATAACTTTCACCATGACATTCATAGGCAACTGTGACGTTGTGCATTTCTAAAAATCGCTCTCAAATTTTTACGTCGATGAGCGCCGGTGTATCGTAATTTAAATAAATGAAATCCTTCATACTTAAAGACTGTTAGATGTGTTTCGGTTATAATTTTTTGTTTTATTATTTAGTGCTCGGAAAAGTGATTATACACTTCATCTTCACAATAACGTATTATCTAAAACCGATCGCGATCGCTGATAGATGAGAATTTATAAACAGTCGCAATTATCATGCCGGGCTATATCTACCACGGTTAAAACCTCTAGTTAGGTCTGGATATAGTCTTGCTGAGCGAGAAACGAAACGAGACTGACCTTAATATGCATAGTAAACTTTTTACAAACTACTCGGGCTAAATTACCCTTTTTTTTTTTTTTTTTTTTTTTTTGACGGGGGGAAATGCATTTACGCACTACCCTTATCTATTGTACTTAGGGGATCAAAGTCCCCCAGTACACTAGATAAGGGGCACGGAGTGACGAGCTCCGTGCAGTGTAGGACTTACCCGGGCGAGAGTCGCCCGGAAATACCCACTAAAACCCCCCGGGGCCGTCCGCTGCATTTGGGATGGGGGCGACACGGGGTGGCTTTCGCAAGCACCGCGTCGCCCCCTGCAGCGAACCCGCCGGGCCTCGTCGTGCAATGGCCCGGTGGGGATGGGGGAGTGTACACACTACTCAACCCCACCTCTTCGCCCGCCTCCCAAGGAGGCATGACCAAGAAAGGTCGGTCGACCGGGGAGGCAGAAAAACTGCCCCCCCCATAAAAAGGGAAAGTTGGGACAGTTCAGTGGCGGGCAAAGAGAAAGGGGAAAAAGCCCGCCACTGAGAAGAGAGATTCTGAGTCCCTCTCCTTCACTCATCTTGTCTCCAACGACAAGACATAGCGAGGAGAGGGATGCTCAGGAAGAGAAAGGGGAACAGAGAAGAAGAACAACACAAACACCAAAAACACAAACAAACGCAAATATACGGACATAGTCCAGCAACAACCACCGGGGCTCCTACAACCTTAGGAAGCCCCGGACATACCGAGCCCACCGCCCTCTCGGCCTCCTCCTCCGCTGAGGGTGCGCCAACGGGTCCTCCTCCCTCAGCCTTTCGTCAGCCTCCTTCTGCATCAAGATGTTCTCGCAGAAGGAGGCGACGACCCTCCAGACCTCCTCGCTGCCGACCATGGCTCTAACGACGGTCGGCAGCGAGAGGTCCTCCCCCACCACCGCCACCACTTCGCGGCGCGGCACCTCCCACGCGGCGCACTCAGCCAGCGTGTGGTGCGCCGTATCCTCCGCCGCGCCGCAGTGGTGGCACACACGCCGACGGCTCCCTCCTGGCTATTTTGTGCAGGTACCATCCGAAACAGCCATGTCCGGACAGTACCTGCACAAGCCTAAATGTGAGGGAGCCGTGTCTCCTCCCCACCCCACTCCCGGAGGACCGGACGGATGGCGTCTATGGTTGGTCGGGGCTAAATTACCCTACCGACACGTAAGATCCGAGTTAAAATAAAAAAAAAAACTGAAAATTTTGCGGTTGTTCTTCTATTCAGGAACGACATCAAAGGGAAAATTAAAAGTCAAGTCATTTCGCTTTCCGTTCTACGGTTTATGATATGTATGGTGCACACGTTTTACTTATAAAATATCTAATAATCTCTAGACGTAGGTAGGCTCTACGTTCAAGTAAAGAATCTTTTACATTAGAGTTGAACTAAACAAAAAAAAAAATTAAAAATCCTCAACGTTTCTTTATAAGTAATTGAATTTAAAAGCACAATTATATTCTAGTGTCTAATATTTGAACCTAGAGGTTTATAGATTATAAGTAACATTTAGTTTTATCTTTTGGTGCCGGACAAGAATAATATCACTCCATATCTTTCCGTGGGTGTTCTAAAAGGCGACTAAAGGGGTAAAACCAGAGAATGGGCAGCAGCATCCTCTGAGTACCACAAAAACCTACTGCGATCGCCAACCCGCCTTGCAAGCGCGGTTATTATGGGAAACCCTCCCTTATTGAGGGAGACCTATGTCTAACAGTGGATGCCTTATGGTTAAAAGTATGGATAGATTATTTATTTTGTCAAAGTTTTGGTCCATGTTTATTTCAGTACATAAATCGGCATTTTACATTTTTGTTGAGTCTCTCCTGTTTCTTCTCTCGTATTTTAAGAAGTAAGATTAACCAAATAACAATCTTTTAAAAAGGACACAGGTAAATTTGAAGATACATATTTTGTTCAATTATAATAATTTATCTACGAACTTGATCTCAAAAGATTAAAAACAAATGAACAAACCTGCCCATTTTATATTTCAAAGTTGTATTTCGTAATTAGATGATCGTAAAGTTTACGAGAAACGTTCAAAGTGGCGACGCGAAGTACTTACATCTAAATTTTACTTCTCGAAAGCTCAGTTTGTTTTATAGCGGTCCCGACCGACCGCAAATCGGGTTAGCAATTATTCCGTGTTTCTGTGAATTTGAAAAAATAAACGAATAAATCTGTATTTTTCCGTGCCTTTTACATTATCAACAGAAAGTCGTATTTGAATATTTAATTTTACTAGGATTATTTGACTTAAAAGATCATGTTACTTATATATTTGTTTTGTCCATTGTAAATTTTTTCAATGTCGATTGAAGTACACACTTTTCCACAGTATCATCTTTTGAATCCATTCATTCGAAATACGAATACGAAATATCTTCACTGTTGAACATAAGTGTCTCCCAAAGATCTCTACAGCTTGCGCCACCCGACCTTACCAGGTTGTCGGTCCACCTTCTAGGGAGCCTACCCATACTGCGTCTTCCGGTATGTGGTAGTCATTCAAGAACCCGTTAGCCCCAATAGGCATCAATTCTGCGAGCAATGTACCCATCCAAATATCACTTAATCCCGTAATCTGAATTTAGTTATAATTTTATAAAACACATAAGTAAAAAAAATATTAGTACAGTTATTAATTATAAAGCTTTCATATCACTAAACATAAGCTCTTAATTAAGATTTGTTTTAAGGAGTAAAATCCAGTTATTTTAAACAAAAAAAAATTTTATCATAAAAAAGATATATACATTAATTTAAAAATAAACTGACAACCCTAACCACAAACCGCACAGCGACTACGACCCTGAGAGTGTTCCCTTGTATTTTCCTACTTTTCCCTACTTTGTGTCTCATTCTACTACACAAAGAGATATTTTTACATTGAGCGAAACAGTTTCGTTTGCAACTGTTCGTTTTAAAATTTCACAATGGTTCATTTATTGTAAATTATTTATGTATGAACTTATTATTTCCTCATTGTGAGTATATACAATTATTATTCGATTTTGTTAAACATTTATTGATTATTTTACTTAGTAACATGAAACGAAGATACGACAGTTATGTCGAATTTAAGTTTTCCAGATTTACTTTCTAAATACGGTTACTGATTTTACAAAATATTTTGTATTATTTTATGCTGCATGAAAATTAATCAAAAGATTTGATAAAATACAGTCCACACTTCAATGGTTAAAAATTGCTTTTTAAATGTAATGAATATATAACAGTATTTTCTTTTCTATATGGGGCAAAGGAGGTTGAATATTATCTTTCTTTTATTAAATACTAGAAGTTCATAAAAAAAAACGAATGTTAACTCATTTGTTTTTAACATCTATACGGGGGTTTCTTCCAATTATTTATAATGTAAACATGAACGACCTTACACGATCTTTCAATAATCCCTGGATTATATTTTAACAGTCCATTAAATATTTAGTTTACCGCACTACATCTTTCATATTGGTGAAACCTTGAATAGATAAATTATTTCAATTATAAACAAAAATTACTTCGAACTAGCTGTTTACATTTTTACAGATAGGTACAAAGCAATAATGTATATAGTTCTAGTATATATTTTTTACATAAAATTGTTCACTATTATTTATCGTCGTTTCACATTAATTAAACTTTCCGACGTAATAAAAAATCAAAATTTTTGCTACTTTTACAAAGATAACCAGATGATTAACTGTAAGTTATTTTAACTGTTATAAATAAATAACCAATAACAGAAATATAGTGTTTATTAGAAACCAAGCGATTTATGATAATATATACATAAAACAAACTCTGGTTACTTAAACCATTTCGAGCAACCGAGCAACTCGGACCGATTTTCTGAATTTTTTGCACTTATATTTTGTTTGACGCTTTTAAATTAATTATTTATTTTCTTTATCTATCAGACCCGAGAAATTTCTTTACATATTGGGAGAAAAAAAAAACTAAATTTAATTCAACTAATAACACACCATTTATTAATTCTCATACGGTACGAAGTTCGCCTGGATAGTTGTTAGTTTTGAATAAAAACACTTCTTGCACTCAGCCTGTTTAAATCCCTCGTATGTATAGCATCGAAGTTAAAAGATTTTCCATGTAGTTGAAAGGTTTTATTTTCCGGGAGCGGGTCCTTTGAGCTGATTTCACTCCGCCACGGACCCATTCGTTCCATTTATCTCTACTCGTTATTGCAGTGTAATGCGCTGTAAAATTGGGACGACGCGACGTGAACCGAGTGATTTTTTAAAAATCAAGAATCGTTGTCACTATTATCGTATTTGTGTTATTATACGAAACCATACTTACGATCGGTTAAAATATGCGATTTCAATCTGTTTTTACCTACTGAAATTCGAAATTTCAATCCATTTTGAAACCGACTTATTTTTGGTTTGATCTCAATGTAAAAGTTAAAGATTCGGTATTGAGACCGGCCGCTAGATGATAATTTCATTATAATTCTTGTAGACCTTCAATAATTTATTTAGTACAATAACTTATTATATTTCAAAAGTGATATCATGACCACTTTTATATATTTGTTTTTTCATCTAAAGAGACTTTGTTCTCTTTTTTTTTTTGTTTTAGTCAACTTCCATGAGGCATGATTAATTGTTTTGTTTCTCGAGAGTTCTGAATTATAACATATGGTTTACATCGACTCGTTGCAGATTCAAATTTTTCAACAGTTGTTTGTTCCAAAAAAGTTAGAATTATATTTAAAATGTCAAGAATATTCTTACGATTGAATATTAAAATTGAATAGCAAGTACATGTCATGTTTTTCATTTAAAGAAAAACAATATTTACATACTTCTGTAGCGACTCGAGACAAATTCGGATAGTAACACGAACAACATTAGCATATACTTGCATTCTATTAGTAAGGTAGATAGGTCTTCTAGGAAAGCCTTTTTTTAGCTATCATTACCAGATAGATAGATAAATAGGATAGGCCTGAATTCTACGATAATTTTATAGCGGTATAATCAAAACTTGGTTCCTATCATTATGTTGCCCTTGTGCAAATTACCATTTTCCGGCACAGTGCTTTAAACGCTTATAATAAAAAGCAGAATTAGTTGTTCAAAGCATTAGTCAGATCGTAAAAAAGGGTTGTAATTTAGGAAAGCTTTAATGTTTTTTTGTGAGAATTAAAATATCTGTCTGATACGAGTACAATCCCATTTATTATATTTTTAGGTTAATTATAGTCACTTCAAAAAAAAATGTACTGGATATTTTTCTAACAATTCATGAAACACGTCTTGTTAACTTTTATGTGTGTCTCAAAGCTGAATGTGACAGCATTTATGACTTTGAGTTTTGGTACTATAAGATGATGCTAATTATACCATTGACAGTACAAAACATCAATGCATAAATCCAAGCTGAACACAAGATCTGAAATTTACTGAAGTATTTGGTCGTTTTGCTAGGTAATACAGTAACGAGCTGGAGAAATCTGATGCCCACTGTTTAAATCGAAGGTAAGCGATCACGATGAAGGAATCAAATACGCTGGATGGATTATGTGCGTCAATGTCTTTATTCATTATTATTACTGCTTATTATATCGATCGTAAGTATTGTAAAACACTTATTAACTATTACTAATTACATTAAAACCGATTAGTCATCAACATACCTATCTCAATGACCCCGGTAGCTCCGACCTAACCCCTTTGTCACGATCTTAACCGCACAACATGACAACACAGTTTGTCGTGATATCATTTGTATATCGAATCAAAAATTCATCCTTAAACCTAACGAGTCTATAAACCCACTCGTGACTTAGATGATTATCGATGATATACTGGTGTGGGTAGATTTAGGAATAATAAATTAAAAGCTCATTTATAATAAAAAATATTCTGGAAAATTTCTCAATTTATTGTTCCCAATTATCCTTTACTTCCTTTTCATAGATCTCGGAGCTATAATTATGCTAAAAGATTAACTGCGTAATCGAATCATCAGAAATGAGATCTGTAGAAGGACCAAAGTAACTGACATTGCTAAATTTAGTGACAAATAGGGAACATTGCTCAAAGTACCGATATCCGATGGGACCAGCGGATTTTGGAATCGCTACTACGTTCCGTTACGTATCAGTACCAGTTTAGATAGTTTTCCAGCAAAGTGGACCGACGACTTGATGAAAGTTGCGGGTATGAACTGAATGCGGGAGGCGCTGGACCTGTCGTTATGGAATTCAATTTGGCATATATCCATCAATGGACGTGTTTCGGCCGAGATGGTGATGATCTTTTTATGAATGCTATCTATCTTCCTTAGTAATTTTTTAAACGGCCATCCGTTCCAATTGAAAAAAGAAATAAAGGTATAATAACACTCAAGAATACATATGAACGACTCGAAAATATGAACTTTTCTTGTTACTATCACTGGATTTCGTCAGATGGATTTTTATGTATCTATCCATCCATTCAACCGAAAAACTTTACCTGCAGGACATAGGTCTGCCCCAAAGATTTCCAAGACGACCGGTTTTGCGCCACCTGCATTCAGCGGATTCCCGCAACCTTAACCAGGTCGTCGGTCTACCTTGTGGCGGCCTCCCCACGCAACGACTTCAGGAGCGTGTTGTATGATACAGTAAAATTATTTTAGTGAATCCTTTATACATAAGAATTATATGATAATATAACTTGTCTGTAACTCTTCTTACTTACCATATTAGGCATATATACGAGGTAGATTGAAATTATCAATTTGTATTTCCGGACATAAATTATCTATAATTTTTGGACTCAT
The DNA here is from genome assembly GCA_014132275.2 of Samia ricini. Lineage (NCBI taxonomy): Eukaryota > Metazoa > Arthropoda > Insecta > Lepidoptera > Saturniidae > Samia > Samia ricini. Next base: position 11,521,718 of record AP028165.1, on the reverse strand, counting down.
GCTATTGGAGAATTACAGATGCTTAATATCTCAGTGAGTAGCAGTTCCTAATTTGGTATGCAAGAAATAAAAATGAATAATAACTGAATATCTAAAACCCGGCATGATAATTCAACTCTAATAATAGTTACTTTTCATATATACATGCAGTCAGGGAATTTGTTATCTCGTGGCCACATACAACTCAACGTGGGCTGAGTTATTTTGTCTGTTAGTAACTAACGAAACATCCAATAAAAATTTTGATGAACGTACTTCGAAAATATATTTTTCCTCTAAAAATCTTTTTTATATTCCTCAGTGAATATTGCCAATTTTATGTAGTTTTTGAAGAGCCCAGTTTTTATATACTGCAGAGCTCGAAATATTGTGTTACAAACGCGTTAACTGGGAACCCAGTGAAGCTTTTAATTAAAACCCGGTGATGCGAGGAGTGAAGAGTGTACGAACATTACTTGCAAACTGCAAACTATTTTACTTACCATTAACTATATTAAAAAATTTAAACTTTACAATAAGCACACTTTTCTTGGCTCGTAATGTTTTAAATTTATAGTTTTAGAGTAAATTGACAACAATAAAATTAGGGAGTTTATGTATCGTTGCCGGTAGTAAAATAAAGTTGAAATAAGTTTTAGGAAAGAGGTTAATCGCCGAATCCAACTCGGCTGTGCCGCCTTCGGAAAACTACGCAAAACCTTCTCGTCCGAGATACCGCAGTGTCTCACGACGGAAGTTTTTGACCAGTGTGTCTTCGTGGCCGCTTACAATGGGCCTAATAAGGAAGCTCAAAGTTGCTCAAAGGGCATTGGAGAGGGCTATGCTTGGAGTTTCACTGCGTGATCGAATCAGGAATGAGGAGATCCGCAGAAGAACCAAAGTAACTATTGTAAATAAATATTGCCCGAAAAATTTCTAAACTTAAATGGCTGTGGTCTGGGCACATTGCTCGCAGAACCGATGCTCGATAGGGCTTTCGAATAGGCAATGGGTTTTCGAATGGGTACCTCGCATCAGAAGACGTAGTGTGTGTAGACCCCCCACAAGGTGGACCGACGACCTGGTGAAGGTTGCGGAAATCCGCTGGATGCTGGTGGCGCAAGACTGGTCGTCATGGAGATCTTTGGGGGAGACCTATGTCCAGCAGTGGACGTCTTTCGGTTGAACAGATGGATGGAAGCTTTAGTGAAATTATAGTTTAATATTTCACGCTTCTTATAAATTGTTATTCTAAATCAATTTTAATATCAATCATGAATTGAGGTCATAACCTATAATAACATGTTCACCTTTAAAGAAAAGACAATCGACAATTCCGCACTTTTTACTATAAAAGTAATTTGCTCATAGCTATAATTTCTTACTAACGGGACTCGAACAATGTGGTATTGTTATAAAAATAAACATTTCGTCAAAGATTTTAAACATAAATTACCAAAGAGTTCATCGTCGGGTCAAGTCTTTATGAGAACCGCAAACGAGTGCCCCAAATAGCTTAGCAAAGCGAATTAACCGGGTCCTCCTCAGTGCTCAGATGTTATTACCTCGTGAAAACATTAAGCCTTCGTAATGGGATATAGCTTAAGTTGTTGACAATCATTACTACTTTAAGAGAATTTGACAATTTATCTAGGGGTCCTGTTTATCTGAATGGATCTTAAATTGTTAAATGCTTTTGCGTAAATATACAAAGACGAAACAGTATAGTTCCTTTTTTGTTTTGACAACCGATTTTTTATTATTTAGTAGCTATATACTAGTTTAAATGATATTAATAAAAACGCATAGGCAGTCATGGGGACTGCCGATAAAAGTATAAAACTGTTTTTTTATACTCTCATATTATATTTTAACACGCTTCGATTTATTAAAAGTAAAGTAAATTTAGCATGAATTTAAAATAAATCAAAAATGTTTAAAATAAACTAAGTTTGAAATAAGTATCTATGGGAAAATATTTTACATGTGGCAACATAAAAGTGCCACTACTTAAACGCCATCTTATACTTAACATACAGTTACATGTTGACGGTTGACGTCATTGCATTGGTTACGAAAATCTATAATTTTCCCCCTACCGAGAGTCTCTCAATGCCGCTATAGTTTTCATTTCAAATATTCCATACAGTTTTTTTTATCAAAATTATAAATAAAGATTATGGTCAAATATACCTATGGTACTTAATTGTTTCTACAAACTATGGTAAAAGATAAGTCACATAATAACATGACATTACTAAGAATAATAATTAATAAGTTTTGACATTGATAAAAATCTGCGCTTATAATATCAGGTTTTATTCAATTTCCTTAAGGTATACACTAAATTTCTGTCACTAAATGTAATTTAGTAATGAATGTTAGCATTTACTGTTGTATTTTAGATTTGTGATGCATTTACGCTATTTACACAGCGTTGGTCACTTTACTATAGGTGTAAAAGTAAGGAAAAATAGCGTACCCGTATGTATTCGTTACTATAACAACGTTACTTTCGTATCGCTCCGTTACTCGTTACTTTTGATATATAGGTACCTTTTTTTTTTTTTTGACGGTGGGAAATGCATTTACGCACTACCCTTACCCATTGCATTAGTGAGACCGAAGTCCCCCAATGCGCATCGAGTCGTATTGCGTACGGTATAGCAGTAACGTCGCGTTGTACGTACTTTATAAAAAACTTACTTGTACTTTACATACCTAGGTATGTAAGATACATTTTTAACCTTACTATATTTTGAACCAGACTTGTATTAACTTGTTTAAATTTCATTCTCAAATTTTATATATTGCATTGTTTTTTTTTATTATTTTTAGAGTTATTATATCGTTTTCATGCAAATACCTAATTCATGCATCAACATTATTTGCCTAATTAAAACAGTTGCATTTGTTTGTATAAAGAATCAATCAAACTAACATCATTACAAAAATACGAAACATGCGAGTAACGAAATGCATTCGTGAGTAACGTTTCGGTACTCGGTACTACATGGTGTACCCGTTACTCAGTAACGAATACATACGGTTTGCTACAGCTTTACACGTTACTCAGATTACTTACATTGGATCAGATTTCGGACTTATTTTTATCGTTCCTAATCAATAAAAATATAATTTAACTAGGAAATTGTAATTGGCTTAAGTACCAGTCAATGATATTTTGCGGGTATAATTATTATTTTAATAATTATAATAATTGCGGTTATAATAATTGTTTACATGTAATCACAATTTTTTAAAATTTAAATCCCAAAATCGTATCTGAAACAAAAACAATATCGATGTTTTTTACGGAACGCATCGAATTGTAAATGAGATTTATACCAATGGGACGAGTTGACGAGATTGTCAACGACAATAAAAATGTGAAATAAAATATTTCCTCTCGTCCAATATTTCTGTGGTTCATAAGCGTTATTAAATTTCGTTGATAAATTTAAAATGAATCCGAACACGAAAGTCCTTTTTTACATTTTAATTTCTTACTATATATGTTGAGAATTATAAGAAGTTTATTTGACAATGCAAAAATAAATGTCGTTCAAAATTAACATCGATTCTAATAAAATAGATACGTATTTAAAAATAAATAAAATATAATCTGTATAGATTCTTAATTGAATTGAATTGAACTGAATTTTAATTTAAATAAAACAGTGGGATATTACGTTAAAATTTTTGGTTTATAATCTTTTTTCATACGAATTCGTCGTAAAAGTAGAACATTTTTGGATCATCGTCAAACTTACATAAGAATTTTTGTGAACATATAAACCGAGTGAAAAAAGGTATTTACATAATCTATTTACTCATCTGTCTTGCAGTCTCCAAAACTGGTTAAACTCTTTGCTATAATTTTGTGTAAAAGAAACATAAATATGTTTCATTATTCTACGTAATGTCCAAAATTTTAGCACCCTGATCTTGTTGAAAACTAGGTCTTAGAAAGTGTGAGAAAAATGTAAACTTCCAATACTAAGAGCTAATAGAGAATTAACCATCATTATAGCTCTATCTGGCATTAGTATAATGATTTAAGATTTAAGTATTATATTTATCTCCATCGTTATATTTCGTAGGATCGTACGATTTAATGGAATTAACTGTTAACTCACAAATAACGCGTTACAAAAATACTTGAAACTTACAATTATTATTACAATCTACGGGCTAGTATCTTACAACACGAAATACACCGAAAACAATGTATAAGCGAGAAACTTAAACTTCATAGTTACAAATTGTTTAGCCCCCGAGGGCTTGAAGTTTGAAGAGGCCGACACTTGCCGTGTTGTTTCCTAATACTTCGAGCTTCTTAAATTTAAAGCATTGTTAGACGTTTAAGGGCTTAAAATCTTGAGATGATACGAATGAAATAAATAAATTACATTTTTATGTCAATGAATTCCTACATAAACATTTGAAAGCTTAATTTGAATTTTGGTTTTTATTTATTTTTCGTTACATATTTTATTTATGTATAATTAAAACAATACAATTTTAAAGTTATTAATATTCGGAAGGAGGTTTGAAAATGCCCTAACACCACGCATTCTCTTAGGAATCGTCTATTATTTACCCGAGACTCGAAATGCCCCCATTTTGAAGAGGGAAGGGTGTAGTGAGATATCACGTGTATGCTTGTATCCATTCATTGAACGCGAAGCGCGTCTTTATACCAAAGCGACATGTATCTTTGATTCGTAACGATTTGCAATAATTATCAAAACTAAACTAGGTTAGGTTAGGTTTTTAAAGATAATATTCTGAAAATTATTATTGTACTTCGTTAAAAAAATACACGTGATTTTGGATAAGAAAAGTTAGTCCAAAACCTCACCATGTCTCAGCTGGGGGGAGGATCAGATATTTACAAAAAATATTAATACATAAATAATGGACGACCTCTTATTAGCTTCGTACGTAGTTGTGACGCCACAACCTAAATAAATGAAGCTGTAAAATCTCTAGACTAAACGTTTTATGTTAAAACTTCACTATATACTCGTAAAAGATTACGTTTACAGTACGGATTGAATAAATGCCTTCCGTGGAAATGAGCCAAGTCTTCATTTTAGTATAGAGCTCTTATTTTCTTATCAATAAAATATGTTTACGCTACAAATACATTTAACAAAAATGTTAATAAACTTTTAAATTACAACAAATAATAATATCTATGTATAAACAAACAGACAATGATAAGTTCTTTTTTTTATTTCTTCTGTTTTTGAACCAATTTTTTCTTTAGTACTTATTGATGAGCTTTTGTGTTAGGGGCCATTCAAATGGGCAGGAAGTATATCCTGCCGCCCGGACTTTCGACCAATTGGTCATGCCTCTTCTTTTTGAGAGGGGGGCTAAGAGGTGGGAGGGAAGTATTCTCCTCCATCCCTACTGGGTCATTGCACGGACAAGGCCCGGTGGGTTCGCCGCAGGGGGCGACTCGGTGCTTGCGAAAGCCACCCCGTGTCGCCCCCATGCCAAATGCGGCGGACGGCCCCGGGGGTTTTTAGTGGGTATTTCCGGGCGCTTCACGCCCGGGTGAGTCCCAAGCTGGCACGGAGTTCGTCCCTCCGTGCCCCCTTACCTATTGCATCGGGGGACTTCGGTCTCACTAATGCAATAGGTAAGGGTAGTGCGTAAATGCATTTCCCCCCGTCAAAAGAAAAAAAATAAAAAAGGGGCCATTCAAGTATTACGCAATCAAAATTTTGGTCACGTTTGATCCCACCCCCCTCCCACACCGCTCCCTCCCTTCTCGTTGTCAGCAAACTTCTTAATTCATGTATCCTCCGTTCTCCCCATGATAACGTAAACAAAGACATCATTTTTACATAATCTTTAACAAATAATTAAAAGTAAATAAGTAAATATTACTTACGTAATCTCCATTCAGTCCTACCTCCGTCCTCCATATCATCAAAAATAAGAAAAAAAAACATAAACCCACCCGCCACTTATCCTTTCATCATCATCTCCCTGCCCTTATTCCATCTCTATTTGAGTTCGTACCTACATTCACTCTCTAAGCATATCATCTCTCACACAGTCCATCCATTCTTTCTTTGGTCTTCCCCTTCCCCTATTCCCGTCCACATTCATAACCAATACCTTTCTTACAACATCCTCGTCCTTTCGTTTCATTACCATTCAAGCCTACTACACACAATAATCAATTTAAACACCTAAAAAATCTATAGTTTTATATTTTTTCCGATCACTTTGCTGGGTAATATTAAGAACATTTCTCAAGGTATTCATTTCATTCAACTTTTTCTTTACTATTTATTTAGTAAGTAAAATATAAAAATATTTGTAACTTGATTTAAAGTATAAAGAAGCTCAATAAGACTATGATAGATTAAGAAAACTGGTTTCTTAGGAAGAGAACTATTTATAAAATACCAATGTATAAATATTAACCCCTTCGTTCCCCGTGTCCATCTCAATGGACATAGTTTTATATTACACGTAACATGAACTGTTGTTATTAAAAACTTAATCTAAACATTACGACACACTCAGCTCTTATTTAAGAATTTTGTTTAGAACAAATCACAATCGGTCTTTATGTGGGTTGGTTATAATATTCAGTCAAGTAACGACATTCGCCATGGCTCAACGAAAGTCAGGTAAGTCTTCAATTTTGTTGTAGTTTTTTATCGAAAATTGGTGTATTTTTCTTTGATTTTTTTATTTCTCGTAGTTTACGTTATTATCTTGGGAACCATTTATGAGTAAACACAATTCAATACAATATTGTACTTCAAATATGCAATTAAACATATGTCCATTTCAATGGACGTCAGGTCTCAAAAGTCGATAGTCTACAATGTATGGTAAAATCGTTTTGAATAGCGTTTATGTGATTTGTTTGTTTTGTTATAGGTTTTAATCTTTCAAAAAATCAAGATTTTAACACATTACTCGATATATTAGAAAATGGAACAGTATCAGACCTTGATGAGGAAAGCGACGATGAAATAATACCAGATACATTACAAAATGTGGTTCGTGTGGGTAGTGATATTGTGCATCCGAACGTAACTCCGATGGTTATTGAAAATTTTAATGATGATGAAGAAGATCAAGAAATTCATGAAGCAGAACCCGTAGCTGAATCGAGCAATCAAAAACCAACTAAATCTCAACATGACATAAAATGGAGAAAACATTTGGAACTGGACGCACCCCAATTTAACTGGTCAGCTCCGCCGCCTTCTGAAATAGATAAGCCACTTGCACCAATTGAATATTTTTCAAAATACATAACAGGTTCCTTAGTTCAAGATTTCGTTTTCAATACTAATTTGTATGCCACCAGAAAAGAAGTTAGTAATTTCAAGTCCTGTAGTGATACAGAAATGAAAATATTTTTGGGACTTCATATCATAATGGGAAATTTGAAATTTCCTCGTATCCGTTTATTTTGGGATTCTGGTTTAGGTTTAAAACTGTTTTTAGATAATATGCCTAGAGATCGGTTTCTTCAGCTGAAAAATAATTTACATGTTATAGACAATGATTCCATACCTGCAGACAACGCTGATCGTCTTATAAAGGTTCGGCCGTTATACGATTCTATTCGAAAAAGATGCTTGGAATTAAATTTAGAACAAATACTTTGCGTTGATGAACAGATTGTACCATTTCTATGAAAATTCAAAATCAAACAATATGTGAAAGGAAAACCTGAGCCATGGGGCGTAAAGATATTTATGATTTGCGGTAAGAGCGGAATAGTTTATAATTTATCAAGGTGCTACTACAAACCTAGAAAAAAATGACGTTTCGAAGTATGGTGCATCAGCTTCTTATGTGAACCTACTAGCTAAAAGAATAACTAACCCTGGTCATTATCTTTTTTACGACAATTATTTTTCTAACTACGTTTTATTGAAAGATCTTCGTGAACGACAAATATATGCTGGTGGAACTATAGTATCTGAGGCTCTAATAAAAATGGGACAACCACTAATTGCAAGAAAACGCCTTTCCTCTGGACAAAGTAGTCCCATAAATACCCCAACCAGTACACCAAAACGACATCCTCGCAGCGGTGTTGAAATTAGGCCCCCGAGTGAAATCCAATATGATACTGTGGATCATTTGCCTGAGTATGATAAAAAGAAGGAAGCGACAAGGTGCAAGAAACCAGACTGTAAAGGAAAAACACACGTGTATTGTTTGAAGTGCGAAATACATTTATGTTTTATTGGTGATTGAAATTGTTTTCGAGAATTCCATCAAAACCGCTAAATTTTTATTTTTTTATTGAAAAGAATAATGTTATACTTTTACTACTTTTACTACGTTGCTAATAAACAATTTAGAATATTGCGGATTTTATTTTAAGTTGAAGCCACCATTACTAAGCCTTTTAAATAAAGATTTGAGAAAAAAATAAATATTTGTAGATATTTAAACTTTGTACGTTAAACTACACTGGAGACCTGGTGTCCATGTGAATGGACATAGAATTATCAAAAAAACTAAAAACACAATTTCCATTTTTTTAACTTTAATCGATTAATTATTACCTAATAAATAAGAAAAACGATAGAAACTTTTTTTCTAACACGCATTTTTAATTCGGGTTCGAAGGGGTTAAGATTCATAACGAACACCATTCGAACAAGATTTGGCTACAAAAAAAACATTTGTTTTTTTACTACAAAACACTGTTAACATCTGACATCATCTATTATGTTTTAACAAGTCAAACAATGTATATGTGAATTGCATGCAAAAATAGATACGCAAAGGTACGTAATCTAATCTCTATCGTCCATGAACTGAGTCTGAACTCGGCCTTGTCAAAACTGATGACTTCATAGCGCCTTTTGACAATCAATAACCTTAAAATAAACGCCACAACTTATGAGCTTTTTGTTTATATTCAAATCTTGTTTCTTTGTTACACTGAATTTACAATATGACACAACAATAGACCAGACTTCCTACATTCAGATCTCATTTCAATATATTCATATTCGATACTAAATGATAATTACGTCAATTAATCTGTACATATAAATAAAATTGAAGTGCTTGTTGGTAAAAACAAAATAACAGCTTTTTACTAAATATATATGAATGTACATATATGCGAAACCTATACTTGTATCTTGTCTCTCCTCTCATGAGACGTAATTTTTTTTGTCTGTTTGTTTATTTCGGCTAATCTTCTGAACAGCTGCACCGATTTTGGTAGCGTCTGGTAAATTGTTCAAGTTATAAGGCTTAATAACTTAGAGTCCTTTTATTTTTGGATAAAAAATTAAAAATTTAAATCCGATTCTTTGGACAGTTTTGGCATTTGTTTGAATTTGTGAGAAACATCTTAACTTTCTGCTTGGACAAAAAATAATTTAGGGTCTGTACAAAAAATATGATCCATTTTTTTCAATGATTATTTAAAAACCATATTATGCAGTAAATAAATGATACGCCAGTCGATCCGCAGGAACAGCAAGTTTTAAAATATTATATTCTTTTATAATTAACTATCTGTGCATTAAATCGGATTTTATTCCAATTTTTATGAGTTTTAATTTTTTTACCCGATTCTCTAACTATTTTATAAAAACAAAGTATCCTAAGTTACGTGGAGTAAGTTCAGCTATGTAACAAAAAAAGTCCCGTCGAAATCCGTTCAGCCGTTCCGGAGATTGCCCGGAACAAACAGACGAACAGACAAAAATTTTAAAAACTGTATTTTTAGTCAAGGTATATATTCATGACTATTTAGTAAAAAAAATATCATTTTGACATTACAAACAGACACTTCAATTTTATTTATTAGTATAGATTATCGTAATTGCGTCATATAATATCTGATTTATAATTTATATATGTATTTTTTAATATGATTTAACGCATACGTATAACAAATTTAGTTCAAAGCAAATTATTCTTATGGCTGTTGCAATTAAAATCATTCATTTTTGTCAATCATAAATATTAACCCCTTGAGCACTAACCTAGTGTTCACGCCAGCTTTCTAATGTTTCCCTATTGTCTTCCTGTTGTCTTATTTTTGTCGCTAATTCTTTTTAAATAACGTACGATTTTACCTTGCTGGATAATTGCTTATGAAATCTAAGTAAGTTTTAGCGTAAGCAGAAAAAAACAATTTGTAACCACGTCGCCAGAAAATCATTTTCAAAAGCTAACTAACGTAGCTTAATCTCAAAAGATACAGAATTCAAAGAGAATTTCCTAGAGAGTTGTGGTTCTTCAAAAACTTGAAACGAAGTCCCGCGCAAAAGCTAGTTCATACTAATATATGTTACAGTAATACTTTTATATCTACTAAATAGAGATGGGAATCGAGTAGGATTTTGTGATTCGAGCCACTCGAGTAATCCTACTACGTCACTCGAGTAAACTACTTACACTCCTTATAACTCGAAAAAGAATCTGTCACTAGAGTTGAGTTTCGATTAGTTTAGATTAAAAAAATTTAAATACCTTATTAAATTAGTAATATTTGGTAATATAAAATAAAATACAAAATATTATTTACCTTATTTAAGTAATTAATCAACAAAGAAAAATGAAGTGACTTCTTACTACTAATTAAGTTGCCATGTAAAGCGATTTTAAATTGCAAATTAAGAATTTAGTTGCTTCTCGCTAGTTGAAGGATGACTGGAGGGAAAGTCGTGGTATACTTTGAAAGTTATTTATTAACTGATTCTTATATGATTAATTAATTAATTATGATTCTGATTCTGATTCTGATTATTTGATACTTGTTCAGAGGACATATAGTGAAACTTAAATTCTAAAAGATCCCTCGTTAGTCGTAGGGCTTACAGTAACTACGGTGGTCAATCAGAAACATGCAGAGTGCCAGCGAGACGGGACACACGGACTTCTCTCATACGAGGTATTAAATATATGTAACCCGTGCGCCCGCGGCTCGCGCTAGTGTGCCGTTAGATGTTGATGAGGTCTCTACAAGAAGTTATCAGTTTTTATTGTTCAAAATGAATTTTATTTCAAAATTAAATTTGCTTTTGACTAATGTTTGTTTACATGCAAGATGCAAGTTTGAACTTGTGAAGTCTCGATGTAAACTAGTGACTTAGTGACATCTAGTATAACGCTTACCAATTCTACTCGGTTCGCCGAGTTTACTTGGTAACTCGAGTGCAAACGAACTCTAGTCAAAATTTGTTTTCATACGAATACGAATTTAACAAATTCACTCGAGTCACGCAAGTAAAAAACAGCTGGAGTCGCATCACTACTACTAAATATCGACCTATAGAACAGGAATGTAAAATACATATATAGTTCACTATTTATGTGGTCTTCAATGCCGTACTAATTCAAAGGTGAACATCTTATCATAGAGAAATCAATCAACAAAAAATTATATTTTATTATCTTTAGTATACAGGAAAATTCTTAACACAATTTGGCAATATCAAAGTCAAAAACTGTCATGAAACGGCGAAGCTATCTCTAACTAAGCTGACTTTGCGACGAACTGACTTTCTGAACAAATTGCTCCCAATTGGTGAGATATCATTTTCCTTCTTATTTCTTTTATGTCATCGATTTTTTCCCTGATTCGTACAATATGGAGTTATGGATTTATAAAAAAAATAATTTTCTTTAAATAGCGTCTTTGGTTCATAAACAAATGATTTCTGCAATTCACTTGCCATCTCCATAAGATTTCAATATAGATGCTAGGTAGTAATTGCTTGGTATATATTTATTTAAGAGATTGCTTTTCATTTAAGGCTAATAATTCCAATAAGTCAATAAGTTCAATTACATGTGGTGATTGATGACAATCTTTTTTAATATACAATTATAATAAGAAAGCTTTCAAGATTTTTTTTACGGGGAAAATCATACATAGTATATCCACTCCCGCCGGGCAGTGAATGAATGGTTATGTCAGATTCGTATTTACTAAAACCCTACTGTGTTCCTTGATCACCTGTTTGGCCGGCAAGTAAGTACAAAGCGCATTGCATTTACTCAGCAGATTTGGGGACTCTTAATGAAGACATTCTTCTATGGTCTGAGGAGTCGGTAGTTGGAGTGTTGGAAGACTCTCTCGCACAAAGCTGTGAACAATGGAGATGTGCATCGAAAACAAATGAGTCTCAAACTGTATGTACAGATTGCGAGAAGGAGTCTATCCGCGTCCATCGTCCGTCCGTTCATCGTAGTTGTAGGTCTACACATATCTATAAGCTTTAAGTGTCTAGTAGCAGATTTTTTAGGCATCGACGAAAGAATTCTTATTATACGGCACCAATAAAAAAGACTTTAATTATTTTCACTGTTCTCAAATTTTTTTTTTTTTTCAACAAATTCGCGCCACTTTATCCACTTAATTAATCAGAACTATATCACTTAATCCACCGTTAGAATTCTAATTTGTATGAAATAAAGTATACATTAAATATTCGCCGACTCAGCTTTTGTTTGGGCGAAAATTAATAGTAATTTATTAAAAGTCACTTAAAATAACGCAGAGCCATAAATGCTCAAATTTAATATCTGTTGGTACTATCACTAATTCTCTACGAATTCTTATGAGATTACCATACGGCTGATCAGAAAAACCTGAAAACCTTCAGAAACTGCTACATAAGAAAAGATCAGAATTAAGGAAATTTGATTTAGTTCAATGAAACTAAACTAGAAGCTCGAGCTCGATTTGTCTAACTCATCACCTATATTTTGTTGTTATTCATCAACACTTCAAGAGATGAAACCTCGGTCCACAAGTAGAATTTCTGAGTGACATATCGATATATTTATTTCAATAGATTAAAAAAAACCTCTTCAAAACAGACTCTCTGTTAAATTATTCTTTACAGATTCTTTTTATCAAATTTCTTTTGACAGATTCTAAATATATCCTAAAATACGGCTTATCAGACCTCAAAACACTTAAAATGCACCCCTGATGTTTTTGGCTAGAATGCAATTGCCACGAGACTGCTTCAAATTTTTCTTTTCCAAGACAAACTTAATACACCTTAATTTACAACGAATTTCACATATGATTTATTTCATATAAGTAAATCACTCAATTAGTACCTCTTCAACTCGTAATAAAATATTGTTTTTTAGCCATTTACCGTATCGTACTAGACCCCATTAAACTTCATCACATTCAATCAGCGAACGCCAATCTTAATGATGTAAATTTTAACACTCGCGACAACTGATAATTCATCACTACTTTTCTAGGAACCACAATTCATGAATATAACATATATTTCTGTTATGAAAAACACTTGGTAATAAATTTGTCACAGTCACTGTCACTGCGGGTAACAGACTTGCGTCGTTGAAAACAGAGCATTGTTGTTTTCAAAATAACAATGATGCAATCGTTACTACAAGTATAAAACAACCATAACTAATTAACAAAATTCTAACTAGATGATTGGCCGTGACTATATTATATAATTGCGATTAGAAAATTAACGTATAGAAGCGTAAGTAATATTTGAACGACTCCTTATATAAGAATCATCTAAACAAAATATTACATACTAGCTCTGCCCGTGACTTGGCTTGCGTGGAATTCAAATTCTAATTCAGATTCTAACAGACATTCTATATTCTCCCTCTATATGTAATCTATCTCATTACCAATATATTCATTTATATACTCTATCTCCCGTGCCGCCCCGCAGAAAAGGTCACCCCGGCCAGACCAGGCTACCTCCCAGACAGCCTTCCCAGTGAAATAGAAGGTCTAGGTCCTCATCCTTCCCCCCATTGGTTTGTCAATATGGCAGAGTAATATAGGTATAGATGTTATTATGCATACATACATACACTTAATTATTATGGTTTACATACACACATAGATTTTTTACTATATAGTAAAAGTACTAGCATACCAAATGTCATCGAAATCGGTTCAGTAGTTTTTTAACAAAATAATAAACAGCCAGACAACATTATTTAGTCTTTTAGTATTATAGTATTATTTCGTACTAGCTGTGTGCCCGTAGCTTCGCCCGCTTTTCATATATTCTTCGCTGTGTTTTGATTTTTTTACGCGCAGCCCTAATTATTTTCAAAAATTAAAAATACTAAGTTACCCGGAGTAACTTCAGCTATTTACCAAAAAAAAAAAAACCCGTCAACATCGGTCCAGCTGTTCCGGAGATTACACATTATAAACAGACAAATGGACAAAAATTAAAAAAAATGTATTTTCGGTTTAGGTATCGTACATACATTCATATCTATAAATAAAAATAATTTTGACATTACAAACAGACACTTGAATTTTACTTATTAGTATAGACGAAGATTTATCTATGTCCACGTAATGTTTCAAAACTGTCCAAATTATTAAAAAATAAGTATAGTGTCATCTATGAATAATCATCAGTAATAGATATATCAATTGAAATAAATAAATGATAATAAATTATGTTGATTTAATTTAGTTTTACTTCTACTCATTTCAGTATTCATTTATAATACTATTTAGCAAACACTTATTTATTAAGATGTTTTAATATGAATATATATAAACGCCATTTGCGGATTATATAAATGTATATATGTATAAAAAATTTACTGCTTAGTATATTCTACAATCTTACCACGGTGCTAGGGCATTTTAAATAATGCCCGCCTGGGTAGCTACCACCCTCAAGTTCGAAAATCCGTCGCCAAATACCAATAGGTGTGTTCCGGCAGCATCACTTGAGAACTAGTATCTAGGGTTAGTGCGTTTACCACCCTGGACCACATCGTCACTTAACATGAGGTGATATTGTGGACAAAGCACTGAGCCTATACCATGTAAAAAAAACAAATTTCATTCGCTTCAACTCAGTAGTTTTTGCGTGATTGGCGAACAAATTAATAAACAGAAACACAGTCAAAAATTTAAAAAATCATCGAAATTTTGAAATCGAAGTTGTTGATTCTGAACCCGCTCATGGTATTTTTTTACTGAAATATCTTCAATGTACAGATTTATTTCCTCTAGCCTTTTATTATAAGTATAGATATTTCCAACTTGCAGTTTTTTTTTTTAATTTTTCAAAATAAAATTTAAAAGGAACATTAATACTTTAATCATTTTTTTGTTGTTGATATTTTTACATCTTTGTTTACGATACATACGATACCTGTTTTTAGATAATTATAATAATATTAATGTTCCGTGATCTGCATGGGTAGTAATTACTTTGAATATAAGAGTGATTTGTTTGTATTTCAAATTGGCATAAGTATAAACATCTTTGATCATCACCGACGCCAAAGGTCATTATAACTGTATTATAATATTAATTTCATATAATAACTAATGACTTCATTATTATTCAAATAAGCGATGAAATCAGATCTCGACTTTTGACCTTAGAAAATTGTTATGATTTTGCTGCATCGCATCAGCATCTGATATTCAATATCAATCAACATACAGTCAACAGAAGTTTCCAGAAAAATGTTTTTTTTTTTTCTTCAATAAAGTATCTACTACAGATGAGCTCTCGAAATAGAAAAACTGATACGAATATACATTTGTAATGGATGCCAATTAGTTATGCGAATAACTCCCCGGTGAAGCTTCAAGATAACTATGAAAAATCAGTCTAAAAAGTTCTGTGGTCATTTTTCTTTATTATTACATTTTGTTGGACATTTAATTTCGACTAGCTTTACACGCGGCTCCGCTTGCGTGAATTGCAAAATTATTGCCAGTATTTTTTTTTAGAAATAGCTTTTATATAATGTAAGGATAATGCAAGGATCACGTTAATAGTGATTTTACGAAGTTTTTTTTTATTATTTCGATTACTTTTGTTTCATACTCATATTTACACTATTTAACGTAACAAAATAAACGTAAAAAAAAATAATGTAAATCCGTTCACAAGTTATAACCCAACTAACAGACAGACAGACGTCGACTTTTATGTAATGTAAGGATAAGGATTGACAGTTGTATTAAGAAATACGATCAAAGATTAATCTGAGTTATAAGAACTGACCGTGATATTTATTAATGAGATATTAATCATTAGTAAAATATCAACCGGTGATTTTTAAATTTGTTATTTTATTGTGATAAAAATTAATATTTCAATGATAAGTCGCTAAACCTCATTTATATTTTTTTCACTTAGGCAATTAATTAGAATGAAATATTGAGCAATCTGTTAATTTGTATCTTTGTATCATGAAATTTAAAAAAATACCATTTAATACATTATTTGTATCAAACAAAATCTTATGCATAATTATAAAATATGAAATGACAATAAATGAAATAATTTTACACATTTGTGTAGTTATTATTCTTGACGTAGTCTAAAAAAATATTTGCAGTTCTCGTGCGTAGTTCAAAGAAATTAAAATGGCAATGACGGGCATTTAATATTTATACTTTATGGTATTGAAACAATCATTTTAAACAATAAACATTATTTTTATGTCTGCTATAATAATATTGGTACGTAGATGTAAAAAATATAATTAAATTCTTTATCGATGGTTTTAGATACAATTTTATTTTATTTACGGAAACAATTGAATGCTAAAATTGTCAAAATTTCATTCTTTCTTTCTTTACGTAATTCCTTCCATCCATCCATTCAACCATAAAGGCGTCCACTACTGGACATAGGTCTCCCCTAAAGATGTATAATAGAGGAATTGCTATAAGCGCCACGCTTATCAGGTAGGTTGGTAGATGTTTATGGTGCTCAGATAACGCTGCTGCCCATCCGCTAGTTTATCCTTTAGTCGCCTTTTACGGCACTCACGGGAAAATATGGGGTGGTACTATTCTTAAGCCGGCACCACACGGTGTATTTACCTAATTATGACATGTTAATTTTTAAGATTCTTGATGTAATTTTGCATTTCTGCAACAGATAGTTTTTTTGGGATAATAAAATACCTTTATTGAATTATAAATTAAAAAAACTATGTTTTTCGCGATAATATTTACCACTTAATTAACGAAAATAAAGACCACGCGACATAAAAGTTTACAAAAGCAAAATCAATCAAATACAATTTAATAAATTCCGGAATAAAAATAATTAAAATATATGTGTGAGTGCATCGCATCGTAAATTTTATTTACATAATAAAACTTTACCACCACCTAGTAAACCGGTTGGTCTAGACTCTAGAAGTATTAAATTGTGTTGATTATATATAATTATAATAAGTATTTTCATCCAAATTAATCTGTCAATAATAATAATATTTAATTATTACAATTGCTATTACATATTCTCATTGTATTATTTAACACATTCTTGTCAATCGCTTCGTACACAGTTTAATGGTCATGTCAAATTAGATTTTAAACGTGTGTTTTAGATTATTTATCTTATCGGCAATGAATTAAATAGCAACATTTATTGTTTCTGCATGTATCGACATTTGAATACTAGACCGCGTTCCGAAGGTCAGTTTATATCAAATGAACTATCACGACTTAGGTAAAGCTGTTAAAGTAATAATTTAAATACACGTTAACAATATAACACATGCGAGAACCGTGAAGGTCTTATCAATATATGAAAGGGCTTTGTTGGTGCTTTAGAAATAAATTTTACAAAATATAAAATTTGATGTGTAGTTAAGTAAAAAAATTCAAATACAACAGCTATCGTTTGATAATTTTAGTTTTAGAAATACATTTTGATAATTAACCATAGATCTAATATGTTTTCGCTATGGTTAAGGTCTGTGGAATTAACAGAGATATTTTTTTATGTAAAGCGCTTAGACCAAATATACAAGCTACCGGAATACACCTAAAATTGTATACTTGAGATTGGTAGCTAGTCGTGCGGACATTACTAAATGCCCTAACACCATGCTATGGTGTTCCTTCACCGACGTTCAGGCTCAATGTGGATGGGTGGATTCGAACGTAGGTCAATCGACGTTTTATTCCACAAACTAACCACTGAATGATCATCGCTTTTAAATTTCAAAAAATGACTTAGTTTTGACATTACCTACAACACCTGTTCCTATGTCCGTTAGTTGACTTATAACTCGAGAAACACTGAACGAACGAGAAAACATGTACATATTTATTTTTTTATATCGTACATGTATTATTGTACGCATTTTATATAAAATATTGAAAAGGCAACGTCCGTTTGTTGGCTTATAAATTGAGAAACACTGAACTTATTATCAATACTCTTTTTTCAGTTATAGAATATAAAAGTGTTATCTAGCCAAATTATAAAGATAAAAATTATACTAAAAAATGTACAATACAATGAATCAATTTCAATAATAGACAATATTAAACGCATAGCTTTTTACTAAACCACATAAATATTTGTCTTAATTATCATAAACAAAGCCTATATGATATTAAAGTAAAATAAGATTACGAACATGAAAAGCGTGAAGTAAGCGCTTTAACTGTAACAATCGTATTAAATTGAGTGTGGCTTTTCCCGTCGTATGAGGAACTACAGAATTTTAACCGCACGGCTTTTATGAATCATTAGATTCACGTACTGTAAAGTATAAAATAACGAGTTCAAAAGTCCTTATGGATATATTATGAACAGGTTATAGAACCGTAAAGGTTTACAACGTAACTCCGGTAGATATTTAGAGCAAATATCGATTTGCGAAATTGCAAATTTTATGCCAAATAATTTAGTATAGCTTTTTATAGCTCAAAACATGTATAGTAAACCATATTATAACCTTTTTAATTAATTTATATGATTAATGGTGTTGACTGGATGCGGGTGGTCCGAAACATGTCATTGTGTAGTTTTTTGAAGGAGGCCTATGTTCAGCAATGGACGTCTTTCAGTCGTAATGACAATGATTACTTGTGTTCAATGTTCACCATTAGTGTAATAGTTATAATAACCGTTGCTGAAAATTTGTGAAAAATATCTATCGATTTTATACGTTGTACTACACTAATTGTAATACACAATAGTAGTACTATTATGTTCTTGTAAATGTGAAAAAGAAATTGTTTCCAAAACTGTGATTATTGATAACGCTAAAGTTTGTCAATAGCTACTAAAAATCGATTGACAAACAGAAGAGAAAAAGGTACTGAACTGCTTTAGTCTTTACCTATTTTAAATAAATAATCTTCATAATAGTGATTCTATCTCAATACATGATATTCTGGGGTTAAACATTTGAAGGTGACATTTCCTATTTCCTAGTTTCCTTTTTCTCGATATTATTATATAATGGTGCTAATAATGTTTTAACATTTAATGTTAGTATATTATAATTCTAACCCGGTAAACAGTATTAATAAAAAGCTCCCAGAAATTGTGATTTTTGTTGATTTTTTTTTTGGTTTATTTCATGAAATTTTACCTTTCACTTTTAATGTTTACTTGTATATAGTATATAGCTACAAAAAAAACAATGACCTGTGAAAAATAATGTTGTCTGAAAGTGTCATCCCTCTGTGTGAAAACTCTAAAACCATCTTGTAATTATGAATTGTATACATTTATTTAGAAAATACATTTTGTATATAGTATATACAGAAAAGAACCAGATCGAGTTTCATGTCGGCTCCCCTCGACTGGATTGTTTTCCGACCCGGTGTTGGTGTTTTTGACGTTCATAAGCGTGCTTCTAAGGGCCTAAAATGAATAAATTAGTTTTGATTTTGGAAGAGAATAATTCTTTAGCGGGTTTGAGCGATTATCGGTAGGGGAAAAACTTATAGATTCGTATAAGTCAAGTATAAAATGGCGCTAAGAGATAAATAATAAAGTTTATACTTACACAGTCTATCGTATGTTTTTTATTATAAATAAACTAGGTATATGAAAATGTACATAATTATTAATCAAAGCGTCAATAGATGTAAAAATCAAACAAATTTCATATGTTAGGTTATGTTAATAACTTCAATTAACAAATTATAAAATGTAAACATAAAAAAACAGTTTTTACAAAGTTTCGAGTTTTCACTTCTGTCGGTAGTCTCCCATGGCCACCTAGTTTTTTTTTAATTACAATGAACAGATTTTTTTTTCATCTAGGAACTATCGCGAACATAGGCAGAATAACTCGCCAAAATCTTTCGCAAAAATAGTTTAGAAACACATAAAGGACAAACATACACACGAATTCCGTTTTAATTATTTAGATTAATTTATTTATTGTGAACCGTAATTGTGAACCGGCATAATTAATCAATATTATATTAAAACGCAGTTCGGAATTTCATTTACCGAGTGTAATATCTAGGAATTCAGAAAACTCCTAAGATAAGCATTTGAAGCAAATATGAATCATACATTGTAAACGGTTTTTAACTTTATTTCTGAACATTGACTAGACCGTTCTCTTATAAATAATCAATTGACATTATTAATATGAATTTATTTATATAAGTTCTAACAAAACCAGTATAGGTATCCTATCTAATACATAATTTAAAGCCTAGCGTATTAAGTTTCTACACGGAAACACTTATTGTGTCAACAGTCATTGAAGGAATTAAGTTATTAGATTTATATAAAATTGAAATATTATTTTATTTAGCCGATTTAGTCATCTATATACCTGTAATAATATACAAAGTACTTTTCCTACAATTAAATTTAAATAATACTTAAATGTAATTGATTTTGTATTTTTTATTGCATCACCATGGCATTATGGCAGTGGGCAGGGCGTATTGCTAGCAGAACCGATGCTCGATGGGGCCAGCTGGTTCTCGAATGGCTACCATGCATCGGAAGACGTAGCATGGGTAGGCCTCTTTCATGGTGGACCGATGATCTGGAGAAGGTTTCGAGAATCCGGAGAATGCGGGTGGCGCAATCTGGGCCTCATGGAAATCTTTGGGTGAGACCTACGGCCAGCAGTGAACGTCGTTCGGTTGAATAGATAGACGGATGTAATTATATACCACTTCCAAATGTTAAATTTTACTCTCATTATGGCCAATACACGAAACTAATTTCTCAATACGAGTCCTTAGTCACATGGTAGCGACCTATAATGGGACCACCGGACTCTGGGAACATTAAGTAAAAGCACTGTACAAAACAACCCGTAAAACCCAATATCCTAATTAATATAAAAACCAAATATAAAAGATTTCATGAGATCTAGAGAATTTACAGATCAACTGTGTACTGCGTGATCGAATCAGGAATGAGTATATCAGCAAAACAACTAAAGTGTTGGGTATTGCCGGAAAAAATCCCAAACTAAAGTGGCAGTAGGCTATGCATAACGACTGTTGCCCAATAGGGCCAAAGAGTTCTCAAATAGCTAGCACGTACCGGAAGACGCAGCTTCGGTAATAGACTCCCAACAAGGTGGGTCGGTTACCTGGTGAAGGTCGAAGTGAATCCGCTGGATGCAAGTGGCGCAAGACCGGTAGTTGTGGAGATCTTTGGGGGAGGCGTATGTCCAGCAGTGGACGTCTTTCGGTTGACATGATAAATATATACTTATAATTAAAATAAGTTTTGGTAATTTAATAACAATATAAAACATGGTTGAAGACGTCACTAGGATAGATGTAGGAAAGAAATATAAGCGTATTATTAATCGATGTTTCATGATTAGTTCAATTTTGTCAGAATACGAAGTTACCAAAACGATTATCAAAAAGGTTTCAAGAAAATTTTAATGTTATTTAAACAACAAAATTGTATTGTTTTTTTTTTTTCTAGGCGTCGTAGAAGCTTTTGCCAGAGTTTTATTATTTACCTCTGATGGAAAGGAATGTTAAGTATGATAGCAGATTCCTAAGCATTTGTGTTGCCACATCTAAAATATGTTCTAGTTGAAACGATTACTACTAAAATCATTTAAACAACAACATAAAACAGTCTTTCAAATTTTTCACTTGTGTCGTACGTCCCCGTGACTGCTTAGTTCTTTTTATAGTATAAAATTATAAAAGCAAGTCAGTTAACTTTGCTCTTTAGTATTTAAATCATGTTTAATCGGAACCACATTAAAGCATCCTGAGCGCACTCTACGAAACAAGCAAACACTTTAACTCGTAACATTTCACCCTCTAAATTAATTCCGTGGTAAATTATGCTTCACTAGAGAACGTATAAGCATTCCATACTTACGTATATGTATATATGTGGCTATATAATGTCAATTCAATCTCATTTGAATCGAAATCTTGATGATTATGACTGATAAAAATTGTTGATTTCTATGCAAAAAGCAACTGAAATGTTTAAAACAGTGCTGATTAAAATATTTTATGCGTAATGTTTTAACCCCTTGAGTTATTTAGTTAATTTAATTTATTTTTGTTCAATTAAGTTTTTTCGAAAAATGAGGTCGTACTGTAGACGCCATTCGTCCGGTCCATTCAGACTGGATGATGCGGGAGCGCGGCTCTCTGACCTTTCGTCTTCTGCAGATACCAGATGCAGATCCGTATTCGGATACGGTTGTTTCGGGTGGTATCTGCATAATATAGCTAGGAGGGAGCCAACAGCGACCTGCCACCACTGCGGCGCTGCAGAAGATACCGCGCAGCACACTCTGATGGAGTAAAGAATTTGTCCGGACAAACCGTGCCCTTGACCTTGAGCCAGTCACCTGTCCCAAGTCTCTCTCCTCCAGAGTTCTTGCCCCTACAGGAACCCAAGGAAGAGAGGGGTGGGACCTTTTGGCTGGCGGCGGGAAAAAAGAGGGTTGCTTTGTACCGAGCTCTCCTCTGGACGGAAGATAGAGAAGGGCCTGACCCGGCATGGCAGATTATGCCTGCCATAAAATTTAGTCGGGCCTAGCGCTGAGGCGACGCGAAACATGTTGCTTAATCCCGTATCGCCCGTTCCAAGCGGCGGACGGTACCATGGGTTTTAGTGGGTATTCCCGGCGCTTCACGCTGGGTGACTCCCACATACCCCCCTGGTATCTCTATTTCGGTGAGATTATTTAGATTTACGAACTAGAGTTGGCAGGGGGCACCCGTAAATACATTTCCCACGTAAAATACAAGGACTGAGTTATGAATAAGCAACATTAAACAACTCATGCAAAGGAGCTGATAAAAATAAAACATAACATGTTATATTACAACTGGACAATTTTACTGAGATCAGCCGAGATTGTGCGGTATATAAACCTCCTTATTTTAATAACGGTAATTAAAGAAAATTCAATTAACTACAATTATTATTTAATACTCATGTTACTTCGTACTATTAAAAATAGAAAATATTTTTTGCCCGAACAGCTCCTGGTTAATTTTAAAATGGTTCGAAAATAGGGTAATATTATATTCACATAATCGTATCATAAATTATAAGAAACGTTAGAAGACTACTACATAAGAGAGTCGAGAATCGGAATTTAAAAGTATTTCACGTATCCTTTTGTTACACAGTCGATTAAGCTTCATAACGGTTGGCAACATGAAAATTGAGCAATTGTAATAAATTTAGTATGTTTTGGCATGTTTAAATGATGCATGTAAATAATAAACGACAACGATGACACGTTTTCGTGTACATAAATTTAATGGAATGAAAAAATCTATGTAATGCGACCAGACGACTTTATATTATACATGTTATAGATGTTGTGTGAGCCTTTTATTTAACTTTTTTTTTTTGCAAAATTAAACAATCTTTTTCTTGTCTTTTTTTCTATAGTGCATAGACACAACGCTTGGTCCATAATCTCGTCTGATGTTAAATGATGATGTGGTGCAAGATTGTATATACACTAAACCTAGAAGTACTGGATGCAATAACGCTGCCGAAACATACAGATAGGTATTTTCCTATAGAGTTTTCCAACTTGAAGGTAGTAGTTAGCTGAGGGTTAGCGTAAGGTTCTGGAGGGCAGCCCATGGAAAGTGCGCCGGTGGATCGTCGCAGCCGCACGGGCGATCGTCCCCAGCGTACGTTACAGGGATCATTTCCAGACAACGAACGCGTGACGTCACGAGCTGTAAGACCTCCTAACTAAAGTTAGTTGATCTAAATACAGTTGTAACATCACACTAAAGAATAGACAAATACCTCTACCATTATGTTATGGTTTGTTATTTTAGATCACTAAGACATCACAGTTTGTCGGCATTAAAAAATGTTTTTTTAAAGATACATATATTTATGGTCCCATCACTTTTTTTTTACTCTACAAAATCATTCAGTCAATCATAAGATATTTTTTACACGGTATAGGCTTTGACCACAATCTTACTTGATGTTAAGTGATGATGTGGTCTAGGATAGTAAGTCAGGTGATGCTGCCGGAACACACCTTTGGGTACTTGGCGACAGGTTTTCAAACTTGAGGGTGGTAGCTACCCAGGCGGGTTTCATTAGAAAATGCCCTACAACCATTTATATTAGTTCAGTACATAATTATTTTCTGTTTTCCGACTGATTTTCCTTTTCTTTTGTTTAGTGATTATTGTCGAGCTTTAGTGTTATTAATTAAAAAAAAAAAAAACAGTTACTTCATATTTTCAATAATAATTATAGTTCAATTTCGACTATTAGGCAAACACTCCATACATATGTACGAGTATACATACATACTTACCAAAAAATTCATAATTCGATTCTATTACAAATTTTTTCAAGACGCATAGCTTTTAAAACCCATGTATGGTTGGACTAATTTTTACAGGATAGGAATTATTAGATCTGTCTCCTTCCTGAAATTAAAAAGTGATTGAAATGGATTATGAAATTTTATTGTTATGATTTTTCAAAACTAGTATATAGGGTATGCATGTTTGTGTCAATACAAATCATATGTTATGCGTAGTTTAATATCGAAATTGTAAATTTATATCCATATTTTATTGAAATCCTTAAATTGATAAATCCATGCAGACGGCAATGCGGGCACAGCTAATTTGCAAATCAAAATTGATTGCAAATTCGTTAACAGATGTAATAACACCAGATACAAATATAATAATGTTAGTAACATTGTTAAAGTTACGTTAACAAGCTTCTGACTAGTGAATACTAGATATTGTATTCTATGATAATGAACGTTCGAAACTTACTCGAGATTCGTTAAGGAACCAAATTGTACTTCTTGCGTAATTCACTAATAGTACAAAAGTTTTCGTGTTTCTCCTATTCATGTTACTTGTTATATTTATATATTGATTGGATGCAATTGTGTAAGCTGTATTTGTATTTTTTTACTAGGGATAAAATTACATAAATATACTGTAGACGCCGTCCGCCCGGTCCTCAAGAAGTGGATGGATGGTATGTTTGGCTCCCTGACGTTTCGACTTGCACAGGTATTATCCGGGCATTAATGATGCGGATGGTATCTGCACAAAATCGCCAGAAATGAACCGACGCAGGCCTGTTATCACTGCAGCGCTGCGAAGGACATTGCGTGATCGAGCAGCGCCGCGCCTTGATGGCAGAGGTGGGGCCAGACCTGTCGTTGCCGAGCGTGGTTAGAGCCATGCTCGGTAGCGACAGAATCTTGAATGCTGTGACCTCCTACTGCGAGTAAATCATGCTGTAGAAGGAAGCCGCAGAGAGGGAACGGAGGAGAATCAGGCTGCCCACCCGGACGAAAGAGACAGGGAATGGTCTGACCTTCTCATGCCTGCCGCCGTGTCGACGCGGAGCATACTGGATTAGTTTGGTGTCACCCCAGGAAGTTGGCAGATGCTACGTTGGAGTTTTAGTGGGTATTCCCGGCTGTTCCCGGGCGAGTCCAACGTACCTCCTACCAGCTCAAATCTGGGAGACCCCTTTCCCGGATTAGAGCTGGTAAGAGGACGCGTAAATACATCAACACACGTAAAAAAAGAATAAAATTACATATCAAATACTATTCACACGTTTAGGTGTATCTAAGGTGATCGCTAAAACGAAGAAAATATCTACTAGATAATTACTAGGATCGCCTG
This sequence comes from Samia ricini, assembly GCA_014132275.2. Taxonomy (NCBI): domain Eukaryota; kingdom Metazoa; phylum Arthropoda; class Insecta; order Lepidoptera; family Saturniidae; genus Samia; species Samia ricini. The sequence continues at coordinate 11,495,824 of AP028165.1, read as the reverse complement.
TGACCGATATTCGACAATAATTCATTAATGTATTTAGTACCTTTTATACAAGAATACTAAGTAATTTAAAAAAAAGCTAACAATTTTATTTGCCTTTCGTTTTCCAATGATTAAAGTAAAATCTTCTCAAAAATAAACATTGTATGGTAAGCGGTAAATAAATGTCAAGTCTGACAAAATCGTGTTTGAAAATACATTGGTAATCGTAAGGGGTAATGATAGGTATATGTATGTATGTTTGTCAAACGTATGGTAGTGTGTGTAATGTTTGTTTTTTTTATTATTTTGAAGTATTTCTAACACATATTACATAACAATATTAGCATTCTGCACTATTTCTCGATATAAAATGTATCTGTGCCAAATTTTATACTCCTTCGACCACATGATATTCATAAAAAAGGTCATTCCAAAACCTTACCCATTTGTTATATCCGTTATATCAACGAAAATTTTTCTCGTAAGATTATAAGAACATTTTAATTCGAGTCTACATCATTTTGAATGCAATACACGCAATAGAATAAAGAGTAATTCCTTTTCAAGCTATTTTTTTTTTCACTCGGTATAGGCTGTGCTTTGACCACAATCTCACTTGGTGTTAAATGTTACGTTGTGGTTCAGGATGGTAAAGCCTTGAGGTACTGGTTCTCAAGTGATGCTGTCGGAACACAACTATTGGTATTTGGCGGCAAGTTATCATACTTGAGGGTAGTACACAGGCGGGCATTATTAGAAAATACCCTACCACTACGTTATGGTTTACTCACGATGTTTTCCTTCACCGAAAGCTGAGGCTAATTTTAGAGTTGAATAAGTAGTCTCAAACCCGCGTCCATTGACGCGGAATCCGACCACACTATCCGCTGCGCCATCATCGTGTCAGACTCCATTTTAATTAATTATGCGTTAAAGCTTAAAAATTTACTTCCGTTTTTGTACAGATTCGATATTAATATATATTTGAAAATTGTAATATGTAAAAAGTTATATTTATATAAAAAATATGCATGAAATAAAAATATTCTCATTTGATATTCAGATAAAAATGTCATAACTAAGAATAATAACATTTTATTTTGTGACCCTTTCCGTGAAAACGAAAAAGGTCATCTCACTTTAGAAGAAAGATAAACAATGGAACTCTGAATACATAAGAATACCAAGCCAAAAAGAGCCTACAAAATAACACTCCCATGACGGTGATAAGTTACTCGGATAAAAACGACACAATCTATTGAAGTTTTTGAAGCAGTTATTTTCATTAATTCATGAAACTAGTGGTATTTTATTCTATATCATGTAATCATTGTAGCGTTTTATTATATTTATTTATTATAGAAAAAAAAAACGCGTAACATTTATTCTGAGGTACCGAGAAAGGAAATAGAAAGTTCGAGTAGGATGGGCCAACCTTTTGCCGGAGCTTGGTAAAAATGATACAAGATTGTAAATACATCTTACCTGCATGACACTGGCACAAATTGTGTGTACACAGATTGCCATTATCTAAGTAGGAGAACAAGAAAAAAACACGGTCTATTGTTTTAATATTACACAATGTTTATCTTATTAAAAAATCATAGTAAATTGGCACTGGTAAAATAAATATTAAAAAGCAAATTGGCAAATTGTCTTTTATTAAAAGATTATATTAAATTCCTTACAGCTTTGTCAAGCATATAACCGATAAAGAAAACAAAGCTTATAAATATTTAGCCAGCTTTTATACAATTAGACTAACTTATACCAGCGAACTCACACGAATTAAGCCGGAGAGAAAGTGTGTTTTAGTGAGTCAATTGTAGGCGGTTTTATATTAGATTTGTCATCGTTAAGTTATATATGCGCTTTTTTAAAAGAATCACAATTCTGTAATCCATCATTGTAATAATAATAAGTGTCGTTATATCCGCCTCATAATCCGTGACGTGGTTTAATAGGAGTTAGCGGATAAACAGAAACTATACACGGAAACGAAAATTATTTTATACTAAGTATAGATATCACGAGGATTTTAGTTTGACTATTATTTCATTGGATTATTTTTCTCTGTGTCGTTCAAATTATTAGAACATTCCGATGACAATAATAATATCCATTAGAAATATATGTAGATTTGAAATAAAAAAAACCAGTTACAATTCATAGTCAACTTTGATGTCATTTTGGTTTGTAAAATGATCATGCGAAATTATTTAGAACTATTTGTATGCTCGCGGCTGCACTCCCGTTTCATATATTTTTCACTGCTTAATATAGTTTTTAATTTTTTTATACGGGACCTCATTATTTTTCAAAACTTTTTTGCTGCTAACATTAAGTAATTTCTCACAAATTCAAATTCCTGCTAGTAAAACTGTGTATTTAATCGAATTTAATTCACAATTTCACGAGTTTTTATTTTTTTTACACGGAACCCTATTTATTTTCGAAAAAAAAAAGTTACGCGGAGTAACTTCAGCTATCTAGCAAAAAAAAATCGCATCCAAATCACTCCAGCCGTTCCGGAGATTACCCGGAACAAACATACAGACAAAAAAAATTATATGTTCGTTATAGGTACCTTATAATTTCGTAAATTCATATCTATTAAGTAATATATACATATTGAAATTACCAACAGACACTTCAATTTTATTTATTTGCATAGATTAACATTTTGTGACTGATATAAAAAATAAATTTATCACCACATCTTATAATTCACCCTTTTATTTGATCAAATCAAATTCGTTGAAAGGAAAAGGTCATCGCTTATTGAACTTTAAATTATTGAGCTTTCTTTCCTAAAATATTGAAGGCATTTGTAATTCGATTTACCCGCTCGAATCATATTAAATCAAATTAACTGGTAAAATTCAAAATGAAATCTTATTAATTTTCGTACTAAAATAAGCGAGAACCTTTCAACGGCATACAAAATTTATAAACCTTTACTGTTTCCTTCGGTTTAGTATAAAATTACACCATAATCACCCAATAATATTACCGACGACATTAAAAATGTATAACCAACAATTCTATTCGTTCTCGTATTGGAAATACCATGAATTTCACAGTATTCGCAAAGGATTATGTAAATATCAATAAATAATATATTTCTCGTGAAGTAGTAGCAATCGGAATTGAATCTCACGAAGAAGACATATCTCTAAATCGATAGCGGAATTCAATAATCATGTCAATAAATATTTTGTTATAGAGTTATAGATGATATTTTTTTACAAGAAGAACCTGATTGACCTTGTTTATATTGAATAAACTATAATATATTTTACTTAGACAAGTGTTGTGTCGCTTATTTCTTTAATCAGTTTCTGCCTTATATTGAATGTAGGTCTCTTGATTGATTTCTAAATTCTAACTGTTCCAATTGTTCAAACGTATCTATACCAATAAATAAAATTGAAGTGTCTGTTTGTAATATCATTTTTTTTCCCCTAAGTACAGAAGAATGTGTATATACGATACCTATACCAAAAATACAATTTAAAATTTGTTTGTCTGTCTGTCTGTTTCGGGTAATCTTCGGAACGTATGGACCGATTTTTTACGGAACTTTTTTTGGTAGATAGCAGAAATTACTCCAGGTAACATAGGGTACTTTTTATTTTGGAAAATAATTAGGGTTCCGCATAAAAAAAATTAAAACACAGTGATGAACATATGAAACGCGGGCGCAACCGCGGGCACACAGATAGTTTGTAATATATCCAGCAGATCATCAGTCGATTCCATCAGCAGTCCTTACGCTTACGCTTCTAAGACTATTTCAATCGTCAATCCAGTATTGTTTTACCCTATCTGCCATCATTCCACACGCATATATTTCCTTTGAGCTACGACATATGCAATTTGCAATTGAGTTTAGTTGTTCTCCGTATTTTCGAATCTCTTATATTTTCTGCTCTTATAGACTTCACGGAGCTAAATTTACATTAGGGTCACTCGAGGATAGTTCTAAGGGCGGTAAAAATCGTAAGTGTAGAAAAAAAATCCTTAGCCTTGTTGAAAATGCTCTTTTATTAAAAAAAAACTGTAAAAATTACTAGCTCTTTCAGAAAAAAAATAATTAAATGTTTTTCTTTTCGTATATTTCTATAATGCGGCATTATTATAGTGCCCAAGGGCGGCGCTAAGGTTGAAATCGGCACTAAACTTACATCATGATCGTCTAACTCTGGACCGATATAATAACCTACCACAGAGGCCACATCGAACCAAACTGAGTGTTGGAATTCTTTAACTTTGCCTTACCACTGTCTTACGGTATATTTTTACGCATATAAAGAATTTGTGATATTTAGATATAAAATCAAACTCTTCTAATTCTGGCATTTCGTTACAAACACAATACACAATGAACACAATCTATGAGGTAAACTATCACGCAATCTACAATACGTAATTCACAGGCCTCGTTTCCCATCACGCCGGTTCATCATCTATGTTAAACGAGGTCGATAGCCAAAACAATAACCCATGTAACCTCGAATACAATGTAACAATTTGTATTTAAAATGGTCTAATTACGTAAGATTTTCAAATGGTCTGTATCTACTTGTTATGGCTCTATTCATATGCTTGCTACATTTGGTATTGTGAACTCTATAAGAAACGGCAATTATTTTATGTAACTTATAAATTTCAAAATAGTCTAGCTTATTCTGTATAAGAAACTGGAAAAATAAAATTATTTCTTTACCCTATTGTTTTATAGTAATTAACGTTGAATAAAAATGTTGTAACATAAAATAATACTTTTTAGTAAACCGGTAAAGCTACAAAATATGACGAAAAAATAAATGTAAAAAATATTATACTTGTCACTTAGATTTTTTTAGAGTTCAATAATATCTCATCCTAACCATAATACTAAAAAGCATCCGCTGAAAAAATGAGTTGCTCACAAACTGTCGCCGACGTAACTTTGAAGAAGCGAACAATTTAAGTCAAAAATATTTTTATCATTTATAAGAATTCATATTCTATCTTCAGCCTAGAATTAATTTAAATAGTTTAATATTAAATGTAATTTATACTGTAAAAGAAAATGGTAAATTTTCAAATCTATTTTACGATTTTTAAAGGTTACTTCAACAACGCGAACAAAATTTGTAAAACAAAACAAAATAATGTAAATTGTAAGTAGGTAAATGAAAATGCAACAACTACGTAGTATAGTACTCATATGATCAAATTTACAAAAACCGAAAAAGTTGAGAAACGTATAAAACAACATTGTGTAAAACATTATAATACAATCAACTATTACTGCATTTATTGCTTTATCATTGGTGAAGTAATGTTTAATTGTTTTTTGGCGGCCGAATAATAATAAAAAATATGTTATCTGTAATCATATTAGAAATTCATGAAATTAATTTTTATCTATACTAAACATAAAATTAAAGTGTCTGTTTGTAATCTCAAAATTAAATTTATTTACTAAATAAATATTAATGTATACGAGATACCTATAACAATAAATGCAATTTTTAAAATTTTTGTCTGTCTGTCAATTTGTTCCGGATAATCTCCGGAATGGCTGGACGGATTTTGATGGAACTTTTTTTTGGTAGATAGCTGAAGTTATTCCGGGTAACCCAGGTTACTTTTAATTTTCGAAAATAATTAGGGTTCCGCATAAAAAATTAAAACTCACAAAAAATGTAATAAAATACGATTCGATGTACAGTTTTACGAGCAAGTCCTTGAATTTATGAGAAATATTTTTACTTTATCTTAGTATCATACAAAAATTAGGGTTCCGTATATAAAAACTAAAATGCAGTGAAGAATATATTAAACGCGGGTGCAGCCGCGAGCACACAGCTAGTATAATTAATAAAATGACATGTTAAATGATTGCTTGAATATAATTACCATAATTATTAAACGTCAAACCACATAGAAAAGAAGCTTTTCGACATTTAATTATAAGCTTAATTTAATAACAGTACAGTACAGAAGCGTTGTTAACCTAAACAAACAATATTGACATTGATATACAGCCGTTCTCTTCATATATGCATATTAATAAGTGGATAGGAATATTAACAGCACATATAAATTACATAAAACTAGCGAATTGAGCGTATGAATAGTCAATTGGTAATCGGGAAACTCTGTGTAACTTGCTTGATGCTACTCTAATAACTATGAATAAATAATGATATAGCATATGTTCCAAATGTTACCATTACATTAATTCTTAATTAAATTGTTATTGTTATGCCCTGAAGATGGGCCGGTCTTTAGTATGGGATGCTACATGCGTCGATATTTTGGCACCCCAAATATGCTGCCCTTACTGGGAGTTACATATTTGTCTCGTTTGGAGTCGAGACTTTCGAATCGTGAAGTCCACAGCCTTTTAAGGAGCTCGCGAGCCGTCTAGACGACAGGTCTCGGGACCAGAGTGCTGGCTAGTACCTTACACATAAGCATTGCAACGTGGTGGTTTGGCTATTCGACTAGCTTTCTGGGAACTTTCCCGTCTGGACGCGAGCTGGTCCATTATTTATGGTCTTATAAATAAATATAATAACAAATAATTTGATGTTTAATTGTTATAATTATAATTAATTATTCGGATTAAGCATAACCAACTGATATCTGCGATTATTATAGCACTGAAACTTTATGTTAGCTCGGGAAAGATATCTCTTCTTTGCACCTGATTGTTAGTTCAGTATAGTCTAAAAACAACGATAACCATTGATAACACTTTTTCCTACCATTCACTGTTGAGTTGAAGCGCTGATGACTCAGATGGTAGTATGGTCGGACTCCTCGTTGTTGAATGTAAGTTCGAACCCACTTATCAAATTCTAAAATAATACAAGTTTACGGTGAAGAAAGGAATCATGAGGAAGCCATGGTATGATGATAAGGCGTTTTCTAATACCTAATGGCTGCCTGGTCAACTACCAACTACCAACTACCATTCTCCAATTTCAAAATCCTGTCGCCAAGCACCAATAGGTATATTACAGAAGCACCACAGCACCAAACCACAGCAGAGCCTTTAGCCTTAGTGTGTTTATTATCCTGAACCATATCGTCACTTAACAACAAGTGAGATTATACAGTTAATAAGAAAGGGAACTTCTTTAAAGTTAAAGATAACTTCTTTATTCGTCCCGAAAAGGATTCTGTAATACATCTACGTATACAAGACCTTGTAGTCTATTTTTTTTTAAACAAAAGGGTTCATCAAGTAACTACTTACTATAATTACAAACTTACTTATGGACGCGCTATAATAATTTTCTAACTCGTTGACATTGTAAAAGCCAGTGGGTAGATCAAGTTCGGTAAGAAAAAAGCTATCAAACCCAACGCACCTTAAAGAATCGATTACACCCCCGACTAACCAATTAATCCTTTCACAGCGATGGTTGACCTCGGCGGAATCACCACTGATACGATTAATATAGAAATAAATAATAAATAAAAGGAAAAAAAGTTAATACTATAATATAATATTTGTCTTGTGTGGGTCAAATCTTGCCACTCAATTTTAAAACAATTATCCCCAACCGATTGATATGAAATGTTTAGTTTGAGTGACAATGCTTGTTTAGCAAGATGACGTTATTCTAAATCTAATATGATAGGCTGCCGAAGATGGCGGATCAGTTATTATATCTTTACCTCCATGCATATGGGTATTAAATGAAAGGGTTTGTTAATGACCGGAATACGAAAATAACTGACGTTATGCAATACATTTTATTTTATATATTAATATTGCGGACGAAATCTTTAATTATAAATATTATTTTTAAAACAAGCTTTTATTCAAATATTTAATAATTTTGCAAAAAAACTTTTTTTTAAATAAATATATTAGACCATAACTATTAGAGACCCTTTATTTGAACGAAAGTCATCACATTTTGTATTTATATGCATCAAAATAAAAGTAACGTGTCCGATATACGAACTAACACAATATGCAAAAATATTATTAAGTTTGCGTGTCTAATTGTAATAACGTAATAAACGTTACTACATTAATTGCCAACGTTTTATTAAATAAATTATAATTATCTAAAATACACTCAATTTAAAAGATGAATGTAAATAAATAATGTGCATAATCTATACTTATAATCAAAGGCTAAAGAGACGAAATCTGTACATTGAAGATATTGCAGAAAAATATAGGTACCATGAGGGGTTGAGATACGACAGCAGAACACATATCGATGGTTTTAAAATTTTTGTCCGTCTGGCTGTACATTAATTTGTTCGCTAATTACCTAAAAATATTTACATCTCATTCATATATATTTAGTTACATTTTGATAAATACATTCTAATCTTTTCATGTTTTTATTAGAGAACATTTTTTTAGTTTTTTAAATTAGCTTTAGAAAGCTTTGAGTAAAAAATAGGGTGTACTCGAATTACTAATTCTACGAAATTGCGGGCACCAGCAAGCTTTGTCTATCTGTTTGTTACCTTTTTTAAATTTGATAATGAGATAGATTACATCTAAAGGGATTTACTAATAAAGGCTTAAAAATAAGCCTTTATGAGTAAATATGGAATAATTTAATATTAGTTTCCAAATACTTATTAATAATAACAAAAATATATCTTAATTTATTATTCTTAAACATCTGCAACCTCTTTGTCTTATCTTTTAAAAATTGTCGAACATTAAAGTACATTAAACGCAATCAGTATTTATGACTCAAATGATCTTTTTGTGTCTTCGTATGAATAATTGTGATACAAAAAAAGTTCACTAAGTTCAATATCAAAACCGTGACTCTGAATCTTTAATTAATAAAAATAAAGATACTTCAAAAGAAGATAATAATAATCCCACTGACATTTATGACCCGAATCGTTACAATGGTCCATTCTTACTTTTCGTCCATTGTATCTCTCTTTCAATCAGTAGAAATGAGATTACGTCCGAAATACGCATAGAATGGGGATAGATTCACATGAATAAACTGACACAAAAATTCTTACATTCTAGAAGTATCGTTTCATACAATATATACACAATTTTTTTTTTTTTTTTAGCTAACTTCATAATAGAAATTATTCTAGGAACACCTTTAAAAATCTCTGCATATTCCAACAGATTCGAGATCACGATCGGCATTCGAAATGGCCGCTTTTAACATAATCACAATGATTTATAATACCAATTGTATGGAAATCGTAAACATTTACATGCACTTCCCGGAATGTCGTTTACATTGGCAAATACACATTAAATGACATACCACAGGAAATTAACTCCATACCATATAGTACTTTGATATATTTATGGTGTTTATTAGAATTGTGTTTGAACCTGGAAGTTGTAAGAGCTTAAGTGTCCATAGGTGTAGATCAAAGTCATTCAAAACGCTGTAACACACATTCTTTATTGACGTTTTCCCCGTATGAAACTATTTTAAAAACAAGGATAATATGTATGGTATGCAGTGGATTATACCTAAAATAAATTGTATAAAAATTAAAGTTAATTATGTAGAACATTTTTAACGAGTATATATACGCATTATTTAACTTTTAACTTAACTCGATCCTAGCGCGAACATCGGAGCATAAACTTGAAGCGATTTACGATGCGATTTTTTAGTGAAAAACAGTTTTAGTTTTAACAGTGTGATTTGTAATAATCTGTACTAATAAATAAAATTGAAGTGTCCGTTTGTAATGTCAATTTTTTTTTTACCAAATAGATATTAATGTATATACGATACCTATGCCAAAAATACAATTATTAACATTTTTGTCTGTATGTCTGTTTGTAATGGGTAATCACCGGAACGGCTGTGCTGATTTTGACGGGACTTTTTTTGTTAGTTACTCTGAGTAACTAAGGGTACTTTTATTTTCGAAAATAATTAGGGTTCCGCGTAAAAAAATTAAACTAAAAACCATTTGAATAACATCCGATTCAATGCACAGTTTTACGGGCAAGTGCTTCAATTTATGAGAAATATTTTATTTTATCTTGGTACTAAACATTTTTTAAGATAATAATTAGGGTTCCGTATGAAAAAAATAAAACACGGGCGAAGCCGTGGGCACACAGCTAGTATGATTTATAATAATGTATTCTCTAATAGCGTGAACAGTAAGTACTTTTGAAGACTGTCGGAATGCATAAAATGTACGTTATACTTATTAGGAAAAATATATCTTCCACTACAGTACACACCTTTAAAAACTTGTAAAGCGTAAATATTTACCACATTTATATGTTATTTTAAGCTTTTTCGCAACAAAAAATAATACTTACAAGTAACCACTGCCAGTAGTTATAACATAATTTGCTGGATAATTTGGTAAAGGAATGTCACTAAAATAAAATAAAAGTAAATTGTAAAAATAATGTCAAAGTAAAATATAATTCTCATAAACAATATACGGACGCATTTTTATTCTTCTAGATCTCTATTTGTTTAGACTCCAGATTTAATTACTAAGATATGCACTCCTTGGAGTAAAATATAAAAATATGAACTGCATCGACTGTAGAGTAACTTCCATAGAGTAGAAATATCGCAGTTTATTTCTTTTTAATAGGACATAAAATAGTATCGTTGAAAAAATGATACCTTGAAGTAAACTCCTACTTTTGTAGATAAGGTTTTATGAATAGTTTGTACTATCAATCAACGTTTTGTGTAAATCAACGTATTAATCACATCTAATTTTATCTAATAACTTTTCAGACACAATTATTTCCAACATAATTCGTTTCATACGTCTATTAAACATAGACAAGTCGACGTACAGCGTGAAATAAAGAATACATGCGCATAAAAACTGGCAGTATTATGCTTTACCAATAGTGATGTGACCATCTTTTTTATCTCGATCGGCAATGTTCGAAACCTTTTTGTTTATGGGCATGAATAATTTCATGAGGCTCACGCGAAGCACAATAGGCAATGTTGATACGTCGTGTAAGCGCAGCGAATTTAAATTTGGCCATGTATCTTTCGGTCATAATATAGTTTTTCCTTCTTTGTGGTTGACTTTGATGCTCATTTATTTTGTACTAGCTACATGCCCACAGCTCCGCTAGCGTATATTGATGGACAGACAGATAGACGTTGCTTTTTATATAATGCAACGGTAAGGATATGGGAATACACACTATAATGGCGATTTTGTGTATTTTAACGTAATAAAATAGATAATATATATATCTACCATTATATATATTATGTGATATAATATATAAAATATATCATTATATGATAATATATCTACCATTTTAAAAATCATGTAAATCGCTTTAGTAGTTCTCGAGTTTATAAGCCAATTCACGGACAGCACAAACAGAAAGACGTTACTTTTTATATAATGTAAGGAAGGATAAACACACCTATCCATAAAATAGCGAAAAAATATTTAAAATATTAAATACACTGAGGATTAGTTACAGAGCATTTATATTTATATTAATAATTGAATTAAAAATTAATTAGATGGAATAAAACTTATTTTAAAATTCAATACAATAAAATTGACAATACATTTGTGTTTTCTTAACCGACTTCAAAAAGGAGGAGGTTTCTTACTCGATTTCTCCATAATTCCTGAATCATTTTGCAAAATTTTTATGTTAATCGAAAGGGTACACAAAGGTACACTTCCAAATTGGTCCAATTTCCACCAGATCGGGATCTGATCAGTGGAACTCAGGGAAATTGAAAAAAGCCTCGTATATTATAGACACTTATACATGTTTCATATATTTGTTTCCAAAGCTATGAAGTAGGCTTCACAGCTATACCTAAAAGTACATACTTAAACTAAAAAGTAGAAAAAAAAAAACTTTGTTAATTAAAACCAAAACCGACTTCAAAAGAATACACTATAAAAATGCACTAAAAAGTCAATAAATAATTACTTTGTTAATATGATTCGTTAATTTTGGAGTCGATGCCTGCTATCTATCACAATTACATACAAGCTTAATAAAGACTTAGATATGAATATAATAGAATATGGATATTTATAAACGCTATTGGCGGATTATATAAATGTATAAAAAAAAATTACTGCATAGTATATACTACAATCATACCATGGTGCTAGGGCACTTTAAAATAATCCCCGCCTGGGTAGCTGCCACCCTCACGTTCGAAAACCTGTCGCCAAATACCAATAGGTGTGTTCCGGCAGCATCACTTGAGAACCAGTATCTAGGGTTAGTGCGTTTACCATCCTGGACCACATCGTCACTTAACATCAGGTGAGATTGTGGTCAAACCACTGAGCCTATACCAAGTAAAACAAAAAAAATAAAGTACTAGGGTAAATTTAAAGAACAATTAATCAAAATTGAATATAATTCGCGACGTACATGTATACCACTTTGTGTATCCATAAGCTGGTACCGATTTCAAAACTAATAAAGTTATTATTTATTGAATTTTTACATTGTATTCTTTGGAATTCGGTTTTGTTTTTAATTAATAAAGTATTTTTATAACATTTATATTTTTTGAGTTTATGTGAAAATAAAAAATAGAACTCAACTTTATACAAACAGTAAATACATGTTTACGAACATGGAACTAAAATTAAAATTATTCACAATTTAAGAAAAAATTGAAGTAAAGAGAATAAAAAAGCCATAGCATTCAGTCAAACTAATATTTATTTATTTTTATCAAAGAAAATCATTTCAATTTTCTTATTATCCTAAGTAAATTACTGCATTTGCCTATATTTATAGCACAGAAAAAACAACCGTTATAAACTAGTTTCGAAATAATAGAAAAATTGTTTATTCGTCGTCATGGGATCATATAAAAAAAAATCGCATTAATAAAACTCAATTTGCAGTATAAAAATGTGGTACTGCGCCACAAAAAAGATAAACAAAAAGCTTCGAAACAGCCATACAATCACAATATCATCAAGTTTCTTGATATATCTCTCTTCTTTGGCATCGTCCCTATATTTGTTCGCAATATTCCCTTTCATAAGAATTCGACTTAGGCTCAAATATACGTTATATCATATTTTCTTATACGAGATAAATAAACAGGTTCCTTTATAAGTTGTTATCAACCGCATGTTATAAACACAATATTAGTTGTAATAAACGTATTTTATTATCGACTTCTTTGTGAGGAAAACATTTATTTGATAATACAGAATTAATCAGTTTTTTATTCTCATTTCTTGTTACATATAAATAGGCATACATATTTATTCATTCATTCATACATACACGAATTCTAATAATTTGTAAAGAATTTGATTTTAAATTAGTGTACAAATAGAAATAGAAATATATAGAAATTTCTTATTTCTTCGTTTTATAAATAAGTATCATAACGATTTTTTTTAAATGAAATGTATTATTCATTTATAAACAAAATAAAGCTATTCTAAATGATTGAAATGCAATGTACACGTCGCATCGAGTAAAATATTGCAGACTTCAACTCGTGTGGCCTGACGGCTGCCGTATAAATTTGCGCTTCCCAATACGACGCGACGTTAGAGAAGAAATACGTATTATTCGAGCGACACGTAATTGGTTTCAGAATCGACCATTCGCTGTATCGATAGACATGCCAGAACCAACTGAAGAGCTGATTGAATAGTTTGATTTGATTGATTGCATTTAACGCTAAAAATGGAATGTTTTTTTTAAATAAAAGGTTTATAAATAGGTCTGATACGTATAAGATTATTCCTCGTTATTCGATTCATATTGATCTGAGAACTTATGATTGCCAAGTTTTATCAGCTATTTTCATAGCTGCATAATACTTGTAATATTTAAAAATCAAATTGTGTAGTAGATGCAGTAAAAGTAAAATGTTGATGAGGTAACTGTCTTGAGAATATGCACACATAAGAATATACGTCATTGAAAGTATAGTACAATTTTAATGATTTAGTGAACTATTTGTGCATTAAATATGTGTAACATTCATCTCACATAATGGTTTTAAATTTTGCAATAGCTAATGCGGTTATGAATTTGTATAGGGCTTTTTATAATCTTGAAAGTCCGTTTTAATGACTTGTTTTTTTTTAAGTTTCAATAACTATTTCACTACAATCGCTACTTTCTTTTCTCTCGTTTTCTTGTGACATCTGAAACCAGTTACAAAGTTTCTACTGAACAAATAAACGGTAGACAGGAAGTAGACAGGCAAAAATAAACACAGACAAAAATAAGTTAATAGAATCGTGGTAAAATAATTACAAATGTAATGTTTTATTGTTGAACATTTACATTGTTACATTTATTGGCGGGTTCAGAACGTATCAAACATTAGCACGTTTGCAAATTGCGGGCGAACCATAAAACTTTATAGACAATTACGTCTTTATTCGCTTACCACAGAATATTGAACCGTTGGTAACACCTGCTCTGCCGTGATGCTCACACCGGTAGTTGCTTCTAACGCAGTTTCATGATATTTTATCGGTGCCCTTGTACCTATTATACTCTATAGTTTATTATGGTTATATGATATAGTTATGAAGTAGGGCAGAGCCTTGCAAAGCAAAATAAACTATAACGTTACGTAGATATTCAATCAGTTTTAACGTTGGTATTTCCTATTTGATTTTAAATAAAAAATCGGATACCATAGTTAACAACTATGTAGGATATCTTAAATCTTAAACTATTTTTATACTGTATAAAATCAGCGTTTTGAGTACAATTTTAACTGATATTGCAACGATGTCTCCTAGTGATGCTGCCGGATTCCAACTGTGGGTGCTTGACGACGGATTTTTAAACTTAAGAATGGTAGGAAATCCATGTAAGACGCAATCCAACGTCAGCTGGATAACACTACCCTGCCAAGATAAGGGAAAAGAAACGAGGACCTAACCTTACACTGGTGAGGCCGTCTGGGAGGAAGTCGGTACCAGGCAACCTCTTCTTGCATATAGAGGCCCAGTTTACTGAACCATCCGCTGAGAGGGCGACGCGGTTAGTGCAATCGCGATAACGTTTTGCTACCAAATATCGGTAAATCTCGGTGGTTTTAATGGGTATTTGCAGTTGCTTCATTTTGCGTGTAAGTTTCGATTTACCCCTCCACACCCCCGCTCCTGCACCAATGGGATACATACTTTTCCCCAGGTAAAAAGAATGTTAATTAGCCATATTGACAAAATGCCTTACCACAATTCTATGGTTTCATCGGGACATTTTCCATCATCGAAAGCTTACGTTAATTATAACATTATTTTTCAGATGCTTAGTTTTGTTGTGGATCTTTTATGCTTATCTTCTTTTCTCACATGTATTTCTAATTAAGTTAAATAGCCAACATCCTCTTATTTTATTTAGTTTTCTTTGTAATCCATGCCATTTCTAGTTTAACTCTATCTATATTTTTTACTATTTCGATATGACTACAATGTATGCCATGAGTGATCTCTACAAACTTTGTAAACATGATACCTATAGAATATATAGGATCTGCGAACAGACTTAATTACTTTTGTTAGTAATAAATCGTAGTGCATATTAAAAAAAATTAAAAACGCATTTTATTGATTATTTTCCTAAGGGGTAAAGTTTAACCGTGTCAATTGTTTAAAACAATTCAATAAGAAATATGGCAGACATATTAATGTTATGATGGAATTTATAATGCTTAAATAATTCAAATCGTGATCTTAACCATTTCCCACTGATGTACTCAACAATAGAACCCTGGGATTATTCATGTAGCTATTATCATAAGTACTACCTATTCGAAATAACGATGACTTAGCACCATTAGCGCATTGTCACCATTCCTTTGGAATAAACACAATAATAATCTACATTTAGCTGTTTAGTATATCTAGTAATTTGTGATATAATATTGCTATTTTATGCTTGGATAGAAAATATAGGAGTCAATTGTGACGGATTATTGCATTTAAATCTTTAGATTAATTATAATTTATACGTATATGTCGCACTCTTCTTAGACGTAATAATTAGCAACGTAATAATAGCGGTTATGTCGAATGGTGGATTTGTTGGCGCGATTGTGGTGAAGAGCAATTTAGGTCTCTTAATTTGGCATGTCAATTGCATTAGTGACCTCATGCAGGGTTGGTATTTTTAAATTACGGTACAGCACCTTCACCATTATGTAATACAGATTTACAAAATATTGCGTAGATGCTGTTTAAGGACGAGTTTTCAGATGACCCATGAAGTTGTCTAGAATTTCATGCAACATAAAATTTATAGAGCAATGGTTCCTTAGTAGTAGTTTGCGGATCTTCGGTGGCCCACCACCATATCATTCAACCGAAAGACGTCCACAACTAGACATAGGACTCCCCCAAAGATGCATAATCGCCACGCTTGGTAGGCGGGTAGGCGATCGCAATAAGTGTTAGTGGTACTCAGAGGATGCTGCTGCCTATCCCCTGGTTTATCCCTTAGTCACCTTTTACGACATCCGCGGGAAGATATAGGGTAGTACTATTCTTAACCGCCACCACACAACATTACAGGTCGGCCGCATGAGTTGATATGGTTCGCAAATGAATTTAAATTTTAAAAGCGTAAAAGGACGGAGGGGTCGTGGGAGTAGCTTTTGGCAATACTATTCATCCTAGGATTACCCAACTTATGAAGAAGGTGCAAGCTCAAAAACAAAAAGTTGAGAACTTCTGTTCACTCTACAGTGTCTGTTTTTTGTCTCAATTTCTTACACATTTTGCATCTTTGCAGCATCTCTATGCTATCTCATTATTCTCTAATAATGCTAAACACTAGATATAGGAGTAGTATGATTCCAATAGCTTATGTTAGTTACATTTGTGTTCCTTCAGTATGGGAGACGCAAAAATAAATTTGTGATTTGAAGCATCACACTGTTAACTAAAATATTATACTAGTATTAGTCTGTAAAAGAAAGCCTTTGTTTAATTTTTACACTACTAAAAGCATGGTAACAAATCTAGCCACTGGAGGGCTTTTTATAAAAAATGTCCGCCAGGATAGCTACCACCCTCAAGTTCCGAAAATCTGTCGCCAAATACCAATAGGAGGTTCCGACAGCGTCACTTGAGAACCAGTATCTAGGCTTAGTATTTTTACCATCCTGGACCACATCGTCACTTAACATCAGGTTAGATTGTGGTCAAAGCACTGAGCCTATACCGTATAAAAAAAAAAACTTAAAAAAAATAGGTATTATAAAACTAGACTAACAAGTACATTGATAATATTCCACATTTACGAAAATTAAATTATTCATATCAAGTCATAAAGGCAAATATCTAACAGTATCCAAGTTTTCAAAGATTGAAAACGAAGGGAAAACATAAAATAACTTCTCTCGTAGATGCGCTTCCCGTATTTGATAGCACTTCCACGACCGTCAACTCGGCACTAAAACTTTGATAAAGAAGAAAGCGGGATTCATTGCTCGTAAACGCTTTAGAGTTTCACAGTAAACCGACGTACGTTTGTGTGCATTAGGGACCTTTGTTTTTCCTGTTATAAACTTAAAATTTATTTTGTACATAAGAACTAAATTGATAAATATTCCATCTTAAAGAAAATATGTAATGATCATAAATACTAAACAAAATCAAATAATATTTTCTCGCTCGAACTACAATTGTGGTCTGGAATAAAATGGTAATTGTTTGATCTTCGCATATATGTAAATGACAGTTACAGAGTTAGAGACAAATTGAAATTTTACGCACCTTTACGCACGCTTGTTTTAAAACTTCTTTGAATTTTGTGGCAGGTATTAAATATATAAAAGGTTAAACATAAAGTAAATATGTCATATTAAAGTTTAGAGTGGTATTTATTGATAATATAATTTTTAATATGAGTAATTTAAGAAGCCATATTCACTCAACGTTATTTTTCGTTAGAAAACGTCACTTCCGTCTGAAAAAAATCTGAATTACTCGTCTTATCGCGCCTAAAGAAGTTTTACTTCAAAAATGTATCTAAACTGTAACGTTATCGTATAATATAAAATAATGATTTAAGAGAAGACGGGATGATTATGGCGGTACAATTGTAGAGATAGGCCTGTAATTACTTGCCTCTCACACCACGCTCACGACTGGCTGTAATCGATGTTTCAATGCCGTGACTCGCTTGGGAATTCGTGATTGTCTCAGACAAAAATGGTACAATAATAAATAAAGACACCATCTATTTATTTATTAAATTATCATAGAATTAGAGATCACGTTTTATTCCCTATATCTACATACATTCTCTATAATGACTCAGATGATAACTTGGTCGGATTCCGTGTCAATTGGTATAGATTGAAACCCACCTATCAAACACTATAAATGAACCTGAGGTTTCGGTGAAGAAAAACAACAGAAGTAAATCATAGCATGGTGAATGGGCATTTTCTAATAATGCCTCTCTGGGTAGCTACCATCCTCAAACTTCAAAAGCTGCCGCCAAGCACCAATTGGTGTATTTCAGCAGCATCACTTGAGATTCAAAACTTCTTGTCTTAGTGGGTTTACCATCTTTAAAATAAAGAGTGATTGTGAATGTTACGTAAAATACCTACAGTATAAATATGTTTTCAATCTTATATTTTATTGTACTATGGACGTTTAAACGTAATCTACTTTTTATTAAGTTGTAGATTAATAACGATATATTCGAAGTTCCTTGTTAACTACCTTTAATTAACATTTTCCTACAACTTGTTGACATGTACTGGGTTTGATTTTCATATACAATACATTTTAAATCTACGACAGTAACTACTGGATCCAGCAAAGTGCAACAGGATACACTAGGCACGGATCTAACCATCAAAAAACTATTCTTAATTCACGAACTAATAGCTTCTAATAGCACCTTAATACTTTCCATGGTAACCATCGAATAGTCATCGTCATGACTACTCTATCAGATCAAAAATCTATTCTTAATTCACGAACTAACAGCTTCTAATGCACCTTGATGATTTCGGCACACAGCAGGCGGATGGGGGCGCCAGCGCGATTTTAATGTAGAAAAAGTCACACTCGGCTCGCGTCGACCCGATGTCTTCTTTAGAAATATCGTTCTAGTGTCTTGATCCGCTCGCTGTGTTTCAAAACCATTAAAGTTCGGGAGCAGTCACAGTCAGTATGAAAACAATTTCTATTGGCATAAAAATATTTTTGTTATATATATATGACGATAACTGCCAAAACAAAAAAAATATAAGTTACTTAATTATATTTATCATAAAACATTCACATCTTTCCAATACTTTAATATAACAAATCGAATGCACCTTAGATTTAATCGAACTTAAACCTTCAATCTAAATTATCATTATTACGATCTATTTTTGAACTTTTAAAGTTTTAGCATTGTTATCTAAAGTTCAATCGTAACAATCTCTCTCACGTTTTAAAACTTTAAGTTATTGTAGATCTCGCATATTGTTTATCCCACGAATTTGTTTCATTAGGTTTTAAATTAAATCTATTAACATAGATATAATTTATGCGTGTGTTTTTTTAATAATAATAATATACAAAATATATGACACTATCAGTAACACAACTGTCATAAAAAATTTAAATTAATATTTTTCATGTTAACTCAAACTTGTATAAGCAATGTGCGTACACAGCATTTTCATATTCACTGTTTTGTTTTATGAATTCTAGTTAAATTTAAATATTTAGTTAATTTCTAATTATAAGTATACATTTATTTATATGATCCTAATAAATAACTCTCATGAAAAACATAAAGGATAAAAAATTAAAAATAAATCGACTAAGGTTATTGTAATTCTTTGCAAGCCTTTATTTCGAAACAAGATGATTTAACAACCGCAATCAAGCCGAATTTACTTTGATGAATAAATTATGTTTCATACAATCATTAGTAGTCCAAACGAATCACTTTATTTAAAATGTGTTTTTTTTTTAAATAAATGTGTTGATTGATTTCAAATACACGATAGAAGTACATCATTCGAAGTATTAAATATCTATACATTTTGACTCACGATCAATAAATTAATTATCAGTCACCGCAACTAATGAAAATCGAATTAATTGTACGTGGATTTAAAAAAAATCGCAAATTATTTGAGAAGACGTGTTCTATAGATAATCCACTGGCCTTACCAATCGACCCATCATATTAATAGGCCCAAATAAACAAAGTATTTAAATTAATAATAGAACATATTTAACAATAAAATATGGCATTTGAAGAAGATAGTATTATATAAAATGTAGAAACGTAATACGGTACCAAAGTAGATTTTAAAGAATGCGTGATCTAATAAGAGGTTAACATTATAAAATAAACAATAATAACGTTCTCACGGGTTTTACTTATGACGTAGTAATACGAGTGACTTCTTAAGATGATCTAAGTAAAAACAAAAAAAAAAACGTTTTGCATATTGAATCATATCGCGATGATACGTAGAGCTTACAAATGTAGTGAGTCACAGCACAAACGCAAACCGTACGTAGGCTTTCGCAGAAAAGCTTACGTATGAACAATATAATCAATCACGTTTCAACGGTAGAAAAAATAATCACCATTTCTCTTACTCCATAGAATCCTGTTTCGTTATCTTCGTATTTATCAAGCTCTTGATGTATTTACGCCAGTAATTCAAAATGGTGGTCTTTCATCATCGTTTACACAGTATAGAAGAGTTCAGTTAAACCAATCATCAATTTACTTGGTCAACTCTGATTTTTATTTCAACTAGTTTTGCTCACGGGTTTCCTCGTGCTTACGATAATAACATTACATGCTATTTCATTTCTGTCTGAATATATGTTTACATGCTATTTTCTAACACAAAACCTGTCATTACAGTTTCAATATGAAAACTAGTTTGAAAGTGAAGTTTCTTTGGTTCTCCTGTTTTTCTGTTGATTTACGTTCATAAATATTTTCTGCATCATATCGGTCAATAATATTTATTGATTTAGTATTGTAATAGAAGATAACTTTGGTCATTTTTTTATGGACTTCATTTAACACGTAACAAAATATGCACAAAAATTCAAATCAGAGAATATGCATAGATATATAAGATTATTTAATTTAATTATATGATTGAATATAAGTTGAGAATCGCAACAAACACAGACATTGTCTTTTACTATATAAAAGACAAGCATAAATATTTTCAACGTATTATTTTTAACTACTATGACTTAATATCCATACTAATAAATAAAATTGAAGTGTCTGTTTGTAATGTCATAATTAATTTTTTCCACTAAATAAAAATGAATGTATATACGATACCTGTAACAAAAATACAATTTTTTTAAATTTTTTCATCCGTTTGTTCCGGGTAATCTCCAGAACGGCTGGACTGATTTTGATGGAACTTTTTTAGGTAGATAGCTGAAGTTACTCCGGGTAACTTAGGGTACTTTCAATTTTCGAAAATAGTTAGGGTTCCGAGTAAAAAAAATTAAAATTCCTAAAAAATGTAATAAATCCAATTGAATACATAGTTTTACGGGCAAATACTTGAATTTATGAGAAATATTTTTACTTTATCTTAATACAACAAAAAAAATAGGGGTCCGTAAAAAAAAATAAAACGCAGTGAAAATTATATAAAACGCGAGCACACGGGTAGTTACAAATAAATATCAACAAGTATAAATTTATGAAGAAAAATAGATATACCTTCATTTATTTCAATGTAGGTGACTATTCTGTATATTTATTATTATTTATCTGTTTCTTATTCCTTCATTTTTAAGAATGATATGTTAACACAAAAAATGTTAATATACACGATTAATTATTCCAATGCTTTTAAAGAGTTTACATGTACTTTCAAATCTTCCTTCTATCTTACCTTATTAGGTAACTAAAAACAACAGATAACGAAATGGCAAACATAATTATTTGCGGTAAACAATCTGTAGCATTCTCCACAAATACTGAATGAGGTATTCTTTTACATATATATATATATATATATATATATATATATATATATATATATATATATATATATATATATATATGTACATTTTTTTTATACGGTATCTCAGTGATTTGACCACAATCTCACCTGATTTTAAGTGACCATGTTGTCTAGGATGGTAAACACACTAAGCCTAGTGGGTACTGGTTCTCAAGTGATGCTGCCGGAACACACCTATCGGTATTTGGCGACAAGTTTTGAAACTTGAGAGTGGTAGCTACCCAGGTGGGCATCATTAGAAAATGTCATACCACTGTGCTATGGTTTCCTCACGATGTTTTTTTTCTTCACCGAAAGCTCAGGCCGATTTTAGAGTCGGATAGGTGGGGATCGAACCCGCGTCCATTGACGCGGAATCCGGCCACAACACCCGCTGCGCCATCATCGCTTCCTATATCATTTTCATCGCATTATATGAATAATGATGCCACTGATAAACTGTTAATTACAGTTAATGTGTCCAGTACCCGTAAAAATAAGACAATAGAATGACAATAGGAAAACAATGGAAAGCTGACGTAAACGACAGGTAAGTGCTCAAGGGGTTAAGATAACTGTAATCTACACAAAATTTTAAATTATGAACAAATTGTATACAAAAAGGGTATATTTTTCATTTTTTTTTTTCATTTTATCCATTTCTGTTACTTGAAATGAATACATTGTTTTTATTGAATAAAATGTGAACATTTAATTTGAAACATTCTACTTTATTATAAAACTGGCTTAATAATACCTAAACCGTAATTACGCACTTGTTGACACAGTTGCGTTTACAAGAAGAATCGTTTTCACATTTATATGCAAACACGAACTAACTCACTCCTACAGTTTCGCAGGTTGACGATAAATAAAACTTGCGGTTACATTGGCACTGAAAGCCACTTACAAACTCGTCGCTTATCAACGGGAAAATCGATCAAAGCGTACCAAGTTTTTCTATCGTCTAGTAGAAAGCTTCGTGATCCGGCAATAGACTGGTAACACGATAGTTGTCCATTAACGCTCCCTTGACTTATTATAGATCTAATATTTTCAGAGCTAATAAAGCTATGTCGACACTGAAGTATAAATGTTCCCACATATATCACTCTTCGTCACGAATGAAGAGTCGCTTAAGTAAATATATAATGGCGTCGATAGAAGCTTTACATTTGTTTTTCTTATCTGGAATACAGAATTTCATCAACTATAGTCCTAGTTCAAAAATATTATTTTACCTTGATGAGAATTTGTTAGAGGTTCCATATTACTATCATGATACAGGCAAAGTGCAAAGTGTAATCTATTACATGTGAACTTATATATTTGCATACTAGCTGTGTCCACGTCTCCTTCCGCGTGGAATTTATGCCTAATGTCATTCACTGGGGGATAAGCTTAAAATTTTTTAGTCTCTATGTTACTTCAGGATATAGACTATATCTTTCATAAGTAAGAACTTAAATACAACGTTTCATAACATAAGCATAATAGAAGACGATGTCATGAACGTCAATGTTATGGTTTTATAATATGAATCTTTTATCCTATATGTTAATACAGAGTATAAACAACTATCATTTTGATTTGATCGAATTCTTTTCAGTAGTTTTTTACGTGATTGGCGAACAAATATATTTTCTTTAGCCTATTATTATAGATATAGATATATAGAACTGTTCGATGTCTCAAATAAAATATGTTTTTTGTATATACCATAAAAACTGTGTAAATTATAAATAAGTTACGAATAAATATTTAGAGCTATAATACTTCGTTGTACTCTGCTCGTCCCATTTCACTTCTGTCGGCCGTCCCCATGGCTGCCTATTTTTTTTATGCTGTAGTTATGAAAAGCAAAATACCAAAAAACTACAGTGGCTCAAGACGAAAATCTTCGACCAGTGTGTGTTGCCAGTAATGACATAAGATACTGAGACGTGGCCGCTCACAATAAAAAGCTCAAAATTGCTCTAGAGGCAATGGAGAGGGTTAAGCTTGGAGTTTCACTGTGTGATCTAATCAGGAATGAGGAGATCCACAGAAGAACCAAAGGAACTGACATTGCCCGAAGAATTGCTAAACTTAAGTGCCAGGCTGTGCACATTGCTCGAAGAACCGATGCCCGATGGGACGAACGGGTTCTCGAATGACTACCACGCACCTATAGATGTAAAGTGTGTATGCAACAAGGTGGACTGACGATCTGGTGAGGTCGCGGGAATCCGCTGGTTGCGGGTTGTGGGAGACCTATGACCAGCAGTCATCTTTCGATTGAATAGATAGATGGATGGATGGGATGGAATGAAAAAAAAAAATTATATATGGAAGTAATACTAATATTTCGCAATTACTGTGTATTATATCAATGGATTAAATATTTTCTAAACAGAAGTATAATTAACTTCAATTATGTATAAGAGGAAAGGTATTATATGAAGGTTATCTGTTAGTTAATAAAAATACTGACTTGTTTTATTTGGTACTTTATGAAAAAAAATATTACAAAACATTTATTTTATTAAAGAAAACTTTTTAAATTGCCTATGTTTTTAAAAGCTCGTTTATTCAGTAACCCACGTTAAAACAAACCTCGTAGTAAAAATGATAAATTAGAGTAAGCCTGACAGAAACATTCAGTGCTTAATGAACATTAATGTGAATTTGCCGACCATACCTACTCGTTGTGAATAAACTTAACCAACTTACACAAATAAACAAAGTGAAGGAAACAAACTACTATGGGCCCATCATGCTCAAGAAAAATTCAAATAATCCTAAGTTGGTTTATTTTTCTTTTTATTATTTCCACATTAAAAAGGATTATTAGGAATCGATGTTTTTTTTTTCTCTAAAGTGCAAATACGCTTAAGCTTACAGCTTAAATAAGCTGATTTACTCACGTCCTTACGAAATGTTCTCTAACTAAAACATAATATGTACAGTTTTCATAAAATAATCTAAGTATTGATTTTATAACCTAAATCTTACTGCAAATTGATTACTTTTATCTATATCAATACTTTATACTAATAAATACAATTGAAGTGTCTGTTAATAATGTCCATTTTTTATGAATATAGGTATCGTAGTAGTATAGGTATCGATATCGTATACCTATACGATACTTATACCAAGAATACAATTTTTACCTTTTTCGTCTGTTTGTATCAGGTAATCTCCGGAACGGCTGGACCGATTTTGACGAGACTTTATTGGATAGATAGCTGAAGTTACTGCGGAGAACTTAGGCTACCTTTAATTTTAGAAAATAATTAGGGATCAGCGTAAAAAAATAAATCTCATAAATAATAAATAAAAATTAAATGCACAGTTGTACGGGCAAATATTTTAATTATATATAATTTATGAATGCTATAATTTATATGAAATACTTTTACTTTATATTAGTATAATTATTTATTTCATACTTAGGTTTCCGTAAAAAAAAATTAAAACGCAGTGAAGAACAAACGGAACGCGGGCGCAGCCGCGGGCACACATCTAATTTGAAAATATAAATGAAATATTTCTTCGAATAAATGCAGTAGTTTAGGACTTAAAACTTTTACCTGAACTGAATTAATGAAAGCTTCTCGATGAGAAATAAAAGGAAAACGAAGAAACAAGCTAAACTTTAATTGCTTCTTACAATACTGAGGTTAAAATATAAAGTGAAATAACGTAATAAAGGGCGCGGTATAATAAAACAACAAATATATTTGCAAAACTGTATTTTGTCAGAGACAATATTTGACATACGACAACTGTGTAGACAGCGAAAAAAAATCTGTATGTTTATTTTTTCAATATCAGCTTCTTTTATATTCGTTTAACAAACGTTAAAATTCCCTGTAACAAAAAGTTACTAGTTTCATTTCATTTAACAAAACTATATCGGTGTTTATTAAAATATGAAGTTACAAAAAAGAAATTGTGGTAATAATAACACAAATGTAAATAAACCTAGGGAGCGAAAACTGAGGTAACATTAACTTCGGCGTCGCAAATATCGGGACTGAGGTATAACACAATTAAACTTTTCTGTATGTTATATTTCTCAAATTTTTTAAGTAATAGAATACAAGTCGAATTTTGTATGTTATTTTAAAAATGACTCTTAACAATTTTCTCACACTTGTAATAATTATGCACTGTAATCTGTAATCAAATTACATCATTTATATGTTTGTAATTTAATATATTTACTGTATAAACAAAAAAAAATAATTTATAACACACTAGCTGGTATAAATATATGCTAAACGAAATCACATTTAAAACAAACTCAGCTAATATAGTAAACTCGAAGAAACTAGGAAACAACGGTACAGTCAAACAATATCCTCAAATTACTTTCAGTAAAATCTTCAAGGGTGCAATAACTTTATTAAATCGGTAGGTCCGCGACGGAATTCGTGGAAAATGGTAATGGTATTAATTTTCATTAGACCCCGGCTGTGAACGGGGTACTTTTTGCACTAGGGGAAAATTCTTGTTAACATTCTCTATAATTTCTGTGAGATTTTTCAGCTTGATAATCTTTTACTTTACTTTTAAGGGAAAATGTTATTTCTTTAATAAACTGTAAACAAAAAAAAATCTTCTAAAAAAATATTTTTTATTAACAATCCTAACTATAAGATTTTAGATATAGTAGGCTCAATTACACGAGATAATATTTCTATGGGTAGTGATGTGATAAAGTACCTAATCCTCTCATATGAATAACGTTTGTTAATAATGTGTGCGTAAAACATCTCAAATTCGCTTCGCGGAAATGTATCATAGCCTCTAGACCTTTGAATAAAATCCTATTTAAGTATGCTAAAATGTCTATGCCACCAATCGTAGTAATAAAGCATTGAGAAATTCCATTTCCTGACTCGCTTGTGCAAACACCGGGGCCTTACCAAGTCGATTTTACCAAGCTACCACCTATCTTCTATTTACACTATGAACATTTCGCAAACTTTACCTTATAAATGGAAACTCCTATCATACGAAAATAAAAATAAAAACGACAGAAATTACTTTTAATATGACAATATTATGGCTATATGACAATATTATATTATACATATTATGCCGGCTCAGAATAGTACCCCCCCCCCATATCTTCCCATGGGTGTCGTAAAAGGCGATTAAGGGATAAACCTGCAGCATTCTCTGAGTACCACCAACACCTACTTCGATCGCCAACCCGCCTGCCAAGCGTGGCAGTTATACCAATCCCTTCCTTTTGGGAAAGACCTATGCCCAGCAGTGGACGTCACTCGGTTGAATGGATGGATGAAATATTATGGTCATTATTTGAACCTGAACTGTTTTATTTACAAAATTTCGCAAGCGTCCCGCTCTGACAAATAAAATGGTCATGATAGTAATACTGTTGTAGTTGAAGTGTCTGTTTGTAATGTAAATTTTTTTTTTCACTAAATAGATATGAGTGTATATACGATACCTATACCAGAAATTCAATTTATAAATTTTTTGTCTATCTTTTTATATCGGGTAATCCCCGGAAAGGCTGGACAGATTTTGAATGGACATTTTTGGTAAAAAGTTGAACTCCGCGTAACTTAGGGTGTTATTAATTTTCGAAAATTATTATGGTTACGCGTAAAAAAATTAAAGCTCATAAAAGTTTGAATAAAATCCGATTCGACGTCCAAATTTACTGGGAGGTATTTGAGTTTGTGAGAAATACTTTTGCTTAATGTTAGTCACAAACATTTTTTTGGAAAATAATTAGGACTTCGTATAAAAAATTTCCAAACTAATATGCCGTAAAAATTCATATGAAACGCAGGCACAACCCCGGGTACACGGCTAGTTTACTGATATAAATTTTGCACTATGAAGGTATGAAATACGAATCCTACAACGAACATAATGATAATATTAATGATTTGTTTTTTTTTCTACTTCGTTGTATATAAAAACCAATAAATCGATTCACTAAAATGCATTTAGACCAAATAAAACCGATTTCACAAGGTAAGTTAAATGTAATGGTATTCATAAAAGTTGTTACGCGATGGTACATACAGGGGAAACCTTTTTTAATCAAGTAAAGTAAATAAAGCCGAAAACTCACATCGTTTCAATATACGCAATCATGTTCTCGTGTTCCGAATAAGAAAGACCCTTGAGACGACCAACGTTTGATTGGAAACATGTCCAGATTATATTCGTTTTAAAGCCCTTTTTATTGGAAGTTAAAGCACAGAAGTTATACAATGTTTTCAATTACAATTTAAAGTTAATCGTTGAAAATTATTTTTAACAATTTCCTAATTCTTAATGTTCTTCCATTGTTCCCAATTCATTTTTATCGAACATATTTTTTTATGAAGTTAGATTTCAGGAAGCTTTTGTTGACAGCATGTCACATAGTGTTTTTTATTTGTTTTTAATTAACTTGCGTTATTTGAACCCGTAATGTGTAATTTTGTGTGGAAATAATAACACGAAACATAAACGCCAATCGCCCGTAGTTGGGTTTTTATAACATTTGTGAGACAGATCAATTAAGCTTAGCTAGGTATTATTTAGCATCAAATTAGGTTGCTGTCAATTAATAAATCCGTACATTACCAAAAATAAAATTTAAATTTGAATAGTTCTAAACATAAGTTTATTTTAAGTTGATATTCAGTTGTTGATAATTTAACCATAAATATAAATTACGTTAAATTTATTATTATCCGTTATAGGAATAAACGACAGATGTTATTCAGAAAGTGGTCAGCGAGTAACAGAAGATTGCCTTCTTACTTCAAAAAGTTACTGGCTCTGCACAAATACGCAAGAAAAGGGTTTTCTTTGATGTGACAGCGTTAATTTTACCAACCAATAATAAACATGCTTTAGTATTTTCGTTTAATCCAGTCTTTCCGTAGACGTAAGAATAATACGCTTACTCGCTTACTTTTCAGTATATTATGTTTGAGAAAACAGTGCCCTGAAAAGTTTACAGTATGTCATTATCTCGCTCCAGCAGCCTGAGCTATCGGTGAAGGAAAACACCATCAAGAAACCATAGCATGATGGTAGAGCATTTTCTAACAATGCCCGTCTGGCTAGCTACCACCCTTAAATTCGAAAACCTGTCGCCAAATACCAATAGGTGTGTTCCGGCAGCATCACTTGAGAACCAGTATCTAGGCTTTGTATGTTTACCATCCTGGACCACATCGTCACTTAACAACAGGTGAGATTATGGTCAAAGCACTGAGCATATAATTATCGTGTAAAAAAAACCTGTGTTTCAGCCAAGTTTATTAAATTTGTGACAGATTTTATTCCAAACTAGTAGATGCGTGCAACTTTGTCTACGTGTGTTATTTTGGTTAAATGTGAGATCTCCTGATTTTGTTTTGACATAGCCTATCAGTTACCGAATGACACATGCTACTCATATAACAAATTATATTCAAATCGTTTATTGACATAAACTTCACGTAGACAAAATTTTATAAAGATCGATCAACCCATTTTTGTTTTAAAGCTGTACAAAACTTTTCCTTTTTTTACGATTTCTAAAGGTAATTGTAGAAATCTTTATAGGCTATAAACTGCTCCTTGACTTACCATGTACAAAGTTTCATCAAAATCGGTCAATCTGTTTTGGAATTAAATCTGAGTATACCTACAGACAACTAAATTTTTTGTCATGATAAATTTGAGATTAGTAAAAAATAATAAGTAGAAAAAAAATATACGAAAAAAGCCTACAGATTTATTATTAGTATATGTAGTGGAGTAGTAGATTATTCGTGTAATAGAATAGATAAGCACCATCAATCAACACAATATAGAAAACAATATTTCTAAAGTACCTAAATCAAGCAAATTTGTGTATCAAATCATCTTAAATACCATCCCCAAATATTGGCACTAAATTAGACAACAGCACATTCAGGCTGTTCGTCTACCTACGTTTAGGTGTATCGAGGATTCCACATCACTGCCATTATGGTATTATAGACGACTCGCTCAGGCGTTACGGTCAGGCTTGTAGTAAAAGCGCAGGTCGTATTTCGCGTCACACCACCCACAATGACGTTTTACGTCGGGTTTTTACCAGAGTTAATTTACCAGCCAGCTTAGAACCTATTGGTTTAGTGCCTGACGATGGCAAAAGACCCGATGGAATTACGCTTATGCCTTGGAAGATGGGGCTGTCTTTGGTATGGTTTGCTACTTGCGTCGATACTTTAGCACCGTCACATATTCTAGTTATCTATTTGAAGGCAGGCGTAGCAGCTATATCAGAGGAGGATCTCAAGCAGCGCAAATATACTGCCCTTGGTGAGGTTTACATATTTGTCCTGTTTGGGGCTGAGATTCTGGGGCCATGGGGTCCGAGTGCTCATAGCCTTTTCAACGAGCTCGCGAGTCGTCTAGTCAACACTTCTCGCGACCAGAGGGCGGGCCAATATTTAGAACAGCGAATAAGCAATGCCATCCAATGTGGTAATGTGTCCAACTTTCTGGGAACATTCCCGTATGGCGGCGAGCTAGACGGCATTCATTATGTATAGTTTTTTTAGGTAATAAAATAGTAATAATTAGTTACTATTATTTTTATTATAATTTGGTTTTGTGTTATTTTATTATAATATATATTATGTACTTAATGTACTTTTTTATTTGAATAAATGTCAGTGATAATTTGTTATAATTGAGTTCTCAGAGGTCTTGCTATATGTTGCTGCTTGCTTGCTGTTTTAAAAATTCTTTTAAATTGTAATATATTGTTTAGGATTTATTTATCATATGTAATAAATAAATGTAGATATGATAGATATATCATAATAAATAAACAAAAAATTAATTACAAAAAAACCATTGAAAAAAATATGAGTTTTACAAAGCATCTATAATTAACCTACAATAGAATTTTTTTCCCCACTTACAACGACTAAAGATACAAACAAGATTCGTTCTAGGGTAGAGAACATCGTAACTTTCACATTAAAGTTAGTTAAGGAGAAGGTCTGGCAAGAGTAACTAAAAGGAGTTCAAGGGTAACTTTATTAACGTTAGTTACTACGGAATTAGTATTCGTAATTCGAATAATAATATGCCCAGTTAGCAAATGCTGGGTAAACGGGTAAAAATAATAAAATGAAAGTGTGTTTTTTAAATTGTATTATAGACAATGGCGTAGTTTTAGAATTACAAATATTTGCAGAAAAAATAAGATATATATAAAAATAAGATCTGTGAGTTTAATACAAAGATTATTGTAAGTTTTTTTTTTAGATAATATTCGTTGAGGTATTTTAGACGTATAATATTTATTTATTAATTTACTTTATTTATTAATTATACGTTACTTATTAATTTTAATGATAATTACTTATGTGTACGTCTAGTCGTCAACAAAATTTAAGTAAAGATATAATAATGCATTGCTTTGCTGACGATATAGTAGTCATGAGACAGCAGAAGACCTAAGTACGATACTCGATGACTTCAGTAGAGCCTCCGAACGAGTTTACCTTAAAATGAACATGGACAAGTCGAAAATCATGTCTAATGTCCATGTTCTGCCAACTCCTATAAAAATCGGTGGTTACAAACCTGGGACAAACCGTCCAGTTAGGTAGATCCAACTTCGAGAAAGAGGTCGAATCCAACTCGGCTGGACTGCGTTCGGGAAGCTACACAAGATCTTCTCGTCCGAAATACCGCAGTGTCTCAAGATAAAAATCTTCGACCAGTGTGTGTTGGCGTGATGACATACGGCACTGAGACGTGGTCGCTTATAATGGGCTTAATAAGATCGCTCAAAGTTGCTCAAAGGGAAATGCTTGGAGTTTCACTGCGTGATCGAATCAGGAATGAGGAGATTCGCAGAAGACCCAAAGTAACATTGGCCGAAGAATTGCTAAACTTAAGTGGCAGTGGGCTGGGCACATTGCTCGCAGAACCGATGCCCGATGGAGCCAACGGGCTCTCGAATGGGAACCACGCACCGGAAAACGTAGCGTGGGTAGGCCCCCCCGCAAGGTGGACCGACGACCTGGTGAAGGTTGCGGGAATCCGCTGGATCCGGGTGGCGCAAGACTGGTCGTCGTGGAGATCTTTAGGGGAGACCTATGTCCAGCAGTGG
Source organism: Samia ricini (assembly GCA_014132275.2). Lineage (NCBI taxonomy): Eukaryota > Metazoa > Arthropoda > Insecta > Lepidoptera > Saturniidae > Samia > Samia ricini. Next base: position 11,463,742 of record AP028165.1, on the reverse strand, counting down.
ACGTCTTTCGGATGTATGGATGAATGGATGGTTATAAAAAAAATAATTTAACAAATAAAATATCATCAACTTTGCTAACTGTAAAGAAATGTTCCCACGGGCTTTATTAAAGAACATTAAAAAATTCAGCTAATTCATTTTACTTTAATTTTTAATAAAGTTCACGAGTAATTAACCTAAATTGTTGCCGAGTCGTATTTCTTCTTAATCTCACGTTTATGATTATGAGAAGAACACTTAAAAACCCCGACATTGCGTAATAAGTTTATTCCCTTATATTAATATAAAGTTAGATAACGCTTTGCGAAATAGCTTCTCAGCAAACTTTTTAGTGTTTTATAAAATACTCTTATTTGTAAAGTTTATATCAATTTTATTATAGTCCCGTTTATTCTGACATAAATTTTAATAATAATTATTAACCAGAAATTCAAACCTTATTAGGAAATATTTCAACCTTAGAAATACATAAATATGTTGTTGAAGTGAAACCTAATTAGGCACAAAAGGACGAGTAACCCAAATCTTTTTTGGACGGATGTGACGTCTTCAAACGGAAATTACGTCAGTAAATGTGATTATGTAATTTGTATTATCAATAAAATTTCAATTTTAATATTTAATACCTCGCTTAAAGGTAACTAAGTGCGTCTTTGTAGGTAGAATAACTGAGTGTGCCATACTTTCGGTATAAACTATTTAAATTATGTCAGTTTTGGGTGCACAAATGTGTTTCAAACTCGTGGCACGACCAGTAACTTCTCTTCCGGTAGATCGCGCAATGTTCAATATTCTCTCAAATATCAAATGAAGCAGAAACTTTCCTGTATTAGGACGTATTCAACCTGTTCCTTTGAAGATTTCAGTTTACCTTCTTTAACATATATTTTACTATCACAGCATATTTAATATAAAACAAAGTATAATCATAGATATCTAATAGTCTTTGGTATAATATAAAAACAAGCAGTATTTCGAAAACTTTTGACTTTATCAATGTTAGTTTACCTCATTAAATAATAAATAATTCCTTCAATTGATCAATCGTTTCACAATAATGATTGACCTCAAGTAATAATCAGAAGGTGAGTGTTGAAATCACAAATCACCACTTTAAGGTTTTTGTGTTCTACAAATACTAGTCGCATACATAATAATATTCATAAAATGCAGACTATATTTTTACTGGATAATAATTATTTGATACACCAAATATCAAATGCCGACTAACATATCATCATCATCATCTCCCTACCCTTATCCTATTCTCATTTGGGGTCGGTGCAACATGTATTTTTCTTCCATTCCTCTCTATGTGCAGTCATATCCACATTCACTCTTTTTCTAAAGATAAAATTATTCACACAATCGATCCATCTTTTCTTTGGTCTTTTCTATCCCGTATAATCGTCTACAATTATAGCCAATACCTTTCTAACAATATACCGACTAAGATCTATTAACATAAATTATTGTAATAGGTAAAAGTTCGTTGGACTAATCAAGAAATAACATGATCGATAAAATAGTCTTCCGTGCGACAGCGACCAATAAAACCTAAATTATCAAGTTTGTCGATATTAATTTTATAAAATATAAAATGATAGTTTTAATGTAATTAAATGTAGCCCATTTGCCGCATATCTATTACTATCATTAAATATACGACCACATCAAAGAATGTTGTACTAAAAAGTAAGTCTGTGACACAACGTTCTAAATTTAATATTTTCTTTGTTTCAGCCAGCACGAATTTAGTGGGCAAGTTCACGCAAAGCGTCCGTCGCATAGTCCAAGATGTTAAAGACGAAGGAGCATCAAGTAAGTTATTTTAATTTTCGAATTAAGCGTTTTGAATTACATTCCACTATGTATTTGTATGGTCAGATAATTAAAAATCAACGTTCGGCTTGTAGTTAAGATTTTGTTTTTTATTTCACACATGTCATACTAATCATACCCTTATGCTGAGTAGACCATCTATATATTATGTTTCCTTCTACAAAAATAACTGAAATTGTTTCTAGCATATTTATTATTTAGCATAAGCAGCATATTAGCTGCTTCATCAATAGATATATTTCCTGATAAGTTATTGAACATTTCAAAATATAGTGTACACAAATCAAATGTAATTAATTAAATTCAAACCGGCCAAATTCCAAGGAAACACATAATAAATGTCATCGACCCCACGACGTACGTCACAGAGAGAAGATAATTTTCTCAATATAAAATAATACAATTTAGATTTCTATGAAATGTTTACTGTGTTAAATGTGTTGTTAAATTTCGTAATAGTATGAATAATAAATGATAGGATAGGCAACGAGACCGAAGACAGAGTGCGTCATTCAGTATAGTTCACATTTAAACTTAAAAACATTACATCAAAATGTTTTATATATTAAAGATATTAGTTATATTCTTAACACTTCCTAATTCTATCATACTTAGAATCTGACTGACTCAATATATTTGTGGGAAAAAAAAACATTTGTACGTAATTTATTTTTTTTATTAAACAGACATTTAGTTACAATTCCTATCATTCCTCATAAGGGTTTAACAAAACAGATCACTTAACGAACTGAAAGAACAATGTCACGTGTATAAACAACGTAAAACATTATTAGAATTCCGTACTTCAGTAACAGAGATGAGAGGAATAGGAATAGCTTTTTTTCAACCAGTCATTCATTTGTGTTTATTTACCTACGCTGGAACATCGAATCGATCAAAAGCTCGGATTGAATTGTGCTAAATAATTTCATTAAAATATTCTATGAAATCACTTATGCTATATAAAATATACAATCGTGCTTAGGTAAAAAGCAGTAAAGTGTAAAAATCGAAATTAGCAAGAACCTAGTTCAAAATTTTGGATTTTTAAAAACTAAATAAATAGTATTACTATGTCATAACAAAAGTGAATGAATATTATAACTTTATAGAGTCATTTCAATGTCAGATGATAATCATAAAATCATCAATCAATCATCGAAGCCAAAAATAAATGACGTTTCGTATTTACATGAGCTCACGTCTATTATCCCCGAAGGGTTAGGCAAAGGTGAAATAGCGAACTACACCAGCCACCTTTCGCCGAGCTTAGTTCCGTCTCACATGTGACAAGGAGCGAGCCTGTCGCCATATCGGGCACAAATTCCAGACTCCGGGATGATACTGAGTAAAATACCCAATATCACTTGACCCGACCCGGGGATCGAACCCGAGACCTCAGAACGACAGTCCTACCGTAATACAACTGCGCTACCGAGGCAGTCTTGTATTTATTTATTGTAAATCAAAAACGCAGTAACATGTGATTTACTGTTCCTGTAATATAGTTTGAATATTACTGCTTTCACACCTCTAAGTAGTAAATTATCATACCTAATTATTATAGGTATTACATATTTCATACTAATTATTATAGGTATATATGTATGGGTGGTACATATTAAATTCTCGTCCAAATAATCGTAATTAAAATTTGCCCACAAATTTCACAAATTAGTTCGAATTGGGTCACGTTCTGAAACAGTTTAAAAATTAACTTAAACTTTAAACCAGAATTTTACCAACATCGAAATCCGAAAGCAATTATAATATTATAGTGTTTTGTTGTCAATTCATTCTGAGATAATAATTATAAATGAACACTATGATTTTTTTTTTTTAAACATTTGTTTTAGTTTTTTAACTTTATTAACAGAAATGTATCGATTTATAAATAATTCGATCGATTTATAATTGAATAAATAGTAATTTCATATTGAACATCTTTCCAAAGAAATACTTGAGAAGATTTAACTATTAGAAATTACTTTGGTTAAATATCTTAATTCTCTGACTTTTATTTAATTAATAATTTAAATCTTTACTAACATACGTTATGCCCATTTCAAAAATTACTATATTGAGTTACTTGCCTTAATGTATCATAAGATAAAATATAATTATATTTAGAAAAATGAAAACGATAATGTAATATATATCTCTTAACAACCACACAACATAAGGAAGAAAAAATGCTTTTTCTATTGTGCAAAGTTTATCTTGAAATTATTATTAGGTAATAAATATTTGAACTTTGCTTTGACCACAATCTCATCTTTTATTTGCTAAGTGACAATGCGATCCAGGGTGGTAAACACACTAAGTTTAGAAACACACCTATTGTCGACAGGTTTTGAAACTTAAGAATGGTATCTAACCAGGTAGGCATTATTAGAAAATAACCTACCATCATGCTATGGTTTCCTCGCGATGTGTTCCTTCACCGAAAGCTCAGGTTGATTTTAGAATAGGGTAGGTGGGCTCGAACCCGCGACCATAGACACAGAATCCAACTTAACTGCCAACTACGCTATCATCGTTATTTATTTATTCTTTATAAGAAACTTGCACACTATCTTATTAAATGAAGTCAATTAAACTTTATTTAATAACACTTGAAGTGCATTAGACTGCATATACACACAGATTACTTAACGCAATTTAGATTAACCAAGTAATTTGTTCTGACAATAATAATTTATTATATATTTAGTTCAGTGCGTCAATAAATAAAAGCGGTCATGCAACGATTTGAGACAGTATTTAGCATTATTGTATTTTTATTTGCAATCTACACTACTAAATAAAATTGAAGTATCTGTTTGTAATGACAAAATATCAATTTTTTACTAAATAAATATGATAAATATGATTTTACTTAATAATTAATGTATATTCCAATTGTTTTTTTTAATATTTTGTCTGTCTGTTCTGGGTAATCACCGGAACGGCTAAACCAATTTTGACTGGACTTTTTTTGTAGATAGCTAATGTTACTCCGTGCAAGTTAGTATACTTTTGTTATTCGAAAATAATGATGATTCTGCGTAAAAAAGTTAAATGATGATCAAGATGTTTGAATTTGTGAGAAATACCTTATAATACCTTTGCTTTTTGTTAGTACCAAAAAAAAATACAAAACAAAAAAACTGTGGAAAAGAAATGATTCAATAGTCAGTTTTACTGGCAAGTGCTTGAAATTTTGAAAAATATTTTTGATTTCTTTTAGTACCAATTTATTTTTAAGAAATAAGTACATATATATACACAAACAGAAAAATAATGTAATTCATCTACTTGAAGGTTACATTTGATTACTGTTTAATTAATGTAAATAGTGATTGTAACAGGTAATACGAACAATATATAAATGTCTACGTAAATACCTAAACAAATTCGTAAGATTTAGGATGTTATAATAAAATAGCAGTGTGCCCGCGACTCTACTCTCGTCTTATATATTCATTACTGCGTTATATATGTTTTTAAATAATGATTGGAAAATAATATTTTGATGGTGCTGTCCCTTGAATAATATTTTTTAACAATTTCATGTGTTTTATATTTTTAACACGTTTTTGTTAAATGAGGTACGATAAGTTCTTACCTTATTAACAGTAAAATAGACAAGAAGAACTCCAACGAATAAAAGAGGAATCTTATCGACGGAATTGATATTAAAAGCAGGTTTTGATTTGTAAGGGTTATTATAGGGTAGATCATTATGTGAACGATGGTGATGTCTGGAAGTGACGCCTTTCTTTGTGCATCTACTAATAAACTTTGTAACTATTCGTTGTAAAGTTGCAAAGAAAACATGCAGAAAAAAACCAAATCGAGTTTCTTGCCGGTTCTTCTCGATGACTGGATTGTTTTCCGAACCGGTGGTAGTACTTTGACGTTCATAAGCGCTTTATCAGGGCCTAAATTGAGTAAACTATTTTATAATTTGAATAACCGATCACCATCACATTGACAAACATGATAATGTATTATTAATCACTAACTATTCAATCATGAAGAGATAATAATAAACATCGCTATGCACCAATGCTAATTCCTATGGTAAATTCTCAATTATGGATCTACTATGGTTCGCAACTAAAATGGCTTAATGTCCGTTCGAGTCAGAATACACGTATATTAAATTTACTCTGGGGTGTCCTATTTCATCCAAAATCTCCACAGTATCTCCTATACCTAGATACAGCATATTTCTAGCGGCTCGCGGTCGTAATCTTCGATTTCCTTACAACAAACCCTTGTGATCCCGGAACACAATTCTACACTATATGCAAACTCCTTCACAATAACTGCCATAATTATGGAATGGAATGCACTCCCGCATCAATTACAACATGTAAAAACCATTTCCAGTTTTAAGTTGCAACAGCACAAATACTGGTTTTTCTAAACAAGATTATTAATGATTTAAATCGTACATTATTACAATTCTTAACTTACCTGTATGGATCTGAGTATATACTTTTATAAATGTATGTATGTATATAGTGTGTATATATTTATGTATGTGTATGTATATGTGTATTTATTTAAATTTATAAAGTTATTTCTACTTTATTTCAAATATCACCTTTATTAATGTATTATTTCTCCATTATCGCTGGTTAGCTGGTAGAAAATGCCTTGTGGCATTAAGTTCACCTGTGTACAAATTATTGGTACAATAAAGAATTCATCCATTCATTCATGGATGATTCTCAACTTAGGTGAAAGTCAGTGAGAAGTTTCAAACACCAAAACCGAAATAAACGATACGTTATTTCTTTACAAAATTATCCACACCTCGCCATATCTCTGAATTTAACTATAAAAAAAGTAAAAGTAAAGTTTTTTTTTTTAAAACAACTATTACTTTAAAAGTTTGTAGCCTTAAATTCTAAAGGAAAATAACTGTTATTATTTACTAAAGAAAATTAAAAACATTAAAAGCGTTTTAATTTTTTTCTAATTCAAGAGGTAGTTTCAGTAGTTGGGTGCTACTTCATATTGATATTAGAACACCTTAAATACTTTGAAGCATAATATCATTTATGAAACTTTCTGGAATCTCGTTCCATTCCTTCTTCTACATATTAAATTCAGATATTATCACCAATATATTGAGTAAACAGCACTATATACTCCTTTAAGGTGCACGTATCGCGCCGTTGTTAGAGATCAATTTTCAATTATGGTTAGTTTCATACGTGCTCCAAGTAAATCCCATCCCACAACATTACTTGCCCTCTACTAAAAGGTTTTACCAATAACGTTGTAATGAATATACATATCTTTCTCTGAGTCGTCTACACATTTTGATCCTCCTACCATCTTTAGGTAAAGCCTTAGTTCGTTTGTAAATAATATAGATCCTCACAACGTCATCCTAATATTGGTGTAAACGAGCAAAAATTGACCTCCCATACTCGATGGCTTGTGGAAAGAAAAGGACTGACAAGTTAGCTTTTATTCCAGCTTCTTTGCTTTTCTCACATATTGTATTATCGCTTACAGTAATTTGTCGAAATTCTAGGAGCTTATTTTTTACCTTATAAGAAGTTAATATGCAATTCCACAGAACACTTATCACAAGAAATGTGTCACTACTCCCTGTAGTTACTGTTTCATCAACTGCATCTACTCTCTAGTCTTACGATACGGTTGGATAAAAAACAACAGATTTTTGAACTACTTTTCTGTATGTTTCATCATTTCCCATTATAATTAAAACTTTCGTTTCATCGAAATTTGGTGTATTAAATTGAATAGGTCAAGGTTGATAAAATTTAAATTTGAAGTTAAACAAATTAAAGTTAAAATTTAAAATGACTGAAATAATTCTATTTTCAAATTTCGTACGCTAACGGCCAGTATGTAGCACAACCTTTATAAAAATAATAACCGTTTTAAATGCGTATGTCTATGTCAAAAAGTAAAAGAGGTTGTCAAATTCACGTATTATAGAAGTAACATTATATTTTTCATATATTTTATATATCATTCTATTTAAACTAATATATTATTAGCTAGAACTCGTGGAATGGAATAAACGGTTATAAAGATAACAAAATTAGAAAGTTAATAAAATGGAAACATAAATATTTATTTACTAAAATTATATTTATTCAAATTAGAAAGTACATATTTGTATATAATACTTTATAATTAAATAACAGAAAACTAAATAAAAGTACCTAATTATTATTATTACCTCTATAAATAATTAATGCCGTCCAGCTAACAGCCAGAGGGGCAGGTTCCCAGAAGGCTGGCCATATTGCCACGTTGGATGGGAATGCTAACTCGCTGTGGCAAATATTTGCCCGCCCTCTGGTCGCGAGACGTTATTTACCTGTTAATTATTACAATTAAGCAATGGTATTTATAATGAAGCTTCCAAAAATCTCTTCAAATACTTTTAGAATCAAATACATATCACCTCAGTTATTTTTCAAAATTGAAATATTAGTGAGGATAAATTATGATGATGAATTAGTGATAAATAATACCTTTGCTTTCTGTTTGTACTTAAAACAATTGAAGGCCTTTGCAAGAAATAGGGTCGTTTCTTTTGAAATGTTTAGTAAAAAAAAAAACTATATTACGAGTTGTCATATATATTATATGTATATATAATCAATTGTGCGGCTATAAAATATAATACACGAGCGGAACCGCGGGAACAGCTAGTTTAAAAATAAAATCTAAAATTTGTTATGTGTTTTAGTTGTATTCTGAGATCGCATACTTGTTCATAAAAAATTGTTCTTTTTTCATGTCTACATAAAAAAATATTAGAGAAGACTGTATTTATTTCTTAATCTATCGATACTAATAAATAAAAAAATTGAAGTGTCTGTTTGTATGACAAAATTATTTTTTTTTTTACTAAATATATATGAATGTATATGCGATACCTATAACAAAAATACAAAATTTAATACTTGTGCCAGTCTGTCTGTTTGTTCCTGGTAATCTCCGGAACGGCTGGACGGATTTTGACGGAACTTTTTATGGTAGATAGCTGAAGTTACTCTGGGTAACTTGGTACTTTTAATTCTCGAAAATACTTAGGGTTCTGCGCAAAAAAATTAAAACATATAAAAAATTGATTAAAACACAATTCAGTGCACAGTTTTACGGACAAATGTTTAAATTTACGAGAAATATATTTACTTTATCTTAGTACCAAATAAAATTAGGGAAAAATTAGGGTTCCGTACAAAAAAATTAAACTGCAGTGAAGAACATATGAAACGCGGACGCAGCCGCCGGCACACAGCTGGTGTATCATAGACTAAAGATTTTTATTTCTTCTACTTTATTTAACATGCTTAGAATATTTTAAGGATTTAATCTTGTCTTGTTAATGTCAGTAATTTTAATTTCAGTAAATGTAGCTAATATTCTTTTTTTAATAGGCGGACAAACAAAGGAAGAGGTTATAGAAACAAACGAGCGACTCCGTGCGGTAAGGATCCGTCTCGATGGGAACTACGATACGGCGAAGAAAGCATTGATCACTTTGATGGTGCAATACAATGAGTCCAAAGCGCATAGGAACGTTTTTACAAGATACACTCTACTCAAATCTATGATCAAGGTGGGTGTTAATTTATTATCCAAGTATTAGGGGAAGTCCAAGTATTCGAAAGAGTTAGTAAAATTTTTAAATAAAATGAAAATATGAGTTATCCTCGTCTACAATGTTGTTAAAAATAAGCAAAACATGGACTCCCGCCCTATTAATGTTTACTAATACTACAATATCACTTTACACCAGTGCTTATATGCGAATTAATTTTAACTCCTAAGCCTGAGTTTTCGGTGTAGGAAAACATCGTGAGGAAACCATATCATGGTGGTAGACCATTTTCTAATAATGCCTAACACCCTCAAGTTTGTAAATCTGTCGTCAAATACCACCAATAGATGTATTCCGGCAGTTTCAATTGAGAACCAGTACCTCTAGGCTTAGGGTGTTTACCATCAGTTAGAATTTTTGATCTACCAAAATAGTTTCAAAATTTGACTCGAAATAAGACTAACGGAACTACTTAAAATTATAACCAAAACGTTTTGTTCCTAAAAAGTTCCATTATAGCTTTAAGAGACAATAAAACATATCATAAACTCATTAGATAATTCATAGGCCAAAATTAAAATACCAAAAATTATAAACATATTATACTAATGAATAGCACACAGATTTGTGTAGCTGTGAAATATTTATAAAGCATTTATTGCCTCGTTGGCGTAGTTGTATTCCGGTACGACTGTTGTTCTGAGGTCTCGGGTTGGATCTCCGGGTCGGGTCATGTTATATTGAGCTTTTCTACTCAGTATCATCCCGGAGTCTAGAATTTGTGCACGATATAGCGACAGGTTTGCCCCCTTTCACATCTGCGACGGAACTAAGCTCGGCGAAATGCGGGTGGTCTAGTTCGCTATTTCACCTCTGCCTATCCCTTCGGGGATAACAGGCGTGATCTTATATTATGTGTTTATTAAATCAATGTTACATGGGATAACTATCTAGTAAACAAGTGTGTCAATTCTAGTATACTATACACAGAATGACACAACGGTGCCATATTTAAATTATTTATAATATTTATTATGCAATTGGGACACCATTGCCTTAATTATCTTAATTCCATATACAAATTACGGACTTGGTATTTTTTTCCTTGACATAAATATTATCATAAGGTTTTTCTTTCATCAACACAAAAATTTCTGACACGCTAATTACTCTTCTGTTTTTTTTTTTACATTTTTGTTGTGTTAAAAGACAATTACAAAAAACTATCCGTTCGCCCGCTTCTACGCCCGTAATTTCACATGTTCTTCACTGTGTTTTAATTTTTTTATACAGAACCCTAATTATTTTTCTTAATTTCTTTCGGTACTAAGATAAAGTAAAAGTATTTCTCACAAATTCAAACACTTACCAGTGAACCTGTGCGTTGAAGCGGATTTCATGAGTTTTAATTTTTTTACGCGGAACCCTAATAATTTTGAAAAATCAATGTGCCATAAGTTACTTCAGCTATCTACAAAAAAATCCCGTTAAAATCGGTCCAGTCGTTCCGGAGATTACACACAAAAAAATTTAAAAATTCTATTTTTTATATAGGTATCGTAAATACATTCATATGTATTTAGTAAATAATTGTTACTTTGACATAACAAATAGACACTTCAATTATATTTATCAGTGTAGATAAAATAATTCAATTTATTTATCAAAAAAATAGAAATTCATATAACATAAAAACTAACTGGGTGAAAGGATAATGGTGTCCCGTAAAAACTTTTATAACGAGTGTCTCTCGCCTGTGAAAAACTGTTGGAAAATAAAAAAATATAAAAGTTACATTTGCGAACTAAAAATTCAGTGCATACAACGTGCACGAACAACTTCAACGATGTATTTAAATATTGAACGACTCTATTCGTATCAAATTAATTTTATTCATTTCACATGATTTTCTAAACGAACACAATCAGAGAACTGAAATTTTGTGCCATCTGATGAAATTACCACGGAATTCTTGATTTATTTCGTGCAGTTTTGCTTTGCATAAGAGCCACTAATTACTTTGACGATTTCTACACCAGGAAAACTATAATTTAGATGAAAGTAAAACTTTGCAATCCGCTGAGAGGCGTCACGACGACGTGACTTGTAAAATTTGCGATAATGTAACACAGGTCACGTTTAGCCAACCACCGCGTTAACACGCCTCGCCCCGACTTTATTCCCAGGTTTCAATTATATTTCGTGTGTCTTGAATATAGATTAAAAATAAAAATATAGACAAATTTAATTTAATTTAATTTTTATGTGGCTCTCCCAAAAATATATTCTTTTTTAGGAGTACGCATTCACATTTAATTTTATTGTATTTTACATTAAACATTCAAAGTACTTTAATCTCGAAAATTCACAATATGAAAAAAATTACACTACTCTCTTAAATTCCTTCCAAACAATGTCGTGATTTTGGTATTTATTTGACTTATTGTAAGTTAAACGTTTCTACTGGATTACAAAGCTCATATTATAAAAAGACGTCCTTGAACTTGGTGTACGAGATAACATCTAAACTACTAAAATAAATCTAAAAATTATTTCAATACAATAGGGGTTGCTGTATTATCTCTTTAAGCTATGTGATTTAACACTTATTATACGTAAGTACGTAGTACACGTAAAATATAATAAGAGTAACTCTTCTCTAACTTTAATAAACGCAAAATATAAAACAACCGATAACACATCTCGGGATAATGCTAACGTCTAGACCGTTAAGTATGGCTCAACAAGCAATAAAAACGTTTAAGACTAAAGTCTCCTATTATTAGGATTTACCTACATAGGACAAGCATTAGATAAATTCAACGAAGCTATTCACAAAGAAATTGCATATTTAAGTAAGTATTTATACATTATGGGAATTATCTATAGTTTCAAAATTGTTGGTAAATGTTTGAAACTAAACTAATTTTGCAAATCTATTGCAATTTCGCGTGTGTAAGACTAGCCCAACCTCAAAACTATGTAATAAAAACATTTAAAGCTATAGTTGAAATCATAATATATTTGAATACAGTATCAAGTAGAAAACCATTTTATCCTTCAATACGCATTTATTAGAAAATATTACATCGTTCGTACAGGTACGTGAATATTTTTTTTTAAATCTTTGTCATTCATTAGAAGTTACTCTTCATTTTTTTATCTATGAATGCATCAGTTCATTAGTAATAATACTGATATCCCGACCGTATTCGGCCACAGCAACTGGGATCCGACTATCGAGGACTTCGTTGGTGAGCCCTCAGTTGACTGATGTAGCAGTCATTAGAGAAACAGTTCATTAGAGAATCCATAAAACGTGACTTGTAAAAATTACGATGGTTTCTACCGAATTTCCCGGTGGAACAACATATATATTTCTAATTCTACGTGATTCTCTATGAATTCGTGACTGTTGCTATCAGATATTTTATTCTTCGTTTCATTTCTATTTGCTATTTTTGTTAATGGCCACTTAACATCAGGTGAGATCGTGGTCAAAACACTGGGGCTATACAGTATAAAAGCATATAAAGTACGCTATAAATTAGCAACACAATCAGAATAGAGAAACCTCGAAAAAAATAATTATGTTACGAAATAAAAAAGAAAAAAAAATGAGAGAATATACAAAAGTAATACGTTTATAGGGTACAGCATCCTTTTGTGAATAAATGTCTATACCCTTTCCCAGGTTACTCGTATACGACGCAATGGAGAACGTGACTCGGCTTCATTTCCGAATCTTAAATTCGTTTTCAGCTCTCAGTGGCTCACTTTTCTGCGTCATACTATCTCTAGTCTTACTTTCCAAAATTATCTTACCACGGTTTCTTTGTCTGATTAAAAACTATCGCTGTAGACTTTAAAATCTTTTTATTAAGTATCGTTTGTCATAAATACAAAACTTGGAACCACCAAGTATCCTATATAAAACAAATCATAATATGCAAACACGACCTCGCTCACGTGAATGTCTTGGAAAAAATGTCCAACAAATTATGTTACTTGTGATTTTAAAAGTTTGATGTATTCCTTGTTAAACATCGGGGTGTTTTGAAAAATGTACGCAAAAGTAATTGTCTTACAACGACATTACAAGTTTTAAAATTTAAAGAAGTATAGAGTATTGAATTTATGTTATTGTGTTTTCCTATTAATAAATAAAATGTAATATGCTCATTAAACCAATTGAAACATGAAGGCATGCAATTGTATGAGAAGGAAACCATTGTGATTATATGACATGATTAATGTTTTAATGCATACCTTTCTAGGTACCCACCTTTAAATTGAACACACAAAAGTTCACACAAAAAATGTAGCCTATGCCTATCATTACCTATTAGTTACCGTGGTTACAATAGAAGTGTTTTGATAAACGATAGCGTCTTTATAATAATAATACAAAGCAACCATTATTGCGTCAATTATTGTTTGTTTGTATATAAAAAAAAATATTAATATAACTTTATTTAATTCTACAACACAAGATATAAATCAGATTTATTTCGTTCGCATTGGATCTGCCCTTGAATAGTTCATAGTCGTAAATCAAAGAAAGATAGATTATGTAAATGGAATGATTGATAGCAAATCTTCAATTTCCTTTATTGTCATTTGTCATTCTTCTTGGTAACAAATAGTAATTTATTTCAGCTAGGTAACATCTTGTATATGCTTTTATTACTTGAAGTGATTAAATTATCCAAAGGAAAAATTTAAAATAACAGATAAATAGTAGATTTAATATTAATACTTACTTGATTATTATATAAAAAATACAATAAAAATACACAAGTAAATATTTACTGATATTACTATAGATAAAATAGTCTTTGGTATTACTAACATTACTAGCTTCGTAAACTGAATCGTTAGTGCTATTTTACCTTATGATAAATGGACCTGAGTCCTGGCCCGGATCTTTACAGAAAATACAAAAATCCTTAGATTTAGTATATTGTAAATTGTTTGTAGCGGCTATGTTACCGTACTGTTTTATAAACACATTAAAAAACACTTAGTACTTGTTAAGTATGAAATTAGCAACAAGGCGCCAGACCACTGGTTGGAGGAGGTCCGCAGCTATATTCGATCTTATTTCTTCGTTCGATTAACTTATTAAATACGCTTTCAAATTGTTATACGTTTTTAACTAATTACGCGAATGTATATGATTGAGATTTTATATAAGAGGACATGTGGTCGGAAAAGTACGTATTTCAGAAATCTATTGCTATCGTGTTACGCCCCAAAGAAAGAATTATAAAACACGAAAGAGACAACTGCAGCGCAGGCTAATTTTAACTTTGCAAAATAGACAACAAAGAAAACATCACTTCGTCAGTTTCTATCTCATCATATTCCTTTAACAATTCAGGACATGTAACATAAAATAGTGGAAGAAATAGTGCTGTTGATAAAGCTTAGCTACTTGCAACGTGATATATATTAGATAGATAGATTAACGAAACTTTTTTCTAAAAATATGTTTTTGTCTGATCATATAATAGAATTCCATGTCGAAATATTATTTTTATTAATATACTTGCATTACTCGACCTATATTATGTAACTAGCTGTCCCTGCGGCTTTCCCCGCCTGGAATTCAGACAATATGCAATTTGCCTATGTTCTCGGCCTGGATGCAATATATGTCATAATCAAGTTTCATCAAATTTGGTTCAGTAGTTTTTGTGTGATTGGCAAATAAAATAATAAACAGACAGGCAGAGCGATAGACAGACAAACAGACGAAATTCTTAAAAATATCTAAATGTGTTTTGTAGTCTATTTTTGAAGACCCCCATAGTATTTCTTCTTAAATATCTACGATCATTTCGTCTCGTTAGCCTTTAATTATAAGTATAGATTATTATGGTATTTTAGGTTATATATGTAGTTTGGTTATTATGTAGTGAGTGAGTTATTGAAAATACGTGGAACATTAATTCTTTGGTATCACAGAACCTTTTAGATATTTCTAGTGAGATGGCCATCGTTTTACTTAAACATTAATATAAGATTGGTATAATACTCTACCGACTTGACACTAATTCACACTTTGCCATTAATTAAGAATATGTAAGGATGTGAAGTTACAACGTAGATCTTACTTTATCTTATATAATCTATAATGTACTGTACTTATAAAATATGATAATAAAACTAAGAACTTATTGTCATTCATATAACCTAACGTAATTATAATCTAGGACATTGTCACTATGACGTTACAATTACGTGTGAATGCACGCATGTAGTTCGAAGTGCAAACTAAATGGATTATCAGTGCATAATATTAATTAGGCTTGGTATCCAGGTAATATAATTTTGACGTAGCGTGTGATTTCTAATACAGCGCACGTAATTAACTATGTCTTATTGTGACTTCGTTCGTTCCTCGTTAATATATTTAAGATGATTCCTTTATCCTCCTATACGTTGCTATGGAATATATCAAGTTTCTTAGAAGGATTATTATTAAAATCTTCAACCATTTTTATCTTCGCATTATACAAGATCACGTTTCGAATTTTAATAGCACGAACACTTCATACTGTCACATTGAAACAGAAAAATCACTCTGTCCGTTTGTTTGTCTCCTCATTAATTAACTTATAATAGTTTTAAATCCACTGAACCGTGATTCGATTCATACTTTTTTGAAACTAAACTATACAATTATATTTTCTGGACAGATTTTGATGTGTATTTCTAACAATGAAAATAATCTTAACAAAAAATATATTGTGTCGTTAATGACTCGAAAAGAGCTGCCATACTTGTCGAAATTGCTCTAAAAGAATTATTATAAATCATTTTGGCTTATTAAATTAAACTGTTTTCTCTCTCGATGTGTTGCATTATGTTGAAATCCATAAGCGAAGACTTATCGTAAGAAACAAAATCGCTTCTCATCACCCTTAGGTTAAAAGTCATTGACAATTTAATCACGTTTTGGTATTTTTCATTCTTTGAAATTGTTAGTTACGAAAACAGTCCTTTTAAGTGCCGACACTCCTCAAAATATTCACATATAGTTATTATGTTTATCTGAGGTTAGCATATTAAACAAAATTTTACAATTATACAAAAAATAGACAAAGGTATTAATCCTAAACCAAAACTATTACGTTTCAAATTTGATAATTTGGATTATTACGAAGTATTATTTAAGCAAAGATTTATCAGAGGATACTCCATAAACTAATTTAAATATTCCCACAATCTTTGAGCTTTACGTAAAGCTATTTATACAAAGTGTACAATCTCCATCGTCATGATGTTCCAACGTAGTACAGTGGAATGTTCTCATAAATATGCAATTTGTTCCTAGATACGAGGTCGGTTACGTAGTTACGTTTTTCTTAGTAGATTCTACTACTGTAAATCTAGCATTGCTTAAACATGACGGATGGAAAGATTTATACCATTAATAGTTACAAATTGAATGAGATATGTTTAATAATAAGGAACTGTAGTCTTTCCTTTGATTTAGCTGTCCAAGTATCTAGACTCTAATTTCAAGAGTTTGTAACGTTTGTGTACAACGTGGCCGCTGTTTATACACAATCATACTTTTAAATGCACTAAACAAGCGAGCGTTTTCTGGTCTATATAATGGACTGTATATATTTTATATATTTTAAGAGCAGTGCCAGCATATTATGTAGACGTAAAATGAAATATGCATTGTGTCAGTCGAGTGGCTGAGTTACAGATGCTCCTCGGCTTGTAATGAAATTATTTAAACCAAGTTATTTCTTCGCTCGAGATCCGAAGGGAGAGGCGTCCGCTGCGGCACTACTTCGTGTTTTTTTTATTTCCAATCCATCTTGCTTTGAGACTTTAACTAAATTTACTACAGAGTTTATCTGTCCTATAATCCATTTACATTTAATAAAGTTTTATGGATTAAATATGCAGTATAATACTTACACATTATTGCAATTCTTAAGTGTAATTTATGATAAGACAATGGCAAAGTTCATGTTCCAATATTAAAACATGAAGCTTCTTCAAAGAATATTAATACAAAGGAAATTTCATAAGTGTAGACCGCAGACGTCGACATAATATCCTAGAGCGAAGCCTTTTGTCCACTTCGGATATGAACTATTATGAAATTATAGCATGAATCAAACCTCATCTTGGTATAGATTACTAATTTATTCTTCTTTACAACATTTTATATTTTTCTATGTAACTTGACATTGTCAATTTTAGGTTTTTGTAAAAGGACGTCTTTATAATTACTTTAATCGCTAAAATAGCAATAAAAATTAAACAATAGGAAAACAATTGAAAGCTGGCGTAAACGCCGGGTTGCTTCTTGACCGGTTTGACACCAGAAATATATTTTCTACTAGCTGTGTCCGCGACTTCGCTCGCGTGGAATTCAGGCTTCACATCCCCTCGTATTATGTCTTAAAGATTAATTATTTATATACTATACATTATTTCATAATATACTATACTATAATATACATTTTGTTCAATTTCAATCAATACATAATTTTTTTTGTTCTCGAATAAGACTAAAACGCATTTACTTACAAACTCTTCCTTCATACTAAAGTCGCCGCAGTATTATATTGTAGTCTTTGGTCGTCGCGTGTCATTCAAATTACTATAAATTTGATAGAGTGGACCGATTTTAATGAAATAATGTTTCGATGCTACCCCAGAATAAACAGACCCCAGACAGACAGATATTTCTAAAAATGATTTAAATGTGTTTAATCACTTATTTTTAGTCCCTTGCAATAATTCTTTTCACATAAATCGGAAATGTACAGACACGTGAGATTTACAATTTTATTATTAGTATAGATAAGAATAACAGAACATAGGTAATATGCATAATCACATATTTAGTTATATATAAATATTATTGCAAACAATTATGTATTTGGTTTTATTGTATTACATTATATATATTTATTTTGCGGCTATTTACCTAACTCAAATAAAATTTATCTTGTAATAATTCGGCATCGTTGTCAAAAACCATGTAAACTAAAATTTTTAAAATTTAGACTAGGAACATATTAGAGGTAAATTGTACATTCAGTCTTTATGATTAACCATATAAACATTTTATTTATATTATATTCAAAGGTAAAAAATTAAATTTTGATCGCATGATGCACTAGAAAGACATTTTAAAATATAACTCTTCACTTTTCGTTCAATTCCGCTGTGTTTCTATATTTATAACTGGATGAGATAAGAAAAAAACAGAACAAAATAATGCAATTATAGAACTGAAAGTGTTTAAGATTAGAACGAAGCTGTCAGTTGGTGGCGAGCAAAACCACTTTTTGTTATCTATCTAAAACTATGACTATGAACAAATTCAGTCGACTGGAAATTAACATTCCTTTTATTTTTTTTCTGTAGACCAACGTTATGCGCTTTTGTTTCAGAATCAATGCAGAGTTTTCTACGTTTTTTTCTTCTGAAAACAGATTCAATCAAACGTTGGAACGAAAAATGATAACCATTTCTATTAATTCTATATTACTATACGTATTCTACATTACTATAGGTTTTTTAATTAGAAAAAAATATATTATTCTATTACATTTATAAATCAATAATAATGAAAATAGGTTTTTTTTGTTAACTTTACATTTTTATTATATTATCACACTTGGTGTTAACTCTATAAACCAGAGGTTCCCAATCTTTATCAATCTGCGGTGAAAATACTCACTATTTTGTTTCGGCGCCTATACCTATGTAGGTCATCCAAATAATTTATAGTATAAACAATTATCAATGTACCTTTGCAAAGAGTTTGTCAACCGATTTCTTTAGTAGTGAGTTTTAGTGTTATCAATAAAAAAACATTTTATTTGCTAAAATATTCAATACGTAATAATAAGTTTTGACTTCCAACCACTTCTTTACACGTGGAAAAAATTTCGCCGGGTAGCGATTGGTAAATTTTGTCAAATTCTTACTGATTAAAAATATACAGTATTTGTTCGATCACCTATTTGACGAGGGAGTAGGAACTGCTGTCGCGTTACCACTAGGCGGACAGTATATCCGTCCATAAAAACTCGTCTCCTGGTTAATGGGCTTATAACCATGAGCCAATTTTTGATAGATGATAATTTTTTAATCACATGCTTATTTCCTTGTCCGGGTTTCATAAATACAGTGTTACGTTAGTGATACATGTCACTAATTACAGGACCAATAGGAAACCAAATCGACAAAAAAATCACTTCTAATACGTTCTCATACAATTTCCTTTTAAACAATTTAATATTTTGGAGATAAAACGCAATGAATGGTTGGGAGGAACAAAAGCTGTTATACGGCACGGCTAGTCTTTAATAAATTTCGGAAGCCACTGAGAGAGGATCCAATCAAATCCAAATTACTGCAAAAGATACAACTGTTGTTAGACGAGTAGTAACAAGCCGAGGGAAATAGCTTTTATCGGTTTGAACTGGCACCGGTCCAGGAGAAACTTATCCACTTTAAGACATCATTACACTGACTGCCGACTGTAAGTCATTCGGGAGTATTGTATCAACTCAAGGTTTTGCAGATTATATTCTTATTTCACCTTTAAATGCATAGAGATGTAGGGTATGCATCGTTTGTTCAAAACCTTATGTCTCTTTATATAGCTAACATTTACAGTGATTTTATTTTTCTATTTTAATTATACAAACTTATTTTGTCGTTTCTTCTAACTGTCATTCTCAACTCAAGATTATATATTTGGCAGTTATTCTTTGTACCAATATTTTTCTTTGGCGCACATTATCTGAATACATTTTCGGCGGACATTACGAATTACGATTAAAATTTTGTATGATTTTTGTTATTTTTCTATTGACTAAAACCAACTTTTCAGTTTTTTCATGAAAAATAAGAATTCATGCATTTAAATATGAACCTCCATCAACCGAAAGACGTCTACTGCTGGACATAGGTCTCCGCTAAAGATCTCCACGACGACCGGTTATGCGCCACCCGCATCCAGCGGATTCCCGCTACCTTCACCAGGTCGCTGGTTCACCTTGTAGGGGGCTACCCACGCTACGTCTTCCGCTGCGTGGTAGCCATTCGAGAACCCGTTGGACCCATCGGGCATCGGTTCCGCGAGCAATCTGCCCAGCCCACTGCCACTTAAGTTTAGCAATTCTTCGGGAAATGTCGGTTACTTTGGTTCTGCGGATCTTCTCATTCCTAATTCGATTACGCAGTGAAACTCCAAGCATAGTCCTCTCCATTGCTCTTTGAGCAACTTTGAGCTTTTTTATTAGGCCCATTGTGAGCGACCACGTGTCAGTGATGTACTTCATTACTGGCAACATACTCTGGTTGAAGACTTTCGTCTTGAGACACTGCGAACATTTCACACAAGAAGATTCTGCCTAGCTTCCCGAACGCGGCCTAGCCGAGTTGGATTCGACGATTAACCTATTGCTCGAAGTTGGATTTACCTAGCTGGACGGTTTGTCCCAGTTAGACATAACTGTCATCAACAGTCACCGATTTTTATAAGAGTTGACACAACATGGACATTGGACATGGTTTTTGCTTTATCCATGTTGTTAGGGGGGTGATTGCTATAATCGCTACTCTTGGCAGGCGAGTTGGCGATCGCAATCAGGTGTTTGTGGTACTGAGAGGATCCTGCTGTCCATCCCCTTTTACGACACCAACGGAGAGATATGGGGTGGTACTATTCTTTGTTGGCGTCACACGGTCAATATGAACCTACAAACGAAGAATTACCAGACTAAAAAAATACTAGTTTCTAGTTTTAATACTATTTGATTATCGTTATTTTTAAACTTTACGTTGTCGATTTCAAAATGCTTGCTATTAGTTTCATATATTATTAATATTAAGTATTTAGAAACAACTAAAATTAAATAAATGTACGTAAACGTATACAAAGAAGTTATTTCGACTCCATTACAAAATTATAATTTTATAATGTTGTTTGTGTATTTTAAATAAGCTAGCATTAGTTATTAATCATAGTAATTATTAATTCTTAACTATTTGATTATTTTTTATCATAGAGTTAATATGCCCATTTTATTATATGAAAAATACATATTTAAAAGTACTAATAATAAAGTTTAGCTTTTTTCTGTACATTTAATTTTTTTAACATCATATAATAGATGCCTATTTTATCCGTTATTAATCTCAAATCTGACATTTTCTTGTCTATTCTCTGTCTATATATACACATGACATACGTATTTAACTCAAAAACGGCTTGACCAATTTCGATGGAATTTTATTCACTGGAAGTAGATGTTTAAGAGCAAATGATAGACTATGAAGATTTTTAAAATTATTTTTGTATTTTGTGAAAAAAAAAATATAAAAAATTCTGTTCGTCTTTAACTTAATACCGGGGTTGACCGATTTTTATAAAACGTTGTGTGCTATTTGATATATATGATAATTATTGTAATAGGCTATAAAAAATATCAATAACATTTTTAGAAATCATAAAAAAAAACAATTCAATGAAATTTGGTATACGGAAAGAACATACATATTTT
This sequence comes from Samia ricini, assembly GCA_014132275.2. Taxonomy (NCBI): domain Eukaryota; kingdom Metazoa; phylum Arthropoda; class Insecta; order Lepidoptera; family Saturniidae; genus Samia; species Samia ricini. The sequence continues at coordinate 11,441,752 of AP028165.1, read as the reverse complement.
AAGCAAAGTCAATACATACCATATTTAATCAAGATGAAACACATAGACGAAGTCACGGGCGACCGCTAGTGATAGAATTTTGGGGAGTTTTTTGGACCTGTATTTCATAAAATATTTTCTTTTTGATTGTAGTAGGTAATTAAATGGCTTCATCAAAACCATTCATCGCAAGTACTAAGTAATTAAAAAAATTAGCGTACCTAAACATAAACTTCTAGAGGGTCTGTTAACTTTTAAACCACAGTTTCCCTGTTTTTCGCAACGTAGTGAAAATAACAACGACCAAAAATTTCCACCTCAAACACATTTTTAATTGGGTTCGAACGTGCCAGTACGTTATCTGGGCACAACGTGTTAAAATGCAAAATGCACCAGCATGAAAAGGTCAGTACATAGTAAGCACGAACAGTAAACGAAATTTACCGAGCAGAGACACAAAAAGCCAAAGCTAACAAGTGCATCCTTTCAATAAAGGTTACTTCTCTATAGACGAGGACCGACTAACAAGCATTGTTCGATACAAAGAAAAACACGTTTCACTTGAGTCGTTTATAATAATAACAGGCCGTGTTGTTGGTACACTTCGTAGCAAAAGTTGTTTTAAAACTATCTCGTTTCATTAACTTTGATTTAATTATAATTAGGTACAATAAATTATTTTCTTATACGCTCTTCTATGACATGGCTTTGTTGTATCATGTATTCAATATTTATTACATATTGATTGAATCAACCCAAAGACGTCCACTGCTGGACATAGGTCTCCCCCCAAAAAAAGGGGGGAACTTCCATAATCGCTGCGCTTGACAGGCGAGTTGGCAATCGCAGTAGGTTTTTGTGGTGCTCTGACGATGCTGCTGCCCATCCTCTGATTTATCCCTTAATCACCTTTTACGACACTCGCGGGAAGATGTGGGTTGGTACTATTCTAAGCCGGCACCATAAAAGCAATAGTTTTATTATAGACATTATTCTAAATATTTAATTTATGTGACATCTGGAAGAATGTACCATTAAAAATTAATTGATCTATCACACGTAATTTTTTAGCAACTTTGGGACTTAGTGATACGTGGTGAAGTTTTAGGTCAAACACTCTTCGCCTACCAAAAAATATGAGTATGTTTTGTAAAAAATTTGTATAACCTAATTTAACTCTAGAAGATATTGAGAATCTCGATTCTAGCATTACAAATTGCGCGTTCTACAAAAAAAATAAATACATGTAATAGTTTACTGCACCCACTTACTCTCTTGTAATGGACAATTTGTGTTATCAATAACAAAATGTAATCCGTTTTTCTAAAATCTCGACCAAATGGTGAACACTAGTATAATAAAAACGTTTATTTTTTGGTATTCGAACGGACTTCAATGGACAGAACCAAATCGAATTTATTTTCAGATTTATACTCGAATTAAAAAGATAAAGAACATAATATAGATATAATTACGGCATTTGTTTTCTTGTATTATTAAATTATATCAGGGTATTTAATGCATTGAGCATTGTTACCTAAATCAATTGATATATGAATTTGTAATTCAAATTTCAGGAGGTTATACGTTTGGAGACTCAATATTGGTCGTTAGTAGAGATTCCGCGTCAAGAGAAAGCTGAAACAGTACCGGCGTATGTACTACGGGCTTGTGCCATTATGGAGAAGACGCAAAAATCTGGGGAAGGTGTTAAAACGTCTTCCAGATTAGCAGAAGAGGCAGCTGATCGAAGGGAACGGATAGAGAGATTGAATGGTAATATTATTTTAATTATAGATTTACTTTTTAATGTTATATCTCACTAATATTTACATTTTACATTTACGTATTATGAGTAAAAAGAATATGTATTTAAGAGAATCTCTTTATCATTTATAATAACGAAATTTAAATAAGAAATGAAGCTAATGTCTTATGTTTTTGTAAATTTTAGCTGTTTAGTGATATGGATGTTAATACCAATTTAACTCTGCTTCAAACGGAATTAGATTTTTCTACGGAACGGAACCATATCTTTTATAGTTAATTTTCCCAAAATAACGCCTTCATCAGCTAGATAGTAAATATTACTTGAATCTAAAATAACATTCAGTTGAATCAAATTTAGAAGATTTGTTTAGAAGGTTCAATAATGAAGTGATAAATTATAATTATTGTGGGACGGAAAGAAATCATTTAAACAGAGAGTACTACGGTCGATTACTTTCGCCAAATCCAATGTTAATTAAGAAAAACCAGGTCTACATGTAAGCCTCGAGGGATTTGGCTGTGATCCAAAACCTCGATCCCGGGATCCGTACTATTTGTTCGACGTAGGAAAATGTAGTATTAGTAGTTACTAGATCTATTGCGTTCGTAATTACATTCATACTTCTCCACTAATGTCACATATTTGTGTTCTTCCTTGCGTAATTTCGAAAATGTTAAATATATCTATTACTACGAATCTCTCATATTCTATAGAAAAAAAAATAGTAAGATATCTTACGTTATTTTATCAAGTATTTGTCTGATACACTAATATGTACTGGTACTGGAAGAACAAATTATAAGGTGAGGGTAATTAAAATATGGGTTACTCTCTTGTTGCCCACAAAATAGTAATGAAATTTATTTTATTTCAACATAACTTATATCTAGGACACTGGGTGCTGTTGTTTGGGCAAACATAAGCACAGCATTGGTGTCCAGAACACAAGCGAGTACAGGTTCTGTAAATATCCAGGCGAAACACCAAAGCACATCTTGTGTGAGTGTGAACCATTAACACCCATACGTAAGCGATTTCTAGGTAAGCACGTGTTGCTCCCGGAGGAGGTAAAATTACTCTCTACCAAAATGGTACTACAGTATATCCAGGTTGTAGGTCTAGGCAGTGAGCTTTAGCCAAATAACGACGATCACAATAGATCTTCTATCTAGGTCGTAGTGATACAGGACTGTTTTAATCTACATAGCTCTTTTTCGAATAATAATAACGTATATCCACATACACATAATAGATCCCTATCCCGACGTGGTCTACTAAGAAAAAAAAAACAATTTTAAGTGAAATAAGCTCTACTAGCTGCCTCGGTGGTGCAGTTGTATTACGGTACGACTGTCGTTCTGAGGTCTCGGGTTCGATCCCCGGGACGGGTCCAGTATTATTGAGTCCCCGATATGGCAACAGGCTCGCCCCCTGTCACACCTGGGACGGAATTAAGCTCGGTGAAATGTGAGTGGTGTAGTTCGCAATTTCACCTCTGCCTAACCCTTCGGGTATAACAGGCGCGAGCTTATGTTATGTTATATACATTATATAATACGCTTGAATAGTATTTGTAAAAAAATTACACCAAAATCCAATAATAATTTAATTGGTTCCTAACAGCTTAGTTGTGAACAAATTAATTACAATTATGATTTTATAATTTCAAGAACACAAGACTAAGCACACTCTGTTAATAATACTTAAGCCTGTGACATCTGTAAAAATGACTCATTTAAATCCAGAGAACGGAGACCATTTCCAAAATTCTTAATTAATATTTGGCTGTAATAAATTCCCGTTGTGAAATAAATTGGTTCGGGGTTCTCGAATCGAAATTAAGCGAACGTTCCCAGACCTTGTTGTAAGTACGAATTAAGTACAAACAATAAAATCAGTTAAGCTTAGGGTTGCCAGTTCTATGGCTAAGCAGATTTTGGGTACCCTTTTACTATTATTCGATTGTCAATTTTATTCGGTATACTGGTTGGTCATAAATTGGTTATATTTTATCTTAAACATTTTCAAATTTAAAACGAGTTTTTTTTTAAGATTTATGTAACTATGTAGAATAAAAATATTTCACACTTAAATTTAGCTCTGAAATTTGATAACCCTATTTCGGTTTTATGTTTATGATAAACAAAAGGTTTTGAGAAATTTATTTTTATCCTCTCATATATTAAAACGGGAAAACATTTTGTGTAAAAGCGATCTTGAAGATTTATAGTAGAATATCCAATGTATACGACGTATTATAGTTTTAATTAGGTAATAATTTAAAATACCAAATTTTATAGTTTTGTAAAATATCTCAATAATATGATAAATGTGTTTGTTTAGATGCAAGGTTTTCATTCGAACTTTTGGACAGATTCAGGAAAATTTGAATATTTTTGTTACACGTTATAGACTCAATGCTTTGACCACAACCTCTCCTGATGTTTAGTGACGAAGTGGTCCAAGATGGTAATCACATTAAGCCTAGAGGTACTACTTCTCAAGTGATGCTACCGGAGAACACCTATTGGTATTTGGCGACAGGTTTTCAAACTTGAGGGTGGTATTATTAGCAAATGCCCTACCACCATGCTATGGTTTCCTCGCGATCTTTTTCTTCACCAAAGCTCAGGCTGATTTATTAGAGTTAGACAGTTGGGCTCGAAACTGCGTTCATTGACGCGGAATCCAGCCGCACTATTCACTGCGCCATCATCGCTTCATAATAGAAAAGAAGATTACTATGTCGTAAAATTAGAACACAAGAAGTATTCTATAAAGATATAAAAAATTTAGATTAAAAATCTCTTATCAACTGTTATAATCTAAGAATATATATGAAAAATAAAAGAAATGTACGTTTATAGACATCTGCAAATATCTCGAACTTAAACTGGTATAGTGAGAGAAAGCTCGTTAAATTGATTTAACGCGTGATTGTCACCAATCAGACTTAAGGTACGATCTGAAAATTCGAAAATGATGACGTACATCAAGGTCAAAGATGTATTAATACATGTATTTACTCTTATGTCATATCTAAGATCTGGTAATTGTTATTTTCCAATTTCATCCTGACATTTAATACTGTTATTTAACAAGTAACAATAAATCGATGTTAGGTGGTACCTAGTACAAAGTTTATATAGTAATTAATATATGTATCGTTCTCGATAAAGAGATATTTAATAAGTATAAAAAAAATTTATAGCACATCAATAAATATTGATTTGACACACCAAAATTATCATAATGAAGTCCACAGATAAAACGAGTTATTTTCCATTTTATTTTTTTTTAATGAACTTATTATCGTGTATTTTGACGACTTAATTACTAAATTATTAGAACATTATGAACATTGGAAAAGTTTACTTTCTTTTGAGCAATGTTGCTTTTCTATCTTTACTCAACAGATGGTCATTAATAATCTGTTTTATTTTCTCAAAAGAATGTTCAGTTTTTTCATATGTTATACTAGTAAATAATCCCGCCCCGGATTCCCCTTTCGTTTCAGTGTTATTTATATAAACCCCATAGATGATTACGCAATTTTTGAACAGTTCATTTTAAGTAGATATATTAAGTAAAAATTTAATAAACAAGTATTGTTATTAAAATACAAGACCATAAATAACCGAACTATGTTATATTTATTTGTTAATTTACACTAATAAATAAAATTGAGCGTCTGTTTGTAATGTTAAAATAACAATTCTTACTAAATACATATGAATGTATGTGTGAAAGCATAGGTACCTATATCAAAAATACAAGTTTTAAATTTTTTGTCTGTCTATTTGTTTATTCCGGGTAACGACTGGGCTGATTTTGACGGGACTTTTTTTGGTAGATACCTGAAGTTACTCCGGGTAACTTAGAGTACTTTTGTTTTTGAAAATAGTTAAGGTTCCAAGTAAAAAAACGTATGAAATCTATACATATAATAAAAGGCTAACCAAACGAAATCTGTACATTGAAGATATTTAAGAAAAATACTATGCGCGGCTTCAGAATCGATTGCAAAACACATTTTGATAGTTTCGCGCAAAAAACTACTGAACCGAATACGATGAAAGTTGATAATGACATATATTGCATCCAGGAGGATTGAATTCCAAGCGGGTAAAACTGCGGGTACAGCTAGTTTCGACAAACTATACTACGCCGTGAATGTATAAAACGCGGGCAGAGCCGTGGGCACGTAGCTAGTCTATCGTATATGGAAATCATCATTTATAAATAACATCATTTACATTTTCAGACATGACAACATCTCAAATAGAGACGGAGAACACACAAATGACTAATGATTTGTACCGTCTCTTAAAGAAATATTCAGGACTCAGGAATCTCATAAGGGAGTTAAAGGTACTAACCATCTACATATTGTAACTAAAATATATCTCCCATGAAATGTATTTTCTTCTCTAATATTCCTGTTTTAGAGTAAGATTCTGGAAAGCTGGTAACTTTAACCCTTAAGTGCATGATTATTTTATTCAATAGAATATTTTTAACTGAAGTGTTAAGGTTCCAATAATAATGTTGGATTAGACAATTTATATTACTGGACATTTAAGGGAATATAAAAAAAAAACTAGGCCGCCATGGGACTACCAACACAATGAAAATTCGAAACATTGGAAAAACTATTTTAACGTAACCTCACATTTAACATTTCTCTGGTTTTTACAACTATTGGCGTTTCCGAGTAATAATTATGTACATGTTCATATAGATTATTCATAATCAAAACATAAGGTAGACTGCGTAAGTATACATTTTAATATTTATCTCTGAACGCCAGCACTTAAACGCCATCTTATGCTTTACATACTGTAGCATTTTGACGGCTGACCTCACACAGCATTGGTAACGTGAATCTATAAGTTTCTCCACTATCGAGAATCGTTCAACGTCGCTAGAGAAGTTTTCACTTCAAAACTACTGACAAATGTCAAAGTCTTTTAATGTAAAAGATAAATGCTAATTACTAGTATAATTTTGGCTTATTTATTTACGTATATTAAAAAAAAAACCCTTATAATAAATAATTTAGACAGACAAAAAATTGTCTGTGCCCCGCTGGGAATAAAATGCTTGATATTCATACAGAGAATTATTTTTACCCACGTATATCTTTGGGTTACGGAAATCCGCCTTAGGCCTCTGCTAACGTACCCGTAAAAAATGTATATAGGTATTTAATATACCGTTGTTCTTTTAGATAATTCGGTATGGGGTAAGAAAGATTTATACAGAACTTTAATTCTTAGCGTCAAAATGTCCTATCGATATGTCCTTTAAAATATTTTGAAATAAACAGAACCTTTTCATGAATTATTATTTGTATTAGGGTAAATTATAAATAAACTTTTATTTAATTCGATCTTATTACGGCAAGACGTTTTAGGTTATCTCAAAATGTTTAAAATTGGAAGATGGTATTATAATTTCACAAATATTGAGTGAACGTATTTTCTTAGATGTTTTCTAAAATTATTTTTCACGATGAACCATAGTGTTTCCAGATTGATGCCACCCATAATGATAGGCCTACCTAATAATTTTATTTTGCTTAAGTTTTCTTAGAAATATATAAAAGCATATTCGATATTGGCGCAGTTGGTATTCCGGATGGAATACGTGTCGATGGACCCACCTATCAACTCTATAATGAACCTAAGTTTTCGATGAAGGAAAACATCGTAAGATAACCATAGCACAGTGGTACGGTATTTACAAATAATCCCCGTCTGGTTTCTCCACCCTCAAGTTTGAAAATTTTCGCCGAGCATACCAATAGGTGTACCCTGGCAGTACAACTAGGTTTAGTGTGTACCATCCTGGCCGGAACATTTTCGCCTAACATCAGGTGCGATTTTTGTCAAAGCACTGTAACTATACAATGCAAAAAAATAGAACCCGATATAGCATCCATGAGATGGGCCGACCATAATAAGTCTACCCTATGTGGTTAATTATACGAGTTCACTGGATTAACAAACGTCCTAGTCTTTTAGCGAAATATCGTGAAGCAAACATCAACATTTAAACGAAAATAGATTTAAACATTACTAAGGTGTCGATTATTTTTCAGTCCGAATACGTGAGCACAAAGCTGTCCCGATATTCCCGCGTTACACAATGCTCAAAGACATGATCAAGGACATAATGCACGACCCTGATTACATGGAGGTCTGCCATGAGGTCGACCCGTAGCGCGGGGTGCGCAAATAAATGAGCCGCTCATTCACAGACCGACAGAGGTCGTTTCGTCGCTAGAACACCTGAAGATTAAGAGAGATGACATCTTCCTATCTACCACTTCACTGACTTTGCATGACTCGGCTTAATAAGATCTCTAAAACTCAACTGATTTTTTATTACAGCTGTACTTTTTAAACATAATTTTACATCTATCTATATTTAATTACATTAATACCCCGCTTTACGCGAGGGATACGTTCCGAAAAAAATCGCGTTAACTGAAATTCGCGTATATCGAGGTTTATGATTAAACATAGTCAAAATTTAATACAAAAAAATACAAATCATTTTAACAATCACTTTAATTCTAAGAACACTTTATGCAATACATACTCTTATTTTTTACGGAAAAATACATCTATTGTCTTTACATTATGTTTATACGCACTCTTTCGCGTAATGCGAGGCATTTGAGCGCGAACTTTGACATTCGCGTTATAGTGAAACCGCGCGTAACGGGGTCGCGCTAAGCGGGGTATTACTGTAATGTGCATCTTTACAATGAAATCTTTACAAAAGTCGAGATATTGAGTTAGAGTAGTAAAATAATTCTAAATGAAACATTTAAACTATGTTACACTTAATTCTGTTACAAAAAAAACATTGATCTATAAGGAAATTTTAACGAATAAGCGCAAAAGACGCAACTTTATAAAAACTTTAATAATCGCCATATTTTGAAAACATATATTTTGAGTTAAATTACTTTTATTGTGAAAGTGTCATAATAGTTTTATAAATATGCCGAACTGTTACTCATAATATTTATTTTAAATAGTGTCTGTGTAGTGGTCGAATCAAAATCAGTATAGAAAAAAATCAGAAAAAAGACCTGTTTCCAAAAAAAATTATTATTCATCAATTGCCATTAAACAAAAAATTCATAAAGAAAAAATAGGTTGATAAACAAAGGAGGAAAAAATATCCCAAGCTACGAACACAAAACACGATTACTTTATTCATAAACCGTAATAAAAATTGTATTTAGAAATAAATATAAGTTTACGCATTTATCTGTAAATGGTTACTTACTTAGCTACGTCATTATATCTAAGCTAGGTATTCTAAAATATATGTGTATAATTTTGAAGTTGGTAGGTAGTAATGTTGTTACAATTTAAACTTACTTTTTGGTTACAAGCTAGCGACGAGAAAATGTGACGAGTACTTGTTTATTTTGCGCTGCGCCGTACATTCAGTGGACTTTGTTTAGTGTAAATTAAATTTATGTTAAGTTTATATGTGTAAGTCTAGGTACTCGTCCTAATGTCTCAATACACTCAAATTTATTTCTATTTTATAAATGCACTGTAATAATTGAAGGCGTGAGTCGATGAAGGAGATATGATACAATTTTTGTAAAAATCGAAAAAAAATCATTAAAATTCTGTTATTAGTTATATGTATTTCTTTTTGAGATACAATGTAGTAATTTTATTTATTTACTTTACTTTTTTTTTTTTTAGTAAAATGAATAAGTTAAATAAAAAAACGTAAATAAAGATAATCCTTCGTACATAACTACTGCTTTAAATACGTTATTTTAAAGTCTTATATGATTTTTATGACCACAACATAGTCATTTAATGAAAAAGATATTTTTACATGTTTCCTTCATCCACTCAGGTCTTGTTTATTTCATTCTCATGAAATTCTACAATTTATAGGTGTCGCAAAATTGACACTATTACAAATTAGCACCTTTTTAAATGCTTGAAAGTTTTATCTATACTTCAGTAGTAACTTCAGTAGATTGTCTACTAACTATATTCCATAAGTTGATCTCCCATAGAAAATGATAAAAACAAGCTGAAGACTAAGGCCCCAAAAGAGAAAGAAGCCACGCAATTAACAAAGATCTGGAAATAAAAAATTGTAAATAAAAATATTTTTCGTTCATCTGTAACTTCCTGCTTTACCACTTACTTTCTTATACCTATGAATTGTTTTTCAATAAATGCTCAAGCCTCAGAAAATCAGTTAGCCTAGAGCCCAATAAATCTAGATCCGCCCCTGCTATACTCACAATGTTTTGTGTACAAAATTTATATTTAGACTTTTGATAATCTTTAGTATGGTTTTATTTTATTACTTTTGTCTTTAATACCTATTTGTAAGTTTATTTTAAAGGTTCTTCCTTATGTTGTAACTAATAATACTTGAAGATACTAGAAGAACCAATATTTGGACTATAATGATTATTTATCGAACAAAACACGTTTTTGTTGTTGGTTATATGTTATTGTTGGTTGCGTCCGGAAAAATATTCCAAAAGTTTTACAATTCTGTTTAGTACATTACCCACTCTATTTGCCAGGCCTTTGTATTTGAACATCTTGGAGTGTATTCATAATATACGCATATCGTAGTACATAATCACAGGACTTTAACATTGTACTTTTATCATTATTAAATAGGTGCATGAGTACCAAATATGTATCATATCATTAAGGAGCTTTTCTATTGTATAATCAATGCTATCTGTAATAATTTATGTATCGTACCTGCAATCATATCTAATCTATTAACTATTTACCTAGTCATATCTATGTCATATCTATATCATTAAGTTATTCGTAGTAATTCAATAAAATATATATATGTTAGTCGCTAATAGAAATAAGAAGCAAGCCAATATTTGTGTTCAAATTGAAGAACATATAATACACTTTAATAATTTGTATTAATTAAATAATATATACCATTTTCCATCCAAGTAGAAAATTGCAAACTTTAGAACACCGACGAAGAATTGCTTCCCTTGCCGTGTTCTCTCTATTGCACTTTGGCGAATGTGGTAAATAACTACATCCCAACCTATCCCTTACACCTGAGGACTATCAGGCTCCCTATGGGTTTTTATTCATATATAGTTGAAATTCCATTCATTCGCACGAAACGTTTTCTGGAACGCTTTAATATTTGAATAAAATACCTAGTGTTTATATGATTTGATATGTAATATTTATATGTATGTAGGTACTTAAGTAAGTGATTAATAAAATTTGAAATGCCAAATAATTATTAACATATTTAAATATGTGTATGTAGATTGTAAGATAAAAAATTATATTATATTATAATTATACTTATTTCATGAAGTGGTGTCCGAGTGGTTTCCGTATTAACAATAAAAAAGTAGAATCCTGTATTTAGTTTTATACAAATTGTCTTTTTTTTCTGAACTAAATTATCGTTACTTATGATCACTTTCGACCTTTGTACACTTATTCATAATTTTTTCTACCTTGAAGCGGTTTTCAATATGTCGTTTATTATAAATATCTTTTATGAGACTACCAGCTTAGAACTCAGTAGTACAATTTTCTAACTGGATAGTCTATTTAAAGATTATCTGATTACATTTTTTTTGCTAGCAGAAGACTACAAGCCAGTAACTACTGATTTAAATTTACATGAATTCTGCTTATTTAGTTTAACTGAAATTACTTTTTAATTCCGTTTTAAATAATTTTCAACTGCCACGTCTTAATCTTTTATTAAATAATACAATTAGTCTGCTTTCTTAGTGTTTTTTTTTTTTTTAAAATAATCTTGAATCGTTCAAAACTTTTATAGTCTTTATAAATATATATCTTCTTAGTATTTATTGTATGTAAAGAGTAGAAGACATTATATACCTTATGCCTCTTACCAATTATAAATATGGTAATTGTAACATCATTCACCTCAACTATGCATTTCTCTTCTTAGTAGGTACCAGACCTTGTGTGTTTTGGTCTTCATAAATAAGTGGATTAGTAGATACTATAAACGCGAGTATAATTAAAGAAAAAGTATAAAATTAAGTAATAGTCGTCGCATACTTAATTAGTCTTTTTGAATGATTGTGATCGAATCAGGAATGCGGAGATCCGAAGAAGAACCAAAGTAAGCGGCTTTGCCCGAAGAATTGCTAAACATAAGTGACTGAGGGTTGGGCACATTGCTCGCAAAACCGATGCCCGGTGAGGCCAACGGTTTCTCGAATGGGCACCACGCACCGGAAGGTCGCGGGAATCCGCTGGATGTGGGTGGCGCAAGACCGGTCATCGTGGAGATCTTCACGGAAGACCTATGTCCAGCAGTGGACGTCTTACGCTTGAATGGATGGATGGAATGATTGTGTTATATATCTATAACATATAATAGCCAATAGTGTGGTTTATTATTTTAGTAAAAATCACATACGTACTTATATTGAACTATGTTTTCGTTTAAATATTTATTTTATAGAAATGTCTGCATTTCCTTTGGAAAAAAATACAGTTTTTGTTTGAGACACACTTAATAGTTATTATTGGCATGTTAGCTTGCAATGTACTTAATTAATGCACATAAGTTTGGATAGGTATATGTGCAATAAATTGGAATATTTGATGCCATTTTTTTACTTCAATTATACTGTATTTCTAGTTGGTATATGTAGTAAAATATTATAATACCTACTGTAAATATGGTGTAAACATATATACCGCCATTGATGATTGAATAATATTTATACAATTGATATTTCGCATTGAATATGTAGGTCGTCATTTATTGTGCGACTTAGCCAATATAATAGCTTCCGTGGCTATTATATTAAAATTATTATCTCTTCTTATATTGTGTTAAGAATATAATATAGGTAACTGTGTAATATCAATATTAAATTTGTGAAATGTATGCGGTAAATGTTGTCAAATGCAAAGCATTGTTTTATGGATAAGACATGTCGCAGGTGTTTGTATTAGAACGCTTTGTTATGATAATGTAATACATTATTTTTTTGTGCTAATTTGTGTATTTTATTTATGAACCTATTGCACCCTACTTAAAAATATAACTGATAAATTTAAATTCAGGAAAATTGTGTCAAAACATTAGAAGTAACGATAATAATTTAGACAATTTAATCATCATCTCCCTGCCTATATACCATTTTTATTTGGGGTTGGCGCAACACGTTTTCCTCTTCCATTCATCTTTATTTCAGATCATCTTCACATTCACATCTTTCTAAGCAAATCATTTTTCACACAATCCATCCATCTTTTCTTTGGTCTTCCTCTTCCCCTATAACCGTCCATATTCATATCTAATATCTTTTTTGCAATATCCTCATCCTCCCTGCGCATCACATGCCTATACTAAGACAGATGATCACTCCTTAACTTCTCTGTAACTGGCTCTACTTTCAAACTTCCTCAAATGTGCTCATTTCTAATCCTATTCATTCTTGTTACCCTACACATACATCTCAACATTCGCATCTCAGCTGCAAGCAGTCTCCTTTCATCCATCACCTTCATGGGCCAACATTCTAATCCATACATGACGACAGACCGAATCATGCTCTTGTATGTCTTTCTTTTTAATCTAAGGGCGATTTGTGGATCACACGTAGTAGCTGTGATTTACCGGCATTTCATCCATGCTGCGTTTATTCTATGCTTTACGGCCCGGTCTATTTCGCTATCGCTTTGCAGGAGTGAGCCGATGTACAATTCAACACGGGGCAGATTGTCATTGGGTTGCCATCAAGCATTATGACCGTTTAGCTAGAAGTTCCGCCGACATCGCAAAACATATATAAATATTCTCTTTTGGATATGCTGATTTTTAGGCCAACATTCTCCAGCTTTTGTTACCTAAGTTAAAACCTAAAGTTAAAACCTAAGTTAAAACCTAAGTTAAAGGAGACTAAAGTTCGTAGAGGGCAATGGGTTTTATGCTAGTGTACGAAAGTGTCACTGTACAGCACTGGCGGCGGATACAGACTGTATACCTTCTTAAAATATTTATCGTCTTAGATATAACAGTTTACTAAGTATTTACCGTACCGTACTGTATAAGTATAATAATGTCCAAACTATTATTAATTTTGTACAAAATAAACAATTTCTATTTTTTTTGTTTGTACGCCATCTAGTAATTTATAACTGAACTTTAAGAATAACCCGAATTCACTCATGAATGTACAAAAATTTATTGTAATATATTGAGAAAACAGTAGATGGCGCTAAATTAAATAAACAAAATAAAGTATTGCCAAAATATGTAAATACCATAGTTATAATATTTTCAATTTATTTAAGGTAATTAGCTTTTTATCTCAAACTAAAATATTTTTCATTCTTCAATCTATTTAAACAAGCATAATAACGAAATCATCTAGATTAACAAACAATTAAATAAGATCTGTAGCATGGAAAAAAAATTAAATATTCTTTATATACGTAGGAAATTGAAATATGTAAAAACAATAACATTGGATTTTAAAATTCCATCGCATCTTTTCCTATTTCATAAAGTTATTAATTATTAAAGTTAATTACTAATATTAATAATCCAAAATTATATTCGTTTTGGGATTGTATTGTTTGAAGTAAATATAATAATGTTGAATAATATATTTGATGAGATGTTCATTAAAACATGTTATAAAAATTTTTTTTTTACGATATTTTAGAAATTTTTTAAATAAGCTGGCAATTCTGAACAACACATTCTCATTCGACCGGCAGTCGTTAGTGGGTGTTGTTGTTTGTTCCGCTGTGATTATGGCGGGATTTCGTAAATATAAAAGTTTTAGTGAAACTTTTTAAAACTAATTCAATGAACTGAATTATAATAAAAGTAACCGATAACTGATTAATTTTATGAAAGTTATTACATAAGTGATAATCAACTGGTCAGGATGTCGGTTAATTCAAAGTGGCGGTTACCTGACGTTTTTTGTACTGGTGTGTTCAATGGATGTCGGAATTACGTTTAATTCGCGGCGCGGGGATGGGTGATTAAGTGTTTGGGACTATTATCGAGATGCCTTTCGTGCAGCGTGTGGTGGAACCTAAATATTTGTCGCGGACAAGTTTACGGGACGATCATGGAAAGTTTAAAGTTACTGACGAAGAGTTGCAGGCGGTTACAAATTGCACTCTTAGCAATGCGCTAAGGCAACTCGCTTCTCTCGTGCTCTTAGCCGAGGACATATTCAGCGAGTTGACAGCGCAACTGCAGGATATAACCGAGCGCTCAAAATGTGCGCAGACGAAGATCGAAAAAATTAACGAAATCATCGAAAAATGCGACCCGAAGAAAGTAACAGTCCGTAAGTATTATACACATCCAATAAGTTTTATATTTATGCCCAATATTTTAATTACCGTGCTATACCAACTGACCAACCGCGCCGTAATGGTTTGAATTGAGTTGAGTGCCTCGAATTTGGAATACAGTCGATTGATAACCCCCAATTGGGTCAACATAAGTTTGATGTGAAATTATTCAATGAAATTAAACAGAATCTCAATTAATTTTATCTCGACATTTCTACTACAATCTACCGCTATCTCACCAACTCACCTACTGATAAGATTGCAATAGGCTTTGATGTTTATTTATGTAGGACATAAATTCTGTGGAGCAGCAGGTTAACTAGATAAAATAATGCAAGATTTCGAAAGATAAAGTACATAATTGAACCGTAATTTTCATGAATGTAGTGGAAACTTGATTTTATCGGTATAATAAAATAAATTACGTTTGCGATTTTAAATCTTGCTTAGTGAGAAATTGTCTCGCAATGGGCATCGAAGGATATTATTACAAATCCTGCATTGATCTTGGGCCTTTCGATAAAGGAAATACGTAAAAATATATTTGTAGCGGCATCTTCATCCATTTAAATTAATTAATTTAAATTAAACAAATCACGTTTTCATTTCTTAGATTCACAAGAATAGACATGGAAAAAAAACTATTTTCTAATCTCTACTAAAAAAGCAACATCTCATTCTGCACTCTTGTGCATAACGTTCAAATGTTATTTGTTGCTACCTACAATCATCGATCTATACACTAACTAGTGATTTAAATTAGTTAAAAACTTCATAACAACACTATAGTACTTACTAACTTAAAAAAGTATTAAACATGAAGAGTCAATCATTATATTGAAAAAGAGTATTATAAATTGATATTATTGAAAGAACCATTCTGATACCTCATTACTTCGTACCTACTCCTTGAAAATGCCGCCTTTACAAAACCACATCACGTTGATGCATTACCGAGCGCTATCTAAAAACCTGTTTGGGCGTACGAACGGGCCCGTGATGGAAAAAAAACCTCCCAGATTCCAATGCGAACCATAAAAACTTTTCGAGATAATTTCCAACGCATCCAATGATCAAGCGCCGCATAGTGAATCTAACCGCTCGAGTATTTAACACTTGAATGCTAAGTTCGAATCGTTTTATTTTGTATTGATATTAACGCAGTCTTCTTCCCTTTCATGAAGCAATGAATAGAAAACCTTAATATAATTTTTCTTCATATTTTCATACACACTTTTTTGTCTACATTTACGTGTTTTTTGGTAGAAAAGAAATTTTGCTGTTTGTTTCTATCATACATTTGAGCTATTACCAGCTATTATATTATTTCGTTACAATGCTTTTATTTTGTTTCATACATTTTTAGAAAAAAAGCATCGTAAATTTTACGCACTATAAATAACTGATTTCGGATAATAGACATACATACATTAAATAGTATAAATTAAAATGATTTCAAGTTGAAATACATCAAAAATTCCTAAGCTACAAATTATATCTTTAAATTTCCGGTCTCTCGACTTATCGTAAAACAGCATTTTTGAACTAAATGAAGAATAAACAAAGAGTAAACAAGAATACTTATTGAAGATAAGCAGCATTCGTTTCGCGGTGAATGTAAACATGGCAATTCATACAGCCACCTTTCACCTGGACGATAAGAGCTAAGTATCTTTTTAGTGTCCCCACATCCGTGGAGGTATGTTATTTTATGGATTCTTTATTTTCTTCGAAAACATAACTGAAATCATAATGTTCGTTAAATTAAAATGCATTGAGCGTAAATATTCAAGTCACGTATCTGCAAAAATTTGTATAAATTAAGTATCTCTAGATAAATATGTACAAAGAATTCTAGATGTTTCTAGATTAAATTTAAGCGTTATGTCATACCTAAATCCTTTTACGCACTATTATCTATACTAATATATAAAATTGAAGTGTCTGTTTGTAATGTCAAAATATGTTTTTTTTTACTAAATAGATATGAATGTACACCTATACCACCTATACCAAAAATACAATTTATGTCTGTCTGTTTTTTCTGGGTAATCTCCGAAATGGCTTGACGGATTTTGACGGGACTTTTTTTTGTAGATAGCTGAAGTTACTCTGGGTAACATGGGGTATTTTTAATCTTCGAGAATAATTAGGGTTCCGCGTAAAAAAATTAAAACCCAAAAAAGTTGAATAAAATCCGATTTAATGCATAGTTTTACGGGCAAGTGCTTGAATTTATGTGAAATATTTTTACTTCTTCTTATAACTAAAACAATTATTAGGGTTCCGTATAAAAAAATTGAAACGCATTGAAGAATATATGAAACGCGGGCGCAGCCGCGGGCCCAAAGCTAGTACTATACATAAAGGTAAAAGTATCTAAATCGGCGATCCTCGGTAATATAAATTGTTCGTTTCTACTATGTTCCAAAGCACATTAACGATTTGCTCTAAAATAAATTGAAGGATAATGGATAGTGGGTTTACTGTCAAATGGTAAATTATTATAAAGTAGATCATCTTTATATACATGACATCGAGTTTAAAATAACTCCTCTATATTTAGTAATCAAAGCTTTAGGTGCTGTTGTCATAACAGAAATGTAATAAAATGAAGTTTCTTACTTCAATGCCAATACTTATCGATCACATTGCCGAAATTGTTTTTGAACATTTAAACTAAGTAACGTAATTTTGATTATAAGTGAAAAATAGTTATCTGAAGAAAACAAAATTAAAAATGGAATAACACTATAACAGTGATCGTCACATAATAAATTAACATTTTTGATTTTAGATAGGTACCTATTACCTAAAATAAAATTTGTTTTGACGGTGTTTATTTAATTATGTAAGATTTACTAAAAAAATAATCAACGTTTAATAACTAATTCTATACCAAAAATATTATATTATTATGACTATAAATTGCGAAATTTTCAATGATGGCATAACCCACATTCTATTTATATTACTTAAAGCCATCAATGAAAGTTACTGGAATAAAATCACACAAACGTATCCATTTCGATTTTCAATATTATAATCAAATTGTATAGGTAAGTTATGTTGTACTTTTTTTACACTGGATCAAAAAGTAGATTATACGCTCAGATTAAGCTACAAGCCACATATATGCGTTGGTAGATATATGTTAAAAGATGGCGTTTCAAAGTATCGGTTATTATAGAAATTACTAGAAAGACTTTTTCATAATTAGATGATTCATGGTGTCAATCCGGTTAGGTACAAGTGTACGTTATATTTATTATCGCCTTTCCCACGTTTGTTATTAAACACTTCGACTACATTACATTTAAAGCTGGTTTGTATGTCTGAGGTGTCACCCAACTTCGCTTACAGACACTGATTATAAACAATTGATCTTAACAACTAGATGGAACCTAAAAATGTAAAAGAAAATCGACATAATATAAAAATATTACTAATAAAACACACTGTACTTTCTTGTACGTACTTTATTAAGTTTACATCTTTATAAGCACTTTCACATTATTTATTCGAAACGTAAACGTAACATAAGTAATGGTCACCAAGTAATAAAATCTTTTCGCAATTTGTTTTACAAGAGTTCGTTAACCGATAATGTTCTTATCAGTTTTCTTTGTAACTGGGAAACGAGTTCGTGTCGTAAGAATTAATTAGGCGCTTGCGAAGTTATGCACAAACATGCCTTGTTCCTATTATAACTTACCTTACATAATAATTTGGGTAGATTAAAATTTTACTTAACCCATGTTACTATACAAAAGAAAAAATGATTAGCGATTTATAGTATTTAAATGTATTAGTAATTATTTGAACCCTTGAAATGTAAAGAAATGTGTAAGGAAGTAATTATTATATCGTCTATGAAATGTACTTAGAATGTACCTACGCGTAAACATTTTAGAATTTTTTTTTTCAGTTGACTTTATAACATAATTTTGTAGTACTCAGTTTATAGTATGACATTTTTTATATATTTGCGTATTTTGCTTGTTGGTACCTAAAAGGGATAAAGTGATTAACCTTTTTCAAATAATAGAACTATTGGAATTTAAAATGTTAACTTAGACAAAACTTGTACAAAAAATTTAATCGAGTTATAGAGGTGTTTAACTTTGATTATTTATCGAATAAAAGACGAAGTATTTCATCAAATACTGGAACATCCTGTTATTAAAATATGTCTACCTTTAAATTGTGATGTAAATTATCAGAGTTGAAATTAACATAAACATTCGACATTTTCTCATAGCAACCGCCAGTTTCGCATTTGCATGCGATCAAATGTCATGGCGTCTAAGCAAGAATCGCAAACAAAGCGAACTGTCGAAGCGAACCTCGTTTTTCCCAGGCCGAGTGTATTGTATACTTTTTATTAAACAAAGACTTACTTTGAAATAAATTATGTAACTGTGATATATTTAACAACATTAAGGAGGGAATGTTACATATAATAAATTATTGGCTTTTTTTTTGTTATATTTACAAACAACCTTTTAAATTTGTCTTCTTGAATCGAAACTGGAGAAATTACAAGCGCAAAAGTTAAACTTTATTTCGTGGTTTGCTACATGAAGCTCATCTGAATCGTGACCGACTAAATTGATTCGTTATTCGAAATGGAAAATCAAAACTGTTGAATATTTTTTCAACAGAGTCTAATGTTACTGTGAAAGTAAATTTTTATTAAGTAAATTACATCGAAGTCAATCGTTATGAGTTACTTTAACATCCGTTTTGAAGATGGTAATTCAACATTTATTGAAAATACCATTTCTTTAAAATGTTATTAACAAATGAATAATGTATAATGCTACATATTCGAGCATCAAACGCATTATACGTCTTACTGGATTACTATAAAATATAACTTTATATTACAAAAGGAATTTTTCCAATAAAAATACATGACCGATCACAGCTAGTGACACATAAAGTATTGATATATGAAGTAGCATACTTTGATATAATTAATAAAGAACGGAGGCTCCAAGAAAGCTAAAACACAACAAAATCTATATGAAAGTGTACAAATATCATGTTTATGGTCATGCTTCACGGTTCAAACCGAGGTTATGCTTTAGAATAAATGTTTTTTCTACTCTTTTTTAGTTAGTCCATCAACTACTCTCGAACATGATTGGAAACTTTTTGTATACTTGTAATAATTATAATTAATTCAGATTGCGAGATATATACGAGTACTAATACTTACAATTTATTATCTAACTACTTAGTAGCTTAACCATAGACAGTATTTTAATTCTATGATATCTACGAGATATAAAATTTGGTTAAACCCTACGAGGTACGGTAAATCCCAAATTGTTCGATTTCGCATCATTTGCGAGGGTTACAGTTATAATAATAGACTGCTACAGTGTCAACATAAATCACAGCTCTCTTAAATTATACGAGAGGAAATTATAGAGTATTTCCGTGGCCCGCATCTCAGATAACGAGATATGAGTATGAGTTCACCAACAAGATATAGATAGTCCTTTACAGTATAAGGAGGATTTACGACGTAACATTTATTTCAATGTGTCGCTATGTCATAAAATCAAATAAACTTTATGACATGAATCTAATTTTAATCATACATAATATCTTTTAACTATATAATGAAAACTGACTGATCAATGAAAAAGGTAAATTCCTATTAATCTTCAATTCTTATCTAGTACTAGCTATGTGCCCGCGGCTGCGCCCGCGTCATATATTCTTCACTGCGTTTTAATTTTTTTACACGGAACTCTGATTATTTTCGTAAATAAATTTCAGTACTAAGATAAAGTAAAAATATTACTTTCCCGAAAAACTGTGCATTGAATGGGATTTTAATTAAAGTTTTTAAAAGTTTTAATTTTTTTTACGCGGATCCCAAATTATTTTCGAGAATTACAAGAACCCTAAGTTCCCGGAGTAACTCCATCTATATACCAAAAAAGTCCCGCCAAAATATGTCCAGATAGATGTCTTGGAGATTACCTATTACAAACAATCAGACAGACAGACAAAAAATTGTATTTTTGGTATAGGTATCGCCGTATATATATTTATATCGATTTAGTAAAAAAAAATGATATTACAAAGAGACGCATCAATTTTATTTATTAGTATAGATACTTGATTTATTTCTTTTAAAAATGTTTTTCGGTTCATTATTTAACCTTGATTAAATAAGTAAATAGAAAAATAATTCTCACTTATCATTCTTATCAAATACCAGATTTTTTATCTTTAATATCTTTTACAAATGTCAAGTTATGAATTTCGTGCTTTATTAAATCTGTTACAAACAAAATATACAGTTTACATTAATTATCGTGTATAACAATATAGTTTACATTAATTATCGTGCCGAAATCAATAATTGACTTCTGTATAATTAACATTAACTTTCCAATATCAAGTAAGTAAAGGAACATAGTAAAGGCAAAATAAGATAAAATCACCATTTAAGTTGCACGCGTTCTCAAACTAAATAGCTACTTATAAGGCATAGAAGCTAATATTGTTCATATTATGACCGCATTTGAAGTGGTAATTAAAACCACTGTATTTAGCGCTTGCAATTTCAAGGTGCGAATTAAACTTCGATGTTCGTGAAACTTTCTTTACCGGACGAGATTTTATCGATAATAACTAATTATATATATATCTACCTAGATACTCCTCATATATATTCGGATCGGAGATTTTATAAAACATTAAGTTTTAGATATGACAAATGTAATATTACAGTAGGCTTTTGAATATCTTTGCGAAGTTTTCTAATATGTTCGAATCGTTTCAACCTAATTATTTTTTATTTTTTATTTATAGGGTCAAGACAAAACTCGGTAATAAAATAGTAAGTGTAGTAAAAGAGAATTATTCTATTGTTGAAATCCCGTTATGCGTTTGTAATGTTGCAGTGAAAGTGCGATCAAGTGAACCGACCCGGATTCTAAACATCAAAACGTCTTTTTCATTGATTCAATACGTTCTGTTAGCAATACTTCTGGCTATCATTATACTGTCCGCGGCATAGACGTATTGATTGATACTAAAAATCATTATAAAAATACTGTTAACTCGAAAAAGATTTATTCATAACAAAATTTCGTAATCAGAAGAGCTAAATATAATACGACTGATTAATCAGATATTATAACACAAAATGTTCATAAAATTAGGGTTTTTTTATTATTTCAAGATCAACTAACTACTTACGTAGATAATATTGACATACATATATTCAAAACATTTAGTAACATCGTCGAAATATATCGTCAATTTCAATGTCAACAAAAAATACGAAACATCGTTTCAAATTAGAAATTCCATTTGAATAAAATTATCAGGTCTTTGTAAACAGCGCCCAGTTACCTAAAGATCTAATGCCACAGGCTGTGGTGTCACTTTTCGTCCCAGATTATGCTTTCCATGCACCGGTGTTGTTTTGCAGGCTATAAGGTGACTGCAGTCGCTCCGTATAAAGCAAGACCGCGTTATGTGTAACATGAGACATGGCTCAAACCTAACGGCTTTATTGTGAATACTAAAGAAATGGTTTGCAATTAAAAAACCATTAACAAATACACCAAGACATAACGACTTCTAAAGTGTTTCATTGATAAGGTTGGCAATCGCACAAAAAAAAAACAACTCACAAATTCTTGTAAACTTTAGTCGGTTAAAAATTTTACTTACGCAGTTTTATTATCGTACTCTACAAATAGAAGAGACAAAAACTACACTTGAGATATCCCTCGCCTGTTCATTGTGGGAACTTTGAACAAACAGGGAAGCTGGGTGTATTTTTTTTGTCACAGACTTCTTAGAAAATGAATTCCAGGTAGCCGGTATGCGAATGCGTGGTTTTATGGAACGAATTATGATTTTGCAAATTGTATTGTTCAAATTTTACATATCAGCTAATAAAAATGATACTTTTCTTCGAGAGGTTAAAGTTCAATTAATAATTATTCATATCCACAGTTACTTACGTAAATCAGAAAGTCTCTTTTCTTGCTGTATTTAATTATTTTGCAGTACGACTGATGTTTTAGAAAACTAATAAACAAATATTGCGGCAGCTATTATTTCCTTTTCTTAATTGAAATATCTTATAAAAATTAATTTTGTTTCTAAAAACAAAAATGTTCCTCGATAAACGCAATATTTCAAGGTGAATATGAATCTGTTAAATTCTGAGGAAATCCTCATGAACGTAAAATCATGCTCTCAGACTTATAATATTCTATGCAAAACACATGTGTTTTTCCGTATATCTACCTAGTTGCACTAAATTGATAAGTAGATATAGCTTATGTTATGATGCCTGAATATATTAAAGTTCTTGATTTGTGGTGATCTACTATACATAAAGATCCACCAATGAGTGACCAGTGATAATTACGTCATCATGCGAGTTCACTACTGCGAAAGCGAAACTTAGTTAACTAAATATACGTAACATAGCTAGTTCCTGTAAAATGTATAATTAGCTTGTGTGTTAACTTTCAATATTGAAATCTGTTATTCCTATTTATTGGAAAAATCTACAAACTCTTTCAGCGTGTTTATTGCATAAATATTCTTTTTTTTGTTGTTGTCAAACACATTTTAAAAGTAGTTACTTGATTAATTAAGTAATTATATGGTTATTGACATGTTACGAAATGGATTTCTAAAGGTAGCAAAAAAACATGGTTGCGAGTTCAACTTAAACCATTTATTCTAGACTAAATGAAACATTTGCAGAAAATTAAGAAGTAAAAGGTTTTCTCACGGATATTTTATATCGGACGATAACGACGTGTTTGCAAATAATATGATTCTTGAGCAACTCGTTCCAGTTATCACCTGAAGAATAGACTCTCATGTCTAGGTAATATGCAACACAATCTTAATGTTGCAAGCGCCGACTGTTTCAATTTATGTCGATATGATCCAAGACGCACGTATAAAACAACATCCTAATCTAATCTAATTTACGTATGTATGTGCATATGTAATGAAGGTATTTTAAAAAATGCTAAAGATAGTCTATCAAATATTTTCAATTTAGATGAGATTAAATAGTTTAAACGTTAAAAGGTTTTACATTTCCACATGGATATTTGAAAATTGTACCTATCTAATCTGCGAGTAAAGACAATCCTCTTTCATATTTGATAAATAGGTATATTTATAAAATTGAAGATAGAAGATAATATTTCATTGTATTAATACACGTGTAAAGAATGTTATTGTTATTGCCATAATATAACATGGCAATGCTGCCAGCATTTTGAACTGTGTGTTCCTCCGATTTAGGAAATATACTTTAATTATTTTTTCCCTTCTAGAATTTTCTACTGGAAAGTATCGTATCTAGAACGTTATAATTCATCTCGAATAATTTCAATATAATTTCAAGTTAAAAAACAACTGTAAAAAATGTCGGCTCTAAAGTAGATAGATCTATTGAATATTAATAAGCCTTATGTAAATTAATATTTCGATAATTTCCTAACACTCCACTAACTATGCCACTGAACGTGAATACGAAAAATAGTTGATGGAAAAATAACCGGAATCACGTCTATTCGGTTTAAATCTGATCCCAGTAGGAGCAGTCTGTGACAATGACCTTTAGAAGCCCACGCTAATTATACACACGTCTTCAACAACCGGTGCCAGACTAGTATTCATGGTATGTTTCAACATCGCTACCAACCACCTCATATAAAGCGCCCAACAGCGCCGTATAATGCTTTTATATCTCACAAACGTGATCCCTCCAACAAACATTATCTGCGTCATTTGCATTATCATACCGTAATCTTGTACAACTTTAATTAGCAGACATTTTCTTCTGCGAATGACTTTGTTGTATACATTATCGTGTTTATCTTTGAAAAAAGAAAGAAAAGAGAACTGTTCGTGTTCACAACATTTTAATTAAGCAAAGTCGAAAAAAAGATGGGAGTTTGAAAGATTAAATTAGCGTTCATCGAGGCCTGTGATGCAATAAAGTCGATTCGGCCGTAAATTTTCCCGCGCCCCCTCCTGTTACCGGCATATGGTGTAATCGCTAATCTACTTAAGTTATCGAATATCCTTACCGATTACATCCCTATTTATAAGCATGGATTTTATCCATATACATAACGTCATAGTATAGGTAGTTTTGTGATGGATATGTAATCCCGTTTGCGTGTAACCAAAGTATACGAATTTACGTGAAGCCTCGTTTCTCCCCTTTCTGAGTTGTTATTGACGAGGGTTCGACGTGTTTTGCGAGTTTTGGTTAACATATCGTTATGAGTAATTTAGACAATTTGCCAAATATGTATCTAAATATTATTTGGTATTTCTGATAATTAGCAAACATTACCAGACCAGACTGATTTCTCTTTTTTTTAGCTAAGTTGTACAGAAATATTATTTAAAAAAATCATCAAGTCCTTGCCTAATTAAATAATTCAATTTGTTAGTTCTTCTGCTAACACTAAAGTTTAATAGAGATTTATAGTTTATTTTTAAGATTTAATGAGCCCAAGAGACTGTATTTTGTCATTTTTTTCAGTGTGACTCCAAAATAGTTAATATTAGATGAAGCCGGTGAAATGTGTGGGGCGCCTCGACAGCTGATCGGAAGTCCTGTCCTTTGTTCGGCTCGAAACCACGCTTTTTGTAGTTCGGGAAGGAAGGAAGCGGTAGATTTTATTAAATCGATCTCATACTTCTGATACCGACGTTTGCTGTTCACTTGATAACAGACTCGGGCGTTTTATTTCACGGGGCGGTCACGAATATTTATAAAACGGGCCATTGTTCTTTGTGAAAAGTCTGTTTTTTTTTACGTCGAAACAAAGAGGGAAATTGCATTATTCAATTCATTTTAGGGTACAATAGTCTGTCGCGCACGACGCACACACAGCATGTGATCCATCGCTGGTGCGATCGATTGTTCGCTTTATACAAGGAGGCTGTATATTGTACAAACTATACCGGTCTATGTATAAAAAGGGAATATAAAAGATCGCCGCCCCACACCTAGATGATTTTGAACTGTGAAGATTTATTGATGGGATCCTGTTTAACCCAGAACCAGTTTCCGTTTGCCATTAATTTATCTATCTACGAATAACTATATTTTCCTTAGTTTAGTAATACTATTAAATCTAAATTATATCAGTTAACATCATTCTAATATAAAAATTCTTAGTAGCGATAGCATCTGTTATTTGGTTTTAACTGTTCTCAAATTAAACTCATTCAACATTACCTATGTTCGCTTGCTTCGTTATATATTTTAAGTTCAACAAACAAATTAAAGATCAACTGAATTAAAAAAAAAAAATAATCAGAATAATCTTTGAAAAGTTAAATTGCTTAAGAGTTTTTTTTGCAAAACACTTAATTATGGCAATCACTTACATCGCTGAAATCAAAGTTATTCGAAAGTAAATAAGCATAAATAAAGCGGCAATCGGACGGACTCTGTTTGTTATGATAAGTTTATAACATTTCTCCCGGGACGGCGGCTATAAACAACTTGACTGTAAGTCACGTGGCGGCAATTATTAATTGCTAATTGCCCCCAGTAAAGGTCCATAGTATTGTGGATCCGGCACGGGGCCCTCTCACGTGCCGGGGTACGAAGTTAGTTTAATTTTGTTGCTTCGTGCAATTTGCTATTGTTATTTTCAAGCCAAACAACTACTATGACATGAAATATAACGTAATGGCAAATTTCAATATTATTAAAGCTTACTGGAAAGTTTTATTATATAGAAAAATCATCCAGGTTTTATACTGCTTATTAAAACAAAAGAAAATCTATTCATTGAATGTTTCGTTAAATAACTGTTCTAGCAATTTAGTTAATTTGATGAATAAACATATATGCTACTTATTAGTTTAAAAACAAGTATTTATATTTTGTAATCAATAAAAACATTTCCTAAAATCATACACAAAACGTCATTTTAATTTTCATCAAGTATAAAATATTATCCAATACAATCGTTTAATTTTTTTTATCTTAATACGGGCACGTTATCTTTATACTAATTTTTAAATTTACCTCCTTACATTTTAGAGAGTCAAACAACAAATATTGATTTTTATAAAAACGTAACATGTGCTTTGAAAATAATGTTAATATAATTGTAACCACAATCCCATGTTAACAGTCCATTACAAACTCAACACATGACGTAATAAGACGTGGGAATTAATGCAATCGTACAGGGATACTTTATAGAGGATATTTTTATAATAGTTATGTTTCTCTTAATATACTTTAGTTGTGAATAACAGATTTATTGAATCTTTCTGCTACATCATTTTAGATTTATACACGTTATTGAAGTGTGAAAACTTCTTTAGTGGCGTTGAGCGATTCTCGCGAGGGGAAAAACTTATAGATTCGCGTTAACAATGCTAGACGTCAGCCGTCAACATGGTACAGTGTGTGAAGTATAAGATAAATTTTAAGTTATGATACTTTTGTGTTGCCACATCTAACATATTTTCCCATAAATGCTTATTTTAAATGTATTTTATATTTGTTTTGAATTGTATTGTTATTTAAATGTGTTTTGAACTTAGTCTATTTCAAATATGTTTTATTTTTATATATATAATTAATATATTATTTCATATTTTAATTTTTTATTTAATTTCGTTTTTTTATATAATTTAGTTTTGATGACATGGGAGTCCGGTATATGAATGCTAATTACATAAGCAATTACTCATTGAATTTTAATTATTGTAGCAGATTTTATATACAATTATGTTAATGATTATGTTAATATAAGAGGGAGGGGAGGGGAGAGCTAGGTAAGAACGTTGCTTACTATTGCTGACCTGGGGAAGGGGAGGTCATTACTTATACGACCCCTCATAACCCAAGCTGTTACTCCATTACCTAACATTCCAATAAGTCCATTTCAAAATATCTGACCATTTTTTAGCGCTCCTATTGATGAGATTTTGCAAGTAGTTACACGTCAATCACGTTACCTTACGTTACCTTACCGTAAGCTGATGTAAGCTCATTACCATTATCGATGTGTCCGTAACTTCGTTGCCTGTAAAATATTATCTTTCGTACTCGATGCAGGTAAAACCAATATGGGCAGAACAGGCTACGGTGTACCCATATACTGCCAACTCCCGTTCGTTCGCTTTATTGTGTGTGGATAATTGATGCTTCTCTGAAGCTCTGATCAAATTAACTTTTTATAGTAATAATATTTTTTATATATATACAGCGAACCAATTATATTTTTTGCTTCAAATTAAGGATTTTGTAAGTAATAACATTTCTGTGTGATTCTTAGTAAAAAGCCGCAAGGCATATAAAACATATTACAAGACGCTTTTTGTTTCGAAAACCTCGTTCATCAATTATTGCACAAATATAAACAAAAATATACTCTACAAACGAAATAGATTTAAAAAAATCGAATTCGCATTCTATTAGAAATTTCAATAAGAATTTCTATACCATTAAAAAAATTTATGATGACGATAATTAAATACAACCTGGTAATTCAACAGGCTCTTTGTTGTCCAATATAAGAACAAAGAGTTTCATCATAATCTGTAAAGAAAATAATTATAAATCTTTTCAGCTGTCAAATTTTGACATGACATTCATATCCTATCTCAATTGTTCCCACGTAGTAAACGCACCATCTTGAATAGCACATTTCAAATGTTAGTCGGAAATAATGCTGCTGATAGGTGGGGTCTTGTTCTTTACAATATCGATATGATCAGATAAAATTAAATTGAAAATTCGAACTGCCATCTTGTATTTATTATGTAACATGACTCGACTCGTCTTTCTTATTACTTTGGTAATATTTCATTAGAATGTCTTGTCGTGATTTATAGATGTACTTAGCTTGTGCCCGCATCACAGTACGTTCTCATATCTATTTTACAACTCGAATGCATGGAATTCTAAACATTTCATTCATAACAAACCGGTTACTTTTAGAGTTATTTCAAAAAAAAAACTTGAACCATGGAATATAAAATTAATACCGGTCGTTAAAAGGAAATTATGCATGCATGTCACAAAATAACGTTATAAGTATATACCTACATCCATATGTTATTATTGCAGACGACCGCGCACGAACTACCTGCATGAATCATTTCACGAATAACCGCTGTACTTAAAAACGGTTGACAGTTTTAAAAATAAATGTGAAATTGTTATCACATAAGTATGTTCACTTGTTGTTTCAGATGTGCCATTAGTTGAGTCACACAGACACAAAACCTATTTTATAAAAAATTGTTTTACCAAATTTTTACGTTTTTCCAATTGAGAACTATTACTTCATTGGCACCACATACTGTTGCTACCCACACCACATATCTGCTGCTTTGCTTGTATTAAGTGAAAGGTTTAGGTAATTCAGTGGATCTGTTTAGAGTTTTAATAGATTGTACTCATTTTGTTGACATAAATTGTTTGAAATTTAGTAAAGAATTAAATTCAAAATATTCAGATTTATAATTTTGCTGAGATATACTAAAGCACTAAATCAGGTATTGCATCATTGCAGTACGATAAATTGCGAATCTTTGTAACTTAATATTAGATACTTAAATTGTGTCTCATATACGATTACAATCCCTTTTAATTTATAGGAAAAGTATAACGTTTAAGTAAAGTTATCATAAACATTTTAAATCCACTATATCTCTGCTCGCTGGATGCTGATGAAAGAATTATAAATATTTTTACACCGCATCTCTGTCGTTGGTTAGTTAAAAAACTATATGAAATAAAAACTCCGTTCTACTATTATGAAATAAAAACTCCTTTCTATTTTTTATTCAATATTTGTTATGTTTACATTTAGGAGTAATTTTGTAAACTTTTACATTTCTTCGTATACACGAGTCGTGCTTACATTTTGTGTGTTTGTCGTTCTTGTATCGTTCGTTCACGTGGGAATTTTGTCCAAATATACACACGCTAGTAATACCAAATAACATCGTTCAAACCCTTTCTTAGGTAATGTTAGTTCTGATAGTTATTTGAATGTTTTGTATTGTTCATAGTATAATATCCTTTTTCTTTTTTGTTTTAAGTAATGATAATTTGTATTTTTTTTCAACTTATATCAAAACTTCAAAGCTCTAACGAAACGGTCATATTACTAGAAGTCTCTTTGGAGTTTTTTTGTTGCAATCCAAAATATACATTCTGTGTTATTACTGTTTTCGACATACTTCGTTCGTCTACAATAATCAAACTTCGACATATTAAGTACTTATAATGCCACCTAAATTAATGAATTAAAGATAACAACTGATTATTTACAGACTGGGATATGGCAAAAACCTGTCATATGAAAGGTTATTACAATTCTGTAATTAGGCAAACTGATGTGATATTGATCTGATCTTAGTTACCTGTAACTGTAATGTATTAAAGAAATATCATATTGGTTCTGAGAAATTAAATTCCTCGATGCTGTTTGAAATTGCCCTTAATATTTTTATTAATAATATTTTATCACTTAATGGTTGTTTAGTTAATTATGTCACCTTGTTCATTCATGTGAGGTAAGATGGCTGCCTTCTCGACTACGGTGAACGAACCTTGTCACTGCGCAGCGCTATGGTCAGGTTTCGGCACTTTAGTAGACGCATGTTGACGGGTAATGGGTGTAAAAATCCAAAACTGGTTATTAGTTTCATTCATTATAAGCCTGCCGATGTTCTAGAGTTGCATGGCTGAATCTCCTTTGTATAAAATAATTTAAATTAGTCAAGAGGACATGAGGGTTCGTATTTAAACTATAATTATAGCCGTTTTCCATATTCTATTAGTATTTACTATTGTGCAAATATTAGCCATGTTAAATTAAATTTAACTCTATGAAAACTACTAATCTTATTATTTAATTTAATGTTGTGTTAAATTAATTAGCTATTCAAAATAAACTGTTTAGTTAAAGTCATATATTACATTTTATGATAATTTAATTACAATTTTAATGTTTCGTCGACGTAATTTTGATGTCTACTGTTTTCATGTAAGACTATAAAAAATATTTCTGTTTTAATTAGTCAGCGTGGAAAGAAATAAAATGATAATAAATTGCTGTGTGTGTGTGTTTTTTATTATATAAATAAAGACTCGTCCTGTTCATATAATACAGTGACAGTATAAAATTTAGGTGAAACGTATTTGCTGTACTAAGCATTAGTTAATATAATTTTCCTGTTACTCTATCTAGATGTGAGGTGATTATTACATAAAATATTTATTCTATATATTACTCTATAATAATGTATGATGTTTGTATGTTTTTCACTCAGAAACACTTTATCAAGTAAACAAGCGTTCGTAATACTAAAAATTCATCATGGTTTCCTGTTTTTGAACGACGATTACGAGAATTTCTCCCTACATTCACGAACATTAACCTTGGATGTTGTTAAACATATATGTAAATATGGGCATGTGTCCAAAATGTAATCTTATCGTTTCCACACTTACCTCGGGCGTAGTAAAAAAAATTTACTTCATTTATACCGTTAATCTGTGCTAGCTTTGGCAGCTGCCGCCACAACAATCAGTGCCAGCTTGCCGGCCAAATTATTAAAAGGCATAAAACGAGTCTTTCAGAAGGGTGAGCCACCCCATTGTCAATCTACGTGTTTAAAACTCGCATGAACGTTTTATTATTTGAAGACAGGCGAGGTATTACTATAAATTCAAACATTCCCCATAGGCAAGGGTGTTTTTTTTTTCGAACAAATATAAAATCGCTATAGAGTATTGTACACATAAAAAATATACCAATTTGGTACCAAAGAACTGTTTGATTTATTGAGAATAATTTTGGGGTTTTTTAGTACAAGAATGTTATTAGAAAACATAAAGTGAATATAATGGGTTTGCAATCTTATTAACCCTTTCCTAGCGGCTAAAAGAAAACTACTGAAAATTGGTATTTTTAATCTATCTATACTGATAAATAAAATTGAAGTGTCTGTTTGCAATGTTAAAATTTTTTTTTTCTACTAAATAGATATGAATGTATATACGATACCTATACCAAAAATACATTTTTTAATGTTTGTCTGTCTGTCAGTTTGTTCCGGGTAATCTTCGGAACGGCTGAACGGATTTTGACGGGACTTTTTTTGGTAGATAGCTCTGATAACTTGGGATACTTTTAATTATCGCAAATAATTAGGGTTCCCCGTAAAAAATTTAAAACTCATAAAATATAATTAAATGCAGTTTTACAGGCAAGTGTTTGAATTTATGAGGAATATTTTTATTTTACTTTATCGTAGTATTAAAAAAATTAGGGTTCCGTATAAAAAAAATTAAATGGAGTGAAGAACATATGAAACGAGGGCGCAGCCGCGGGCACGCAGCTAGTAATAAATAAAATTTAAGTATCTGTTTGTAATGTCAAAAAACATTTTTTACTAAATACGTATGAATACGATATCTACACTAAAAATACAATTTTCAAAATTTTCGTCTGTCTGTTTGTTCCCGGTAATTTTCGGAACGGCTGCACCGATTTTGACAGGTCTTTTTTGGGTTGAAGCTGAAATTAGTCTGCGTAATTTAGGGTACTTTTGATTTTCTAAAATAATTAGAGTTCCGCGTAAAACAAAATAAAACTCATAAAAATTGGATAAAATCCGTTTGAATGCACAGTTTTACGGACAAGTATTTGCATTTATGAGAAATATTTCCTCTTTATCTTAGTACTAACATTTTTTTAGGAAAATATTTAGGGTTCCGCATAAATAATTAAAACGCAGTGAAAAAATATATGAAACGCGGGCGCAGCCGCGGGTAAACAGCTAGTTTATAATCTTAAAAAGGCTTACGAAGAAAAGGTTTCAGATTCTAATAGACTTTATGCTACTATTTCTATGACTTAAGCTTCAGGAACGTTAACGTTTACAATATTTACAGTTAGTTATCTTTAGTGTCCGATCAAACCTTCAGCTCCGGCTTCGGCTTCGGCCACCTACGGTTAAATATTCGTTTTCGGCCAAAATGCGCTGAAGTTTTTAGCCGAAGCCAAAGGTCTCTCTCTAGTAAGGATCTTAACCAAACCTCAACGGCCGACGGCCGTCCGCTATTGTCAGCAGAGGTAAATAACAAAAATTGTCATTTGTCAGTAAATTACCAAAACAAAACAAGTTCGTACGCTCATTAGGAATATCTATTTTAATATTTTTTTGTTTGTTTTTATTATACTATTGTGAAATTTATTATTTGCTTGAGAAAACTAAAAGTAAAATATATATCCCGTTGTGTCCTACCTCAAAATTAAAACAATAATTAAATTAACAAACGATTCCTGTAGATATAGTTATTTATCTGATTTTTTCAAACAATAGTCAATGTAGACGTAATTTCCTTCTTTAGAAAGCTAAGTAGAAATGTTGTTAGTCATTTTTTTATTTCAAGTTGGGATATCCTCCTAGGATACTCACCCCCTTCGGGCAAAGGTTATGTCAGACTTCTACGAACTAAAACTCCACTGTACTCTCAAACCCTGTTACTGGGTGGAGTGGGGCATACGGAAGAGTGTATTTGACGCTCTAATCCCGATAGGGTCCGGCCCCTCAGAGCCCCACCGTGATCAGAGCTCAAGCTCTGAGACGGACTCGAGATGCGAATGCGGAGAGTACACCTACGCGTACTGTCTTGGGTCTGTGTGTAATGCACCGGACACGCCCAAAGTTCTCAAGCTCAACCTTCGAGCTCTTACGAGCAACGGAAGCGAGAGCTCGGGACCCACCGCAGCGAGTAGGTCACTATGTCAGTATGTTGGATGTCCTATGCCGGGTAGACTGCGACCGTGTGATGTACGTCATCACGTGCACGTGCACGTCAAGACGGTGATGGCACTTAGGGGTGATCTTTCTGCCTATCCGACACAAGTATCTACCGAAGCACCCGTGCCCCGAGAGTACCTGTGTCAGACATTAGGTAAGGGTACAACCTCTTCGCCCAGTCCAATCCGGTAGTAGAGGCCGGATGTGCAAGGCGAGCTCCTCTTTTTATTACCTCGATTCGCCACTGGTACAGGGTGGCGAGAGCTCTCGCCTCCAAGTCCCAGGGTGGGGAGGCAGACAACACTGTCGGTGCCTCAAAAGATACCGTGCGTTATCCCCGTATTGACCTGACGGCCATCGGTCTCTACGGCTTCTGCAGGCCTGCGACGTTGCAGGCTGTCCCACACGGGAGCCCCGTTAAGGGTCACCCATTGGTCGGTTTTTCGAACTTCATATAATTTTATTGATAGTTAACTTACATTACTTTAACTTGTTAGTAAAATAGCTAGTACCTGATTTATAATTATTAATTGACCTAAGTTTATTAAATTATTATTAAAGATTATATTTGTTACTCTAGTTTGACACTAGTCGAAAAAAGTGATACTAAGAACTGGGTCTGATAATTATTGTTAAATTACTTTTAACCCCTTGAGCACTAACCTGGCCATAAAAATATATATAAGTATATAAGCCATATAATATAAGCCATATAAAGTAAAATAATATTATAAATAATATTATTTCAGTGTTATTACTTTCAACCAGTTGCATGTTTTTTTAATAATCTTGTTAAGCTAATATAGCTAGCATAACTTTTTGAAATCCAATCATGAACTATATTTATTAGGGTTATTAAACCTTTGGCTCAGGCCGAAGGTCATGGCGATGGCCTATTAATCGACTTCGGCTCCGGCTTAGACCAAAAATCGACCTTCGGTTGAACATTAGTTATCTTTATAAACACCTAACAATTTTTGACGCAATAACAAATGAAATTCACATGGAAACATTTGAAATTTGACTTCGAATGTACAGAGGGTTTCGCTCGGTACAAATTAGTACCGTCAGTTAGGAAAGATAAGAGTTGTTTTCACCGCTTCATTTTTATACCGTTTTAAAGTGTAGTAAATTAAAAGTGACAAGTCTGATTATCTGCAAGTTGCAAAATAAGACGTTTTTTCCTTGAATTAATAAACATGTAGACGATATAATAACGTTGGACTAAATAACTAAGGTAACATCAGTGACCGTTAAAAAGGCAGGTTGGCGCGCAAATGTCCATACTCGCGAAGACCCTCATGTGTATTTTGTCGCTTGCAACCGGTCGCATTGTACTGCGACCGTTAGTTTAGCCCACCTGCAGGGACCCAATGAACCGAGAGCGTCATATCCCCATACGTTTATTAAACCACAAAGGCATATTATATACGTACTTACGTGCAAAACTTTTTTAATCACTCTAAAAAAATCTAAGCACCCATGGAGACTGCCGACAGAAGTGAAAACTCGACACTTTAGAAAAACTGTTTTTTTAATGATTAAATTTCATAATGTGTTACTTGCAATTATTATCATAACCTAACATTTAACATTTGTCTGGTTTTTACATCTATTGGCACTCCGAAAAATAATTATGTACGTTTTGATATAGTTTATTCATAAACAAAACTTACCATAGGCTGCGTAATTTTTCAATTTATTATTTGTCTATGTGCGACAGCATTTAAACGCCATCTTATACTTGACATACTGTAGCATATTGACGTCTGACGTCATAACATTGGTAACGCGAATCTATAAATTTTTCCGTTACCGAGAACCGCTTAATGCAGCTAAAAAGTTTTCACTTAAAAAAAAAACTGATGATATTTAGTTCGGTTTGAACTTGAATGTGTTTAAAACCGCTTTTGACTTATTCGATATTGCTTTTACAATGCTAACCTAATCAAGGATAAAAAGAGTTCTGTTGTTATTAATAAGAAATGTATAGTAATATTTTTTGATAATTATACTTAATTGAGAATTCTCAATATGCATTTATTAATTAATTTTTAATGAAGTACCCACCATAATAATTTTTGTTGATATTTTTGTTACTCTATTCATGGGATTATAAGACGAGAATTTATTAACCAACTTACATCATTATCTTTTTAAATAATACATGTATTTATTATATAGCTAGGTTTTTAGAATATATTTTGTTGCGGTAATTAATATATTGATTAAACTAGTCGAGGTGAGGCTGCAGCAGACACGGCATTTAATATCTGTAATTATTGGTTGCAAAGCTATAGTAAATGTAATACTAACCAGCCTCTTACAATATTATATGCGGGACTGCAATAAGACTGCACTTTCCGAGAGAAGTTTACAAAATTAATCAACATAACAACAGTTTAAGATAATTACTTAACTATTTAAAACGCGGAGAAATCTATTTTATGCTGGAATATCCATCGCCATTGGGTGATTTTTCAATCCGTTGCGACTAGTTATTTTCTTATATCTTAAGCTTTATCTATTGTTAATTAATTTTCACGGTACATACATTTTAGAAATCGTTAGCTGACTTATATGAAATGTATAAATCCTAAAATCTTAGCCTAACGGTAGGTATTAATAGATTTCGTTGTTATGTATTTCTTTAATAAAAACACAAAAACAAAAAAAAAAATACTACATTTCTATGTTCAAGAAATAAAAAGATAACTATTTAAATATATATTTATGTGTAAAAATTACTGTTTTATAACTTACGTCAATATGTTTAAAACTATTGTTTCACTGATATTATTATAATTATAATTATATACATTTCACTTGGTATATTTGGACATCGTTTTCGAATTTCCTACATTTGTTTCTGTTTATGTTATCTAGTTACAAACAAATCTGTTATTATAGGCAATGTGTCCGTCTGTAGGTTGACTTATAGCCAGATAATCAATGTACCCATTTCAATTTATTTTAATGCATTCATTCGCTTGCTATGTATTTGTATATATTATGGAATATAATAAGTATTGAGGATAGAAGTGACCTAAGTTCAATTAAAAACTGCTAAGAGAACGTTCTCTTGAAATACTAATCCTTTGAACACGTAAAAGGTATACTTATATGTTTATTGAATAGAAACAAAAATTATTATATGAGAGCAGTCATAACATGTTATATAATATATTATATCCGGTCGTGTCTCAAGTTGATTGTATTGCGCAAGGAAAGACTTTCTTTAAATATTTATAAAACGCGAGTGCATCACGATGCATCCGCTATTTATCGTGTAAGTCAAACATGTTAGATAAGGGATATCGATTCGTGACAGACGATCGCATTACGAAATCGATATTCAATACTTTGACACACGTAGCCACCGGTCGCGTCTATTTGTATGACGATTATCTTTATGCTCCGGCTTGGTTTGACCCACTTATCAGTGTAGTTTTACGAATCAATATAATAACAGCGTGCGTAAATATCAAAACAACAATTAACTCTTAGGAATTATTTGTTCTTAATTTTTGAATGATAAAATAAGTTATACCATAATAGATCACATAAGTCATAATTATTCTATATTGCTTCATTATTTAAACTATGTATTTATTTTATTTAGGATTGCGAAGTATACAACTCCTTGATACAATTAATAAAAATGTTCTTTTAAGATAATCTATTACAAAATAATAAAAAAAGAAACATTGAACAATAATTAAAATTTATATACCTAAATATTTCATTATTTGCGTAACTGTTAATACCGCAGGAAACCTATGCACCGCCAGCCATATTATTAAAACTAAGTATATTTCGCAACCTTAATTACTGACACACTTGCATTTGTTATTATCGTAATAATGCTAGATAAATAAATGGTCATTGCTAGACCACAGTATTCATGATTGCTCTAATAATAAGGTTTCACATTTGTCTCTACATCTCGGGGCCTTCGACATATCCCGTTTACAAATATGACTAACGGTAATCTCTTACAAATGTTTTCGCAATGAACAACTTCCTAACTGAAATTTACGATAGAGTCGACCTCGCTTGCTAATAAAGACGTTAGTTCATATTTACAATACTTCGTAAATGTGAACCATAATTTTTAAATACAATTGTATCTAAATGTAACATTTAGTTTCCTAAGATCCAATTCTCAATTAATATCGTTTAGATAAAAAAAAGACAACCTGGTTTCAAACGAATATTAACTCCAGTTTTGAATTTGCACGGGGGTCGGGCATTTTCTACTAATGCCCGCCTGGGTAGCTACCACCCTCAAGTTTGAAAACCTGTCGTAAAATAACAATAGGTGTGTTCCGGCAGCATCACTTGAGAACCAGTACCTCTTGGCTTAGTGTGTTTACCATCCTGGACCACATTAACATAAGGTGAGACTGTGGTCAAAGGACAGCCTACACTGTGTAAAAAAAAAATTGTCGAATTATGTTTAGTAGATTGAGAAATCAAAACCATAGCGACATTGAGAGATCAACAATCAATCACCAGTTACTGCTAACATAGCAGCTTATAAAGCCAGTCAGCATCTTGAAATACATTATATAATTCCAGAACATAGCTAATCAAAACAAGTACAAATGTACATATATTTAACCAGCCTTTATATGGATGCACTAATTTAATAAAAAATAAATTTTATTTATAGTTGAAGATTACAAAACAGTGAGAACCGTATTGGTTTCACGTCAAGCAAACGCTGAAGGAACACTCTCAGACGATGAAATAGCGCTACATCAACCTAAACTATTATAATGTAAATAAGAATTGATCACAAACAATGAAACGTGGGAGGGTGTGGGCAGAATGGGCCCTTTAGCTCCATGCTCCAATATAAACCGTTCTACCACGTTGTATGCGAAGAAGATTAAATGCGTATATACTTTATATGGTTTAGAAATTAATTTACGAATGTACTACAAAAAAAGTATTGCTATTTCAAAGGGATTAAAATTATGTTTTTAAATATTAATTTAAATATTTGGTGGGGATCGAGAAACAACGTCTTCTAGAAAAGAAAGAATCTATCTCTTCTTTGCAGAACGAGTGTTAGTTATAGAATTGTGTGACGTTATATTTAAGTACAGTACGCTCTCACTCTAGAATAACAATTAAAAAGCGTATAAGTTCTTAAATTTTG
Organism: Samia ricini; assembly: GCA_014132275.2. NCBI lineage: Eukaryota > Metazoa > Arthropoda > Insecta > Lepidoptera > Saturniidae > Samia > Samia ricini. The sequence continues at coordinate 11,402,613 of AP028165.1, read as the reverse complement.
TTTTCATCCCTCAGTGTTATTTGTGTTTTGTTTTTTGCTATTAAAAAAATAATTAGTCAATATCCCTATCAAAGTTCTTTTAAGTTTTAAAATCAAGATTTATTTTAAACTAGCAGTGTGCCCGCGGCTGCGCCCGCATTTGATATGCTCTTCACTGCATTTTAATTTTTTTATACGGAACCGTAGTTGGAAAAATCATAATATAAGATTTTTTAATGCATACATTACTTACAATAATATTTCTGTATACCCTATAAAGTTTAGAAGTGTTCTGTTCTCGGCGTAGACTAATAACAGTAGAGATTTATATTTAATGAGTTTCTCTCGTACTAAAAATTGACTAAGATTAGTTTTTGCCTCACATGTAGCAAGAAGATTTCCCTATTACTAAAACACTTCTGTTATAACAGGTTTCCATTCGCTAAATAAGTAATTAATCACTACATATTCATTACTCGTTGCTACTACTATTTCTCGTTTTAGTACACGATTATGATAAGTAATTATAAAGTTCAAAAAATACGCTGGATAAATAACTATCCATAAAACATCAGAAACAATCGATAAAGTATTACAGAGGAAACTTTAATTTGATTACAACTACCTTGTTCTTTTGTTGTTTAATAGTCGATTTTGGTCTTAAAACGCATAGCGACTTTGTTTTAGAAATAAATGTTAAAATGGATCTACAATCGTTCCATATATCGTATTTAATCCTACACGTATTACACACACATCTCTAAAATGTGATAAAGAATGTCATTTTTCAATCGTTACGCACTAAGTAATTTAATAAGGTGATTCACCTTATAAGAGTTTAAATAAATATTAAGTTAGACCTGAACCAACTGCATTATCACTCTAATCCGTGTGCTCATCTGTGTTCTCTTTTCTCGTAGTAGATGTAATGTTTCGAGCCTGTATACACTCAGAGAAAGCATACATTCAGCCAACGTTCTAGATGATGCATCTGTTGGGAACGACACTTGATATCAGGGTCATCATTGAAGAATTTGATAGTAGTCTGTAGTGATATCTATCTATACTAATAAATAAAATTGGAGTGTCTGTTTGTAAAGTTAAAACTAACTTTTTTTTACTAAATAGATATGAATGTATATATGATTGATACCTATACCAAAAACACAATTTTTCAACTTTTTGTCTGTCTGTTTGTAATGGGTAATCTCCGGAACGGCTAGACTGATTTGGACTGGACTTTTTTTGGTAGATAGCTGAAGTTACTCCGGATAACTTAGGGTACTTTTAATTTTCGAAAATAGTTAGGGTTCTGCGTAAAAAAAATAAAAAAATAAAAATTGAATAAAATCAGATTCAATGCACGGGTGTTTGAATTTATGAGAAATATGTTTAATTTGTCTTAGTACTAAAAAATGTTTAAGAAAATAATTAGGGTTCCGTATAAAAAAAATTAAAATGCAGTAAAGAACATATAAAACGCGGGCGCAGCCGCGGGCACACTGTTAGCTTAAAATAAATCTTGATTTTAAAACTTAAAAGAATTTTGTTGTTGTTGTTGTTGAATTTTGATTTTTAGTAATATGTTGACTAATTATTTTTTTAATAGCAAAGAACAAAAAACAAATAACACTGAGGGATGAAAGCAAAATTTAAGAACTTATACGCTTTTTAATTGTTATTCTAGAGTGAGAGCGTACTGTACTTAAATATAACGTCACACAAATTATATAACTAACACTCGTTTTGCATAGAAGAGATAGATTTTTCTTTTCTAGAAGACGTTGTTTCTCGATACCCACCAAATATTTTAAACTCGTTTTTTTATGAATTTTATAAGCCGGATTAATTCTTTCTTCTAAGTCTGTCAAAAGATTATATTGTATCATCATGCACGTGCAGATTTAAACAATCGTGACATTTATCTAAATTGATGAATGATTGCTCGACAATCGATAACGTTTTTCATTTTATGTTCGCCTTTCGATGCATTTAAACGCATCTCCGATGCAATAGCCGTTCTGAATATAAATCAATGGAAATGGACTCGACGATACAAATCATGGTCAAGTTCAGTAACCTTTCACTGATCGTTGTCAAGATTGACAAATTGACCCCGCTCACAGGCTTCAATATCATTGGGTTGTAACCATTTCTCAAAATTGCAGCGCGTAATTCCTTCACTCATACTCGTACAATTCGAATTTCATTTGAAATATTACAAAGATATCTTATCGTTATCACACTTCCATTATGATGCATTTTCTTGAAGTTATACAAGTAACATACAGATTAGATATAGTTCTTTATTACGAAAATACTCAACATCGTATTTTTACTCAATTCTAAATATTAAAGTGGCATGTTTATTTATCTGTTCTTTTTCCTCTTTGCCAATCATGATTTCAAAGAATATGACAACTGGTTTTCTTTAAAGACATTTATATATATTATTTTCAGAACTCCTATTGTTCCACTCGTGCATTTTTGAAGCGATGAATTTAAAAATGTTTAAATGATTATACGGCATTACTGGTTCGTAATCAGCGCGTCATTTCGCTTCGAATCCTGTTGAAAAAGTTCCTCATTTACCTTCTGTCATTATTTTTAAACGACTCTTTAAGCTATGTTATAAACATTTAGCCTGCGGCTGTTACGTATTACAACTTTTATCATAGTGTCTTTACGGAGATTATGTCATATCTTTAGAAGGATGTAAAATAAGCTCTCATTATACATAATATACTAGTGCAGGCCGCATTTCTATGCTGCATGAAAAATCTATACAATTTTCTTCGACGTGTTATGTTTTAATAGCTTTCAAAGACGATCTTGCGGAAGTAACACTGTTAAATTCTTACATAAGATTAATGTTTATATGCGATGTTTGCGTACAGTTATATGCGTAGGCAACTCGAGGTCAGCCCTATTGACCCTCCTACGCACTTTTTTTGTATTTCGATAGACTCTTATAACTTTTAATCTTCTCTTAAAAGAATATCAATTATGCACTTTATGTTCTTCATGTGTACTTCCGTAACTTTAAAATCATACCAAAGAAATAGACTCCTATATTTGAGAGAATTCAATTAACTTATATTTTTTTGTGAAATGGTAAACACTGTTGACTTGAAGTGTTTTGGCAACTTCATGCAGCTTTTTTGCAATCGTTTAGGGTATACAGGCGGAAGGTGGTCACTAATACAAAGTGACCATAATGATACGAACCTCGTCCTAAATTATATTTCCTTTATTTTCCGTCCATGTTAGTCCACTGCTGATTATTGCCAAGATGTGCCACTGCATTTGATCGTCGGCCGTATGCATCCAACCCCTTCCAGCTAATTTTCGAATGTCGTCACTCCATCTAGCCGGTGGGTATCTCACACTACATTAGCCTAAACGTGGTCTCCACTCGAGAACTCGTCTACTTCAACTATTGTCAGTTCTTCGACATATATAGCAAACTACGCCATACTAGCATATAAATCCTTAGGAATTGATCCTAGCTAAAAAGGTCGTTTGCAGAACCTATGTATTTCCGTGTTTTGTCATACAACTTCCCCAGCTGGTTTGAGTACATTTTGGGCTGCTGCCAGGTCTCCCACTCGGAGTTTGTGCAGAAAACATAACATAAACCCATTGTAATTTGGACAGTTGGATTCTGTTGTATGTATAAATATTCTACATTGTCTAAATTTGATTAAATATGGTATTTGTATTGTGTTGAATGGCTTTAAAGCTGTTATTTTTTGTACCAACCGAATCATATTTAGGTTTGATTATCAGTACACAGAATATTTGATTATGTTTTGAGATATAGCTACAAATAAATATAAAAGTCTATAAGATGCGCAGAATCACTTTTTTGATGAGCCATTCTCAGTCATATTATCTTATCGGTAGTGGCGTTACCCCGACTCGTACGAAAATAACTAACTGGGAATCTTCCTTAAGGTAATCAAACTACATGACACTGCACGTGCAAGGTGTGAAGAGAGATGAAGCACACATTCACACCCTTCATTAACTATTTTATTTTTAGCTTTAAAAAACTGTAAACGTAACAATAAATATGTCTTTACTTTCTAATGAGTAACGTACAAACGTAAATACTCTTAAGAATGTTATTCGTTGTTTTTTTACAATTGAGTTAACGTTGTGTGTATTTTTACAGTAAGATAGAATGTTTTATTTTTCTATTTACCGTCTGCATTGTACAATATCTCGATCGGTAATATAATGTGGAATTTATTTAAATATGCTAATTATACAAATCAATTAAGGGCAAACAAAGTTGTACAAATCAATTAAGGTCAAATATATATTTTGTTTTTATAATTGTATTTTTAAATAGTTCGCTATTATTGTTTTGTCGATAATGCTGTTCTAACGAATAAGTAACACATTTATATAACTATTTAACAATCGTTACGTGAAGCTAAAAAAGGAGGAAGAGGTTCGGAAAAATCACGAACATTACGTGATTAATTCCTTAAAGGATTTATGACACGTGATGAAACAACCAACAATATGAATGTACTTTTTAAATTTAATTTATTGTGCAGGTTTTTTTCAAATTGAGATGATCACAATTTTAAAAAATAAGGTTTATAATAATGAACGACGAACGAATGAATTTAACATTTAAAATTGTAATCAGTTTTGTGAAATAAAAGAAAACTCATAAAAATAAGTAGCTAGTAGTATTTATGTTATGGATTATCATAATATGATATCAGTTAAAAACGTCTTTATAAAAGACCATTTAAACAAGGGGTTGCAACCCAACAGTTGTACCTGCGATTAAATTAAAACATGATAAACGATGGTTTATCATGATATGTAAAATAGAAAAAAAAATAGACATCAACTGTCAATTTGTATTCGGCAGAATACACAACTTTTTATTCTTATAATAATCAGATGCAGATCAGCGTTCTAGACCCGAAACATTAATAAAATATGTGTAAAAAAACGCGAAAATTTAAAATAATTTAAATTAGGATATAATCAGATAATATTCATTTTTAAGAATTGTACATTTGTGTGTGTAAACAACGCTTTATTCTTTCTACTCATAAGCAATAATAAATTGTGCTAAGACGTAGTGTCTTAATAATTCCATTTCAATTGCCGACAGTCGTTTAAGCAGCTGCCACTCGAACATCTGCTCTTATTGAATATGCTCATGTGAATTTGTCTTAGATAAGAACATTACAGTGTTGACTAATACGTCATTTTACTAAAAACGAAACGTCCTTATTACTGGCAAAAGGCATCTATTACCCATAAATGTTGTAATCTTGTGTTTTAATTTCAAAGGTCGTTTGTTGATATTTAACATAGGTATAAAGAGGTCAATGTATGCGCATCGACATTCCGTTCATTTCATTTTATGGCTTCGCTTTATACTATTATATATTATTTCTATTACTAAATAGTTTTTTTAATGTCTTCAAACCAGACGGAATTACAACTATCGAAAGACAGCTGCAAGGGATATAAGCATATCAGGCCTTGAATAATAAGTCGAAAGAGATATGTGTTTTACGATTAAAACTAACCAGTATTTCAGATAATAGTAGGAACTCATCTGAAGATTTAAATGTACTGCGCAGACTGGGTTCTTATTAACTCAGGTAGCGGCCAAGCCGAGGTTCGAAACCTAGTGCTATAACTAGCTAGTTACATTTTGCGGCTGAGTGGATTAAGCACTAGCCCACAAAGTTCGGTGAAGCTGTAAAGACCCTTCCAGTCAACAGCATTAGATAGGTTAGAAAAAAAATGGAGTCATATTAGTTATCCTTATTAAAATCAACTTGGTGCTATTTTTCAGAAAAAAACTTGTTACGACATAAGTAGCACTAATAATATACGTAAAATTACTTTACCAATACCAATTTTAATATCATTTTATTTATCCTTATATACCAAGTAGATTTAGTCACACGATAGTAAATTAATTTCGCATAATTTCTCGATATCTACGAATAAAAATTGTATGCCTACCAACATCGTCTTAATCATAGTTAACGTTATATATTTTAAAAATCCCTTTCAACGTTCCGATATAGAAACCAGACGTAAAGCGGCGCTATTGAGGTTTTTAACCGTTGCATTAAAACAACTGGAATAGTTATAAAGACGTGACTGGAATCCGGTTCCCTTGGCTGCTCCCTTTTTTGTAATACTCACTACTACTATCCCATCAATCATTCATAAATTGTATGCTAATGTAATCCAAACGCGCCGCATATTTTTTTCTACGAATTTCTTTAGCAATTCAATGAGATCATAACTATCGTGTTAGCATGGCTTTCTTTTTGACGCTTAATAGTAGGAAAACAATTATTTTTATGAATTTAATTCATAGTGCTAAAGACGCAGTTATAACAAATTTGTGACCTGTGTCTTAAGTATATTCTAAGCATTATATAAAGGTCGTAGGAATCCGCTGGATGCGGGAGGCGCAAGACCGGTCGTTGTGGAGATCTTTGAGGGAGACCTATGTCCAGCAGTGGACGTCTTTCGGCTTAATGGATGGATTGATTATATTTACATACTGTTTATTCTAAATTATCTACGAAGTGATTAATTAAATATTACTCGTTCGCGTTGTTATTGTTTACCTAACATTTATTAACCTAATAAAACTTTAACATATGAGATAGTTTCTACGAAAAGCCAAGTACCTATGGAAGAGGTAGAGATAGGGAGACCGGAGAAGGTCTGGATGAATTACGTGAAGAATGTTATAATAAGTTATAATAATATAAGTATAAAAAGTGTGAATATTAAGACTACAGGTGACACAGGATAGTGGAAGCAGAAAATATCTTTTACCGACCTTACTTAATGTAGGAACTGGTAAAGATGATAATGAATTTAATGGGAAGAAAACAAACATTCGTAAATCACTGTAAATGAATTTACTTACAAACATTTTAGTAAAAATAATTTTATTGTAAACCATATTTAGTTTCTATCTTGTTCAGTTGTAAGGGAGTATATAAGTATTGGCCAGACGCAACAGGCGCGGCGCCCGCGGCTCTCACGTCAAACAAAACAAACACTCGACGATATTGTCCAAACGATCTTAAACTCAATAGTTAGCTGGCCGTTTATGGGATACTACTACAAAGCAATGTTTTAAGCAGTCACGTACAACTACACCAATTATAAACGCACTTTCGTTCCGTTACTGACTCTTACTTTTTAATGTAAGCGCTACGCGTACAATTGATATAAGATACACCATCAAACATTTTGTCATACTTCTGAAGGAAGAAAGATCTATATATATATTTATATATATAGATACGTTTTTATGACAACTGAGTGGCTCCCGATTTACGCCTGAAATAACATTTGCGTACTCTTGATAGCCCGAGATATAAATATGTTCACGCTGTGTTTTTAAACTTGTCATGACAATTCTAGAAATTGTTTCGTTTTTACAGACAAAAAGTATAAGGATAAATAGTAGTAAATTATAACTTAATAACAAAATTTAAAATTAAAAGTGCCCTTTAACATAGAAAGATAAATCATGAGAAACGATTGCAAAACGATGGATTTGAATAATTGTGTTCTGTTTTAAAAATAATAGCCTTAGGCCTTTTTTATATTAAAGAGGTATGTTTGTATACCGACAAATGTAATTCAACTGTAAAAGAGCTCGGTATGATTGCATACATTAATCTATGTGTTTTGAACTAACAAAGACAAAGTGCGGTACGACTTAGTACAATGCTTTTCATAGTCGCGAGTTTAATAAATACCCAGTCAAGTTATGGTTCCTTTCACACAAAAGTTAAGAATTGGAAACAATACTGGAAGTTTACTTCTTCCGCACATAATAATGATATATTATCTTAACTGTACATTAATAGCGTTTGAAGTGGCTATTCAAGTTAATTTATTTGTTTTTCCTTAACGAATAGCCTTTTATGTTATGTAATCCGCACTTAATGCTGAAGATCTTAATTATTGAGGTAGTATTCGTAGCGAAGTTTCTATAAACCTGTCACAATACATCTTCAGAGGTAACTTTCTGTATGACTGAATATATTATAAACATAACGACGTGTTTAAAACACAGTTTTGCTATTTAATTTGGTATTAAGGTTCGTTCAAGTATTACGTGCATGAGTTTACGTTGAAGGAAAACATCGTGATGAAACCATAGCATGGTGGTAGGGCATTTTGTAATAATGGCTGCCTGGGTTGTTACCACCATTAAATTTGAAAATCTGTCGCTAAATACCAATATGCGTGTTCCGGCAGCATCACTTGAGAACCAGTACCTCCAGGCTTAGTGTGCTTACCATCATGGACCACATTTTCACTTAACTTCAGGTGAGATTGTGGTCAAAGCACTGAGCCTAAACCGTGTAAAAAAACGTATGCAGAATTTTACGCTAAGAGAGGTCCTTATCAACAACAGTAAGAAAAGGTGCATTGCATTACACAGCGATATTAACGTAAGCATTTTTTTTAATCTACCTTTTTAATTATAACTATAAAATTGCTTACGTAATTACACATCCACTCACCTATGATATCAAAAATAAACAAAGTATAGACCTCTCACCCCCAATTGGTACTCACGTAATACTTTGGAAGACCCCTTGAAATAAGTGTTGATAACATTTTTAATTGTTCAATGTGTAATAGTTACTTTGTCAATTACTTCTTAATTGTGAGCTTTTGTAGAATTTTGTCTACACTGTATCGTTGATCTGATGGTTTGAGGATAAATATTTAAATTAATTATCATTTATTTACATTCGAAAATTAAACTTTTCGTGAAGTTTAAATATTTGACAAGGATAAATTACAACTCGCAAATCGCCTCTTAATAGTGTCAATACTACCGCACAATTTGTGTTTTCCAAATATATAGTGTGTACCCGGCCGGAAAATAAACAGGCCACCCTTAAGATTCGAGAAACGTTAAGGAAAGATTCGTTGCCAGAGGCAATGGATGAGGTAGCCCCCGCATCCGCAATATTGAATTCAAGTTATGATTAGAAAAGTTTCTAGTCGGTTTAATCAACCGCGTTCAATTTATTTAAGGATGCGTAGTTTATCATTTGTGATTAATTGGAAGTCGTACTAGTCGTTGGCTAACTTTTGTTTGTTTATCCAATGGTTCTTATACTTTTAAAACTGTTGAACACTCAATTAATTTTAAACAATATCTAAAGATAATGATTTTAATAGTGAAATTATTTTACAATGCAATTAATTCCTCGATTCGCTTACAAAAGTACAACTTACTACACCGAATCGTAATAAATTAATGACTATATATTTTTTTAATTTAATGAATAACCTTTTCTTTATTTATAACAATAATTTCTTAAAATAACAATGAAGTACTTATATAACTGCATATTAAAAGAAATAGTATTAGCCATTACTACTCAAACAAAAACTAACATAATATATGTTATACTACATAATATACTAATATAAATATAACAGACGTATTTTTTACACACTCAAACACATGCTACATTCTATTCATGAAAATAAATTTTCGTGAACATATGACTATCGAAAATTAATTGAGGTCACTTATGCCCCTTTGTATGATTACTGATATCTGTCCGGTACCACGATGATCGAAAATATACCACACAGAAATTTTACAACAAAAAAAAAACTATATTCACCCATGACAACATAAAGAAAATCGATTAATGAAGGGAGAAAAATATCTGTTTTTTTTTCTTTATATAAATAGGCAAAGGCCGACTTATAAATATAGTATTCGTATTATTTCATCATTCACCTCATAATCTGCGATAAAGTTCAAACGATTGCTTAATTTACAAATGTATGTTAGGCTATCTGTTATATTATATTACTAATTATGAGCATATCTCTAAGAATATTAAAGAACGCATGATTACTGGCCGTTTTTGATATTATTTATTATTTTTCGTATAATAAATAAATTAATAACACTATTGTTATTATATAGTTGTAAGAAGCAATATATTTATACAACGTTTGTTATTTTATGAACTCGAGCATATATTAATATTATATATCCTATTCACATGATTAATTTTAGACTTATACTTAGATGTATTGTTGTGTTAGAATTTAGTTTATTTTGTTAGATGGAGCATGAAAGTGACTAAAAAATATTTTAAAGGTTAAAAATTGTTTTAGGCAGACAACGCCGTAAGGCATAGCGAGACTTCTTGTAATAGAAATAAATTGAATGAGAGTATCCGTTGATGGAGTAGCCTGTTTAAAAAACGTAACAGTTGCATTATAAAAGTCGACATACCGCGTAGCTGTCCAACGTTCATATTATGCGTTGCCTGAACAATAGATGAGCAGCAGATGATAGCCGATCGAGGATCATTCGACATAGTGTATTTATAATACGCACATCAGTCGACACAATGTCGCTTTTATTGTCTACATTTTTATCATAACAGCTGTCCAAAACTCGTGCCATAATTTCAACGCTACATAAAAATAAAATAGGAAATAAAACAATACTCATAAATAATTCACGCATCATAGTACGATTCACGATTTTTAACATATTATCAAAAAAGTCGACGCCTCATTTCTTCTATTAGCAGTTAATTACAAAAATAATTCCCCAAGGACTATAATATTATTAAGTTACTTTTCGTATATTAAATTCATTGTTTTACAAATTAAATATAATGAGCTTGGCGTGATGTGCGGGCACATCATTTATTCACGCTACTTGGTTTCGGACTGTTAGAACCTTGGTCCACGAACGAACAAACGTGCGAAGCATTCGGAAACCGACTGTATTACTCGTTTTTTTTATTACCTACTGACCAGTAACAAAATTGTGTTGACGCACAACGGCTTCTTTTTTATTAACCATAGTTGTGTGCCCGCGGTTTCGCCCGCGTTTATATATTCTTCACTGTATTTTTTTATTAGTAAGAACACTAATTTTTGTTAGTATGTACTAAGTTAAAGTAAAAATATTTCTCATAAAATCGGATTTTATTCAATTTTTATGAGTTTTGATTTTTTTACGCGGAACCCTGATTATTTTCGAAAATTAAAAGTATCTTAAGTTTCCCAGAGTAACTTCTATCTACCAAAAAAGTCCTGTCAAAATCCGTCCAGCCGTTCCAAAGATTACCTGGAACAAACAGACAGAGAGGCAATAATTTTAATAACGGCATTTTTGGTATAGGTATCGTGTATAAATGTATACATCTATTTAGTGAAAAAAAAAATTTTGACATTACAAACAGACACTTCAATTTTATTTATCAGTATAGATATAAAAGTATTTTTGTAATTGTTATCACTTTTATTAATGTCAACCGAATATAAAATGCCTGTGGTCGTAATTAGGTGTCCTTTTTTTGGATAATCTGTTGCAAACACGTGCGGACAAATGACAGCGTGAATGAATTTAAAATAAATGTTATAGGACGTAATGATCGTTTTGTATAATAATCCCCCATTCAAAGCATCTCAATGTAATTGTTATTTGAATGAATTTTAATGTATATACTTTAATGTAAGGGGCGGTGCATACGATAGGCACGCGTGTTGTTATCACGCTTATCACTTTTCAAATAGCTTTTTGATGTACGCCAGATGGCTTTCCTCCTCCCCGTTTCTGATATATACATAACTCGTGTATTTTCAACCCACGGAGGGCTAATTTTGATCAATGATTATAATCATTATTCATGTAAAAGTGATCTGTAATAATTAAAACGTACTTTTGTTTGTTTATTAAGAATGTAACGATACAGAATAAAATCAAATACATAATACGAAGTGATGATAAATATAATTACATACTTTGATTAGTAAGAGTATCGTTAAAATAATAAGTAAAGATGTATTATAATTCAAAATTATTGGTTGAAAATCAATGCGTTTGTTGGAATTTGACACACGATTAGTTGCGACATGCGAATAATAAGCATCATATGTTCTCTGTGCGAACATCTGTTGAACATTCTCGAACCCTTATATTGTTAATCTGTGCCCTTAGTGTCGTGCACTGCGCTAGCAGCCGGTATTATCTATCACCGACCTCAAAGTTTAATTAGACCCTATTCACTTATCATTGCTATTACCATCGGTCAACATTTTACACGCTTCACTACACCGTTACACTGCCGACCAAATATAATGAAGATTACTTATTCAGTTAATTAATTTTCTATATAAACCAACATAATAAGGGTAGGGAGTATATTTTAATGAATATATAATTATTGTATTTAACATGTCATGTAAAAAAATAGATTATTTTCATAATTACTTTGTTTATATTATTTACGGACGGAGTGTGTATGTGTTTGTTGTCTTGTCTTTTATTCATTAACTTGCGTTGTTTGACTCTTTATTATGTAATTTAGGTGGCATATGGCGTAATATAGTCTGGTTTTCGTGCATATGTGAATACGTCAAAATGTATTGAACACATGCCACAAAACTCTCTAGAAAGTTCTTACAAAATGGTTTTCTATAGTATTCAAGTATCCACATGACACTGGCAGAATTGTGTATGTGATGGACAGATTACTATCATACAAAAAGAAGAAGAAATTACATTGACATTTAATGCATTCTTGAATTTAATTATATAATTTATTTCAAATGTTACAAGTTTGTCGTATGATGGTTGGTAATAATAATACAACCAATACATGTATACCTAGTATGCTATACCGATTGTAACTCAGCCAGTCACTCCACTTTACCGCATCACTTCACAATTGAATTTGTTAAGCGTTTTTCAATTATCCGTTATTGACCACAATGGTCGATCTCATTGCCCTTTCGTTGTCGTAAACAATTTGTAGGTAATTCGACCTAATAAACTATTATTGAATTTAAAAAAAGTTTGTGTGTACTTATGTACCCACGTAAAAAGATATACATCTTTGACGTAATAATACAAAAAAAACTTAGATTCATTGTCTTGATAAATTATTAACAAAAAAAAACTAAAACGTTGACAGCTAACTTCAGGGTGTCGTTTTTTTGGGTGACGGTTGCGCGTGCATCGTAAAAGATTACTCTCATCATTTTTCCCTAACGCGTCACAAGAAGTATAACTTAAAAAAAAAACTACAATCAACCTAACCCACGCAGATTACATATTGGTATTTTATTATTGAATATGAAATTGCAGGTATAGACACTTTACAATCTATAGGGTCTACCTTTATATATATTTCCAATACACCATGTGAAATGCAGAATAAATTATTGAAGCTACGTTATATATTTAGCTTTAAAGTAAAACATATAACAATCCAAAACCCAAAGCTTACAAAAGGTGACATTTTATGTTGTTTTCAATATACGCTAACGGTCTGTTATTTCATATAAAAAAATAACTTTATTAAAAAATTATAACAGTTGATTTGAGTGATTAATAGTTAAAATATTTTTTACAGGTAAGTGTTGCTGTATTAAGTTTATTCCTAGTCACCTAAAGGTAAAAGTTGTAATTGTATATTTGATATAGCATAAGGTTTAATGTTATTAACTTAAAAAATACTAATTATAAGACATGTATGTATGTATGTAATGTATATATGATACCTGTTCCAAAAATACATTTCTTTTAAATTTTTGTCTGTTTGTTCTTAGTGATCTCCGGAACGCCTTGACCGATTTTGACGGGACTTTTTTTGATAAATAGCTGAAGTTACTCCACGTAACTTAGGGTACTTTTGATTATCCAAAATAGAGTTTCATGTAAAAAAAATTACAACTCGTAAAAAATTGAACAAAATCCGATTCAATGCGCAGTTTTACGGATAAATGTATAAATTTATGAGAAACTTTATTTTTGTGCCAAACAAATTAAGTTCCGTATAAAAAAAATTAAACGCAGTGAAGAAGACAAGGAACGCGGGCGCTGCCGCGGACACAGTTAATTATAATTAAGTCGCAACGGTGTATGTGTGACTGATATAGTTTAGTAGTAATATGGAATACAACAACTTAAAGAATACTTATTATTGCCTTGAATTTGGTTTCTATTTCACTTTTCGACTTCGCACTAGTTCAATAAACGAAACATTGTATGTGCTCTCAATGTCCTAATAGATCTTACTTAAATTCTTGAGAACAAAATGACGCGACGTTACTACGAAAATGTTTATCTTAATTAAGGTTTAACTATCCACTGTCCCTTCCTTTGTGCAGATGGGGCCATGGGTTATTGCGAAACAAATTGCTCTTACAATATGTTCCTGGCAACCTTTGCCATCTTGGATAAAACCTTTTATTGATGTAAAAGGTTAACCTCCTTTAGTTCTTCATAAATATTACATTAATTATAGTTCAGATATCTGAGTTAAAGTACAATTTAAATTTAAAAATAAATATTAACTGTAATAGATTAATATGTAACATGATTCTATCTCAGGTATGTTCTTTGTTCTACAAATATTTTCATAAACGACTTGAAGGTGAAATACAAAGAATCACTCTTTCAATCCCTTTATCTCCGAAGTTACCCACAGACCTCTTTTTATCGTACAACGTAACCGGGAAAATATAAATCCGTTGTGGATTTATATTTTGTAAATAATATCGTTGGTTTATCTCAAAGGCGCATCAATGGAAGTCACGAATGCCGGCAGACGAATGGGGCGCGCGCAAAATGTTCATTTTATCTGTTTCTAAGTGTACCACAGATCACAGTAAATAGAATTGTTCAATATGGAAAGAGTTTAGAGACTTTATATCATAACCTTGTTTCTTGTATTACCTTTTAGGAAATTGAATTTAATAATAAAACAATATTACTATATACTTTTTATATGGTATATTCAGACTTAAAAAAAATTAAGGAATCAATCAATGTGTTAGACTGTCGTTATTATAGTAATTAATGTTTATAAGAAATTAGAATAAACTTTATTACCACATTGCTTTGTTAGTTCAATGTTATAAAGCTTAGAAATATAATTAATATGACCAAGTATTTGTAAATCTGCTAATTTATTATATGATATATTTGAAAGATTTATCAAATAAAACGAAATATAATACCTACTTCAACTATTACTTTTTATAACGACTAGTATTTACTTTGAAGTAAATTTACAAAGCTTTCTATAATGTTATTTTTATATTAAATATTTATATTACCATAATTAAATTGAATATCAAAACTTGACCTTCTCAATCAACTGTCTTTCACTCAACCCGAGGTCAGTTTCTATATTAAATACGCCATTACGAGCGAGGCAGTCATTCCGAAATTTCGGCACGATACTGTTAGTGTATTAAATTAATTAATGGTTTTAGTTCTGGCGACTTATTTATCCAGTCATCATGGTGTAATTAAGGATTTTTAATTAAACTTTACAATGGAAATTTAATACGCACGAGGCGGCCTTATAGTTATTGTAATAAAATATCTATTTTAAGGATCGTAATATGTTAATTTCCATGACCTAATTCATTCGCAAGCGAACAACTCAAAAAGTAATTTTAATTATTACCTACTCGTATGTAACTAGAGTTGCGAATGTTGAATGTGATATCAATATCTATTACTCCTTCAAATAATATCATTTGTAATTCCATACACAGAGATGAAGGTAAGTGACGTAACGTTTATTATATGATGTCACCGCCACTCTGTGGTTAACATGGCGGCTCTTCCGGATCGCAAAGTGTCCTTTGCCCGGCTGCCGAACCGGATAAGTCGATTCTCCATGAACACTCAAAACTTCCTGTCATGAGTATGAATAATAGTATGAAGTGGTGGTCGAGACATGAGAGATTTCTTGTTAAATATGCTTCGTGTGTTGTTGCTGTTGAAATAATTAAACAATGTATATTTATGAATAATGTGTTGATATTTTGTAATATTTATTATACATAGGTGCGTTAAATATATCATATTATTACGTTTCGTTAGGTTAGGTTATTTTCTATTTTTTTTTTAAACTTATAAATTACCAATAATTAATCACTTCACTTGAACGTCTATGAAGAAGTTTATTTGGCCGTTTGTTCAGTTAGATAAAATATTTTCAACATTTATATCTTTTCATATGGTAGTACATATGTAAATTAATAAATTACAAACCTTTTAGAAACAAGCAGCGAGTGTCCTTAATTTTACATAAAATATTCTCGTCCCTTGCTAATGACAATGGTCCTTTGGGTTTTGTTTAAAGATTCAGAACGAGTCGCATTTCCTCAGTAAAGGGTCCAATTATTTCCAATAGTCGTCTACATTGGTACTCATTGAAAAGGATTTTCCAATTAACGATTCCATTATATTAATTCGAAGACATAACGTTTCTATTTCCGATTTGACCTATTCATAACTCAAGTAATATACTATCAATGGAAATTAATTTATATTCAATACATATATTTGAGAGGAAAAAACGTATAGCATATGTTAACACATTTGTACGTCGGATTTTATTTTAATTTAAACCACCTAGCATTTAAGAGTGACAGTGATTTATATCTGTTGTATAATACTATAGTTCCAAACGATTTCAGTAAAAGAAGCCGCGTCAATTCTTTATACGAAGCGGTATTTAGAACAATAGAGTCATAAGTTATGTAGGTAAGTGAAAAGCTAACGCCGGTGACAAGGGTAACGTCCTGAAACTATTTACGTACTGCAGCTTCTATCTTTTAACATACATGGTGTATATTAAGATTACTAATTATCACTTCTTATTATTATAGAATAATGATAAATATGCATATGCTATTGCATATGCATATTTATCATCATTCTAACAAGATACTAAGATAATAAATAGGTAATCATACCAAAATACGTTAAG
Organism: Samia ricini; assembly: GCA_014132275.2. Lineage (NCBI taxonomy): Eukaryota > Metazoa > Arthropoda > Insecta > Lepidoptera > Saturniidae > Samia > Samia ricini. Next base: position 11,385,808 of record AP028165.1, on the reverse strand, counting down.
ATCCGTGATAAATAATTTAATGTAAAACAATACAATTTAAAAGTTGTGTAAATGTTGAAAATTGAAAGAAATGATAACTGAGAACTTAAAACCAATAAATATAACTATTATAACGGTAGGTAGCATATACCATAATTAAATGCAAACAAAAGCATCACTATAAAATATATTTTTATATATTTAGAAAAAAATATTCATGTTTTATGCAGTTTACTGGTTTCATAGTGTGAAATTATTTCGCTTATGGCAATGTAAAATTATGTACATTTTGAAATAAAAAAGGTAATTTCTATTAAAACATCTACCTACCTTAAAATCGTCGTCGAACGGATGAATTAAGGTATGTTTCCTTACCTACTAAAAAGTATTATAAATTGTAGGTATAAAGAATCTAATTTTGTTTTTGTTTAAGTAAGCATGTTTCATATATGTATACATTAATCGCATACCTTTCTTCATTCTGTATTTAGATACATACGTTTTGTTAATGTTATTCAAGCTCGAAAACGTGCCTAGAAAGTACACCTGCTGAAATTACAATACAAACATTATTTCCTTACCAAAACCGAGAGTCACGTTCTGTTACGTTCTACACACATACATCGAGACTGTTTACGTTTGTAGTATAACATAATATGATATTACATTTCGTATTCATTTGATGCTTACAGTTAAGTAAATAAATACTCATTTCACTCAGACGAAGAAAAAAAAAATCATAAATGAATGAATATAAGGTTTAATGTTTTAATCATACTTGAATTTTCTTTATGACTATTTTTAACGTTGGGTTTCTTGGTTGGTTACCTTATAATATAATGGCGTCTTCGCACAATTAGGATACCACAAATTACGAAATTAATGAACGGCTTTTTGCGGAGACTGTTAGTACTATATCAATGAAATTATCTCACCAAATGCATAGATACTTTATGGTAAATTACATATTACATAATGTAAAACTTATCAAAATATTGCAAAGTAACAATGAATATAGGTCTCCCTTAAATATCTCCACAACAACCGGACTTGCGTTACCCGCGTCCAGCGGATACCCGCGACCTTCGTCAGGTCGTGCGTCCACCTTATGAGGTGCCTACCCATACTACATGTTCCGGTGCGCGGCAGCTATTCGAGAACCCGTTGACCTCATCGGGCATCGATTCTACGAGCAATGTGCTCAACTCATTGACACTTAAGTTTGGCAGTTCTTCGGGCAATGTCGATTACTTTGATTTTTCTGCGGATCTCCTCATTTCTGATTCGATTACACGTCGAAACATCGAGCACAGTCCTCTCCATTATCCATTGGGTAACTTTGAGCTTTCTAATTAGGCCAATTGTGAGCGACCACTACTGAATATACTTGTGTACATCATGTGTACGTCAGTTTTAAAAAACAATCATTTTATGGTATTTACATAATACAACTTGAGTTATTGCAATTTAAATTTTAGGCATAGAAATGAATTACCTAACCTACGTAGTTTGATAGACGTTAATATATTTAACATCTCTGAATTTCTCAATGACTTTAAAAGGAATTATGTAACGTACGAACTTTACTCATAGTTAAGCCATCGTCTTAATTATATAGTTGTAAAAGACGTAATATTCTGAATAAAAAAAGCAAACAATCCTATTCTCTTCTCTATAAAAAACCCTAGGAAGTATTAGCCGCGTAGTGTTTAACCTATAGTTAAGTTTTTGCCTTTCATAGAATGATTACTTCCTTTCGAGCAACTCATAAACAAAACATAATGGCCATATTGTTTTTTACTTTCATTACAAAGATATACAAAAACCGGTGAGTAAAAAAAAACGAATGCATTGAAATTAGGTTTTTTTCCACAGTAATTAAGTCTTGTCTTGCATTCGCGAGATTGAGTTGAGATAACAAAATATCAAGGCTCAGTATTTTTATCTTTGAATATTTGAGCCCATTGTCACTAGAATTAGGAAATAAGCGTGGTAATTGTGTACTGGGTTTTGTCGCAGCTTGATTCAGATTAATACATATATATATTTTTGCCAAATAGCTCAGGGATGAAAGGTGCCATAAGGCCTTCTCTGTACTCCTGACAACATGTATGCACAATTTCATAATGATCGGCTGAGTAGTTAAAGCATGTTACATACAAACAAACCTTTATTTACATTTATAATATCAGTTAGAATTAATAAAAAAACCCTTCACATTGTCTACGAAAAATAAATGAATTAAGTAAATGTACTGAACAAACAATTTTAAAATTATGAACCTTCAGCTAGAGCCCTTACATTTTTAAAATAAAAATTAACAAGTCTTGTAATATTTAAAATCTGTTTATAGTTTAAAAAATGACATTTGAATTTATTGAATGAATTATTCAACATTTCTAGGTTGGGCTTTAATATAATCTCGTACTGAAATTATAATGAGTTACAGGTTCAAAAGTTGGTACCGCGTCTGTTGACGACCTTGGCATCGCTTCGCCAAATATTGGCTTGCTGGCCTCGATAGATCAACCGCGATGAGTTTTAGTCACGCCAGCCTTGATATTCCACATACAAGTAGTTCCGTACATCTGCACTAATAAATAAAATTGAAGTGTCTGTTTGTAATATTAAAAATAACACTTTTTTGTTAAGGACATATGAATGTTTTATAAGGTATTTATACACAAACACATTTTTAATTTTTTTTGTCAGCTTGTCTGTTTGTTTCGGCTAATCTCCGGAACGGCTGGACCCATTATGATGGGATGGGATGATTTAGCAGATAGCTGAAGTTACTCCGCGTAACTTTGGGTACCTTTTTTTCGAAAATAATTAGGGTTCCGCTTAAAAAAAAAAATATGATATTTTAAATAAAATTTGATTCACTGCATAGTTTTACTGGCAGGTATTTGAATTTGTAATAAATAATTTTGCTTAATATTATTAGCAAAAAATTTTTGGAAAATAATAAGGGTTTCTGTATAAAAAAAATAAAATGCAGTGAAAACTATATGAAACGCGGGAGGAGCCGTGGGCAAATTATTTTCTAAACGAATAAGTTAAAAATTATAAAATCATAAAAATTTCACTAATGGCTTACGATACAAGCGAGAACTAAAATGAAATAACCTGAGAAAAAAGTTGAACAATGCTTTAAAAAAAGGACACTACCAAATATGTATGAAAGAAAGTCATGACCACAGATCAACAACTTTTTATAAAACAGTTACCTACCATATCTGTCGATATTACTTTTACGGAAAACAGCCCATTGAAGGTATGTTGACATTGATTTTGTTTTTAATAAAATACACTGACCAAACCAATTGTAATTAAAAACAAAACCGACTTTAAAAAATATTCTATAAAAAATACAATAAAACGTAAATAAATAAATAATACTCTATTAATCTACTTCTGCTAACTTCGATATATACTTTGTTTTAATACCAATAATTATTTTGAATATTAAAAATGTTGCACCATCCATCATCCGATCAGCAAAATAAAGAGTGTGACTGCAATACGCAAACACTTAAATACATCGGGAGAAACGGAAAAAGTTCGAATAAAAAAAAATTACAATCGGTCCACAATTGAGGGAGAAATCACGTAAAAAACATACAAAAATAAACATACGGAAGATTTGATAGCCTCCTCCGTTTAGAAATTAAACTCTCTTTGTGCTTAATTTTACTTATGTGTTATGTTATTAAGTTACATAAGCATAAAATGGACACATATATCACAAAAAAGTGATACAATGTTATATTCAGTTTCGCAAATTGCAAAAATAGTACTGCCAAAAAACATAATGTCTTTTTTGTTATTAAAGCACAAGATGGATGGAGTCTTTTTAGTAGACTTTACAAAAACTGGAATTCAGTAAAAAAAAGTGCGTCAGAGATAATCATACGAATACAATTAGGCTTATAAAAAGTTCATCACAAAAGCAAACAAAGCAAATACATCACTTCACACGTTTTTGTTACTCCATTGTACCATATTGATGTTATTTAATTAATGGGAGAATTGTTCGATGGTGGTTATTGAAAATAAGTTGTTCGTTGATTTTATTATTAATTTTCTGAAGCAACAACTATATAGCTACTGATGTACAAACTGGATATTGTCATACAAGTTATAATTCTTTATTACTTTGGTACGTAATCTCTTAACATATGAAAAGGCTTTTCGCAATTATTTAATTATTATGTTACACATTAGTCTCTGTTAATGATCGTTAATAATTAACTGTCAATATTTGACTTTTTCTTACTTTGACTAGACATTCAAGTTTCCACCACCTTTTATTTTCATGACTAAACCTTTTAACCTTTAATATAAGCCTTATACTAATTTAATAGAATAATAATTTAACAAACAAAAATTTTTAAAAATCACAATTTGAGAACCAGTTGAGAAATACGGAACGTTTTGTATCATCCTTTGCTCGTGACTAATAAGTCTCGTAGACGGCTCGCAGTCAAGTAAACGTGAACGCTTAATTGTTTTCTAACAATAAATATGGTACGGAGATTTCACACGAAACACATTGCACTGTATTGATGACAAATATGCAATTATGGTAACGAAATTAAATAGAAATATTTATATACATGTGAACATTATACCCAAATGATAATCGCTTAATAACTCTTTACAATGTATTGTAAATAATTTGATTACTATAATCAAAACTACTTCATGAATATCAAGGAATCCAATTTAGGGATCTCGTTTATTAAAATACTAACTTTGCACGTAACACCGCAGATAATATCTCTATTCTTAAAAAATATTTACTGCAATATACATATATGCGATGATGGTGCAGTGGACGGTGCAGCCGGATTCAGTGTCAATAGAAGCGGGTTCGAATCCACCTACCTATCTCTAAAATCAGCCTGAGATTTCATAGAAGGAAACCATAGAAGGTGGTAAGGCAATTTCTAGGAATGTCCGCCTAGGTTGCTACCACTCTCAATTATGAAAACATGTTGCCAAATACCAATGTGGTGTGTACCGGCAGCATCACTTACTGGACTTACTGGAGGCACTGGACCTGTAGGCTTAGTGTGTTTACAATTCTGGATCACATCGTCATTTAACATTAGGTGAGATTGCGGTCAAACCAGTGAGCCTATACTGTGTGAAAACATGATGTTAAATAAACAACTGTCTAAGAACAGTAACGTACAGCCATTATATGATAATATAAGCATAGTTAGCCAACTAACAAACGGACCGGCAGAGACTTTTACGTAATGCAAGGATAACTCTTATTCCGATTCTAAATCATTTTATATCTATAATCAAAACTATTCTATGATTAGTACTAAGGGATCTCGTTTATTATAATACGTAATATGATGTTATTCGTTTTGTCTTCGCAGATCTACACACCACAATTCAAAGATTTTATCTTTCAACTCGCTCGCAATGTACGTTTTAGTCGTAGCTGCGTTGTAGTTCGTATGATAAGTGGAATATTTTAGAAATCGTGAGATATGTTTCGAGATAAATCCATAACGCGTTACGCCGGTCTTAAGTGCGATACTGCTGTGTTCGCTTGATATCTGCATCAAGGGACAACACATTAGATTGTCCCACTTATTAAATGACTTTAATTTCCTGTGCTGCCAATTATCTCTTTAACTTTTGACCGCTTTCTATATGATGACTGCGTGTAATTACATCGCTTCCTAGTGCAATTTATAGTACAAGGTATTCAGTCTAGTAAAATTGCTTTCTATAACTAAAACGCTGATATGCAAGACTGTTTAAAACATTGCTTACGAATACATAGTCAATAAGCTGTATCGCTAACTTTGTACCGCCTTAGAATCAGTAAATGTTTTATTATTATTTAGTTAAATGAAATTAAGTTCTTCTTCAAAAATTCATCGAAAACAGTCGATCTGTTTTCGAGATATCATCAAAAAAGCCATTCCATGCAAACTGTATGATAAAATGAATTTTTTCATTGTTTTATTTTATTTTTATTTATTCTGCATAGATCATAGAAATCGATCCACTTATTTTTGAGTTATCAATGGTGTAACTAACCCGAACTTATTTGGTACTAGCTGTGTATTGGCTATTGGTATATGGGTACGCCCACGTTTCATGTATTCTTCACTGCGTCATATAGTTATTATAATATAATTAAATAATCATTGGAAAAATAATGTTTTTATGGTGCTGTCGATTCAATCGGATCCTGTTCACAATTTCATGAATTTTCATTTTTTTGCGCGGAACCCTAATTATTTTGGAAAAATAATAATTGCCGATGTTTCGCAGAGTAACTTTTGCATCAACTAAGGTCCATCAAAATCGGTACAGCCGTCCCGGAGATTAACCGGAACAAACTAACAGACACAATTTTGAAAATTGTGTTTTTGTTTTATAGGTACCGTATATACAGGCATAAATGTTTTTCGTAAAAAAGTTGTTATTTTGTTATTACAAACAGACCTTTAAATTTTATTTATTAGTATATATAGATATATGTAGATTCAACAAACGTAGAGTGTAAGCCCGACATTCCTTTCCAGCAAGAATTACGCACCTGAACCGACAACCATATTGTGTCCTAGTCGCTGCGTCACTCCTCGTTAGAATGGTGGTCGGTCAACTGAAACTCCCCACAAATAATATACGATATTGGCGGATTTTAAATATCAGCTCAGTTGCAATTGAAATAAAGATAACTTTGCCAATTAATCGTTCGGTTCGTTGAGGTGTAACTTATACTCTGATATATGCACAATATAGTGAAACGGACAGATGTAATGTAACCAACATCGTCGAGTCTAGAACCCTGCTGGGAAATAAATCACAGAGTTCAATTTCTCTGTACTTACAAATAGTTCAGTATAAGATGCTATTTCAATATAATTAAATTGGTAATGTTTTTTGTAACTAATACTGCGTAATGATGCATTTTTATTTTTATTTTGAATATTATTATTATAATTGAAAATAAAAAATATTAAAAACAAAACCGACTTAAAAAAAAAAAAAAAAACTATAAAAAGTGGATAAATTATTACTTTATTAATGTGCTTCGTTAATTTTGTAATCGGTGCCAGCTTACGGATAACATATAAGCTCACGGCTGTTATCCCCGAAGGGTTAGGCACAGGTGAAATTACTACACCACCCATATTTCGCCGAGCTTTGTTCCCTTTCAGATGTTAAAGGGGGCGAGCCTGTCGCCATATCGGGCACAAATTCTAGTCTCCGGTATGCAAGTAGAAAAATCCAATATCACTTGACTCGACAAGGGGAACAAAGCCGAGACTTCTAAACGACAGTCGTACCGTAATACAACTGCGCCACCGAGGCAACGTATACGGAATACGGATAACAAAGTAGTGTAAATGTACTTCCCTAATTATTTTAGATTTTGATTAATTGTTCTTTAAAATCACCCTAGTTTTTTATTTGGATTATATGTAACTGTGGTAAAGTTTAGGCAGTTATTTCAATTTGTAAATAACTACATTGGTTAACTCTAGCTGGCACCGACTCCAGACTTAACGAAGCATATTAATAAAGTAATTATTTATTGACTTTTTAGTGCATTTTTATAGTTTATTATTTTTTGAAGTATGTACTTTTAGGTATAGCTGTGAAGCCTACTTCATAGCTTTGGAAACGAATAAATGAAACACGTGTAAGCGTCTTTAATATTCGAAAGTTTTATCAATTTAACTGGGTTGCACTGATCAGATTCTGATTTGGTGCAAAAGGGACAACCTCGGGAGTGTACTCCTTCGATTAAAAAATTTTGTTAATCGGTCCACAATTGAAGGAAAAATCGGGTAACAAACATACCAAAAAAATACATTACGATTTGATAACTACCTCCTTTTTAAAGTCGGTTAAAAATTAGCTAATAGTGTTGCATCAAGTAGTACGTGTTTTAAGTAAAATTTACGAGCTTTATCGTATTTTTGTTTCGATATTTCCACAACCATATTCGTGCATAAAATTGCTTAATTATTGTCTACATTAGTAAATACTCGTAAATGCATATAATAAAAGCCTTCGTTTTTCTTTTCAGATTACTAAATTTCTCATCGTTACTTATTTTATATTTTTGTTCATAGTTTAAATTTTAACTAGCGAAATTAATTCTAATTAATGTGTAGAGTAACCATAAAAATAAGACAATAGGAAAACAATGGAAAGCTGGCGTAAACGCCAGGTGAGTGCTCAAGGGAGGCTCAATTATTCTCAAAAATTGGTACATTTTTTAATATAATTGTATTTGTCCGACAAAATGCTTGAATTCCATCTAATTTGCTTGCAGTGCAATCCTACCACTTCGAGATGAGAATTAGAATTTTTACACACAGAAACCATAACATAAATTATTGATTTATTTAAATTTGATTTAACACTGAAACGCTTACCCTGTAGCTAATTATGTTTCAGGTTTTGAATGAATAAAGTGATAATAATTCAGGACAGCACAAAATTCTCGTGAAGATTTTTTTTTTTTTTTTTCTTTATCTTCAATCACTTTTATCGTATGATATGTATAATTTGGATACTTAAACAAAACATGTAAGACTCTCCTTGATTAAATAATAATTAAATTTAAACTTTATTATTTTAACTAATATTTTCTCATAACGGTTTTCTATTTTAAAGATATTTTCGATTTCATTAAATTAAACAATAATCACAGATTCTTATTTGAAAAATATTTAGTTATCTTTACGACTCAACATTTAAAATTGATATAGGTAAAGTAAATCATAAATATATATTTTGTTATGAATTTGTTTAGTAAAAATAAACATGTATCGTGACGTATGTGCTAAATCGCTTGTGAATTGAAGAAAAGCGCACACATGTTCACGAGTGTTCAGAACTTCGTGCATCTTCACGTATTTGAATAACAGTCCAGACGTGAGCGATAAGTGGACAAGGGCGTGGTTTATGCTTATCTGTACCGTGAATAATGCAGAAGAGAATTATAGTACTTTTACTGTAACACCAGTTTTATTACATGAATAATTTACTGTTTATTCTATCTACATAATTGTGTGTTATAAATAAATAATCAGTCATTTGCCAATGAATCAATAAATATGTGTAGGATTGGATAAATATTAAACAAATAATGTATAACGTATTTTTCGCTTAATTGAGTCAATATTAAACATTACATAAGAATTTTATTTCTTTACCGATTACCACTAATATGGATTAATTTTTTAAAACAAAGAGCTTTCTAAATTTTCTTCATTTCAGATGATTTTTATTCAAGTTATAAACAGCCTGATTCATTTGTCAACTAACCAAAACCACCGTCGCTAAGAACAAAGGGGCTTCCGCACCGACAACTCTTGACATGGAAAAGCTTTTTTGCGAAGCACGATAAGGAACAGTTACCGATAGGCCGATATCTTCAAAGGATTGCTAGTGCCCTTAACACTTATTGTACCTTAAAAGCATTTTCTTGGCTTAGTAAGATAGAAACATAAGAGTTTATAACTGACGGAATACGGACTTTTAAATGTTTCTTTAAAATATTGTTGTATTATTTAACCTTATATACGCTGTATATTAAAAACAAAATTGTAAATTAAAACAAATTAGACTATCAACATAGTTATATTAGCACATATAAATAGAAGCATTTAATTAAAATTGTAATGTATTGTTTTAAAAATTACAAAATGTAAAAACTATAGAAAAGTGAAGTTCAGGATTTTATTGCCAACTACTGGATATTATTTTCATCATCATAATGAATGATATTAAGCGAATTTTTGTTACCTGATAGAAAACTTCAATAATATAAAAATTATAATGAAATCATTGGAAGTTGTTATTTTTTCCCGAGACATTAAGATAAGTTAATATTTTAACATAAGATTTTATTTAAAGAAACTTTTTTACGTTTTAATAATTTATAATTAATTTTGTACAAATATGGACTCCTGATACAGATAAACAATTTTAAAACAGTTGTAAATACAGCACCGGAGGCGGCTGACAAATTACAGCCTCCGAGTACAAAGTAAGAATGCGTGAAAATTCAATTTGCTAAAGTAGTTTCAGAGCGCAATCGCGGTATTTATTTATTTTTTGTATTTCATTTTCTTTTTTAAAGGTAAAACATTATCTAAATTTTAATGATCGTTTAAATTGTATTCGATAAAAAAAACTTTAAGTAAATATAATTCATGAAATAGCCTTTAAATTTCAATTTGATTTTTCTATGAATTAATAGAAGTAATTTATTTATTTATAAAAAATGAATATATTAAACTGACACTAGAAATGTATGCATTTAAATATAAAGTAATTGAATTTCCACTCCAGTTAAGGCATTCTACGACATTTTCATGCTTAAAAAACTTATAACAAAATGATAAACTAATAACCTAATATTCTGGTAATGTTTATTGCATTTTTTTAGATTCGTGTTTAAATTTTGACTAAATATATCTGGGCGTTTACTGTTATTATTGTTCGCTTTACATATACGTAAAACTGGGCTATAGTAAGACACGTTATTATATCAATATGCATATGAAATTGTATAAGTAATGTATTAGCATATACGAGTCATTATCTCCGAAGAATACTAATGTAAGAGACCACACAAGCGACGCCTGGCGCCCGCAGCTAGTCGTCAATCATAAGTCGCGTGTTTCGATCGCGCGCAATAAAGACTTTCCGCTACCAATCGAGCTATGAAGTCATAAATCGATTTATTTGATTCCAGAATAGAGTTATACACCGAAATCTTAGAAGCGTTTGTTCTTCGAGTTTTGAGATTGGAACGGAAATGAGCTACGCTCATACGAGTAGGTTATGTTATTGGTGTAATACCGGTTTTCGATTGCAGGGAATTTATAACCACTACACCGGTTTGCCAAAGCATAACTTAATAGTTTAAAGTTTTTTAATTGATTCACAATATACCTATGCTATTGAGAGGAAACGCGGTAGAAAAACAAATTTGAAAGACATGTATCTCAGAAATCTATTGTTATCGTGTTGCGACCCAATGAAAGAGTTAAAAGCGCGGAAGGGACAATTGCGGCTCGGCCTGATTATACAAACGCAAAATAAAATAAGTCATTACTTAGTATTCCCCTGTATACTCCTTAAAAACTGGAGCAATTTTCACTTCCAATTATATAATAAGAAAGACTTTGACTATGCCTCTATGTTTTGGTTTTTTTTTTTTTTTTATTCGTTAAATTTATTTGACAGACGTCGGAAAATAACAGTTAAAATCGAGCATTTTTCTCATTTTCAAAGATTCCTAGTTTCTATATTAATTATTTTATTGAAAAAATCATTGAAAAAACTTATCGGCTCGGTGGTGGAGGATATATATGGTTTTTTTTAATTATGCCAATATCTAGGATGGATACAGTGCAATACTTTTCGCTGCCGCGCCGCCCGCATTTCCTCTTAATCAAGGTGTATTATTATATTTAACCAGTTTTAACGGATCAAGGCCAGAGCTCATTGCTGCCGTATGTATTATCCGGAGTTCGTTAGTAGCATTATCGACATCCTGAATTGACTAAATACCAATTAGTACTAGTTTTAACATACCACAGATGGGACTTGAAGCTTTGTCATAAACTATAAATGGTAATTATTCTGTGCGGGTACTTTTGCATTACTAATTTTTTTAAATACATTTTAAATTATGCAGGCTCTGAAACAGTTGACGATTCTTTTAATTATTCACCTTTTTTCGAAATGACTACATTATAAATATATATAGTAAAATTATTTGAATCACTGAAATGAAATTCATATATTATAACAGTCTTAATTGAATCCTTGATATTTAAAAGCACTAAGTAATACCTGCTTTAAGTTTGTAAAGTCGCCGTGGTTATGATCAATGAAATAGGTATTTAACAAGATGTTCACAGATTCGAAATTCGGCATGTATTTTTGTTTTAGAATTTCGGTTATATTTATAAATATATTTAGCAATAAACTTAACGCTTGAGTAGTATTCTCGTAATATTACTGCTAATGTAGGTAAAATAAAACTTCGTTTTAGGGGCTGTTGAAATATTACGCAAGCGTGTATGGACGGGGGCTGGCTATGTTTTGTTTTTAATGACGTGCGTCCACGGTAGTGTCTGAATGGTGATTACGTAAGCAATATTTACCTATTTAATCTTCGTTTTTTGTGTTCAAAATTATACCACTGCATAATCATAGTGGAGAAGGGGAGTTTTGCTTACTATTGGTGACATGGGGTAGAGGAGGGTCAAAATGTCCAAGATTTAACGTGACCTGACACCTGGTATGAAGCCCTTCCCTCAGTGACAATTTATTCAATAGTGGTGAAATATTTACAGGCTGTTATTATTATTATTGATTGTTGTCATGTTGAATCCGAAATGAGATCGATATACTAAAATTAACTTATCTCCTTAAATTACCGGTTTTATATAAATCTCATGGAACTTGATAAATTAGTTATCAGAATTACTATAACCACATTCAAACGTCTACCCCATATCCTACGCGACTGCTATTTACTGTTACATGTACAGAACAAGGAAGCCGTGTACTGTCGGTCATAAGGTGTCACATTTGTATATATCATTTTCAGTATAACCCGTATTTACTGTGTTCAACTTCGGTCGCCGGTTACCGCATTTGGGAGTGTCCAATAATAATGCGAGGCTCAAAATTGTTTACTGTGTAAACTTAGTGCTTTGCCCACAATCTCACTCGATCTAAAGTGATGTTGTGGTCCAGGATGGTAAACACACTAAGCCTAGAGGTTGGTGCAAGAGGAGGGAGCAATAAAGGCGGGCATTATCAGAAAATGCCCTACAACTATGCTATGGATTCCTTGCGATGTTTTTCTTCATCGAAAGTTCAGGCTCATTATAGAATTGTATGAGTTCGAACCTACGTCCATTGGCGCGGAATCCAACCAAAATACCAACTAGAGGAATCATTTCTTCAAATAATTATACATAAATATCACAAAGGAGGTTTGGAAGGGTAATGAGATATCACGTACCTACATATATTCATTTTTTTCGTTGAACGCGCGTGACCTTCACTCATCGTTGTCATCAAGATGCCAAATATTCCAGAATTAAATTAGATTATAACTGTATCTAAATATAATAATTAATCTGATATTTGTATAAATTATACTAAGAACGAAAATAATATGTGCGAAAAGATACGCATGTGGACGGTTATATGGGAAGGGGAAGACCAAATAAAAGATGGATGGATTGTGTGAAAGATGATATGTTTAGGAAGGGAGTGACTGAGGAGATTACTGCAAATAAAGAAGAATGGAAGAGCAAGACATGTTGCATCGACCCTACATTAAAATGGGATAAGGGTAGGGGGGAAATGATGTTTTTTTGTAAAAAACATATGATTTTGGGTAAATGCTAAAACATCACGTGATTAATGGTCGACCCCTTACCGGTATTCCACCGCGCTGTCGCCTGGGAGATTGATAGCACTGGCCAGAGGTAGTAAAGCGAATCCTCGACCGCAAAACAAGTGCCCCTTCATTGTTACATTTAACATATGTACGTTTAGTGTATGTATTTCTACTTATATTTACTTTAATATTATGTTGTATAGTAAACCGTCTAGCTTTGAAAAGCATACCATTTGAAATGATAGTTATAAATACAAGCTTTAATATTTTACACATCATTCGGTCAGTCGAGTATTTTTATCATATACTAGTTGTTCCCGCGGTTCCGCTCGCGTATCATATTTTCTAGTCCTTTAAATTATTCACAGCATAATATAGTTTTATAGTACCAACAGGAAGCTACGACATTTTTCACAAATTCAAACGCCAGTAAATTACACAGTGCATTTAGTTCACAACTTTGTAAGTTTTATTTTTTTACGCGGAACTCTAATTTTATTTGTCCTAAAATGAAAGTGGCCTAAGTTACACCTTTTAATTTCAGCTATCTGCCAAAAGAATCCTGTCGAAATACTTGTAGTCGTTCACAAGATTACACGGAAACAACAGACAGACAGACAGACATAAATTTTTATAATTGTATTTTTTATATAGGTATTATTTTGGTATTACAAACAGACACTTCAATTTTATATTTTTCTATAGATAAACAGTCTGTAGATGAAATATTAAAACCAATCAGTTTTTATTCCTATGCTATTTAGAGAGTGTTCATATTTAAACTACTACATTGTAATGCGTTACATGTTGTTAGCCTTTGGCTTGTTTTATTACTGTCTTAAAAATGATATAAAAGAATCACATCCTACAGTACCATCTGAAGCAAGTATTCAATCTGTAGATACATATATTACCTATACCTATACATATAGTACCTACACTGATTCATTAACTGCAAATGTAACTTTGTAATCCTATACATTTATATGGGATGACAAAGACAAACTCTTCGAAAACTTGTTTTCGCTTTTAAATAATCTAGCAACGTTGTCAATTATTATACCAACAAAATGGAAATTACGCTCGTATAAACACAATTTACATTACAAAACATATTTCGACAAACAAAGAATGCCTCTATGCATAGAAATGCTATTTTAGAATAATAAAAATATAAAAAAGTTTGTAGGCATATAAAACGTATCAAAATCAATTATATACGTGTAATCATTTTTTATTTTAATGTTATTATCCTATTCGGATATACAACATTTATAGAAACATTTTTATAATAATATAATTGAATTTTTCATATTATTTTATTAGTATAGCAAAAAGAATTTCATAGAAATTACACTGAAAATTCAGCCGAATGAGATCAGATAGATTCCTTTAAAGGAATTGCAAGTAAGTGTTACTAAGTCTAATTTATTACTGTTCCTTGTCTTACTCGAAATAGTTTTAGCTAAAGCGGATACTAATTAAGCAAAACGTGATAGAATGTGTTGTACAAATTGTTGTTTTTTTTTAATCATAAAGAGTAGAACTAGAATTTGAAAAAGTCTTAATAAATAATTGTATATTTATTTTATATACAATAAAAGTATTGAGAATAATGTACGTTTATTAGTATTCATTATATTGTTACTTTTATTCATTAGATTCATTTAAATAAAAATCTTTAACAAATGTATTTACCCGTTCATCAAGTATAAACTTAAGACTAAGAGTAATATAATGGATATTTTAACTACTTCGGTTGCATACGCTTTAATCGACATTAATGTGGGATCAGCCCTGTAATGTGTTTTGGAAGTACTTGAGTAACATAATAAATAATTTATGTGACTTTTATTACAGTCCTACATTCGTTTTGTATGCAGCTCTAGATCTTTGAATGAAGAATCACAAAAGATTGGAACATGGCCTACATCTCAGCGATTCTTTGTTAACTTTTTCTCGGAATAATACGTCTCTGTAGGTAGCAAGCTATTTTATGACTGGCTGATTACTTTTAAATAAAAAGGCTTGTTGTATATTCTCCATATCATTTTTTCGTAAATATCCGCATACACTATAAAAAACTGTTTCAGCGTTACATTGTATTTTTAAACTATTACTGATATTTAAAAACTAGAATGTTGTAAGTTGTAAATTCATAATAAATTATGTTTTTAATAAAAAATATATAAAAGTCTTGACCCTTAGAGCTTCTATTAAAATACTATACACTTATACTGCAAATTGCCACGTTAAATAATATACTGTATTTTACCTTGACGACACTGTAATAGCCGCAAGCCAACGGGCAATTTTAATTCTAAAAAACATTGATATTATCACAAATCGGAAAATTATGTAGCGAAAGCCGTTCATAATTATTGCTTATTGCTAGTATACAGTAATTAATTCTCATGATTATAACTCGAAGGTATTGGATTTAAAAATTTATATTTTCAACATTCAACTTTTTATTGCCCGGACGACATCAATCATACACGTTTACACTTCTTTCATATAGCGTATGTTATACAATTCACTACACAACATAATACGTGTTCGTTTCGTTTGTACTAATCACAACGAAATCTCGGTCTATAGACATCCTCACGGCCGGAACATTTTGTCCATAGTGGTGACATGAATGTGGAGACTGTACAATAAGTGGCGTGCCCGCATTTTTCCAGAGAAATAAATCGCTCCTCATTCCAGTGTCCCGATTTGGCAAAACGGCTTCTGTTACAGCCTCGTTACTTGAAGATTTATTAAAACATTATACTTGGAACTACGAACCAGTATGAATGTATGCACCGTTTCATTTTACGGTTAGTAGCGTTATAGATAAGATTTTAATAATACCAGCTGATTTGATACTGAAATAATATCAGTTCTTTAATCATGATGTTCTAAACAATTATTTTTTTAAATGTATAAAAGATAAATGTACAAACCGTTAAATTATAATACGGTCTCCAAGTAAAAAAATTACATTGAAAAAAGCGGTATCCTGATCGAAAAGACAAAACGGAATTCAAATCGTTAATCGAGCATGACCGTCGATTGACAGCTTCAAGATATACGAAGCGAGGATAATCTAAATTCGTCAGATAGACCATCGCTTTTGTGGTGTCGCGCGACCTTTCATTGAACTCTAAACAAAATTATGTTTGACGTGTTCAATTAGGCAAAAAGTCTCTTGACATATTCAAACATCTATTATTCTTTTTATAACACACTCATATGTCTTAATTAATAAGAACAGTGGAGTTTTTATAATTCTATAATAACGTTTTATTGATAAACAGAAGCGAAGATATGAGCAGGTTAAAATTGGAACTTTTAAAACTTTCTGGGGAATCCTTTTTCTAATCTCTTTTATATTTAATACATAAAAAAAAATATTTTATTGAATAATTTATTAAGATTACGATAATTACTATCGTATAAATTCTTTAAAAGCATCTTTAACCTCTTGGCGTTTACGCCAGCTTTCCATTGTTTTCCTATTGTCTTATTTTCATGGGTACTCGACACATTAAATCATATGTTATAATATAAATATAAATAATTAAACCATTAGTTCGAAGAATTAAATGCTCTGCGAAAAACATACAAGATTAACATACGACATAATATTTCAAAATAATATCGTTGCCTTGTAGGCAATCAATAGTGTTAATCATTTGCTAAGCCCTAATAAAATGGGTCAAATTTCCTGTAATATATTTGACATTTCGGATATATTTCCGGAATTCTTATCTCTGGAACGGGTTTACTAGAAATGCAGTAAGTAGTGCTCCTAACAGGATGGATAATTGGTGAGTATTAAATTAATATGTCGATTACCCAAAAAATAAGACAATGGGAAGACAATAGGAAAACAATGGAAAACTGGCGTAAACGCCTGGTTAGTGCTCAAGGGGTTAATTATAACCGTAGTATATGTAGCATCTAAATAATTAAAATTAGGTTAATGACAAATTCCACAGATCTGAGAATTTTTGACAAAAAATTAAAATGTCGTTCATAAGGCCAAAGTAATTTCAATAAAGAATGGAAAATATGCAGTTTTATTATTCTAAATATAAATTACGCGTTTAAAAAATGCCAAAGAATCTTAGCCCATTCAGCACTGTAAGAACATTAGCCAACAAAATTTATTGAAAGTTGCAACTGGTGGGGTCACTTTGACAGAGCGTGTGTAAGTAAAGTTATTTAAAGTCCGATATGAGTACCAAATATGAACAAAACGAGGCGAGCCAGCAACTTATTTAGACCACTAACCTAAACGGCGTTTCTAACTAATTCACGCATTGTGCAATGTCTCTAGATTATCAATGTGGTCTGGAATATGACTTCGTTACATTCAATTAACTTTTATCTCACCTTCTCAATATTGTCTAGCTTATGAGTTTAGATTTTTACTAAATACTTTGTAGATAAGTAGTTGTTGGTAACAGCAGAACACGATCAAGCTTTATCCCAGTGTATAGCCTATTAAACTATCTGTTACTTAGGCTATTATATTTGCAGAACTTGTTAAAATTAATCCATCTGTCTTCATTCGCGCAGTATACACTATCAATTTAAACCATCTGATAATTTGAAGATACAATAACATGTTTATTCTTTTTTTTTTAAAGCTAACAAAAGTATGTGTAAACAGTGTTTGTACGTCCAATGAACTAAACAATAAGTATAATATTATTGTGGGAGTAATGAGTTTGATTCACAAATAATTGGTATTTGTACATAACATGGAATAAAAATTGTTATTCTGACAATTATATTATTAAATAAGTGTGAAAATGCCATATAAGTGCACATTATTTAATTTTATATTGTGAGAAATCTTCGAGTTCACACGGGAACGTACATTGCATCGATGTCGGATTTCGTCGATTTAGCAAAAGTTATACGGTACCACTCCCTTGGTATAAATTGATACGTACACAACACACTGACCAATGAGGTTAATACATATCATGATTAAATTGAAAACACTATCTACATAATTGAAATTGTAAACAGTGTTATTGAAATACAATAAGATAATGTTATTCAAGCGATACATTGTTGAACTAGCGTTCGAAACATTCGTGAATGGATTTAGATAATGAAATGAATAGAAATGGGAAGCACTAACAGAATCGGTATCAGAGCGTAACGTAAACGGGTTAACAACCTTGTTTTGTATACGTGATGAATGATTTTACGTTTATATTGCATAAGTTTCCGTTTTAGCAATATTATTAATGCGCAGTACACTGTCACGTAAGAAAAAAGATCACATAACAACTACAAAACAACATTCGAATTACATTATGAGTCATGTAAGATTAAAGGAAGAAACATGTTTTCTACGATGATATTATTAACAGATATAATTAACCATGCTCCATTTACCTAATTGTTGTGTTCATGGTATAAATTGCATTCTTATTTTACAGATTTGATGTAAACGCTTCCAGACAAAGCCAGTTTTAAAATCACTAAAGGCTAGCTAACTTTTCCTTTGTGCTTGCTCGCAAGCTGTAGTCGTGAACATAGAATGCTCTATATTTATAACAATATAGTCCAATGTTAATAATTTGACTCTCAAGTTAATCGTAATGAAAATCCAAAAGTTTGGATAACTATTATAGGGTCATTCCACCAAATAAGAACATTTTTACCGGGCGACCCTCGCGGATTATGTTTAAAATTTATGGAGGTGTTCTCTATCATAAGACAAAAATTCCCTGAGAGTTTTAGCTCTTAATACGCAGCGGTCTTGAAGTTATGATTTTTTAAAATTTTGGAAAAAACATTTTTTCAACTTTTTCGACAATTTTTCTGATATGAAAAATATTTTTAAACAAAATTGACAAACATTGTATTTTGTAGGAAAAATTCTCAGCTTTTGAATGAAGTAAATTTTTTTTTCATAAACTCATCAGAAGACCCTTAAAAATCAAATTAAAGTGGAAGAATAGATTTTTTTTCGGTGTACAGCCCAAAATTCTTCAAATTTGAATTTTTTTCTGAAAGCTGAGAGTTTTTTATACAATATATAGCGTTTTGCCGATGTGCATATTTTTTGTTTCGTCACAATTAAATTAAATGTTAGATTCACTATGCAGTAATATAATTCAGAATAGTAATATAATTTTTTCTTTAATATTAAAATTATAGTACTCAGAAATTTACACACTTTTGTGCCTTTAAAAGATGAAATTGGTTATGCTTTCATTAAAACTTTGTCCACATCTCAGAAAAGTTCAAAAATAAAAGTATTTTAATTATAATAAATTTGCGTTTAATTTAATTGTGACGAAACAAAAAATATGCACATCGGCAAAACGCTATATTTTGTGTAAAAAAACTCTCAGCTTTCAGAAAAAAAATTCAAATTTGAAGAGTTTTGGGCTGCACACCGAAAAAAAAAAAAATCAATTCTTCCACTTTAATTCGATTTTTAAGGGTCTTCTGATGAGTTTATGAAAAAAAAATATTTTCATTCAAAAGCTGAGAATTTTTCCTACAAAATACAATGTTTGTCAATTATGTTTAAAAATGTTTTTCATATCAGAAAAATTGACGAAAAAGTTGAAAAAATGTTTTTCCAAAATTTCAAATAATCATAACTTCAAGACCACTGCGTATTAAGAGCTAAAACTCTCAGGGAATTTTTGCCTTATGATAGAGAACACCTCCATAAATTTTAAACATAATCCGCGAGGGTCGCCCCGTAAAAATGTTCTTATTTGGTGGAATGACCCTATAGTTTTTATGGACACTAATATTAGTTTGGTAGATACATTCCAAAGATCTCATCAGGGCACTCACTCAGCGTCAAGCTGAAGAAGCTCTGACGATCAGTACAAATCATCTACGAGTATTAGTGAGAGCGATAACTGTTGTTTGAGCAAATATATGTACCAGATCGGTGTCCAGAAAACAGAGTTCAGATTCTGTAAAATTGCAGACGAAGCGACAAACTATATCTTGTGTGAATGTGATCCATTAATACCCATACGTAACCGAATCCTAGATAAGCACGCGTTGCTCCTGGAGGAGGTACAGAAGATCTATGCCAAAAAAATACTACAGTATATCCAGGTAGTATGTCTAGGCAGTAAACTTTAACGATGTGAGGCGATTACAATAAGCCTAACTTGGTCGTCGTGATACAGGACTGCATAGCACTTTTCTTAATTATAATTGCGGATACTCATAACAGTTTCGGGAAACCAATATGTGTAGGTATATCGCGTATGTATGTACCCATATGATTAATTTCTTTGTACGTAATAAATATCTATTTTTAACTATAAAACCATTTTAATTAGCCAATATGTAAACTATACTGACGTGATTAGGTCAATCGATGGCGATCAAACATTTTTCATGTGGTTTATTTCAAGTTCTCGTACATACTATTTATAATGTTTTTACATCTGGATTTGAATGGACGCGATTTGATTTATATTTACTATCAGAGTTGGATCTTATTATAGCGTAGGATTATAATCTACCACAAAGTCATAACTAAGGAAGTTCACGCGGTCATCTCTTGAGCAATATGACAGGTTATAGTTTGCAATAAATACGAACTAATACCGTGACAAATCGTTTACTATCGTCAATTAATAAAAATGTAAATCTAACAAAAGTAATAAATAACTATAATTTGTTAACATTAATCTGTTGAAACGCGATGAGTAAATATTTTCGGTTTGAGTTGAAACTTTCTCTCGGAAACGGTAAATACACGATAAGAATATTTCACAATTTGTTTCCAAATCCAAACATTTGAGGCAGACACACTGTTAGAGACGTTAAAAAGCTGAGGTGTTGAGTATGTGAAGGTTCATTGTTTGGCCCTGCGTCAAACAACGTCCGACATCGGTGCTTCAAAGCATTCGCTGTGTAAAAACTATCAAGTATATTTAAACAACTGATTTTGAAATGGGAATTTCGCGGTTATATACATGTATTGTCTACCAACTTACTTTATTCTAAGAAATTCCCATTCTAAAACTTCATCACATGTAATATACAAACCGCTTTTTTATATTTTTCGAAATACTTTTACACAATTAATGTCACTTTAATTATCAACGTATTTTCATAGAATGTATTCATAAATCCTCTAAGTAACATGAATATTTATTAAAATGAGATAATAGGAAAACAATGGAAAGCTGGCGTAAACGCCAGGTTAGTGCTCAAGAGGTTATAATGTTACATTCGTTCCAATGGATTCAGACTTTATTATGTACTATTAGACTAAATAAGTATTTTTGGATAGATATTAATAAGTTCCAAAGTACCCGATGACTCGTCAGATAATACTAAATTTGGAAAAATAAACTCGACTAGGCATACATATAAAAAGAAAACAAAAAGTGTTTCATTTATTTTTATTAGAAGATAATATTCCATAAACTACAAAGTAAAGCTTTATGAAACTGGTTCGAAAAAAATTCCATTCCATAAAATATGCAATGAGAAGATGTTCTTGTAACGAATAGGTGTCATTTACGGTAATGTTCGTATGTGTACATACACACGCGTATTTATACCAGCGTCGTCCTTTTAAATTATTCCTTAGAAACACCACAAACATGTAGTTAATAAGGCTCAACTTTATATTTCAGTACATTGCATCATGCATTATCGTTACGTTCACATCATTTGATGGATAAAATACTTTTTTCATGTTTATTTCTTTAGAAACAACACGTTCTACGCACCGAAATGTTAACAAATAATCGTAAAAGTGCTGAGTGATCAAAATGGATTACGATTCATATTGTAGTATTCTGCAAAAATATATTTATCTAAATAAAAGCTATCATATGTAAAGGTTGCCTTAATATGTTGATAATGGTATTTATTACTTTTGATATTGACTGCACTAATCACACATCCCATGAAATCAATCTTCGACCATCTTTATTAACATGTTAGTACATAATATTTGCTAATAAATTTATATCCGTAATTATAAGCTTCCGATTTTAATCTACTATATAATTTTTAAGTACGACTAGTTAAAATCATACTAAAATATTATTTCAAATAGTTTTATTATTCTTGATTTTAAAGTCAATTTGTTTATTTTAGTGATTCTGATTGTTAAAAAGTTTTATGTTACAATACCTGTGTGATAATATAATTATGTAGCTTAAACGTTCAAATGTGTTTATTAAAAATTAATTTGTCAAAGACTAAATATTCATTTATTAGTTTAATGTTGCGCATCAAATGCCCATAAGTACTATTTTTTATTACAATTAACACAACTATAAATATTGTTGTATTCATCTTAACAATACATTACTCTTAAATAGTATTCATTTGATAACTTATGTTCGGTTTCGTTCAGACGATATTTATGTAGGTACTTTATACGCATCACAATTTATTAAGTCTTTGAAACTTCAAGCAAATGCCTTGAGGTGTTCCATTTGATTCAACATTAATATGAAAAGTGTTGCTCTAATTGTTTCATTACTTTAATAACAATTACTTCAGAATAATAAATTACACACTATACTATTATCTATGATTAATTGAGTAGAAAGTTCGCTTTTTTTCGTTAGTATTATTTCTGGTAATCGGTTGATAAGTAATTTCACTGCAAACCTTTTTAAGCAGGAAATAATTTTGCGGTATAGGTATTCTATACCAATAAAGCTGAACATTAAAGCTACCAACAATGTACAAAGTCGAAGGAAGCTATTAATTTGAGCCATAGGCTTCCTAGAGAGAGAGGTTATTGACTCGGCACACCTCGTGGGATGCGGGTACGTGAAGTTGCACGCTATAAAGCAAAGTTTCCGGACGGTTGTACAAAAGTAGAAACACTAATTGATACCTGTATGCTACATACTTCATGGTTCATAGACAACAAGTTTTAAAAACAGGTAGGTTTATGAGTATGTTCTGAACCATTTCTATTTTAATATATTACAGTTCCGCTATTTTCACATATTCAAAAACTTCTTAAAATTGGTTAAAATAATAATTATTATACTATCTATGATATATATAATCTATAGCTCGTTTTGAGTTGTAAAGTTAAAGGTTTTTGTGCCTTTTTCTTCTTCTTAATTCTTGTTTATGTCAATTTTATCTTCTTGAATTAGTTTAAGGTGTCGATTAAACGAACGAATAGATTATTTTAAAACTATTCTCGTTAATAAAACTAGCACAGTTCTTTGCAGTCGTTGACAAAATGTCACGTCACATTGTAAAGTTCCAACGGCAAGAAACTTTTAAACTTCCATTCGTCCATGTTTGATTCATAATAGTTCCCTTTGTCAATTATACGAGAACTGCTACTGTTTGTTATCACGCTTTAAGAATTATGTAGGCGATTCAAATTGTTTCGTTTCCCTAGATTAATCATTTCCATGGAAGTATGTCGATTCATTATTGTGTTTAAATAATACTTATTATTTAAAAAAATGTCTTTACTCCTTAGTACGTATTCTTAAAACTACCTGATAATAATATAACTGATAAAATGTCGACAGTTTGTAATTGGATACGTTTATGATAATATCCATGTTAAATTTACTTCAATATTTCTTTTTAACCTAACTTGAATACTTTGAGTAATTGTATTTCTACAGGTAACTAAGTTTTCTACGTATTCAATATTCCATACGAGTTCATTTCATACCGATCCATACGACGATGACGTGAATAGGTACATCGTATATTGAAATAAGGACGCGTCATTCAATACTACACCACGGCCATAGGTTTTATAGTTTTTCTTTTCTGCTCATTTTGAATCCTATTTTCAAGGCAGTAATCTCTTGCGTAACAAACAGTATTTATATGATTATCATTAATTACCTTAATTATACTTAAATCTTAACATAGATCAAGTCGTATGAAAAACTAGCCTAGATAATTGTTGGTATTTTATAAAGTTATTTTTTTTTATTTATTTACTATTTTTTATATTATAAATGTATATAATATCTTATAATATTACATCATACGCGTATTTTATTAGCAGTTCTATATTATTATTGTATTATCTATTAAAGGTAAAACAACTTCTTAATTTTAGTATTAAATTAAAGTAATAAAAAAGATTTTATATCCTATTACTCACCTATTTTATGTAATAAATTCCTATATAGCAATGTAATTATATATTTATTACTATAAATACTACTATTTATAACCAAGCTCACCGATTGTGGTGCGGGGTTTATAATTTATAACATCGGCGTTAACGAGACACTGATACGATCTTGCCTAACGCATAGCTTCTGGCTAGGTATATGGCAACACCAGTCATATAAACATTTGCTACAATTGTTAGCTTAATTGCTTATCCCCGCTCGTAAATATTCTTTCACCTAAGCAATGTTTACCATAAACATTTATAATAAAATAAAAAAAAATAACAGAAAATTCTCTGCTCGTCGGTAATTTAACAACGTTAAAAATCAACGATCCCTTATAATACCGCTGTTTACGCATTTCTTTGTAATTTGTGTAATGTTGTGCTATAGTCATTAGAGAGCAGAGGCCGTGCCTCCTCGCGTAATTATAATTCATTACCCGCAATAATTCATTGTCATAACGCTTTGTGTTTTTAAATATATTTATTATAATACGCGCAACGCCACGGTACGTATATACTTAATACCAATTTCGTTGACGTGAATATCGTAATTTCATCGAAAATATCAAAATTATTCCTTTGTCCACGATTTGTAACAATAGGAGGAAATGCAACAATAAAATAATTTTGAAAGAGTTGCTTGTGAAAAAATTTTGATCCGTGAAAGACTTGTAAGTTCAAACGTACGATCTAGGTTTATGTATACCCTACTCTTTTTAAGTTGTTCAACGGACTTTGTCGCATATAAATCAATTTTATTCACACTTGTGGTATCCACAACGAATCACATTACGTGCGGTCACTGACGTCTTCCTGCGTTATATAAAATGGAAAATGGCACTTCGAAGCAAATAAAATTCGTTTATGTACTTAATGTTTCGCCAGAAGCCAACATCACAGACGTACGAATAAATATTCAACGGTAACTTTTTCGGTAAAATTTCGCGTTTCATATTAAAATAAAAAGAATAAAAGATATGACTATGACGGATATAACGTTTATGATATGATGATTTGTCTGGATTGTATAAAAACCGCAAAGTTACCGCACGCACACAGTATTGTGTTTGAAAGGCTGCTGTCTTTTGTTTCGCAGAATTTATTACCATGAAAACACAGGCAGATTTCGAGTCTGGTTCGTATGATGCGGGCTACAGACTGATGAATCTTTACAGCGTGACAGATATTCGTTTTTATAGTAACATTTTCTGCTAAAGATGGCTGCGGAAAATTTGCAGTTGAGAACAAATAATTAACGGTTAACCATATTGGTCGACCTTTCGCGTAGAGAATATCCTGTTATCTGAACTAAGCTAGTTTTTTCCTAGCATTTCTGATTCCCGTAGTGTCTTATAGAACCGGTCGCTTTGCTTCCTGTTATAATCCTTAAACGGCCAGTACACTATTTATTACGTGCGTAATTTACTCCATTTTCATTTATTCTTTTTTATTGTAAACACTGCGGATAAGAAAATAGATAATCATTATGGCCCGGGAATTGCAACACTGGTCTCTGATAAGCAAGCAATAATTTTCTGCCTTATAATGTCAATATAAAGGAAAGGTTTTATTCTCTGGATTGTTTCTTGGAATTACAATATCTATAGAACTGATCTATCTACCTATCGAATTTATATGCATTTTATTGTGAGAATACGTCGCATTCCCGAGCTTAAGGTCGCGATCGTTAATATAATAGAAATGTTGGTTGGTTTCTACCTCGATTCAATTTTACTTAATATTCTAAACAAATAAATTTTAGAACAACTTTTCTAATAACATCAACTTACTTTCAAATATGAATTAATCTGTGAACTAATGTGAATGCATGTGAAATTGTGCGTTGGCCAAAAAAGGAGGAAATTAAAAATAAAATAAACGCAAGAAATAAATTAATCATAAACAATATTATAAGGTATATAAAGAATTACTTAACTTTTAATAGTCATCTCGAAAATATCCAAGAGTATTTTACTCATAAATTCAAACTGCAAAGTTCTCGGTAAAACCTCATTGAGTTTACAAAGAATTTGGAAACTACACCATCTGGCTCAGTAATGATTTGTTCTCGAAACTTTAAGGAAACGTTTTCCATAGAAATCGACCCACATACGTTAAAATTAACCTGTAAGGTTTAGGGTGGATTTTTTTACACTGCGTGCTCAGTGTTTGACTATAATCTCACCTGATGTTAAGTGACGATATGGCCCAGGATAGTAACCTCACTAAACCTAGAGGTATTGGTTCTGAAGTGATGCTGATGGAACACACCTATTGGCGATAGGTTCTTAAACTTGAGAGTGGTAGCAACCCAGGAGGGAATTGTTAGAAAATTCCTTACCATAATACTATGGCTTCCTCACAATATTTTCTTCACCGAATGCTCAGGCTTAATATATAGTTGAATATGTGGGTTGGAATCCGCGTCTATTGTCGCGGAATCCGGCCGCACTACCAACTTCGCCATCATCGTTTCTTTTTTTAATAAATTTTGATAAAAATACATAGCATTAACAGTATTTAACCGAACGCTCATTAAAAAATGTTTACAAATTTACTTTAAACGTTACTAAAAAATACTCATTTTGTTAAAAACAATTTTTAAAAAGTGCTTATTATTATAACTTTTTGAAAAATTAAGAACATGAGATAATTTTAAAAACAAAACCATGAACCTAAATACGTTCACTTCACATTATAGGTAAGTTTTAATAATTTTAAAATGAGAATTAAGTTATCGACAGAGTAATTAATTTGATTGTAATAAAACATAGAGTGCTTGATATTCTAACGTTACAAGTATAGTTCATTTATGTTTATAAGATGTATTATTTTATTCAGATATAGTAAAAAGCACCCTACGGTATTTTTTAAATTAAATTAATAATGTAATTCGAATATTCATGTTGAAAATAGTATTAAGAAGTTACGGATACCGTTACTCATATACTAAACTACTTACCTATTCCGTCTGATCTCGCTTGTACACGGGGATTATAGTTTACTAATTGGCTAGTTTCACGCTTGGACGTCTGTTTGAATTTATTGATTACGTGGTGGACAAGACAGCGGTGGGTTTATCATTATAATGTTCACGCTACGAATCATTTAAGAATACATGTCAGGAATATAATATCTTAACTTTGCCCTCCCAATCATGCTTGATTTATGTATTGTTTGTCTACAAACATTGATGCGAACTTGATCTTGTAAATAAACACAAAGCAGCTGTTCCATGACTCAGTAAAACTGATAATTATTTTTTATTATAGTGTTAGATTCTGCAATATGGTGCCAAAGTTCATTACCGATTTACCGGACAATAAGTTTTTTTTTTAATTTTATTGATACAAATACGAATAAAAAATTATAAATAATCAAATATATTTAAATCTAATATAATTTTGAGCACCTACTGAGTAAAATTAACTCCGTATTAAGTTATTTCAGATATTATTTCACGTTGATCTATTAACAAACGCAGCATTAGTCATTATCAGTTTCTAAAAAAATAATAATAAAAACTCAATCTAAATAATTTTTTGCTAATAAAAATTACCTAAATCGTGATTACAATATCGCTCCTCCGCTTCAAATATTTGAAATAAAAACCATGTCGAATACTTATGGACATAAAGACTTTACATTTTATCTCTTCGCTTGGATCTTAACAAAAAAATGAGTCTCGCTAAAATAATTCATGGTCATATTCATTGTTGCAACACACTATATACTGGTGTACCTCCTGTGATAATCATTAATATTGAGTTTATTCTACAGCTAGCTCATGTTAGATTAACTTGTTTTAGCCTTAATACACTATGAAAAAAACGGTTTCCTCACATTAAGTACTAGTTGTACCCGCGAATCCGCTCGCGTATAATATTTCTATTCTACAAACTAAATGCACTGCAATATACAATAAAAAAAAAAATATTTCATTTAAAATAATTCATCGTATACTCAATGGCATCTTCAGACTTGACATTAATTTACTATTTTGGTAGAATGTTTACTTACAAGAAGGTTCTGAACTTCAAACAATTGTAAACGCAAGACAAACAAAATTGATAGCATTTTCAAATTTAATTATTACTCTTTTATAAAAGAAACTAAATAATTAAATGAATCACAGTGGAATTTCGACCACTTGGTGACTAATACATTACTAGTAAAAATTTAATACAACTAAAAAGAAGATATAAATGCTCTCAATAAATGCGAACTCAGACGGGGTAATGCGCCCATTGAAGGCCATCCAAGTGGTAAGTACTTACTGCACAATAAATCCATTAAAGTCACACGCACCTCTGCAAATTATACGTAGCCACGTTCGCATCTAACAATTATAACACATAACTATTGACGACGGCATTGATGTATAGTTAGTTACATAAGTTTTATTTAACAACTTATCGGGATATAGAAAATAAAAGATAATTACACCAAAGACAAAACAACATCAAGCGATAACGTCATGCAAGTAAGTAAGTAGATATACAATGTAAATATAATTTGATTGATATTTCTCCTGGCGTAAAAAAGTGACTGGATGACGTACGAATTACATACTATATTGAGGATCGTTCAAGAATTCCGTGAGTATCAATAGAGGGATTTATGCTTTGCTTATTTTGGATGGCAAGAGGTTAAATATAAATAAGCAATGTTTACATAAACACTATTGTTTTGTTTAATTATGCTAATGCTTACATTATCATGAGAGAATTTGCTTACTATTACTGAGAGGGGATGCGTGGGTCAAATATGACTAAAATCTTGCTTATGTTGAACGGTTTTCTTCTTATGGTTTCGCCACACAGCGGGCAGACCGGTACGCAAGCGCGATGTTTCTATAGAATACATTGCGTCGACGCTTGGCAAGCGCGAGCTGTGCGCGACTTCGGCGCAACGATTAATCACACGGTATGCTATTGAATTTAATTTACCTCTATAGAAAAACAAAAATTTTATTGCGGAATGCTGAAAAAATTTCTTTACATTATTTGCTGTCTTTACCATAAGAAATTTGAAAAAAAAAAAAAAAAAAAAAAAACTTTAATCTAATTTGAACCGTATATAATCTGTATCCATTTAGAAATCAAATGATCACCTGAAAACTGCATTTTATTTTAACTATTTATTAATACACCAACAGGATATACAATGTATTATTACTATAATATAATAATGTAACTGTGCTATAAGTTACATTATTATTAAAAACATATGTTAAATACTACCTTGATTACATGTGAATACGACATTCACGTTTGTGAACAAAATTATTTATTTGAGCATAATAAACAGATTTACAAGCTAAGTATTAGAAGTTGAAACTTTTACAGAAATTAAGAAATAAACAACTACGATGGAATGCAAACAGATACAACGAGTTATATTTTAACATAATAACACCAAAAGTAATAACGAAGTAAAAAACAGAGTTAAAAGTAATTACATTAAAAAAAACTTGCAGTAGCTAGAAATTCATTCTCGAAATAAAATCCGGTAATAATATGTTGCGAAAAGAATAAAACGCGAAGCTCGAGGTAATTTAGCGGGAGTGCAAAAATTGACTCCGACTAATAGTTATGAACTGTTCCAAATTCCATTAACTTATTTAAATAGAAATGACTCTTAGCTCATAAAGTGAGCTATAATCTTTACTTAACCTGATGCAGTCCGTAAATAAATTCAGATTGTTCGGGAGGAATTGGGTTCAGGGTTTTAACACTCATAACCATTATATAGACTGTAATTTTAATGGGTCAAGATTTTCTTCTTTCCACTTAAATATCTTCGTCATTGAAGTATTGATTAATACTTCGAATTTCATTGGGTGACTTTAACGAGATACACGAAACGTGCTATTTTTTTTCATTGTATCTTTCCTCAATTACTTTGTTAAATGGATAACAAATGTTTGAAACCATTCGTGTTAATATTAAAATTCTTGTAAAACGTCATAATTCTAGTGCAATTCTTGATATTTGTGCGCCCCTTAATTATATTGTGTGATCAAACCTTTATCCTTCCTAAGCTATTATTAAAAACATTAAATCCAAAAATGAAAAAAGGAAGCGATACCTGCATTTTATTTTACAACAACAGTAATGAACTTAAATTTCTCTATCCTCGACGTTTACTGAAGTGAATAAAAAAACACAATCTCGGAATTTTCAAAGCCATTACACAGCTATGGCCATATCATGAGAAAATTTCCGGAGTCTCGCTTTCAATGTAACAGCGCGGCGTCTGTATATTCGAGTAGACTTCATACTACGTGCTTCGCTTGTAAATATTGTGTTAACATTCATACACATTAATCCTATTTTAAGGACCACGTGTCCCTTCGTGTTCGTGTGTAAACAATAATAAATTATTTAAAATAACTCGGTTTTGAATAACTCATGCGCTGTGCACCATCTGGACATAGGCCGACCAACGCTGTAACAGAAATATTTAACAAATTTTAATAAAGTCTCGTGCTATACTTCAGTTAAGTTGATGGATTGCAGTGCCGTAAATATAATCGAACGAAGAATATCGGTTATACTTAATCATAATCGGACATTTCTGGTTTCAAATAGCAATGTTCATCGCGCTATTTGCATCAGAATAAAAGAAACTAGACAACAATGGAGACTGCCGACAGAAGCGAAAACTTCAAACTTTGGAATTACTTTCCTTTTAGTGTTTAATTATTAATTTGTTAATTTAATTATTACGATAAAATCGGTTTTTATTTTTTTTGGCGCTCCGATAAATTTTTATTTTTATATATTTTATTCATAATCAACAACATACGATTGACTGCGTAAATATAAATTTTATTATTTATCTCTGAGCGCTAACACTTAAACGCCATCTTATACTTGACACACTGTAGCATGTTGACGGCTCACGTCATAGCATTGGTAACGCGAAATTGTAAGTAACGAGAATTCCTCAATGCCGCTAAAATGCTTCACTTCAATAATGTACTTGATTTACTTTGCTAATTACACTTCAAATGGTTTTCAATTGTTACGTCTTTTTGGAAGCTGTCCCGAAACAAATCCTAATAAGGTGGGTGAACTTCCGTAAGACCTGTCTGCTGAAAATCATTTGAATGGATTACCGCAAAGGAACGCCTCCATAAATCGAGTAACAGGCTAACAAACAGGCACTCGAAGTTTCCAAAGTTCTCAATAGTAGCATATTATAGGTACAGTAATATTGATATGTAAGGCGCATTCCGAAATCAGCAAGTGTATATCCTGATCTACCTAAAGGATTTAACAGTGATAGATATAAGTCGATAGATTATTATTATCTATACATTAATTTAATTGTATTTTATTTAACATCAAATGAATTCAGAAGTTGTTTAGTAGAGAAGAAATAAAAAAATATCTGCCGCAAGTTGCAGTAACCACCACTCATCATATCGTAGACTTTTTTACTGCTACTTTAGGTAACAAAACAAATCATAATTGTTCTTGAAATATATTTGTAAAATGATCGTACAACTAAAGTTTCCTTCTCTTATAAACTTAAGCCTGAAAATAAAATCGGATTTATACGTGAGTAAAGATATGCTGAAACCCTTGAAATGCCTCAGGCATCGATAAACCGGACGCGCGGCTTCGTTGCACCCTCGTAACTCCTGTTACATTTTATTACCGTCAATATAGATTCGGCATCGAACGAGTACCCAATCTGTAGCCGAAGAACACTGGGGTCTCCAGATTTAATGTCTGCAAACGTTCCTGATACTATCCCAACTGTCCTACTAAATCGTGGCTATAGTTAAAATGTCACTTTTATCGCTCCTCTTGTAATCCGAATATTTTTCATTTGTTTTCAAATTCTCAGCGTTTTTTTTCTTATGTTTTGAATGTGAAGCTCAATATATGAATTCAGTAGAAAAGAGGGTCGTCGTATTATTAAACCTAAACTAAGTTTATTAAATGGACGTAAACAAAATCTACTGGTCAGATATGGTACCGATGGACATAGATTTGAATTCGAAAACAACGTGTTGAAACATATTATGTGGAAATAGGGCATTATCTTATGACCGCTTGATTAGATAGGCACTCTTAATTTTGGAAATTTGTTGCCAAACACCTATAGTTCTGGCAGTATCACTTGGGAACCAGAAATCCTAGGTATATTAACCATTTTGGACCGCACTTAATATCAAGTGAGATTGTAGTCAAAGGCTATACAGTGTAAATAAGGATGAAAAAACTCCTGCTTATAAAGTATTTACACCAAGCAATAATCTTAATTATTATAGTATAATTATTATAATACAACATTATGTATTGCCATTAGAAATAGACCTAAACGTATGTTTTTTTTTTTTCTTTTCGTTTTATTTTCGTTCAATAAAACGTGATTCTATATACATATAAACATGTATTCGCATTAATAATTCCTCTACTTCCAGTATCTATATGACACAAAGCGGTCAGATTCGTACAATAGCCAACCCTTTCTCATAACGCGTCGACAAAATACGGTTCACTATTAGGACCATAAACTAGAGATACTGTACCCGTTAAAAGAATTTATTGTTAACCATCCAACCTTTTAAGATAATATCTATAAATTTACGTGCATAATTTAATAAGATAAATATATGGCACAGGAAAGAAATATCTAAAGATAAATCTTAAGCTACGATAAAGTAAAATACGCCTATTGAGGTCTTTAATAAATTTCTCTTAAGTAAAGAAAACTTATAGAAAATACCCATTCGCGCGCAACATCCAATTAAGCCCGCATGTCCGTACGTCTTTGCATTAATAATTAAATAGTTTTGAACCTAAGAGTCGTTGCAGCTCTAATCAATTAACATAATAGGTATCACACTTATCCCTAGAAGCCTCAAGTAGTGAGCTCATTTCTTTTTGACAGAAACAAACTTTTTAAACAAATATGATAATCTGACCCATAACCTTTTACAAGATACTTTGAACTTTGAATCTCAGTTGTATTATTATAAATGTATGCAATGTTCTTATTTATAAAGGAAGCACCGATCCATAGTTGAATACAGTTGACATCAGCAATTCATGAACTCGGGAACCGATCCCTTCTGCATTCGAGAAGTGGATATATTTTGTTTATTTCGAGCGTATTATTTATCGCCCAGTAAGCGAAGATCGCAAACAAAATCTCCATATTATTTTATAAACATTTTTGATTGTACAAAGAATTTTATTCTTTTTCATAGTGTCAATGTATTATTCAATAAGACTGGGATGATTCTAGAAAATATCTTACTACATATTTTATCTATTTCTTTTATTGCGAAAGACAAATACACACTCGCGTTTTGTCAGAGATACGATTGACTCTGATTTATATAGAGGCAAATGAGAGTACTTCAGACAATCTCTACTTGTACTGATTCCCAGACGATCTCAAAATAGGTATACACAGCAGTTATTTCGAATGAGTCACGTATTTAAACATTTACATTTGAAGTGCTTAGATGCCAATTGAAATAATAATAATTTTATACGTAATTATAAACTTAATTACTCGCATAAATTATAAGTATTTACTGATTGATATTTTGTGTGGTTTACAAATGAAATAAAAAAGAATCAAACAAAATCATAATTTGAATGGTACTGAATAAGAAATCAAAATAAGGTCGAGCGTAGCTAATATATATTTTGTGTAAATAAACTAATATATTTATTGTTTATGAGTCTTAATGTGATAAAATATACGATAAAAAAAGTAATATGAAGCTAAGGGATAAAATATTCTAAATTCCAACAGTCCACGAGTAAACATCATAAAGAAAAAATGAATGCAAGCAAGTCTTGGAAGTTATTCAAATTTATAATATGAGGACTATATTTCGCGTGTAGGTTCGAGGTGTAATTTAATATCATGTAGATATTCAAGTAGGTTTCTCTTTATAAATTATTAAAAAGTGTAACCCTTCCGCTAAATATTTAATCACACAGGAAGCCTTATCGGATTCTCTCACTTTTAATGTTTGATAAGTATTATAATAAGTAATTTCATTATTAATATGTAATTTCCTTATAGGTAAAGAAAAAAATAATAACATACTGCTATTTAATACTTAAAATATTCAAAGAAATATGCGCTGAACTTGCTGTTTACGTCGAAATCAGCGTTATGTAGTTACTCGGAAATAATCATAATATGATTACAGTACTTACTTATACACTTGATTGTTTTCCTCTTGAAATATTAATTTATCACGAAATAAAAAGTGCGAATACCATTGAAAAAAACACAAAAATAGCCTGTGAAAAGATTATTTTATAATTCTCATGGAATTTGTAAAGTTTTTCTTTTTTTTTTTTCAATTACTGGAGACCACTTTAAAATTGTTAACCGTTACATTATATTATATTGTTTGTGATTGATTACGCATCAAATGTTCTCAGTTCCAATTTTAGATTATTGACCTCATTTAAAAGGTTTATGAGAAAGTTAAAGTCAGAATTTAATTTCATTTTGAAGCGAGTGATGAAGTTATACTTAAACTTAAAAAAACGAAATTCGTTGAAATAAATGACGTTCATAAAATATTCCTTAATTGTATTATAAATATGAAAGAAACAAAAACAAATTGTTAGTAATTAAAACTAGCTGTCTGTCCGCGGCTCTGCCCGCTTTTCATCAATTCTACACTGCGTAACATAGTTTTTAAATAATCATAGGAAAATAGTATTTTGATGATTCGTATTTTATTCAAATTTTGTTAATTTGACCAGATCCATCTACGGACATGTATTTCGACCCGCTGAATACGAATTTGAGGTCCGTTTGGCACGGTCGCGTTCTTAAATTGATTAAAATTCTGAAAATTACGGTAAAAATTGAGCATCTTTTTCATTTTGAAAGGCTCCTAGTTTCTACAATAACTAATTAATGGTAAAAATCAAAACTATATTTACCATGATGATATTATCCAGGGATGAAACAGGGGATTCCGTTTGTATGAAATAAATGCCGCTAGCATAACCTCTTAATAGATTTTTTTTTTTCATATTTATAACTGCTACTTGCCAAATCAATTCGGTTTTTTTTTTTTTAGATTTTATTAAATTTTCTAATGTTAATAGGCCAAAATAATCATCAGATTCAGTGGAAGAGGACGTAACCGAGACAAACGGACCTCAAATTAGGATTCAGTGGGTCGAAATACATGTCCGTAGGTGGGTCCAGTTCGATGCACAAACAACTATCTTTTTTTGTGTGACGGTGTTATTTTCAAAATATAAAAGTTACGCGGAGTAACTCCAGCTATCTAACAAAAAAAGTCCCGTTAACAACGGTTTAGCCGTTCCGTAGATTTCCCGGAACAAACAAACAAACAGGCAGGCAACATTTAAAAAAAAAAAATAGTTTTGGTATAGGTACCGTATATACAATCATATGTATTTAGTAAAAAAACTGTTATTTTGATATTACAAACAGACATTTCAATTTAATTTATTAGTATATATTGGTTAAAGGTACCACAAAACACACAAGAAATCTATCACCTAGTAGTTTGAAATAATTTTTGTTAGCGATAAAACTACTTTGATTTATAAGAGTTATATTACACCCGCTTTCTAAAACCTACTACTGGCCATAGGTCTTCCACGCTATTAAAAGCGCGTACCGTTTTCTCTAATGCGATTTCACTGATCAATAATAAACGTTAATGTTTGCGGAAAATTGAACAAAGTAAAACATTATTTTCGGAAACTATTTTTAGTTTACAGTAGCCCTCTCAACAAATACTTATTAATTCACATACAGAACAAAATAGAAAGAATTTCACCACTAAATATTTAATCTCCTTACAACTACCTACTTACCTACATTTTGCCAACATTCTTTAATTAGCCACTTGCCTTCTACGTTTTACAACGGACAAATAATTATATTCGAAAGTTGCATCAACCTTATAGGTAAAGTAATTGAACTTCCTCATTT
This sequence comes from Samia ricini, assembly GCA_014132275.2. Taxonomy (NCBI): domain Eukaryota; kingdom Metazoa; phylum Arthropoda; class Insecta; order Lepidoptera; family Saturniidae; genus Samia; species Samia ricini. The sequence goes on along the minus strand of AP028165.1, from coordinate 11,349,290 downwards.
TAATGAGACTCCCAATAGAAATTATGCTTTACTAATAAACTTTCGATACTAGCTGTGTGCTCGCGGCTGCGCCTGTGTTTTATATATTCTTCACTGCGTAATGTAGTTTTTAAATAGCCAATGATCGTAATATTTTGATGGTGTTGTTCCTTGAATTGTGATTTGTTCAGAATTTCATGAGTTTTAATTTTTATAACGCAACCTTCGTTTTTTTTGCTTAAAAAAATTTGGTACTAAAATAAATATTTCTCATAAATTCTAATACCTGCCAGTGAAACTGCGTTGAATCGGATTTTATTCTAAATTTCATAAGTTTTAATTAATTATAATTAACGTATTAACGCGGAACCCTTTTTTAAAAAAAAAAACCATAAGTACCTTAAGTTACGCGGAGTAACGCCAACCATCTACCAAAACAAGTGCCGTTAAAATGTTATCCATCAGTTCAGAAAATTACCCGGAATAAATAGAAAGACGAAAAAAATTTAAAAATTGTATTTTTGGTATAGGTGTTTCATATGTATTTAGTCAAATAAATGTTATTTCGACATTACAAACAGACACTTCAATTTATTTATTAGTATAGATAAAGGCACAGGTACATAACCACCCACGTAGCTTCACGTAACTCCCGCGCGAGCGTCGATCCCGCAGGGATGCGATCCAAGGCCGGCTTGCCTCACAATGGGCCTTGCATACTTTTTATTGCTATTCTATACAATCTCACTATCTATTTTCTATGGAACTAGTTTCCTGAGGGCATTTCCCCGACCTATTCCTTCACAATCCATGATATTTAATGTACTATTATTATTTGCTTTTACTTTATATAAGTGAAAGGACTTATCCTTTGAATGAATACTTCAACTTGACCTAGATAATTATCAGTAGGGTTGACTATAATAACTTTAGTCACTTCGTATCATTCGCATTAACTTCATTACTTTCATATAGTTACAGCTCTATGTATTACTATTATAATAAAGTATATTTTTATAACAATAATAAAATGTCAGAAGAAATACAACTTAACATTTGTTTAAATCACTCTCAAAGATAGCTTGCGCAAAACAGGGATAGATCCAAAAGCAATCTATACAAGAAGCTCTTTGATTTTTTTAAGAGCTATCAATATTCGATAAAAAAAATTTGAATGTGAGGCGATTTCTTGGAATTTTTTACATAAAAATAGCCATGTGTGTGTTGGCTTACAAGAAATCAGATTGTTAAAAAAATATGCAAATATATGGGACCGCTTTCAATTTGCATGCAAACATTCAACGACTACAATGATCAGTGCTTTATAACTGCACGCACCGATGGCTATGTGTCTGGTCGGAAATTTATGCCTTCAATTTCACTGTCAATGAGAAATGCAGCACGTAGAGAATGCCTTTACAAAATGCGTATGTAAAGGCAATGCGATAAGATAATAAAATGTCAATATTTTTTCGATCTTCAACAGCGAAAGTATCTATTTATTATATTGCTGAACTTAGCATAGTTAGCATACCAAAAATAAATTACAGTTGTAAATTAGTTCAAAATTCAAGTAAAATACTAGATTACAATTATATAAAAGGCAACGGCTTTGTCTGTGTGTTTGGCCATTAATTGGCTTGTACTCCAAGAACCAGTGAACCGATTTACATGATTCTTTCTTTAAAAAACGTTGATATATAATCTAGTCAGATTTTAATAGATTAGTTACATTAGTTAATATTTAAGAAAAGTCACGAAGATAATAGTGAATTAAATCGGCACAAAATTATCCACCATTGTATTCCTTACAAATATATTAACTAAATTAATGAGTATTTAAAGGACTTAATACAGTAAATAATTATAAAAATCGTCATTTTACAAACATTGAATACCAAGGAGTAGCAAGCACAGCTAATTCATTAATAAACATACGCATATTCTTCAATAACTAACCTCCAATGATATTGTAGACCAATTTGGACCAATTAAAGATATTCACACACTTCACCGGCCACATCAAAGAAGTATGTAACGTGCATGTATTATATATTTTTCCCCCCTTACATTATCATTATTATTTTATTGTTTTTTTTCCAAGAATAAGACTTACATGTTCGCGTTCGAATTACTCATTAAAATTGAACTTTAAGTCACACGGGAAGCCCTTGCATTGTTTATCATATTTATACGTTTTTATTGTTAATTTAAACTAGGTATCTAAGAGTATAATAAAAAAAAAGTAGTTAAATTGTTTTGAAGCGATAATGGCGCAGTAGTTAGTGCGGTCGGATTCCGGGTGGAGGCAGGTTCGATCCTACTTATCCAACTCTAAATTCAGCCTGACCTTTTGTTGAAGAAAAACATTGCATGGTGGTAGAGCATTTTCTAAAAATGCCCGCCTGGGTAGTTACAACCATCAAGTTTAAAAACCTGTCGCCAAATACCAATAGGTTCCGGCAGCATCACTTGTGTACCAGTACCTCAAGGCTTAGTGTGTTTAGATGTTTACCATCTCGGACTACATCGTCACCTAACATCAAGTGAGATTGTGGGCAAAGCACGGAGCCATATACCTAGCGTGTAAAAAAGAGGCCGTTTCTTGTATTACTTAAGCACTATTTTTTTTTGTAACAGACCTCTATTTAAGCCGTTACGAATCTAAAATTTTTTTTAAATTTCTGTCTCTGTGTATGTCCAGATTTAACTCAAAAACGGCTTGACCGATTTCTATGAAACTTTGTACACGGGAAGTATATATACGTATGTCAAAACAATAATTAAGAAAAATTCTGTTCGTCTTTAACTCAAAAACGGTTTGACCAATTTAAATAAAATGTGTTGTAAGCGTAAAATATAAATATGTTAACTAGTGATTACATGGCTATAAAAATTATCAATTACATTTTGAATAATTATAAACTAAATAATAATAAAAAATATATTTGAATGACATTTAGTGTACGGGAAGCATATTTGAAGCAAAATCAGGGCATCCCACATTAAATCGAAGTTAGACGAAGTCGCGGATGCCTGGTAGTAAACGTTAAGTTCTAACTACCTTTACTATCTAATACTTGAAATTCAAATACACCACGAGTCGTAAAATGTTAAACTTTATTTATTACAGTCGCTATAAAATACTGTAAATAAATCAAAAGATTCCCTTTGCGATAGACGTATTCATTTTATTTCATAATATATTGACTACAGCCGTCTTACAAATGTATCTCATGCACGCATATACCTTTCTTGATTGCATTAGATTTATTGATTACTTAATTTGCTCCTATTGTTGTGCGGTTCAGCTTTGTTCTCTTACATTATTATGCGCCTTAATACCATCTAAAATAGTCTCTATTATTTTCTAAATTCTTTGATTAGAATCTCGCGTAGGTTTGGACACGTCACGGTCAATGGTCAGACACGATTCTACACGCAGATAAATTCAAGTTGTCGTTTATTACCACTAGAAATAGTTAATACAAAATATCGATGGGTATCAAAGTCAAAGGGGTCATAACTCTCCAAAATCGTAGACGTCGAAATGAAAAATCTCTTAAAAAAAGATTAATTTAACTTCCTTTATATCCGAAATATGGTCCTCCCCCCAACTCATTTGGCTGCGACCGTGCCATCCTACAACTAAACTATAACAATTTCAAATTTAACTCGACCGTATCTAATCTCAGGCAGCTAGTAATATGTATGTTTCACTTTCTAATAATTCAGTAAAATTGAATAATTAATTTTCATACATTGTATTAAAAAAAACTATAAACTCTATGGAACTTGTTTGTAATTTATTATGCATTATTTTTGTTTCGACAACATTTCAAAATAATTAACGTGTATCCCATATAACTTTTTATGATGTTATAAAATATCCTTATTTTATTATAGACCACTGAAACGTAATCCAGTTGAACTAACCCTTTTACTTAAATGTATAATTACCATAATTTTATGTGACAATATTTATAGTTGATATATTATAATTTGTTTCAGCGGAGGGAAGCCTGTCCAACTTTGCTATCCGCAAAGTTCACTACACGGCAAGCAATACCCTCAAGAATAGCCTGTTTACGCCCGACACCAGGTACTCGTGCCTTCTTTATTTAATTATCACTTATTAACTATATAATTTAAGTTAATTCTCACACTAGTGCGTTTGCTTAACAGCTTAAATAAATTTTAAGGTATTTATTTGCCTAATGCCAATATTTTGTAAATACTCAGTGATGTAATATTTAAACAGCTATTTCATAAAAATGTAAATACATATAGCACTTTTCGTAATACTTATTTTTTTGCGGGGTGGTAAAGTTTTAGTACTTGTATTGGTCGCTACCACTGTACACTTATGAAAAACTCCTTACAGGCACACTTTAAGTGGATATGAGATTGGCAACATATATGAAAAATATGTATTTTAGAAATCTATTGCTATCGCGTTGCACCCAGAAGAAGGAATCACAAAACGCGAAAAGGACAACTATAGTTAGGGCTGATTATACCTATGTAAAATAAACAAAATCATCACTTCGTATTCCCCTGTTTCCTCCTCCAAGACTAGGCCGATTTTAATTTTTTCGTTCAATTATAAAAAGAAAGATTTTGGCTATGCTATGGCTATGTTTTACTTTTTTGTTTTTATTCGTCAATTTTGTTTGTCGGACGTCTGAAAAGGACAGTAAAATTCTCGTTTTCGAAGGCTTCTAGTCTCTATAATAATTAATTTGTGCACGAAATCAAAACATACGGGCATAGCGGTGGTAAATATATATTACATGGTATACAAATATATACTATAATTCCAATAACCAGAGAGAAGACATGGAAATACATTTGTATGGAATAAACGCTGCTCGTATATCCTCTTAAGAGGATATCCTGGTGGCATTTATTCCATACACACGTAGTCCCCTGTTTTCTCCCAGGATAATAACATTATGGTAAATATTTGTATACCAAATAATATATAAATAAACTAGTTATTGCAGAAAATAGGAGCCTTTGGAAAAAAGGTCGATTTTTACCGTCATTTTCAGACATTCGTCAAAATAAATTTGATGGATCAAATTTGAAAAAACAAAAATGTACAGGCATAATCAAACTCTTTATTATTCTAAAAGTGAAAGAAAATTACCGTTATCGCTTTTAGATTATACTTGATTTACCATCAGATAAAGTGAACTTATTTAGTTTCGACTAAAAAAACCCCTAAAAATCTATTACAGACCACCGAATTTACGCAAGTTGTATGAAAAGGCTATAACCGATCGACTATCGGCCTCTGCGCTCGATCAACTGCGGAAAGAGTCGGAAGACTCATCATTTCTGCTCTGCACGCCTGTACTTAGTACAAAACGTCGACGGGTCTATCCAAAAGTCGACGTGGAAATTGAAACCCACATCGTGAGTGCTACTATTATTCGTTTTTATAATTATGTATATACAGAAAATATCACTCAAAATAAACCGATGAATAGTTTGTTTTGTAAATGCTCTAATTAAAAACTCGCAGAACCGGTGCCCGATGGGGCCAATGGGTTCTCGAATGGCTGTCGCATACTGGAAAACGTAACGTGGCTAGGCCCCCTCACAAGGTGGACCGATGACCTGGTAAAGATCGCGGGAATCCCCTGGATGTGGGTGGCGCAAGTCCTATCGTCGTGGAGATATTTGGGGGAGACCTCTGTCCAGCAGTGGACGTCTTTCGGTTGAATAGATGTATGGAAAAACTTTCATCACTTTAGCTACATTTAAATATAGTACATTTTTTGTTTCGACAACAAACGTTTTATTGGTAATTGTTTATAATGTGGTTTAGGATCTTCACAATTTTATCTAATTCAGTCTTATTACACTGTTATTATACAATCGCATTTAAAGGAAATAATAACATTTTATTTTATTGAAAAAATTCTGAATATTTCTTAGTAAGAATAATTACCTTAATGACATGTTTAATTTGATGTAACATAAACGTTCGCAGATTAAAGATTCATTAGATTATTGCAGTAACATTGCACGTACTATCGCGGTAGTTCTCATTGTGTATGTATTTAAAACAAAAATAATACTATACATATTTTAATGATTAACAAATAACCACACAAGATCAACAAATATTTGAAAGAATTTTCAACTAGAAACTATGCCAGGATGACGCGTATCTCACGGTTTATCAGTACCTAAACATTTCACATTTGAATATAACACAAATAATAATATATACTTTAAAAAAATGTAGAATAATTCAGTATTAATTTTTTTTTTTAAATTAAGAAAACAATAAATAAATATAGCTCATCAAGTAATACACCAACATTTTCAGCCGTCGGTTGTAGAACAGCTTAGAAAATGGACTTCAAAGGAAGCTATAGGGGACGTTACTGCACTTCCCGATGCTTCTATGAGGATTGCCAGTTGCGTCACATTAACACCGGACGAGCTGTCTGAATGTGGCTCGGGTGATGACGAACCTATTGACCATAAACTTCCAAGCCCCGAGGAACAGCTCAGGATCATCGCTTCCAAGTAATATAAATGAAATCAAATCATTTTAACCTTTAAAGGTTTTTTTTTATTTAAATAAGGTATACAAAAATAGATGAAATTCCTTAGTAACTTGAAAACTAACAAATTATTCACTATTTGTTAATGTTTTTAATAGATTTAATTCCTAACAAGGACTTAATTTCCTATTATTATCATATTTACTACCAACTTTTTCAATACAACAAAATTCATTTTCATACAGTGTCTGAAATTACTTCTAAAGTAGTAAAAGTTGAGTTTTGAACAAACTAACGTACATTCGATACATTCTCTAATGTATTATACTCTCACGATTTAAACTGTTAATACGGCAGATGACTGGGATGACGGGACAAGCTTACCTCAGAAGGGTGACGACTGTCACGCGCATATAGATACATGGGTAGGAGATTCGCAAAAATTGCGGCAGACTTTCAAGATAGCAAGATTTTGAAGTTATGATGGCTCATATAGTAATTTGATTTGATTACGCGCCGATGGAATCAAACCGACTAACACCCCAAAACCAACCATCCAACCCAACTCTCACTCAACACTATACTGAGACTGAGTATCAGTGTAGGAAAACATCGTGACGAAACCATAGCCTGGTGGCTGGGTATTTTGTCTGGCTAGCTACCATATTTCAAAGCCTGAAACAAAGCACCAATAAGTGTGTTCCGGCAGTACCATTTCAGGGCCTGTAACTTAGTGTGTTTACCACCACATTTGTCACTTAACATCAGGTGAGATTGTGACCAAAGCGTTACACTTGTACAATATAAAAAATTTAAATATTTTCAACTTAAGAGTGAGACAGATTAATTAAAAACAAATTTCCTACCTCAATACTAGGCGTCCTTTGCGATGTTATCCTTCATTGAATGTTCAGCTTTACCATACGCTTTGAATTCACTGCTTTGGACATCTTTCCAAACACTAACATAATGACTTCAATAAAAATACAATTAATTAAGTATTTGTGTTTCCCTTGACTGAAATACAATGCCATATGCCTTTATATTTATACTTAAACGCAGTCACAATTTGCGTCGAAATTAAATATCCGGACCCCAGGCGAGATACATTTCAGCATCCTTTATTTCATATAATTAACAGATTCGTAAATTGAATACTCCCTTTTGTTAAAAACCTTAGGTATATTACCTCCTTTTAACGTCGGCATTATTTAATAATTTATATATGATATAACCTTAACAATTATTATGTATCTTTGAATTAAATTTGGAAGGAAGATGAACTTGTTCTTGAGTGCCAGGTATAATTCTAATTTTAAAATTCCAGATTTTCCCCGGAAGTCGTTGCAATCGACACGTCAGGAAAGTTCTTCGACAGAATGTGCAACTCGCGAAAGTCGCTTCATATTGAAAGTGGCACAGGGGAAACGGACACCGTGAAACGACGGACGCGTACTAGAAAACCTCGGGGTAAAAGACGAAACACCATTTCGGGCACTGATCAGAAAGAGCTTAGAGAGGCTATAGCTGGGTAAGCTTATAGTGTGCACTGTACTTACACTCACTACCAGATTATATTATCATTGACAATATTCACATTGTTTTGTTCCGTGTTCAGTAGATAATGTAATCTAAAATTACTCAATTAACTATTCCGTGAGCACTGTATATGTGGATAGCTTTAACGGTATAATTATAAACGTCAGCGCACATTTTAACATCTCGTTGATAATACTATCTCGTGCTTCTGTGAATACATTAAGTTTAACATTGATTGTCATTGTTTAAATGGAATAAAACTAATTAATAAAAACAAAGACAACCAATTATTTGTGCACTCGATTCACTAATAGTGCCATTTGTTCATTTGGCTTCATGATTAATTTTTATCTTTGAAGATATCCGCTATCAAGTGACAGAGCGGTTTTCTCAAAGATTTTTAAAAAATAGTTATGCCTTTAGCGTGTGACTAATGCTTTGCTTGGTTTGTTCTATCATAGCGATGCATCAAATGCTGTGCCTTCCGAAGAAATCGAAGAAAGCAACACCGTCATCAGGTCACAATCTAGCGACTTACTTAAGAAAAGCCCTATCGACCCGGTGGCGAAGAAAGGACACTTTAATTCTTTAAAACGATGGGGCAAAAATCGATTAAAATTGATCGGCAGGTCACCAAGCACCAGCAGGGATAGCTTTAAAGATAGTGTTAAAATAGATTTAAAATCACCAACAAAACAAGAAGAGACTCAACTACAAGAAACTGTAACTATGCGTAAGAAACGCGAGGGCAGTGAAGACAGAAGATCACATGAAAGGTGTGCGTCTTATTCATCTTCAGAAAAAAGTATAGGCGTTCCTACAGCTGTTTCCTCAACAGCTACTATAAACAACGGCGTAAAATTACGAGGCCCTTCAATCCAAAGAAGACTTCGGCGGTCAGGAGTTGGCAAAGATGAACCTCATTCTTCAAGCGGCAATTGGTCAGCTAGTTCAGAATCAGGTAGAACCAGTATAGGCTCAGAAATAACTACAACCACAGTCCCACCTAAAAGTACAACATCCGCTGCTACATCTAACAATTCCCTTAATGCTCATCACGGTCCACCAAGTTCTATTATTAGTCGTAGAAGATTCCCAAACACATCTGGCTCTGGTAGTGTAACAAGTGAAGGTACACTCACACCAGACATTATTCACGACTTACATGAAGACTTAGAGACGAGCTCTGAATTCTCATGCGATACAGAAGGATACTATACATCTTTTCATATGGACTCTGGCTTAAAAACTTTAAAAGAAGAGGACATCATACCAAGCACTCCTATACATACAAGTAATGCTTTATCTAACTCATCCAACAGTCAAACTTTGACTGCAGAGAATGAATACGAATTATTTGGAAAAGGGTCAACCAGTACTACCACTAGTTCTGCCGGTACGGTTTGCACAACGCTAATGGCCGCCGGTAGCGATAGGTCACTTGTTATAGGCCCCACAGTCCCAGAAAGAAAAAGCTCATTAACCCAAATTAATCGAAGCCGTAATAACATTGTACATAGCGTAAATACTAGCTTGGAACGAACCATAAATCCCTCTTTTCCAAATTCTCCTTTCACTAGCTTACGATATAATCCTGTTCGATCCTTTGCTGATAAGAAATTATCTGATAACTCGTCAGAAAAAAATGAAATACCAACTTCATCTCTTATAATCACAGGAAATGTCGGTAGAGAAATAACTGCAGTTGCAGAAATTCATACTGAAACTGAATTAGAAAGTGTAAAAAAGAGCACTGGAACAAGCTCTCCAGACTCCGGACATAACACCTCAAGCTCGCCCATCGAAGATTCTGTGTCTAGTGCGCATGGAAAAAATAGTCTTTCAGAACAAGACTTTTCGGAATCATCAGATTTAGAAGGAACTGAAAGAATTGAGCGCATTAGATACAAAACTACAATCAATAGTTCCAGAATACCTTCTATGTGTGTGATTACACCCACAAATTCAGATGACGAAAGTGAGAACGGTAAAAAAGAAAGTGAATCAGGAATAAATATTATTGACAAATTAGCACATGAAAATTCTAAGGTTCTTCAGAGACCAAAATTAGAATTACCAATTCACGAAAAATCTAAAAATAACTGTGTTATTCCTGAAAACAATAAAACAAATAATAAACCTATGAATCAAATCAACTTAAAGAATTTACAACCATTTAATAGCTTGATGTGCAAATTAAAAGGTGTTCTTCCACATAAACTTTCAAGCAAACGATCACCTGTTTCCAAAGAATCTCAAATTGTAGATGATATATATGATTCTGGTGATTATGTTACTATAGCTGATGTAAAAAAACAACAATCAGAAAGCGAGCTTTCATAATGGTCTGTGCGGAAAGCACGACGTTGTTAAAAAGAACTTACAAGCTGTTTTATCTGGGAAACTTCAAGAAACAGAATATGTTTCACTAAATGAACTTCCAAATTGTTTAAGTGAAAGCAAGGATTATATCGAGCATGGTTTTGAAGATAAACCTTCACGAGCATTAGAAGAAATACAAAGAAAAGGTGCAAAGGTGACTTTAGATTCACATGGCCAAGTTATTTATTCGTCCGATACACTTAAACGTAGAAAAGGTGCTCACACAACCTTTGAACCTGGGCCTTTTGTCCAAGAAATATGTCCGACCACATCAGTTATTCAACGGGAAACTGCTGACATCGTTAAAGTAGTGGATGAAACTGATTTTCCGTATGAAACACAATCGCAATGTTTGAAACCCACGTCTCCACAGTTGGGGAAAATGATTATTAAATCACCAATAAAACCAGACGGGCCTATCACAACAGAATTCGTATCTCTACCGACACCCAAACCAAGTACAATTATAACTGCTACACCTGTTACTGAAACACCTGCCACAAATCATCATCAAACAACAAAAATAACCAAACCCGAACAAAACTTGCCACGTATAGTAGACGCTATCACTAGAACAGGAGCATATGTAAATATACATGATGCAGAGGGTGTCAGCTTATCGCCGACGAAAGACGATCCAGCAGGTAAGAAAATTGATTGCTCAAAATCTATTCCAAGAGATAATACAAAATCTCAAGTACAATATCTTGACCAACCATATGAATTAAACGAAAATGTAACCCCATTTGTTCCCAATTTTCAAACACCGATCATGTTACAAAACAAAATTCACTACGAGTGTAATAATAGTTCATGTAATAAAATATCTGAAGTTTTGAAAATGTTTACAAATATAAATAATTGCGATATAAATGAAGAATCTATATCTTTTCATAGTAACGGAGAAAAATACGACAAATGCATTAACGCTAAAATTAAACGTAGTGATAGTTATAAATTAGCTAATTCCCCTCTTATGCCCATCAGAAAATTATTGAAACTTGATAGTTTTAGTAATGTCGTTAAAAAAGTAGATTCTTTAGAGTTTATTCAAGCTGAAATAACGGCTGATTTGTTGCAAGAGCAAATTAATTACCCACCAACTGTATCGCCAAAACTAAATCACAAAATTAATTTAAATAACGACAATTTTGCATGTATGAAAGATACATATGACATCATAGACAACAATTTTGAATGTAAGTTATCGGCATTAACACTAAGCCCGTTCACTACTCCAATGCCAAAAAGGCATTCGGTGGCTTTCGTTCCTGACACAAGGGATACTTCTATTGAAATTTTGTCAGCTATTCTAGATTCCGATCCAGATAATGTCTGTGTTCTCCATTCAGCACCTGTTGTTGACACACACAGTAAAGTTACTATGCCAGTAGATAGCTCTAAACATCGAGCTAGAATCTTATCAATTTCTGAATCTCAGTACGGTACAGAGATATGGTAATTTGCCGATAAAGCTCTCTATATCATAATAATAATTAAAATAAGATTTTTATTGTTTCCGTTACCGTATTAAAGTAATATATATTAAATTATTTCTACCATATTTTATTATGAGGAAATATTTAGTCTTAATTTATAGGTAAATATATTTTCTGGAGCGATCTAGATGTTGATATATAATTACTTATTATATATTAAAATGGAAGTTAAATCCGTCCAATGTAAAATTAGTATTGAAAACGTCTTCCTTATAATAAATTGATATTTGTAACCTGTGATAAAACATGATATTGAAATGTATATTTTAAAACTTTTTGAATTTTATATCAATTCCTATGTTTATTGTATTTGTACATTATTTTATTTGCCGGTTTTCTTATTTTATAAAAAAAAAACAAATGCATGGTGGCTTTTCACCGTAAAGTGCACAGCTTAATTACTCGTTGTCCATATGTTTTTGTATGTAAGTGCATGGTGTGTTATTCTTTGTGACTATGTGTTTGTAAATAATATTATTATAGATTGATTGTGAATTAACGTACTTATTTCATTTCCCACCTTCAGCTCGCACCCTCACTTCTAGCAATCTGCACTGTGTAGGAAAATAATATGAAACCAGTTTTATAATCACTTCTAAAAAAAGTATTTGAAATAAGACTGTTTTCACTCCACCTCATCAGAATACCTACATGATTCATAAAATATTGTAAATTACCATGGGATGATATATCGACCTATAACAAACATATACTAATTCACTCATCAGCAGACTTCACCAAGGACCAGAGATAACACCACTAATTTTTTTTACTTTTTTATATTCATCAAACACTATTTTTTTTTTTTTAATTTTACCAATTAATTATATTTTTAAAACACATTTTCCTTTTTTGCACTCATCTCACAACGCTTTGCACAGTGAAGGAGAGGGCTTCAAACGTTGCGACTTTATTCGTCCAGTTCTTCAAAGGTAAATTTATGTGTTGCTTTATTGGCATGTGTATGACTTTGCATGAGACCTTCTAAATAAGATACTCAACCATACTAACAATAAAAACAGCACGTAGTAGCACAAACTTAAAAAATATAGAATATTTTGCGTGATATTTATATGTATTACAAAATGCAATAATTATTACAAACAATAAAACACCATGTACTTTTTTTACAATTCTAAACTAACCTAATATTATTATTGTACATGTAAATTTTGTTAAACAAAAAAAATAATATATTTTGTTTTAAATTAAGTTTAGTTTTATGGGATTGGCACTGTTAATATTACTTATATATATCTATTAAAGTATCTCGTAGTAACATTTAAGTATACGTAATTAATACGTTTGCAGGTAAAACATTACGATAATACACACATATGTTTAAAAATATTTACAAAATATATGACCAAAAACGTTCTATATATAACCACAAAGTAATGACAAATTGCTTGTAAATTTATTGAATGTATAATATTGTATCAGTTGTTATATGTACCTATAATACCATATATTAAATAAGCAAAAGTAGAACGATTTATATTTATAACAAGCTTTTATTTTGAATTTTCAGACTATCGACATTCCACTGCTGACAAACCCTTTTTGAATGTACCGCAGAGCCTAGTCCAGGATAAGGGACCATTAATCAATTTAAATGCATTCAAACCAAATCTGTTGCGACACAATACCGCACACCTCCGCGGAAGACACGGTGTGTTGTAATTATGAAAATTCTACAAATACTTTACAAAGAGAGCCTCAGAAATTCTGGACACTTCCAAAGAGAACTACGGAAGTAACATCTCGACCATCATCTGAGAAGATAATATTGAATGTTCCTTCTAATAGTACAATTCATGAAAATCAACCAATACCAGAAAGTACTAGTTATACTCAGGAAGACTTAATTAAGATATCACCAATAGATCCAAGAATAGCAGGAACCTTTAAATCATCCACACCCTCAAATAAAGAAAACGTAATAGACCTCAGTTGCAAAATGTTATCCCCCATCAAATCAACGATGACTAATGAGGAATTATATGCTGTCATACACAAAAGCAAAAAGAAACTAAATATAAAAGAGAATCCAGAAAGAGCAGAGTCACCGGCTCTATCTTCAGTTAGTTTATCTCCAGTGAATTCAGAAACTTCTCTGTATACAAAAGGTACACAAAGGTATCCTGAAACAGGTTATTTTGGTGATCCAAGAAACCGAATGAGTTGGTCACCTGCGGACAAACAAATCTCAAGTACAAATCTAGGTATAGCAAAACAAGATACAAATTGCGCAGACAGGTATGGACCCATACAACAAACCTCGCGGCTCGATTTTAAAAAACTTCTGTTGCAACATAGCGTTAAATTAAATACTTTGAGTCCTCAAAATAAATCAAATAAATTGTCAGCCGTTGAACAGTTGAAATTGTCCAAAGATAAAAACCCTTTACAACCAACAACAGTATCAAACAGGTCACAAATCAATATCTTAGATCTAAGTGGGTCTCCGAAAACATACACCCATAGGAAGGTTATTAAACCTTATCCACAACCTGCATCGCCAGGAAGAACAGGAGCACTTATTAAAGAACATAAAAACACACCGAAAATTTTACTGTCTCCAAAGTCACAGTGGCGGTTTTCCAGTCCACGATCCGATGTTCTATCTACACCTATTCCAGAAGCATATAATGAAGATGAACACTCTAATAGTTCTGGCGAAAGAAACGATATATCGCCTGGCAACCTATCATCTAAAACAGTTCCTATCGTAACAAATCAACATTTCGGAGCGCGAAGGAATCTAATACCGATAAACGAACACACTTTGGGCGTTGAAAGTGAATTTCCTGAAACCCTTGAACACGGTGTCTTTCCTTTAAATTCTGAATTTAACAAATCACAAGGGTTATCGAGAACAGAAATAATGCAAGCAAAGCGAGCAGAATTTTTCAACAGCCCACCTGAGCCCGTTCCAAAACTTACGTCATTTAAAAGTCCAACGACGGCTGGTCCGTCCGAAATCAATAGATTTAAAACATCCCCAGAAAGGGGTAAAATATCACCCACATTAGAAACAGCGTTATGATAAAACAATGTGAAAGAAACATTAAAGCGGTGCTTTAACTTTTTGGAGGAGGATTGTAAATATAGCATTGAAATTATAGAAGCTTTAATCTAGTCTTTTCTTGCTACGTAATGCCTTTTTGTGGAAATTACATTTTCCAATATAGTAAGTATATCACTACTTATATTGTACGTAATGGAGCTCAAAAAGGTTCATTTTCTTTTGCTCTATGGGGCCAATTTTTATTATGGTATTATTATACAACTTATGGGTTATAAAACATAGAATATAAGTTATTTATTGAGTACATATTAGTATGTAGTGTTTTGACAATTTTCAAAGTTTTTAAGTTATTCAGAATACAATTTTAAATAAAAAGTGTTGAATAGTAAAATTTAGTTTTAATTATTATCACGGAAAATTATAATAGGATTATGCAGATCCTTTCACATATGTACGTCTGGTCGATCTTTGTACTATTATAACAATAATGAGTAGAAAATAAAGCTAGAAAATTGCATCAGTAAACATTGATACAAGTGAGTCAAGTTGGTCATTACACTCGAGGTTGGACTGTAATCAAGAGTTCTAAATAATGAACGTAATGCAGCATTTTCATTAGACATTTTCAACAAACATACGAAAAATAAAATGATATGAACATATTTGTTTTTTTGCCAATGTTATTTGCCAGGACTCACATACATTGTTATATTATAATATTGATCACAACATAATAAAAAAACAAAAATCAAAGTAAAATTATTTTCCAGTTTCATCCTCAATTGCCTCATCTTCAGAAATTTCAGATACATTGTCCTTTTTAAAATCATGGATATTTATATTAAATTTGTTCATGTGCCTTTCTGTGGCTTCAAATGAGTAGCAATCTGTTATTTCGAATTTAGTGTGTAATTCTCCTTTAATAGTTATAATCAAATCATCTAGCGTCATTGCATTTTATTACGTAGTGGTTATAAAAATATTTGCACAGTATAATAGATGGCGCTGAACGCTAGTGGAAAAACAGTAAAACTTAGGAATGAAACAGAAAACAATGGCATCAATGTGAAAACAGCAAATCTACTGTTAAAACAATAGGGTTGGTAACACTGGTCATGAAGTATGAGGTCTAGTGTTATTCTAAAGCAGCAGTGGGCTAGAGAGATTGACCAGTCTCAGTTATTTAACGGCTAGCTTTTCACACTGTAGAGTATGAAAAGTGTCTTATTCTGAGTCAACTATTGCTTGGGACTAGATTTGAACAGTTCTCCTAGGTTTAACCCTTGTGGCCCGGTGGGTTCGCTGCAGGGGGCGACGCGGTGCTTGCGAAAGCCCCCCCGCCCCCGTGTCGCCCCTATCCCAAATGCAACGGACGGCCCCGGGGGGTTTTAGTGGGTATTTCCGGGCACTTCACGCCCGGGCGAGTCCCACACTGGCACGGAATTCGTCCCTCCGTGCCCCCTTACCTATTGCATTGGAGGACTTCGGTCTCACTAATGCAATAGGTAAGGGTAGTGCGTAAATGCATTTCCCCAAGTCAAAAAAAAAAAAAAGGTTTAACCCCTGTAATGAGCGTTTCCAGTTATCATGAACGATTCATTTTTCGCCATAAGTAACAACAATATTCGAAATCCTTGTGATTGTAATGGTTGAGTAATTTAACACAGCAACCAATGCGTGTTTTGGTGTACTTCAGTCAATTCATGCGGTACCCATTTCTCCAACTTTTCTCTTTACGCTAACTCCAAGCTTTCTGCTAACTCTCAAATGATTATTTAAAAGCTATATAGAAGAAGAATATATGAAAAGCGGGCAGAGCTGCCGGCATACACCTTAGCATAATAAAAATGTCATGTTATTAATTTGCTTGAATAATTCAAGGCACAAAAATGCAATTATAATATTCTGGTAAAGAAAGATATTTTCATTCCTGGTTGATGATTTCGGATTTTTTTATTTTATTTTTAACGATTGTTTGTAATCGGCGATATTTGTGTCGCGAGCTGGTCAGATCAACATTTAGTTATATTTTGATACAAAGTTATTTATTTGGACGAAGAATTGTATTGCTGTAGTTTTTTATCCATAGACCTAAGACTGATCTGTGGTCTGTGATTAAGAAACATTATTTTACTGTTTTCTAGAATAATTTCTGTCATTAATACCATCATATAAGTCAATTGACATAAGTTAAAATTACAAAGTAAGATTATAATAGATTTATCGTAAAATATTCAAGAAATAATTGAGGTCATTGTGAGAAGCAGTTTATTTACGATTACAACCCTTTCAATGAGCACTGAACGTTGCTCTCTTAAACTTAGATTCTTAACCTTGGTGATCACAACTGCAGATCTGATCAATGAGAGAGCAACTGCAACTTTGAGCATATCTCACGCATTGACAGCACCAGTAACTATATTCACAACCTACGTTTTCATGGGAGGATTTGTGATAGGAGCTGTAAGAAATCACACATCTTCACAATTTTTACAAATCTACGCTCTTGTAGTATGTTCGTTTATGCAAGCTTGTTTGTCTATTGTGGTGTTTAAGGATCTTAAAATGAATAATATAGATAATAACAATGCAGCATTAATTCTAAATGGTGTGCTACCGATGCTCATAATATTATCAATACTCGCAGATCTCTCGCACTAATCATGTTTCAGAACCGTGACCAAATTATTCAACCTGCCTTGCCTGGAGGATCGAGTCAAGTATCATGTTTACATATTTAAGATATTTAGCATTTACAATTTAGTACATTTTTTGAAATTGATTTACATTAAAAGTAATTCTTCCTCTTCTATTTTCTGCTTCCATATATTTCAACTACACCTTAGAGTAGTTGACTGTTTTTTATTCATCAATAACAACAGACCACATCATATGTTAAGGCCTTTACAGCATAACTGCGCCTTTAAAGCGATGATGGCGCAGTTGATAGTGCGGCCGGATTCCGCGTCAATGGACGCGGGTTCGAATCCACCTATCCAACTCTAAAAAACCACCTCGAGCTTTCGGTGAAGGAAAACATTGTGAGAAAACCATAGTATGATGATAGAGCGTTTTGTAATAATGCCCACCTGGGTAACTACCACCCCCAAGTTTAAAAACCTGTCGCCAAATACCAATAGGTGTGTTCCGGCAGCATCACTTGAGAACCAGTTCCTCTAGGCTTAGTGTCTTTACCATCCTGGACCACATCGTTATTTAACATCAGGTGAGATTGTGGTCAAAGCACAGCATATATAGTGTAAAAAAAAGATTAGGTAAAATTGGTAAAGATGTTGCTACAACCCGTACATATTAATAACAACATAACCAATTTTAAACATGTTTAAAATAAAAAATGAAATGATATATAACAAAATGAATTCTTTATAACAAGAGATTTTTGTATGACATTATGAAATAATTTAGTATTTCCTGAACTCCTTCAAACACCCATGAAGATAACTCGGAACCCTGTGTTTTTTCACGACAACAAAGTCAAGAACGTTATGAAAAAAAAGTATGTTTTATACAGATGTTTAGACATGTATGATACGAAATTCTAAAACATTGATCTATTTCATATTTTCACACAAAATTTATATCCCCATTATATTATGGGTACGGGAAAAGAAACTAAATACACATGATCTATAATTGCAACAGATACAAGCATGTATACAAACATACACTTCATTTTAATTCTGTTATCAATAGAAATAACAATAAGCAACAAGAAATATTAATTGAACACAATATTTGCCGCGGACACAGTACGGCGGCCGACCAAGGTTATCAGCAAGTTGCCTAAGTAGGGATGAAAATCCTTTCCGAAAAAAATTGTTTTTTTGAATCGATTCGTATCTAAGCTTGATTAATCGATTCACAATACATTAAGGTTCAAAAGATTGAACTTTCAAAGTAAAAAAGTATTGATTGTCGAGCTAATTAAAGTATCCTTTTTGTTTTCTATGATATTATGATTATCATAGGCAAAAAATAAAACAGTTTAGTGTCATTTTTCCGTAGTAGGTTAGGCATTCTTTTTTTTTTTGTTTAGTTTCTATTGATGACCTTTAGTGCTGTTAATAAAAAAAAATTGGTAACAGTTTTTTCAATAAATGTTGATTACAGTCTAATTTCGACCTCCGGAAGAATTACTATTTACGAATAAAAGTCAAATGAAACAAGTCGAAAAAAAATTGTCCCCTTAGTCCTCGATGTTTTGTGAGTCGAATAAAAAAATCGATTTTTTTTTCGAATATCTAATACCTCATCCCTACTTAGGCGACTGATGACCTCGGTTGCTCGCCATACCATGTCCGCAGTCCGGTCCGTACGTGTAACTTTTTATTGATTTGTTTAAAATCTTCTTAGAAAGCCATTTCATGATGGCAATAAATATTTTTCAGAATCTCTTTCTTAGTTACATCGAATAATCTTACAAAGAATTTAATTATTGAAAACATGTAATTGACACTGGAAAAAATTCTCATGCAATCTTTGTGCTTATTTAAATGTTGTAAGTACATTAACTGAATTGTATGGATAGATAAAATAATGATATTTTTATGGGAATTGCTCAGTTATGCAAGGAACACTACTTAGTATATTATTAGAACTAAAACCTCGGCAACGCAAACTAGAAAGAAGAAGTAATATTTAGGTTCGCAAATAAGAGAACTTTGAGGGGTAAAAAATTAAAATGAAGTTAATTTAGACTGAATAACTAGCACAGAATTCTTTTACGTATGTATGATAATTATTTTAGATTTTTTTTTTATGAAATCTATCTTTAAATCATCCACATTTTTTCTAACAAATTTCTAAACTGTTAATGTCTCTTTAAATAATACTTTGAACTCCAGCTTGGATTTCATCTTTGTTAATCTTAGCATAGTATCTGTAGAACTCATTAAAAGGCAACGCGAAGACAAATTTCTTGTATATAAACAGTAGGAAATGCCCAGAAGTAACACTCACAGATTTTTGGTTAGTTAATTTGCCTTTGAACTCCATTAGAAAAGGTGAAAAGGAAAAGAACTGTAAAATAAAATGCTCTTATCAGAAAGTCTATAGTAGTATAAGTGATTTTTAATGTATTGGAACAAAATATTATAACTATTTTTGCAGTTATTCATTTATTAACTTATTTGAATTTGAATTCATTATAAATGAAATATTCATTACAAGAATTATATACCTGATACAAATATTTTAATGATATGTATCTAATTAGGACTATCAAATCCATAGGAAACATCCTTAAAAGGTAGGAGGAAAAAGTTTCCTTTTGACAGACAACTGTAATTACTTAATAACTGGCACCACTTAAATGTTAAATTTAACAAACTACATTTATTATGTTAAATGTACTGTTATGTGATGTATACATATATATATATATAGTTAAAATGTGTTATATTATCCAATGGCTGTTTAGCCTGTCACTAAAAATTCAATGAGTGTTATTAAATAATATCCAAGTCAGTATTTATAATACCAATTAATAAAATTGGTTATGTGTAGAGAAAATTTACAAAACTAAGATTGTTCTAAATTTTTGGAAGGGAGTTTTTCCCTATCTAGTAATAATCACTAGATTATTAGTTTTTTATGATTTTTAGTGGAACAACTTAGGTTTAAAAACACAAAACACATTCTGATATTAATAAATGGTTTACAGAAAATTATGAAATCCAAAGATAATAACAAAATTACTTAGTCTCAGAACTACAATGCTAGAAATTAAAATAATAAAACCTAACAACTTCTATTTTGAATAAATGAAATTTTAAAAAAACTTAGGTTGAAGCATAATAAACTGATTTTGGTCAAAAACAGAATTGAGCATATAGATAGAATTGATAATAAACTGTTTTTTTTTTAAATATTTATTTATTACAAATTATTAAACTACATTGATGTTTTTACATTAGGACCAAGTCAGACAATGATGTATAAACAATGGACACTCTTTCAAATGTCACCACTTTCTGAACAGTATATACATCAGAAATATAATATTCCATTTAGTATACCCAATATTGTCACTTTTAAATTATAATAACTTTATGTTTAAAAACATGTACACATTACACACCAAGTTTTCACTGTTTATTCATTGGTGGTGCATTCATAAGGGGTGGTCTCATCTGTCCCATCGGCCCCATTGGGCCCATAGGACCCATTAATGGGCCCATCATAGGTGGTCTCATTCCCATCATTGGAGGCATTGGACCATGAGGGCCCATCATCATAGGTGGCGCCATGGGGCCGCCGGGACCCATCGTTGGCGGAGGTATCATGCCTGGCGGACCACCGGGAGCGGGAACTGGAGGTCTAGGCCCACCTGGACCCATCACTGAAGGATCCCAAGGTGGTGGAATAGATGCACCTTTTGTGCCAAATGGATTTTGTGCAATTTTACCAGCTTTAAATGCTGCTGTTGTCGCGTCGATAAGATGTTGTGCTTGTTCTTCCATCCATTTTTGATAGTAAAATTTCACATTGTCTTTATGTTTTCTACCTGTACAGTGAGTTTTCCTGACACTTGGCGAGTCATGAGTTAAATATGTGTCACAATAATCACAATAATATTTCGGCATTTTTACTATACAATTCCCTAACAGATCACAACAAACCACGCTTGATATGTTTCCGATAAATTTAGTGACAGGCAAGAACAGGGTCTCCAGATAGAGTTTTCGAAATTTCCCCATTACAGACAAAAAAATCCCAAAAATGATACTATTTCAAAACTTTTTCCCATATACGTAAAGTTCTGTATTTCTCAGTATCGTTTTTTAAATAATTTATGGAGGTGATAAAAACGAGTAAAGGAAAGGAGTGAATGCGGAGATTACAACAAATACAGAGAAATGGAAGAGGAAGACATATTGCGCCGACCCCAAATAAAAATGGGAAAAGGGTAGGGAGATGATGATGAGTGTTATAATAAAATGGGAGACATTTGTCGGGACTATCCAGAGAGTTTTTTTACATCACAGATATAGATTATATTGTACAATGATTACCCAATCACTATGGTTGCAGAAGGTAGTCCTCCATAAGTAGAACTTGTACCTGACGGGGTGTAGAGGTAATGCAAAAATTTCTAATCTCGGGTCACCTATTCATCTATAATAAAGCAACACAAAATAAAACTATACAAAGGTGAATTATATTTTGTTAATGATGTAAAATTATTGTATAAAATAAAAATAAATTGAGTGTGCATTAAGTGATGCTTCAATTATACAGAGGAAGGTCTTTAGACTTTATTTTGACTTAACAATATTTATTAAAATTACATGCGAATCATCGCTCTAAATGTCATTCTCACTATCAATGACGTATGATATATAGTATATAGCTCTCTTTTTTCTTTTCTTGTAAGATATGTCTTCCTTCTTCCTCATGTAACGAGTTTTTTTCTTTAACTTATCGAGTCACCACTACTAATACTACATTCAGATAAAGGAGCATCACGTTTTCTTTCATTATTGTTCCATTAATTGAACGGAACATGGAGTTTTTTTTAGTCAAGCTATTTTAGATTTAGTCATACTAAACATAAAACGCTTAACAAGATGATTTTGTAATTTTAGAAATAGATAAAAGAGATGTAGTATGCTTTAGTTAGTGACAATTATTACAAGTATCAATACAAAGAATTTATTTGAATCAATATGATAGTAAATTGGTTTATTCTCGAAATAACATTGGATTAATGCTAACATTATATTAGGATTTAAAACGGAGTAAAGCATGCATTATAATCATGTATATTATAAGTGATATAACATCTTTATGTTAATGCTTATTATTTACTACATTGACAAGGCTAGGTGGATAAAATACTTCCCAAATTCTAATTTTTCCCAAAAGATTTCATTCCCCCCAAACGTTCCCCAATAAAATATTTTCCCCCAAAATTGCAAAACACACCACCTATTGAACCACCCTGGACGAGAATTGAATGTCACTGACAATGATTTCCACTTGACACTGGCTAAGACACAAGCCGCGCAAAGCCATTAAAAAACACAAGAAGAAGAAGAAGACTATGATTTTTCTAAAGGAAAAGCCAAAGGTACTATTGGCCATGAAGCTGAGTCTGTCATTAGATTTTTCATACAACCTATTTTTAAAATAAGGACTTTTGTTAGAGCAATTTGAATGGAGTGATTGGGAGATCTCAGAATTTATGCTCCGTTTCATTATTTTGTAACCCTTGTTTATAGTGCATAACCAAAATATACCATGTAAAAGGTACAAAACCATATAATGGAATTAATTAATTAAAAACAAGACCTTCCACATGAAATCGCGCCAAGAACTCTGACAAATAACAACTAACATAAGTGCTACCAACTCTTAAACCTCAAACTAGGACTCTAAGGGTTAAAGATTTAAAAGATGAGAAATCGTGCCTTACAAACTTGTATTCATGGTCGCAACGAATTATAACCAAAAACATCCGAATTACAAATGGCGCGCAACATTTGCGCTTACTGCACGTGTTATTGACGTTTTTAAAAAAAATCTGAAATAACTGTATTTTTCTTTATCAATTGGTTGTAAGAAATTTAATACAAAGTATTGAAGTTACTGTGAATAATGCCGGATATGAAATATATTTTAGTGACTGGGGGTGTTATAAGTGGAGTTGGGAAAGGTGTGATCGCAAGTTCTTTTGGCACTATTTTGAAAAGTTGCGGCATCGATGTAACTTCTATAAAGATTGACCCGTATATAAATATTGACGCTGGGACTTTTTCTCCTTACGAGCACGGTAAGTAAAAAACTTAGAAGACATGAAATTAACCTATAATGTAATTAAATTTTCCGCATGTTTTCAAACGCGATAGGGATTTACGTTTCTATTTATATGTTCTAGGTGAAGTGTACGTTCTCGATGACGGTGGCGAGGTTGACCTTGATCTTGGTAACTATGAGCGTTTTTTGGACATCACGTTGCATAGAGACAACAACATTACCACGGGAAAAATTTACCAGCAAGTTATCGAAAGAGAACGTCGTGGAGATTATTTAGGGAAAACAGTGCAAGGTTTGGAACTTCGTCCATTTGAAATGTACAAATTTCTAATAGATTGTTTAATTGCTGAAATAAATAAATAAAAAAGGACATAATCCAATAAATTGCAGTTATTTATTATGGTGATTCTACTTATGACTGGTTGCAGGGAATTTACCCAGGGCCTATGCAAGCCATATTGTAGACATGTCAAAGTAATTGATATAAATGTCTGTATATAGATTAGGCTAATTTATTTTTATAAAAATCTTAATTATCTGTTTATATTTTATTTACAGTAATACCACATATAACAGATGCCATACAAGAATGGGTACAAAGAGTGGCACACATTCCTGTTACTCCAGATAATGCTCCTCCCAGAGTTTGCATAGTGGAACTTGGAGGGACCATTGGAGATATTGAGGGAATGTCTTTTGTAGAAGCTTTTAGGCAATTTCAGTTTAGAGTAAAAAGAGAGAATTTCTGCTGTGCTCATGTGTCACTTGTTCCAGTAGTAAGTATATTTATTTTTATTTTATGATTCAAAGTTGTAAAATCTATGAATTCAATAAATAAAGTTTTGATTTTTTTTTTACTTATGAGATAATAACTATGTAGGGATATTATTTAAACACTTAAAATTAAAAAAGTTTTGACAAGCCAAATATAATATAATGTTGTAAAACTTTTACTATCTATCAAATTCTGTTTTTGTATTGAAATTTTTTAATTTATTGTTATATCTCTTTTAGCCAAAATCAACAGGAGAACCAAAAACAAAACCCACACAATCATCGGTAAGGGAGTTACGTGGTCTTGGTTTATCACCAGATTTGATATTATGTAGATCTGAAAAACCTATCAATCACACTGTCAAAGAAAAAGTGTCTAATTTTTGTCATGTAGGTCCTGAACAGGTTAGTATTGAAAAATTGCAGCAAAATGTTCATACTAGTACAATTAAATTAGGTATAACTACAATTATTTCCATAATTAATTCAATTTCATATTCACAGGTAATTTGTATACATGATCTTAGCTCAGTTTATCATGTGCCTTTATTAATGGAAGCCCAAGGTGTGGTACAATACTTAAATGAAAGGTTGCAATTGAACATATCTATGCCACGGCCTGGAAAGTGAGTTTATTTTTTTTAGTAAAAAATAAAATTTTAATGTTTAATATTTGGCCATAATTATTACTGACAAATAGAAGAAAAATTATTTCCTATATTTTTTTATTGATAACACTAAATCTCATTAATAACTACTAACAAAATAATAAGGAAGTGGGATATAAACAAGGAAATAGAAAATGTATTGAACTGTGTTATCTTTGCCTATTTATTTATATAGATTTAAAATTTATTACTTGCACAGTAATCTCACCGTTGGATTAAAATCAGTAGATATATCTTCATTAAGTGGTTCTTATAAAATATGTTGTCTGTAGATTGTTATTATTATTTTAAGTACAATAAGTAAAACCCTCAATAATCTTAATTAGTTAAATAAAATAAGCATTTACATTTATTATTTATTTTCACAAGAGTGAAATTGCTAAAGAACCGAAATATATACTATTTTGTGTTTTTCCTTTTATATGTAGGTAGGTACCAGGTAATGACACAGTTAAGCCAGACAAAATAAATTATGTTCCCAATTACTATTGTATCATAATTTGATTTACAAGTCATTAACCTGGTTTTAATATTCTCCATGGCTAATTAGGAGCAGGTTTTATCACTGAAATTAATGATAACTTTATAATCATTATTTTTTGTTCATACCATTGTAATAATCTTATAAAATGAATATATTTTATGATAAAATTTATACTTTTTAATTAAATATAGATAGATCGTCCATCTAATATTGTATTTCAGATTTATGAGGAAATGGCGTAACCTAGCAAAACGTGTCGAGAATCTCCGTAAAGAAGTTAATATAGCTCTTGTGGGTAAATACACAAAGCTGGAAGACAGTTACGCGAGTGTGACAAAAGCTTTGCAGCACGCTTGCATAGCTGCTGGTTGTAAGTTGAATCTAACTTACATAGAAGCTGTTAATTTAGAGAAACAAACGAAAATTGATGATCCAGTAAACTATCATAAAGCATGGCAAGATTTATGTAAAAGCGAGTAAGTATGTATTTGATGTACTGTTTAACAAAAATCATGAGATCTAGTTAAGTAAGAAAAATTTTGTAATTATTTGACTTACCTCTCCCCCCTTGTTAGTAATAGTAAGCAAAAATCGTTATATATTATTTGTACAAAATCTGGCTAAGTATATAAGTAAAGTGTGGTGCCGGCTAAGAATAGTACCACTCCATATTGTTCCAGTGGGCGTTGTAAAAGGTGACTAAAGGGATAAACCAGGCGATGGGCAGCACCATCCCCTGACGTTGTGTGTTGAAAAAACCTGTTGCGATAATCAACCTGCCTGCCAAGTGTACCGATTATTGCAATTCCTCCCTTTTTGGGAGAGACCTATGTCCAGCAGTTGACTTCTTCAGTTGAATCAATCAAATAAGTAAAAATTGCTTTTGTAATCAAACATAGTCCCCTCATAAAATGATCATAGTACTATTAGTTAAGAATGTATGAAATATATAATTTTATTTAACATTTTAGTGGAGTTATAGTTCCTGGTGGTTTCGGACAAAGAGGTATGGAGGGAAAAATAGAAGCATGTCAGTGGTGTCGTGAAACACAGAAACCCATGCTCGGAATATGCCTTGGTTTGCAAGCAGCTGTAATAGAATTTGGAAGGAATGTAATGGGACTTAAAGGTGCTAACAGTACAGAAATAAATCCTCAGTGCAAAGATAAACTAGTTATAGACATGCCAGAACATCATCCTGGAAATCTAGGTGGTACTATGAGACTCGGAAAAAGGAAAACTTATTTGGAACCTAGCCTAATAAGTAAGTTCTTGTCGATTATCATTTCTTGTTCTAAAATGGACTCAATAGTAAGCTTTGAAAGAAGCGGGGAAAGTTCCTTTTTTTTAATGCATTGTTTTTCAAATTAAAAATAAAATTTTGTTTTTTTTTTAATTATGTATTTTCGAATAAGTCAGGAAAGCCCTGTAAATTATGGAAAAAGAAGAAGAAATGGTTTTTTAAATGGTTAGTTAGTTTACCAAGCTAATTATTGTATAAATTATAAATGAATATATATTATTTTAATCTATACTTAAAAGATTTCATCCATCTGTACATTGAAAATATTTCAGAAAATACCATGAGGGGTTTAAGAATCGATAACCATAACACATTCTGATGGTTTTTAAAATTGTTGTCTGTCAGTCTGTTTATTAGTTTGTTCGCCAATTTCGCAAATACTATTGGACTGAATTAGGTGAAATTTGGTATGATTGTAGTATATATTCCATACTAACATTTAGAATACATTATTTATACATATATACTCTTATATAATGCGTGAATAATGTTCATATAAAAACATTCCCTTCACCGAAAGCTCAGGCCAATTTTAGACTTGAATAGATGGGGGGGATCCAACCCACGTCCACTGACGCGGTTTCTGGTCGCACTACTCACTGCGCCATCATCGCTTCAGTCAGTAATAATATGCATTTATTTAATTGTACTCTACAGCTCAGTTGTACAAGAAAGATGTGATTGAAGAACGTCACAGGCACCGGTACGAAGTGAACCCGGAGTATATAGAGGAACTACAAAAGGCAGGACTTCAATTTGTGGGAAAAGATGAGACTAAAACCAGAATGGAAGTGGCCATTGTCGACAGTCATCCGTACTATGTGACTGTACAATTCCATCCGGAATATTTATCTCGGCCATTGTCACCCAGCCCACCTTTCTTAGGGTATGTCTTTTTATATATCAATATCAGTTAAAATATCATAATATATCTGCTGTGTTTATCAAAAACCACTAGATACATGGTTGTATATTTTGTGCCAATCAAACTAGTACATAGTTTAGTTCATTGAAATAGGATAGTTGACTGATATTCATTCCAATATATATGTATATATATACTAAAGAAAATATTTAATTCAGCCTCTAAAATACTCGACATACAAGAATTTAAAGTTTTTAAAGTGATGCCTTATCCCTTTTCTGCAAAGCGACTTACTATAGACCTTGTATGATATATATATTTATATATGGAATGTATGACGTCATACTTTACTATTATATAAACCTTATTTTTGGTAAGATTTTAATTTTGTTTTCGATAATCAGTTCTATTTTGTCAGGTCGGTTTTTGATGGCACATTTTTTCTCATTTACTTTTTGAGGACAAACAGTAGTTTGATCTGTTAGTAAACAGATTAATAATATATAACTAATAGTAGTAATTTTAATATTGTTTTAGACTTATCCTGGCATCTATTGGTAAATTAAAGAGCTACTTGAGTAAAGGATGTCGCCTGAGTCCTAGAAATCAGTCTGATGTTAGTTCAGGTAAGGAAAAAAGTTTAATTTTAAGGAGTAAAAAGATTTTTAATATTATTGCGTGGATTTTTAACAGTATAGAATGTAAATAGTTCTATAAACACTGAAACTTGTGACACAAAGGTCTGTCTGTATGTTATGAAACCGTAACTATTCCACATAAAATTATGTTTGTCGTTTGCAATCTGACATTTGTTGTCATATTTATTTTCGTTTTCATTATTGTCTATACAGACTTTGAGCACATTATCTCATAATATTGATGATGCTGAACTTATGGTAACACGCTAAGCTTAAAGGTACTGGCTCTCAAGTGACTCACCTTATAAGTGATTGGCTGTAGATTTTAAAACTTAAGGGTGGTAGCCAGTCGGTTCAAAATATTTCATTGATTTGTGACTATCATAATCCTTGACTCATGAGCATTCAGTCGTTATCCAACAGTGATAATTAATAATGTACAAAACTCATGTATTACATTAAAATAATTTCTGTTTCAGATGAAGAAGATCTTTCAGTGTCTTCCATTAGTCTTGCAGATGAGAAAACCGTTATTGAGAATGATAAAGAAAATATTCGTATAAATGGAGTAGCTAAATGAAATCACTATTACTACGCTAAATGTTGCCATTTAATGTAGTGTGTAATCATTTTTAATTTTGTTGTTACATACATTCCTACTATGTAAGATGAAATCTATATATTATATGCATATAGTGCTATATTACTGTTAGGTTTGATAGTTAAGTTATTAAAAATAACGTCTATTACGCTTAAGCAAGTTATAATAAATGAAATCTATCATCTCTAATGGCCAAACGAGTCAGATGACTATGTTAAAGTTCAAATTTTGTATAAAAACAATGGATTTGGTAAAACTTATTGCACGCAATAATTTTAACTTCAAACTTATATGATGTCTATGAATTTATAGAGCTGAATACTCATTCATATTTTAGCGCTTTAGCTAGTGATTAATGTATTAAACGACAGGTAAGTTCACTTATTTTAAAAAACTTTATTATTTTTATAACTTGTTTACATTTAAACTAAAATTATTTATATTTAAAAAAAAAAAAAGTTGAATTGAATAATTTTTTATATGCCATTTATATTTTGAAATATCGTTTCAAAGTACTAAAAATAGTTTATTTTATCTACTATATTCCCATGACTGTGTAAAACTCTTTACACTCTTAACAGAATACCATAGAAATTAACATGTACTAACAGCTATTTCTCACAAGGGTTGTAGTACAAATGGTTCATTTTTTTCATCAGCGCAGCTCTTTAATAGATTAACTAATAAAAAATATAAATGTAATGCTTTTATAATTTTATGTTTTACATTGTAGTTGTGATCCATAGACCATAATATATCCTTATACTATAGTGAAGTTGTTTTTAGACTAGTTTCAATACAAGTACAGCATAATATTAAGTCAATCTGTAAGTTTTATCTACAATATGTATATTACCTATACTATGGAATAGCATATCAATATGTTGATATTGTTTTATTTTTATTTATTTTTCATGTGCATTTTGTTTTGGTTGTAACAATATATTGGTGATGTTTAGTGCAAAAGTGTATTAATATAATAATTTCACCCAATTCGTTCATTCAAAGCACATAAAAAAACATTTAAATGTATACTTTATTCATTTACCTTGCATAATATTCTCACTAAGCTGACAAAAACACTTTGGTTAAGTATTAGTACGTAATTATAAATCGCGTAAGGCGTCTTTCAAATATTACGTAAGCAAACTTTTAGATATTTTTACCTTCCCCTCTCTCCACCCCTCATATCATTACGTAAACATTGGCATAATAAAGATAACGAAGATTATTAAGAAAATATTGCTTTCCCCCGGTCTCTGTATCATTAAAAATAAACAAGCATTGATGTTTACGTGATAACTGAAATACCCCTAAGAATGTGAAAACTATTATTACAACTCGATCTATATAAAACTGAAGCGACGATACGATATACGAAAGGAGAAAAATAACTAAGAATCTCTTTTATTCATCCCATAGCTATATTGTGTACTTATCATATTTCATGACAATTTACTTAGTTATATTTGATAACTAAGGAAATTACTTATACGCTTAAAATAACAATTTCATTTACAAAAAAGGAACAGCCCCAAATTATGATAAAGTTAGAATTATTGTGATGTTATAACATTGGAAATGTATTTTATATATACCACTTATATATTTTTTATAATAATTCAAATGTAAGGTTTCAATGAATTAATTATTATAAAAAGATGAAATTAGTAAAAACGAGTTTTTGTTGTAGTTCAGTCTAGCCTAGGTAATAACGGCAGGTAATTGAAATATAAATAACGAATTACTTTCAATTACTCTCTGAATACTAACCAGTCGTATATTAACAGTTGGCTGTTATACTTTTTTTTTAAATATATTTTTCAACAGAAAATGTAGATTCAAATAGAGAATTTCTTTTCATAGGTAAGATTTTTCTTCAAATTAAATTTCTGCACTTTATATTATTTACTGACTGAAAGTATTTTTATGAAAAATATTTTTAATATGAATTTGTATTTGAAATAATACCCAACTCTCTCTATAGTTAAATTTGATCGTCATTCATTGTTACGAATGTATTAAAAATATAGTTTTGCTTTTTTACTTAGGAAGTTTTTATAGGTTATCTAATTTTTGTAATTTTAGGCATATACGAATCTAACAATATCCATTTTTTTTTTGTCGAATGTGTATTAGAAATAGATGCAATTATGAATCATAATTGCATGTAAGTGCATGAAATAAAAAAAAACATTTAAAGGTAGAAAGTCATTACTGGTCAAAACGGTCTGAAATTTGCATTCCATTATATTTTTCTTATGCAGTGTATTACAAATTGTTACATAATAATTGTATTAAAACGTTTTGAAACACCTCAATAAAGTTTTACTTTCCCTGGATTTTTGTTTCCAATTATTTAACCTGATTTATTATTTTACAAATATGTTTCGAATTTCTTGTTTAATTTCGGCGTTCTGTGGTAATCATAAGTTCGATTTTTAGAAATAAATGAATGGATATTAATTCTCAAAAAGTACATAAAAATACCTTAGATAAATGAATATTGGTGTATATGTATATCTGTATGTGTATATCTTATTTATTTATCGTATGACTAAAAATCTCCCAGATGGTGACAGATTTTCAACTTGAGGTTGGTAGCTAAGCTTGCATTTAGAAATATTCTTTCATGACCTTTTGTTTTTTATGTGGTGCCGGCTAAGAATAGTACCACCCCATATCTTCTCGTGGGTGTCTTAAAAGGCGATTAAGGGGTGGATGAAAAGCGATAGGCAGTAGCATCCTCCGAGTACCAAGCGTGGCGATTATGGCAATCACCCCCCTCATAAACGACACGCTACCCGTCTGGGGTAAACCTATGTCAAGATGGGGATGTATTTCGATTTAATGGATGATTATTATATCATCTTATTTTTCGACACTGACAGTCATTTTGACTAGGATTCGAACTCACTATGATAGAGACGCGTTACCAATGTTTCCAAATACTTATTGTGGCTTGTAACATTTTTGCATAACTATTATTCGTCCATATTATCTCTAATTATCACATAGTAGTTCTTGCTTTTATGCCATGAACTTGAAATATTCGATATTTAATTATTTAAAATTGATGGCAATTTACGTTTTTACTTTAGCTATTATGTATTACTGAAGTGTATCTATAGAAAATAACGACATGGAGCTGAATCTAAGGTGTCCCAAAAACCGACTAAAAAGAACACCATTTTGTTAGAACACTGTTAGAAGATTAGAAAACTAAAATAGGTTTAAAAACTTTTATTCACGGCCGTAATAA
The DNA here is from genome assembly GCA_014132275.2 of Samia ricini. Lineage (NCBI taxonomy): Eukaryota > Metazoa > Arthropoda > Insecta > Lepidoptera > Saturniidae > Samia > Samia ricini. The sequence goes on along the minus strand of AP028165.1, from coordinate 11,316,963 downwards.
ATTATAAACAACAACTGATTTAGTTCAAGCATATTATTTTATCGATATTAGTTATTGAGCTATAAAATTTAGTGATATAAACCGGTTCTAAAAAAACCTTTATAACGGGTTATTATGAAAAACCTTTAACACCGGTTTTTCGCTTTAAGCAACCGATAACTTTGTGCAGTGATATATTCAAGCACTAAAGTAAACAAACAAACTTCACACCAAAGAATGAGCAGGCCCACAAATAACAGCAAAGTAGCCATGCGCAAAATGTGTCACTAAAATGAAAAGATGTATACATATCTTTACGCTACTGGGAAGTACTTGTATGTTTTACTTCAGTAGAGTCAATCCACTTGCTTGACAGATAATTAGTTTTTCTTGGAAGTACATTTTTATTTCACTAGTTTATTTACTTCTTTGAATCATTTATTCGCTGCTAATGGGATGGACTATTCAATTAAGATATGCGTCTCAATAAAAACGTATCGGACTTTTGAATGAGAATGTTCTCATTCTCACATCATCTCATGTTCACATAAATGTTTTATGTGTTCGGTATGTCAGATTGTGTAATAAAGAGAAAAAATCTTATTAAAACAAAATGTTCCGTAACATCTTTTACATAAACTTTATAATTTATTACCTTTTCAAATTTGGATAGCAGTTTTAGTTGGTAACAATTAAAACATTGCCTTAAATTTCTTATTTTTGTTTTTGATCATGTATAAGTTAATTTGTAAATTGTACAATGACGTATTACTAGTAAGACCGCTCTGCTGTGTCAGATTCGACTCGCTTAAGAACATTCATACCTTAAGTTTCGTAGTGGACTACAATACTTAGGATAAGTGAAATAGATTGAATTAAGACGATAAAATTGAATCAATCCATTTGAAGCATTCACTCGCGAATGACGCATGTTTAGAGCAAAGCCATAAATGACGTTATGCATAGTCTAAAACACACTTGCGCCATTTCTGATAAATTGAGTACACATCGCCACATCATGCGTCGCAACTCTATCAGTAGTATTAAGCATATATAACACTGAAGGTTGTCGTGAAGTTTTGAATTTTTCCTCTCATCTTGCCTTAAGATTTTTTTTCACTTAAATTTTATTTGTGTTTTTAATTTTTGTATTGAACTAATACAAATGTAAATTAAATAAACAATCACCTTTTTCTTTTAAAAAGCTCAATATTTTAATCTTCATGTACCATATTTATTTCCTTTTATACACTATCTTTTTATGTATACTAGCTGTACAATATAATTTCGATGTTTCAAATAGACCAGGCTCACCGCGACGCCTCTCATTTTTTATTCGTATATCCGAATATTCGGAACAGATTCAATTGCAATGCAAAAAAAGCTTATTTTGTAGTTAATACAAAACTAGAAAAATCGGTTTTTGCTTCAAAATAATAGTTAAAAACCGGCCCTCCATTTTGTAATCGGTTCACATCACTAATTCAGTTGACGCCAGAGATGAAGTCTATACTGTTAACAGTACTATGTATTAGGGATGCTCGATATACATCGATATATCGAAAACATCGATATTTACTATACAATGCATCGCATAAATTCAATTTTTAACGATGAATCGATGTATTTCATATAATACATTGACCAAAATTACGCGTTCTCTGATGCAATAGGATTAGATTTCCGGAAAAATGAAGCAAAGAAATTGTATCGTTATACGTTATTTTCCCCACGTACAAATTTTATGGTAGATTGGCATCCAAATTCCCAAGTCAACATCAGTCAGGATCAAATTTCTTACTTTTTAACAGTGAAACAAATTACTGCTTCAATTGTACATCAACATCAAAATAACTAATAACTGTTATTGGTTACGATATAAAATTAATAGATATTAAAATTAAATAATTGTATTTGTAAAAATGATATAATCTAATGTAATTACTATCAAAACATAAAATAATACTGAATTACAAAAAATGTAATTTAAATAAATCTCTAACTTTTATACTTTGGCTAATTTTCATTATTAATACATATGCATGTAGTGGCGGTTGCTTTATGTCCTTATTTATTAGTGGACGTATAAAAAATTGAAAATTGTAGCGTAAAATAATTTATTGTTAACTGTATACTAATTTTAAACGGTCTACGTATTATTACCGATTTCTTCGTAATTTGTGTACATAGTAGGATCCCTGCATCACTGTAATATATGTTTAGTTCTTAAACATGTATCAGCCGATGTGTTTATTCGGTGGATCGAAAATGTCGATGTTTTTATCCAATTCATTGGAAAACATTGATGTATTTTTTCGTGGACATCCCTACTATGTATCCTGTCATTTTATTTTGTGCTTGACAGTAGACATGTTGACATGAACAGAATAGTTTGTGCTGCGGCAGTTTCGAGTTTATACATCGTTAGATTACAAAGTACAATTGTAATTGTTTACTTTTAGATATTTAGCGTAATAATATAATAAACATGGTGCATTGTTACGTTTTATAAATAAAAATATTTACATGTTTATATTTATGAAATTTGAGCTATGTATTGAACCTGACCATGACATAAGTGTAAATTTTTTGTGTGTAAAAATAAGTCTTGTAACGTAAACCATGGTGTTCGAATCGATTGTGGTAGACGTCCTTAACAGATTCCTTGGAGATTATGTTGAAAACTTGAATAGGTCACAGTTAAAACTCGGCATATGGGGGGGTAAGCTTTTAATTTTTTCAACTATGATGTCATAATACCTTAGTACACTGCTATTTACGTACTGTTGTCTTTTAGGGGACGTTGTTTTGGAAAATTTGATACTTAAACAAAATGCCTTGGAAGAACTCAATATTCCTGTTCAGACAGTTTATGGACATTTAGGTGAGTAAAAGTTGTTGTCAAACTCATTTATACTTTTAAAATTATATTAGATAGTAAAATAAAATAACAATAGGTACCTACATGACATAATTAATTGACAAATAGGTAAGTATATTTATACTACTTCCTTGAATAAATAATTTTTTTTTATTCATTTCTGAATATAATAACAAACATACATCTTATCACAAACTGATAAATTTATCATAAAAATGATGAAACATTTTAATAGTTAAAGGATTATATACTTTTAAATATTATTTTAATACTTATATACTTCAAAATAATCTAATTAAGAAGTCATCCAAAATAAATAATATTAACATTTATGTTAACATTTTTATTTTATTTTAAATAAATAAATAACATAGAAAATAAATAATAAATAATAATATTTATTTCTAAACAGATCTTGGACAGAACAGTATTTTTATTGATGTACTGGTTATAGGTATTCTAATACCTTTAACACAACTAAGCAATATTGAGGTGTCTTTAGAAACAAGTAATCTGATTAGTTTTTATTTGTACTTTTTATGTAATTATTATTACATGCAGTAGGAATACTACTATAATTTGTAAGCTTACAATTTTGGTTTAGACCTAGAAAGAAGACTAAAATATAAGTTAAATTAATCCAATGTAGTTTCTAAAACAGCAACAAGTTACCTTAATTGAAAGCATTTTCACAAAGATTTACAAGAAACAAAATATTTGTTAAAAAAAAAATTGTTTGTTGTCTGGCTTTCTTTCTATAGGTTATTTTATTGATTTCAATGAAATTTCTGTAAGCAATACATAAACTGTTCAAAATCGACTACAAAATATTCTTATTGAAACTCCTTACCTCTAGAAAAACAAATACACTCGTTTCCTGAAAAAAAAAAGCAGGATTTTGTTGTGTATCTTCTTGTAAAATACTCTTCAATTGTGAAATATGTTTTGATTTGATTTTAGTGAATAAGGAAGTAAACCTGTATTTTTAAATTTTGGACTTGATGATATAAAAGTAAAATAGGATAGGTACATATCTCTTACCTTCTGTTTTCTGTTTACATTTTTAAAGTTTCAAATTAACTTGCATCACAGTTTTTTAACACTTCCGGGATTTAACAAATGGCTTTATTGCAATGTATAGTCATTACAAGAAATATACTTTAACCCCTTGAGCACTAATCTGGCCTTTACACCAGCTTTCCATTGTTTTCCTATTGTCTCACTTTATGGGTAATCGACATATTAAGAAACAAAATGAAACTACTCTATTACCTATATTAACATTACACTATGCTCATAGTGGTGTAGGTAGAAAGAATGGAGAACTATTCTTGCAATCTCTTTCACTTCCATCTGATATATTGAATCTTTTCATAAATTCTAGTTAAAACAAATTGATTTTTCTTTTGTTATAATAAATAACCACGCCTTCCAGTTGCACAACCCAATTCAAATCTCATTTGACTTTCAGAAACTTGTTTTTGTTATTTTTTTATTTCTAAACCATTAATTGGTCATTGATTTCTGTGAATACTATCTTAGGAGCATTCTTATTTAGACAAATCATTTCATGTATTTTATATTTCCTATATAATTCTGATCTATTACTTTCTTCATATCCGGATCAGAGAAATTCCATTTCTATAATCTTGTTTTCACACCCAGTAGGCTCTTTGCTTAGTTGTCACTGTTCAAAACATATTGTTAATACCCATCTCACAAGACATATTTAAATCCCTGCAAATTAAAAATGTCTGTGACATACTGCCACAGGTCACATATGGAGCAAGCCAATTAAAACCGCCAAGCTACCTACTTACTATTTATTGACAGATTTTATACAGTGTAAAATAAAAATATATTATTAACCATTTATTTGTAAACTCCTATTTTTTTAAATGAATTATCTTGACTTATTTCGCTTCAAAACACTTGTATGTAATACAAACACAATTTCTGACCATCATTGTGACAAAATAATTTGCCTCTTTTATCATTATATAATTATATGAAAGGCAGTTTATTTATTAAGTCCTCCTTAATAATAGATATAAACTATTTACTTAAAACATCAATAATTTCAGTAATATTACTTATGTAAAAATGTATATTTACTAATGTACATATATTACACTAATGTACATATGAAACTGACTAAGTGCACAACTTTACTTACATACTAAAAGCACCAACAATATGGTTTCAAACATTTTAAATGTTAATCCTTTAATTAATGAAACTTTCAAGATACAATGTTACAAAACTACATAGACAGTACTTATCAGATTTTCTAGTAAACTTACAATTATATAAATTATTATGTGTATCTATGTAACCTAATTACTTAAAACACCATTAATTGATTTTATTATTTTATATTCTAATATGAAAAAAAAAATTGTATTTATAGTGATAAAATATTCCATTGATTGTTTCATGGGGTCGTTTTCATAGTAGTTATTATGATTATATCCGAAATGAATATATTGATTACGAAATAAAATTGAGATGTACTGATTCTATACGTGGAAACATACATCACGCATACCTACCTTATTAATTATCATGCTAGCACCGCTCAGCATGGAATACAGACAACGGGTTGTACCTACGCTATAATACTTACAGTAACATAAATTGTGGGTGACATCATACCCTTAAATCGGCTTCTAGTACGATTGTCTGACTCATAAACAAAGTTCGAAGGTCGTACTACGGCCTCCAGTGGATAAATACGACGATAAATGTACCGAATTTTCCCTGACAAACCTACTATTGTTATGTTTGTTTTATCTCTACATGTTTTTAATCTACATAAATTCCTACGTTATTTTTGTATGAAAGAGTGGTGAGCATGAATAAATAACATAACTAGAAACTGTATTTTTGAGTTGGGCTTATAGATGATCGAATGTATAAAGAAGATTTTCGACCTTAATCTGATAGATTGGAGTATATATTTCATTTGTATATAGTGTCTGAAATCACTAAATAGGAGTATGGTCGAAAATACAAAGTTTAAAAAGGACTTTCGGTAGGTAATTCCATCATTACTTTCAATTCTTTAAAACTTTCATACACTAAATAAAGTAAAAACGGACATTAAAAGAATAAAAAAAATGCCTAAATACTTTTTATAATTTAAATTTTAGATATTTGTAGATTGTAATAAGAGTCGATCTAATTGACATGTTTTATTTTTCTTTACCTGCTTAATCATTTACAGAAGATACATGAACTAAATAACATTTAAAACGAGGACGTTATTGTGAGGTCGCTAATTAGTTAAAATTAACCTCAAAAGGGTTTACAAAATGTTTACTTATCATATCGAGTGGTTCTGGAAATGTGCCATTTTGTTTTATAGTGAAAATATTATGAAAGTTAAAACCGAATACAATGTTTATCGTATACAAATTATGTTAAAGGTTTAAATTTCATGTATTAACATGATAGGAATTATCATAAACAATATACACCTCGTATTAAAGCATACCTAATCATGCAAATGAATTGCTTTGTATTTATAATATGTAGCTTATTGTGAATTTAATTTAACGAACTGTATAGTCCAATATCCCTAGAACGACCTTTCCGAGCTGGTTAATTGATGAAAATATTTTATTCAAATCATATTCAAAATATTATATCAAATTAAATGTCTCAATAAATATATTGTAAATGGGTTGACTAGAAAATTTCAGTCCAGAATATGATTAATTAACAATTAATACTTTTTTTTTAACATTTCACTGGTTTGGTTAATAGACAAATTCCATACCAATCGAAAGTATGAAGTCTATAGAATATGCAAACTTTAGTTTCTTCTAGGTTAGGTCGTTCTATTAGGGATCCAATACTAGTTGCAAAACGAAATCTTTTTCGTTTAATATACACACAGCAAATATTAATCGCAAAACATTTTTATCTTTATACATGTCGAGTGCTAGATAATTTACGTTTTTTTGCAGATTCTTATCAGTAGACTATACCTATATGCAATGTATTGCATCGATACTCATAAAATGCGACGTTCAAATGTATAGGCTCTTCAGGAAATATGATTTGGCATTATAAATAAATTTTTGTTGTAATCTATATAAATAAAATGACCACCTGTTGGTTGGTGTACGCGCTTTACGCAATAATTACCTACCATACGTACCATGTAAGCGGTCCGGTTCGCGAGTCTGTTAGCACTTCTAAGACATTTAGGTCTTCCATTCCATTCTATTCAATCGAAAGACATCCATTGCTGGACATAGGTCTCCCCCAGACATCTTCACAACGAACCGGTCTTGCGTTACCCGTATCCAGCGAATTCCCATGATCTTCACCAGGTCGTCAGTTCACCATGTCTTCCTGTGCGTGGTAGCCATTCGAGAACTCGTTGGCCCCTTTAGGTATTGGTTCTGTGAGCATAGTCCTTTTAAAAAAACATTTATTGTAGTTTTTAAAAATAGATTTTATAAGCATTATGCGTTCAGTCGAATAACATTTTTATAAATAAATGTTGTATGCTAAGTATATTTTTGCTTGATTTTCTCTTGTTTTTACGTGTGTAATGTTGTTATGATAACGAAATAAACACACATTACTACCTACACGTGCTATCACTATTCAGATCAGTCCATCCATATACATATAATAAAATTAACTTCAAACTAGGAAATTATGTTAATTGCTAACATACATTTGTGTTTCGATACATTTTAATAATTAAGTTTTATGAACTCTGTCATTATCTATATTATTTATGCCCATTGTGATAACATTCGTGTTTACTGTGTTCTTTAATTAAGCCTTTTAACCTTAATACTATATATGGATTATCAAATTGAAAAACACAATAGGTCAGTTTAATATGTATTCGACATTTTAAACTATTAATGGAGGTAATATTAAGGGTCGATCAAGTATTACGTTCAGAAATTTTGGAGAATTTGGACCCTCCCCACCAATATTAAGCAAGGCTTTACCCTCTGCCCTCATAATTACGTAAGCATAGGCATGATTAAAAAAAACGAAAGTTAAAAAGTACATATTGATTAAGTAATCACCATTCAGATCTCTCCGTCCCTCATGTCATCAAAAATAAGCAGTAAAGGATAAAAACACCCCCAATTGATGCTTAAGCGGTCCTGCAAAGCGTATACGCTTTGTGCAAGCAGTTTTTGCTTAACCTTCAATGAATCGTAAATTCCATCTATAAACTTACGTTAACTAGTGATCTCACAATAGTAAAAAATTAACATGTGCTTTTGAAATTGATTGGCAGGCCTACCTCGAGTGAGCTCGTAAATTTATACTAAGTATTTCGAACTTATATGCCTTAGATTTTGCGTTACGATTACCTAATTAATCATCATCTACTTTTAAAAAGGTCTGGTCTTAATGATCAAACTTCGTACAATCATACATACATTACCAAACTGAAATACACAATAAAACAGCAACCTAATGTTGATTAGAATTTTTAAAGTTGTCTTTAGTTCATCTATATTATAAAGAGGAAAGATTTGTTTGTTTGTAAACGATTATCTCTGTAACAAATGAACCGATTTTAATAATTATTTCGCCATTAGAAAACTACATTATCAGTGAGTAACATAGCGTATGTTTTATTTTATATTAGATATTTTTATATACCCGAGCGAAACCGGCGCAGGTCGCTAGTAATAATTAAGGATATGTGTAAAACTGTTAAAAACACACTTTGAACGAGACTTTCCTGTAGGTACATATAAACATATTTAGCGGTTATTCTTTTAATAAACAAAAGGTAAAAAGTAATCACGTATTAAATACTATATATTAACTGAGCCTTTTTGAAAAGGTATATTATAATGATCTGACAAAACAAATCGTTTCGAAGGTGTCATATATTTATTTTCGAAAATTCAAAAAAGGATGTAGCTGGCCCGCTACACATTCCAAATAATAATAACAAATCAAGGATTGCTTTTGATGTTGTCGAACGAATACTTCGCGATGGAATCATAGTTTTGTAGCGTATTAGCGTATCCCTATAGGTGTATTTCGGCTGCACAACATGTGCAGAGACTGGCTCTCTAGTCTTACTATCTTGGGTGACAGCCTAACTTAACCTTGTATAAGATCGTAGTTAAACACTTAACCTACATACACAGTTTAAAAAAAGTACCGTATTTCGTATGCAGGAAAGCTTGTCCTTAAAATACCTTGGAAAAATCTATATGGTTCATCAGTTGAAGCAACAATAGAACGTCTGTTCCTTATCGTCAATCCCACTGCTGAAGTCAAATATGATCCAGAAAAGGAGGAAAAAATGGCCTTGGCCTCCAAGCAGGCTGAACTCGCAAGAGTTGAGGAAGCTAAAAAAATGGAAGCGGAAAAGGGTGAGTTTTTAAATAACTTTTAAAATAAAACTGTGTCATTTTTTTTATATATTTCTTTTTTTTTTAATACGAGACACTGGTACAGGAACAAGCCACATGCTTGTAACGAGGTTTTATATCTGCAATGCGCAGTAATAGGTTTTTGTTAGGATTATTTTACTTATGAAGATACGGAGTTGCTAAATATTTTGCGTTGAAAATTATGTAATAAGACACTTAGACCAACATCGCGTCTAATAACTAGAGTAGCAAATATATAAAATCGGATAAGTGACTGATATTGCCTACGGCATATCTATTTGAATCTTAAATAGCCACAAAAGTGCGTATAAATATAATATAGCAATTAAATAGTCTCCACTGTGGTGGTTTCGTAAGATTGCTTTTAAATAAAAAAAAATACCTGCAGCCTTGCATTGTTATTTTTAAAACAAGATAAAAAATCAACACGCTTATCAGTTAATTAGCGCAATATTCATGTTATTCAGGAAGGTAAACAAAATAAATCATGACAACAACCTAGGTAAGAAGCATATAAGAAAAACTTGTATCATAAAAGTTTGTTGATTGATATCTTCATAAATATATACATGTATAAAGCAATGGGATTGTATAAATTTATTGGCTTTGAAGCAATTTTATGAGTCTGTCTCATTTATCGTTTTATGGGGTAACTTTCCGTAGAAATAGGTTTATTGCTTCGTTACGAAGTAAAGTTTTAGGAGACGCCAATGAGATAAAAGTCAACATTTCCTTTTATGATTGTAATTATGAAATGGATACTTAATCATTATCCAGGTCGCATTTTGTTATAGATCAAAATAAGCTAGACGAGACATTCGTAGAAAAATTAGTAACACAGATAATCAAGAATGTGCAATTGAAAATAACTGACATACATGTTCGATACGAGGATACTATAACAAATCCTAAAACGCCATTTTCATTCGGTATAACCCTTCACAACCTGTCCGTTCATACCACCGACGAAAATTGGAAGAAGGCCGTCATACAAGAAGCCGTTACTAAAATATTTAAGGTAAAACTATGATGTGAAGTTAATTTATATTGCTTTTTGGTTTCTCATTATATTTTAGCAATTTTTCTTGTTATATTAACTGTTATAATAACTGTTTTGAATTAAGATTTTATACCCATCATTATCATCGAATGTGAACATAAAAAATACTATTTATATTTTTACAGATCTTAGACCTAGAAGGTTTGGCCATTTATTGGAATCCAGTAACAGATTTATATGCTAAGTCTGGCCCACAGGAAATTAAAACTAGGTTACAAACTGAGATTGCAACTAAATCATCTCAACCAATGTTTTACAAATATGGTAAGTTAAAAAAAATAATTATATATATAGTTCCTTTGAGTAAACTATATACTGCACTACTGCGTTTAAATGTTTTATTATGAAAGATAAATAACATTGTTATTATGTAATTACTAAATAAAAAAAGAATAGATGGATTATAAGTATATAATTGTTGGCTATGTAATGGTTAAAAAGTAAATGGTTATAAGTATATTGTACACTGCAATTATATTATATTACAGTTCTCGGTCCAATAAACGCAACCGCAAAATTGAAACTTAACCCCAAACCAGAAGGAGATACTCCTAAGTTTAGTATACCTAAAATAATTTTAAGTTTGCATATGGAACAGTTGTCTGTCAATTTAACCAAAGCCCAGTATCAGGATATGATGTTACTCGCCGACTCCATGGACAGGATGAGTAAGGGCACTCCGTACAGGTGAATTACTTTTAACTGTATTTTCATTTCTGTTATATGGTAAATAAATGAATTATTTTAACTTTAATGAGTGTAGGTATTTCAGAAGTACACTCGTATGTTTTACTACTAGGCAAACATCTCATGAGAGATTCCACATGGACTTGAATACAATGTGAACGAACAATGTACTGTACAAAAAGTGTAAAATTGCTAAAGAAAATTACCTATTAGAGACATTTTATAATTGATGTATCATAGTTTTATTAATTCGACTTAAAGTAATAAAATTTTATTAAAATCTTCATATTTTACATACAACATAATTTACTGTTGAAAGTACACTACTTAATCCCCCAACAAATAATATGTAGATAAATGTTTTTTTTTGTAGTCAGTGATTGATATAGCAAAGTAATTTGTTAATTACGCTTTGTAGGTCAAATCTTTTAGAAGTACCAACCAGTTTAGTATAGAAGTTCTATTATTAGTACAACTCCTTTTCAAACTTAGTCCCAATATTTCTGTGAAATTTTCTATTCATAACATTTCATAATATTTTTATAGTAGGTACTTCCACAGGATAATTATCAAAATTGAAGTAGAACTTAATAAATTTGTAAATAAATCTCTTAATTAGGATATTAATTATGAAGTGCATATTTATTTATTAAATGCACTTTTTGAAAGAAAGAGAAATTGAGTGAAATTATAACAACAGGCAACAATTTATTTAAACAATTCAACAGGTTATTTATATCTAATTATTGCGTTACGACAAGCTCGATCTTGGATGATTTAGAAAGTATTGTTTCCACCACCATTATAATGGAAGTTTTCTAGTTTTTGTAATATATTATCTATGGCTTACTTTTTAGAAAGTACCGCCCCGACCTAAAAACATACAGAGGTCACTATAAAGAATGGTGGCACTTCGCTTACAAATGTATCCTAGAGGAAGAAGTGCAGCGCCGGCGTAGGAATTGGGATTGGACGCACATGTTAGCGCACAGACAGTTGTGCAAGGATTACGCATCCGCTTATCAAACTAAACTGAGCAACAAAGGGAAAGTAACGCCAGATCAAAAAAATTTAATAGAGAAAGCAGAAAAAAAACACTTGATTTGCTCAATTTAGTGGTTATTCGACAGAGGATTGAGATGGAGGTTTGCTTGTTATTTTTACACTATTTCATACTGTATACATTATACAATATACATTTACACACTGTAGTAATAATTTGAAAGTTGGTAAAGTGATAATGCGGTCTGACCATGCATCGATTGATGTAGGTTCGAATACATCTTGCCTATTGTATAATGAGCTTGAATTTTCAAGGTAAAAAAGTATCGTGATGAAATCGTACTGTAGTGGTAGAGCGTTTTTTCAAAAATAGCTAGCATTAGCTAGCAACCATTCTTAACTTTGGAAATCGGTTACCAAGTCTCTATAGGTGTGTTTGGCAGCTAAACTTGAGAGTTAACACTTTTAGGCTCAATATGTTTATTATCCTGGACCACATCGTCACTTAAAATTATTCAGTATTCAGAGAGCTTGACATATACAGTACTAGCTGCTCTCTGCGATTTTACCCGCGTAGTTCCCGTTCCCGTGGGACTTTCGGAATACAAACTATCCTATGTCACTCCCTGGATTTCAAACTATTTCCATACCAAATTTCATTCAAATCGGTTCAATAGCTTTTCAGTTTATTCGTTACATACAAAAATACAAAGCTTTCCTCTTTATAATATTAGTATAGATAAAAATCTTTTTATAATTGCATAATATTGTGAAAGTTTTTTCCCTAGGTTGAACGGTTGGGAAAACTTGAAGAAGAAGCGAAGAAGTCCCGTGGTTGGTTTAGCGGATGGTGGGGAGGCAGTTCCAAGGATGAAGAACTTGCCGAGGGAACAGCTATTAGTAAGTTATCAATTGTTTCCGAATGAAACGTTACATTGGAATGAATATAAAATAAATTAAAATAAACATATAATTAAATAGGAATCAAAGTTTAATAAAGAGAAATAAGTAAACTTTAGGGCTTTTTATCCTTATTTTTTGCAATAGAACTTTCCAGAACATAGTCTATTTAATGACATGAAATTCGGACGAGACAATTCCATATGTGCCGTGAGTCCAAATGTAAAAGTTACTTTGGAATAAATAATGATAATGATGTTAGTGTTTTGGGAAATATATGTTTTGTCAAATGTAATTATATATCTGTAATCCTCCTAGATGATTAAGGCTACAGGAACTAAACTCTGTGTTGGGGTGTTTAGGCCCAACTTTATAATTAACGCACCCAATACAGTAATACCCCGCTTAACGCGAGGGATACGTTCCGAAAAAAAATCGCGTTATCTGAAATTCGCGTATATCGAGGTTTATGATTAAACATAGTCAAAATTTAATACAAAAAATAAAAATCATTTTAATCAATCACTTTAATTCTAAGAACACTTTATGCAATACATACTCTTATTTTTTACGAAAAAATACATCTATTGTCTTTACATTATGTTTATACGCACTCTTTCGCGTAATGCGAGGCATTTGAGCGCGAAATTTGACATTCGCGTTATAGTGAAACCGTGCGTAACGGGGTCGCGCTAAGCGGGGTATTACTGTATACCCAATTTTTGCAGCATGAATGCCTGTACAAAAACCATATTTATAAGCAAAAATAATTACTTAGGCCTGTATGGTTTTTAACTACGATTTTCGGAATGTAGGAATGTTTTATAATTAGATATTGCGATTTGGATATATAATTTCTTAAATACATTACTACTATAATATGTTGTATTACAGTGAAGCAATTCGAAAAGGCCATGACACCCGAAGAAAAGGAGAAGTTGTTCCGTGCCATAGATTATCAAGAGAACACTGCACCTTTACACTTACCGACAGAATATGTAGCTATAGAGAGTCATTTCAAACTGGACAGACTTCAAGTTACGGTGAATGATGTCGTGGAAGTGCTGAAGGGCGGTGTTGACAATGTCCTTGTTGATGTCAAACAACGGCCTAGTGCTAATGCGTTAAGGTAAATCGTTTTAAAAAATATATTTTTATAAGGAAAAATATCTCATATCAATCCACGCCTAAGATAAAACACGATCGAATCTCACAATAGTAATAGCATAATTACTTTCTTTTTCAGTGTATTTTATATATATCGGCGCAATATCATTTATTAAGTTATTTGCTTAAGATATTGTGACTTTTAAAGTCAGATCAATTATTTAAAGAAAACGAATCATTTCGATTACGTTTTCTAATCGTGTTTTTTGTAAAAGTTGTTTTTTTTTGATTTATATTTTAAATTTTTTATTTTAAATGAAATTAATCCATAGTTGATTTAAATTAAAATTCAGTTGCAGTTAAGTTATAATTAAAAAAATATTATAAAATTAGGTTCAGTTAACAATTTATAAAAATGGTTTTGTAAAACTTCTTAATCTCGAGTTTTGTTATAAATATGAATAGTGATCGTAACACGATTCTTTTCTTTTACGGCTGAGTGCCTTCAGCATTCGCCCCCAAAGTTGCGGTGAAGCTGTAAAGGTCCTTCCGGTCAACAGAACTAGCTAGGTTAGGAAAAAAACACGATTCTTTCTGGCACAAGCCGTCGTACAGTACGGACCTCTCTGTAACATTGTTACCTTGTTCGTGGAATATACGAAGCTTACCAATAGCTCGTGATGTTTTCTTTCGAAGACCCAAATATGAGTCATAATCATGTAACCAACAATTATGACGCCAGCATTGCTGACATCACACCTTTTAAAAACATTAAGGAGATTCCTCCTCCTACGTATATTATATTTGCCCGTTTGGGAAGCTAACACCCTCAAGTTAAATAACCTGTCGCCAAATACCAATACGTGTGTTCGAGCAGCATCATTTGACAACCACTATCTCTAGGCTTAGTGTGTTTACCCATCTTGTACCACATCTACATTTAACATCAGGTGAGATTGGGGTCAAAGCACTGAGCCTATATCATGTTATGTTTTTAATGAACGACCAGTTTATTTATATATACTTTATTTACAATTTGTGTAAAAAGGCGGACTTAATGCCAGAGGCATTCTCTACGGTCAACCAAAGGGTGGTGCAGAGATAAAATAAAAAGTAGGTGTGATAAGAGATAAATAGAGAATAGAGATGAATAGAAAAAAATAGAGAAAGAAAATATGTGACATTTATACATATGTACATATACATACACACATACCTATATATACATACACATATATAGACACATACATATAGTTTACAACAATATTAGTAGTTACTAATATTAAATGTTTATTGTGGCAACTTGGTGTCTGTTATATCAGAGTCGAGGTACAGATGCAGGCGTTCAGCGTGACGGGTGTGCGCCAGGGCGAGTTGGAACCGCAACTGGTCACATCAAAAGAAGTTACCAAAGATGTTAATCTACTTAACGTGATATTCGAGACAAATCCTTTAGGTAAACTAACACATTTATATTCATATGTAATACACAAAAATTATACTACATATATCGAAATAATCTATACTAATAAAGTTGAAGTGTCTGATGGTAATGTCAACATTATTTTTTTTACTAAAATAGAAATGAATGCATGTACGATTAGCTTAGTGTCCGCGGCTGCGCCCGCGTTTCATATATTCTTTATTGCTTTTTTATTGTTTTATGCGGAACCCTAATTATGTTCCTAAAAAAATATTCAATTTAATCAATATTCCTATTCAATGCACAGTTTTATTATAAATGTTTATGATAAATGTTTTTACTTTATCTTAGAAATTAAAAAAATATTGCGAAAATAATTAGAGTTACGTAAAAAAAAATTTAAAATGCAGTAAAGAATATATGCAACGCGGGCGCAGCTATGGGCACTCCGCTAGTAAATCCTTAAGTATATAATTTCGTTTTTTTTTTTATATACAGACGGTACATCCGACCAACGTGTAAAGGTATCCGCGAGACCTTTACAAATAATTTACGACGCACAAACAGTTATAGAAATAGTAAATGTATTCAAACCACCCACCGAATCTACAGCTTTGACTACGTAAGTGTAAAACTAAATTAAATAGAAAGTTGGTTGTACTATATTTTATTGAATAATAATGCAAATACCTTGCCTCCTACATTATGGTTACGCCATACAGTGGGCGGGACTGGACGCTAGCGCGCTTTTAATATGGAAGAGATCGCGCACAGCTCGGATAAATTCGCCCGCTGTGTAACGAAACCATTAATCGTTTTTTGCCGTTTACATACCTCTCAGTTTTCCTATTTTTAATACTTTGGAATCGTATAAAATTAATATCATAATTATTAATGGTTGTGGATGAATAAATAGTTCTTGATTTGATGATGGGTTACATAAATAGCAAAAATGGTAAAATCATGCAATTGACAATCGATCTATCATCATATCGATTAAAGTATCAATAATCGAATCGATAATGTGAATATTTCGTTTTTGTAATCACTAGTACACACTACAAGACAGCGATTAATCTAGTGTAATAAGTTGTTCTCAATAGGTTACAAGCGGCAGCTGAAAACAAACTCTCCGATCTTAAAGAGAAATCAGCTTTGGGCATGCAATATGCAGTCCATAATCATACTTTCATAGACCTCGATATCGATATAGCTGCTTCATATATCATAGTGCCACAGACGGGAATATTTAAAGGGTAAGTTTGTTTATAAATAATCTGTTACTAAATTTTAGTTTTGTATCTTCTAAATATGTATAAAAGCAGTTAGTTTTATTTGGTTACCAACCAAAATGCTTTGTAACTAAGTTATTTAATATTGTAGATATAACTGTGACCTATAATTTGATATATAGATAAAAAATTAATAAACTGTAAATATTTCCATACAGTCAATGATTGTTTGTTCCCTTTGTTGATTCAATGACTCGAGTGCTTTTTACTAAAAATATTCAATACTGTTTACCTTACCTATGTATAGGTGCTAGTCAATACATTTTCAAACTTGAGAGCTGTAATTACACAGCCTGTTAGCAAATTTTATATCATACTGAGCTTTCGTTACAATAATTTTTTTTCAACAAAAAAGCTCATGTTCATTATAGAATAGTATAGATGGATTTGAACCTACATGTATTGACGCGATTTCGAATTACATTATCAATGAGACGTTATTGTTTCTTAACAATCCATTGACGCCAACAGGAAAGAACCGTGCGTGGTCGTTAAATTAGGTGCCATAAGTGTTAAATCAGAGCCGCGTTCCCGAGCGCTCGATATCAACAAGCTATACAAGGAAGGTCTAGCTGATGACGATATAATGCGTGAAATTACTGAGCACAGTTACGATAAAATGGCTCTCAAACTGACCGAGATGCAGGTAAACCTTATTAACACACAATACTTTGTATACACTAGCTACTTCCCGCAAATTTGTCCGAATTGATTTAAAAAAAAAAAACTCGGGTTTTTAAACATATGAGTACATATGTGTGTTAATTGTTATTTATAGGAGGTTGTTTTCATCCATTTTTATATGTAAAAAGTATGTCGTAATAATGCTCATCTAGTAGTGGAGTTGTACTGGTAAATTAGCTGTTAATTCAACGATTTAATTATTTTCAAAATAAAAGCGTAACTAAAATCCTCATGAATTATTAAAAGGTTATGTTTTTTTTGTTTGTGTGTTTTTGTTCTTTAGTTGGTTTAGAAGACGATTTACATGTTTAGGAGTAGTTTAAGTATTAGAATAGTAAGTATCGAATAGAAGACCACACGTTTATTTTTGATGGTATGGGTTCCGGGATGGAAGGTCCGAATTGCGATTACGTAATCAATGTATATTGTTTTTATGTAATGTATGTATTTTTTTTTCAAAATTATGCCAACGTTTACTTAACATTATTAATATAAATTACCTGATAAAATAATCGAAATTTTGCTTATTTAACATATGAACGACCCTTAGTTATTTTAAACAGATTTATTCAGCTTTATATATAGCCAAGAGTTTGATAAATAAATCTTAGATTAAATCAATACTTCTTAAATGTTTTGTTATGAACCTATAAATATATGTCTATATTTTTGAATTTCAGATTGTGATAGCCGCTGCATCTGAAGACTGGCATGAAGCCATCGCTTCAAACGAAGCGACACCACTTCATTTATTACAACCTACAAATCTCGTTATACAAATTCACAAATGTTTAATCACAAACGACCCACGACTCCCTAAAATCAAAGTTAGAGGAGAACTTGAGAAAATAGCGATAAGTGCATCCGAAGATCGGTAAGTTCAAATACCGTATTAAGCGGGCAATTCTTAGTTATCTCTTAAAAACGGTCATATCGATTTGGTTAGTATTTTCTATTTGGTTGTAACTTTAATATGAATTTAGTTACTGTTGTTTTTTTGAAAACTGTACATTTAGTTACTCAATAACTGATAGCACTATATGACAGTAGTATATTAATATGTCGATTACCCTTAAATATGAGACAATAGGAAGACAAAAGGAAAACAATGGAAAGCTGGCGTAAACGCCAGGTTAATGCTCAAGGGGTTAAGGTACATTATTGTTATTAATTGGTAAAACACACTAGCAGATAATTAGCTAATGCGGTCGTATCAAATAGCTTGGAGACAAGGAGGTCTTGCTTGTCTAATCTCTTCTGAAAGCAGTTTTGGTTGGAGCTATATCAACCTTTTCTGGGAGTTTGTTCCATGTTGCAATCACTCTGTTAGGCTAGAAATGTTCCCTTGGGTTTCTCCTTGCTGAGATTTTCCAAAGTTTCAAGGGATGACCTCGTAGGTGTTTTTTTTTCCATTTGGCTTATACATATCTTTAAGGCTGGTCACATCGTAATAATCGGAGAGGATTATATAAGTTTCGATTAACCTACCCCTTTGTCTACGCTGTTCTAGTGTGGTAAAGCCAAGGTTTTTGAGACGCTGTTAATAGGGTAAGTTACGTATTGTATACACCATCTTGGTAGCTCTTCTCTGTACATTTTCAATGAGCTTAATGTTTTTTTTAAAGTAGGGATCCCAGGTAATATAAGCATGTTCTAGGAGAGGTCTCATATAGGTCTATAACTTTATAAGTCTTAGCTGTGAGTCATTTAAACGCCTTGCGAATGATATAAAGGATCGAATTAGTTTTCTTCACTGAGTTTCCCAATTAAGATTGTTGGAAACTGTGACTCACAAGTCCCATTGTGATTCAACTGCAGTTAATTGCTCACAATAGAGATGATAGTTGACGAGGTTTTTTATTATTAATAGAGACGCTCTGATTGATGATTATTCAAAAAAAGGAAAAATACATGCCTTTTTTAAACTATGTGAATTTAGCGTTTGACCATAATAATTGACTATAAGTGGCGATTTGTCCAGAGATAATAATACTATGAGTATGATTAAAATAGACTTACACTTAAGTGATGCTGCATGAAAACATATATGTTATATCGACATATTTTCAACTTGAGGGTAGTCCTTAAAATTATTCTACTTCTATGGTATTATTTTTATTAATTACGGTTGCGGTTTCAGGTTGCTAACATTATGTGAAATTTTAGTAAGCATGCCCTTACCACAGTCTGAAGAAACTAATCAATTAAAGGTAATATATTAAATAAATGTATAACTCTCTAAATAATAAAGATAAAAAAAGTTATTGCATTTTATTAAAAGATCAGAGTTAAAACATTTATATAAGATTTTTTTTTATTATTATTTATTTTTTATGTTTTACATTCAAAGATGTTACTCTACGAACTCGCTTATGTAATGACCGGTCGCGTTATCCTCGAAACTTTCGGTCAAGAATCAAGTAACGCGGTAAATTTGATGAAATATTCCCTATACTTAGTTGTAATTCTAGGTGTTTCTAGACGTAGTTCTCAATTACAAAGATTGTCAAAGTATTTCTTTAAGAATAGAAGTAGATAGGTAGATAGAAAAAATATATATTTTAGAGTACCTAACATATTTCGTATTATAATGGTCTTTAAAATACAGTTTGATTAGAATTATAGCTGTCAAAATTATGTCACAAATCGATATGAATAATTAAAAATGTATAAATGTAAACAATGTTATAAATAACGGGAGTATAAGAAAATTGACAATATTGACAGAAGTACAGATAAATAAAAGAACATTTGATTTGTTAATTTTATTATTCTCGGTGATTAAAATGACACATCACTATTCGAATGTATTCACTGATTAAGCGCAACGTTGTTTTGGCTCCATTTTATTGTACAAGAATATTAGAACTTCATGAAGGTAGACTCGATGACAACTGTCATTCTAATTAATTTGTACCGGAAAATATTTGAAAACATATGAAATCTTTGATACGTTTCAGCCGAGCGAATCTAAAGGATCGAGCTTATCTTTACTTAGATATTTAGATCCTGCAGAGAAACAAAAGAGAGATTCGGCGCGTTCTAAAGAAAGGCAAAGGCAAAGCGACGAACAAACTGTTCAACTCACTGAGGTTGAAGCGTTCTTTATAATGAAAGGTATGCATATCCCTAACTTGATCGAAACGAATGTATGAATATTAATTGTTTGAATGTATTAAGATTGTTTATATCATTTTAATATTATTAAAACTATCGAATACATTACCTTGTAGGTTATATACAGTTTCATCATTCATCATAGAGCAGAAATGTTGTAATTTTAAAAGTAATTAGATGGTTTATGCGTTAGTATAATATAATATAATCTTATTTTTGAAAATTAGTGGTAAAGTACTTTTTGGTGTGTCCCAGTTGTGAATAGTTTTTTTTTTAGGTTTTTCGTGCTTACCATTTTTGATCATAACAGTATTTAATATCGAGTGAGGAAGTGGACTGTGGGAATGATAGTGATGTCTGAAAATGACACCCTTCTCTTTGCATCTACTGATCAAGCTTGTAACTATGAGTTGTATAGTTCTAGAAAAAACATGGAAAAAAACCAGTTCAAGTTTCTTGCCCGTTCTTCTCAATGGCATAAAGTTAATGTTCATAAGCACCTTATCGGGGCGTAAATTGAATAAAGTATTTTTGATATATAAAAAAAAGAAAATGGAGTAGTTAATTTCATTGTAACCATTCGAAACAGTATATCAAAGTGTTCTACCATTTAAATAAAATAAGAATAAACGTAATAGAAAATGAATGAAGAAGAATAAGGGGAAAGTAATATATTAGCAATAATAATTAATAAATAAGAAAGCCGCACGTAAAGGACAATCTAGGTTAAGTTTTAAGCATAGTTTATGTTTTGTTTATACTTAATTTTATTACTGGTATATTTTTTTTTGGTTGGGTAATGGTTTTATATATAGATTGTAATAATTAATAATTATTCCACAGAACTAGTTCTTAGTGTTAACCGGAAAACAATGGACGCATCAAAAGGTTACGACAAATTCTTGGTATTCTCACTAAGTCTTCTAGAGTTAACGGCTACTCAGAAAACGTTTACTTTGGAGGCTGCCGTACGTTTGGGTGCACTCGATATGAACCATCATAGAGCTGGTCATAAGATAATTCCCATGATAACGACACCAGAAAAACTAAACCGAACATCGATAGTGAAAATACTCAGCAAATTGCCATCGAACAACATCAATATTTATTTGCTATTACATACAGAAATGTGAGTATAATAATATGTCTATTTTAAAACAATAAAAATGGGGTGTATTATTATTATTTTTTTTTTCTTCATTTACAGGTCGATAAGAAATGCCCGGAGTTTAGAAGCCATTACGGGTCTGTAGAACAGATGATCGAGTTAGATTTTACCAATTTGTATGTTTTGCTTCACCTCGAAGGCTTGCAAGAGATTTTAGTTATCGTTAACGAATATCAGGTATTTAATATTTCTTTTTATAATCACAATACAACATCAACACCTACCTACACATAATTAATTTATAAATTTTTTGAAGATCTTAGTTTCTCATCATTTTTCTATATCATTTTGCAAGAGTGAAGCATATTGGAAATAATGACACGCAGCGTAAATTCTGATCTGTTGCAAAAATTCTCTGGAAAGTTGTTGTAAAGGGTTACCCATTTTATTAGAATACTGTTTGAAAATTAACAAAATACAAAAAAGTTGGCCCTAAAGGTACCTTGTATTCATGACCTTAGTAAATTTTAAAAAAATAAATTTTATTTACAGACACGATTACAATCCATACAAAGTACTGTGGATAGGACAGCAAATGCAGGGCCTTTAGAAACAATTCTCGAGGATGAAGAATTCTCAGCTGCTAAATCAAAAGGTATCCAATCATAGTTCAAAATATTTACATGCATATGCAGTCACGTTTCTCTTCCACAATTCTACATCTACCACACCGTAATATTCCCTTACCACACTATTCCCTACCACACTATTCCCTTACCATACTATTCCCTTACCACACTAGTCCCTTACCACACTATTCCCTTACCACACTATTCCCTTATCATACTATTCCTGTACCACACTATTCCCTTCCACGCTATTCCCTTACCATACTATTCCCTTATATTTTTCATTATTCTCTCCAGCTATATTTCACAGACTTCTTACCTTCACAGTATTGATATTACTTTTCTTTTTCTTACAAATCCCAGCATTCACCTACATACATAAGTACCTTTTGAAATACGTTAGAAATTTTAAATATAAAAATCGGTTTTTTTTTGTATGATAATACTAAAGCTCGTCTGAAGTTATTAAAAAAAAAAAGAAGAAAATTATGTGACAACTGATAGAAAAATGTAGTGAGCTGTTTTATCTTTGCATATTTATATATAGAATTTGGTTGCACATAAAGTTTTTTTCATTCAAGTTTTATAATAATACTCAATAGCAGTCATATTTCCCCTACTCATTAAATACACAAACGCTTTCCCTTTTTATTCGAATACTAGCTGGTGCCCGTGGCTCCGCCCGCGTTTCCTATATTCTTTAGGTGTGAGTGAAAAAGTGCATATAACAATTCATTTATACTCAACCTAAAAAAAACAAACGAATGAACAAAAATGTGAGTCTTTTGTTTTTATTAGCAGGAAAAAATAACCATAAGTGTAAATCGAAACAATAAATTGAGAAAGGTTTGATGGAATCCAAAAAATAAATATCCTATAACCATCTACTATTACGATTTCCGCTTCGAATGGTAGTAGTCCCATCCCGATATGTTCAGTAGTTTTGAGTTGATGGTGTATCAAAGGACCATCATTTTCCTTTTATATATATAGATTATGAAGTAAATTTGTTAATGTATTATAATTTATTTATAATTGTCAGTGAGCGTATCGAAGCCGGCGCGTCGTAAGCAAATAGAAAGTATACAGTTGAAAGTGAACGTTAAGATCGGTGCAATAGAGATCGGTTTCGCGACCGACAGGCGACCTCTGTCAGTAGTACAGTTGCAAGGCGCAGCCGCCGGACTCGTACTGAAGAGTTCATACACCGAAGTCGATTGCACTGTGGCATCTATTAAAGTGGAAGATTTGAACCCGGTCACTATACATAAACAGGTATAGTTCGTTGTCCAACTTAAAAATTATCACTTTCATTTAGGTTTCGAAACGAATTGTGTTTGAAGTGAAAATTTCTTTAGCGGCGTTAAGGGATTTCTCAGTACGGGAAAATTTATAGGATTCGCGTTGCCAATTCCATGACGTCACCCGTCAATATGCTACAGTATGTCAAATTTAAAATGGCGTTTAAGTGCTGACGCTCAGAGATAAATAATTTAATTTATACTTACGCAGCCACTGTCGTATGTTTTAATTATGAATAAACAATTATAAAATATATATATAATCATTGCTCGGAGCGCCAATAGATATAAATACCAGACAAATGTTGGCGTTATGTTAATAATTTCGATTAATAAATGGCATTTCCCGTGGCTGCTTAGTTTTTTTTTGTATACTGTACAGGTTGTTTACTATAATCTCATTTGATGTGAAATGGCGATGTGATCGAATATAAGTAAGCCTAGAGCAATTGATTTTCAAGTCTCCTCATTTAGTTGGTGCTTGTCGAAAAATATTTAAACTTGAGAACGGTAATTAACTGTCTTAAAATGTTTTTCCATGATTCTATGGTTTAACAACAATATGCATTTATAGATATTGAAAGTACTCGGCGGTGACGTCATAAAACTACACATTGTAATGTATAACTTGGACCAGTACCCTAATATAAGCGACGTGAATATGTCTATAGACGCACAAATTAATTGCTTACGTATCGTATTCCTCAATTGGTACGTTACTTCTATGTTGGTAAGTATTTTTTTATTATTTTATTCTTACCCAAAAAAATCAATGTTATAAAATTTCTCACTTTAATACCAATAATTTCCATATATTATTGTAAACAAGCAAAGTGTCTAAATGCTTGTGATCTCTAAATAATATTGTGGTATGTACAGATTAACCCTTGGTGTTCCTTATTAAGACGCGCGTCTTAACTCTAATACAAAATATAATGGTGTTGGAAAATTAATGAAGACAAAAGGTTAAATATTATTTGTAATATTGTAGGAGTTCCTGAATAACTTCCAAACAGCTCAACAAGCTATAATAGATGCGTCAGCGCAAGCCGCAGACGCGGCTAAAGCTAACGTTCAAAGCGCTTATCAGAATTCAACGAAACTCTCTATGAAAGTTCGTTTGGCGGCTCCCATTATAGTTGTACCGGAGAACTCGACGAGTCTGAACGCGATGCTCATAGATTTGGGTCGCATGAACCTTAATAATAAATTCATTGATTTAGCTGTAGCGGTAAGTTTTATAAAACTAGATGAAAACCCCTGGCTTCGCTCGAGTGAAATGTGACTCGTAATACACAATCTTTTACAAAATGTAGGTAAATGGGAACTGTAACTTCACTGATACGTGTGAATCGGCACTGATACGTGTGAATCGGCCCTAATGAACTCAAACCAATATGGTGTCTGCCATTTGTACCATTAGAATTTAACAAAATACTCGACAATCCCAATTTTGTGTATATATTTTGTCGACTCGAAATCATTATTTTTTTATGTTTTATTATTCAGGTAAGGTTTCAATCGAGTCTACCGTACCCCTTGACCGAATTATTAATATAGATGCATTCGACTAGAATAATATTATAATAAAAATTACGAGTCCTTCTGTATTACATATTAATAACTCTTATACAACAGAAATACAATTCATAATAAGTTTAATATTTTATTTGTAGATTTTAATGTGACACTACAGATTAGTGCGATTTAAATTCTAAAAATGACAGCAGAAATTTAACTGTTATGTTTCATAATGATACAAAAAAAAAGAAGTAATATCATACGTAAATGTAATGCAAAAAACGCATTTTTGAAGTCTTTAGAATTATAAGTGTCACATGAAATCAGATTAGTAAAGTTATTAGAAACTAAGTTGAAAGTTTGAGATACACAAGTTTTGTGTAGTTACCATAAAATGCCATGTTATAGTGGAATAAACATACTTTACATTTTAATTTTAAAATATTTATTTATAAAAATAATTAATATTCATTTTTGGTAAACAAATATTTTTAAAAATTAATTTAAACGGTATGTGATTAAATTTTTTTTTTTCTCAAATTGAATATCTATAGGATGTCAACAACAAAGTAACTGTCGATGAACTAACTCTTGAGCTCGAGGATATGAAAGTGTCCTGCGTTCAACTGAAAGACGATCATGAGACTAGTCAAGAAAGGAAGTTGTTGCGACCAACGAGCTTTAAACTATTAGTTAAACGCAGCCTCTCATCCTGGTATGAAACTTTACCCGATTTAGACGTATCCGGAAGGATTAAAACGATTGCCGTAAGTTCATACAATACAAATCTCACTTTCATTTTCAATCAAAGGTCGAAAATAAAATGTATACATGAAAATTAACAAAAAAAAAAACCATTTTTCATTCTTCGCAGATTGCAGTCGGTCATAGCGATTACAAGAGCATAATGAAAATCCTAAATCAGAACCTACAAGAAGGTCAAACGAAAGCGGACGATAGTAAAACGCAACAGAGTGTTGCTAAAGCTACCTCCAAAGCGACTGCAAGTAAAAGCCAAGCGAAACAAACGCAAAGCAAATCCACGGCCGCAGTGAGCATAGCGAAGGAAGCCAAGAAACCCAGAACTACTATCAAATTCTCCTTCACAATGGAAAGTCTCGTTATAGACCTCATGAACAATATCAGTGTGAGTAAAATTTGTTTCATAAAAAAAAAGAGTTGCAAGCAAAATCTGGTTTATTAACAAATCCAATTAAATAAGCAATGTTTTAATGATATTTTTTTTGTTTAAATAAATCTTATGTGATTACATAGCCCTTAATAAAGGTTGTAAATAATGACAGCTGTCAAACTAATATGCAGTGTCGAGCAAGTACTGAGAGAAATACAAATGTTTGTGTGATTTTTATAGATCATAAAATATAATAACAGTAACAAGTTATTTCGATTTATTATATTACAATATTGATATTATTATGTGTTTAGATACAAGGACAAAACTATATAATAACACGTAAATTACATAATATACAGTAATATAATGCAAGTTAATGAATAATAAACAAGGATTACTATAAAGGATAAGGAAGAAACAAAATATCGTCAAAAATTTATCACAAAAAAAAATATAATTTTATTTTACATACATTTTACGTTAAAAAAAATCATAACTCCATGCACTTGATCTCGATGACAGCTGTCATTCTAATCAAGTCTATTTAAATGTTTTAATTTCAGTGTTTTAATATTTCTGCCGCATATAATCATATAGAAAACAAATCCGGGGTTATTTACACAATTTATAACTCAAGAACGGCTGATCTGATTTTTATGATCTTCGATTTTTTGGCTTTACCTCTACCCAGGATAATTAACAAAACAACGGGATAAAAATCAGGGAAAATAAAAAACATTTTTTTTTATATGCTGTATCATCGATTCTGAGGCGGCACGAAGTTCTGCCGGGACAACTAGTAGTATATGTCTAATACTGGTTGTTCCAGTCAGGGGATACTATGTTCGTGAAAGACGTGGAACTGGCGCGGTTCTGTCTGGCCCTCCTCTCCGTAAAGGGGAGAATGTTTACAGACAATTCTATGCAAACATCCGTTTTACTTGTCGACTGTACATTGGACGACACGAGGCCTGGCAGAGGTGCCAAAATTACAAGGTATCGTAATAAACGTATCTATCTGTATACTATTTTCTATTATTTAGGTTTTAGTATCTCATATTTTGTGACAATTCGATCTGTCTTCGGTTGTCATTTCTAGCATTAATTCCTACTTGAAGTATATTTTCTTTATTTCTTCAACTGTCACATCAAAGGTTTCTTTTTTTCTACAAAGTCGTAGGTAAAAATTATACAGTATTCGTTTTAAAATTACACACGCATTTATGTATGCACGAATATAATACACGTATGAATGTGCGCACAAACACATACGCATGTACGAACTCCGTACATAGGTGCACCCCTCTTCTATACAATTTGTATGGATTTGACATAAAACAATGAATTATTTCGAAAGTTAGACACTATATTAGTTGAATTATCAATAGGTATTTGGAAAGAAGACGCGAGAAACGCGAATATATGTCCGAAGAAAGTGACTCTCAATCTGCTGTTATGGAAACACAAGATAAGATACGTAGCATGATCGATATTACGTATTCCATGAAGAATTCAGATACTTTTAGTAAGTATGGTCTATGGTATTTAATATACTAATAATAAATCTTATAGGTTGTACTAATTTTTTGAGATATGTTTATTTTAGCGTCTCCAATTTGATATTTTAAACGAAATTGTCTGTCTAGTGTGTATGTCCGAATTTAACTCAAAAACGGCTTGGCCGATTTCGATAAAACTATGTACTTGACCGGTTTTGTTAAGATTTCGTGCGCATAAAGTACATGTTAATTACCAATTAACAGGCTTGAAAGGTTTTGATCGATTTTAATAACATTTAGTGCTTGGAGAAGCAAGTATGATGGTAAATTGAATATGCATAGGATATGAAAAACAAAACAAAATCAACATATTCCATATTTAATCAGGAGAAAACACGTAAACGAAAACGCGTGTTCACGCTAGTAATATATTATATTCATAAAATCGAACATTTTAATATATCTTTATGTCTGACTTATCCAATGTTCCACTTACAGTTGATATGAGGATATTCAGTTTCAACTTAATATTGGCTATGGATTTCTTGAATAAGATAGCCGAGTTCATGACGACCGGACTCGCTCAAGATGCTTCTGAAACTGTAACAGACGACAATAATGATGAACGGACCAAACCTGTGAAGTCTGTTGAAAAATCTGCCGATAATGTTACTACTGTAAGTGTTTTAAATATTTATTATTGGTTTATTTTTTATTTGTGTATATCCGTTTTACAAATAGAACGTAAACTCTATTTAACATCACTTGTTATAACGACACACTCCGTAAAACGTCGAAAATAAAAAAAAATACTATTTTGTTTAGTTTTGGTGTCACAATAAACCTTGTTATTTGTATCAGTTGAAATGTTTATTGCTTATTAATCTATGCTTTAATCAGTACATATATTAGAATTCGTATTATAATAGTAAAATTACATTGTTTTTTTTCTGTCCATTGAACGAAAACTTTGAAATGAATAAGTGTCGCTATATAGAGTTTACATTGTAAATATTAAGTAATAATTAAGTGTTCTAGTTTCAAAAATTAGCTATGTTCATTTTTGAGCACTGACCTGGCGTTTACGCCAGTTTTCCATTGTTTACCTATTGGCTCATTTTTATGGGTAATCGACATATTAATAGCGTCACTCTTATTGGTTACTAAGGACAATGCTATATTTTTTAAATATACTATTAGAATAATCCTAGTTTTGTAGAAGAATTCAATTTTAATTAATGAATTTGTATAGGATATTGGTTTCAGTTTCATAAAAGTACTAATAAATAATATTTTTTTGTTTATAGAATAAGAGAGTGTAGTACATATCTAACTTATCATAAAATGTGGACGCTATTTTTGAAACCAGTAAAGTTAATGCCTTTATTTTTTAAGGTGTATGGTACAACGTCGGGCTGAAGTTAAAAAGAATGATACATATTCTGTCTTGATAATATTTTTATTTTAATTTGAGAGTGTTAATGTTTTTTAGCGTAAAAAAAACAACGTCAATGCCAACGCCCTCTGCACCGGAAGAGCAGAAGATATCAATGATGACGGTTAACATAAAGATAGAACAACCGGATATAATCCTCGTGGAGTCACTTGAACATAAGCAATGCGATGCTTTAGTCTTGAACGTAAGTACTTTTTTTACATTTAACTGAGGTCGCTTGTTCTTATATTTTAATTCAGAAATAGTATATGATAAGGCAACGTTGTGCTGTGGTAGAGGATGTGGTGACCAAAATAGAGAAAGGTGTTCTTTGTTGGCTTAGGCATGTAGAGAGGATGGATGAGAGACGATTAACGAAACGAATTTATATGGCGAGGGTGCATGGGCAAGTCGGTACGGGTCGACCTAGGCGAAAGTATCTAGACTAAATCGATCACGTCTTAAATTAAAGCCAGGTGAAAAGTAGCTATAACCGGCGAGTATGTATGAAGGTGCTTATGAAAGTAGAAGAAGCGAGAGACGTGTGTCATGATCGTAGTAAATGGAAGGACGTGGTCTCTGCCTACCCCCACGGGAGAAAGGCGTGATGATATGTATGTTTAATACTTTTTAAATATCTTAATATCATTACTTAAAAATATAAGAAAGAAGAGAAAATAAAATAAGCAAAATTGAAATTACTACCCACACATTTCTGACTATACTCACACTGAGCTATTGCATATTTAAGATACATAGTGTAGCAACGAGTTATTCTTAAAAATAGAAATATATAATATATGCTAAATAATTGTTGTTACACCGTTATATACAAGATGTTATGTAAATCTTCTCCTTCTTAAAGGCTTGACCGATTTTGATGAAATCTTATGTACTTAAGCAAGTCATTGTAGTTTAGGTGAAGTGTATTTTATATATAAGCTAGGAAGCTTATGTTAAGTTGCAGGGTTCAATCAATCAATTGGAAATTACTTTTAAAAATAAAAGTATTTTTAATCGTTATCCTATTTGTTCCTTAATAACATTTAAAGGATTGTACTGATTTAGATGAAGTTTTGCATATAATATGTGTATTTTAATAAGGAATCATATAATAACTTGTCAAGTGTCAAGTGTCAGAAGTCTAAGAAGTATAGCTGGCTTGAGAATGATAAATAAAAGTAAGGAATAGTGTTATAATGGAATGTTATTTAGTGTATTTATTTATTACTATCTGTGTGCACCCGGTTTTATATGTTCTTTATTGCGTTTGCATTTTTTCATTCGGAACACTAATTATTTATATTATTAAGATAAAGTAAATACCCATAAATTTAAGCACTTGCTCATAAAAGTGTGCATTGAATCGGATTTTATTCAATTTTTTAAGAGTTTTTTTTTTACATGAAACCCTAATTATGTTCGAATATTATAGTTACCCCCAAAGTAACTTCAGCTATCTACCAAAACAGCTCCATTAAAATCCGTCCAGCCGTTCCGGAGATTACCCGGAACAAACAGACAGACAGACAAAAATTTTAAAAATTTCATTTTTGGTATAGGTATTTTATATACATTCATATCTGTTTAGTAAAAAAAAATTTGATATTAGAAACAGGCTCTTCAATTTTATTTATTAGTATAGTTTAGTACAGATTGTAAATATATTGAAAGGAATGTTAATTGGTTCGGATATGTGGAGAGGAATAATGAAAGAAGATTAAGGAAAGAAATTTACAAAGTGAGAGTGACTGGTCAAGCTGGTGAGGGTCGTCCTAGGCGAACATATTTCGACCAGATCGAGAACATTTTGGAGAAAAGCCAGGTCAAAAGTACGCGTAATTGAAGAGCATGTGTGAAAGAATTTATGAAAGTTAAAGTAGCGCTTTCCGTGTGTCAGGATCGTAGCAGGTGGAAGGATATATATACTATATGCCTTCCATAATGGCAGAGAGGCATGACGTTATGTATGTATGTACATTATTGTACAGATGGAGTTGCGTTTCAAATTGCGTCAGAGTTCAGAGCGTATGGTGGCGGAGGGCGGAATCTCGGGGTTGCAGATGGTTGTGCGTACTATAGGGCAGAGTACCAAAACTACAACAAGTCCGCGTTACTTACTATCGCCCACGCACTTGTCGTTGGCGTTATCCCAACCGCCCGGCAGCGGGATGCACGTCGATGTCTCAGTCACCGATATTAAGATTACCGTCTCACCGGGTACGTACATTCAATACGTTAAAGTGGGTCTTTAGTGTTCGGCTAGCGATGGGCGGCGATAATTATGTACATGGTTAAAACCTCGCAATAGTTGTCACTTGTTATGAGGATACGCGGTCGGCGATAAATTTGATAAATAAGGTATTATTATTGCTATCGTGTTGGGCCCCAAGGAAATCCTCGGGTTTAAATCCTCTTATCCAACTTTAAAATCAGCCTGAGCGTAGCACAAGCGCTACCATAGCTTGGTGGTAGCGCCTGGGGAGCTACCACCTTCAAGTTAGAAAACCAATAGGTGTGTTCCGGCAGCATCACTTGAGAACCAGTACCTCTAGGGTCAGTGTGTTTACCATCCTGGACCACATCGTCACTTAACATTAGGTGAGATTGTGGTCAAAGCACTGAGCCTATACAGTGTAAAAAAAAAAAGAGTTGCAAAACACGATAGGAACAATTGCAGCTCTGGCTGATATCATTTAATTTCCTCCTGCAGAACTGGGCCCTTTTCAATTGTTCTTTCAGTTATAGAATAAGAAAGCTATGCCTCTACGTTTTGATTGGTTTGTTTTTATTCGTTAGAATAATTTGACGGACGCTCTGAAGTCGACAGTAAAAATTAAGCTTTTTTTATAATAATTAATTCATGGAAAAAATAAAAAACGTACAGTCAGTGCGATGGTGAATTTATAATGATGGGTGAATAATATATCCTGAAAATGATGACAGTGAATAAAGTTATTGCATATTTCGTTTCGTGAATACTTCTTGGTTTTGCTTTTATTTTAAATCTATAATTAGTTAAATAGGTAGGCTTTTTAAAACGTTTTACTTAAATAAATGACCGAATTGAGCACATATTGAGAGTTTATTTCGCTTTACACTGTTTTGCATACCAAAATCGGAGATTTTATTTTACACGGTCTTATCGGGAATCTATCTTCAGTGTAAATAGGTAAATAAATGTATTTGAAGGATGTCACATTGAAAATGTTTGATATTTTTACACACGTGGTTATTAGATTTCAATGTGTTATTTTTTTTTTATTAGATATAATCGCCCTTCTGAATCGAGTAATGGCGACTATGACGAGCCGAGAAGAAGACAATACTGAACAAGAAAATAAACCTATACTCTATGAAAAATTATGGACTGTTCAACCTTTCAGACCCAATGCGTATTGGTTTTTGAAAAAAACCGGTGAGTGTATAATAGAATAATTATTAAATGATAGTTGTTTAATTTCGGTATTATTTTGGGGAAATAATTTTTTTACAATAGCCTTTTTGATGTACCCTTTTAATTGGTTCGACCACTTTTTGTTCTATTTTATGAGAATTTTTTATTTCTCCTTTATTATTTAAGATTTAATTGACTTGAGTTGTACTGTTTATTTTGTTTGTATGGTGTATTTTTAAGCGACTTGGCAACTCAATTTTCTTCTTTCATTGTAAATAACATCAAGTTATCTCTTATTTTTCTATCGTCTAATTATGTTTTTAACATCAAATAATCATGTATTTGGGTAAAATGTTTTGTTTTTTATACTATTGATTGAATCGGAATTGAAGTATTATAAATTTTTGAGTCTATAAATAATAGAAGTGGATTAATAAAAATGTCAATTGTAGAGGAAGCACAAGAGGCGATAGACGTAAAGGATTCGCCTGATGAGAGTAAATCTAAACAACCCCTCGGTGAAATATGTCTACTTTCGAGTTCGTCTATAATCGTTTCCTTGGAAATGGATATCGGTAATGAAACCATACCGGTGCTGGTGATGCAAGCCTCTCTCACCGGACAGGTTAAGGACTGGAGTACGGATGTGAGTACTTTAACCTAATCTTTCATCTAATTTCTATTTGTTACAATATGTCAATATAATTTCAATTTCTGTTATCCTCCATAACTTTTTTTAGCTACTAACATTATGTAATAAAATATATACTAAACCTGGCCAAGTAATATATAAATGATTTCAAAAAAGAATTATGTAAATCGGCTGAATAGTTTTCGAGCTTGAGCCGAATAAATGAGGGATTCTCTTACGTGAACGATAGTGATGTCTGGAAATGAGACCCCTTCTCTGTGCTTCCGCTAAAACTGTTTATTATTATGAATTGTATAATTGATATAATACTTAAAACGCAATATAAAAAATCGGATCGAGTTTTTTACTGCCTAATCTCGTCTGGGTTGTTTTCTGAACCAGTGATAGTTTCTTGATGTTCATAAGCCCCTTCTTTGGGCCCCAATTGAAATAAGAATTTTTGATGTGATTTGTACTTTTAATGACGTGAGGCTTGTAAGAGGGTGTGAGGGGCATAGGAAAACATCACCAAACCTAGAAAGGGAGGGGGGGATTGCAATGAGATATCACCTGTATTTATTTTTTGTGGAACACGCGATGTCTAAATTGAGAGGCGGCGCGTGACCTTGACTATTCGATGCCAGGTAACGATTAAAAAAAACAGAATATTGTAATATTTTTACAATTGCTATGATACCAAATGCATACTTAGGGTAGGGTTAAATGGGGGATTGTTCTAAAACCTCACTTCGTATTACCTTCACGTATCGCAAAGTTTCTAAAAACCGTCACTTGATTAATGGACGACGCTTAAAAAAACAACCACACGAGCAAGCAGACAGACAGACAGATTGCCGATTATAATATGTAAAATATTGTCTTTAGGGACTTTTTAAGAATAAAAGAGGTGTTTTATTTTTTGGATTTATATGCCAGAGTAATTGTGTGCTAGATTAAACTTTACTTACAATCTGAAATAAGATTATTTTTCGTTGTTATTTAGTTCTATATGGAGTCTATATGGGCGATGCAAGTGTCATACTATAACATAGGCCGTGCTGTTTGGGAACCGCTGATTGAACCCGTGGAAGTTCTCAAAGATTATCAATACAAACACGTACCCTGGGAACTTAAGATGGAGGTAACAAAATTATTTTACTTATTGTATGAGCGAAATAGTGGACTGTATTGTTTGTTATTGTTATTTAGGATAGGAAAGATGGGTACTTACGTGAGATGATGCCGATGCAGGGTTCTTCCACGGATCCAGATTAATTGTGTTCACGATCAAGATTAGGTACACATAATACACTTATTATTAGGTGGTATGTACGTGTGTACGAGTTTACGAGAACCATCAACGAAAGCGATTTAACTACGAGTGGGTGACACGTAGATCTCACATGAAAGGTAATGGAGCGGAGGGGGGGGGGTCGTGGGGGGGGGATTTAAGGATGGGACATTAGCATATCTATTTGCAATCACCAATCGACAATTACGCGCAACCACTTAGCAATATTTGATATAGTTCCTTTAAAGGACGACTGTAAAATCTTCATTCTTTATTATCATATCTATGTATAATTTTAATGTGGTGCTTTGTAACTTGATTTTTGTATTTTATATTGACGCACGATCTCAACTGATTTTAAGTGGTTTAATATAGTTGCTAAATCTAAAATAAATCGTTTTGAAGTGTACACTCAGTAGGTGCTTGTTGCTGGTCTATATAACATGAAGACATTACAGAATGTTAATGTTCATAAGATAGATTTTTATTTTTATTTGAAAGGTGATGATGCGTCCTCAAGAGAACTACCCACAAATCGATACAACAGATGAAGCGGCAAATTTAAAAGCAGTCGCGCACATGCAAGCGAACAAAACTATCAAAATAACGAGCAGCGAACCGTTGGAAATTACCATCACTAGGACCGGGATGGAGGTGAGTGGTTACACTTATCAGTCGATTATACCTTTGTAATTCATTTTTTTTTACACGGTATAGGTTTAGTGCTTTGACCACAATCTCACCTGATGTCAAGTGACGATGTGGTCCAAGATGGTAAACGCACTAAGCCTAGGTACTGGTTCTCAAGTGATGTTGCCGGAACACACGTATTGGTTTTCTAACTTGAAGGTGGTAGGGTACCCAGGCGCTACCACCAAGCTATGGTTTCCTCACGATGTTTTCCTTCGCCGTAAGCTCAGGCCGATTTTAGAGTTGGATCGAACCCGCGTCGATTTACGCGGAATCCGGCCGCACTACTGCGCCATCATCGCTTCAAATTAAATTAATTAAATGAAGTAATTAATAAGAATTGTTTGCTTAATTGCATTAACAACTCTTAAAGTTTGTCATATGCCTGTATGTATTTTTCGACATGTTTCCGTTCTTGCTCATAAATCTGCATCATTGGTTCATATTAGTGTTTTCAATTTGAATGGAGGAATCAGAAACCTCGATATAGACAGTAAAAATAAACGTTTGAAAAATTTATAGCACTTTCTGTACATCTCATATATTTTCAATATCCTAAGCTGTCGCGTCGCATATATCTATAATACCTAATTATACAGTGGTTTTATTTGACCTCTTAGTAATAAGCCACTAATTTTTAACTAGAAATTATTAATTGAATAATTTAATTGATAAGTACCCTACAGATATTTCAAATTTCTTCTTGTAAACTTTAGTCGATGTGTTATTTAGTTTGTGACGTCACTAGATCATAAACAAGTGACAAATGTAAACAAAATCAAAGACCATGAGGTCTATGACAAACGAGAGACGCAGTTGACTAGTGCATAGGTAACGTCAAAAACACATCCATAATGGCATTAACTATTTCGCATATTTATATAAAAGAAAAACATATTTGTCCTTAAAAAGAATTATTATTTCTTTTTTTACGAATAGAATTTTACATAAGAAATAAATTGCTTGTAAAAATAACTACCCTATTCTAAGAACTTTCAAGTGAGATTTTGTGACAACACAGCTTTTATTTTTAATACCAATACATAAACCAGACTATATCGCGTAGAATATCACCACCAATTACAAAGTATAGTTCAAAATGCGTATTAGCGACTTTAAAACAAGAAATACTATATGAGAATTTAAGATTCAGCAGAAAATTCTTCTCACTTTGCGTTTTGTTACAGGTACTGACACAACTGGGTAACTCGTTCTCCGCTGCCATAGCCGATACGGATTCTACCGTCGCTTCCAAATCAAAAGTAGATGATGTACGTATTATATCATATAATCAAGCCATATAAGTAAATAATATCGATTTATTGTAAAGTAACACATGTAATTTTAGTTGGCGCAAAAGAAATACCACGGTGCTCCGTATGTATTACATAATTGTACTGGACTCACGGCTAAATTAATGTTGAAGGATAACCATGACTTTTCCGTATTCCTGACTGAGGGATATACACCATCAGATTACAGGTAATCTCCTACTTTATGTATTACTATATAAATACTTATCTAATACTGAGTGCCCGCGACTGCGCCCGCCTTTCATATATTCTTCACTGCGTAATATAGTTTTAAATAATCATTGCAAAATATTGTTTTGTGACATGCACTATGTCCGTTGAATCGTATTTTGTTCACGATTACATGAGTTTTAATTTTTTGTGCACGGCCCTAATTATTTTTTGGCGCTAAGAAAAAGTAACAATATTTTTCATAAATTTAGTAAAATTGAGGATTGAATCGTTTTTTTCCACAATATTTTGTTTTAATTTTATTACGGGAAACCTTAATTATTTTCGAAAAACAAAAGTTACGCAGATCAACTTCAGTTATGTAACAAAATAGTCCTGTGAAAATCGGTACAGCGCAATTATCGTATATACATTCATATATATTTTAGTAAAAGGTCGTTATTTTTATATTACAAACAGACACATAAATTGTACATATTTGTTTACATTAAAATACTAATGTGAATTTGTTTTGCAGCGAAGTGGTACTTGAACCGGGTGCGTGCGTTCCGCTGCAGTTACAACATGGCGGATTGAACTTGATGAAGCTAAATGAACCACCGCCACCACTCAAGTTAAATGTTAAGGTAATATGTACTGTCCACTACTTTTGTTACACAATTTAATTTAACTACAAAGGTATAGGTGATTACTCATACGATTGCCATCCAGTAACATCCAACCTCACTATTGTACATTTGCTTTATTGGGCTTAATGTGGTCAAAGTAGGTCAAATGCAGCGTTCAAATGCGTCCAGATGGCCTAAATTTGTGTATTTGCATTTTAAGTGCATTATTAAAGTCTTATTATTAGGCTATATACTTACTCATTTTACTTTTTAATTCTAATTTCTAAACTTAGTTTTGGTCACTTTTCTTACACTTTGATCGGTCTGCAAAGTAATTATTGAACTGAAAACTTCATTAGCGACATGACGCGATACTCGGTACGAGAAAACTTATAGATTTTCGTTACCATTACTATGACGTCGGCCGTCAACATGCTACAGTATGTCAAGTATAAGATGGCTTTTAAGCACCAGGCTCAGAGATTAATAATAAAATTACAAAATAACAAAGTTTCGAGTTTTACTTCTTTCGGCAATTATTCATAAATTGCATTGAATATATACGGCTGTATGTTTTCTGAGTTGTAATTTTTGATGTTACTATTTTATGGCTCTTATATAATTTAGTAAAAAAAAAAAACGTATCATTTGGATGATTTTTCCGTCCAGATTGTAGAAATCGATGACGATGTGCAAATACCTGTGGAACGAGCCGACAAGAGATACTTCCCGTTGGGCCGCAGGTCGAGGAGTTCCACGTTAGAGCGTAATGTTCCTCACGCCGCAGCCGTTGAACAGCGAGGACTCATATCCGACGTCGTCATGCAAGACGCGGCTTTACATATATATCTACGCAGCGTTGTACAGGCAAGTGTATATTTTACACACTTCATTATGTTCTTACTCTCGAGGATGAGATAAATATAACACAACACTACTCGTTATTAGCTCTAATATTCCTAGCACTGTGTATTATTTATTTGTAGTATTTCTAGAACGCTTTTTGGTTTTCGCTCCGATGTTTATTTCAAACTGAACTGACTGGGTCGATCCGTGGTCCTCTTATATATTGAGTCAAAGAGATTTCAGAACGTCATAGAAAAATGAAAAAGGTCGTTTACATTACCCCCATTACCTCGAATCGTTTTTTTTATAACTGTCCGAAGTTGAAAGAACTACTTTCCTCTTATTTTAATATTTTTTCTCTTTACAGAGCGTTAATATAATATTAGTCAATTACATCTATATTGCGATTAACATGGTTTTGCATTGATAAAAAATTACAAGAGAACTTTGTATGATATTTTATACATACCATGTTTTGATTCAAATCAATTAAAATATATGATAAAATACATACATCTTTATCAAATTTACACTCTGTAGTTATTCAGAAATTGATTCAATTTCTTTGTGAGGTAAATACATTTTCGCGGTGATTATTTAATTTATATTGTGAATAGTATTAAAACAGATTATAATAGGTTTGTATAATCTGTGCACATGCACATGCAGATTACGAACACGTTATCAGTGAGCGTGTCGGTGTACTACATGACTGCGAGCGGGAACGAAGTCCGGTTGGTCGGTGAGGTTCAGCCGCACAGCTCATTGCGCTTGCCGCTACACGCCGTGCACACGCCCACCGCTGAGATATTCTTTTCTGTTGAAGGTATCGTTATCGTCAACCTCATAATTTACTTTACATGTAACAGTTACTACCTTTAATTAATTAATTTATCTATTTGACCATATGTAATTTTGGTAGCGTTTTGAGTGATATAGTTTAATAATATTAATGTGGAATGTTTATTCTGAGGTGCTACAAAAACAGCTCTCTGGAAAGTTTTAGTAAGATGCAATTGAATAATACTATTGAAGCGATGATGGTGCAGTTAGTAGGGCGGCTGGACTCCGCATCAATGCAAGCGGGTTCAAGCCCACTTATCCAGCTCTAGAATCAGCCTCAGTGAAGGAAAACTCCGTGAGGAAACCATAGCATAGTGGTAGCGTCTGGGATACCTACCACTCTCAAGTTTTAAAACCTGTTGCCAAATATCAATAGGTGTGTTCCGGCAGCATCACTTGAGCTACTCTTGAGCACCTCTAGGCTTAGTGTGTTTACTATCCTGGACCACGTCGTCACTTAACATTAAGTGAGATGGTGGTCAAAGCATTGATCTTATATAGTGTATAAAAAACAAGATTGGGAATCCCGTCCTCCACATAACACCGATTGGCTTGCAACATATATGTATTCGGCTATAGATTGACAACTTGAGTGTATATCCAGGTGGGGTAAGGACTAACCAGCTAAATTATTAGATAATTTCATCAAGATGTTTTCCTTCACCAAATGCTCCAGCTCGTAGGATAGAGATGAATGTATTCAAACTGACATCGATCGTCTATACTGCGAATGAACTACTTACTACCACTTATATAATTCGCATCAGTATACAAAATGATAGAGGAACAAGTTATTTTTATTTTCTAGGTTTCACCGTGTCAGTATCGCCGTTTATCTGGCGAGAACTTCAACAGGAGGTGAAAATTACGAAACTGCTTCAATGCGACTCTAAAGATAAGGAAAGCGGAGAGAAGTTCTACTTAAAGGTAAGTGCACGATAAATGTTTTTGTTTACCCTAACCTTAATCACAGACTCTATCAAAGAAATGTGTGTATCATTCCATGAAAATAACAGATACGTCATATGTATAATAAGTTTTAAATAAATGAATATGGGTGTGTATCTCAGATTTATAGTAAATCCAACATTGGATCCTTCACAAATAATGTGAAATTCATCTTAAGTTTTGTTTGTAATTAACTTGTTCTTCGTTTCATGAATCTTATGTTTCTATATATCTTATGTTATGATGTGACTACTAAAATGGCCATGACTATACTGACCATATACGTGGATCCTCCATTTAAATTAATTTCTTTTTCACATACACGGTGCCCGTTTATGCAATGTTATTATTGCTACAGTAAGTCGATTTTTATCAACAGGCCGTAGGTACAATGGAGCAAGTGTTCTACGAGCATTCTAATCGGCACACGTTCGCTTCGTCCTGCTACGATATAGTCCTGAAACCAGCTGTTAAGCTTCAAAACTGTTTGCCCGTCGATATAGTCGTCTCGCAGTTGGGTCTCAAACGCACGCAAACCTTCAGACCCGGTGAGATGTTCCAGTTGTCGCATTTGGCTCCAAACAAAGCTTCTATCGTGGTCGCGGTAAGAATTCATCTATTTCTACTTGTAATTGTAATAAAAATTGCAAAAAACATTTGAGTGTTTTTATTTTGGACTACAGTTTTGACATAAATCATTCTGTTTATCGACTGTTGTTACTCACTTGTACATTTTTTAATTATTATTCTTAGTTTACGTTAAATAATTGTGTAATTTAATTTCTATTTTACATATTTATTATCTAAACTTTTTTTTAAGGTGGCACTTACAATTGTTATTTTATTTTGATTTTTTTATTACGATGTAGGTAATTATGTTGTTTAAATGTGTAATATCGTATTGCGTTAGTGATACAAATAAATAAAAAAAAACAATTATGTGGGTTTATGTAACCACGAAGTTGCACACAAGTGAAACTTTTCAAGTAAGCATGTCATTGTTTACTTATTTTAGTTAACTATTTCAAAACACAGAAATACCGCGGAGTACTCACAAGAATGAGTGAGAATATAAATGCTACTTGCTTAGCTTGGCTGCTTTGCCGAGCGCCTTTCACTTTACTCCGCGGCCGGCTGTAATGCGACATGCGATAGATGGACGAAAAAATTTGAGGGGATGGAAAAAAGTTTCTCTTTAAAAAGAATCGAGAGTTTCACGTGTCAGAAATGAAATATCTTTGCCAATTCTCTGAAATCTGTAAAGCAAATTTTGAGTAAGGGATTGATAAGAGACTCAGAGTGAGATAAAAAATATGTATCCCCACTTTCTCAGAAGATTTTTGACGAGCTTTTTATTTATGTCTCTGTCTCTCTTATTATGTGCTTCTATCTGTCCTGTAAAGGTAATATTTAAAATCGTAATACTAAAATGGTTTAATCATTTTGCAAGTTTTACTTCAATAAACATTCGCAAAATTAATCCTAAACAGTCTGCCTTAATATTAACCATTTAAATCGATGCAATATTTCAGATAGAAAATTACTTGGATAAATGCTGGGTATGTACGTCATCATTACCTGATAGTGATACAGAACTATCAGTTTGGTCCTTCGAGTCCCATGATAGTCCAGCCGTGATGACTTTGGACCTGGGAATGTGCAGTGTTGATACTGATGGGACTCAGATGCTGTCACTTTATTGTCCCTTCTGGATGCTCAACAAAACTGGATTCACGTTATGTTACAGGGTAAGTGTGCAACTAATCAAACTCGACAATTATAGATGCGGTTTGCATTCGAAGTAATTTGGGATTATTTTAATTTAAATAATTTAATAAATCAGTATTCATAATTAAAATATTCTAGTGTGCTTATGTAACGTAAGTATTTTAAAAATTGTTTTGTTACTATTAGAGTACTCAAAGTTAGAATCGTAGATTAAATCATCTTTCTATGATAAGATGTTTTGGTAATGTAACAAAGTAAAAAAATACTAACAATACAACTATCACGTCGAATGATTATAATATACGAATATTTAATAATATGATAAAATATCAGAATACGCATAAAACATTCCGTGATTACAGAAATCAAAGAAACCAGAAAAAGAATCCGGCACTCCTAACAAGGTACCATAGAGACGATCTAATATCGATAAAGAAGTATCGATAGATTTTTAATTTCTATTAACTGTAACTTTCTGTCGACATTTGATTATAATGCTTCCTTTAACAGGCTTTATA
This sequence comes from Samia ricini, assembly GCA_014132275.2. NCBI lineage: Eukaryota > Metazoa > Arthropoda > Insecta > Lepidoptera > Saturniidae > Samia > Samia ricini. The sequence goes on along the minus strand of AP028165.1, from coordinate 11,274,821 downwards.
CATAAAACAATTGATTTTTTGGTTTCAATGTAATTTTACGTTATTATTGAATAGTTATCGTTATTTATAGCATGCATCGATCAGCGGGGGGGTCATAGTAATTTCATAATTATTATATTTATCATGTATATTATATCTGAAGTTTGGGGATGTGTATTTTTATTTAGACTATAACATATAAATTACAGATTAAACATTCATCTTGCAGTAAATTTATTAGGCGCCATACTTCTTGTTTGCCGGTAAGTGCAAACGTTTTAATATCCTCGCAATTTATTTATTTTTGCAAAACATAGTGGTAATGGGATTTTATAATAATTTTTTTCAGTTCACGTTCACTAGGTGTTATTGAATTTAATTTGGTCTACTTAATTCGGACTCTGTAGTTTCCATATTATAATTACTTTGTGATGTTATGTGCTGTACACTTTAAATTACAATGACCCTGCTGCTTTTTAAGCTTTTTTTATTAATACATGATTACGAATACTTTATGCGTAAGTTTTTTTTTTGTTTTTGGTTGAATCACTGCATGTAATAGTAATAATATGCATGACCATTTGGTTGGTTAAACCACATTTATTGGACAGTATGTGGTCATTGCTGGGATTACTAAAAACAAATTAACAACAAATGTGCATTTATTATTATAGATACTTTTAAAAAGACTACTTAGAATTTTTAGGATTTGGTGTTTTACCATTTTCATCTAGCGTAAAACAAAATAAATGGCATTTTTTTAAATATTCAATTTCTATTATTTCTGTGGTTGTATGTAGTCAAGACTAGGAGTCTTGACTTGACAATTTTTACACAAAAAAAATCGGATTTGGTAATTTAAAGCTTATTTTCGATAATATATAATTAACTTAGAGGTGATGATGACTTAGACTTAGACAATGATAATTGTAAAAGATATTTCAATATTAAGTTTTGCTCATTTATTAAATTAATTAAAGCATTTCATTTAAATATATTTATTTAGTTTTCCTATAAATATATTTGTAATATTATAAATTTACAGACAAGTATATATAGGTACTAAAACAACTTGTATTTATAAAAAAAATCTTGCTTAATGTTATGTTTTAATGATATTCGTATGTACAATCTCCAGTAGCTTAATAGATATGAATGTAAATGTAAATTAAATGAAAATAGTGAAGTAGAGTTTATTAACTTAGGCAATACCGAAATATTCTAGATTTTTAAACATCAGTTTGTTATTGTTGAACTTCGTCATTAAGTTAAATAATTTGTACTGTTGAATAAGTTGAGTTTTGCTTTTTTATATGATATTATTTGGCATCGATTCGATTGATTTTGAATGTTTAATAACATTATACACAATCAATTATTCTTTGCTTTTTCTAGTGAAGTTATTATAAGTTTCAAGTTTCATTTATAAAATAAAATCTTTAAACAATTTTCATAACAACATTATTATTGAAATTTTTAGAATATGGACGAGACCGGAAATGTTATATTCCATCCAAAAGAGTATAAAGAACCGATTCTCTTCTCGTTCCGAGCGAAAAACTTCTTCGGTAAGAAGAAAGCAGCCATCAGAATAGAGTTCGGCGAATGGTCTGATAAATTCTCTTTGGACGTACCCGGTAGCTCTGGTGTAGTCATATGTAAGCATGAAGGGAGAACTTATCAGGTATGTATATTTTAAACTGGTTTTAATATTTGCCGATATTGTACTAAAGTTTTCTGTAATGTACTGACATTCTCTGTAATTTACTAGAGTTCTCTATAATGTACTGACGTTCTCTAAATTACAGTGACGTTCTCTATAATATACTAAAGAGATCCTTACACAGATCTGTTCTGGCTGTGACATACTTGCTTATATTTAAAATACTTGAAGTAGATATTACATACTTATTTATATTTACTTTTCATAGTGTAGTGATAGAAGTATTATAAAATCGGCAAAGTATGCAGTTACTAAAATTGAAATAAATGTTATACCGCAATAAAGAAATACCAGTCAAATTAGTGAACGCTCTACAATTAAAATTTAAGAAATACAATTAAATATAATCGGTTTTTTTTTTCTTTTAACAAATTAAAAGTTTTGACAAATTGTCGTATTTTAATTTTGTTTGACTCAAATATTATTGTTTTTTCATTTCCATCTCAATCTCTTGTTGGGTTTCGCTTTTTTTGATCTATAGTACAAATTTATAATGATTTTGTTACTACTAGGTGGCTGTAACGAATCAATTGACGTACAACAGTCTTACAAAGATGGTCGTGTTTACACCGTATTTCTTGATTATCAACGAAGCTCCATTCGCTATTCAGTACCAGGAGTTTCACAGATCTGGTGATCCTTGGCGAGAGGTATGTTATGATTTTATGTTAAATATTTTTATTTAGAATATTTATTGTAACTTTCGTTATCCTTTTATTATATATCGAATATAAACTGGATCGCTCAGTGGTCAGTTTAAAACAGATTTTTTTTAACACTAAAAGCTATTAAACAAAAATAATAGGGAAATCACTTGGTAAGTGTCCGTATTACGTAAGCTTCAATGCCCCCCCCCCTATGCTTTGTTTATTTTTGATGTCATGCGGACGGGGAATGGAATGTAGAGGGCACGTGGAGGGGACAGATTTAAAGTAGATTGACGAAACAAATTTATAAGGCGAGGGTGACATGGGAATGCGGTAAGGGTCGTCCTAGGCGAACGTATTTCTACCAGATCGAGGACTTTGGGGAGAAAGGCCAGGTCTAAAGTACCCGTAACCGAAGAGCATGTATGAAAGCGCTTATGAAAGTAGAAGAAGCGAAAGACGTGTGTCAGGAACGTAACAGATGTAAGGGTGTGGTCTCTGCATGTGTGTATGTAATATCCAAATTATATTATTCATATGTCGTCTAGATATATTTCGATTTTTACAAAATTCATCATTTCTCATTTATTATTATTGTACATGAAAGTGTGATTTTCTAAGAAATATACACACTGCTTACTTCCAAGTACATAAGTGTTGCCGGCCAAGAATAGTACTACCCCATATCTTCCCGTGTGTGTCGTAAAAGACGACGAAGGGGTAAAACCAGAGGATGGGCAGCAGCGTCCTCTGAGTACATGTACCTAGTGCGATCGCCAACACAACCCCCCCCCCCCCCCCCTTTTATTGGGGCAGACCTATGTCCAACAGTGGACTGGGCGGATGGATATAAGACAAGTCGTTTGATTTTAGTGTTTAGGTATGGCTATACAAAATTAATGTTATTCGCAGGTTGAACAAAGCTCAAGCGATCCTCTATGGCCAATAGTTGAGAAGGAGGATAAATTGTTGTTACTCCGTGTGGCCGGTACTACGGAACACTCTGCACCGTTCCTCTATACAGAACAACATAGCGTTTGCCTGAAACTTGATAACCAGGTAAATAGAAATCAAATTTGTTATCTGTGATTAGTATAAAGACATGATATGACATCCTATGTGAAGCCTCATAATACGCGCCGTAAAATACAATCAAAAACGAAATAAAAACTCAAAAAAATCATTATTCCATATGAGTGTCAAAATACTACCGCCGGTTCAGTAATCAACCCAGCCGAGATGAATCTGTAAGATACGATTTTTTTTTACGTATAAATTATACTATTCGTAGTTCTTCTTCTTGTGTTTTTTTTATGGCTCTGCACGGCTTGTGTCTTAGCCAGTGTCAAGTAAATCTATTCGTAGTTACAAATGGTTTAGCGGAGTTAGGTACTTAAACATGGGGCAAGGGGTGTTAAGTCCCTTGCCCTGGATTGTTGACCGTTAGGTCATGCCTCCGTTCGGGGCTGGCGGGCGAAGAGGTGGGGGGACATTCCCCTCCCATCCTCATTGGGCCATTGCACGGACGAGGCCCGGTGGGTTCGCCGCAGGGGGCGACGCGGTGGCACGCTTAGCAATCCCGTATCGTCCCCATCCCAAATGCGGCGGACGGTCCCGGGGGGTTTTAGCGGGTATTTCCGGACGATCCACGCCCGGGCGAATCCCACACTGGCAAGGAGTCGTCCCTCCGTGCCCTATTGCATTGGGGGACTCCGGTCTCACTAATGCAATAGGTAAGGGTAGTGCTTAAATGCATTTCCCCCCCGACAAAAAAAAAAAAAAAAAAAAAGGTATTTAAACATAATTTTTAGAAAAAAATATGATACCAAAAAAATACATTTGATTTATGTTTTGGTAGGGGTGAGTGGATGAGTAAGTAGGGCCTTGCGCCACGTACTACCAGGGAGAGAGGGTTACAATTTTGTATAAAAACCATAACATGATTAATGGATGACCTTACTGATTGGCTTCCGTTAACATTTTGGTCTGAATTAAGATTTAAACAGAGACAGAGACTACATTGACCAAAATGAACCAAGAAAGCTAATTTGATTCTTTTTCTGTGACCTTGTACCAAATAAAATACACCCCTCACCACGTATCACTAGCGAAGTGGGGGGGTTACAGATTCGCAAAAAGACACCATCATAGACGGTCCTCAAGTAAGCGAAAAATCTAATTTTTTTTTCAGTACGGTGGTCTGCACGTGGAGGTGCAAGTGAGCGAGGGATGTACGTACGTGACGGTGCGCCAGTACCGCGACGGGCACGCGCCCGCGCTGCTCGTCAACTACTCGCCGCACACCGTTACGCTATACGAGAAGGAAAACGTCAATGTCAAGTTAGATATTTGTACTAAACTACCTACCCTACCCGGCATTGTCCGTTAAGATAATAACGTCTTAAATAATAACTTCAATTTCCGTGTGATGCCGACTTAAGAATAGTACCACCCCATATCTACTCGTGGGTGTCGTAAAAGGCGACTAAGGGATACACAGGGAGATGGGCAGCAACATCCACTGAAGACCACAAACATTTACTGCGATCGCCAACCCGCCTGCTAAGCGTGGCGATTATGGCAACACCCCCCTTAACTTTGGAGGAGACCAAGTCCAGCAGTGGACGACTTTACGGTTGGATGGATGGATGGACGATATATCAATGTTGAGACAACTAAAGCTACAACTTTTCGGGAGATAAATTGTGGCAAGGGTTAAAAATTCGTGGTATGTTTAAATCGACGTTTATATGTTTAGGAAACTACCCTCGATGCACAAAATGTTATACACATGGGATAATCCGGCGGGACCGCGCACCTTGATATTCGAAGGCCATAAAAAGAAGGAAATCGAAAACGATTTGAGGAAGGACGATATCGGGGATTTCATGTAAGTTATTTGTTTTAGTTAGCTCTAATCGGTACTTTTTTATGTTGCATGTTCCGTCCATCAAGAACAAGCAAACCATGATATTTCAACGGGATTTAAAAAGAAATAATTATAGTATAGTTTATCTGCTATGATGACTCTAATCGTCCGTTATTCAGCCTGAATTACGAACGTACCAACTTCACTCTATACAAAAATTTCGTTCAAAAATTACAATTGAGAATTTTAACGATATTTTTTTTAGGGTAAACGAAACGACACGCATCACTTGGGTGTCTTTCCTGGATGGTCTCCAGCGTGTAATATTATTCACGGACGATCCGATATTAGCAAACGGCGCGATCTCCATCGGCGAGGCTGAACTGGTCGATACAGAAATCGAGTTATCGATGCAGGGAATGGGCTTGTCGCTCGTTAACGATCACGAATTGTTAGAAATCGTATACATCAGTATATCTAAGTAAGTTTTATTATTCATTACCTGTTATTTAATAAATAAAATGTAATGATATTTTTTTTTTCACTTAATGTGTCGAGTACTCATAAAAATAAGACAATAGGAAAACAATGGAAAGCTGGCGTAAACGCCAGGTAAGTGCTTAAGGTGTTAACAGCCTATAATTATTTCACAGTAAGATGAGATGTTAATTTTTAGATTATGTCAGTTTATATTTATGTTTATATTATATATGTCAGTTTGCAGTTTTTTAACTATCGAATATTAATGTGCTTGCTATCTTTATTAATTTTTAATCTAATCTATCGATATGTGTTTTCTTTTTGGAAAAGTATGATTTTTTTTATATATTTTTTTTTGTTAATTCACAGTTCTGGAATAATTTGGGAGCAATGTAAATTAGGGTCGCGTCGATACAAAAAGATCGAAGGACCGAAACTGATACAATACGAAGAGGCATACCAGAGATATCTCACTGAGAAAATGGTCAGCGAAAAGCCTATATCGCCCAGAGTGCAGATAGATGAAAAGACTGAGGTATTTCTATTTAAATTGTCATAATTCTGTATAGATATTAGTATTGTTTTGCTTTGGAAGTTCTAATTACAAATTCCATTAGGTTGGGGGGGTTGGGGGTTGTCGTTAATGTACGAGTATTACATAAGCAAAGTTTCAAACTTCTGAGCTCAGTTTTTGAGTCGGTACTATAAGCGGAAATAATCGGCAGAGTATCAAACATTTCTTAGACCAAAGACCAGAAGGAGACCGAGCGAAAACCCTCTTTATATAGAATGTCCTAGTAGGACAAACGGGCTTACGCGCACCGTGATTTTTTTTTTTGTAAAATTTTAAAAAAAGTAGTTTTTTCATGATGTTTTCCTTTTCATCTTCTTACTGTCTTCTGTATGCCACGATAACCCAGCGATACCGCCGAACTGGGCCAACTCTATGGAGCACAAACTTATAGCAGTTTACCCTAAACTAGCTGTGTGCCCGCAGCTGCGCCCTAGTTTCATATATACTTTACTGTGTTTTAATTTTTAATTATTTTCTTAAAATAAAATTAGTGCTAAGATAAAGTAAAAATATTTCTCATACATTATAACACTTGCCCGTAAAACTGTGCATTAAATTGGATTTTATTCAAATTTTTACGAGTTTTTTTTTTACGTGGAACGCTAGTTATTTTCTAAAATTAAAAGTACCCTAAGTTACCCGGAATAACTTCAGATATTTACCAAAAAAAAGTCCCGTCAAAATCGGTCCAGTTTGCCAGACTGGCAAAAATTAAAAAAAAATTATTTTAGGTATAGGTATCGTATATCTATTAACTAAAAAAAAAAAAAATTATGTGTGCAATTCACACGTGGTAGAAGTGAAACCTTCAAAAAACGTATGCACAACACCACGGCTGTTGTGATGCCTTTTCCCAAGCTTTCTACTACGCATGCGCGCATAAACACTTACTGTCGCTTTTTCGTTTCATCGACTTTCAAATCACAACGATGCTAAAAAAATATCGACTTCAAAAATAATTTTGACATTAAAAACAGCACTTCAATTTTATTTATTAGTATAAAATATAATAAGTGAAATTTATGTATGTAACAGGTTGACTTTGAAGAGATGCGTGTACTGAAGCCATCGGGTCGGCTGCTCCACCGCACCTTGGAGGCGGGTCTGTGGGCGTCGTACTCGCTGACTGCGCACTCGCGGCGTCTGCACGCGCGCCTGCACCGCCTGCAGATCGACCAGCAGCTCCCTCTGCCGACGTTCCCGGTGCTGCTGGCGCCGGTGCCACCGCCTAGATCCATCGCCAACGACGATCCTAGTGGTGAGATATATTATTTACATCTGGATGTTTTAATTAAACGCCGATAAACAATATAGTGCTAACAGACAAAAATAAACGGGATTTTGGTGTCAAATGCGAGGTCACATAATAACGTACATTATACAAAATAATATTAAGTGTCATAATCATGGAGAATAAAGGAGAATAATCAGTGTATTTGAAAAGGGTCCATAGAAATGCATTAAATTAGTGTGGCGCCACATTAGCGTCAGGGTAAATTTTAAAGGAAGCGCCACATCAATAAGCGTACTTACTATTTAGAGTTAACGAAATAAAATCACTTTAGGTGCACGTTTTCTTATAATAAATCTTTAAGGCTAGGTTTACTACATTATTTTGTACAATGAAATTTTCAATTATTAACAACTTTAGTCGGCAATGATATTTAAAAAAAAAGTATGTGTCCCGGGACGCCCGACAGAAGTGATTACTTAAACTAATCTAAGTTGAACTTGATATTGAAGTTGTTTAACTTTATTTAGGTTATTACTTAAATTTTGATGTATATTAATATGATAATGCAAGGAAAGGTTATTATTTATTAATAAAATCTTTTATTGATTATAAAATATATATTATTCTTAGTTACAATTCTTGAATATGTCAATTACCCATAAAAATGAGGCAATAGAAAGACAATAGGAAAACAATGGAAAGCCGGCGTAAACGCCAGGTTAGTGCTCAAGGGGTTAATCAACAGTATGTCTATCGCACACTAAACACTAAATAGAGAAAGAGAGAGAGGGAAGGCAGACAGACTGGTGCTGTAACGCTTTACGTAACGAAAGCAGTTCACCCTCATAAGAAGTTATCGCTTCAAAAGTAGACAATGCTATTACATATTTTAACTCGACATACTTCAATTCATCTACAATGCTACATTCATACCATACACCAGCGCGATTGTGAAAGGTTTTTGAACGGTTATTTATAGCATACAGGTGGACACTTTTTCAACTTATCCCATATGAGATTATTCTTCTTACCTTTATTCTCCATGGCCATAATATAATATTTCTATTTTATAAAAAAAAAAAACTAGGCAGCCATGGGGACTCCCGACAAAAGTGAATATTGTAAATGTTTTTAAATTTGTTAATTGAAATTATTAACATAACCTAATATGTAACATTTGTCTGGTTTTGATATCTATTTGCGCTCCGACCAATAATTATGTACACTTTCATGTAGTTTGTTCATAAACAAAACATACGACAGGCTCCGTAAGCATAAGTTTTAATATTTATCTCTGATTAACTTAAACGTCATTTTATACTTGACATACTGTAGCATGTTAACGGCTTACATCATATCATTGGTAACGCGAATCTATATAAGTTTTTCCCTACCGAGTATCGTTTACCGTCGCAAAAAAAGGTTTCACGTCAAAAAGCTTTTCTATTTACAAAAAAGTTAAAACGATACCATTTTCTAATCATAGACATTTCGTACTGGCATGTTTTATACTTTAACATTTGTATTTAATTCTGTCCATCAACGTTTTAAATAAAATGATAAGTTAATAACTCCTATAAATTCCCAGTTAAAATATCTATAGTAATACCTAATTTTATATAATTTTTACAAATTATTGTACATTTCATTGTAGGCATAAAGCCGTTTATTGAAGTATCAATCGTTGAACGTATAATGGAACACAGCAAAGTACGCCAGTACAAGTATTATAAAATGCTAATACAAGAGTTCCACGTCAAAGTCGATATGGGGCTAATTAATGCGCTTATGGAAATGTTCCCACAAAAAATTCCAACCGAACAAGAAGCGGTAAGTGAAATTTGTACTACCTTTTATTCACTTGATGTAGGTTGGATCAAATATTTGTTCAAATCAAATTCACAGTTGGAAGCGTTTGGACTCGATTTGGAAAAAGCAGGACAACCGTTAGCGGCTATAGCTGCGATTGGAGCAGCGACTGATCAGAAGAACTTCTATGATAATTTGCATCTATCACCACTTAAGGTAAATCAAAGTAATTGTTTATTTGTCTAAAAAAATAAATGCATAGCTTTTTATTTAGAAAATAATTCATTTGAATATTTTTATATTTTCATAAAATAATATGAATGTAAAGTAAGAAAAGAAAATAAATGAAGTTCATTTTTTATATTTATCATGTGTCAGTGCTTATATGTATTTATATATTAACCCCTTGAGCACAACCTGGCGTTTACGCCAGCTTTCCATTGTTTTCCTATTGTCTCATTTTTATGGGTAATCAACATATTAAATGTGGGACGCTATATAAATGGAATATATTAAATTATTTTTAGGTTCACGTATCATTTTCTCTCGGTGGAGCGACTCAGTTGCCGACATTTGTTGGTACTATCTTGCAGAGTATTGGTGTAACATTAACTGACATGAACGATGTTGTTTTCAAGTGAGTTATAATTAATAAAATCTACTTTATTGTTATTAATTTACTAATTTATTTAATTAATTAATAATAAAGGCTATCTTTGATTTTGGTTTTAACTGTTCATATTTTCTCAGGTTATCATACTACGAAAGAAATTACGAATTTCTGTCTCAGAAAGAGTTAATAGGTCAAGTGCAAAGTCACTACACCGGGCAGGCACTCAAACAGCTGTATGTATTGGTGCTGGGTTTGGACGTCCTGGGTAACCCGTATGGTCTTGTTGTTGGCTTGAAGAAGGGCGTCGAGGATCTCTTCTACGAACCGTTCCAGGTGATCTTAGTTGTATTATTTTCCTGTTATGCTACACTGTTAAACGTGCTGACACTCTTTAGATAATTATAAAATATTGCTACAGAGTAGACCACAGGTAGTGGCAATGGCAAACTTTGTTCGTAGAACCGATGCTCGATGGGGCCAACGGGTACTCGAATGGTTGCAACACACTGTGGGTGTGCGGCGCCCCCCTCCACCCCCTACAAGATGGACCAACGACTTGGTTGAAGGTCGCGGAAATCCCCTGGATGCGGGTGGCGGAAGACCGGTCGTTGTGAAGATCTTTGGGGGAGACCTATGTCCAGCAGTGGACGTCTTTCGGTTTAATGGATGGAAGGAGACCAAAAGTCTGCAATTCACTTTAGGCTTTTTAAGTAGCTGACTGCTGAATGGTTTAAAAATAAATCTTTTATTATATGTAATTCAAAATTGTTTTAAGTATCTGTTAGGCGAGTTAATTATCAGCGATTAATGGGAAGGACAATTTCATGGAAATATAATATCACTTACAAATTTCAAAAGCAGTAAACTCAATATTTTAAGCAACATGAGATATACGAGTACATATGTGACCTTAAATAAAAATGTATTCAAAGATAGTATTTAAATTTTTTTAAAGATATTTTGTACTAAAAAATACATGTAACGTTTGGGAAGAGCTGTTTAGTCTAAACATATCCGAGGGGAAGAGAGGATTAAAAATTGTTGAAAAATCCTGAGCCTAATTGATAACCTAATTGAAACGAAAAGCACTTAGTTCCATACGAGTCAATTAAATAAGATCTAATTATGCTATAAAACTAGCATTGTATTAGTAATGTATTTAACAAACTCAGCATTCTCCGTAGCAACTCATGACGCTATTGATTACAGTTATTTATTAGAAAAATCTATCTTTGAAACTAATAGACTCATTTGCTAAATTTTTGCAAAATTTTGAATAATTTGAAAAAAACATTGTTTTATATACTGAAGAGAAATGTTGTGGTCTAGGGCGCCATCCAAGGTCCTGGTGAATTCGCAGAGGGTCTGTTTTTGGGTGTTCGTTCACTGGTGGGACACACTGTGGGAGGCGCTGCGGGCGCTGTCTCGCGTATCACCGGGGCTATGGGACACGGTCTTGCTGCATTATCATTAGATAAGGTACGTTTATTATAAACCCTTTTGTAAAATCCCACTTCTGATGACATTGTGTCCTTTGCGACCACTTGTATAAGCATATGGATATTGTATATCAAATGTAGATTTGGTACAATAACGACAAATTTTAATTAAGTAAAATTCTGAAATAGGTTTACTCAATTTGACATAATGACATAATTTTATTTTTATGTACTGGATTACTAAGGACGTCGTTAATTTGATTCAAAAGTTTCAGATTTTATTTACAAGATTATTGGCGACGTCGTTAATTTGATTAAAAAGTGTAATTTTTAATGCACAGGATTACCAGCGACGTCGTCGCGATAACATGAACAAACCGCCTGCAAACTTGCAGGAAGGTCTAGCACGGAGCGGCAAAGGACTTGTCATGGTATGTATATATTTGCATTACTTTACTTTTTTATACATTTCTTTTGTATAGATAATTAATTGTATAAAGCTATTGATGGTTAAAATGTGACCGCCATTGGAAACCCAGAAGATACAAAACGTCAAAGTCATGTCGTTTGACGTCTCGGCATACGCCTGGGTTTTACTCAAGGCAAATCAAAAATTAAAAATTTGAAAGATAGTTATCGATACATGTAAAGTAACTTATTATGTGGTTTTTCATTTGTCTAAATTAAATTGTGTATATAATAATAAGGGGGATGTATTGGGTACAATAAAACGAGGTAACTCTTCTTGCCTTTTACATTTCGAGAACTATGGAACTAGTAACTTAGCTATATTAAGCATTCCCTATGCGGACGGCGTTTATTCCTTACAAACGTACTCCTCTTTTTCTCCTTGGATACTGGTATTATAGTTTGTTTTTGTATCCTATAAGATTTAAGAAACATTTTGATTTTTTCTATGAAATAACTTAATAGACAAAATTAACCTTCCAAAGGGACGAAGTGAAAATTGGACAAATAAAAACAAAAAAAAAAAAGCTAAATATAGAGGCATAAACGAAGTCTTTCTTATTTTATAATTGAAAGAAAATTAAAATTGATTTTGGAGGAGGAAACAGAAGAATACGAAATGATGGTTTCGTCTATTTTGTATACGTATAATCATCCAGAGCTGCATTTGTCCCTTTCGCGCTTTATAACTCTTTTACCCAGTGCAACGTGAAAGCAATAGATTTCTGAAATATTTATTTTCTAATTTGTTGTTGATCGCGTTTCCTCTTAAGAGTGTTAATTTTTTAATTAGATTACGTTTTAACATATAATGTAAATGCAGTTAATGTCAAAGCGAGTTAGATTATTGAAGTGAAAACTTCTTTAGCGGCGTTAGGCAATTTCTGGAAGGAAAAAAAACTTATAGATTCGCGTTACCATTGCTATGACGTCAGCCATCAACATGCTACAATACGTCAACTATAAGTCTGCGTTTTAGTGCTGGCGCTCAGAGATAAATAATAAAATTTGTACTTACGCAGCCTGTCGTATGTTTGATTATGAATAAACTATTATAACACATACAAAATTATTGCTTGGAGCTCCAATACATGTGAAAACCAGAGTATTAGGTTATCTTAATAATTTTAATTAACAAATTATGAAATGTAAACTTTAAAAAGCATTTTTCCAAAGTTTCGAGTTTTCACCTCTGTCAGCAGTCGCCATGGCTGCCTATTTAAAATAAAATCTTTAATGAGAATATTATAATTTATTAGCATATAAATAATTCAAGAGATAGTAAGAGGAGTTATTCGCTGGAAAAGCATACCTTATGTTATTGTACCGTGGTAATACCGGACAGGGCGTGGTGGACGGCGTGACGGGAGTGTTCACGAAGCCTTTCGAAGGGGCGAGGGATGAAGGCGTCGAAGGGTTCTTCAAGGGGCTCGGTCGGGGCGCGGTGGGGCTCGTCGCTCGCCCCACGGCCGGGGTCGTCGACTTCGCCTCTGGATCACTAGACGCCGTCAAGAGGTCTTCTTATCTCACCTCTTACTCGATTTAATACTATTGCATGCATTTTTGTCATTAACATCTTGGATTCTTGCTTTCATTTTCCCTTGAAATTATAGTATCTTGCTTTGTTGCATACTTGGTTATTTAAAAAAAACTTCAAACGGCTATGAAATGTCTTTTGTCGCGGTACGCACTCGTTTCCTTTAGATAATTACTATATGGTTAGAAAATCGAGTATAAAAAAAAAATGATTTACTGCACCCTCCCGTCCCACCGCTGCCTCTTTAATTTAAGCCCGCGATCACAAAATTTATATATAGTTAAAAGTATACGTGGTCGACCGTAGCAAACTGATACCATTATAACACGATGCAGTCTCAACTTGCCACTCTGGATCAAGTATTAGGGATATACTCGCTCGTTAAAATCGGTACAACAGAGACTAGAGTAATTGGTACTTGTTATTCGAGGTTTTGATATCGTTTGTCGGCAATGTTATTATAAAAAAGTGAGTTGGTTTGGGTGTTAGGGCGTAGTGGAGGGCGTACGCGGCTTGATATTGCGTCCGATACGAGGCGCGCGGCGGAACGGAGCCGGCGGGTTTGTAAGGGGGCTCGGTCGCGGCGCGGTAGGGCTGCTCGTGCGTCCCGTCGGCGGCCTTGTCGACTTTACCTCCGGACTCCTCACTTCCGTTAAAAGGTTTACGCACGATTTATCCTCCCTCATATCGATACCAATCGGAATAATCTTCAAATCCAGAATAGATTCCTCGTTCTCTATCATTGTCCCATATAGTTTTCGTAATTATAAAAACGTACGTAACAGATGCACCATATACGTTCCTAATACATTTATATTAATTTATTTAGCGTAGTAATTTTCTAAAAGTGGAGGAAAATATCATGAAATTTATTTTTGCCTAAGAAAATAGCTCTACACAGGCTGGACGAATCAATTAATGTGGTAAAATATTTTATAATCACATGAACGTATAACAGGGTCGTAGTCAGGGGAAACTTTTCAGGTAAATATTCTTTTCAAAATCCTTTAAAAATATCTATATGTATTGACACGATATGTACCACGCACGGTAAACAGAAATAGTTTCAATTTTACACCTTATTTTAATATTCTACAGATCACGATGAACTCGTCATTTTTTTTTTAAATTATTTAATGCCGCTGTTTTAAACTACTTATCATGACAAACAAAACATTCCGATAAACATCTAATTGGTGTTTCAGAGTTAAATTTCTATGTTTTTGTTGCTTCGTATTTCTAAAATTAACGCTTTACTTGCTATTCTATGATAGATATGAAATGGTTTATAATATTTAATGGTTTGTTTAATATAACGTTAGATAATTATATGAATGAAACAGGGCGGCAGATTTATCTGAAGAGGTGACGAAGCGTAGGGCTGCGCGTTACTTGCCCGCCGAGTCTGGTGTGAGACCGTACTCGAGGCTACACGCTGAAGGCTACAAAATGTTGTCCGAACTTGAAAAGGTAAACTTATCTATCCGTTTATTTATTTTATGGTGTTTATAGGCGCAATAAAGATAGTTAAACATATTACGTGAGCAACATTTTGGACATTTGTGGCAGTAAGCAATTAACATTGTAACAAAGTGGTGTAAATATACGTCGTTAGTTATATTCGATTTTGATTAGTTGCTAATTAGAATCAGGTT
Source organism: Samia ricini (assembly GCA_014132275.2). Classification (NCBI taxonomy): domain Eukaryota; kingdom Metazoa; phylum Arthropoda; class Insecta; order Lepidoptera; family Saturniidae; genus Samia; species Samia ricini. The sequence continues at coordinate 11,259,794 of AP028165.1, read as the reverse complement.
AGTCCTTAGAATAGGTTTATTTGTAATTGTAAAAAGTTTAGGCAGTTATTTCCATTTATAAATGAGTACATTGGTTAACTTTAGCTAGCACCGACTCCTATATTATTAATCGTAATGAAACGAAGGTATATCGAAGTAAGCAGAAGTAGATTAGGTAGGTAAGATAAGTACAAAGGAATTATGTATTTACTTGTTACTCCAATTTTATAGTAAAAACATACAGACGAATTGAGAACCTCCTCCTTTTTGAAATGGTTTAAAACAAGATATGTATAGAATAATCCAGTATCTATTTAAGTAATTTTTAAATTATTGTTTTTTTAATTTGTCGATGTGTTGGTACTTTTTAAATGCATCAATACGAATAGCCTTTATTTATTAAATAATATAACGCATTATTGTGGTAAATTTCATAATAATGTAAGTAATATGTTAGGAATAGGTGCTAGAGTTCAGATACGAATAAAAAAAGAATTAAACAATGAATCGAAAACATGAATAAATCAATTAATGTGAGAAGTTATAATTAAGAAAAGCCTTAGCGTTTAATTTAGAAAAAATATGGATATATAATAGTAATTAATATTTCGAATTATACACATTAATTTGGATATTTTTTAATTCGATACTTTAATTTGGATAATGATTTACATAAAATTTAAATGCCAAATTAGGTTTAAAGCATAGGGCGACAACAAGCCTAAATCCGCCACTGACTTTTAAGCTAGTCTCATGGAAACTAGAATATACATAAGTTATATCCTTGAAATTTCGCAAATGTTTACATTACACATCACCCTTTCACACAATCCATCCATCTTTGTGGCCTCTCTTCTACCTCTACATCCACTTTTATAAATTTCATACATAACATTTTTCGCATAATTATAACTGGTTAAAATAATATTTTAATTTTGACATATTATGTCAATCATCATTATTGAAAATTTTAAGAAAAAAACACTAAAAAAAACAATAAAAAAAAGAAAGAAATTCGTTTGATAAACGAAGCAGACCTGTTTTATCTTTAACTATTATATATAGTAAGATTTATACTGCATATATACAATGTTTGTAAAAATAAAGGGTATAAAGTTTTTTGGTACTTATTTCTCCCTTTGCATGTTTGTTTAGGATTTGGTATCTACTTCTGCAATAGAGTCCATGAGGAAAAACTTTTTATTTTAGTAATTTCTTAGTTTTTTTCCAACTGAATCAACTTTGTGTAAGTTTACGTCCTTATCAATAACTTTTTTTCTTTTGACCTAGTTACGAATGTCGAATATTCAAATTTTACTATGAAAATAAATACGTAATAGAAAACTAAAATAATGAACGATATACAAATAAAAAAAACATTCAGAAGTCTAGTGTATATAGTAGAAACGCGGGCGTGTTTACTAGACGCATGAAGCAACAAGGGACGAGAACACGCACTAGGGTATGTGTTCCGCAGGTGTCTAAAATTTAGTCCTATGTATCATCTAGCTCGATGTTCCGAGTCGCCATAAAGTTTGAATCTACTACCTTATATTTATAAAAAAAATAACCAGATCGAGTTTGTTGGCGGCTCTTCTCGACTGGGTTGTTTTCCGAACCGGTGGTTCCGTTTTTAGACAGAACCGGTTTTAGACGTTCATAAGCGACTTCTTAGGGCCTAAATTGAATAACGATTTTTATTTTGATTTTGAATGGTATAGAATTGTTATAAACAGGGCAAATATGTGAGCACTGACACGTATGAAGCGCACGTGTGGGTCATACAAGGCAAGGAGGTGGTCATGTGCACTGACAAACGTCTCCTGTATCTGGAAAAGAATAATGTTTTCGGCGGCTGGCAGGTAACTTACTGATAACTTTTAATAAATATAAAAAATATAAAGTTTATTTAACTTAACGTTTCTTGTGTTAGTTTTTTTTTTTTCAATTTAAGTCTATATAAAAATGACTGCACTTCATATGATGCTTTAAAGCGAGGATCCAACTCTAAAATCGACCGGAGCTTTCGGTGAAGGAAAACATCGTGAGGAAACCATAGTTTGGTGGTAGCGCCGGGTACCTACCACCTTCAAGTTAGAAAACCAATACGTGTGTTCCGGCAACATCACTTGAGAACCAGCACCTCTAGGCTTAGTGTGTTTATCGTCCTGGACCACAGTGTCACTTAACATCAGGTGAGATTGTGGTCAAAGTACTGAGCCTATACCGTGTGTGAAAAAATGATGTTAAATAAAGAACTATCTAAGAACAGTAACGTACAGCTATATATGATAATCTATTAAGTATTATTAAAATTACCTACTGTATTATTACAACCTCTAGGTAGGTATGGAATCGACACGCCTTTTCTTGTTACTATGGTGGGTTTTTCACAAGTGTATGGTGATCGTAATCCAGTTAGGTTTAATTATCCTACCCTAATTAAAATAGAATAATTTATATCTATACTAAAAAGTAAAATTGAAATGACTGTTTGTAATGTCAAAAATTTTTTTTACTAAATAGATATGAATGTATTTACGATACCTATACCAACAAAAAAAAAATTGTCTGTCTGTTTGTAATGTGTAATCTCCGGAACGGCTGGACCGATTTTGAGGAGTCTTTTTTTGGTAAATGGCTGAAGTTACTCCGGGTAACTTAGGGTACTATTAATTTTCGAAAATAATTAGGGTTCCGCGTGAAAAAATAAAACTCATTGAAATTTGAATAAAAATCGTATTCAATGGACAGTTTTACGGGGAACTGCTATAATTTATGACAAATATTTTTACTTTACCTTAGTACTAAACATTTTTAGGAAAAATAATTATGGTTCCGTATAAAAAAATTAAAACCTAGTAAAGAATATTAAGAAACGTGGGCCCAGCTGCGGGCACACAGCTAGTAATAAAGAAATAAGTAAATATCACCCTATAGATAATGTTATATAATTAAATTGATTGATATTTTTTAATGTTTAAAAAAAAATCGAAATTAGCAGTTTCACATACGACTTCGGAGGTACACGATATTTAAACCCAAACACAGAATTGACGAATTGTATTCATTTTCATAAAAAAATACAGATGTCTTGTCGCAATAATAATACCATATCATGTACAAAAACCACGATAATTTAATATAGGTAATTAAAAGAACAAATTTAAAAAAAAAGAACCTGTCCCCTATATTACACGTGTACAATATAATTATTGGAAATATAAAATATTATAAAACTATGTGCCCCCACAAAACTCCTGTGCCCGCGACTTCGCTCGCGTGGATTCAGGAGTCCCGCCCCGTTCTCTCTCGTCTCGTTACTCCCCGTCCCGTCAAACTGTAAGACGAATTTTAACGTTCAACTATCAAAACTATTCTTATTTACTACCCATGTCTTATATATTTATTATTAATATACTATACATATATTTTTATATGTCATTATGTTCAATTTCAATCAATTTTTTGTTTTCGAATAAGACTAAAACCAACCCATTTACTTAGAAACTCATCTTTCATACTAAAGTCGCCGCGTTATATTCAAATTACTATAACTGTTAATTGAGTGTGTCGATTTTAATGAAATAAAGTTTTGATGTTACTCCGGAATATGCTTTATAATTCTCTTTTTGGATTTTTAAGTATACTTAGTACTTTCTAATCGATACCTGCACAAATAAATATACATTTCTGAAAATGATAGAAATGTATTAATTTACCTATTTTTAGTCCCTTGCACTAATTCTTTTCACAAAAATCCAAAATGTACACGTGATATTTACAATTTTATTATTAGTATAGATATATTCCGAGTATGGCGTGTATGTAATGGCGTAAGTAGTATCATCGGTGAGTTCTTGTGAGTCATGTATTATGTATAGGAAAGTGTCGGCTCACGTAAACCGTACGTGTCCAATAACTTGTAAATATTTCATGGAATCGCTACGACCGATATTTTGCTGTCTAATTTTATTAGGAAGCAATTACTAGAATTAAGGACACTCCTAAGATTTATAAACTTTTTTGTAAATTGTCCATAATCTAATATTATAACTACACAATATATTTGTATGTTTTTATAAAACGAAAAAAAATTACACATTTTTTTTCTCCAAATTCACACAGGTGTTGTTAGCACATAAAGTTATCTTCAATAATTTGAATAGACCGAGAGCTAGTTACTTTTCAGTAACGATATTTAAGCATATTCTAGATATTTGAACGAACTTATCAAATATATTCATAGTTTTCTATACCTTGCACTAACATTTAGATAGTGAAGCTGTATTTATTATCTACTTTTGTACTGTATTGTCTGCGATCTCTTCTGATGATAAGTGACGAGATGGTCCAGGACGATAAACACACTACTAACTCTATAGAGAACCTGACTATCGATCGATGCTGCCGGAAGACACCTGTTGGTGCTAGGCGACATGTTTTCAAACATGAGGCGTTAAGTTACTTCTACCCAGCTGGAGATTATTAGAAAATGTCTTATCACCAAGCTATGATTTTTTTACTATGTTTTCGTACACCAAAAACTCAGGATTATTATAGAGTTGGATAAGTGTGTACACATTAAGTGTATTTCCGCGTGGAAACCAAAACTGAAGCTTATAAATTTTTTTCTCGAACAGATCGTATGGTCGTATTTATGGAGTGAACTCCCCGAAGTGCCATCGTCTGTCGCCAAGGGTGTTTACATACCGACAGCTAAAAAGAAAGTACTCGGAATGTTCTCGAGTTCGGGATCCGGGAAAGTGATACTGTTATACGATGAACAACAAAAGAAATATCTGTTGGGTCAGTGCGAACGGCTGATGCGGTCGGCGCGTTGACGTCACGATGTAGAAAGAATATCCGCCGGGGAATGGCTCCGCGGATTCTTTCTACTTTATTTCGATTATCGCACCGCGTTGCTTACTATAGCCTATCACTTCAACTTGCACCACTTCAGCCCTAAAGGCTTCCATTAAATATGTATACGTAAAACTTGCTTAAAGTGACAACGCTGTCGTACAACTGTATGCGTGTTTCAAATAATAATGTAGTTTTTGTTTTTCCGGTTTTTCTCAAATGCCGTATTATGTATGAAATTTATTGTGATTAAAATAAATTAAAATAAATAAATATTAAAAATTTTATTACTACGTTTTATATTTGTGAATTTTCAATTTAAAATTCTCTCACCAATTCATCATTGTAATATGAGTAAAAATATTTTTACCCTTGATTATATTAATATATTGAGTAACTCTGTCGTATTAAGGTTACATTATTTACTCATATTTTCTATATTTCATATAAAATGGAATTTTTAATGTGAAGTAAAAAATGAAACGTTTTGTACCTTGTTTTATATACTTTACTGTAAATTCTTATCCTTGAAACGGGTTAAATAGAATTCCATCGAGTTTAAAAAAACTTTATGTAGTACACAAATTATATCAAAAAGAGTTATTTCCGAAGTTTGTACTGTCACTGTGATTTTGGAGTAGCTTTTGGAAATGTTCTTTGTTTTTTTTTAGTTAACATAAGAGCGGTATAACTGGTCATTTACAAATAACGATCATTGATTTGTTTAAAAGCAATTATTATTTCTCCCATGGTTTTCTTGCATTATGATAGTTAAATTAGTTTCATGTTGTGTTACTTCTTTTTCATTGGAAGAATTTCTTTTTTTGCGTAATACGTTAAGTTTCATGCATTTATATAGGTAAAGAAATCCTCTTTGTACAAATGTAATTTAGACAGTCTTCCGTAGAATTCCTTGTAACGTTATTAATACGCATTCGGAAACTTTTTAATAATTTTGAATACTTTTAAATACTCAAAGTAGTTGAAGTTATTAACTTTGTTCGATTTCGAGTTCATCTCGTATCATTTTAATATATTTCGGCTAATAGCTCACAGTTATTATAGCTAAGGCGTTCCAATGCCAGTGCCTTATTACAAAGAGGTATATGTTATATATAAGAAAGCCGCATAAATTGTATGTATTTGTTGAACAGTTAGTAAGAAATAACTATGGTTAGTTTTTGTTATAAATTAAAAGTGTTTTTGTTACAAACTAATTCGAAAATATAGTTGTATAAATTATCTCCCATTTTTTTAAATATAATATTTAAAATTTATATTTGTTAAATGTACGCGTGTTTTTTGATGTCAAACTGTACTCCTTTCATTATTTACGCTTATTGCACAATATACTTATTATTTAGACTATATTTATCTAGTATTTAAAGCTTATGTACGATTATTTAAATAAAAAAGATGTATACAAAGGAGTCTGGGATTTCATTTTGATTTTATTACCTAACCGACTAATTGTTGTAGCTCACATATTTTTATAATTATTTACTACATTGTGTTATCTTAAATTTTCATGTTATAATTAAAGCACCTACCTATTGTAAGAACAGTGTCGGTGGCAATTATTGATTGGCTCCCTTTTTCATTTAATGGAAATTTGTGAGTTCAGAATTCTGTCTTGTGGATAACGATATTTTTTCTAATCGTGTATTAGTATTCGAATGGTTTAACGCCAAAGAAACAGAAAAACGGTAGCTATGCAGTTTGAACTTTCAAGGGAATTTTTGTGGCATCGTAAATAATAAACGTTCTTTATTATTTTCAATACACTTTTGGACAATAACTAATCTATATCTCGGAAAACACAATCAAAATCACATTACACAAGGTCTCTAGTAACTAGTTAATGAATTAAACGCAAGAAAACCAGCTACATGACAGACTGAGATCTCGACAGAAATTTTTATTTTTATCTATTTTACAATTATTTATAATGGCCTCAGAATACACACATATATGATTTGAAAATGGAATGATCTAAAAATAGCCTATTATTTATCTACTTTTATAAGCACACTAACAAAGAGATAGACATACGTTACCTTATATAATAGTATACATGTAAAACTAACCTTATAAATGTAAATTAAATAAGCAGTTTCGATTGAAAAACTTTTGCTATGAAGTTTAATTAAAAATAGCTCCTAAATCCATCAGACATGTCTGAGGTCACGGCATGATTGTTATTACGTAATCAATCAATCTAGGTTTGCGTGAAAGTGCCATTTTATTTATATACATATTACATACACATATTGGGATAACAACTACTCTCACGCCAGTTAAATGAACGAAATGCTGATTTTATCAACTGATTCCGAGTGCTCTACGCGTAAGTATAGATGCATACCATTTGCTTATATGTATATGGATAGAAATGTTTACTGATAATTTTTTATATCTCATAAGAAACTTAAAAGGATTGAATCTTACTAGAGTTTACCTAATTGTCGATATTGCATCATAATCATGACTGATATTGAAGGAAAAATGTAATTTGCGAATTAAATTTTACCGACATCTCTAAAGTTTCTCGTTAGGTATTAAACAGAACATAATCTCATGCCATAATTTAAAAATATTATGACGCAAATTTGTTTTGTTTTTCTTGGGTTATAAGACAACAAATGGAGTATGTAAGTCGTCACATTTTACAATTTGTAAGAAAATATATGGATATATATATGGAGAAGAAACCTATGGCCAAGGTTGGTAGGTAAGTATTATGTTAGTAAGTATGTAGTTAAGTCGATTGATATCTCAACAAATTTATAGCCGTGATTAAATATGTAAAATTTGATCATAAACCAAATCCAAACGTGTTACCATCAAATGGAGCAATAATAAAGGGTTTATATTCAAACAATAAAACAGATATTCTGAATGATGGCTTACGTTTACGTAATGACATCTTCACTTTACGGACGTTAAAATTTAGGGAGTCTCGTTTAAGTTAATATTCGTTCGGGATGAACGGACATCAAAGCTGACGTTGAAACTCTATGGCGTAAGTGAGCTTCTAAACAATGACGTCACTCTGTACACCTAATTACATTATTTGTTGTTTATATCCAAATAGTTTGTGATGCTAATATTTATAAAATACAATACTCATGTGTAACCGATATCATATACCATATTTTAAAAATGCTTGGGGGAGACCAATGTCCAGCAGTGGTGGTTTTCGGTTGAATGCAGCGGCGCCTCTAGTCATTGTAGCGCCTGTGTGCAACCAATATCCTGCCGCCCTTTAGTAGGCGCGCGGTCAAAATAGAATACTTACAGTTATATTTTCAAACGACAATTCAGATGCAATTTATGATGTCGGGAAGCAATTTTAACCATTACCACGCTCGGTGTCGGACATAACACGGCACAGGATCTTGAGAGCGTTGGCGCTCCGAGCGACGCATATTTGTAGATTTCCAAACCTAAAAGTGGCGTTGTCTTACTATATTTAAAGATAACATTCTCAAGATAATTTGTACCAAAAAATTCACCCGTGACTTTGATTAAGGGTTGTGGAGTTAGTCTAATACCTCACCACATATCATTTAAAAAGCAGCTAAAAACATCAATTTACGTGATACAAGACTACAAACTACTGGTTTAAAAAAAATTACGGCACCTTAATGTGAAAAGCATATAATAAATAGATTCAATACAAACATTACATAAAACTGCAATGATGATCGTTGCGGTGGTAAATTATAATGTATGTTTATATTACCGACAATCTGTTGTCTCTATTACTATTGTCGTTTTCGTTATTTAGTGCCTAACGTACATCCGATAACCGATTATAGTACTATCCATCCATCTATTTAACCGAAAGACGTCCACTGCTGGATATAGGTCTCTCCCAAACACCTCCACAACAATCGGTCATGCGCCACTCGCATCCCGCGATTTTCACCAGGTCATCGGTCTATCTAATATCACGTCGGGTCTTATAGTGCAATACTGTAAAGAAAATTAAATAATTTTGTGTACAAGTTTTATTTTTATATCGTATAGTATTTGCTTTTGACTACAGTTTCGTCTGATGTTAAGTGAGTGTTTGAATATGATACCCATTGAAGCAAGTACATGTTACACGCTATGTACCTATGTAATATTTATTGAGAGAGATAAATTAGGATCTTTTTTAATATGTCGATTACCCATAAAAATAAGACTATAGGAAAACAATAGAAAGCTGGCGTAAACGCCAGGTTAGAGCTCAAAGGGTCAAATATAAATCTAAACTAGATTCTTTAAAAATATTCATATATATGTTTATTATTTATTTTAAAACACATAAAGCGCTTGAATGGGTAAATGGACACCACGGAACCGTATAAAGCTAAGTTAGTACTTAGCTGCAGTTTACGTACAGATTAAGTGTGCACGAGTAGACATTCCATTTGCATAAAATACACGAAGTAAGCTGATCCACTGAACAGTTAGAAAACTGCAACCATTTCATTAGAATACACATAGTCGTATCGGAAACTAGGTGAATTCATGAAGTTTCTACAATAGTAATGTCATCAAAGATCATTTTATTAGCTAAAGTTGCTGGACTTTTTAGTTTTGTTCATCATATCTTACAATATTTCTCTTCAATAAAATATATTTGTTTATAAGCATTTCGAATGACAGAATGTTTGAAGCAAATGAGTAAAAAAGTTTATTTTTTTTTATTATCTATTATGTAAATACACAATAGTGATACACAGTAGATACTTATTACCTAGTAACAGTTGTTTTCAGAAAAATACGCATACTTTTTTCAAATTGGCTAAGTTACTTACATGAAAGCTCTTTACTGTTTTGCTGAGATTTGTGGTAAGTACTAAGAGCACAGCTAAAAAATGAAGTTCACGGGTTAGGAGTACAAACATCGACTAAGGTGTTTGGCATGCGAATTTTTTAAAACAGGATAGGTTAAACCTATTCGTAAGTAAGCAAAAAGAATGAAATAAAAATGTCCTTTACAGTAACAAATGCACTTTGTGTTTAGTATATAAGTGTGTTATGTGCAACGTATTGCATGTTGCTAGCGCAAGATGTGTCATTAAATTAACTAGTAGCGGGTTCAAAGCTTGCCTAGTAGGGTATCCGTTTCAAAATGTGTGAAAGAAATAAGTTTATTATCAAAGACGATTTTCAGTCAACAGAACGGAAAGCTATTTGCAATCGATTCAGCACTTTCAAATTTACACATAAGCTTGCATATATGTATTTGTGTTCAAAAGATGTAAAATATACACAATTAAAATAATTACTTTGATAATAAATTACGTCTATGTTGAAAGGTGACTGCATAAATTAATATAAAATAAAAGGACATCTTAAATGTTTCATTCTGTACTCGTTGATCACGTTACCGGTAGGACAGACCTTTTGTTTTACCCGACGCTTATTACGTCTTCTATGGAATATTAAAATTTTGATTTGATTAAACGTTCAATAATGAATTTTTGAAATTAAACAAGTTATGTAAATGGCACAGCGTCAACTACAAGAAGTACAAGAAATAATAATATGAAAACAAAAATATAACTATTATATACAAATACATCGACTGGCGTTTAATATCAAGAACACTAGATCCATTCATCCATTCAACCGAAAGTTTCACTGCTGGACATAGATTTTCCCCAAAGATCTCCAGCGAATTCCTGCGACCTTCGCCGGATCATCGCTCCACCTTGTGCCTTGGGCCTACACACGCTGCGTTTTAAGGTACACGGCAGCCACTCGAGAACTCGTTAGTCCCATCGGTCATCGATTCTGCGAGCAATGTGCGCAGCCCACTGCCCACTAGATATTCAATGAGACTTTGGTCGATTATTGTAGTCGGGTGGGCTTAAAAAGAGCCTTTTAGTGGTTTTCAAATATAAAATGCCAACATCTGGTAAATGGTTGATTCTGAACTGAAGTGTTAAAATTTGCCGTTCCGCCATGAGATTTTTTTGTAAGCGAAAGCTCACGAATATTGCAGGATTCGAATACGTATCCATCTACTGTTGGTCCTTTTGTGGGTTACAAAGTATTACTACAATAGATTACGTAGGTATCTAAAATATAACGATTTCCAATATAATTTGTTCAACGATTTCGACATTTATTACATTACAGATCTTTCAATCAAAATATTGATCGTGGTCTAAAAGGATCAAAAAAGAAGGCACCGGCTTCAGTTACTTAGTTTACAAGTTTTTATTTCTAATACTTATAATAGTATTGCACCATTATTGATAAATGTTATAGTTATTTATGAATATTTATATAAATAAATACAAGTCATGTTTTTTTATTGAGAGCTACTGTTATATCTTAGATGATGCATATTATACAAAACCACCGCAACTTATAATAATAAAAGTTTTTGAAATGAATACGCTTGTTATAAAACACCCTTGCTTTATAGCGTGAATATTTAATATATTCGCGGAGGCTCGAAGCAGGTATTAAAAAAAACAAACACTGACCTGTTTAGTAAGAGACTCACGTGAATCAATTTTTCAAGATGTCACTATTAAATTGCAGCAACACTGCGAGGGTGTTAAATAGTCCTTTATTTTTCTTTTAAACACAATTAATTTCTTTTTTATTTTATTGTGTCGTTATGCAAAATTAAATTTTCGTTGATTTACAGAAAACAATTCTACAATACGAATTTTATATATTGAACTTAATCAAAAAAAAAATAATTGTTTAGTTTTATAGGTAATTAATTTTAATAATGTGGAGATTTTCATTTTTTTTTAACGTAACTATATACTTACATAGATATAATTTCGTATTTTACAAGAACAATTTTGATTCATAATAATTTCAACATGTTGTGAAATTAAATTTATTAAATGTCACAGTATTTGATACTTATATCCTTTTATGTTGAGCTTACGGCCTGAGTGACTACACGCTTGGAAAATTTATTTCTGGAAAACATTGCGAATCTTCTACTATTAGATTCAAAATATGTTTTTTCGAAGTCACCTATTTGAATAATTTTAATGGTAAAAATAATTTGTTTAAATAGGTATATAATCATTTAAAGATTTTTACCGTCTGAATAAATGAGGAAAGTTGTCATGCTTAGTGTGACGTAGCTAGACAACCGAATGCCTTAGTGCAAAAAAAACTTAGTCCCGATTTGTTTTCTGTAGGTGTACTTACAAGAACTAAATTCTTGAAACATATCATGTTCGATTTATGCTATGATAAAAATTCAATTCATACAAATCATATATTTTTTTTTTCGATCTCGTTAATACAGATTATATAGACAGGAGTAAAATGACAATAACATAAGTATGACAAAAAAAATCACAATTTTGTAAGTTTTTTTTCAAACAACAGTTTATAGATATATCAGTATAAATATAAACCGTTCAATAAATAAATTTGGCAACACTATACAGATAACACAAATAATTTAGGGGAATTCTCGACAAGTTTGCTTTCAACTAGCGCTGTTAATACACGTACGGACCGGACCGCAGACATGGTATGTCGAGCGGCCGAGGTCATCAGTCGCCTAAGTAGGGATGGACAATAAGATTTTTTTCAAAAAGATCGATTTTTTTATCGATTTACAAATATCGAGGTCCAAGAGATCAATCTTTTTTCTATTTGTTTTATTTTACTTTTCATTCGTAAATAGTATTCTTCCAGTGGACGAAATTAGACTATAATCATCATTTATTACAAAAACTGTTTCCATTTTTTTATTAAAAGCACTAAAGGTCATCAGTAGCAACTACACAAATAAAGAAGAATGTCTAACCTACTACGGAAATTTGATACTGAACTGTTTTATTTACTCCTATTTACACATGTTCACCATATCATAGAAAACATAAAGGACGCTCTAATAATCGATATTGTATTAATTTGAAAGATCGATCTTTTGGGCCTCGATGTTATGGGATATATCAAACTTAGATTCGAATCGATTCAAAAATCATTCTTTTTCGGAAAGGATTCCCATCCCTACTTAGGGGACCGACCGGCCGCCGTACTATGTCCGCGGTCCGATCCGTACGTGTTTTAACACCATAAGGTGCCAAAATTATAATTGTAGTGCATAATGGTCAAAAGTCTATTTACTATATACATATAAAGTCTATATACATTTATATTTTAAAAGTGAGAGAAATGATCACAAGTTCGGTTAGCTTGGTGAACAGGGTTCGAGGTCCCCCTGTCTAATGGTAGTGATGATATCAAGTGATGATGTGATGTAGGATGGAAACACACAATGCCTAGATGTATTGGTTCTTAAGTGAAGCTACCGAAACACACTTATTGGTATTTAGCGACAGGTTTTCTAACTTGAGGGTGTTAGCTACCCAGTCGGACATTATTAGAAATGCTCTACCACCAAACTATAGTTTCCTCACGATATTTTCCTTCACCGAAAGCTTATGATGATTTTAGAGTTCAATAGTTGGATTTGAACCCGCGTCCATTGACGCGAATTCCAACCGCACTACCAACTAAGCCATCATCATATAGATTGTTTTTATCTTCTTCTATATCATTTTTAAATGTTAACCCTTAAGCTAACAATGTATTCAAATAGCACAAACATATGAAGGTATGATAATTCCGTGAGTTTTCATAGTTTCACATTCGAGTAGTGGCTGTATGCAACAGGCATAGTTTAATAATATGACCGCGGCAACATTTGGTATATATAGTATTATTACGCTAGGCCGAGTACCAATTTCCTTTATTTAGTATTCAACATTTTATTTTCATAAAATGTTTTTTTTTATCATAGAGGATAAGCTTGACTGTATTACTAACGATTTTTAGTCATTTCATTTAAATAAATACTGTATATGTAAGTGTTGTATTTGTGTGTTATCTTTACAACGAAACATTCCTTTTAAGAAGAGAAGTTTTTCTCAATTAATCAACTTCTATGGCCTATCTGACTTAATTCTATATTTATAACTTATAAATAAATTAGTGATAAGAAAATAGATAGTTTAATAATCGTTACAAATTTAAATTAATAAATCTTAACACTTATCATCTTTTCATATGTTGAGATATAATCAGGGCAAAAGTTTTGAAAATATGAAAGTGCAAACATTATCAAGCTACGTGTAAAGTTCATTATACTATAAAACAAATTTACAACTCTCAATACTTTCTAATAAATTTTCTAAAATGTTCGAAATTCATCATATTGTCGTTTGTAATAATACTAACTATTCCCCATGACTTTAAACGCATTTCACAGTTTCTGTTCAGCATACAGTGTACTGTGTCTCATAAATATTCAGAGGTTGAGATATAGTTTATTTGTTTATATATATATATATATATAAAAGAAAAATGGGGTTTATTTGATGCACCATCACCTCAAAACTACTGACACCTTTTTTTTTTTTTTTGACGGGGGGAAATGCATTTACGCACTCACCTTACCTATTGTATTAGTGGGACCTGAGTCCCTCCAATACAATAGGTAAGGGGGCACGGAGTGACGAGTTCCGTGCCAGTGTGGGACTCAAACCCGGGCGAGAAGCGCCCGGGAATACCCACTAAAACCCCCCGGGGCCGTCCGCCGCATTTGAAGTGGGGGCGATACGGGGTTGCCAGGCATGTCGCCGCGTCGCCCCCTGCGGCAAACCCACCAGACCCGTCAGTGCAATGGCCCACTCACACCTAAAGAACATATGAAATGCGGTTGGAGTCGCGGGCACCAGCTACTTCAATATAATTTTAAAACTTTTTCTATATTACTTAACGTAATGCAATAAAAAAAAGTATAATTTGACCAGATACATAAAGATAAGAGTTCGAAAATTCACCTAAATGGATTTAGGAGTATTCGTATACAAATATTTTATTATTATAGTATTGGTATACGGATGTAAATTATGTGTAATTCTTTTAATAAACGGGAATACCACCGGTTTTTCTATTTGTTCTGTTTATATATTACATGTATATTGTCTGTATATTATAATGTCTTATTAAAATGCGCACACAATAGTTCGCGTGCTATAAGTTATACGTCTAGTGACGGGCAGACAGATAAAATTACATTACCTTTTATAATAATGTTAGGAGAATTGCTCATAAAATTCAAATATGTATGTTTTTAACAACAAAATATTATTACCATAACATATGTAATAAACGCACCTTTTATAGCCATACTATAATTCTCCTGTAGAGTGTAGAGACATTAATCCGTTTGAGGTATTAATGACGCATTCGTAATAATTTGACGCCAGAAAGTTTACATTAGCTTCAGAGATCATTCAAAACATTCGCAAAACTTCCAAATCCATTGCTACATTCGTTTGAAACATAATATTTTGTCAACGTATAACCCAGCAGTGAAATGAACGTCGATAAGTATTTATACAAGTCGGTTAGTCGTAATAATGAAGAGGTTTGGTGATATTACGGTTTAGGGTAAGTGCCGATTAAAAGCACTGTTTTATGATCTGAGACGATTTGTAACTAAACAAATATTATTTATGTTTGACGGGATAATATGATTTACAAAGTAAACGAAATTTATTGATAATTATGTGTGATATACTAATGTAACCTAACTTTTGAAAAAAGGATTCGGAAGAGCTATGATAACACGGTAGCAAACGCAAAGGCATCAAAGTTGTACGAACCTCGGCTTGGGCTGATCAACCTGATACACAAATAATAAAAGAAAAGTACGATGGGTTTTAAGGTCACTCACAAAACACATGAACCTGAAGTACGGTGCATATCAGGTAAGATTGTGGTCAAAGCACTGACCCTATATCGTGTAAAAAAGTGTGTTATGCTAGCGTATGAAAGTGTCCCCGTATCAGGCTGGCGACTACAGGAGCCTCCCTATTTGGGTATCGTTGCTGGAAAGGGGCGCCGGGATGTCATACTTTTGAAAATATGTTATGGAAAAAAATAAAGTTAAAAATGTTAATATTGTCTCAACAAAATTTTTTGGTAGAAGATAGTGTATAAACTATCTATAAATAAATTTATAAATAAGATTTTTTTAAACTCTTGGAGTCAAAATATTAATCGTGCCTGTGACTTAGTTTCCATTCCTCACTGCACTATATATCTTAGCTAATAAAATATCGACATCGATTACCCATAAAAATGAGACAGTACAAATTTCCAGTACAATGGAAAGCTGGCGTAAACGCCAGGTTAGTGCTCTAGGTGTTAAATGTTAAAGTATTAACATAACAATATTTCCATAACTTTTTCATAAATTGTATACTAAAAATAGATGAAAGAATAATTGGAGAGAGTTATAGAAACTAGATACAACACACAAATCCAGAGAGAACATTAGGAGTTCGTTTTCAGTGTTGTTATCGTTTTGTTACCGCTGCGCTCAATATTGCCCTCAATGCTACACATCAACTTGATGAAGTAGTTTAACATAAAAAGTAATGATATAATTATTATAAGGTGGTTCTACTCTGCATAACTATGTCGAATTTATGATTTATGAATAAAGAATCATGTCAATCAGGTTAACTGGTATTCGATAAATCAAAGAACAAATATGCAGATATAATACCTATGCATGGAAAGATACACTTTATTTTTCTGGCATTTGTCTACGGCTCAATTTAAAGTTAAGATCCATGTTAAGAAAATTACATGTTAATACTAACGATGTACTTATTATTTCGATTCTAATAACTTGTTATATATGGGATAATTAAAAATTTTGAATCTTTAATTAACTTAATTTGTATCTATTAATCTATATAAAATAAATATATCTATTTAGTCAAACTTTAAGGACGGCGCATTGACACGAGTTGATTATATTTACTTCATACTTGATCGAACATGTACATACAGTACTTTGTAATATTAAGACAACTTTATATTACACAAACTTCAACTATAACGATTTACATGATTACTTTGAAAGATATCCTAAATAAGCAAAGTCTGTCTCAGAAGTATAATTAGAGATAAGTTTATTAAAACAGTCTGATTACAAAATGTACCGAATATTTTAATTAATATTGTAAGTCCAGAATAGAAAACGTTGATTAACCGCAAATAAATACATTTTTACCACATGATTTCGACGAAACATGTTTCTATCAAGCATTAGTAATACGTTACGAAGTCTTATAAATTGATTATTAAATAAAAAGAGTGCAATGGGGTTGACATATTCCTCAGAATCAAATAAGATTACAGATATTTTTAATACTATTGATTGTATTTTAAATCAGTATTCATAACGATCCGAATCGATTCAAAAATTTCTTTTCGCTATAGAAATTTAATCGCAATTCAAATTTCAAAGAAAAACATTTATGTTATTCCTCTAAATAACGCTCCTGTATTAGAAATAAACGAAGAACAAAAAATATTTTTAAGTTTTCTTACAATTTTTTAAAACGCTCAACTTCATATTTGATATGCTTAGTATGGTTACATTTGGGGTGTCGTTTAATTATATATTTCGTGAAATTCTTAAACAAATAATCACAGTAGTTTACAATGGAAGTATATTACATTATAATACAGATAATTTGCATAATATCAGAAAAAATAAACTACTGCACAAATGAAAAACTTAGAGGAAACAAGAACGTAGGTTCTCCGTTAAAAGTTAAAAATATCTTATAAATATTCCATGAGTACAGCATATTATGCACAAGTAAATTTAAAATCACGGCACTAGATATTTTATAGTATGGAAAACAACGATGGGAAAACAATATCGCAAAAGATAACATTGAACAAACTCTCCATGAAGCACCGATAGAATGCAAAGATTTTACATACTCCCTCAATGCGTGAGTGTGCACTCATGTGTAAAGAAAGATAAACTAAAAGTATTCGATTAAGAACGGTAGTAAAACCTACTTTATTCCCTTCACATAAGGTATCAAAAGCGTTTACCGATTTCGTTTGCGAGGAAATCGATTTTTAAGATTCTTTTTCTAAACAAAATGTTAGTTGATATTTATGAACGAGGACATGATGTTTACAAGATTAAAAATAATTTTAAGTTTTTTTTAACGATATGTTTATTTGGTTCTCGACTTTTATAACTTATTATATGTTTCGCTATTTAAGTTCCATTTACCAAGTTAAAACAAAGACATATTTAAGAGCCTCTATTAAGAATCGAACTCCTATATTCGCAGGGTTTATTAAAGATTAGATCAATAGTTTACTTAATTAACTGTTTCATATAAATATAAAATAGAATTTTAATTCGGAATATTGTTCGGAAAACATTTATGTAACTATTCTTCATCCATAGTTATAATTTCTATCACTTAGCAGAATATATTTGGAGAGATCTAAGAAATACGGATAACACTTCGGAATTAATAAGAAAAAAGAATAAATACTATTTATGGTACATGAAAGGCCATGACGAATATAGTTATCGATACCTGATTTATTGAAGGTGGCTTCTATGTGACAGCCTTATTATTTTCTCTCTCCACCAGCGTTTTAGTCTCTACGATATTGAAAAATTACCAGTATTATCCGTTTGTTTTTAGCTTATTTTATTATATGTATATAAATAGATAAATTATTATATTGTATGTACTAGCTGATGCCCGCGTTTTATATGTTCTTTAGGTGTGAGTGAAAAAGTGCATAAAATATTTCATTTATACCTAAGCTAAAAAACAAATGAATGACAAAAATGAGAGTCCTTTGTTTTTAATAACAGGAAAAATGTACATAAAAGTAAATAGTAAATAAAATTAGTAAAGATTGATGAAATCCAAAAAATAAATAGCCTATAACCATCTACGAAAAATTCTCCGTCTAATGGTATTAGTCCAGTACATATGGTCAGTAATTCGAGGTGTTGGTGCCTCAAAGGTTTCCTCTTATATATATAGATAGAAGATTATTAGGTTATTGTAAAAACATAAAACATCCTAACACAAATCTTAGTAAGTGACATCTAGTCTCACAATTTAACAGATTGACTCATGTATAATTTTTTAAATGTTTTTGAATTTTGACAACTTTCGGTCTTACATACTCGTATATGGCACACATAAATTTACTTAATACTAAACATATAAAATATAAAGTATTTAGTAGTATTTTCTAATATGATTATTAAAAATGATGGATAGTATTTTTTTTACACGGTATAGGCTTAGTGCTTTAACTACAATCTCACCTGATGTTAAGTGACGATATAGTCCAGGATAGTAAACACACTAAGCCTAGAGGTACTGGTTTTCAAGTGATGCTGCCGGAACACACCTATTGATATCTGGCGACAGGTTTCAAACTTAAGGGTGGTAGCTACCCAGGCGTGCATCATTGAAACGTGTCACCATGCTATGGTTTCCTCATAATATTTTCCTTCACCGAAAGCTCAGGCCGATTTTAGAGCCGGACAGGTAGGGATCGAACCCGCGTCGATTGGCGCGGAATCCGGCCGCATTAACCGCTGCGCCGTCATCGCTATAAGAATTCAAATTCATTCAAAGAAAATTATCGGAACGCTGTTATTCTTCGAGAAACTTGTTTAAGATTTATTTAGAATATAAAGTCTAGTTTTTACTATACTCAAAATTAAGAAATACTTTTATTACTCAGGTAATGGTAGGTAAGCGGATATCGTTGTTTATAGACAACAAAATAATGAGTTGGCATTGCCAACATTTGAATTCAGTTTTATTCACTATTTAGAAAAATAATAACTTTAGTAAAGATTCTGACAGACTCGACAGTAATAGTTGTTACAAGTGTATCCTGGGTTATTCTTCGCAAACCACGGTTTGATAAGGGTTCAATGTGTGTTGATATGCCACAGGTAAAGCGTGAAAAAGGATTTAAAGCTGTGAACAAATGATTATTTCTCAAATCATTCTCCATCATACGTATAGGAGAATAGGTAGAAATAACTTCTTGTATACGAAGAACTTTTACTTCTTAACTTAAAGCTTTTTATTTTGGTGGGCTTTTAAAAATTGTCATACCAGCCCCAAAACTTAGATCCTAAAATTGTAACTTAAGTATGTAAATATTAACCCATTAATTCAGGAAAACGCCGGATTTCAATATGCCAATTTTTAATTGTCTTAGCATCCAAATTTTGTTCTAGCATGGTAAAAATATAGACGGGATGGAAGTAATAACTGAGAGATCCTTCAGAAAATATAAAGGAAGATTTGCTTCAAGTCAAATGTTCAACAATGTACGATTTTTAAGTTGTTACGTATACCTAATATAATCGTATCTTTTTATTCGACTTAATACTTTTACTATAATTATTTCACCTTCCTTCATTACCAACACTATCATTTACCAACATTTGTTTACTTTCTGTATATCTTAGTCTTTTACAGTCTATGTATAATATCATGTTCAATTGATTGCTTTCATGGTTTTTTTAACAAAATCTCAAGCTCGTACGTATGACTTGAACTAAAGTCTCGCAATGGCCAACTTTCTTAGTTAATATTACTATGTACTTGAATTAATTGATATTATGTATTTTTGCACCGTTCCCATCGCCGAGGACAAGCGGCTAATTTTATCCCCATATAGCTCTGGTCCTTTCGAACAGCTGCGTAATACGTCCTCCAAATTTCAACTGGGAAAGCTCTTGAACACCCTCTCAGCACGATACAGTGACATTTCATGCATTAATAACATGACATATTTGCACAGAACACGTAAGATGCATCTTAAAGAATTTTTCTTTTCGTAATTACGTTTGCTTAACGAATAGGTTTAGCTGAAAACCAAACAAAACCCTATGAAACTGTCAACACCCTATAGCGTATAAGAGTGTTAGTATTAAGAAAAAAATAATTATTTTTTTTATAAAATGTCGTAAGGTATAAAACGACCATGTATACCGTGTCGTGACCGTTGAGTGATCTCGATTCCTATTACGTTTATCTATTGGATAATGGCATTTGTCGATCCCCTTTCCTAGTTCTTTTCAACTTATTGATACAGGTGTAGAGACCGCTATTACTGACGTATATGACAAAGATTTACTTCTTCGTGTCGAGAGGAATTAATTTTAGATGTAAGTAATTAGAGAGTAAGTCGTTTCGAATCTTACTGAGATAAAACCAAAATACAATGATTTGAAATGCTGTAAAGTGAATTTAAAAAACCAATATACATTTTAATTACATTTTACTAATTCTGCTATACTGCATGACAGTTTATTGGCAAATGTAACCTTCGTATTTAATAAAAATTATCTATAATATATATAAACACTTAAGAATAATTATTCAAAAAAGTTATAAAAAAGCAATACAATTCAGAAAGATGAAAAGACGAAAAAAAAATAAACTAAACGTTTACATAGATTATATTTAAAAGGAACTGTTTGGTTTTATTTTTTAAAAGTTCCATTCTACAATAAAATAGGTGTTAAATGTCTTCATATATTGATATTAAATTGATCATACTTATAATTTGTTAAGTGAATACATTAAGAGGACATGCGGTCGGAAAAGTAGGTATTTCTGAAATCTATTGCGGCTGCGATGCGCCCCAAAGAAAGAATAAGGGCAACTGCAGCTCGGCTTGAATTTACCGTTTGCAAAATAGACGAAAACATCACTTCGTAGTATCCTGTTTCCTTCTCCAAAACCGAACCGAGTCCCTTAAGAGATGTAATACTTGCACATCTGTAAGCATTATAAGCTTTTAGTTTAGGCACGCCATTAAACTAAAGCGATGATGATAGTGTGGATAGGAGTTGGTAGTGCGATAGGATTCCACGTCCTTGGACTCATGTCCAAACCCACTAATCCATATCTATAATATGTTAAGCCTAAGATTTCGGTGAAAGAAAAAACATCGTGAGGAAACCATAGCATGCTGTTAGGATATTTTCTATTAAATGCTTGCCTAGGCAACTGCAACCAACAAGATTAAGAATCTGTCGTCAAGCATTAATAATTATGTTCTGGCAGTATTAATTGACTGCCAGTGCTTCTAGGCCAACGTCAAGTGAGATTGGAGTGTTATTGCGTAATGGTCGAAAACAGATAATTAATAGTGTTAAATGTTTTAAATATTATGACGAATAAAAATTGTTGTATGCGAACGAAGCCGCGTTCACAGCTAGTTATAAGTACAAATGACGTATCTTAACGAACAGTATGATAGCGAGATAATTAATGGGAACACTTGAAATAAAAAACGAGTTCTTAATTACCGTTCATATAAATGATATGGTTGATGTCAATATGTTTAAACAGTTATTATTGATTAGAATCTGATTTCTTTGTCCGAAATGAAATGAAAACCTATCATTATAAACAACAACTTAAATAATAATTATTATGTTTAAACATATATGTATTTTTATATGCTTTATATTTTAAACATGTTGTTGTATTCAGAAATATGTAAAATTTGGTAACAAACTACTGAAATTTTCTTAAACATTACGATCATGATTGTTTCTTTTTCTTCTATCGGAACACTTTGTTTAAAAATTAATATAATTACATTTACAGTATTTATGAAATTTTCATGATTTCAAAATTTCAAAAGATTGGACTGAAAAGTGATACAAATTAGATATTTTGAACTAATCGTATTTTATCATAATATGAGCAAAGAGAAATAAACCAAACTATAAAATATTGATAAGCCTATACATATATGAAAAAGTTGACATAATGTTAAAAAAAGAGCATTCATAAGTAAATATAACTTACATAATCAGGTGATTACCACGCCATCAAAAATAAGCTTTGCTATAACCCCCCATAACCCCTTTCCCCTCGCCCAACTTTGAAGCTTTCGTAATACTTGTAAGGCCCCAAATAGTCAAATAACATAATAAATCTTTTATAACATAAAGGCATTTTTATATTATATTAGAATACTGGCATATCGTGGAAACGAGCATTTCCAAATACATAAATATTTTTTATATTATTTCATGAAGAGTCTTATTAGAATGTTTGTATTAGGAAAACGATTGCGATATATCCCCCGGGACTTTATATTTATAAAGAAAAAGATAATAGAAATCTTACTTACTTAGATTCCTTTGTGAAAAAACATTTATAAAGACAAACGGGACGTGACTAGAAAAAGTACTCAAAGTTCTTAAAATACCTTCGAAATATATTAAATCATCAAAATTCATCAAAAGTAAGATATAATAAAAGTATGTACTTAATTCTCATTCCTAAATCATTAATTAATTTAAAAAAAATTTTTAATTGTTCTCATTATTAATATATTATATAATTTATTTCATTTTAATATTACAAAACTATTTCAAAATATAGCATGAAAAAATATTCTAAAGTTCCACTGCTCATAATTTCCAATCGACTCCTGTAAATAAATACAAATAATTAAGTAATTACAAATATACGTATCTGTGATCGATGTCTTACAAATAAAAAGTTACGTTCGATGTAAGTTTAAAAACTTCATAACTGAATAAGTTTTTCGTGCTAGACCATAGCAGGTCGGACCGCCCCGAGGCGGTCGGTGGGCGGGGCGGTTCGCTATATAAGCCTGCATCCCTGAAACTTTACCATTGAATACGTGCTATCACATCAGAGAAGTGAAACCCTTCCAGTGACACGTTCCCGCGCGCTACACTCGACGTTTGTCAGGTAAGTTTTACGTACAAAAAGTTATTACTATAAAACTGTAACAATAAATACTCATTTACCATCAAAAGTTGTAAAATTTTCAGTGAAAGTAAAATCCTAAATAAATCGGAAAACATTGAATTTAAAAATTAATAATTTTCAAAATATAACAATAAATTAATGTTGAATATTTTGAGATATTAAAATGAGACTTTAGTAATGTTTTACTTTGTAATTATTTAATTTAAGTATTTACTTTGGGTATTCTATTCGTATTAAAAGTAGTAGATTATTTCATTTGTAAAAAATGTTTTGATATTGAAAATTTAAAATATTTAGCCACTATATTTTAAAGCAAAATTTGAATTGGTAATCTGTTTAAAATTTAAAATCCCAATACATTTGAATATGTTCAGTTGTCAAAATTATTTTCTCGTTATGAAGATAACACAATAGAACAGACAGATTGACACGCAGCCTGATTCATATAATTACAATTGTTAATAATAATATTGGATTCATAATGATTACCCAGAACGTCTGTAATCATGTATAAATTTCGGGTAAGTTAGTAAAGTTGTTTTTAGGCTTAGGATCTAACTCTCCCAAATGTATTAAAATCTATTAAAACACACATAGATCTTGTCTATTTTTCTAATTTTAAAATATACATAAAAATATTATCATCGAGCGTATTAGTAAAAATTAGAAGAAAATTCTTTTAACGGTTTCTAAGATTTGATTTGAGAAAAATCGGTTAGGAAAATAGCGTGTTCTAGTGATAAACAATTAAAAATATGTTCTAAATAATTATAATATATCGATTTAAAATTCGTTATTTGTGATTTAATTTACATATAAATTTATTACAATAATATCTCAATATTTTTGACATTATTTACATTTTATTCGTGTACATCACTGGATAGCATTTTTAGCAATTCAGTTTAAATTTCAGTTTCCAATTGTTCTAATTGGAGTACAGTGTTTTGTTAACAAAAGATACATGTTAACAAATAATACAATACTTTCATAGGGTAAATTTTGTTGTTAACATACAAAAGGGGAAGAGGATTAATATTAAAAAGAGGCTTTTATTACATTATTCATATTACAAAACTATCCTGAAATCATGAATATATGCCAAAATTTAACCCAAGTAAGCGATTTTTTTTTACTGCATACCTCGCTACTTTAGCATCCATCAATCTTATATTGGACGTTCGACAATGGACAGCCCGTAGACATACTATTTATCATAAATTTATTTTTTGATGAATTTTTCCCACATATATGAAACGGTAATTGAATATTCCGGCACCGGGCCTATTTTAAATAATTCTCTCGAGTAACGGATACCTGCCGGCGATGCTGTTAAATAATTTAGCGAAATATTACGCGCATTACAATCAGATGGGACCTTATAATAAAAATATATAACTGGTACAACATTATTTCCTTACCTATTAAAAAGAGTGCTATACCAAAAATATCATTATATTTAGAGAAAAACGAAACAATATACCGTTATAGCAATGCCCCATTTTTTTAATAACACATTCAAAAGCATATTCC
This sequence comes from Samia ricini, assembly GCA_014132275.2. Lineage (NCBI taxonomy): Eukaryota > Metazoa > Arthropoda > Insecta > Lepidoptera > Saturniidae > Samia > Samia ricini. Next base: position 11,234,775 of record AP028165.1, on the reverse strand, counting down.
TTCCCAAATTATTAAGTTCAGTAATAATTGTGTGAATGTTATTCAATGGTATTTCTTTTTTTATTTATATGTATGTATAATAAAATAAACAAAAGAATTACTGACGAAGTCAACGTTATTAGCGATTCTTACAGATAACATTTATTTTGCACACACTAGATTTTATTTCATTTACCAACAGAACCAGCCAACAAACGATTACATATTCACAAACAGATTGATTTTAATACTTATTTCTCTAAATACATATAATTTAATTATTTTAATTGCGGGTTGAAACTTCATAGTTTATGATACAATTATTTTCCATAATTAATATTCAAAATTAACTGGCAACGAGTGATCCAACAATCTTTGAACATGTTTATATACCCGAGTTTACATAAATCAATGGAATGGAAATCATTTCCCAAGAACCTTTGTGTATAATACCATACATACCTATTAAGTAACTTAAGTAAGTTGAAACTTACTGAAACTATTCTGATTATGAAATGGAGACAATTAAATTTTGCAACCGGTCCAAACATGTGCTCGGTAGTGTAAATCGATATTTTTTTAATTACCATGCTAGAGAAAAAAAGCGGATAATCTAATATTAATAGGCGCATATTAATTATATATTTCAAAGTAGAATGGAAAAAAACGTACACAAAAATAGGTTTTACGTGGAAAGTTTAAACTAAAAAAAAAAAGTGAAAAAAAATATATTCCAGTTGTGAAAAATTCTTTAAAACTATATTTAATATTCCATAAATTAAGTTGTGACCGCTATTCAACTACTCGAGGATCAGATATCAGCCCATTAGACGTGTATCACCTTTGACGCTTATTAAAGTATACGCTAAGAACGTTCATTCTGAACACAATAAGCTCTTTCACCGCCTCACTAAATACATTATCGAAATCTTCTATTACACAATATTGTAAAAGAGGACATTCTGAAATGAAAATATCAGTCTTTTGAGAAAGACACTTGAAATCTAGAAATAAATATTTCAAATGTTATATTTTACTTTTGACATTATAATAGGTAATAATTAAAATACAATAACTTAGATACAATAGCATCATTTATTCCGAGTGATTAAGGTACCTGACTAGATTCCTAATTGCCAAACTAGGCGGTTTGACCCGTTGAGGTCTGGACGTTATTAGCAGTCCTAGCCCGTAACATTTCAAACTTCGACAATATTAATAGCTCCATAGTTTTCGTAGCATTCAATTGATTGTCCATTTCTGTAGTTAATGAATTTTACTGTTGATGATTGTAATAATAATTAATAGCTATTTACCGACAAACATATAATATATTGTAAATATTTAATTTTTCTGTTAAAAGAATACTTACTGTAAGTGTAAGTTCTGAAAAACGAACTAAGTTTGTGTATAGAACGAAAATGTAGTGATACAAATATTTAAATTTGGAGATTTTTATAATAACTGATAGATAAAACATCAGAGAGCCAGATAAAATATTTTTTTTGCAAATCCACTTGTAATAAAATTTACCGAGAATATATTATAGCCATTTGCAAATTATTCCGTAGAAGATGCAAAATGTTTTGGTATTTAATTACCTTTTTTTTTTTTTTTTTTTGACGGGGGGAAATGCATTTAGGCACTGCCCTTATCTATTGTATTTGAAGAATCAAAGTCCCCCAAATACAATGGATAAGGGGGCACGGAGTGACGAGCTCCGTACCAGTGTGGGACTCACCCGGGCGAGAGTCGCCCGGAAATACCCACTAAAACCCCCTGGGGCCGTCCGCTGCATTTGGGATGAGGGCAATACGGGGTTGCCAAGGCATGTCGCCGCGTTGCCCCCTGCAGCGAACCCACCGGGCCTCGTCGTGCAATGGCCCAATGGGGATGGGGGAGGATATTCCTCAACCCCACCTCTTCACCCTCCCCCCCGAAGGGGGGCATGACCCATCGGTCAACATTCCGAGGCAGGATATACTCCTGCCCCAATAAAAAGAAATGGGAAGAAAGGGACAGAACGGAGGCGGGCCAAGAGGAAAGACGAAGGAGCCCGCCTCCGCTAAGAAGAGAAAAGAGAGATAGGTCCCTCTCCTGAACTCGCCTTGTCGCAACAACAAGGCGTAGCTAAGAGAGGGATACCTGAAGACAGACAACACAATACACAAATCCACTCAACAGACCCACATCCCCTAATCCCTCAATCAACCATACCCACAACCCCCCCCCCCCCCCCCCCCCCCCCATGGGTGTTAGGGCGGGGGGGTGGGGGCGAAGGGGGGCTGTGTGTGGGGGCGGGGGTTGGGGGGGGGGTGGGGGGGGGGGGAGGGGGGGGGGAGTGGGAGGGGGGGGTGGGGGGGTGGGTGTTGGGGGGGGTGGTGTGGGGTGGGGGGGGGGGGGGGGGGGTAGAGGGTGGGAAGGGGGGGGGAGCCTGGGCGGGGAGGTGGGGAGGTGGGGGGTTGCGATGGGGGGGGGGTACCCCATGGGAGTCGCCCGGAGGAAGGGAGGGGAGGGGGGGGGGGGGGGCTTTGGCCCGGGAGGGGGGGCGGGGGGGGAAGGCTGGGGGGGGTCCGTGGGGGGGGAGAAATCCCCTACCAACACCAACAACCCTAGGGGAGGCAGAAAGCCCCCCCCATATGGTGCCCATCTTCCCTGCCTCTGTCCGCACACCGTGCGCACTTTGGCCGTTCCGCCACACAGGCCGCAGCCTTGTGCCCCAGTGCCCCACAACGGAAACACTGGGCCGCCCTATCCACCTCCTCCACACACCTAAACCTCATGTGCCCCAGGCCCATGCACTTATAGCACCTGAGCGGCTTAACTTCAAGTGCATGCACCTGGGTCACGCACCACCCAATCTTTATCCCCCCCTTTTCCACTACCCTACGTGCCGCTTCAACAGGAAGCGACACGTACAAGCTCCTCACCCCTCTTTCCGACACCCGGATCTCACCCGCCTTTATCTCATCCGCTCCACAAATCCCCTCCTGCGCAACCCTGGCTAGAGCCTCCTCTCTCCCCACCGAGTCCTCCAGACCAACAAGGCGGACACCAGCCCGCATCATTGGCCTGGAGACCACTGCCACCTCCTCAACAACCCTCTGTAATCTCGCCGCCAGAACATCCGCCTTCTCCTTCCCATCGGGACCCGCCACCTCCAGCATCCTGGAACCCGCAGCAGTGGGGCGACAGGAAACGCTCTCGATCCCCATCGCCTCCAACCCCACCTTGCCCCTTGCCTCGGCCAACACCTGCCCATACGTGAGCCCCCTCGACACCGCGTCCGGCCGCAGCGTAATAACCACCGCCGCCGTTCGCGGCGGCGACGGGACCCTCGGCCTTGGCTTCACCACCCTCTTTTCCAACCCCACACCTTGAGGCTCAGAAGGGGTCTCAACTACACCCTTCTTCACCACCTTCCTCCTTTTCCCATTCCCCTCCACAACGGACCATTCCTCATCGGCGTTTTCCCCACTGACCACAACCTCATTTCCCTCATCATTCTTTCCACCGGGAAGTGGAGCCCAGTCCATCCCCAAAGGGGAGGACAAAGGAGGACCACCCTTCTCCGCTACTTTTCTTCTTCCTCTTAATCCCATCCGTCAAACCACCAACCTCACTCCCAACTTCCACCACACCTGGCAGCCGACTAGCCACCCCCGCTATCTGCCCCTCCAGCAATTCCAACTTCCGACTAACCCCTTCAAGTACTCCCCCTAACTTCCCCATAACCGCCGTCACAATATCCGTCGCACTATCAGCTCTCAGCTGCTCTCCCTCGCACCCTAAACTTCCACCCTCACCCTGTGAGGTACCCACAGCAACATCCATCATACACTTCTTCTTCTTAGCCCCCTTCATCCCTAACAGAGCCTCAAGACTCACCACCTTTTCCTTCTCCTTTACCAACTGAACCTCGAGATTCTCCGCCTCCTTCTTCTCCTCCACTCTTAGCGAAGCCTTCAGCCTATCCATTTCCTTTTTATACTTCTTCTTATCTACCTCAAGCAAATTCGACTCCCAAGCCAACGACCTAGCATGCTGCGACACATCAGCAGCAAACGCAGTCAACCTCCACAAATACACCGCCATCGATCTCAATTTCCCACTTACTCCATTTCCTACTTTTCCCTCCAAATCCACCAAACACTGTATCATCTCATCCGTCGAATCAAACCAATCCTTCGGTGCCAGACACGACACATCCGGAATCCCTTCAACCATCCTCCTCAATTCATCCACCACACTTCCCCCTCCCTTTATCTTCAACCCTTGGAACTTTTCCCATGGGAAATCCCGCTTATTAACCTCAGTAAAGTCCGTATCTTCCTCCAACGCAACAGACTCCCCTATCACATCCGTCCTCAACCCATATTTACGACCCCCAGACTTGCTCGCCATACCGCCTTCCCCCAACGTCAGCCAAACAACCCCTAACGCGTACAGCCACCAACAACAACCCCTCCAACAGACCAACCCCTAACACAGACGTAACACGACCAATAACAAACCTCTTCAACAAAACCAACCCCTAATAGTAGTAATACACCTCGCTTGTAGTAATACACCTCGCTTGTAGTAATACACCTCGCTTGTAGTCATACACCTCGCTTGTAGTATACACCTCGCTTTGTAGTATACACCTCGCTTTGTAGTATACACCTCGCTTTGTAGTATGGTATTTAATTACCTAACTTGTTACGTTTGACTAATATCCGGTGTCTTATAAATAAAACATACTTCAAAATTAAAAGGTCAAAGTGTTCGGATACTTTTCTCGGTGCTGTATAATATTTATTTGATTTCCCAATAGATTAATATAAATGTATATACAAAATTTCAAAAGTTATTAACGGCTCGATTAATAAAAAGGTATAAAAAAAATATATTTTCAATAAAGGGTTTTATACAAAAGTAGAGGCGAAGAGTCAAGACAACATCGGTCTATTGAATGTAGTAATTAAATAGTCTACTTAAAAACGGTCACAAAAAGTAATTGATGCGACTAATTATTTCAAAGAAATTAATTACTACCTTTCCTTTTTATAACAGAAATAACAATGAATTTCTTTAGGTTTCTTAATTATGAATGAAATAAACTTTCTTTGAATTATTATGTGGTTTTTATTTAACAGGTGCCAAATTGTTATTTCGAGTTTGCTTTTTTTCTATTTAGACGGGTTTTTAGTATGGGGTGGCAATGGAGTGAGGTTCTTATTTTTAATAGGGAAGAGGTCCGAATGATTATTATGGAAACAATATTTAATTACTAACCTTCGTCTTTTTCTTCCAAATTATGGCAATGCGTACCAAGAACATTTTTATACTGTACTTTTATGACAAGAGGAACGAAGAGTCAAAATTGACCAAAATTTCATTTAATAATATTTGAAATATATTACACAAAAAGATTTTTTTATATTATAATATAATCGAGCATTATTTAACAAAAACCGCAAAGTATCGAAAATAAAGAAAAAACAATAAAAAAATGTACAAAATTTGGTAATGAGATGTCTTGCGTCCCTATGATTACGGAATAAGCAGAATGAAGTTAACATTATGTCCAACTTAGTCGCAGTATTTTCGGTTAAAATGAACTAATATCAAGATCCTGCGGTACTTTGATAGTGAGCGCGGATGAATACCGCAAAATTTGACAGTTCTCCTGAATCATGTCGGTTTAGCTTTTAAACTGAACGAGAGAAACCATCAGAGCGTTTTATATTTAATTACGTATGTCCAACTTTAAGAAAAGTTTAATATTATGAATAGATCATATAGAAATGAGAGTCCCTGAAGTTGAATTCAATTATTATACTAACCTGAAAATAGTAGTCAAGGAGGATATAACATTTTTTTATTAATCAATTATATTATAACAATTTATTAAGAATAGTTTATTAATAAAGTTTTTTTTAACTATATTACAGTTTATATGATGATAGATTGAGTTTAAGCATTGTTTAATCTTAATTCTTAAGTCCATTTAAATTCAAAATTGTTTTTTTCTATGTTATCTAAAAAGTTGTTTCAATTGCAATACTTTTACTTTTGTTTAACCGTTCCATGGTTTAAAGAATAAACTCAAATCACATAAGGGTTTATTACGCGATCCAACTTTTAGAATTGTAGGATTATTTTCCCATTCCAATTCCAACGGATTAAGGTACGTAAGATACGCAGATTTCTTTCACAGACAGCAATATAAAGATATTATTTATTTCCTTGTCTCGTACACAATGAATCCCAGTTCTATAGACACGGCTTCGATGCACGATGCACGATACACAACGTATTTAAGATTTATTCCCGTTAAATATATATGAAAGTTTTATATGATCATAGACATTATTTTTTAAATTCTTGAAGCGATGATAGTGCAGTTGGCATTGGGGTAGGATTTCGATTGGGGAACGATTGATGTAGTTTCGAACCTATCCAACCTATCCTGTGAGTCTGAACTTTTGGTGAAGAAAAAACATCGTGAAGAAGCCATAGTATAAGAATGGTTGGGCATTTTTTTTTATAATGCCAGCCTAAGTAGTGTCTTCCAGCAGCATTACTTGAGGCTTAGTGTTTTTCTCATCCTGAACAATATCGTCACATAACAGAGCGTATACAGTATTTTTTTAAAACTTTTATTTCAAAAATAAATATTATCTAAAAATAAATAATTCCAGAATTTAGATTTTGCTTTTTAATTCAAATATTCGTTTATATCTAACAATACGATAACAAAATAGATTGAAACTAGATCTCTCTCTTTGTCAGAAAAGGGTTACTCTAAACATTGTCATAGTAATGACCGGATTACGCGGACAATGTCAAGCCTGTCTCATAGAGCGAAAGCTGTTAAGAGCCTTCTAGATACTAACCGTCCTTACCTAGTCAACTACTTATTTGTTCATACAGAAGAAAACGAGGTTTTTATCATTAGCGTTTGAAATTATCTAGATGTTTAAAATATAACAATATAGTATATTGTTTTATTCTGGTAATAACATAATTAGTTCCAAATCCATTTATATACTTTTAATATTAGTCTATGTCTTACGTTTTCCTGGTTTAGACATAAAAATACAATTTCAAATCATATTTAACACGCTACGAAATTATCTACTCTATCTATACATTCAACCGAAAGGTGACCACTGCTGCTCATAGGTTTCCCCAAAAGACCTCAATAACGAGCGGTCTTGCGCCACCCGCATCCAACAGATTCCTGATACCTTCAATAGGTTGTCAGTCCACCTTGTGGAGGGTCTACCTTCGCTGCGCCTTCCGATACGTGGTAGAAATTCGATAACCTTTGGCCCCATCGGGTATCAGTTCTTTTTTTTTTACACGATATAGGTTTAGTGCTATGACCATAATCTCACCTGATGTTAAGTGATGATGTAGTCCAGGATAGTAAACACACTAAACCTAGGTACTGGTTTTCAAGTAATGCTGCCGGAACACACCTATTGGTATTTGGCGACAAGTTTTCAAATTTAAACATGGTAGTTACCCAGGCACGCATTATATTAAATGCCCTACCGCCATGCGGTACGATGGTTCTACGAATAATGTGCCCAACCCACTCCTCCACTTAAGTTTGGCAATTCTTCGCGAAATGTAACTTTCGTTCTTCTGCGGATTTCCTCATTAATTACCTACTAATTATAAAAATAAAGTTGCGTTTTTATTTGAATAAATTAATCAATTGTTGTAATTATATTATGACATAAATGTTTATTCGCATAAATGTTAAACAACTAGAATATAGCTTAAATGTGAGCCTTGTCCTTGAATTATACGTTTGACTAAGTTTATTGAAACGTGTCCTTAAGTGCCGAATATCTAGCCGCCATGGAATCGGGCGGTCTGACGGTGACCGTCGCGTCTCACTCACGGTTGGTTAGTCAGGGAAGTGACGGCGCCTACACTCCGATGATTCAATTATCACGCGCACGTGATTCGACCGACATTGATAAGCGACCAACAATGTCTACGAGCGAATACTGACTTCTTTGAATTCTTATTTTTCACATTAACTTATTAGGTCATTCAATAATATTATTTTCACTTGATTTATTTAAGCACCTTTCATTTGTTTTTCTTTTGTACAGCATCACCTTAGTTTGTTTTTAAAACGTTATCTGTAATTTTAAGGATCGAGCAATCAATATTTAAGTACGAATAATGTGATTTTAATTCAGTAGTGTGTTAGTTTAATTATATAAATTTTGTAAAGGATACGTATAAAGAAATTTACCTGCATTAAGAAATATCCGGTATTATTATACCTGAAACTCAAATAAAAGTAAAATAATAAAATTATGAATTTTACCCTTTGATGAGGATAAAAAGGTGGTAAACTAAAAAGTTTACTTTATATTATACAAACTTCCGAACCTTTGAGGAAATGAAATTTGAATATACAAAAACAGTATTGGCTATTCTTAGAAATCGCTTTTGAATAATGTAAAAAATGTAAAAGTTCTTTTCTTTCCAAGGAGAAAAAAATAAGCATTTAAAATTACTAATAATTTAATAGAAATCATAATATTATCTCAGAGGCACTAAATATCAACTTTTTCTGATATATTTTAAGGACTTGTTAGTGTAACTCATAGAATATAAAGATAAGTCCCTAGAGAGGAATTGTTGACAAACTAACCACAATAATAGAAAATACTGTGATTTAGAACTATACAAGCCCAGAATTGTTTGCTTAAAGATATTGTAAAAGATCGATTTAGTTGTTCACATCTATTTTATCTACAGCAGAAGGTTTTATTTAGAAACTCTATTATTATAGATTAATGTCTATTGAAGTGATAAATTATTTAAAAGAGTAGCTGACTACAAGTCTACGACGTAGCACAAACGTAGTACTTTATTCGTAGACAAAAGCAGATCATTCGTAGGTAATTTTTTTTAGTACAACAATAATTTATTATGTGTTTACTATAATTTTACACAAAATATCACTAATTTATGACTTGATCAAAGCGATGTTGTACTGTTGGTTTCCTAAAGCATTGTATAACTGTAAGTTACTTACACATGTCTTAACATGACATTTCAACCTTGTTATTCAACTCTAAGTCATAACAAGACATACCTGTAAGATCGAACAAATACATATGTCTTACTTTGTACTTGTACGAGTACATTCTCTCCTTCGCTTTGTAAGTATCAAATTCATTATGCAGCCTGAAGGTAAAGCGCGGTAAATCACCCAACACATTGTTAATTGAATGTTACAGTTGATACTAATAAATAAAATTGACGTGTCTGTTGGTAATACTAAAATAACATTTTTTTACTAAATATATATGAATGTATACATGATAGCTATATCAAAAATACACTTTTTAAATTTTTCTTCTGTCTGTTTGTTCCGGTAGGGCCGATTTTGACGGGATTTTTTTTTGGTAGACACCTGAAGTTACTCCGTTTAACTTAGAGAACTTTTAATTTTTGAAAATAACTAGGGTTTCGCGTAAAAAAATTAAAACTCATAAAAAATGAATAAATTCAATGCCACAGTTTTACGGGCAAGTGTTTGAATTTATGAGAAATATTTTTACTTTATCTTAGTACTAGTTATATATAAATGTTTCCACCTTTTCAATATATAAGAACTTCTTGAGGTTCCAAAAAACTATAAATAGAAAATATTTCACAACTTTGTCTTCTTTTTATTCACATGGATTCAAATGTTTGCATATCTCAATATGCGGACGACTTTTTTATATTATTCAGGTAGAGATGTAGTGGAGGGTACTAGAGATTTACAAAATGGTCTAAATTGTCTATGGATATTTGGGAGATTACTTTCAAACGTAGTGTTAAATATCTCTACAAATAAAAGTAAAGTATGAGTTTATAAAAAAGGATTTGCTAGAGAAATATTAAAATTAAAAATTTACAAACCATTCTTACAAGGTTCTTAATAGGTGGATTATTATAAATATTTAGAGGTTTGGTTAGATCGAGGACTGAGCTAGACAAAAAATATTAATGGTTTAAAAAGTAAAATAGATAAATATTTTAACATATTTAAAGATTATATTTTACTGTTCTTCGCAGTCGAATTAATTATCCCAGTCTAATGTACGATAACAGTTGCAAGACCAATTTATATAAAATAAATAAAATACAAAATCAATGTATGGGACTAATAGGAGGTTTTATCAAAACTACCCCTATTCATGTGGTGGAGTCAGAACTTTCAATCACCCATTTATTCGCGTGTAGATGATGATATTCAGCGGTAAAATTGAGTAAAGATTGAAATCTGTGGATCATTTTTTAGTTAAGTATTTTGATAAATTGTCTGTTTCATTTAACACGCATAACTGGAGGCGACAGAAAATACCTTTAATAGTGCATGTACATGACGAACTTAAAAACGATCAGAATGGCATGTTCTAAACAATTACAAATATTTTCCTTAGATACTTGGCTGAGCTATTTAAATTTAGATAGTGTATTGAAGAGTAATATTAACATCTTAGACAAGCCTAAACGTTATTATAATGCCTAATTTTAAAAGTAAAGTGCAGCCAATTTCCTAACAATATGTATTCTAATTTTTAAGTATTATACACAGATGGATCTGAACTAGATAATAATAGTGGATCAGCTTTTTAGACCACCAAATAATTGTGATAGTTACCTTTTGTGGCTGCGTGCCCTTAGCAGTCGCCTCAAAAGTTACAGTGAAGCTGTAAAGGCCCAAAAAAAATACCCACAAATTGATAGTCATGTGAAACTAATAATAAAAAATAAAGTATCCATAATGCATTCAGAGCTAATTGCTATTGTAGAAGTTCATCTTATGTAGAAAATATTATTAATAATAGTTTCGTAATATTGAGAGATTTCCAAAGTGCAATCCCAACATGTGATTAGATGCAGCTCATCTAGCTTTCGTGGCATTCCTTTGGTTTGTGAGATTATTAAGTTAATACAAAGAATTGTAATTCGGTGGGTGCCCTCTCATATCGGATTAGAAAGTAATAAAAGGGTTGATGAACTAGCAAAACAAGCTGTAGAATATGGTAATTTATTTCATGTGTCGAGTACCTAAAAAATTAAACAATAGAAAGACAATAGGAAAACAATGGAAAGCTGGCGTAAACGCCAGGAAGGTGCTCAAGGGGTTAATTGTTTGCTTACCTTTAAAGATATCACGCTAGACTTCAGAAGACCTTGTGGTCCGAATATTTTTATTTAAGGTCGTTTAACAAAGGGAATCTGCTACAAGACCATTCAACCATCTTTGGGTTCTGTCCCCCGGTTCGAAGAGTCCGATATGATTGTCCTTTAAAAATTCGTTCTGGGCATATTGCGTTAAATAAATTCAATTTTTTAATGATTAAAAGAGAATCTCCGAATTGTAGTATTTGTAATGTTCAGGAAGGTGTATATCGTATAATTATGGAATTTGTCTAGAACGAAACTCAAAGACGTCTAAAATTTAGAAATCATAATGACGTTGCCTTGTACAATGTATTGTTGGCTCTCCCGATATCTAAAGAAGACAAATCGATTTATGATTTGATGGACGTCGGTGTTAAGGCGAGGAATTGTTATTTTTTTTCAGTCACTATTTCAGTTGTTTTTAGCCTTTGTGTGTGTATTTAATGGATAAGGATGGCATGTTCTTTGCGAACAAGCTCCTTATAAAAATAAAGATTTAAAAAACCTTTGTTTAGTAAAATTTTTATATTTCTAACTTCTAATTTCACTAAACTTCCGATGGGTTCTTCTTAAAATTGGATGGATTCTACTTAAAATTAGGTTTTCAATAAGTAAATATTTCTTTAGTGCGCTCGTGGGATGCTGTATGATCCTGATATTCAATTTTTTTATTCGTTTTGACTACATTTTTCGTCAGTCAGGATGCTATATGTATGCATATGCAACAAATACATGTATATCTATATCTATATATATATATATATATATATATATATATATATATATATATAACATTTTATCATAAATGTATTATTACAGGAAAAAATGGTAAAATATCAAGGCTATGAAATATTTTGTAATGTTAGAGGAATTACCGGTGTAAATTAAATTTCTACGAGGAAATTTAATTTACAAGTAAACACCTCGCGTAACCTTCTGACCGATGTCGACGTGGTTCGAATGCGGAAGTGACGCCTCGAATACGAAGTTGAGAATTTATTCGAAACATGATTTATTTAACTTTGACTATAAACTATCGGATCGACTGGCAATAAATATAACATTGTCATAGTTTATGTGATTTGCAATTGAAAAATGGTTAGCTATGTTTTGTTAAATCTATGGCAAATATAAAGTTAAAATAACTTTTAACTAAATTTTTAAGCAAAAAATAACATTATTAATCAGGTACGTTATTTAACATCATTATGTTTATTTCAAGATTAAATAAAAGAGAAAATAATTCCAAACTCATACGTACAAAAACACACAGATTTACGATTATGTTCGGAATAAACTCCAAGGGTGTATAGTATGGAAAATTCATAAAGAAAAAGAACAAACTTTTTTTTATATGATTACAAAACTATGAAATAAAAACACGAAGTTTTTCATATATAATATATCTGTAAGTATTACGTTTCCAGTTTAGTAAACGGCGAAGAGTTTCTGCCTTGTTGTCCATAATAAAACTCAGTTTTATGTACAAATTATGCGTTTGTATCTGTTACCGGACGGTAGTAAACTTATTTTACTGTTGTTATTGACGTGTGGACATTTCATTCAGTTCCGTTATATGCATTACAGATATGCACTTAAAATGCTTTTACAGGAATGATTTATCAACCATCAATATTTTATTCAATACGGGTTAAAAATATTAATATCTTATAATGAATATTACTATTATTTGCAATAATTCTGGCCAGTCATAAGTAAAATTATAATTTCGTAAATATTGAAATATTTCCTAGCAAAATGATGTCAGAAAGAGTTTACTTAATCTATTTTTTTTCTAATGTTATCATATTAGCTAAAAACTTAGTTACATTTACTTCAATTTATATGTTTATATAAATGAATAAATTGAACTGTCCAATTGTATATAAAAAATACAAGTAACACTAACAGAGTTTTTACTATGCATAAAATAATTTAAAGACTCATATAGTTTAAAACGTTTTAAAACTAAATCACTTGGGAAATTATTACAAAAAGTTAATAAACAATATTATATTATATTTTATTTGGATTCTAATGATTATATTTTTATTTGGGGGTTCGTCTTGTTTCTTTGAAAAACATCGTGTTCTTAAACGGCTGAATTGAACTAATAAATTGGAACATAACTTCACCCCTTCATGGTTTGTTATAAAACCACTCCTAATTATAAAACTTTATGTTATAAAATTAATTTTAACACCTTTTTGTTAGTAAATTTGTCGAATTTTAGTTATCTATGTGGTTAACAAAATCCCGTGTATCAGAAAATTCGAGTCTACTTATGTTATGACCTACTGAAATGAAAATTCTTAATAATATACTACAAGTGCTAACAAAAAGCGCGTATAAAGATGTAATGAATTCAATTTGTAATTGTTATATTAATGATAATGGTGGAATATTTTCAAGGTATAATAAATGTATGTTTCGTTTGTTGAGTTTTAATTCGTAAATAAATGATCTAATTCCAAGATTTTAAAGATCCCGAGATCGTCACTGTATATAAAAACTTATAATATAGTTGTTCCGCCTAAGACTTCGTTCAAACTAAAATTGATGACACAGTTGTTCAGTCTAGATCGCTGACCGAGTGGTACTATAGATCCGCAACAAAAGAGATTCTCTGCAAACAACGATGTGGTTACTATTCGAAATACTAGAACTCGGTTTCAATGGAAGTGTCATTGCGGTCAAGACTAATACGTGTTGATTCTTAATAAATAAGTTGAAGACAATTTTATATAAAAGATAAAACAAGACGTTTCTCTACGTTTAAGCAACTATAGATCAGCTTTAAACAATATGAACAGTTTTATGTAAATTTTCAATAGTGATTATGATCTCATTTCGACTACTACACAACATTATCATTTAAATGGGTCATACAATATTGCGTAATATAACCTGGGCCACTGAAAACTATCTCTAAAAACAATTAGTACGATCAATGGATGCCGTAGTTATGGGAAGCATAACATCCAAGCGTTACCCGATTGTTATCTAACTCGATTTCACGTTGTATGTAAGTTTATATTTATTATGGATTAAAGCTTATTCGATTACAATTTTACCATTGTATTTTTTACTAATGTTTAATAAGAAAGATATACCTTTACTTAACTTAGTATTCGCTTTATGTTTAAACGGTTTTATTTTTTAAAATAGAAAACTAAGACAAAAAAAGTAAATTTAAATTTAGACGTTTATTAGAAAAAATTTAATAATATCACATCTAGTAAAAACTATTTCCATGTATGTCTTTGTGGGACGTTATTGTGAAGGAGATGAGTATTTGTGGTTTGCCTCAACAAACGGCATGTTGCAGTGTGGTCAGCGTCAACGATGTCATCATGTTGTTACTGTCGCCGTCAATGTCCTCAACGCGTCAAACTATCATGCTGTATACCAGAAAAGAGCGAAAGGTTTTGTTTCATTTCCTATACATTCAGAAACATAGATTCATAAATGTAGATTAAGTTGCAAATGAACTGTAAAAGTGCTTTAAAACAAAGTGCTATGAAATTTTTTTATAAGCGCGAATCGTACAGTAGTCTTTACACCAGTTGACGATAGTTCGCTTTATTTTTCAATACAATGCGTGACTGTTTAGGTATGTTTTGCTATGGATTAAAAAAAAAAACATGTCATTTTAATTGGTCATTCCAATGTAAATTTTATTAATTGACAAATCACTGCGATACAAACCATTCAAAAAAAAAAAATTACAATTTAAATTTTTATAATGACTAACAAAATCGAATAACACGGAACTCTCTTATCGTTATAATATCTACATTAAAAATATTATTATTGGTACAAATACGTTTGTCTTTATTAAACATCATTTGTTTGTCAAACACAGAAGCCATTTTATTAAGAGCTCGTGACGTGCCTCCGCGAAAATTCGAGGGCCTACTGAAAACATTGTGCCCCAATCAACATTCAAATTGTTACATTGTAGTAATTAATAATTAATCCCGACGTTATTGATTTGACATTTCTAAATCCAAAAAGAGTGTTCGGGAATTAATGAGTTTAAGGACTCATAATATTTCTTTGGAGACTTTTTAACGCAACAAATTGAGTGTTGTAGCCTTTTTACGTCAATTAGCAGTTTATTTAATTGCTTAATAACTCTACCGAAGTTTAAACTTGGAGTTTTTAAAAAATGTACGTGTAAAAGACAAAAGAAAGGATCGTGAGCTTAGCTCATTAGAGCTTGTGAATAATAGAGGCTCTTTGTTTTCAGTATCGTTACATACCATATACATTCGAAGACATTTGCTTAGGAGTTTTAATTAACTTTATCATTTGAGGTGTTTTTATTTAATCTGTTTTGATCTGTAAATAACAGTTAAAACTGCTACTTTCTGCAGTTAAATTAGCTAAAGCTAATTCGTAGGATTTTGTTTTAAATATGCAGTTAAAATTGAACCGGATTCTATTTGAAAAAAAAAAATGAATCAACACGTTACGCGTCGCGTAACACAACTTTTCATATCACAATAGTAAAAATTTTACTTATTATTTCAGCCATCCATTCCTTAATATTACTTTACTATTATTTTGTATTCAATTTTACTTACGTGTTAGGTAAAGTTCTTTGGATAAAATTAAGAAATAAAGTAGGACCATTAACGAAACTTTATCTAAAACCGGGATATTTAAAAGTTTACTCTTTGCGATATATTTTTAAACTATGTTTTTATAATAACATAACATAAGCTCACCCCTGTTATCTCCGAAGGGTTAGGCAGAGGTGAAATAGCGAACTATACCACCCACATTTCCCCGAGCTTATGTCCGTCCCAGATGTGACAGGGGGCGAGCTTGTCGCCATATCAAGCACTAAGTCTAGACTCCGGGATGATGCCGAGCAAAAAAAACCCAATATCACTTGACCTGACCCGAGGATCGAACCCGAGACCTCAGAACGCCAGTCGTACCGTAATACAACTGCGCCACCGATGTAGAACTTTGTTTTCAATTTAATTTTAAACAAGTCAATTTTTACATTTTACTATAATATTTGAAATTATTTTGTGCAAAGCATAATTTGTATTTGTTTGTGTTTAATGTAAGGGTGGCTTTATTCAAATATATGCGCTGATCACAGGACTCGGTTGTTTCCTGTTCGCCATCCGGTAGGACTGCTTGTTATCTCTTTCATGAATAAAATTTCTAAATTAATGGGAAATTAAATTTTCACCAAAACATATTCTACACATCTCTTTTATGTTTGTTTTAAGTATATTAATTAATGTCGTATTATATACGTTTCATATTTTTGAGTAAAATACCATGCGTAATGTAGAGAAGCTACTATATTTTGAGTTGTTATAGTTACATTTTGTTAACCAAAAAAATTGTTCACTCAGTTTAGTTTTACTTAGAATGAACTCAAAAATAAGTGTTTTATCCACTTAATTGCACACAATATATTTTATACCATTGTTCAGATTTCATATAAATAACATTTTATATATACATTTAATTGGTTATTACGTTTTTCAATTAATGTAAAATATCGATGAATACGCGTTTATATTTCAAATACAAAATAACAACTTATGTATTTCAAATTTATAATACGAGTATTGTAAATAGCATAAAATAATTATTAAAGTACCTATACCTACTCTAAATTAAAATTTCAAGCACTTCCAATAGTTGCAGAGTTAAAAGGCTAGACATTAATTACTTCGTTAAAAACTTTCAACAATTTTTTTTCCTCGACGATTATTATTCAGAATTATTTATAAAAAGTTATAGAGTAGTTTAGAGAGTTTTTAATAACAAAATTTTCATGGTGTATTTTATAAAATCGTTCAATATTCCCAACCTATGTAAAATAAAAATTACAATGTAAAACAAGAATATTCGATGGGTAATTCTATCAGAGTTCGATTTAACCTTAATCTTTAGATTTTAATATTATTTATAATTAAATCCGACGGGTATACGAAAACGGTAAAACAATTCACTAAATAAATCGGTACGCCCAAAAATTACGTTTGATTTGCCCAATTACTGACTAACCCTTTGGATTAATACTTATGAATATTCAAAACCGTAGGTTGAAATTCGTGGCTTTTTTGGCGGTCACCATATCCATAATATGCTGTTGGGGTCGTGTTTCCAATATGCTTGGAAGTATTTTCCTGAACAAAAGGACGTGAAATTAAAAAGTATTTAAGTCAGAATAAAAGTAATGTATGTTTGTTTACAATGATGTCTATATTATAGGTAGCGTTTCTCTTCTTACTCTTCTCCATTTCGATTGATTTCGATAATCATCAGGATTTAAACCTGAGGAAAATACCACAGAAATGAAACAAATCTATTAAACAAAATGTATTTAAAAAAGAAACTAGATATTTCAACGAACATTTAGGAACACAACTCTATAAAACAAAATCAACTTGTTGAAATCTTAATACACGTATATGAGGATGGTTACTTACGCGTATTAAAGAGAGTTATCACGAATAAACGCAATGAGAAATAACCCTGATTAAACTTAGGCGATAACGTGCGGGTCGAATGGATGTATGCGGTCGCACACTCAAAACTCTAGAGCACTTTAAACTCTGTTATGTGAAATATTTGGAATCCTTGTGAATATTCCGAATCAAAATAATTGGACAGGTACTGATTTATTGATTATTCGATATATACAAATCTCATTTCGTACGATTTTACTAACATTCCATGCTGATAAATATTTATAGATAATACACTAATAAAGTGTAGATGTTGGAATCTTTACAAATTAAACAACGTATATTTCACATTAGATAATGGGTCGTTCAAGTATTACGTAGGCAACATTTTAGACATTCTGACACTCCCCTCCTCTTCCACCCTTGGCAGCAGTAGTAAGGAAAGCGTTTACAGTGGTAACGTAGGCATTGGGATAATTTTTGCATACTGTACCAAATAATTAAAAAATAAACTGGAGTAAAGATGATTACCAAAATTAGGAATAGTATAATAGAAGAACTCTGTGGTGTAGTAGAGCGGATGTAGTGACGAAGATAGAGAAAGAAATACTTAGTTGAACATGAACGTGGAGAGGATGGATGAAAGACGATCGACAAAACGAATGTGCAAGGGTCGACCCAGGCGAACGTATCTCGTCTAATCGTCGAGCACGTCTAATAAAGTTCAGGTGAAAAGTACTCATAACCGACGAGCATATATGAAAATGCTCATGAAAGTAGAGGAAGAGAAAGAGGTGTATCCAGATCGAAGCAAGTGGAAAGGACGTAGTTTCTGCCTACCTCCAAGGGAGAAAGGCATGATCCTGTGCATGTCTATAATTATTAAAACCCTCCTCCTCCTCCCGCATTGTTACTTACAGAATACTTAAATGTAATAACTTGTTTGTATGTTAAATAATAAATATACCACCATATTTACACTGAGAAGTTTGCATGTAGGATACAAGGTGAAATAAATAAAATAAATGTATAAGTAAGTTAATATACATATATCAATATTGATATCAGTCACGTTTACGCATGGATTGAGATAAAACTCATACGTAAAATTATTTTCCATTAATACTCGGTGCGTGCTCTCGAAAGTCATAGCCTTCGTTACAATACCCAGTGTAATTTTCTCTACAACAACCATGTATAAATTTTCATTTCACATATTAAATCTGCTGCTAAGTCAAGAGCGAGAGGATAATTTATTAAAGAACGTAACGGTTACGTTAAAAATGCAAATGTAATCCATATGTGACACTTTATATGAATGTAAATATGTGTGTTCATTTTTTTTTTACATATTTACGGTTAGTTGAACGTACAGGGACGTTCAATATAATAAACCGTGTCAAGTTTTCAGTTGAAACAACTTCGTGCACACTCCGTAGGGATTATTATCACTTTTTGCATATTCATAATATGTAACGTATCAACGATGTTTAATTTTCATTAAAGAAACTTGAAATTACTTAAAATTGAACGTCGCTTTAATTTGATAAAATATGTGACTCCATAACTTCTTTGTAGGGTGTTTGAACGAAAAAGCTAGAAGCGTAAAATGTCTTCATTTCTCGTAAATTGATTGGTAAATTTGTTAATTCTGTATTTCAACAAAAGGCATGGATGTTACAATTCGTTAAAGGTGAAAATTCTTAAGCTCAAAGGTATTCCAATTTGTATAACGATTTTATAACATTAATGTCCCCTCGAGGAACAGTTTATAGAAACACCGATTTTTTTTTATAACGTAATTTAAATTATTTTATTCTTTCACAAAAAAACTATTTATTTTATTTCTTCTCTTAATAATTATTTTTTGTATTTGTAAAAAAGGTTTGAAATATTTAAAAAATGCTATTAACTTTACCCTTAAGCGTAATATAATAATTATAAGAGGCCATTATATCTAAGTCTGCATTAGCTAAGTAGAGCATAATGCCCTTACAGGTTTATCCTTAAATGGAGACATAGCGCTTGTAAGTAGGACATCGTGTTAAATATAATTTTATACGCTTAATATTTCAATAGCTTACGTCTTATGAATCTATTTTGAATGCATATTAACCCTATTTTAACCCTATTTTTCAATACTGAGTTTTCTATATACTCATGTTACTTTATAAAAATATTGATGGCTACAAAATATATCCGTAATAGATTTTAAACATGTTTTAAATAGTTAAAAATACCAAAGTATTATAAATACTCTTTTTGCGACGATAACAATAAAATATGTTTTTAAAACATAAATGATAATATTACTTACATGTTCTTTAGACAAAGTTTTAAATGTCATACCGATCAGTGGATGATTCTTGTATAGCTCTTTTCTCAATGTAGGGGTAGCATAATAGATACCAGTTAAGTTTAATAATTATAAAGGTATGGTGTGAGTGTAAAAAAATGAATATTTACTAATTTGTTTTTTTTGTTGTTTCAGATTTCGAACCAATAAATCAAAAGTGAGTATTTAGTATATTCATATATAATTCCGTGTCATAGTCACATTTCAAATGTAGGTAGACGTTTGGGCGGTGTCCGAACTACATATATAAATAGCTATGGCTAAGAGACAAATTTAACAAGTAAGCACGAAATATGTCTGACAATGGGAAACATTCACTTTGATTTTCTTTTTAAAAATATCTTAACAGCCTATTTCGATACAAACAAAGATTCAGAAGGTAGTTAAAAAAAAAACGTAAATATTAGATAATTATTTATATCTATTTATTTGTATTAAGTGAAATCAAAACTTTCTAAGAATTAGCATTTTTTTATGCCTAAAGCATCCTTCAATCAACAGACAATTTGGGATAATAGTTATGATCCCAATACTAACAGATAGGCCCATGAGGAATCACGGGAGGTGTCGAATTATGCAGATATTTTATTAGCACTCCTGCATCATACAATTATTATATATCTTATTTTATTTTTTTGAAACATCAAATACTGTGAAATAGATTCTCAACATTGAAGTACCAAAATTATTGTAGACTAGATGTATGCCCGCGGCTGCACCCGCGTTTCATATATTCTTCACTGCGTTTTCATTTTTTATATGGAACCCTATTTTTTTTAAATAAGATAAATTAAGAATATTTCTCATAAATTCAAGCACTTGTCCATAAAACTGTGCATCCAATCAGATTTTATTCAATTTTTTATGAGTTTTAATTCTTTTACCCAGAACCCTAATTATTTTTAAAATTAAAAATACCCTATACGGGTAACTTATGTTACCCGGAGTAACTTCAGCTTCAGCAAATTTAAAAATTGTATTTTTGGTATAGGTATCAAACATTGATATCTACTCAGTAAAAAAAAAAATTATGACATTACAAACAGACACTCCAATTTTATTTACTAGTATTGATAATTCAATTAAATCAACTAATATCTACAGAGGTTACAATACAATTCTTGCATTATTATCGCCTACATTCATCTAGGCAATCTTACGTGCAAGTTCCCGTTCTAGTAAGACAAAGTGTCACTGTGAACTAAGGTCCTGTTGTTTACTGCACCTGATCCTGTGTAAAGAATCTTGATAGCTATTCCTGTCCTTTTTTCCGCATGAATAGTTATATTTGTTACACTATCCTTTACAATCTCCAGATGTTGAACATACATCAGGAATATAAATTAGAAAAGTCTATGATTTTAGTTTGTGAATATTTAAGTCTATTTCAATTATAAATTTGTGTTAAAATAATCGACTCGCTACATTCAATAATATCATATTAAAATCAAGCGTTATAAAAGTAAAAACTAATACGATGAGTTGATTTATTAGTTTTTAATAAGTTATAATTTTTCATCAAGAATAAAAAATGGAAAAAACGCAAAGTTTTCTTATTGGTCCCATAAATTATTATAGAGACGTTTAATTGGATTGATTTAATCAAATACGTTTTTGGATTTTACTTTAATGATTTTTGAGAGTGAATCATGAGATTTAAATATTTAATTAAACTATTTAATTTTTTCTACTTATTAAATTATTTTATCATTAGCTCTCACCGACTTGTACCAAGTAATTGATATATTTATGGGATATATATAAACTAGAAATTTTGCTGTTAATCAAATTAACTGAATACCTAAACAATTTTAATATTTGTTTATATGCTAAGCTATTTCAAGTTAAAAATTGCGTCCAATTTTTAACTTTTCACTAAAGAGCACTGTCAACATTTCCCTCTGGATGGAATTTGTCCAGCAAATACTTGGGTTGGAACTTTTCAATGCAACCGTGTCTTCTTACAAAGACGTACTGGAGACACGCCAAGTAAATGTGAATGCCATACTTTTTTTTACGTGTTTGTATATTGAAAACGAATCACAATTTGCTTAAAAACTTAAATTTTTCACTTAAAAAGCAAGCTATAAGGATACCGTTAAAACATTTATTTTTAAATTTACTGTAATTTACATTACACAGGCAGTAAAATTGAAACTTCCTTATATACTCGTATGTATAACTAGCTTGTGCCTGTGGCAGCCTTTTTATATGTTCTTTAGGTGTGAGTGAAAAAAGTGCATATAACATTTCATTTGTACCTCATCGAAGGTATAAATAAACGTACATAAGTCGTCAAATGGTTGTAGCCCCATCCCGATATGTTCAGTACTTATGAGGTGACTTTGCGTCAAAGCACTCCCCATTTAAATTTTTTATATATATAGAAGATAGACAGATTAAATTTGACGCCTATTCATTTCACTATATTTACATTTTTTTATTAGGAAAATATTAAACGTCCTTCTGAACTCCTCATTTACAATTTAGATTTGAACCTTCATTAGAAATGAGGTAAACGTATCTTAGGAATAAGTAATATCCTAGCTGTGTATTGAATGTACGTATTATGTAGCACGTGTGTACGAATAGGACATTTTCATTAATATTCGAGAAAATCTGAGCATTCAATTAGGTCGCAGGCGTGAAACGGTGATTCTTGTGATCGGTCGTAGACGGCCAATTTGTTGGAACTGCTCGGTTTATGAGCACGTGCGTTTTATTGGCAAGGCAATTATGCTTATTCCCCCTTTACACCTTCTCGTTTACAATCCATCGTATAAAAATTATGTAGAAGCATTTACGGCTGCTTCAAATAATTGTTTAAAAGGCACATTAAATTATTTATTATTTAAATGTTGCTGTAAAATTGAATAAAAGGTTCAGTACAGTATTCAAAAAATGAAGAAATTTTAAAACATAAACTCGACTTTGAAGAATTTTAATATAGATTTTGCAGTTTATGTAGTCATTTAAACATCTATATTTTAATCAGGTAGTGCAACTTTAACCAGTAATTCCAGTAACTTTGAAAGCTCAGTATAAATTTTCTTGATAGTGAAGGAAAATGTCGCAAAATAAATTCCTGCTAATTAATTTCTAAACGACTATTAATGTGTCGAGTACCCGTAAAAATAAGACAATAGAAAGACAATAGGAAAACAATAGAAAGCTGGCGTAAACGCCAGGTAAGTGCTCAAGGGGTTAATGTTCTTAGTTTTTGGATAGTAGTGGTAATCTTTTAGTGGAAAAGTGTAAATGTTTATTGAATTAATTATGTTTTTATGCAAATACAAGCACGAAGGTAATATTACAATATAATATTTAGCAATCGTGTATCTGGTCTACACTTGTGTAGAACTTCTCAACCCCCGTTGTTGGATGTAGAAAGGCCCTTAGGAAACCCTTAGATAATAGCCTATTTTCTTTTCCATTTATCGGTAAAAACTTTGATTGATTGACTGGCTAGTCATTTTAAAATAATATTGAAGGGTGATATTTGTTTTATGATATTTTTAAAATTATATTTCCAATTTTATCATTTATTTATTTACAAAGTTTATAACTTATAATTTGTATAGACGTAATTACATATTGTTATCAACAATTCAAACGCAACTCTAAAATTCTATAATATAATGTATAACATATTACAAACAACACTAACATTAAGCAAAATAAGTTATAGTTGAAATAACAAACTAATTATGATATTTATAGTAGAAACTTTAAAAAAAAATCTAAAATTATTTGTAAATATTGTATTATAATTTTATAAGGATAAAAGGATAAAAGTTTAAAACATTGGACTAGATACATTTTATTTTACAAATAAGGAAATACATTTTTCATTTAGTTACAACTTTTATAAAGTTAACATTAATATAAAATATCAATAATATAGTTTATTTTCATACATAAATTGATTATTAAAAATTATTATTTCACCTGATCGGTATTCGTTGGTTTTTTTATGTTAATAGTGATTTTTTAGTAAATAAAATAAAATATATGTAACAAATCGCAGCTGTCGACAGTATTTTGTAAATCTGTGTCGAGCAGGTCTGAGAATTACATTAACAGAACCCTCATTCCATTCAAATCTCAACCCTAAATCACCCTCTAGAGAAATAGTATGTATCAAGTGCAATGTTCGGGAAAGTTTATTGTGGATTTAGTCTGTTACTTTTATTGTTTAATTTATATTCTTTTATATTTATTTTGTAGACTGTCGTAGATTGGTAGACTACTATAAAATAAAGTTATAGATATATACTTATGTGGTTTATATCAAAGTATTTTTAATGGAAATAAAATCAAATATACTGTGTGTGTAGATGTTATGTTATTAAAAATATTTATTAAATCGTTTTTAAATCTGTCGCGTAAATAATAAATATTATAAACTGCTTTCGCTTTTACGCTATATGTTGTTTGGAATCCAGTTATTTAATGAATCTGTAATTAAATTTCTAAGAAAGGATTTATTTGACAACCGTATTATTATTATGATAACCGTAGATTGAGGTAGTAAAGACAACTTTCGAGAATCTATGACATAGCCTATTCTAATAATTCACTGTAATATTTTACAATTGAAATAACTATAATTCATTATAAGATTTGTTTTGAAAGTTCCTACAATAGGCTGCTATTTCATTTATGTGTGTATATACATTACATTGTATGTACATGTATATATACATTGATTCTTTTACAAAATCAACGAGTTTGTTGACACCTGTAGATATATGTCCTCGTTAATATATGGAGGCATGTATACACGCAGACCGGGGGTTGGGTGTAATTTTGTTACGAAAATTTAATGTAAGAGGCGTCTAGCTACGAGATGTGGCTTGTCCGCAGTCGCAGTTACCATCATCGAGATCACATAGTACATATTTTGTTTTTCAAATAACAATTAAATTCGATGCTTTTATAAAATTACTAAATTAATGAATTTAAATAACAACTTTGTAATGTTTGAGATAATTGTAAGAATAAATGAGTCATAATAACCATTTGCGTTTTTGAAATCACGGCACGGCATGTTCAGTAATAAAGTTTATAAATTGTTAGATTGGTATGTACATAAAATAAAATCAATAAATAGGAAAAGCACAAAAAGTTACCTAAATTAAATTTCTATGTAACACAATACATGTAAAAAAAACTAGGCAGCCATGGGGACTGCCGACAGAAGTGAAAACTCGATGCTTTGGAAAAAACTATTTGTTTAATGTTTAACTTATAGTATGAATAATTAAAATTTGATTTTTATCTGATTTGTATGTTTATTAGAGATCAGATAAATAATTAGCCTGAAACTTTTTTTTTAAAGTAAAATTAATAATACGCAGACTACAGTGATGAGTCTGACAATTCATGACCTTATTTAAACAACAAACGGAATAATTTCGTAGTAATCGCTTATATTTTATTCGGGCATTTATGGGAATTTTGTTTAGATGTGATAACACAAAAACGTATGAAGCACCGCCACTTAAGCGGCTTTTTGTACTTGACACACTATAGCATGTCGGTGACGCGAACTTCCCCTTTCCCCCCACGAGTTTCCCCCTACTCGCTCAACGCGGCTAAAGAAGATTTCACTTCAAAAGAATTATCTAATATTTCAGTCTTATATAAATTTAGAAAAATGAACTCCTGTATTTCGGTAAGTTAGCATAAAACATAACTAGATCCTACATAAATTGAATTTTCAAAAAATATTGTATGGGAGCACATATTACACGACTTACAATTATTCTTGTGACCCAAAATTCAAAAGGCCCTTGATTAAGCGCAGTCATTTATCTTATTCCTGTATAAATATTTACAAAGATCATTCTAAATCATAGCAGATTTATTTGCAAAGCAAAGGTCTGTGCGGTTGCAATAATTTTACACTCTGACGTTATACGATGCATTTTTATTATTGTTTGAATAAATGAAATTACTGTTTAAATCAATCGAAATTATGTGTTACGTAAAAAGTTACATTACTACTATACAAGATGTTTGAAATATATCATTTATAATTTTCTTTCAACTTCATAGTTTCAACGCCAACAAGCTGCCTCAAATAATTAGAATTGATATAAACGACGTACATACATAAACATGCTTATAGTATCACATATAGTGAAACAGCCGATAGACTACGTCCGGTTGCTCGCTTCGCTGCGACACGACACCCGTAGGCTGTTATAAACCAGTGAATACAAAACTTTCCACTTGATCTCCCTTTTCATGAATTATTACAGCCGTGATTTATCATTTACTTTTTATTACGATACACCTTCCTCGTGCGACTAATATTTGACGTTCTTATTTCAAACTAGCTGTACCCGCGACTCCGCTCTCGTGAAATTCAGATATTCTCCTGTCTCGTCAAACAGACATACAACTTTTTTGATGTTATCAAAATTTGTCCTGACGTATACATAGATTTTTTTTCAAATATCTTATTATAAATCCTTGTAGTGTTTCAAATTATTAAAAAAAAACAAGAATAGCTAGCACCGTTTATGCATAATCGTCAAAATACATACAAAATTTCCTTACGTAATCACCATTCATAACATTTCGTCCCCTACGACATCAAATATAAACAAAACATGAATCGTCCAATTATAGTTAGAATGAAATAATATTATGTTCAGCGCGATACTTACACATATTGATATTATAATTGAAATTTAGTTCACTACTTCCATAAAATGACTGCTTAATACAACGCCTAAAATACCTAGATAATTATTTGGGAAATGAATATCAAAATATTGTTTTCTCATTTACTACGTCTTAGATATTAATAATTTGTATACTATACATAAATTTATATTTTTTGTTTAAATATTATGTCATTTTGTTTAATTTCAATCAATCCACAAGTTGTTCTCAAATAAGACTAAAACGAATTTACTTACAAACTCTTCTCTCATACTGAAATCGCTGCGTGTCATTCAAATTAACTATAACTTTTGATAGAGTGGACCAATTTTAATGAAATAAAGTTTTGATATTACTCCGATATATGCTTTCTAATTAATTTACTTAGTACTTTCTAATGGATACCTGTACAACCTAACCGACAGTCAGACATTTCTAAAAATGATACAAAAGGGAATTTAATTACCTTTTTGAGTCCCTTGCAATAATTATTTCCACAAAAATGTACAGACACATCAAATTTACAATTTTATTAATATTATAGATATAGACAAGAAGATATAGATAAATTTAAGAAACTTAGTTCAATTAATTAAATTTAAAATGTCAGTTAGATACATTCATTGTGTCTAGTAATGTTGTACGTATTTTAATTTAAAGAAAATTTATCATTATGTCCCTAATACATAAATTGCCTAATCTATCTGAATAATAATAATCTTTGAAACGTATATCAAATAAATATGGGTAGTACTTGTAATAAGGTCTTATTGAACCAGTCAATCAAACCAATCAGTTTAAATAATTCCATATTAAAATTGAGATTAGGTAAATATTTTTTCTTCACTTTATCGTTATCGTATAGATTTACCATATCATTGAGTTCACACACACACACAGTTTGAGAATAATAGAAACAAACGAGTCAACCAGTCGTGTGTCGTCGCGTACTTATTTTTACTATTTTTTATCACTTCCTCCATGAAAGAGCATCGTTACAGTTTGTATTCCGGTCGCTGTTATTGGCAACTCTGTCTGTCTTTGTACAATATACCATGAATTTCGTATTTCGATACGAAACATTGTACACTCGAATAAAAGTATAAGATTCATTTCAAAACAATTTATAACTCATTTACTTCAGTTTCAATTGTGCATAGACATTGTAAGTAAATTCAGTTTACTAATCAGTGGCACCTGTCGAGAACAGTCATCTAGGAACCAATTAAACTTAGCCCAGGAGCGTCGTGTCCACTCGACAATTCACCGAACATAACCTCACCTTGTACGTTGACGATACCGGCAAACAATCGCACTCGTTACGTTACTGGAGCTAGAAATTTGATTTGCTGAGAATGTACTGTGCGGAGATGTTAGAGATGCGTATACAACATAAATCAAACAACGAAGCAAGAAATAACCATTCAACTAGTATAAATTTGTATTTTGCACCGCACATCCGCAAAGTATCTATGTCTAAACTATACAGGATAGTTTTTACTAAAATATTGATAATTTGTACAGAAAAATCCTATCCAGCATTTGTCGTCGATCACTAATCACTTATAATTGATTTTTTTTTTAAATTTAATTATAAATATTATATAATCAATAATTTATTTTATTTATAATTACAATTGATTAATTAAAAATATTCTAATTGATCCGAATTATTTTTGAGCTTATTGACGAAATTTTGACTGAACGTTAAATGCCACATGAATATATTCTGCGCACCCTCTAAACGTTTTTATAGATGTAATAATGCAGATTCCAAACAGTACTGAAATATTCCAGTCCGGATCTAACGAGAGTGTTATATAAAAATATTTTAGTCTATGTATTTTTAAACTCCTTACTATTCCCCAATATAAATCTTAAAATCGTTAAATATATCTTAAATATTATTTAAATTCAATCACTGTGAAGAGGCTGTATTAATTTAAATTTGTATAAAAAAACTAAATAGTACCGACTTTCTTAACAAATAATAATATATTTAAAAACTTATCATTTAAACTACTCCAATAAGGTTTAAAGTACATATTAAGAGTCTGGTCTCAAAGTTATAACAAAACTTGCAGTTCAATGTCGGATGAAATATTCTGTAAAGATATACAATTAACTGCATAATATGTTGCTATGTGAATTAATGTGTCGTTAGTCAACCGTAATTAACTGATGAACACAAAGCATAAAAGTGTGTCACAGAAAATCTTTAATAAAATTTAATTGTATTTCCTTATAATATTGTTAACATACAAATTCTATGTAAAAACAGTATTGAGTAGTTATTTTTCTTTATTAAAACACTCTTAAAATTAAATGAGTATTTATAATTTAGCGGTTTAGTATGTAATTGTATGTTTCAGTTTTTGAAAGTACTATTGCAGTTTATTAAAATATTTCTGTTAGGTATTGACACACCTATTACATAAAATCACGATATTTTAAAACACAGATTTTGTAAGTCCTGCGGTATAGTTTGAAGCATAGTGCACACCCATCAGTGCCGTCGAGTTCCAATTTACCGCATGAAGGATCAAAGACAGCCATGTACATTATGGAACCCCATACGCGTAGAACATTCGATATTAAGTATCGTATTAAGTATCGTATATAAATATCACATGAGTCAATTATCGTATTCCCCAGATTATATGGTCTTAAATATTGCATTAATTTAATTTCAAAGTAGGAAAATATTTGTGATCTGATATATTGAAATATATACAACTAAAGTTATTTATTAAAAAAAAACAAATTACAAAATATCACAAATTTTTATTACAAATTATTAGAGTACAATTTTAGATTTAGTCTTAACAACTTATCTAAAATTTTTGACTTGCCTCCAACACTTATAAAATGATATTTGTATTATAATTAATTATATTATAAGTATTAAAATTATATTTTACATCAATTCTTTAGATGCGTATTCTGTAAAAGATATTCTGGATAAACACGTGATTTATGGCTGGCTACTGTTTTGATAACGTCATCGGATTTACGTTCATTCTCAGCGGTTGGTGACAGTCCCACGCTTTCCGTACATGTTTATTTTTTATTCTATAAAGCTATATTCATCACTTTGAATCAGACAATTATAATGTCACAGTTATTAACATCTTGAAGCCTTTTACCACATTATGAAATAAACTATTTATATGGTTTAGAAAGAAAATTTTATATTTTATGTGAATATTTTGTATGATGTCTTAAATTACATGAATTTTGAATATGGGCAATAAAGATGCAATTTTATTTTAAATATTTTATGTATCTTCAGATTAATTTAGTAACGAGTTTGGACTTTAAAATAAGTTATATTACTCATCACTATGTTAACATATCGTTAAAGAAGCAATAGGGTCGCTAAACCATGCATTCTGAACGTTTTACTGCTTTACGATTTTTCTGTTCAAGTACATATTGCAATATAACAAGACAGCCATAGAAACATCATGTATATCTGACTTTATAATCACAGGTAGTTTGAGGACATCTTGAGAGAGACGTGCATTTTACTAAACCAACACACCGATTATACCCGCAGGGGTATATGTTGCTACCACGACAAGAAATGTACTGAATCATGTATTTATTGTTTTTAATATAACTTTCCTTATAAATTTCCTTCTTTTTAAATTTATTACCTTACGAGTCGTTTTATACAAGACGTAATTTTTTTTAGTTCAATTTTTTTTCGTATTTTATATAATAATAACAAGTAGGTATGTATACAAGATTTGATAACAACATTTAAGTACACAGAAACACTCATGTATCGAACTGAAATTCTGTATATATAACCCAGAGAGTTTGTCCAATTACCGCCGTATAAACTACCTAGATCTATGACAACTGGGAAATGTAGCATCGCGTTAGTTTGCAGACATTGCAAACATTCGAACTTTGCAATTGCTTTAATCTAATATCGCAAATATTTACACTCTGTTTAACACGAGATACATATTCAGTGATAATTTTAACAGCTTAAATATTGTGAATAAAATATACATATTTATTCGACTGTCATAAAAATACTTGCAAGATTCTTTTTACTTTTTGAATACTTAAGAGTACGTCCAAAAAAAAAAACAGCGTAGCATCAAGTTATTTTAAATCACGTAGCAATCGTAGCTGGTGTAGTTCCGTTTCTACGGCGTAGCAGAACCATAAAGCATTCAGAATTCTACAGGGAAATGAAAAACATCACATGGTGTTAGCGTTTGGCGTGCGTGACATGTTGCCGGCGCATCACGAGGGTAATGATAAGCGTGATTGATGACGTCACACGGCCGGGGCTTCGCATTACCCTACTTGTTGAGTGTCGAATTGAAGATCGTTGCAATCTGTTTATGTGGAGTCAACGTAATAGTTTATAGAATTAATATCAACATATTTTTTTTTACGGACTGCCGAACAATTGATGACTCATTTTTTTTATTTTAAAATCCTTCATTATTTGAAATGCAAAATGTATATAATACTTATTACCTAAAAAAAGGATTGTCATATTGTTGTAATTAAAAAAACATACTGAAGTAGATAAAATTGCAAAATGTTTTTTTTAATTTTATGAAAAAATAAAACCTAAATCGCAATATATCCGAAACCGTAAAAGGGTCTCTTTAACGCGATAATTCAAATTAAGTAATTGTAAAAACGACAAAAACATGGACCTCCATTAGCCAATCACATAATTTTTGCCGCTTTTAAAAATCAAAAACCGAATAAACGTAGCGGTGAAATGAGATAGCTGGGCTTTTTCTTATTGAATATCTTTCGAGATTTACTTATAATTTTAACTTCATCGATTTGTATACAATTTTACAAGGTACAAAACACATAAACTTATTCTTTCATTCCGATGAGCATAAGAGATAACTTTAGCATAAGCTTTTTTTATTTTTAAACTTCATGGTAGATATAACTGAGGGCACGGCAGTGGCTCTACCAATTGTGTAATATACATATAAGTTTATGGAACATGCATAGGTCGAAGTAGTGATTAACCTTATTACACATTTTATGGTCCTTTACATGTCATAAACGTAAAAATAATCATCAAATCAACGCATTCGAATATCTGCAAAAATGCAGACATGAGTAATTATGTTTTTACTGTCGTACTAAGCAAATATCACAGTAACGAAGATAAAGAGACTCACTTACAATCACTTTATCACAAAGTTACATGTTATTCTTTCTTACAAAGAAAACTATTGTATTTTCTTGCTAGATTTATTGGTTAAAATAGAATTACAATATTCGTATCTTTTATTTGACATCTTCAAAAACACAAATTCATTTGACTGTTAAAGATAATTCAACCGTGTAATCTTTTTGAATTTCCTCAAGCGATAAATTTGCTCTTTTATTTGTCCTACTTTACTACACATGCGTGCGGAATTTATTTGTTTAAGGTTCTTAGAAGAATAAGCATTTACATTTACCTATATTTGTACGCAAATGTTGAAGTTACAAACGTAAATTCTCTTTTGTCATGAAAAAGTTCCTTCTGGAACTTTCGAACATTGCAAGCAGTATTGAAGATATTACCGATATAAATATATCGAATAAAATAACATTCTAATTGTTTTAAACCATTATCGATATAAAATATTCAATTAATACAAATTATTTCGCACGAATGCTACGAATGTTGAACATTTTTCCATTATTAATGTGAAGAATTTTTCAAATGTTCCTAATCTAATTCGATATTATAACCTACACTCTTACTTCATACGTCTCTTTGAATACCTTTCGCCAAGTACCAATAAGTGGGTTCCGGCAACATCACTTAATAACCAGTACCTCTAGGCTTAGTGTGTTTACAATCCTGGATCACATAGTCATTTAACATCAAGTAAGATTGTGGTTAAAGCACTGAGCCTATACTAAAAAAAAAAAGAATAGAATTAAAAGTGTTTGGATAACTTTTAAGAATTGAATTCAAATGGTATTTATTTTTTGTTACAGCAATGTCTCGGAGTTTCGTATTTGCGCTTGCCCTCTGCGGGATGGCCGTCATTTGCTCATTGCCGGTATCCAATGCACAGGCGCTTTCTGCCTACGAAAGTGAGTATAAAAAATTATTAAATCACTCTCTATTTTTTTAAAAAACTTATTGCAATATATATAACTTTTAAATATGAATATAAGTAATTGCAATATTACAGGTTTAATAAAATAACTTTATTTACCAAAAATGAATCGGTAACAAAATTTACTTAGTTTCATGTATAATTTTAGGTCTTATAGTTTAATTTATAAACTGGCATTAATATTCCGAACCGATCCGCGTGAGTTGCAAGGATCATGTTTATCAATGTGTCTCTAACAATTATCTCGAAATGGGAGTAAAATAATATAAAGTTGCTGGCCTGCTTAGTTTTAATCCTTGCTGACAAATTGAAAAAGTTCGTAAAATTTATTTTAAAAATGTCTAGATAAAAAAGTGAATGATTTTTATATATATCTAATTAAAATTATGCTTATAATTCTGATCGTAATGTGTACATTGGTGTTATAATAACCGTAGTTGTAAAATAACCGTAATAATAACCGTCGAAAGTCGGTTAAATTAAAAAGAAGTCAGTATGATCGTATTTACTAATATTATTGCATGATCGGCTTCCCTTTTAAAATGATATTGATCGTCATTACATGAAATATATTATGAACAATACACTAATATATTATTACCCAATCTATAGGTAAATATATGCAGGTATATATTTCATTTAATTATTAGAAAGCTCGATTTCCACATATAATAAATCACCAAACGCCGTTGGTAACTCAAAATAACTGTACCGTAGTATAAAATAAGCTAGCAAAGCTTCCTATGACAACATAATACCAATGTAAACAACTAACCAGTTAAATCTAAGTATCATGTCGCCGTCACGTAGTCTATTAACTATCAAATCACTTGACATTATGTAACAGTAATCATAGAGCGAACTAGTTAAGTAGTCATTATTGGTTCCGTTTTCAATTAATAATAATTACACTTTCGTCGTTCGTGGACACTTTCAAATAATTTGTGTTTATGATCATTAGTTTACTTGTGGTAAATTACGTATATTAGGATCTAACATCAAATTGCGTTTCTATTGAAACTGAAGCAACAAAAGCGTTAATTGAAATTAAAACATATGTTATAAGCTGAAAAATGTTTTCGGAAGTAAATAATTTTACTTATTTACGGAATTATTCAGATAAATTGCTAAAAACGCTACATTACGCATTACACATTCAGATAAAATGACTGAAAATTGATAAAAATTATGAACATTATGCCTACATTTTATAATGAAATACGTGACGCTTACATCAAAGTTCTTCATTTACAAATATCAAGTGGGTTTTGTGCTGGGGTTTGAAAATAAAATTTCAAACGGAAAAATAAAATTTCTTTATTTAGGATTTCGCGTAGGATTTATATTGATTTATCTAAAATTTAAATAATGGCATTATTGTTTTTATCTTAATTTCAAAATTGAATTTACATTATGTAAATTAGATAGATACGTAATTCAAGTTGTTATGATTTTCTTTAGTCAGAAATGAATAATAATATTATCATAAATAATTTGATCTTACATGAACATTTTTTTTAAATATTTCATTGAAGCTACGTTGCAAAATATTAACACCTTGTCACTGTGCTAACGTATTATGAATTGTTCAGTGGGCAGTCATCTTTTCTCATCAAACAAGAATCCTTTGGGAGGGTCAGTCCGATAGTTGGCCTTCAAGTTTTGTTCCGAAAATGTCCAAGAGGCTTCCGCGCTGCGAACTTTGTAACAAGAGAACACAAGAAAATATACATTTAATATGTCTTTAATTCATTTGCTAACTCGTTATTTATTCACTTCTGTGATTTTTAATTTAAATTGTAATTTATTCAAGTAATATATTATATTAAATAAAATTTGGTAGGTAGTTGAAATATAAACCACTTAATCCACCATATATACCGAAATTGAATTTATAAACATAAAAAAATAAATTGCCTAATTTAAGTACTTAAGTAACATTATAAAATTCACTTACGCAAGTCATTATTTAAAACTTTCTGCTATATATTAATGGGTACTTGGGTTAGTATTACTTTAAACTTAATACTAGCTTTAAACACTTAATTCAACCAACTGAACAACCAATCAAAACTGATAGATTGATGCATAACCATGTTATTGGTTCGATATTACTAATTACAACTAAGAAGTCAGAACTTTATCCTGAAATAGATGTAATCCTGTCGATACTCAAATATTCTCGAAATTAGGACATATTATTATGAACAGTTTATAAGATTTACATTAGCCTATATAAATGAATCATATAAAGCTAACTTTGTAAAATACTAGCTGGTGTCTACGGCTCCGTTTGCATTTCAAATGTGCTCTGCATACAACATTTAATTTATACCTAACCTAAAAAAACAAATTGAATGAAAAAAAATTATTAGCGGAAAAAAATGTACATAAGAATAAGAGAAAGGTTAGAATGGAATTAAAAAAAAACATAGCCTTTAAACATGTATATATAGAATATACAAGACTGTATTTAATAAATAAATATCAATATGATAGAATTATAGATGCATTAGTATTGTTCATGTAAATCTGATTTCATATTTTTCTTATTCCACCGGAGTACGATTAGGATTTTATAAGAATGTCATATTGTTGTCAAAGACACTCTCGTGTCACGGCTGAGTGGTCGTCGCTCTTCGTAGATCTCTTTCTTTAATTCATTTTACTGTAATCGTCCACAAATAGGTATTTTGATCAAAAGAACATTTCTGTAAAGAGTCCTTTATATTTTCTTTCCATATATTTTATAAATAATGGGATATCATTTATCTATTAAGTATATACAGAAGGCGTTATAAATTCAAGAGGTGGTTTTGATTAAGTATAATAAAAGTTATATAATTGAAATAAAATACGTTTATGACGCGTTGAACTTCGCAAAATGTTTATTGTTATATGTTTAACAACTATAAGGCAAAATAACGTTTAAACAAATTGTTTTTTATTGAAAAATAGCTTTTGATTTGGTATTATTTAGAAAATTGGTTTTTCGTTTTGCATAATTAGAATGTTATATTTTAGGGTATAAGTAAAACTTGTTCGGTGGGTGTTTTTGTTTTTTAATGGATGATTTTTTAAGTGACGACGTGGTCCCAGTCAACACACGAAGCCTAGAGGTACTGGTTTTTAAGTGATACCCTGTCAGAACACATCTATTGGTATTCGGCGACAGGTTTGCAAACTTAAGGAACCCAGGCGGGCATTATAAGAAAATGCTCTACCCACTATGCTATGGTTTCCTCACGGTGGTTTCCTTCGCCGAAAGCTCAGGCTAATTTTAGAGTTGAATACGCGGGCTTGAACGCGCGTCCATTGACGTCCATTGACGTAAAATCAAGACGAACTACCCACTGCGCCATCAACGCTTCAAATATATTTATTGATAAGAGATATTTTACAAGTATTCTTTTTATAGCATCGCCCTCGGCCACTGACAGCGGACCCAGCTGGGACGCTCTTGGAGGCCTGTATGCTCTTCTGGCACAGCACGATGCTCTTGGCGGACATGCTCTTGCACGAAAATCTGTACGATCACCTTCTAGGCGCCTTCGCTTCGGCCGCCGATCCGACCCCGATATGCCCGTCCAGGCTCCCGTGAGTATAATAAATTTACTAAATAATTAACTAAATTCGTTTCACTATAAAATATATTATAAAATTCTTTCTTGTCGTTCTTCATTCTTTGTATTGACAACACTACCGCAGGTTAACTGGAAGAAAATGCCAAATGATATTAAGCTCGTCTATGTACAAATTTTATGTACAATAAAGTTTTCATCTATCTATCTATCTAAAAGTTCACAAATATGTATTATCGGTGAGTAAAAGTACTATCTTAGTTAACTTAAATATATAAATGTATGAAGTTATAAATTATGATAAACTTCAACCGCGATGAGATAAATTCGTTTCAATGTAACAACTGGAACAATTTGAATACATCAGAGCTGATGTGGAGGTTACGTACAATAATTTTCATATACAATCTAATAGAATTATAACTCGGGAAACAGAATTAAGACATTTGACTCCGTAATAGTATGCCATATCATCTTATAAATTAACTTCAATTGACAAGTATTCGTACTATTCTCATAAAGATAACATTTGAGTCGTTAATAAGTTTGATGTTATCTATATCTATACTAATAAATAAAATTGAAGTGTCTATTTGTAATGTCAATTTTTTTTTACTAAATACATATGTATGTATATACGATAACTGTACCAAAAATACAATTTTTAAATTTTTTGTGTCTGACTTTTTATTCATATCTCAGGAATGACAGTAATCTCAGGAAAGGCTGAACTGATTTTGACGAGATTCTCTTAGATAGTTGAAGTTACTCCGGGTATTTAGGGTATTTTTGTTTTTCGAAAATAATTAGGGTTCCGCGTAAAAAAAAAATTGAAACTCATGAAATTTGGAATAAAAGTCGATTCAAAGCAAATTTTCACTGACAAGTGTTTGAATTTGTGAGAAATAGTTCTACTTTCCATAAAAAAATTAAAACGCAGTGTAGCACATACAAGACGCGGGCGCAGCCGCGGGCACACAGCTAGTTATAAATAAAATTATTGCTACGAAATGACAGAAAAGACTTTAAGTAATAAAAATACATCGTAATGTTATTTCATCACCACACTATAACACAAACAATCATTTTACGTCAAAGAAACAATAAGTAATAAAGATTTTAAAGCGTCCATATTCCAGAGCACTCTTGAAAACAGCATCGCTTTCCTTGTGGTATGCACTAAGTGCTTCGAAAGTGGATAATGCATGCTGCAGACACACAAACAATATAACAACGCGATCTATTTACGTTCCGTGAACAAACGTAAATCAAATACAAAATTTTATTTTTGATTACCATCATTTATAATCATCATCATCATTTATAATCATTAATTGATACAGACTTAAAATCCCAAAATAATGTCGTGTTCATGACATATTTATATAAATAAGGAAATCTAAAAAATCAATTCTACTGATGCCTTCGTTAATATACAAGAGATGTATAAAACTATTATATATTGGACGTTTTATTTAAAATCTTTTGTGAAGGTATTATTTTCGACAAGTCCATTACGTCATATCTCACATAAAGATCTTAATTCTAACTCTGTCCCCCACACAGCTTCGAAAATAATCTTTTTGGTCCTTTCAACAATCATGTTTTAATTTCATAACTCGCTGAGTTTGCTGAATAATTCTATTTCTGATAAATGACTTCATATTATCTATAGGCCGTTTATATGGCTGATTATAATAGATTGGTACTCCGTAAATGATATCTAGTTTCATTCGATGTTTATGGCATTAGTAACGGATCCCTTTATCTCTGAGAGTACGATACTAATCATGAATAACAGACCTTCACTCGAATGTTAGAAAATTATAATAATATCAGTCATACATTGAAAAGAATATCAGTTTACCTTAATATATCAAATGTATTCGTTTGTTCCCGTATTTTCTCGTTTATCTTTTCTATTTCATTTATAAAGAATATATGATTTATCATTCATAACTTATCTGATTCTCTCTTAATCTACTTTTGTTATTTATATTTCAAAATTTCATTACTCAGTCGTTGGTCTAGTTCCGTGTATAGCTTTTAATGTAAATTGATTTTATTTTTAACTATTCAGATTGCTTATTACTTATGTAATAAACATTCAGAACCCCCGTTCTCTATGTCATCAAAAATAAGCAACCGAAAAAACCCACCTGTTCGCTGTTTACGTACCACTGGAATGACCCCTTATTCCAGTAACATCACAAAACAAAAGCACGCAGCTCCAGTAAACGTCTTAAGGAAGCGTTAAATTAGACCATCCATCATGCCAAAGGGCGCTACGGATCAAATCAAATCAAATCAAATCAAAATTTATTTATTCAATTTAGGCCCTAAGAAGGCGCTTATGAACGTCTAAAACACTACCACCGGTTCGGAAAACAACCCAGTCGAGAAGAGCCGGCAAGAAACTCGATCTGGTTCTTTTTTTTTTTCATAAATATAATATATATAATTTTTTTTATGTCATAAAAAACTATACAAATCGTAGTTTTTAGTGGAAGCACAGAGATGTGGGTTATTTCCAGACATCACCATCGTTCACGTAATGATCCACCCTGTAATAACCTTTTGAGATTAAAACTTGCTTGACATAATACTTGAACTTATTGTCAGGTAAATCGGACCGAACAAGCGTTGTCCCGTACAAATAAATAATATCTAGTATTATGTCGATACAAAATCATAAATTTATAGTTTAATGCGTGAGGTATAGTTATTATTTAATACTGTAGTATAAAAATATAGTTCCATAAAGAAAGATTTTCTGTTTTCTCGAACTTCCCGGACAAATTTGTAATTTTTTGTTTCGTGAAAAAATCACAAAAAAAAAAACCATTCTCAAATTATAGGCTTATAAACAAGAAGTATTTAATTGTTGTATTATATTGCCGTATTTCTAATGAACAATTTAAATTAAAACAAAATTGGTTAAACATTTCTTCATAATTACATCAAATATTCGAAAGTTTGATTTCAGTAAACATGACGATATGTTATTAATCGTTGGTTGGAATATTAAAAGCAATTATGAGAAATTTGTTTTGCTAGATAAACATTCGTAAATGAAGTAAATAAAATTAATTGTATAGGTATTGAGAAGATATTGAGTATCCATAATCGAGTATCAATAAAATATAAATCATATTTATTAACTCTGAACACCCTTTCATCCCTAATTTTGTGACGACTCTTCTTATCCCTTATTCCATTAGAAGGGTTCTACACACAACATATACGTGTACTCATGTGTTAGTTAATAGTTTCGCCCTTTAAGATAACTGTAAAATTAATGGTGGAATTATACAGAAACCTCGTGCAGCCTTCAAAACTCTTACGCTTCGAAATAATATTGTAAATCTTTTTATGTGTTTAATATTTTAACATTAGGATAAACTAATAGCCGAAATTTAGTAATACAGGTATACACTTAACCTTAACTTGGTTTATATAAAATATGATTTAGCAAAATCAACAATATAAAAATTATTGTCAATTTTATTCAAATTATACCTTAAGAAAATGCATGTATTGATGTTGTTTTTAAGGTTTATCGTAGTTTTACAATCGATTAGCGACACTTCATTCTTAGAGATAACTAAATCATTTTTTGCATTTCAATATTTGACTTTACTTTTATGTAACTTTATTATTTGAAATATAAGTTTGTATTGTTGTAGGTTGATGAAATGGACGAGCTGTTGTCTCTCCGCGACCTCCGCACTCCCGTTCGTCTACGTTTCGGCCGTCGCTCTGATGAACGCGCTGTGCCCCATGTCTTTCCCCAAGAGGTGAATTACAACTTTTATACAATTATATATTCATTTTTATTTCATGATTTTTATATGTGATTTCTTCACATAGTAACGGGTTTTTCTCAATCACTGGAGTTTATTCCGAATCCGTGGTAGTATTTTGACATTCATAAGCGCCTTATCACGTTTTTTTCGCCAGTTTTTGTTTGTTAATAAAATTGTGGAATGCAAGATAATATACATTTGTAACAAACACGCAGTGATTTAAGAAGCATCAAGCAGTTTAAATTTGCAGTTCTCTAATATTTGAAGTTGTCAATTCAGACGTAGAAGTAGCCGTAAGATAAAATTATGATTTCTATATAAACTTATACCCATGCCTCTGGTATTGCAGGCGTCAATAACTATAGTGGTCGCTTACCATCAGTTTGATCGTATGTCTGTTTGCCACTTACGTACTATAAAGAAAAAAACTACATTTTAAATTGAAATATTAATACTTTTCAATCCTTTTTCATATCCTACGTGTATTCTTTGAATTTTATTAATTTAAAATGAGTGGGTCCAACTTAAATTAACTCTTAACTCAATATAAAGAACAGAAATTAGCAAGAAGTTTTATCATCTAACATTTTATGCATAAAATTTCGTTATGAAATGGTTTATTTTCATTGAACTAGATCAAAGGAAGAATTCGCCTAAACTGAATTTATCTCCTTGAAATAAAATACAGAGAAAATGAATCTTTAAAACCAATATACACGAATCTCGTTGGGTGCGAAATTTCACATTTCATATGGTTCACCTGTTCAAAGACATTATTGATCGACACGTCGTAAAACCTCTTGATGTGGTGTAAACCCGTGTAATGAAGTTATTCTTCTAACAAGCCCACTATTCGCACCAACTTTTACGACGATTCCTTAGATTTACGTCTTTGGATAACTATTTTTTAGCAAAACATATCTTATCAATCATATAAATGTTAATAGTTCGTACAAAAGATAAAAGGTTAAGTAAATGAAATAAGAAAAGATAATATCCTTCATCAATAATTTAGAATTTGAGAAATGCAAATTGTTTATTTAAAATTTAGTCTCTATTCATTGAAGCGTACAAAATGAGAGATATAATAATGAAATAATTGTTTCAAATTATAACCTATTGTTATTTATTAGAAAATTTCTAAATTGTCGTAATACTAGAATGTCTTTTGAGTTAATATTGTTATGCTTATTTGACGATAATTTCTAAGTTTGAGTCGTTATCGTGCCTAACTCAAACTATTTCGGTTTTATCGCCGATAATGTTATTGTGGACGTCTCAGCGGCTATTATTATAGAAATACATATGTTGTTTTATTGGTTATTGCTTTATAACTAGTTTTTATTGCCTGTTTGATGATATATTTCGTATTTGTAGGAACAGGATCGCGCTGTTCGTGCCCCTTCTATGCGCCTCCGTTTCGGCCGCCGATCTGACAACAATATGTTTTTTACTGCCATACGAGGTAATATCTACATACTACATTACTTCTAATAACAATTGTATCTAACCACTGAATATGTTAAAATGAACGTTAAGCCAATGGTTAAGGAAACGGAAGGAAGAGATATCTATATATTAATAAACGAAGCGAAAACTTTGGATCACATTTAAAATATACTGCGCGAGTTTGAGATTTGGAATAATTAAATTTTTATGGGAAGACGAAGTGCAAAAGGTTCAAATTTTACTTTATTTCAATATTTCACATTAAATAATTCATTGTTTACGTTCATACGGCCAATGTCAACGTCTTTATCCTTAAGATTACCAATGCATTTTCAATCACATGTTATTGTCATGTTTGACATTCATTTGACGAATTAATATTTCCTTCGATAATGTTTACTTTCGTATACCGGTCGAACACTATTTAAAATTAATTTCCGAATTTCCTTATGTTTTAGTCGACCCTGCCCAAAGAAGTTAAAGCCAGCAGCTCCGTAGAAGATGACCGACAACAAGAATAAGCTGATTCCGAACATATCTACCAAGCTTAGATATTATAATTATCTCCGCTCCATAAGAGAATATTAAACAAAACTTAATTAGGCCAACGTATTACTTCCTATATTATTAATATTAAAAACGAAAAATTAAAACTTCTTAGATGTTATTCATTTAATTGTAAGCTATGTGTACATAATAATCATATAGTATATATGTATGTTGTTGTTATAATGTTAAACTCACGAATTTCTACTTGTTCTAATAATCGTCATTATTTAATTATTCCAATTGTCTAAACTTTACCAATGAACTGAGATTATCATTGTACCTACTCTCGTAATACAAAGAATTAATAATACCAAATAAATGTTCTAGTCTGTGTTGTGTTAAGGCTATCTTCGGTCCTTAAGCTGATCTCAGTATTTATAACTTCTTTATTACCGTAGTAAAAGCGAATCGTTATACATTTTTAGAGCTGGGCAAATGTAAAACTACTTCGCTTTTAAAATCAAATTAAAAAAACATTAACATCATT
The DNA here is from genome assembly GCA_014132275.2 of Samia ricini. NCBI lineage: Eukaryota > Metazoa > Arthropoda > Insecta > Lepidoptera > Saturniidae > Samia > Samia ricini. The sequence continues at coordinate 11,192,129 of AP028165.1, read as the reverse complement.
TTAAAGTATTAACAATATTATGTTTATGTGTACAAAAACAACAACAAGACAAAAGTATGGAAAAAACATGATTACATTAATTGTAGTGAAACCAAATTTAATTACATATTTTGTATAGATATTATTTAGAACTAAATTTGTGAATTGAAATACAAAAAAAACTATTGCCAAATGATATTGAGTATTAATTATTATTTTTATTACCCCAATACATTTACCCACCACAATAACTGAAGCGATGATGGCTCAGTTCGTAATGTGGTAGGATTCCGCGTCGATGTACGTAGGTTGGAACCCACCTATCCAACTCTATAATGAACCAGAACTGGGTAGCTAGCACCATCAAGTTTCTAAACCTATCGCCAAGCACCACTAGCTATGTTCCGACAGCATCACTTGAGAACCAGAACTTCTAGACGTAGTGTGATTGGACTTGGACCACATCGTCAATTAACGTCAGATGAGATTGTAGTCTGATTCTTTTTCGAAAAGCCTGTTAGATTATTGTTAGATAATTATTCAATAATCGTATTAGTTAGTTTAGTTGTATATGTTCTTATTATCGTAGTAAACTAAATTCGTAATAAACTAAAATTAGGGAAGTAGATGTTTCACTACTAATTAAATTTTGGCAGATATCATTTGAAAATTAATATGTCCGAAGATTTTACAGTAGAAGAGTGTCTCACTAATCCGACACTTCATTATTTCGGCATGTCCAAAAATTCGGCACGACTGCCCTTCGCACAAGCTTTTTAATTCGTGCAAAAGATGACATATAATGAGATTTGTGAAGAAGTGCAGGAAGAGTCTTTTAGATATATCAGAGCCACCGACTACTACAACCACTGAAATAAAACCAGATACAGCATTTGATTGTATCAATACCTGCATGGTATGCTGAAGAAAACGGTATAGCTGCCAAAGATATTATAACTCTCCGAAATTTGTTACAAAATTTTTTTAGACAGAGAACTTATGAGTAGAATATATCAGATCTCAATTAAGGATTATTTTAAAAATAATTAATGATACTGTTATAAAAAGGTATAGTCCATTCAACCGAAAGATGTATACTGCTGGATATAGGTGTCCCCTAATGATCACCAAAACCCACCTTGTAGGATGCCCTACCGACGCTGCGTCCTGCGATACGCAGCAGCCATTCGAGAACCCGCTGACGTTATCGGATCTACGAATAATGTTGCCACTTAAGTTTGACAATTCTTCGGGCAATCCAATAATCCGACAACACATAGATTTGAACAGTGCCGGATTAGTGAGACTCTACTGTACATATATATATCTTATAGTTCAACTTTATAAACAGTATAGGCTCAGCAGTTTGAGTATAATCTCACCTGAAGGCAAATGACTATGTGGTCGAATATCGTAAAGAATGCAAATCTAGTTCTGGCTTTCTAAATGGTACTGTTGGAACACACCTATAAATCCCCATCTTCGCAGTTAAGACAGGTAAAATGCCATGGAGGCATTATTATAAAATACTTAAACATCATGACAAAGTTTCATCACGATGTTTTCCTTCATCGAAGTTATTGGATAAAATAGTTGAATTTTAATCTACGTCCATCGACGTGGAATCTAGGCACGCTTCTACTGAGCCATCATCGCTTCATAGTGTGCTTGAAGTCAAGATACAACTCTCAAAATCTCTTATCAACTTACTTACAAATCTCAAAATTAAATTTGATAATAGCACATACATCACATATATACATTAACTGTCACTTATGAGTCTTTTATGATCTTTTCACACGCGGAATTCAATTCTATATTATATGGTTCCCTATTTTGATTAATTTAATACAAACTATAGGCATTGATTGATATTAATATAATTAAAAAGAAAAATATTAAAACTTTAATATAATTCTTTGTCCATCTTATTACAGTTTACCCATAACAACTGGGTCTGGAAATGTGACAATTCTGTATTTTGAAGCAAACCATGTGGCATATTATTATTGCTCGTTATCGCGACTCCGATACTAAAATGATGCTATTCTTAAACACAAAAAAATGCCATAATTAAAAACCAGTTTTAATGACCTAATTATTTTAACTCACATGACATTATATTTTTTAACTATGTGATATTTTAAGCTGAAAAATATTTTACAGTTGATACGAATTGTACATACTAAACAGAATAGACGAATTCCTCGAATCACATTGTTTTAAAATCTGATTACTCACTGCATAAATAATTTTGTGAGAATAAAATTATAAGCAATAATGTAGACCAACGTTAAACTTTAGATATATCAAGAGTAGCATCTGTCTACATCATGTATATGATATAATTAAGATTACCTTTGATTATATCGGTAGGCCACATTTAATGCAACAACAAGGTAACGCGTAGGCGTGAGCCTTCAATGAATGATAATTACTAGTACAAAAAATTCATTATTGTGGTAAAAAAATACTTTAAAACCATAAATTACCATACATATATTATAATGTATATGTAAGAGAATTTTGTATATTTAAAGTGAAAACTTCTTTAGTGGCGTGGAGTAATTCTCGGTACGGAAAACACTTAGACGAGTCGCGTTACAAATGGAATATGACATTAGCTATCAACCTGCTGTCAATAACAATAAATAACATTTATTTGACGAGCGTCTGAAAAAGCTCCTAGTTTCTACAATAACTAAATGTATTATTCACTACAAACATATTTATCCTAATACCAGGGCTAATAAAGGCCGCTTGCACATCCTGTATTCTTTGATTGTTTGTGGTGACATAGAGGGTCTGAATGGTAATGGTAAGTAATATTTACCTAGAAATTTTCCATTGCTTATGTAATCATGAGGGGGTGGGTTAAGTGCTTACTATTGCTGGCATGCAGGGCGGGGGTGGAGTCAACAATCTCCAAACTTTTATTTACGTAATACCTGAAAAACCCCTAAGAACATATAGCAATGATGAGCCACGCATCAATTTATTGTGTTAAATTCTCAATATTTATTAGTACATTTATCGTGCACATTTTATTAAATTATTATTATCATTAGTATTATAATAGTGATGTATTTTTATTCCGAATACTAACGGGTACAACTCTTGCAGATAAATTTGTTTATAACCAAATTCGGTAACATGTCTCATACTCGGTTCAGGATTTATAACTAACAAAAGAAAGTCAAATCACTTTAACTTAATAATCAGTCTTTTGCTTTGCAAATAAGATTTCAATTTAAGTAGCTCGAACAAAATTCTATTAAGAGGAAACTTGCTTTAATCGTAGTAGTGGCTAAAAAGAACCTTTCAAAATTAAATTCAAAACTGTAATAACGGCGTAAGTGACAAAAATTAATGTACTAGTCTCCCACTTTACCTTTTTTTTTTTTGACGGGGAGAAATGCATTTACGCACTACCAATCTCCCACTTTACCTGACCTTAATGACACGCATGGACTGAAAATCCGTCAAAAAATATTTATAATTGTAAGAAAGGAATTTCCCTGTTTTGCCACTTAATTATTTAACTACAGCGTATATAAATAACGGGTATTGAAGATAACAGACACAATTAGTCTTTTTAATATTATATGTACAATGCACAAAATCCTTTAATAAACGAACTATCGAAATATTAGGTACAATTTCACATATGTTTACAAACTTGACATTGCTGAATATTCGTTAGTACCTTATCCTCTCTTATTATGGTTTACTTACTGGTTATTCTTTATAAATAATATTTAAGATTACACCTAAAAGTACTTAGTACATTACAGCACAATTACATTAAAAATAGTTTAAACGAAGTAAAAGTTGCTTTTTTACGTTTTATTTTGTAAGGTATTCTACCTTTATGTACTTATTATCAACATGGTTCAAGCCCATTTTCAAGATCTAGCTAAATACTTACAGTTACTTAGTATAACTTACAAAGAGCTTGTTTCCCACTAAGTAAGGAGTTAGTGAAAGATTTATAGAATAAAAAAAAAAGGAAATCTTTGTAAATCAATAGCACTGATTATTTTTGAATGAAATAAATATCGGAATGATTTACACATAAATGTATTAAATCCAAGATAAAAGCATAAGTAATACTTCTACACTAATTTCGCAATAATAATAAAAAACTGTATCACCTTTTAGAAACGTATTTTGATGTCATTACTAATGTTCAAAGTTTGCAATGTATAAAAACAAAATAAAACCCACCAGATACCAAAATACTCCTTACAAATTTGTTACTTCGCCCTTTTAAACTACGCAGTCGATTGGCTTTCCTACAGTATTTCAATTATTGACAACTAATATAATAACAGTTATTCCAAGGTATAAAATAGAACAGTGAATTTTCATAATCTCAGCAGGACGTGTCTGAGAATTCTACTCGCCTTCCAACTAGGGGGTTGTCAATATGTCAACAGCACGATTCCCTTTAAGTAACAACTAATCGAATAATAAGAGAATCTCTTAATTGTGAATGTTAATAAGAACTACGATAATAGGGATGTCCATATATAATTTCAAACCTAAACATTATAACGCATTATAACGCAACGCAAAGATACCAAAAAATTTAAACTAAAGTGATTGAAAAAAGGAATGCAAATTTGTATGGGCATTAAGTCACTTTAAAAGCTAAGAGTCGTAATAGTTAAGAATTCAAGCTTCATGGCTGATTAAAAAAAACTATAATTAATGATTCATTTTATCGCGTAACATATCATACATGTTAGCCCTGAAACAAATTACTCACTGTCTTCGAATGTGTGTGACGATGCACCTGCGCTATTTGTGCATTTCTATAAATATACTTTGACTGTCATGATGATGCTTGTGAAAAATCTATCTGTGTATAAAAAACATGTATTAAATTAGAAAATGACAAATTAAAAATAATTTTTTCGTGAGCTTATTTTCAATATTATTTATACTTTTTCCCAGTGGGGTGGGTTAGTTTACATCACAGGAAACATTACAGGAAAGGATTACATCTTTTCTAATTTTGTAGACTTTTTCCTTTAACATACATGAACAATTTGTTTTTTTATTATCCATTCTTAATAATTATTATAATAATAAAAATATTCTTCATTACATTTTTTTGTATTCCTCTTTACATTTATAATAATCTATCTCAGCTGTTTAAATTATAAAAATTGATTATTTCCGCTATTCAAATATTTATAAAATGAAATATTATCTTTAAAAAATTAACGTAAACATCTTATAGGCAGGAAGTATGCTTTTGATCATTAATTTCTTAGAGGTTCACACACCTCTGAATTTTGAGTTCATTATGAAATACACTTTGTTTGTAGTCGATAAATAATTTCTGTGTAATTATTACACGTACGTAATTTTCAATGATTGCATTCAATGAATTTCAGTTCCTGGTCCAGTGCGAATGATTTTTTTTAAGCCTGGAAGCTAATTTTTTACTTTATTTACTTATGTAATGGCTCATATAAAATGTAGGTTATAGTAGAGGTAAAGACAAGACACAAGACGATAGAAATTTCAATGACAGTGACCGTGGAGACACGCGCGTACAAAGATTGAAATAACCGTTGTTATGTCAAGCTCAAATTTTATAAGCGGTTACAATATGTTTGTCAGATTTTCTTTATCTTAACTTACGCTTATGATACATGTATACTTATATAAAAAAATATCAAAACGTGAATCACGTTAACGTTAAGGTCAATAGCCTTGAAAGTTTAATTCTTAAGCGCAAAAATACTGATAGTTTCCATAATTTTTATTTGTCAACTTTATACAGAGTTAAATATAGGTGATGTAAACTAGATAAAATTCCTGTATATTCCGTGCTACTAGACCGCTCATTCGTGGGCTGGAAGCCGACGGTATCAGTGATCATTCTTGTCTAATTATAATTTGACAACTTTAGTCATTTGAGTTCAAGGACATCAGAAACGTTTGTTTATCTCAGGTGAGACGTTATAGTATTTTCTATAAAACATCAAAAATGTATATTTTAATTTTGATAATATAAAAACAATTCAAAGCATTAATATACTAGAAACGACGTGGAATAATAAAAGGTATTGTTAGAAATTTTTTTTGACACAATGTCCATTTACGATAGCGGTTTTACCACTTAAAACTTTTCTCAAATTAATGTGTTTTGAACGTACTGTGACCTAATTTATACTTATAATAATGGGCACGTAAGCATCCGATTTGCATTAAAATTCAACTTTTTTCTTCTAATGAATATTTCTATAGCGTTGTTTGTGTGAAGTAATAGAAAGTAAACCTATTCATTTAAAAAAAAAATAATTAAATCGGATTTTAATATTTTTACAAAGTTTCGGTAAATTATTCAAAATCTAAAGATAAATACGATACGTATCATTAGGAATGAAAACAGCTATCACTGAAATGTTGCAGGTGAGGACGTTTGTTACATTAATACAAAGACGCGCGCGCCGCTGGTGGGCGGGCGGACGGTACGATTGCTTCAGTTAGAGATAGGCGCCGACGCCGCTCGCACGAATCTGACCGCCGCACAAGGTATAAAAACACAAAAAAAGCTTTTACGCTTCGAATAACATTCAGCACTAATAAACGCTTTCGAATCACTGTGTTTTTATTCTCAACAACACTAATCACCTGACGACGACCTCGACATCCATGACTAACTTCACGTACAAGGTGTTCGGTTACAAAAATAAATCCGCCATGACTTCATAGTACTGAAATAACACGTCTCGCAGATGTGGACCGCATTATGCGCCACAAATCATGAATTACATTGCATCGTATATAATATTATTATAAAATTCATATTCATCCATTAGAATCACAATTTATATTATACATTTTTTATTGTCGTGAATACAAAGGTATATGTTGAATAAAAATAAGTTGCATATTTTTCATACATTAGCTATTTAAAAATAGAATATATAGGATTATTCTTGTACAGGCTGGATTACGAGCGGAGATTAATTTTAAAACTCTCATGACGGTATTGTTAACCTTGTTCCTTTATAAACAACTCTTGTTTTAACGTTGTATAAATAGTTTTATTCTTTACGACCCCTTCAGGACATCCCCTTTCGAGAATCATAACGTATTTTTGTTTTTAAATTATTCAAGTAAGTTACGTGTCGTTATGAATTATTGGGTATAATGTTAAATCCTAATAAGTACATGTCTTCCGCTGCACTTTGTTCAAATTATAACTTAGATGTTTTATTCTGAGTGATATCTAAATGTTATAATTTATAAAGAAGTGTATATTCGAATATGATATATTTCAACACGTGTTTAAGTTACCAAGGTAACGAAACATACAAAGTGAAGCGCTGTTAAAAAATTTTAATTCCGAAAATAAGTGCGCAAATATTTATTACGCATGCGCATGGAGTCTGACACGAAAATAGCTTATACCTCTAGGCATCCACATAAAATATCGTATCTTTGGAACAGAATAAAGATAACGAACTATTTTTCCACCACCCACACAGAATTTGCAAGCTAAACTATCTAATTTATTTTTACTAAATGCACAAATAGTTAGATCTCGCAAAATGAAGCAAACTCGATTCACGTTAACAAAGTTTAAATATTATTTTCGAATATTGGAAGTTTTCTTGATGTTAACCCCTTGAGCACTTACCTGGCGTTTACGCCAGCTTTCCATTGTTTTCCTATTGTCTTATTTTTTTGGGTACACGCGACACATTAAGATAATATTTAGAAGAAAAAAAACATATTAAAATAAGTAATAAGAATAGTCTAGATATAGCTCATTACGGTGACACTAGATAACTTTTTGGATAGAAAACTCATAGGCTCAATCACGGAGAAAGTCAAAAAACCACTGACGACATCAGCCAACGATAAAATAATAAATCTGTAACGTATCCGAATTCATAGCAGTATTAGTATATTTCTTAAGCAATTAGGTCACACGCCTTGACATGAACGTATTTAGATCGACGCTTCCTTAATATTACCGTGTGAAAATAAATAAAATATATAATTCCATAGAAATTATAATAGATTGGCAAACTTGACAATTAGTTACATTTCAAGATGAATTACCACAAAAAAGTGCCTCATTATTACTCTTAATCAACGAATTTATAATGTCATCTAGAAAAAAGGCCTACTGTGTGGCGATAACGTGTAAATAGTGACCACCACAAAGGAGGGGAAAAAAGAGAAAGTGTTTAAGTATAACTAGTTTGTCCTTTATACTAATTCTCTACTTATAAGCATAAGTCAGATCTTTATTCCTAAACTATTTTATTACCTTCAAGTTGGTAAATAGGAAATCACAATGTTTTGAGTCAAAAATTAATTAGTTGGCAGCTATTGATATCCGCGACTATTTCCTTTACACAAAATACACAAATAAAACTGTATGAAAACCTGTTCGAACTCTTTTTGAAACGAGGTTATATATGACGTTATGACGTTAGTTATTAGTCAGTCTCGATGATAATGAGCGATTAGTTGTAATTTTTTTTTTAAATCATATCCCTGATAGTTAATCGAAAGATACGTTTTACAATATACATGAATATAAACTTATAAATATAAAAAAAATCTCTGTAAAATAACCAAAAATATAAAATAAGATTAGTTACAAGGTTATTAATAGAATATGCGATTGAAAAAATTACGTATAAGGTAATTTTATTTTAAATGTAAATAATTAAATGAAATGTATTAAAGCATAAAATCTGAATTTGAGGTCTCAATCGAGCTGGATTCAATTTATAAGCAATTCCAAGCTGAGATTAAAGATATCTGTTTGCGTAGTCGTATTTGTTTCGCAAACTGATAAGCATTATAGCGTTGACATCAAAGCTCTACGAAATGCCTATTATTTACGAAACTCAATTCTGATAACACAATTTCACTTCGACGTAAATGCTAATATAGAAAACTTATTCGAACAAAGCTACCTGTCGCCGGTATATTATTCGGAAAAAATATGATCGCCGTCGCTTCGGTCGGCGGGCTAATAAAACGCAATAACAGGAGCCGCTCTGACGACAACCCTGAGGCTAGAATCTGCCGCCGAGAGCGCAATAAAATTACCTCATGAGGAGGATAAAATTTGTCACCCCAAGTTTTAGACATATGCTTGTAGTGGTGTGTTATAAACTGATTTATTAATATAATACCTTTCTAACACTAAAATAACAATATTTAAGTTATTTATTTGGAATATAAAGAAACTATCGAAACAGACAAAATAAACCCTAATATATGCCATTCGAACATCATTATTAATTTGTATTTATATGTGTATATCAAAACAATAATTGGAACTGTTCAGGAAACTATTGTAATGATATATCTTTATAGTTAATTCAAAAACTAAATATAAAATGTTTCTAGATGATATGTATGTTGAGTAAATGGAAACAATAAAACGTAAAATGCAGCACTTGTTTCACATCACTAGTTCTATTATTTTCAGGAAATTAAAAAGCGTGGTTTACCATACACATTTCTTATAGGGATGCGGGCTTGCATATTGAACAAAACGCAAATAACAAGATTAAACAAAATATACTTTATTAAAATACTCTTTAGTTGGTACATATAAGACTTTAACCGGATCTTTGAAATGTTTAACGGCATTTTACTTTTGGTAAAATGATTTTATATAAAGTAACAAATCGCTTATTAACACGAGAACATCTTGAATCGTAGGTTAAGTAATTTGTAAAACATTCTATTGAATATAGATATTACATTACATTTCAATATTATGCGTACATATTTTACAAAGGAGCTTCTTCTAAATCCATACTGAATTGCTCATTAGTGGTTGGAAAATGAATTATATATGAATTCTCAATATACCAAAGCTCAACTAAAAATTCGTGCGTGTTTATAAGAAATAGTTTTTTTATTAAAGTATTTGTAATTGGCATTGTGTTTATGTAATGTTTTTCGTATTCCAGCGTTGAACGAACGACCTCAAGATGGCCACCGGCCCGAAGATAGTACACAAGCAGTTCAACTCGCCCATCGGCCTTTATTCACAACAGAATATAAAGGAAACTCTTAACAAACATCTGCATCATCTCGACAATGGCTCAGTTGGGTAAGTGTTAAAATCGTTTTCTGAATAAGGGATCATCCATAAATAATATGACGTTTGAAAAGAGAAAAGGGAGTTGGAGTTTCAAGAAAAAAGTTGATAAAACATCACGTAATTAATGGACATCCCATAAACAGAATCCATAGCTCATTACGATAGCAAAGTAAATCGTGAAGTGACCTCAGAAATAAAATTTCAATAACTTCATAATTTTATGAATGTTTATTACAATAAAATGACTGTTTATTTTAAATATTCATTGATAATGAAATCAGAAAAAAAAATGCTGAAAATATTAGTTATTAAATACTGTTTTTAAACCAAAATAATTAAGTTTATGATATTACTTTAATTAAATTAAAAATAGCAACGATAAAAGAATTGCGATAAAATTTCATTATTTTTATGAAAATCACTCATTTATTTGAACGAATCCGATATTTCATGATTTTAAAAATTATCCTGTTCAAATATAACACAAGGCGTTCATAAAAATTATTGTTATAGAATTGACTATACTTTAATAAAGCAAACTCTACTAATTACTATCCGAGTACCTAATATGTTGTAAATAAATGTCATATTCTATATTACCAAAATTATTTATCGTTGTATTAACTTAATTAAACGTGTTGAATTTCTTTTATTATTTATGGGATATAAATATAACTTACATTTTATTTGATAGGTATGAGAATTATACAGAATAACATAACGTTCAAATTAATAAATTAGAGAGATTTTGTAGAACTTTTGAGTTACTTATGACTGCATGAGACATGACATGAATCATTTATGTTAATATGTTATAATTCTTTTTATTGGTTGATTCAATTACTCAGTCAATATATTTTTATTTGTATAGTTTTCTATTATTAACGAAATTACTTTTATGCACTTATAAATTAATCAAACAGTACCTAAGTCTCTAAGAGGATGTATAAAAATAATATATCTTAAGTTTTCCCATATAAATATTACCAATAGTACGTGAATGTACAAACAATTATAAATAAATTTCTGACGTCACAAACAGAAACGTGCCAATGAACGCATCCAATGATTCACTCTTACCCTGTGCAAATCAGGAAGATTGGATTCGTAAATGCGATTGTTAATTTACTGCAGGATTTGAACACCGTGATGAAATTCTGATGAAGTTTCATTTCAACGCTACTCGAACGTTAACGCTCGAAGCATTCAGAGAATAACAAGCAGATGTTATAAAAATCGATGATGTTTAGATCAAAAAAATCGAGCACATAAGGTCTATGCCGTCAACTATGTTATCGGAATGATTAAGTTACAAGTTAAAGTTACCAGTTTGAAACTGTAATTTTCATTTCAACAAAAAAGAAGAGTTTTTTAAAACGAATAGTTAACTATTTCGAAGATTATACTAATCCAATATATTGATCAGACCTTAAGACTAAATTCACCAAAACATAATGCATTTTACTTGCCTAAATATGAAAGTTTTATTTTATCGAAGTAAAGAGTCTCATCGTGAGGGATAAATAAAGGTCAATGGCTGAAAGAAGTACAAGAACTGTACCACAATTCTTGAACAAAAAACTAGATCCAAAAGAAAACAAAGCATTTTATAAAGTAGGAAATAATACACTAATACTTCAAACAGCAATTGTTTGTTTATGTTTCCACCTGGGCGTCATGCCAAATTGATAATGTTTGAACAATGCAAAACGAACAAAAATTATTTTGTTGAAAATACAGAAGTGACAATAATAACTTTGCGCATGTCTACGAGTTATTGTAATTACCTCTTGCTGATGTAAAATATAAGTGTAGGTTTAAAGTTGAAATGAATTTTTAGAAACTTACAAATATGAATTAAATTATTGATACCATTAGCGGATGTAGAAGTAAAAAAAACAACATGAATAAACTAGATCGTCTTTACAAATACTATTGTGGGAAAGAAATTAGTAATGTAATGAGATAAATGCCTTCTGCATTTATTTAAACTAAGAAGCACTCGCCTGTGATTGAAATTCGACCATAGGTTATTAAAGTATTTGGTTTCTTTTACAAAAGAGTAATAATTAATTTTAAAAATGTCCATAATTTTATTCGGATTTTCTTGTCAATTGCTTAAAGTAAATTGTTTAAATCTTCTTAAAAGTAAACATTTTGTTTACGCGGTAAATAAACGTCAAGTATGACATTGACACGTGATTGATAATGTATTGGTAATTGTGTGTGTAATGTTTTTTTTTTGATTGATTTAATGTATTTTTTACGCATAATTAAAAAAAATATATATTAGCATTCTGCATTCCATCTCTATATAAACTATAAGTGTGCGTAATTTCATACTGCTCCGTCCACCCAATTTTCGTAAAAAGGGGTACAAAGCTTTTGCTTCACGTATTTATGTATAGATATTTAGACTGTCATTCAAATAATCGATACATTGTGGTATGACATGCTAATTAAGTCAGTATCTCTCAGGAAGAGCATTTACCTAGTAGTGTGGCATACAGGCTAGCGATATAAACCTAACTCTAAAAATGTCAGTTCATTTACAGTGGGTGTGATGACTTTGGAATTGTTACAAATATAATTTCTAAGAATTGGCGAAATAAATTACAAAAATAACACTAGATATTCTATCCTCTTAAGCCGTTAGAAATACAGAGGATATTTTTCTAAACTAAAATTGTGGAGTTTAAATTTAATGTTTGGAGGAATCATGTAGCACTCATGACGTTGAGAATTACTTTGTTTTGAATGACTTGTAGGAAAAAACAACTGGAGACGTGTTATTCGAATTTAAATAGGCTATAAAAAGAAATTTATTGCAAGATATACTTTCCTATTCTTGTATTTTTTAATACTTTATATCATTTGCTTCCTCTCTCGTCATTTATAATAATTTATAGTAATTTATTTTATACTATACACCGTTCTAAACATAGAAGAATGCACCCAAAGATAAACGCAATTGAGCATGTTTTGAATGTCGTTGACCTACCAATTATGGAGTGAGCCGTATCTGAAGGGGCACTGGCATTTAGTGCAATGAAAATTTAGCATCCGCGCCGACACTCTGGATTCCGGCTGAGTGCAAACCATCAAAGCGCAAACCATCACTTATAAATTGGGGCAATTCGATTTATGCATATTCGTATTTAGCAATACACACCAGATGTGTATTACAGTTCTAAGCAATTAAATAAGATTCGATTCCATTTAAGTTCCTAAAAACTCTTACTCTGAAAATAAGAACAAATAAAATTGATTTCAATAAACGCAAACTCATAACAAAAGTAAACTTGTAATTTATTTCATTTTTTTCAATTTTAAAGTACATCGTGCGTAAGACGGAACAAAGTTGTGTAATAGAAATTATTTATCTAATATCGTGGTTAATCTTATTTTGCTGAAAAACAGCAAAATAAGACTAAGCTCGTTTGAAGCTAGTCACCATATGCCTTTAGTTTGCTTTCTATCGGCACTGGTCACGTTGTCTCTTAATGTTCTGTGTGAATTTAGTGAAAGGATTTTTCAGTTATCGCAATAAACAAGTCAGAGATTCTATTTTTAATTACCTTACAAATTAAATGTAATGTTGAGCTACGTTTTAATTAAAATCAGATGTGAATTAAAGGTAAAATATTATCTATTATTTACAAACAAATTATAGGGGATTTATTTATTATCTAATTATGTTATGTAATCTGGATGGTGTTGAAAAGCCTTCGGATTTGTGTAAGACTAGATTACGTTGGAATCATCACTTTACAAATTTTCAAAAATATTCGCACCACTGTTTTTCACTTAGATAACCGTATTTAGCACTTATTAACGCCGTCCTTAGAGGTTGGAAATTACAAATAAGTGATAGATAGTGATAGGCTCCAGTGAGGACGTAACATCAACTATTTTCTTTTTTTTTTTACTCGTTTTTATATTTTTATATGAAGTATAAAAGGATCTGCCAGTTTATAGTATTTTCGGACAGTACATTTACAGTATTTATTGAACTATATCAATGCAAAATTAAAACAGAATATTTTTTTCAAAAATAAATATTTTGTAGCCAATAAAATGATGCCAACGTCTATTGTTATATTAATCTGGATATTTTTATTACTTGTCTATATTTGTGAAGTATTAAGAACACAAAAACAAAGTTTATTATCTGTGTTTATTTCATTACTATCTGCCATGATAAAGTCGCTAGCGACGCTATGGCTTATATAATATCGATTAGCAAGCGCGCAGTAAATGGCTTCAATGGACAAGTTCTATTTTTCTCTTTATATTACAGTATACCTAGCATTATTATAATTGATTTTTTTTAATATAAATAATTTGATGGCATGCATATTTCGTATTATTACAGTCCCACTAGTACATAATCTCTCTATGCTACTATATATTTTGGCATACTCTTCAAATAAGTTAATTTTTGTGCCTCATGTATACCAAATACCTAAAAGAGCTTTTAGATCATAAGGGTTTGTAATCCGAAATGGTAATTAATTTCGCAAACCGCAAACAAAAATAAGACTATACAATGATATTGTTCATAGAATATTTTAGTGCGGTATGGTGGCCAAATTTTGTCACCCATTTCCTTAGGATAGAACGTCTACAGAAGAAGTTTTTATATCATCTGACATATTTTATAGTTAAACCAAACAAAATCAAATCATACAGAAAGAGAATGAAAGAACTTAAAATTATAGCATTCTCAAATCGTAGACATTTTTTTTAGATTTTTACACAAAAACATGAAAAATAAAATTGACTGTCCAGAAATTATTCAAATAATTAATTTTAGAGTCCCTAGTCAATTTTTCATTCATTCGTTCATTCAAGCATAAGACGTCGACTACTGAACATAGGTCTCCTCCATTAAGGAGGGTTACTATAATCGCCACGTTTGGCAAGCGGGTTGGCGATCGCAGTAAGATGTTTTTTAATACCCAAAGGATGCTGCTGCCCATCCCCTGGTTCATATACCTTAGTCGCCTTTTTCGACACCTACTGGAAGATGGGCACCCTAGTAAATATTCGCGCTAAATAATAATACCGTTAACTCCTTATATCTAGAATGTGTAATTTGTATCATAGTGTAAGTCTAACAGCTGATATTTATGTGGACTTTTTTCTCAAAATATAGAGAATGCATTGCTGCTTTACTAGTTAAACAGTGATTACTAATATAATTGTTATTTATTACTTTAGTTGTAGAATTTAGAATTATTCTGTGAATCACGCAAGCAGACTGTCTATTAAGAGCATGTTGGTTTTCTTTTAATTATTTTGTATTTTTAACATACTTTATCGTGTTATGTGTTAAATATAGAAATATTGTAAAACTGTCAAAGACAACAAAACTGAAAACAATTTAAATTTCTGAAATAATTATAAACCAATTTACATAATAGAATGGCTTATTTTAAAATTTAAGAAATGTTGATTGTAGAAAAGAGTTATCATTGCACGGCAACTATTCATTTATTACTATTCGTATTATGTTTTAATGAACAATTGCATATCATCAAATATCTTTGTTTATTACGTGAAATCATATATTGCTACTATCTATTAAAACAAAATTTCTATCGTACTCATTTTATAATAACGCGTTAGTGCGGTTTATTTTGCATGTAATCATTTTATAATGGTCGTTCGTGTAAGTAATTGCCATGGACATATGTAGTTTATCAACAATCTAAGTCGTTTATAGTGAGAAGTACTCGTGTAAAACAGTTTTAAACAAGCAGACGAAGGAGCACACGCAACCTCAGTCGCCACGCGTACGGCCAACGTAAAACGCCGCGTCTGCGCAGTCTTAATTTACACTTTAAAAACTTAATCTTAAATTAAATTCTATTATTTAAATTAAAAAAAGATATATTTCTAAAGAAAAACATTAATTTTTATTTTAATGCAATTTCAGTAACAATTCAAGTTACATCATTGCATTTTAAAATAGCATCGTGATTGCATACAATTAAAATAGCAGCAATCTAGCAGATTCGTTAAAGCAAAGAGCAAACGAGTCAGAATTTTGGCATAAATACAAACACAGTCATTTATTTAGTAACATACCTATAATATCGGGGTGAACCGATGTCTGTGTGTGCTTGATATATTATTAGTTAAGTGATTCGCGTGTGCTTGTAATCATGGCTACAGTGATGGATACAAATGGGTAAGAGTTATTAACATTACACGGTAATTAACTAATAAAATACGTGCATGTTCCTACACCCTCAGTGAGATAGGTGCTAATGAAAGCTTGCGTGTGAGTCCTGATTAGATTCCTGCAAGAACGCCATGTTATAAAAATTATTATTATACATAATAACAATTCGTTTTCTATACGATAATTATTTACCGCTCTGTAATAAAATTTACTTCATAACAAATTAGTTTATATCTCTTATATATTTATTACAGGTACAATAAACTTTTTAATAAAACTACATATAGCTTACTAAAATACTAAACAAAAACCATGAAAAAATAAACAAAAATTGCTCATTTTCGATATACTGTGCTTGTTAAATGCTCACTGCCAAGGAAATAATTAGTATAATCTTGTCCTTAAGTTGTTTCTTGTGTAAATAGGCATTTTACGGTTTATGAAATATATTTTATTAGGTATTTTAAATTTAATACATATAAAACGGACATTGTTACTGTTCTCTGTAGTTTTAAAATTCTAGTTAGAAGGAATTAGTGTTTCTGTATGAGTCACCTCTATCTAAGTGCATATAGGATGGGAAATTATTAAACAGTTAACCATAAAAATAAGTTTCAGGCGTCGAATGTCAATATCATTATTACTATTCCGTTAGGTATAATTAATAATTACTAAATATCAAAGTGTCTTTCTTATATGTTAATTATAGTTTAAGCTATTTCATTTTCTCTAATATATCATTTAATTTAATAAATGTATTTTTGCGTTTGACCAAAATCAATCTTGGTGATGAATAAATATGAATTATAACATTTAAAATAAACTCAGTTATTAGTGTACCGTACCTAAGACTAGAAATGCTAAAATAACTTTACCGCAATGTTTTCCTTCACCGAAAACTTTATATCTTTTTGTATATTTTTTAACACGTCGCGTCGCTGTATTATTGGAGGCTGTGTCTGCGCCAAGAAGGGGCAATTTAAATAAAGTTATTATAAAACTAGCTTATTGTAAATCTAAAAAATTGTACCCAATTTTGTGGACTAATAAAGGAAAAAAAAAACTTAAACGACTCTTAAATTCACCTCTCTGATTTATCCACGTGATATGTTATCCAACAATTTTACATAGTTTGACAAAATATATGTTTTCTCTTTAAATAAAAAAAGTCTTTGTTAAAATGTAACGCAGAATATCCGTTTCAAATCAAACGAACTTTTACCACGCGGTTACTTGCACAAACTAGTTTGCTCAGTTTTATTTATTTGTGCGTGTGGACAATATTCATGTCGTTTTGTACTTTGAAACTTCTTGTTTGGGTAAACTAATTAGTCGGGTTAATTATTTAAGTTTAGTCAATTGTAAGTGTACCTTTATGTGATCTCGCGGTTTTAGATTGATGTAAGGAAACGAAACATGGGAATTTTTATACTGTACGAGATTGCCACTTTGACCACAATCTCATCTTATGTTAAGTAATAATCTTGTCTAGTTGGTAACATGTTAAACCTAAAGGTACTGGGTCTTTAGTGATGCTGCCGGAACGCACCTATTGGTGCTTAATGACGGACTTGCAAACATAAAAGTGGTAGCTAGTCAGGCGTGTATTAGAACAAACGCACCATCATAGAGATAAAACAAACAGAACGGCAGTAACGACGGCAGATACACGCTAAGTGAAGCCATTTTAAGTTGGCCTTAAAAGGCCATGTACGCCTTTCGTTTACTTGCCGGTGATTGCGTAATTCATGTCGCACGTACACAAACACGTTTTTTTTTGGCTTCAATGTTTCTCTATGCCTACTACCACCAAATTAAATAAAAGATGTATTATAATGTCTATTCACGAAATAGACTATAGATGTCAAGTAAAATTATTAGTCTATTAGTCCTTATTTATTGGGGCTAGTACTCACTTGTACAACATCTGACATGTGACTGTTGCCAATTAAGGAGATATAAGGTGATTATAAACTTGTTTTCTGTTTATGGTATCTACAAACCTTTGCACTCAATATTAAGAACTCGGTTATTTTTTTTATACTATATAGCGTACTACACAACGCTTTGATCACAGTCTCACCTGATATTAAGTGGCGATGTTGTCTAAACACACACTTTTTTTTTAACGTGGAGAGATGCATTTACGCAACCTAGCCTCTCTAGGCTCTCTGTACTGGTTCTCAAGTGATGCTGCCGGAATACACTTAATGGTGCTTGGCAACAGGTTTTCGAACCTGTGCTAGTAGCTACACAGGCGGACATTATAAAATGCCTTACCACCGTCAAAGGATGAGGATGATTTTAAAACTTCCTTTAATAGATTAATTCCTAATCCTGTTCAAAAATACACAAATATGATACAATACTTTCGTATAAAAAATAAATATTAATAATATCTAGCTACATACAAAATTAAGCCAATAGTAACTAAAACCTAGACAAAGTAGGATTAACTAGAATTTGCTATGCTATGGCAGGTCGTATTGTCTACAATCTACATATACATTCCATGAGTTACACATTCTTATCACTTGAAAAAGAAACAATTAAACTAAATTTATAGAAACTTTTGAATAGTATATTATGAATAATATTTAAGAGTCACTGCGCCATAATCAACCGGAAAGAAAGAGTTGGCAAGAGTTCTAAAGAATTTTATTAATCCTCACATACACTGAGACATTTATTATTAGTGTGTACGTAAGAAAAATTGGCTGTATCTCAGATATACTATGTATAAAATATATAGGTATAAATAACAAGGTTTAATATTGCAAATATATAGCCATTGCCATATCGATAATTATAATTATTAAATAAATATGTAGTGTTTAGTAATATGTATAGTGCTTAGTAGTAGTACTGTGTAGTAAATAAATGATTAAATATAGATTTTTTTACAAGTCGTAACTAATAAATTGTAATAAAAATATTATCAAATTATCAATATGTTTTATATTACTATCAAATGAAATCTACAGATACTTATTACTCTAAATAAAATTTAAAAAAAAACTCCTTATCGCAATAATAAAAGATCAGAAAGTAAATAGTAATACATAAGTGCTAAATGAACAAAAATGAAATCAACTAGTGATCATTGTACACTGCGGTAAATTTCACAAGTTTCTTTGTGAAAATCCCACGTAGTTTCCTATGTTTGTTAAATGAAATTCACCTTTTTACATTGCTTTTCCGAGTTCCACTTTTAACGGGTTTAATGTGAAAGTTGTAATTTAGGGTTAGCAATCTGAGATCGATTAATCGAACAATCGATATTTTTGATCAAAAGATTGATCTTTTTGAATGGATATCTACCATAGGAACGATTCAGTGAATCGATTTTTTATACTAGAAAATCGAGGTTCATTTTACTTCGATTAAATTCACAACTTTGTATAAATTAGAAATGCACCAAAATAAATAAAAAGCTACGAAAATTTTCACTTAATTAATCAAAAACTTGAGTTTTTGGCAGGATCTCAGTCTGAAATGTAGCAGTTATTTCCTTTAACTCAAGCAACGTGTGTATTTGACTCTATATCATGTAATCTTGATGGCATTTAGTGTGATGTAGTTTGGTTATTGTGTACAAGTAGGGTATATGATACAAGATAACGCGTAAAATTTATTCTGAGGTGCCGAAATAGCTCCAAGAAAGTTCGATCAGGATGAGCCACCGTTTTGCTGGAACTTGTTAACGCCGATATAAGACTGAAAATACCTCTTACTCACACGACACTGACACAAATTGTATGCATACAGATTGCCATTAACTAAGAAGGAGAATCAAAAACTTGTGAGATGTGTCTATTCGGGATGTCGTTCTGAAATCGAGTAATCGAAGAATCGATTTTTTGTTATCGATACTTAGCACTAAATTGATCCAGTAAATCGATCTCAGAATCTAGGATATCGAGGTTTATTTTTTTCTGGTTTTATGAGAGCCATAAAATTATTTACAATTAAGAATGTACCCAAGCACAAGTAAATGTATGAAAGATTTTCACGAAATTAATTAAAAACTCAAGCGATGGCTTTGTAGTCAGTTTCTTCCGCTTCTTTGTGAGATTCAAAATGTATTTTGGATTATTATTGAGATGACAGACACATATTTTGTCTGATGGTTAGTAAACACTTATAGTGTTAGTTGGATGCTTACTACATCAAGAGTATTTCGAGAATAAGGCCAACCATAAAATCACTTTATACCCTTAACTTTGACATGCTTGTAAAAACAACTCTAATTATTTTGAAATGATAAAAGATGGACTATTATAGTGCCCTTTTTGTTTTGTCTGATATCGATTTACCTATAAATATGCAAAGATAAAAGAGTTTAGTGTCTTTTTCTCCTCAAACTGTTTGTCTTTGGTTATTTATTTTCTATTGACGAGCTTTAGTGTTATCACTTATCAATAAAATTATTTCGGAAACAGTTTTTACCCTAAAATTTCAATAAATGATGATTATGGCTTAATTTCGACTAAGGAAAGAATACTAATTAAGAACAAAAAGATAAGTCGAAAAAAGATCGACTCATTAGAGAACGGTGTTTTATATTTTTTTGTGAATCGATCCATAAAGCTTCGATTTGAATCGATTCAAAAATCGATCTTTTTGGAAAGAATCGCAATCCCTAAGTTGTATTAGTAAACATAGAAACACCTATTGAATATTGCATAAGATGGATGGGTAATGATAAATCATTAAAAAAAATAAGGGTTAAATACCTTCGTCATTCAAAAAGGCTTTATCGAAATTTAGACTTAATACAGAATATTTCTAAAATATATAATTAAATAAATTAACTTTAAAATATCTTTAAAGTGATTGAAAAATGAACATCAAACGTAGATTTATTATTTCATGATATATAAAAATCTGGTGTCTATACAATATATTAAAATATAATGTTATTTTGCTACGCCAATTAATTAATTAAATTACTTATAACTTTACACGTCATAATAAAATTATATATTACTGACTCTTTGTTGGAATTGCAAATATTATATTTATGTCGATTACCGATTAAAATGAGACAATACGAAGACAGTAGGAAAATAAGGGAAAGCTGGCGTAAACGCCAGGTTAGTTCTCAAGGGGTTAAACTCTTTATACATAATAAAATTATATATTGCCTTGATAAAATTAAAATTATTTCTACTCTACGAAAGATGGAATAAACGTTACAAATAATCTAAGATGTGAAGTTCTTAATTTTTATTTTAATAAAAATTTGTTTGTAATATTATTTTTTATGTAATAAGAAGAATTCTAGTAATCAACTATTACTGATACCTTTAAATTATTACAGAATTGATTTCAACAACCCTACAACAGACAAGCCAGCAAACCTTGCCAATTCTGCAGTGTTGCGTATGCTTGAAGAGGAAGAACGCAACCGTAAAGGATACCCGAGTGAGTATCTTTTGTTTAAATTACATTATAATTAATACCTACATAATCTAATACTACTTGTAAAATAGTTAAAAGTGTAAATTTTAAATCTCTGGAAACCTTTTATTTAACAAATCGATGTCGCAGAGTCCTTTACTTTGGAACACGATATGAAATGTTGTGCCTGTAATTACGCAAAAATCTTTGTTAAAAGAAAATTTTAAAAGTGTAAATAATTTGCAATTATACATAATTACACAAGAGTCAGGAATATAAAAACGTAGTGTTAAAGAAGTGAATTGATTATTTTTTAATTAGAGCTCAGCAAAATGAGTGAACTTCATATTATGAGTAAAATACATAACTATTACGGCGATAGAACTTACGACTGTCTTACTTATTAAATAGGCTGCCTGATGACATCAGACATGAACTAATAAAAAAAAATACAAATTTTTTTTTGAATATATTTCATTCATTCTGTGGTTTGTGTTGTTAAGCGATTATACTTATGTACGGAGACTAGATCCCACAGACAAACCAGTAATACGGTTTTTTGGGACTAAGAATTACCTATAAAAGAAGTTACTTTATAAATAAAATACAGTTCAATAACAATAACGACCGCTGATAGAGAACCATCTCACAGTCACCGTTATTATGTCGATCAAGCCTCTAGTTAGGTCTGGATATAGACTTGCTGATTCCAGAACGCGATACACTTTTACGTTTCACTATGACGGCTTTTTCACATATGTACGGTGGTCACAATCCAGTCGGGCTTAATTATCCATATACCCCATTTTTACTTATTCCAACAATTCAGGTTACTAAACTGCTTACTAACGCTACTAAACTATCTAATGCTTTGCTAGAACTTGACTCTACTCAAGTGCAAGCTATATTGGACACAATTGTTCACACAAATCGTCACTTTGACAACCACTGGCCTCCGAGTAAATCGACGATGAGGTTTGGCCGTAACTGAAATAGTCAGTTAAATACCACTAGAAATTTTTACTCGGAGTTTTTGAAGGTTACTAAAGGTACCACAGCTGTGGCCTTGTAGACTAGACAAAGCTTTATATAAACGATTACATATAAGCTACCTTAGATGCAACAGCTTCCGCTCTAGCAGTTACGTCGAACACGTAGGACAAGAAGATAAAGTACCGTTTTTTGAAATATATATATTTTAAATAAGATTAGATGTTTTTTATTAAAAAGAAAACAAAACATTTTGTTTAAAGTTTATTTAACAAATATGTTTAAGATGTTTATGTATAAAAATTGTCCTGATTGACTGATTCATCAACGCAGATCCCAAACCACTGAACCTACATACTTGAAATTTGGCAATAGATACTTTTCATGATGTAAGAATCCACTAAGAAACAATTTCTGGAAAATATGGCGAATTTTTCTCTTTATTAGTAAAATTTACCATATCAACTTTTACAACCAAACGTCCGCCGCGGCGCCACCAAATTCTAGCATACCGGGCAAATGCCCTTCAAGGTACTCCTTCTTTATTGTGGCTTAGGTATGAAAAAGAAACAGACATAGAAAGCTAGCTGGTGCACGCGACTTCATCTGTTTAGAATTAGTAGTTAAGTATTCCATTTTTTACTTGGAGTATAACTTTCATTATTATTAAATAAAAGAAATACCAATACCAAATAAATAAAAGAAAAAATAATCTGTACATCTTGAAAGTTTTCAAGTAAACCTTGCATCTTAGATTTATCGGTATCTAATACAACAGTTGATCCATTCCAAGCATCTGATGGTCGTGAAAATTTAAACGCTTATGGGCAAAATTTCATGGTCGTAACTTAATATGTCGATTACCCATAAAAATGAAACATTAAGATAACAATGGAAAACTGGCGTAAACGCCAGGTTAGTGCTCATAACCTCTAATTTTGTAAATATCGTAACAGTAATTTCCAATGTGACGTATGCATATTAAGTTTCGTGCTTCTCAGTTTGAAAATGACTGTCATTCATCCCTTACTCAACACCCTTAGAGGTGAAATTTCCAAAACTCCTTTCATAATGGATGCTTACATCATAAGTGGTACCTAATGCCATAATTTTAAGTTTATAGGGCCAGTGGTTAAGGCTCTGCATTGTTGAATCAGTCCGGTCAATCAATATATATAACTAGATGAATGTTTAAGAAAGTATTACATATATAAATATTATTGTAGTAGATTACATCAAATTACTATTACAATTAGTGGCATATATGAAATACATGAACAATTTCAATTATTTACTATGATTTTGTAAACTACCTTTTATTTGTAAAAGAGAACAATGAAGTATTTTGATCCTACGATTTAACAAATTGACTATTATTGTACCTAGTTAAATAAATTTACCTGTTAGAACCCAATGATCAACAAATTAGAAAACTTTTATCAGCTTTTTTTTCACGTTACACTTCTATGATTATTCATAAAGTCTTTCTTTACGAGGTCACTTCTTTTTAAATTTAATTTAAAGACGATCACGTTGCTCAAAGTGTAGGTTGATTATTAAAAATCAAATATATAGCAGTATATATCTTTTACAAAATGCAAAAAAACACCCAACAGATGACAATAGTGATTTATCTACATATTAGGTCCTTACATGTGAAATTAGTGTTTTATATGGAAAAAGTAACAGGTAAAAAATATTATGTGTACTAATAAATTAAATTGAAGTGTCTGTTTGTAATGTCAATACCAAAAAATACAATTATTAAAACTTTTGTCTGTCTGATTGTTCCGGCTAAAATCCGGAACGGCTGGACGGATTATGACGGGACTTTTTTTGATGTATAGCTAAAGTTACAGCCGTTCCGGAAATAAGCCGGAACAAACAGACATTCTAATAATCGATACTTTATTAGTTTGAAAGATCGATCTTTTGGGCCTTGATGTTTTGTGAATCGATTAATCAAACTTAAATTCGAATTGATTCAAAAATTGATCTTTTTCGGAAAAGATTCCATCCCTACTTAGGGGACTGATAACATCGGCCGCCCGTCGTAATATGGTCCGTAGTGCGGTCCGTACTTGTGTTAACACCATTAAAATCACCCTAGTCCTTTCTTTAGCTTATTTGTAATTTTGATAAAGTTTAGGCATTTATTTCCATTTGTAAATGAGTATATTGGTTAACTCTAGCTGTCACTGACTCCAAAATTAACAAAGCAGATTAATAAAGTAATTATTTATTGACTTGATACTGCATTTTATAGTTTATTTTTTTGAAGTCGGTTTTCTTATTATAATAAAGATTTTTTCCCACTTTTTAGTTTAAGTATTTACTTTTAGATATAGTTGTGAAACCTACTTCATAACTTTGGAAACAAATATAGGAAACACGTGTAAGTGTCTTTAAATTTCGGACATTTTCTCAATTACCTTGAGTTCCACTGACCAGGTACTGATTGGTGGAAATGGGACCACCTCTGATGTGTACTACTTCAATTAAAAAAAAGTGCAAATCGGTCCACGGTTGACGGAGAAATCGCGTGACAAAACATACACAAAAAACATACAGACGAATTGATAACCTCCTCCTTTTTGAAGTCGGTTAAAAAGTTGTTAATTTGATATTACAGACGCTTCAATTTTATTTTTTATTATATATGAACAGTACGTATCGCGATCGTGTAAACACAGGGTGTATTTTATTATACACATTATTGATTGGATATGAATGTCTAGCTTAGTTATTAATGTGTAATTTTTTATTCTTTCGGGTTAATATACGTCCTTGTTATTGTCCCCTTTGACTTCTCTTGCCATTCGGACAAAAAAAAATCGTTCACCGTTGACGGAAACGTTTATTCGTGAAACGTATTTGGCAAAGATTGGAAGTTTTACAGAATGTGGCTTTACTTGCTTCTGTTATTCGTAGTTCATAATCGACAGCGAAAGAATTCTAACGAACGAAATGCCTGAAACGGTGTTTGTTGGTAAAGTGATATTTCTTTGTTTGTTATATTGTGTTAAGTGTTACTAATGACTTCATATAATAAAGTGCTTAATACCTTTTAGTGTTATTCATCTAGATTCGGTTAGGATGGTGACCAAACCGAATCTTTGATCCGATTTGTTTGTAAGCCTTGATATATTAAAAATAATTTTATCATATTACTAAAATGTGCGGTGTAGTTAAAATTAATTACTAAAGTGTATGTAGTGAAAATTAATTTACGAAAGCTGTTATTTAATATTTTAAGCCATAAATAACTGTGTAATAGTTTGTTAAAGTCTCCTTTTCAAATAAATAACGAATAACTAGGTAATCGTGATGTAAACTATATTATATGTTTTTATGATATTTTGTATTATTTAGTGTTTCTATTAAGAGATACTTTTATTATAATATTATCGTAAATGATTATATTTCTATATTTCCTCTACATAACATCGGTCATTGGAAATGAAATCGTAATATATTGAAATTAAGGTAGTGTGTAATTTGACTCTCATTATGTTAGCTTTAGGATTGTTTATGTCGAATGAAACTTTTTCAAAGTAGGTTCTAGTCTCCCTTTCAGTTGACTTCACTTATGTTTTATTGATTCATATATATTATTTTCATATATGTTTTTCTGATTTACAACATCATTTTATTTGCTCAAAAATCAATCTTATCAACATATTTAATCCAATCTAAATGTTACTATTTATTCTTAAACGTATTTCCAAGTTTGCAAAAAGAGTCATAAACGTAGGTACCTATTATAAGAATATATTTATAACTAAAGATATAAATTTTGACCTTGATTTATGGTATAGAACTATTAAAAAAACCGTTGTGTTTGACGTCATTCTTGAGAACTATTTCTATGACTGTCTCAAACTCAGGGTCATTATTCTCTGTGAATCAAAAATCTATTTTAGAGGCAGGTGATGAAAATACGTATACGACAAAAGAATAACACTGGATTTTACCTCAGGTGCGCACTATTTTCAGTTGTCTTGCGTAAATATTAGGTTATTAGTCATCAAAAGTCATGTTCGTTGTCATTGATTACGACATTGAAGTAACAATACAAAAGTTTCACGAACCATTGTCAACATCTGGTAAACACGAATACGACATTATTAACTCGACTTTCTACAGATAATGATTATTAACAATTTCAATATTCTATTTTCGATTAACTTATTAACAGTTGTATTATTTGGCCTTTTATACATAACTTTTATTGATAAATATATCAGCAAAAAGAAATATTTTTCAAAACATATATTAAAACTAACTTTTCGCCCGCAGCTGCACCCGCATTTCATATATACTTCACTGCGTTTTAATTTTTTTATACGGAACCCTAATTATTTTATAAGTACTAAGATAAAGTAAAAATCTTTCTCATAAATTCAAGCACTTGGGCGTAAAACTGCATTGAATAAGATTTTATTAAATGTTTTAGGTGTTTTAATTTTTTTTTTACGCGAAACCCTAATTATTTTCGAAAATTAAAAGTACCCTAACTTACCCAGAGCAACTTCAGCTACATACCAAAAATTCAGTCAAAATCCGTCCAGCCGTTCCGGAGATTACCCGGAACAAACAGCAGATAAACATTTTAAAAATTATATTTTTGGTACCTTATATACATTCATATCTATTTAGTAAAAAATAATCACTTTGACATTACAAACAGAAACTTCAATTGCATCTATTAATATAGATAAGAACGGTACTTATTCGATTTCAGGTTCAAGTATACGTTTGAATATTTTGAAATCAAATTACACGGCGACTCATTTACTTGTTTCATCTATATTATACCTGTATATAAAGACGCGACTGTTTTTTTGTACGGGTAATTCTTTAAATCTAATGGACCGATTTTGATCTATTTTTTTTTGTTTTGTTTCTCATAATATTGCGAAACAAATAAGCTAATTTTTAATTAGCGTTAGTAATTTTGTAAAATTATAATGACGCGTGGATTGAAGCGGGAGTTTAGATTATACCTAACATAAAGATATTGCAGAATAATATATATTTTGAAATAATTATTAAAACGATATAGTTGAAGATAGATAACATGCTAAGCCTAGAGGTACTAGATTTCAGGAAACGCTACCGAAAAACACTAGTATGTATTTGACCAAAGATTTTCAAACTTTAGAGCAGTAACTAGCTATCATTAGACGATTCATTATGGTTTCACTATGATTATTCACAAAAAAAACTCAGGCTCATTGTAGGATCGATCGATGCGTTGTCTGGCTACACCGCCACCGAGCTATCATCTTTCTGAACTTTAGCGGTTTACTGTGTTCTTAATACTATTATGACATATCTACTATATGCTCATATGTATATCATTAAAGTTGGTTATCTAAGGACCATGTATGATTACCCAATCTCTCGGATTGGATATGACAACCCGCATAGAATGCTTCACATGATATACAATATTATGTGTATGAAAGATTAGCCGCCAATGCCGCCATGCATATATTTAAACTGTTTATTTTCTTTTGGTAAATTCATTTTCTACTCGAAACACTCAGTTCACGAAAAATAATTCAGTTCATTTTAAAATGAGATGCCTCTAGATATTTTTCTCTCTAACTATGCAAGTTTCATAACAGGTAAAATACGTTTCTTGTCTGAAAATTTTATTATAAATAAAAGCAATATTGCTATGAGCTCACTGATGAAAATGGTTTTGTTCCATTCCCAAGAGTCATAAATTATCATTATTAGGGAAACAAATACGTAAAGTTTGCAGCTTCACTATTCGAGTAAGATAGTTGCGGGGGCTGAGAATTAGATCATTGTTGAAATCAACTACGTACGTACAACTTATATGACTGATTATTATTATGTTTTCACGAGTAATTAATAAAGGATAAAAATCGATCAACAGTTGATTTGTTAGCAATAAGTCAAGCTAAATTTAATACGATTGTCTTGCTTATGTGCCGATTGCCTTCAACGTCCGTTACACTCGCCCGATACAACTGTATAGTTACTTATCCGACAGCTTAGTAATTTCGAATAAAAAACCTGATTTTGACAGACAAAGAAAATACTCCAATAGTCTTGCATTCTGTAAATGTTTTACGTTAGTCAAAGGTCTTTTACTGAGTGAGAGCACGTCCTGTTCATCACGTTTTAGCGATTTTAAACACGAATTAATCTGTAGTTTTCGAAAAATGCGTTGGTATAACTTGAATTTGCAGTTCTCAGATCGACATTACAATAATCTAAACAAACATAGGTAGGTATATCAAGATAAATAAATTGACGATTACGGGTACCTCGATGCCGTTTTCGCTACTTTCCTGACACTTTTCATATTAGAGAAAGAGATAGAAAATGATGTCCTAAAAATGTACAGTCTGAAAATAATAATATGTAGTAGATATTCGCGTTCAGGTGTGCGGGCCAAGTAGTCAAAGTTTGTCCTGACTGGCAAACGGTTGCCACTTCTTATATTGCATCCAGGTCGTTGAAATCGTAAGTTCATTTGCTTTTAAATATCGACTTGAAGTTACAATTTATTAATTTCTTTTTAAATAAAAGCATATAAGAACTTATCATTATGTTCTAATCACATTTGTTAACAGTATTCTATAGCGATTAAAAAATATTATATGTATATATGATAAACACAACAAAATATTCGTTGAATTTTTTATACCTATTTCTTTTTCAATTATTTTATTATTCGTTTTATTTTTTATTTACTTATTTATTTCTAAAAATATTTTAATTTTATTGTAACGGTTTGTACAATATCAAGTCATCACAATACAGGCCTACAGCATATTTCCAGATGACTTAAAGCAGCATCCGTGTAGGCTGGCAGCTGCGCTTGTGACTAAATAAGTAGGTTACTTGATATTGTGGCCAAACTTAAGAAATAATTTTACAAAAACGATTACAGAGTCGCGTTCATCAGAGACTGCAAATGTCACCTACCTACATATGAATTTCAATTGTGAATGACTCTTTCAAATATTATTTATTTTTTTACATATTAGAAATCTATCTGATCGTTAATAGGCTTATATCTAGCTCGAGAAATACTGCACCGATTTACACAATTCTTGTTTTACACAATTCAAGTTGATATAGTACCTACATAATAGTAATTCTGCATATTTTAGATTATAACGCGGTAATAATTATATGTTAACTAAGCCAGTATACCTTATTTCAAACTAGCTATCTGCCCGAGGCTGCGCCCGCGTTTCATATGTTCTTCACTACGTTTTAATTTTTAAATACGGATTTTTTTTTAAATGAGAAAGTAAATAT
Source organism: Samia ricini (assembly GCA_014132275.2). NCBI lineage: Eukaryota > Metazoa > Arthropoda > Insecta > Lepidoptera > Saturniidae > Samia > Samia ricini. The sequence continues at coordinate 11,162,154 of AP028165.1, read as the reverse complement.
ATTTGTCAAAAATTCAAGCACTTCACCCTAAAACTGCATTCAATTGGATTTTATTCAACTTTTTATGAGTTTTAATTTTAATACGCGGAAATTCCTTTCGAAAATTAAAAGTATCCTAAGTTACCCGGAGTAACTCCAGCTATCTATCAAAAAAAGTCCCATGAAAATCCGTCCAGCCGTTCCGGAGATTACCTGGAAAAGACAGAATGACAAACATCATCATCTCCCTACCTTTTCCCATTTTTATTTGGGGTCGGCGCAACATGTCTTCCTCTTCCATTCCTCTCTATTTGTTGTCATCTCCGCATTCACTCCTTTCCTATGCATATCATCTTTCACACGGTCCAACCATCTTTTCTTTGGTCTTCCCCTTCCCATGTAACCGTCCACATTCATATCCATATCCATATTAACGGAAAGACAGACAGACAAACAAAAATTTTAAAAATTGTATTTTTGATATAGGTATCGTATACATATTCATATGTATTTAGTAAAAAAAAAATGACATTGCAAACAGGCACTTCAATTTTATTTCTTAAAGTAATATCATTAAGAGTAGTGCCTTTAATGTAATTGTATTTCGATACTTTTATTTATTAAACTAGTACTTGCAGTACATAATGTACAATATTAAAATTTCGGTATTTAAAAATAGATTGAAATTTTGAACTATATTTTAACTATATAACAGTTACGTTCGTTACTTATTTAGCCAATAATAAATTAAATTAAATTTTCAAACGGAACGCAATTGAAATTTAACACGTTCAAATTGGTAGACAGAGAATCGTTTTCGGCACGAAATGAATCTGCTTTACTCTTTATGAATAAGAGACGAAGACACTCACTCAAGGATTTCCTATTTTACATTTTTATATTCTACCTATTGATGTCTACACGATAGGTATAGGTACACTGAGCTCTGAGAAATCTGTTATTTTTTCGATGATCTGGCGCAATTCCAACGACATGGTGGGCCGAATAGACTAATTTAAAGAGAGATGCGTTATATATAATAAGATTTTCAAAGTCTTGGATACTGAGCGGCAACTAAATTTTATAATTTTCACGATTGTGAAAATAGGTATATCAAATTTAAAGATTCGAGTTTACAGGAGTCTTCTGAGCTACATAATTTTATAAGAGGTATATTTATAGCTAATTTATTATTATATATAATTAATTTTGGTTCTCTGGTTTAGCCTTTTCGCATTTATTTTAATCTGTGCTGTATTTGAAATAATTACATACTTAACTAATATACTTTAAAGTAATTTTATTCTTCGGACTGTCGTCAACATATGTCATCCTTTTTATATAATTTCGTTTTATTTGGATCTAGTGAAGTTATAATATATAACGTTTTTATGTCTACCAATAAGTTATGTTTTACATTTATATAAACAAGCTATAATTAGTGACTCATTTTTTGTTACAGGTCAGAAGAAAGTAGTGTGGCCGCCAGTGCCCGAAACAAACGGATATCATCAAACACCACAGGTAATAAAAACCATATTTCAGATTAACAATAGTAACCAAATAAATTTGTATATAAAAGGTTGGTTTAGTAGCATAAGCCATAATTATGACAACACAGCTGCACATAGCAATTGCTTATGGTGGCGGTCAAAGGAAATAATTGCATGCGTTACATAGCTCTCTACAAAACACAATGTCGTACAGTCAGCTGCTTACAGAGAACGAGTACAAAACTTCCGTTTTCATATTTCAAATGCTCTAGAATTAGTCTAGACTCTGCGACAGTGTGAGGTGCGATGGCAATACGTGTAATATAAGCTATGTTATAAATCCCAGCAGAGTCCCGCGTACCACAACAACGCGCAGCACTCCCCGTCCGCACAACCCCAATACCAACCTCAGCCCCAATCCCAGTACCAAGCGCCCCAATACCAACCCCAGCAACATTCACCTCAATACCAGGCCCAGCAACATTCACCTCAATACCAACCCCAGCAACATTCACCTCAATACCAGCAACCTCGATCGCAACCGGCGTTCAGTGAAGGGAAACGACAGGAGCCTACTGGGCTAAGTAAGCTGATACCTATCGGACCGGGCGCCTCAGTGTCCTCGGTCGCCCAAGCGCCGTACCGTCAGGGTCCGCCGTCCCCGGGCATCGTGCCGCAACCCTACCGGCAGCAGCCGAATCGTTGGGCCCCAGTACCGGCCCCTCTCTCTCCTCAGGTACCTACAGGACAACTCGTCGAAGACTTCGCCATAACTTAAGTTCCATACACATTGTTTTTGCACGTTTGTTTATACCACTAACATCTGCGCATCCACCCTTAAGTGAGTATTCATGAGTCTATAACTTGACTATAAATCATAGTATTTGTGCTTCTAAATGGAGTATAGGCCAGTATGAAAAATAATAAATCTAACATGTTATCATAACAAGAAAAATATATATCTATCTTCTATACAATATTATCTGTATATGATATATAGCTAATACGGATTTACATAAAACAATATTTAAATATGGTGTTGGATTTTATTAATACGTTAACATGGAAAGACAAAATTAAGAAAGTAATATTTATATATGTTAGTCATCAGCTTTTTCAGCTAATATGTAAATTGTTTTTGTTTAAAAAGTCAACTAAATCTATATTATTACTCAGGCTCCCGGAACACAGCCTAACTATCAGCAGCAGTTATCACCTCAGCCTCAATACTCTTCACAGTCTCAGTATTCGCCTCAGTACTCGGAGCCTGCATACCAGCCCCCGCAGAAGCTTTACGAACCGCCGCCGACGACCATCACACTCCGTCAGCAACCGCCTATCCACCAGAGACCACCGCCTGTATTCGCCAGTCAACCAGCTGCTGCTACGTTCAAGGGTTTGTTCAAAGAACAAATTATTTAATCAGACTAATTTCATCTTTATAACATTCAAGTCAACAAACTTTTACAAGACGGTACGATGACGTTTTTAAATGCATTTGTAGACGTATAGGTGACTTAAGGTATAAATTTCATTACTGTTGTCTATATACAGATAATCAAACCAATTTTTTTATTAATTCCAGTGTAATTTTGATACATTTGAAATCATAAGAATACAAATTGCACATAAAAACGATATGTAGCTGAACAAAATGCTATTACTTAGAACATAGCTAATTTACTTATGATGTTTTGTCGCTTTTAAATAAATATTTTACGACTTACTAACATTGAAATTCTTATAGCATAGGAAAACTAGATCTAGAAAAACAATTTAAAATATTTCGTTTATGTATCGATTATTATAGATTTTATATAATAACAATATAATATTTGGACTGCCTACATTATATTCAACTAATTCAAAGTCTATTTTCTGCTAATCCGGTATACGTTAAGTAGATTGAAATATTTTTGTTTGCGACATTAGGAGGCGTCAACATGCGTGGTGATCAGAAATGGCCTCCTCAGTCAGTAAAGGAAGCGGTGGCTGCTGAAAATGAAGCTAGACTTCTACTGGCTAAAGGACCTGCGTGCAGACCACGCAAGGTAACTTTATTATAATATTTCTAGGCTAACAGTTTACTAATGATTTTAAAAAGAAGATGTAAATATTGAGTTAATTTTCTCCCCATTCCTCTTGATTACCTGGTGTGTGCAGCCTGCCAAAAATATTTTAAAATGCGAAAGCTAAATTTATTAACAATATTGCATGCTGAAGTTACAATATTTCCTTTGTTTGTATGAATTACACTGACAATGTAAATACGTTACCGACTCACAAGAATTGATTCTATACCTACTGACAAGTTTTAAAATAATGTTTCGCATTAGGTAATAAGATAGTTATTGTTTATCAATTATCGCATATAAATCAGTGGTAATTCTAATAGGTACAAATACATAAATCTTTCAAGAAAAAGTCAAATAAACAAATAACTAATAATAAATATAACTATATTAAACTAATTAATTTAAATTGACTTATAAACGAGTATTTAATTAAATAGAATAGGTAATAAAATACAAAACTCAAGAATTAAAAACAACCATAATTAAACGTTGTCATGAATTAATCAAAAGATTATTCGATAAAAATTTGAATACAACTGTTGTCTGTTTTAGCCTCGCCAATATACGCTTGCCGAATTAATATCCATGAGCGAGGCGTAGGCGTCACTCGGTCAGTACATGGCCGACCATTAATACGGGAGTTGTAAGTGTCGCCATTTGGCTCATGGTATCACGTATGTTTGGACAAATCTCTTCTATTAACAGATTTCGGCACTTGGTGAAGGGCAACAGCTACTGTGTCTACAATAAAAACTAGTAATGTTCATCTAACTAGCGTTTAGTAGTAATATACCAGTAGTCATTTTTCATAGGTAAACAACTCTAATTCTCTTACTTGTATCTACTTACTTAATCCTTAAAGAAAATAAGCTTTCAAACTTTTATTCAACAGCGAATTTTCAGAGTTGTCAACCTATAACTTCATTCAGCCAATACCATTTTATAATATCGCGATTGACAAAAACATTTTTATGAAGCCATTAATTTCTGTATTACACTTGTATAGACTTGCAATCATTAAGAAAAATGCATGAATGTGAAACATTTGTTAGTTATGTGTATGTTTTAAAATGTTTTCTTCGTGTTTTAAAAATAAATTGTATGGCAACTGTGTTTTGAGTAAGTGAGTATGCACAATTCTGCCAATGTCACATATTTTCAGAGTTTTTGTGGCATTCCCAGAATTCACTTTCCTTGCCATTATCTTTAATACCTACACTTTACTAGTGCGTAGTAACTAAACCATATCACGAGAAAATGTCACCAAAATTACATACAAGAAAGGCAAGAAAAATAAAGCTAGAACATAACAAACTATCCAAAAATTCCGGTTCTAATCTTAAATTCGTTCCAATTCAAATGCAAAATACTCTTTAAACCTTATAACGTTCAAGTTATTATACTCCATTTATAAATTTTGTGTTGCAGGTTAGGAAGGATTACTCGGGCTTCTTCGCGAAGCATGCCTTGAATCACAACTACCCAGGCTACCGCGTTCCTCCCGGTACACAGCACTACGAAGATTTCTCAGGCCGAACTTCATACTAAATTTACTATCCATTAGGACTACTAATACGATATACTCACATACAAATGATCATGACGTCACGTTAGAAATGCTCCATTTTGTAATGATTAGGTATATAACAGAAATTTTTTAGCAATTTTGATAAAAAATAAATATTTATTTTTGCCATCGCTAGCGTTATAGTGGATCTACGAAAGGGGGATAAACATATAATAACTATGTTGATAATAATAAGTACATCATAACAATACATATGTCTATAATAATATATTAATAATTGGTCTAGAAATAACGTAGTCTGTGAATAGAACCTGGCAAAGCTTGTACTTGTATAGGCTTTAAATCTTAAAGTCTTGGAGCATGTACGGAATCGGTTCACTTCAGTGCTTAATGTGTAGATTTAATTAATTTATTTTTAACCATAAATTAGTCTCTAAGTGCATCTAAACATTAAAAATAACATAATTTATCACTCTACTCTTACTTTAAAATATTTTAGTTCTCCGATTATGTTTTCATTCACGATTTAAAAAAAAGTAGTGCGGCTTTATAAATTGCGAACGTTTTGCGATATAGCGTTTTTTAATTACAAATTGTGCTTAAGCTCAATAATCCATATTTAACGTTACATTTAATTTTTTTAATGAGCAATAAACCATCGCCTGCAATTTGCAGATATAGTAGGTACATAACCAAATATGTATTTGTAAAATATATTACCAATTGGCTATTTCGCTTTTGCCAAATTTAAAATAAACTATTTGTAACAATGTGATTGGTTAAGCTTAATTTACCTAGTCATGAAGAGATTATGCGATTATTATGTATATAAAATGTGGAAATTAAACTTTCAATTTCGTATTTTATTATTGAATAAATAAAAGAAAATTAAGTACAGCTCTTGTTTTATTTCTTTCATGTATCTTATTTAGTTTTTAAAATTTAACAACATATGATTGATTATACAAAGCAAACAACTAAGCATTCAAATTCACATAGAAATGTAATGTATCTAGTTAATTAATAATAATCTCTTGACTTTTTTGCTCAACATCAGGTAATAAATCTAATTACATAGATAATAATAATAAGAACAAGTATTAAAAAGCAATTAAGTATATGAAAACACTGTTCCCAAATGAGATTTTTTATTGACCGCAGTCATGGCTTTGACCACAATCTCTCCTGATGTTAAGTGACGATACAATCCAAGATGTTATACACGCTATACCTTAAAGGTAGCTAGCTACCAGTATCCTATTGATACTTCTGCACACCTGTGGGTCTTTGGGTAATAAATTATCAAAATTCTAAGGTCTTAGCCAAGCTCTACCAGTATGGTTTTTTTGGCTGAAATCTCAAGCTCGTTATAAAATAGAACCTAGGGTTCACACCTACTACCATCTCAATATAACTGATCACACTACTGCTGAGCCACCATCTATTTTCGAGTTTTAGTTCACGGCTTCAAATTGCATCAACACCTTTTTGTAATTATATTTAGGTAACTCAAAAAAGTTAAGACAATATAGTTTTATTCATTTATTTATAACTTACAAAAGGTAAAACCGCACCTCATCAGGTAATAGGTATTATGAACTTGAAAAATACCTAATAGACTAAGAGTCCGTGGTCGCCAGACCGAAATCTTATAAAACCTGAAAGTTTGTCAGGTCGTGCCCTAAGTATTAAGAAATAATAGTAGGAACGATAGGTCATTATAATTTTTGTATCATAGTGGCTTGGGCAGGTAATAGGTAGCAAAAATATGTAAAATTGCAAATTTATTATCGTGGCAGCCCATTGTAAGACACCCTTTCAAAAAGCTTAATGTTATATCCTATTTTATTTCGGTAACTATTACATGTTTCTTTTGTAGCCAGACAGTATCAACAATTCCAACACCTGGCAACACAAACGTTTATGTTAGTTATATTTTAAAAGGACTTGAACCCAGGGCCGTTGAACAAATTAAGGGAAAGTACCCATACTACGTGACCCATTTTTTAAGATTTTTCGACGCTTTCCTCCTCTCGGTATCCACTCTTAGTATATGTCACAACCGCCTTAAAGTTTGACGTAGTAATGATTTTTCTGTTTAATTACATTAATATCCGTCTCACATAACATCACTGAATACGTTCCCAGTATCAATCGACTCGGATACATCATTGATCACGGGGGCACTAGTATCAGACTACGTAACAAAGATCTAAGCCCCCCCACCCGCTCCTGTGACTGAGCGTAGTATTTGAAGACCTCCCTCCCTCCCTTAAATGGGTTACGTAGTATGGCTACGTTCCCTAATGGTAGTTATAGGTGTGAGCGCGAGGGAATAAAGCAAGGGGTGTATTGTTTCTAACATTATTCCGAAGAAAAAATAAGAAAATTACGCTTTATATTTTGACAATTTAAGTTGCTATTTTACACATTTTTGATACCTGTCCAAGCGATTATAATCTAAACTTCATAGTGGCCTATCGTTCCTACCTGTGTTGGTGGCATGCGGTGACAAAATTTCAGTTTGATAATATAACGAATATCTGGCGGCTACGGGTTCTTAAACTATAATGATGTAACCAATATAAAACACGATTGAATATTTGTTAAAAATTCGTTGATTGAATGAAACACATACGATACGAAAATATTTTATTATCCATACAGTAATATACATTGTTGAGGTTGAGGTGCATTCATAAATGCTTCGGGAATTATAATGTTATATCTATCTAGCCAAGCTACATTTTACTGTATAAAATTATTATGTATCATTCCTAATAAAACCAATTAATAACATTCATATAAAAAGCATGTAAAACAAATATAGTTAACAAATGGATGGCGTTCATTTACCATTAATATCACAGAAGCAACCATGATATCTACAAAATGAGCATTTTCTCAATATCGAGTTATATTTTTAATTGTCACACAGAAAATAACATGGACGCCTTATGTATTTGTAGAAAAAGCAATAATCACCTTTGGTAATTGAAAAATAATTTCTTAAAAACGTAATTATTTTTATTTTATCGGATATCTAATAATTCGGAATATAAAACCTTTTTATACGGATCACAAATATTTTAAAACTTCTTAGATTACTAGAAATAACATTGAGTTAACGTGTATAATTTCGAATCTAAAATATGTCAATATTTATATAATCATATCAATAATCAATAAATAAATAGATATTAAAGGAATATAAAGGAATCAATGAAAAATTAAAAAAAGTATGATTTCCAATCAAATTTGATATGTCTAAAAAAAGTTCTACCATACTAATAATATTAAAAAAAAAACGATTTAAA